>JAMZEH010000010.1:2697500-5097500 GCA_024699665.1 Ostrea denselamellosa | reverse complement strand
TCTTTTCTTCAATATTGTTTAAATGACAGCATTCCAAAGTTCAATCATCCTGAACAATATACATTTATCTTTATTTTAAAATAAAATACAGTCCATGCATTCATGCTAGTTTTAAAATTACTCAAGCATTGTAATACTCTGCTTCAACATACACTTTACAATTGTCCTGAGGATGTCCATCTTAAAGTTACATTACATTTACCAGTTCAACATTATTTGTTCAACTTGCCACTATACAAATAAAATCTTTTATGATTTTCCTCCACTTTGTGATACCTAAATCGTTTTCATTCTGGAACTAGTCAACTATTATCTGTTTCAAATGTCTCTATGGAAAGAGACTGATTGTGTCAAATTAAGACTGATCCACTTTAATGAAGCTACTGGATAAAAGCATTCCTTACAGTGTACATTGATAATATGTTTGAGAAATAATATGCAACAATTCTGATTGCCAACAAGTGTGGGCAAATTTGAATGTGGAATTTGACTTTGACCTCTGTCACTTACACCTATGACTATGATCTTTCAGTTCAATGAGTATGAAATATCTATCATGTATAATTTAAGCATTTACTATCGCAAAGAGACAGGTAGACCAAAAACAACATGCCTCAATTCTTAGATTTTGGAAATATAAAATTAAAAATGGGAAGACGGTCAATTACAATCACATTATGGTCACAAAAGTTTGACATGACAGATTTTTCACTATATAAATTATTCAAATTCATTCTTCGTGGTTTTCAAGAGAACACTTGTCTTGGGTATGAGGTTAGTAATTTAAACAGGACTAATACATTGACACCTGAAGGGTCACGACTGACTTGACCAACATTCTATGCCATACCACACAGCAGATACTAAAGGAGTTAAAATTTCCAATGTTTCCATATTTAGATTCAGAAATTTTCACTGACAGGACTCAAGTTTCCAAATACATTTGAAATACCATACCTCATCACACATTGTCCGCTCCTAGCAAAACTAGATGCCCCTGAATCTTCAGTTCCAGGGGCATAAAAAGTTCAATATACTTGGATTCTCTAATTTTCATGACATCAGATCTTCTTGTTTGTTTGTTTGTTTGTTTTTGAAAAATGGCATGTTCGTTGAAACTAGATTTTGTGATTAAAAAGTTGTAATTCTTCAAAATAATTTAGTTTATCCTGTTCATGGAGAATCTAAACAGGGATGTGTCCAAATCCAAATAATTAAATCCTACAGGACCAAGAAAATCAATGATTTACATTACCTTCAAAAATGTCAGATACTAGATATGACAAGAGAGACAACTCTTTCTCACATTATCACCAGTGTGAGATCGACTTTACACGTGATTAACTGTTTGTTTTCTGCCACACTCAACAATTTTTCAGTTAAATGGTGGCATCCAGTTTTTATTGGTGGAGGAGAGAACCCAAATACAATGTACCTGGGAAGAGATCACCGACCTTTTGAAAGTAATATGGCAAACTTTCTCACATATATCGGTGTGAGTGAGAATCGAACCTGCGCCGACTAGAGGTGAGAGGCCTTGTGATTTCGAGTGCAATGCTCTAACCACTCGGTCACAGAGGCACTTACCCATGTGAGACAGCCATAAGAGATTTTTCTGTCTTACACTGCTGCGACATCATTGATGGTGAAGTCATATATTTTCTCTGATTTATGTTACACGATGAAGTAAAATATTTTACAATGTTGTCTTTAAATATTTCAACTTGATATAGCTTTCTGGTGGACAACCTTGAAGTTTTAAGTTTACACATTTTGTGTAAACCATTTTAAGGTAAGATATTTCTGCCTGTCTAATTAGTTTTTGCATTGAAGTTCCAATGAGAATTTTGAATTTTTTCAAAGCTCCTAAATTTATTCACCAAACTGTAAATAAAATATGAGAAAAAAAATCCTTTATTATTTACTCATATGGGATAGGGAAATTCCACCTCTGGAACAAGATTCACTGTCTAGGATTCGGCAGAGACTTATTTCACTATTTTACACTGCTATGAAAATTATTATTTACGATCATGGCATATATTTTCTATGATTTACATTATGTGGTGAAAATAAGTTGCATTGTTTTCTACAAATTTCCATTTCATTTTGTGTTTCTGGGGGACAGCCTTGGGATTTTTTTTTACATATTTAGTGTAAAACATTTTCAGGTCTGCTTTTCCTGTCTAATTACATATATCTCCATTCCTAAATACATGCACTAACTTTACCATTGTGTAATTTATTAAGAAGCACCATTTAAGAAATGAAATTACCCATTCTTATTTTTAATTGCTGAAATACATGTAAAATTCTAACCAGCAAGCAACTCATGAATTCATGGTCTCACGATTTGAAATAAATCACAACAATTATAAGTACTTGCATAAAATAAAGAATCTAAAGTAATTACATGTATCTCTACAACCCTGAATTGATGTATTAAAATTGTGGATAAAAGGTGAGAAAAATAATTCATTATTTACTCATGTAAGATAAGGAAATTCCACTTTTGATGGTTTGATCCCTAAATGATAGAAAATTATATTTGTGTGTATGTGTGTGTGTGTGTGTGTGTGTGTGTGAATATCTTAGCTCTATCATACACCCTTTGTATATAACACTTCTGGTCCAAATTACTTTTGAAAATCATCCCCGCTTCAATATTCCTTAGATTGCTTTTCTGTTTTTCAATAGGATACATAAATAAAACCATAAAATGATTTTTTAAACTTTTCAACAATATTTATCAAAGTATAAACAATGACTTACTTTTGACTGAATTAAACCCCTTAATGAATTGCAAGAAACAGTTCTCCAGACTTTTCCCCTCATTGGATGAAGATATTCAATTGAAATTTGATATATGGCTTTGTCTTGGATAGTTACAGATTAAGTTTGAGTTCATTTATGCTTGGCCTACTTTTGACTGAATTATCCTACCGCTAGGGAACTTTGTATTGCCTGCAATACACTCAGAATACTTGTTACATTTGAATAACAACATAAAACTGTTTAATGAGTATTTTGTAATAGAATGGATTTCTAAACTTTTAATTTGATAACAGTAAAGTGCAGTGGAAATTGGTAATACATGTGATTTTTGCTTCTGATAGACAACAATGTTGACTTGTTTGTGGTCAAAGCAGGGTACACTAGTGATGGGATATCGGTTAATTTTCACAATCAGTCATTGGTTGGAATAGGTTGCTGTTTCCAATGCAATTTTACTGATTATAATCAAAAGATATGTTTTTACTTTAAAAGCATAAATCATGTATTTTTTTCATTTACACATAAATATAATTATATATAAAGTTATGTTAGTTTAAGGGTTCATTGCAATCTTTGTACTTTATATAAAATAGTGTGTGTGGTGAGAATTCCATCATCATTGAAAGCAAATTTTAATGACTTGAATACATGTTAGACGGTGTACCGCACTAGTTGCATGCTGCTAAGAGATTTGGTTTCGAGGGTCGTGAGTTCAATCCCTGGCAGGGATAGAAGTGGGTATCCAACTACAATGATTTTTCTGTGCTTTATATTAAATATTTCTTCACTTATGGCTGTCAAGTTTGTTCAGAAGTTCAAATTGTAATCTTTGTACTTCATATAGATATAACAGGCTAATGGCTAATTATAAATGCATTTTAAATGAACTTGTTTATGCATTCGATGATCAATTATGGAAAAAAATAATCGATCATTGAAATTAGTAGCTTTTTTTCTTCCACAATATACATATTACCAGTTACAGATTAAAATGGCAATTCAATACCTATATGATAGACACATCAAGATACAGATTCTGCTAATTCTGGCTAGGAGAAACTGATGTAAAAAAAAAAAAAAAATAAAAAAAAATAAAAATAAATAAATTGATGTTACACTGGATATCATGTGCTTCATGTAAAAGTACATTTTCAAACATTATAAAGTACAAATAATAAAAAAAAAAAAAGAAAGAAGAAATTAATAAAATCATGTAATATACAAAGGTACTGTCTTGAGAATTCTGTAGGTAGGTAGAAGGACAATGTTTCTTCTACACACTACATATGTTAAGAATTGTCTATTAAATGACAAAAATTGCATTTTACTCTAGATGCAGTAAAATCATTATGTCATGGTGATCATGTTTAACTCTCCGTAATAAATGTTTACATTGTTTGTGAGAAATGATGGATGCTGATGGTTATTTTAACTGGTTCACCAGCTTGTCAACCTCTACACAAAAAATACACAAGAAAAGCCTTCCATTTCAATGTACATAAAGTCTAGAGCCTTGCAGAGGACAAATATGATATAACATTAAAAACAGAAAATTTAATACTTATAACTGTCTCAAAATCCTCAAAGCAGATCAATATCATACAAGAGTGTTAACATACATGATATTAAATGATGTATTTAAACATATTATAAAAATTTCAATCATCAAATAAACTTACATTCATTGTGTAACAGACAGATAACAATCGTCTACTACAAGATATGTAGTGTTCAGATACAGATGATGCTATTCACGCCAATGAAGCATGAAGGCCATTTGAATCATTTCAGATCATAAAAGCGATCAATTGATGTATTCTTTACGCAGTGCATCAATAAAACATAATTTGCCAATTTCAGATTAGTTCTATTATGCGTCACATTCCAAATATAATATGGAAAATAAAACATATGAGAGCACTTGCTCTTTTAATTACTAAGTTCACTAATAATCTAGTTATGCCCTAATTCTGAACAAAATTTAATACTGCAAAAAAACCCCAAAAAACCCTAAATATGCTTGTATCAATTTGATGCAGTACATTAGATAGGTGAGATTGTGATTTCAATGCACCAAAAATCAATAATTTTCTAAAGTGTTTGGATTCAGAAAGTATAGAGTGCACACATCAATCACATTCCATTGAGACCTCTTACTTTTGCAAATATGAAAATAGTTTTAGTTGACAATTGAACTGATATTTCTTTTAAAAAAATTGCCTTCAAAGTTTATACTTTTGTTCATTTTCAGGGAGAGTGTAAACCAAAAAAAATTTACAAACTTTGTGATGACATATTCCATAACAGAAATCAGTTTGGTGGGAAAAATTTTTACTTGCATTTCTGACTATTTCAACACAAAAATTACTGAATTTCAGAAATATTTGGGCCAGAATTGATGGTTTTCAAACCTACACTTTTGCTCCCAATATATAGTGGCATCATATATACACTGCTTCCAAATCTGGAGGTGGTAAATGAACACTTACCATTCATTCCACTTGTTGTGAACCTCCACCTTTCATACATGAACACAAGAGATATACACATACTGCATCATGCTTGCAGTAAGGCCTGCTGTTGTACATGCATAACAAATAAGCCTACATATGGACACTGTTTATTGTGGCTTTATTTGCCTGTGTTTAGATGTCGCAACTCAAATATTTGATATTCCTAGTAAAATATATTGTACATATATTGAGATTGCATCAAATAACACTGTTTATTGTGGCTTTATTTGCCTGTGTTTAGATGTCGCAACTCAAATATTTGATATTCCTAGTAAAATATATTGTACATATATTGAGATTGCATCAAATAACACTTTTCACACAAGTGTTTACAAATACAATAAGGATTGTTTTTAGCCCTAAAATGAAGAGTAGTTATAAGTGTCCTAGTGAATAATATTTTCTGTGGCTGGTGGTAGTCTTTTTGCCATATTTTCAAAAAATAGAAATGGGGAAAATAGTCAATGTACAATAATGAACCTTTCACTGTAGTGGGTGATGAGTTTCATTATTTGTTCACTTGTGATTACTTTAAAGATGAAAGGTATAAATTTTTACCCTATGATTTATGGATAAAAACAAAAACATTATTAATTTTTAATCATTACTAAATCTCATGAATAGTCAAGATAAATATGTTCTCGACAGTTAAGTAAATTCTGCAAGATTGTAATGTCACTTATTAAGCAATAAAAATACAACTTTTACTTGATTTTCCAGCACTTGCAAACTCTTGTGTGTATGTCTTTACTTTCCTGTTCAAATTGTTAAAATGTATGTCCTCTTATGCCTCATGTGAGCCTTGAGTGAATAAAAAGTTTCAACTTTCAAGGAAGTCAGAAAATCGACTAGTGTGGTCTGTCCCTTCCTCTGATGGTAGAACTCTCTGTCCTTGCTATAGTATTTGGTAACTAAATGCTATCAAAATTTAGTTAGTCCTTGTAACTGTGTATAAATTTCCCCACTAATTAACCACTCACCATTGACTGTGTTTGTGAGGTTTCAATTACTGCTATACCACTATCCCCTTCATCCTCCCTATCCTCAGCACTCTGGGATCGAGACCTGGGGGTGGAGGCATTCTGGTTTACTTTAAGTGGACTAACGTCTGGATCACTCACACTCCGGTCTGGACCACTCTTTTCTGGACTGGCAGTGTCCGTAGAACTGAACAGAAAGAAAACACTTAACAATTAGAACATTTGTTCAAAATAAGTCTTTTTTGTATGTCTTCATTGGTCAAGATTTGAAGAATCATTAATTTATTAAGGCTGTGTTGATGACAAGAAACACATGGACTACAATCCTCAAATCAGTCAAAAATCTGATAATATTCTCACCTCAAAACATATTTAAAATGCTTTCTATAATTCTTATCTGCCTCTTGATTCTAGATCAAAACACACAATATATGGAAATCATCATAACAAGAGTCAAGTACAATGCTCCTGTCACATCAACTTTGAAAACTTACCAAGAATCAAAAGTTCAAAAATATTCCACAGAAAGAACAAAAAATAAATAATTTCCCTCAAGACAAAGGAATAGGAAGGAGGGCTGTTATACTGTGTTTGGAGGGGGGTAAAAACACACCTAAACAAATGATCAAAATCATTGGATCCTCCACCGTTCGGGATATCATCTTCATATGAGAACCTGCTGCTGTTGATCTCAGGCTGGCTAACAGACAGTCCAGTGTCCACTTCCTCTTTACTCTTACTCTTGTGCCGATGTCGGAGATTCTTTGTCTTATTTCTAAAGCTACTCCAGAACCGGCGTTTGGAAGCCAAGGGTGGGGATGTAACAGGAGGGTCGGGCGTGGAGGACAAGTCAATGGAGCTTTTAGCACGGCGGCCAGACTCCTCGGGCAGACCTGCAATCATAGTACAGATGTAGTGAAAATAGTTTGTATCATCCTTGATCAAACACTATTCAATGAATGATCATGTGAATAAAAAAGACATTTTTTTGTTGCAGAGAACCATGACTAGAGGTAGGATGAAGCATAGTGTCTTCCTGTCTAATCATTAAGTCACAGATTTCAGCAATAGGTTGTGCCTCCTGGTTAACAAATTAGGTCCTGTATTATGTCATTACAATCCCTTCAAAGACAGCAGTAACAATTTTTATTTTGCCATATTATCAAATGTGGAAACTTTAATTTCCTGCTCCACAGGGACGAAGATTTACTGACGTAATCTCTATGTGATATTATTTATGAATCTCCAGAGATTTTCATTACAATGTATGGAATCATAATAAATATGAATTCCATAGAAACTCGATATTCTTACTGAGCTTATGTTTATATTCTCTGGGTTTTATAACTCATAAGCTTATTGTTATAGAAAATTGCCTCAAATTCACACTGCATTTTTCTCACTGAGTTCACACCATTGATTTTCCATTATGGTAATATACTATGTTGTAATTATTTGTTTCCTTTTATCCCTATCACCAAATGTGACCAAGCCTATCTAAGTACCCTGGCAATTCTCTATCACAACCTATCTATACACACAGTTGTATGAAAATGGAATTTGATCAATTCTGTGCATCTGAGGTATCACAGGAATGCTGCTTCAATGTTGCCCACATGAAAATTTTACCTGGGCCCACATAACACTAAAAGCGGGTTGCCCAAGTGGCAAGAAAACACAACTGCATGACAATCACGATTGCTTTATACAGTTTTCCTAACTCTGTAATGCATATAAAATGAGCATGTGTGTTGGAACTGCATTTATTAATAACAAGAACAAATAATTTCAAAGTTTGCATTATCAATATACCATAACTATTTATACCTTTAACACATACAAGTTTACCTACTTTGGACTAATCCATTTGATATTTCTTTTGTAAAACCCAGGCCCCTAATGTTAACCTGATCCTAATGTTTTAGCCTTGGCCCCCAAAGTTTTAACCTGGGAACCTAATGTTTTAAATTGGGCCTGTAATGTTTTAACCTGGGCCCATAATTTTCAGAATGTAGGAGTTCAGGTGGTTACCACACTGATAAAGTAAAGCAACATCCCTGTTACCAAGACAATTTCATCCTTGTTACCAAGACAATTTCATCCCTCTTACCAAGACAATTTCATCCCTGTAACCACGACAATTTTATACAGACAAACCTTTTCTAATTAATAATTTAAAAAAAAAATAAATAAATAAAAATGAACAGCTATATTACAAGGATGCAAGAAATAGCATGGCTTACCTATACATCCACACAGAACTGTTGACATTTTAGTGCTCTTTAGTCAATAACATAGTACTTAGATGTACATTACACTGCAGCAGGTATACAAGTATCATCAATGATTGTACAAACTGACACATCAAATCAAGTTTCCAGAATTCTTCACCAATTTACAAATCCCAATACAGTGAAGTAGTGGACAGAGCAATATTTGGACAAACCAGAGTCTCATAAAACTTCTTATTGCATCTTCATCAAATCCCTGGTCAAAACCAACTCTTGAATCTGGAGTGTCAAAACAAGTGTTATGGAACATTTTATGGATGGTTAAGCATTTCCAGCACAATATGTGCACTTTTCCAACGGCTGCTAATGCAATGAAGTATGAATGAAAATGGGAAGAAATATCCTAAACAGTCTACTGTAAGATTAAAATCACCAGCAGGGTCCAGTACAATATTCCCACTACAAAGGTCAAGACCATTCCAACTCATTAAATTCATTCTGTCTTAGTTATGCAAACATGAAACAAACACAACTGTACAGTCGGTTCACCATCACATTAGCATTTATCCACTAACAGAACAGTTCCCCTGGCAAAGGTAGAGATTCCTTAATGGGCATTTATCGCTTATAATATGCAATTTTGGTTCATTATCCATGGGTAAATCCATCCTTTTAAATGCCAGAAGTGTTCAGAATGCTGTGAAAAGATCCTGTACATGTGATTAGCAACAATACTCTCAGATGCATGAAAAGAGGTATTTCTGTTAAATTAATCACTTGAAGGACATTAATCATACTTTAGTAATGAAAACTATTGATCATTTCATTTAACACAAGCAAGAACTAGAATGGTCATACAGAAAAAAAGAGATTAAGAGTTTTCCTTTAATAAGAGAGGGTAAGGCAAATTTGCAACCTTCACGCAAACCCACCATTGCTTTGTATAATCTCAAAAAACTGCCCAATTTCTCAACTCTACATTTTGTTTCACGAAAATGCAAATATGGCGTACTTGAGAGAGTAAGCTTCACCAGTCTGGACATCAAGAAATCCTATCATCAGTCACTGTGAATATCGATTTTAAGATCGGTAATTGACAACATGTAATATGAAATGATGCTTTCATACATGAATCAATCAATTTACATATAAATATCATAATGCAAGAAAAATATATATGCACACTTTATAACTATTTCTACAATCCCATTTATTTTTTCTGTAGACTTCTCTTAAAATACATGTTATCTTTAAAAAGATAAGAAGATTACATTCATATAATTAATTCTATTTTTCAGATAGGAATACTGATACTTATATGTTTTCAATACAATGCTCTGCACTTTTCAGCAAATCTTAGCACCTCTCACGACTTACAATCAATACCATAGATTGCTTTTATTGAATTTTTGTATGATAAATTCATGAGTTCTGATCTACTTTAATAATGTCATTAACGATATTGAAAACTGGCAATCATAAAAATTCTAAATGCAAAGGTGACAAGTATTGAGACATTAAAACCAATAAAATTCTAAAAGCAGTGTTCTAAGAAAGATAAAAACTGAACCATGAGACACACAAGGAAAGATAAAATAATTCAATGTAGGTCATCTAATTCATTTAATGCAAACCTTTATACAATTAATCCAATTTTAATGCAAATCTTTTGATTCCAAAGAAGTATATGGCATTATCATGCATCCTGAGAAGTTAAATATTTCATTTCATGAATTATTATCATTTATAAGGAATAAAAGCACAAAACATTCACACGAGCAAGTTACATACTGAGACACAGAAAAAGACATGAAAGATATCAAAATAATCGATAAATTATCATACATCATTTACTTGTAAAAAAAATTTCAGTAATTTTCAGCCCAGTTTTTTTTTTTCAGACTAAAAGCTGAGAGCCATAATCCTGGAGATATTGAGGAGATCCTGGTATTGACATGGACACAAGCCTTAAAACACATAACTTACCAGAATAAATTGGAGCTAGTCAAGGGCTCAACAATATCCAGATTATTCTACAGAAACTCATCAATGAACAAAATTTTGCGATGGCAAGGACTCCACTATGTGGCATTATTTGCAAAGCTCAAGGTCCATGACTTTAGCAAAAATAGGTCAAGAAAGCCCAAACTCTTACTTGATCTGTAACCATTGATATCAAGTTATATATAAATTTTTTATTTTAGATTTAATAGCTGCTGGGATAGCCAAAAAAGTCTGGAAAATTGTCAATGAATGATCAGGCAGATGCACAGGCTGATACCAAGATCACAATGATGATGATTCCATAAAATGAAATAATCAAAACCTACATTTCATGTGTTGGTATTCACTAATGATATACATTCTTAGATTCATCAGAATAGTTACAAAATATTTATACACGTAATTATGCATTTAATTTGCCACCAAATATTCATAGTCAGGATTCAACACTTTGCTAACCATAGATTGCATTGTACAACATCATGCAAGCAAACCTCAGTAATTATAAAAGTGGTGATTCACAACAGAATTGGATTTTTTTTCCAATTTTCTCCAAGATATAGGTCAAGAATGTGTCACACTGTGGTAACGAGAAGAAAGATTTACATTGACAGACATACTCTGAACATTGTACTCACATTAACACCAATAACAACAATAAAACCAGACACAGAGAATGCTTCCATGTTGCATTTTGGGGGAACTGACAAGCAATCATTTCATTTCATTAAAACCTTAGTTTATATCATTTTCATCTGGCCACAGAAAATCTTGCACGCTTTCAAACCAGTCAATATATACTGACATGCAATAGAGAGGTGGAGCAACACAATTAAACATCAATAATTTTTAATATTAATAATTTATTGTTAGCAATTTTAAATTGCATGGTATCACACACATTCCCAAGCAATTCACAATTGATTAAATTTTCATTACAGTATGCATTCTTGAATCCATGAGACATCATACCCTAACATGAACTGTATCATGACAATGTTTAATGCATTTTCAACCTATTTGTTATCTTTCATGTACCAAGTAAAACTACTGTGATATCGAAATCCATTTCTCATATTGGGTAAAGGATGCCTAGGTTACCTTACAATGCAAACAACAGGGCAGTGCAGTTACTGTTGGCTGGAAACACCCAAAATGCTATGGCTGGAGTTCTTAATGTCCACAAAAGCGCAGTATCTCATCTTTACAAATGACTTATACTGACTTAATTGTCATCAATGTGACAGACTCCAATGTTCTGACAAAACGTTCAAATGATCACCGGCATTTTTTTAACATCACAGATGTATAGAATGTAGCTACTGTGTTGTAGTTAAAGAACCTGTCATGCAAGAAACACAAGAACCCCATGAGCCACATCACTTGCCTCAATATCCTTGGCCAATATTTAAAGATTTTTCCCTATATAATCGCATGTAACACTTTGATCCCCTATTGCGGTTCCACCCTACCCCCAAGGGCCACGATTTTAACAAACTTGAATCTGTAATATGTCAGGAAGCTGTCATGTAAATTTGAACTTTTATGGCCCAGTGGTTCTTGAGAAGAATTTTTTTCCTATATATTTGCATGTAAAACTTTGATCCCCTATTGTGGCCCCACCCTACCATAATTTTAACAAATTTGAATTTGCACAATGTTAGGAAGCTGCCATGTAAATTTGAACTTTTCTGGCCCAATGGTTCTTGAGAAGAATCAAGATTTTTAAGTGACTTTACCTTAGTTTTGCATTCTTGTGATTTTCTCTCTTTCAATGGGGGCATAACCCTTCAATTGAACAAACTTGAATCCCCTTTACCCAAGGATGATTTGTTCCAAGTTTGATTAAAATTTAGTTCTGAAGAAAAAGATTTTTGAAATTTGTCAGCGCATTTTTGCTTTTTCACTATTATCTCCCTTTGGATAAGGACATTTCCCTTCATTTGAACAAACTTGAATCCCCTTCACCCAAGGATACTTTTTGCGCCAAGTTTGGTTAAATTGACCTAGTTGTTCTGGAGAAGTCAAAAATGTGAAAAGTTTACAAAGATGAACAAACAACGGGTGATCAGAAAAGCTCACTTGAGCTTTCAGCTCAGGTGAGGTAAAAAAAAAAATTCTTACAAATTAATATCTGCTGATCACCTCTTCACTGTTTACTCCTCTCTCTACATCAACAATCTGGTTTACTTTGAAAATCGTAGCATTTAATCTATATGCATATTGATAATATAGCATGGATTATTAAATGAAATACTCCAGTATGTTTTATTTCTTATTGACTATAAATTTAATCATTTTATGGTTGAAGACTTCACTAAACACCCAAACTGTCAGTCTGTTAGTGACCAAATCCACAATTCTGATGAACCTCTGGAGACTTATATTTCACATGTAGCCTCTCAAAGAATACCAATGATGTTTAAAATCAATCATCATAAAAAATTACATACCACAGGTATTTGTTCATTTAATTAATAAACACAGACAATTACCTACTATTGGCTTTTTATAAAGTCCATCAGTATATAGGGAACACATCCAGGAGTATTGGAGATTTCACCTGTATATGTATATCCTTCATTAACTTTTTAAAAAATCTTTTTAAACACTTTCAGTAAAAGTATTCTTTCATGAATTTTTAACAAAGAGTTAAAATATTAAGAAACATATTTTTTTCAAAGAATAAACAAAATATATCATACATTGAGCATATAGCATTAACAAACAAAATCATCAGATCCCTGTAAAAAAATGTTGGTTTTTTTTTTGGTTTTTGTTGTTGTTGTTTTTTTTTTTCCCCATCAAAACATCTGCTTTGCACCTAACAGAAACTCATAAATTTGCCCTTCTTGATTGATTGATTGATTATTTATTGCTTTCCGCCACACTCAACAATTTTTCAGTTATCTGGTGGCGTCCAATTTTTGTTGGTGGAGGAGAGAACCCAGGTACAATGTACCTGGGAAGAGACCACCGACCTTCCGCAAGTAAACTGGCAAACTTGCTCACATAACGCCGCGGCCGAGATTCAAACACGCGCCGACAGAGGTGAGAGGCTTTGTGATTTTGAGCCCGATGCTCTAACCACTCGGCCACGGAGGCCCCCATTTGCCCTTCTTCAGTCCTCATACATTTAATCAAACAACAACATAAAATTATCAAAACTTCTTGGAAATCTAGAAAGAAAATGTAGCTCTACAAATATTCACATTATATCAAAAATGCATCACAAACTAATCTAAAAATTTTTTGTTGTTGTAAAAATTCGACCTCAGAAAAATCTATACTTGCTGTGGAATGACACTTTGGCCTTTTTCTTGGATACTGAGGTAACCATTTTTTTCATCTGAAGAAACCGCAACTACACCGCTGGAACAAGTCCGACAGACTCTAGTAATTGATTACGGAAAAATAGATATTGCCAACATGATACCCTACAATAAAATAACTACAGATACACATACAAGTTGTCCACCTGTTTTTCATGATCAATGGTAATTGAATGTTGTCATCAATGTATGTAACATAAACAACAAAAGTCTCCAGTTCCTGATCAATATCAAACTTACTCATGCAAGAACTGCAGCAAAAAAGTCAAGTACTGCATCTATTCATAAACTGGGTAAAAGAAATTATACAAATTAAATAATATTTGGTTTAGAATTGTTTATGGCATGAAATTTATTAGAAATAGGTTATTTATATAGAATGTGCTGATAATTAATTCTTAATCCTGTTAATATTACAAAAATTATCAATATATGTAATTATATACTATATACACCACAAAGATCTATATTAAAATTACCTCCCTTCAAGAATGATATACAGATGGAATAACTCATCAAATGGAGAGCTACCTGTGAGTGATTTATACACAATGTAGACAAGGAAGACAATGACACTGTGAATTGTTTCATGATATACTCTGATGTTTCCTAGACACAGCAGATTTCAAAACAAAAGTTCTGTTTATCATAGAAACTGAAATATCTACACAATCTTACAACCACGAAACCAACTGCACAACAAACTGTATAA
This sequence comes from Ostrea denselamellosa, assembly GCA_024699665.1. Taxonomy (NCBI): domain Eukaryota; kingdom Metazoa; phylum Mollusca; class Bivalvia; order Ostreida; family Ostreidae; genus Ostrea; species Ostrea denselamellosa. Next base: position 5,082,953 of record JAMZEH010000010.1, on the reverse strand, counting down.
AACATTTTAATTGATCATCACCATCAAGTCGGAAACAGCTGTTGCATTTGATGAAACTTATTGAACCTATGTGTCACTATAAAAACACAGCAAAGAGTTATATTCATTAAAACTTGCATACACCAGTCAGGATACTTTTAAAACCAGCAATGCTTACAATACATGATTTCAAACACCTTATGTAAATGTCCAAAAAATAGATTCTTCACACCTGAAACATACTGCACACTGCAGGATGAACAGATACATACAGTGTGAATATCTGTTGCCCTGTGTCCATTCATGATTGTCAAAATCTCCACAGGACCATAATGAAACTTCTCGTTTTCCAGAGTCCACATCAGCAATACACACACACACACACATATATATATATATATATGACTGGTTATATTGTGCAAGTTTGGTGAAAATTATGACTCCCCCCCCCCCCCCCCCCAAATACACTTTAAATAAAATGTTAATTCATATAAAATATGAATAAAGAAAATATATATTTATATTCTTATTTATTTTTGCTCAAATTAGTGTCATATCTCATTACACCAATGATCATGGCATATTGTTCAAATTTAATCAATTAATTGATAATTCATGCTGATCATTTAATAAGACCCCAGGTCAGGATGCCCAGCAGTTAATCATTGCTTAAGAAGCATTACCAAGCTGCGTTTTCTTAAGAAATAAATTTCAGTTTTGAAAATACATGCAGGTATATATGTTATGAACTGTGATACTTCACACTGACTAATGGCCTCAGATACTGCAGAAGCAAGTCTGTTTGCAGTGATATATGCGTTATTTTTCAATACTATCAAAAGGTCCGATAGCCCAATTTCCAGTTCCAGATGATAGGAGTGTTACTGGTCAGTTCTATACTGAAAATGTACTATCTAAGGTAGTTGAACATAATAAAACTGCCTGTCCAGCCACCAGTACTCGAGGACTCATGATTCTCCATGACAATGCACCAGCACACAAATCGTGAGTTGCAACAATCAGATTATTTAAAGAAAATTGGAATTAATGTTTTGCCAAATCCACTCTATAGTCCTGATTTAGCTCCATGTGATTATTTGGTTAAACTCAATCATCAAGGAAGCCCTATGTATTTGGCGATTTGAAAGTCATCATGTGTCAGAAGTTCTCCAGTGTATGAAGGGTGTACCTGAAGAGGCATACAGATCAGCATTTTCCACATGGATGAAAAGACTCAGAAAGTGTATTCAAAACAATGGAGAGTATTCTGAAGGATTGATGTAAACTTTTTAAAATTTTTAAATGCCCCTCATACTTTCATTTCTGTTAGAATTCCCAGCTAGATGAACTATATTTTCAAAAAGTTCTTAATTCACACTCATATTGTTTACAACTGCAGCATGTTCAAGAAGAAATTGCTATAATTACAATTTGTAGAGACATCAAAGGCAAAAACATTGGAAATGTACATATATAACAATGGTAATTTCACAAGTATGGTCCATGCAGTGTCACAGGTGATCCATGCTGGCATAAACAATTGTCACTTTAAGGACACTTTATACAAAAAAAAAATTTAAAAAATGGAAGCATGGCTTTATATATATTTTGCTTTCATTTGTTTGTAAGATAAAGTACATACATAAAATTCTTAAATAAATAAGGATCAATTCAGGGTAACAAACAAAAATTAGATGCATTTGTGAAACACTGATACCCCTATATTAAAACAACATGGAACTGTAAAATTTGTAAAGGTCATCAGGTCAAAGATCCAAGTCAATGGAAAAGTCTTGCCACAAGGAATACACCAACCATATACAAAGGTCTACCATTTATGGTGTAAAAGATATAAACAAAGTTGAAGTTTTCTATTTAAATCCAAAAACTATGTCAAAAGTCAATGTCAGGGTCACAAGGTCAACCAATCTGGTATTGTTGGAAAGGTCTTCTCACAAGGAATGCACATGCTAAATATAGAGAGAAAGTAACTCTTACGATTTTAAAGATATGGACTATATTTGAATTTTCTAATGTAAGTCAATGTTAAAGTCATCAGGGCAAAGATTTTGGTGTCAATGGAAATGTCTTGCCACAACGAATACACATACCAAATATGAAAGCTTTATGTCTCATGGTGTAAAAGATATGACCAAGGTTGAAGTTTTTTCCATAGATAGATAGATGGACAGACCAAAAACTATATAGCCTCCAAATCTTCAGTTCCGGGGGCATAAAAAGTAAAAGAGTGGCGTGAGATGGATTTGAACCAAGACAAAAAGGAACCTCAGCTTACAGTGACAGTGGTGTAGCTCACTGACGTACATTAACTTCAAGAATTGAAGATAGAAATAAAAACCAGGTTGTCAAATAACAATGTTCCCTGAATTTTTGTAGGGGTTTTGTGAATTTTGACCCCAGGGCAGGGGTGTCCCTTATAAAATTCTATTGTAAATTGTTCTTAAGATTGCATAACCTATCAAAATATCATAAATACGGGCCTGCCCAGAAAAATTTCAAGGATAAAATTCATGCCAAAATCAGCACTAATATGTGGAAAACAATGTTTAGGTCAACTTTGAAGGTTAATTCCAGCATCACAAATGCTACATTTTAGGTTCAAATTGTAAATCAAACATTGATAAAGCAAAACAAAAAATTAAAGTAGCTCTAACAATGCAATTTTTTCCAGAAAATTTATAACTTCTCTTCTTCTAGCTGTTCCTTTTCTACAATGCTCAAAAGTTGCAATATATTATTCCTCCTTATATAACTCGGTACAAATTTTCCTCATTTCTTTGGAGTTACTGAGAAATCATGGGAGTAATTTACATTCCATACAGTAAATTGAATTCATAAATTCATTTTACTTATAAATACATAAGTTTAGTTTTCATTTTCATCGTTTTTAGTAAATGTCATTAAGGAATCAAGAGCGAAATTTAAAGGATTATATACAACAGGGCTTAACTTTCACTTTGAAAGATGGAGAGATTCTAGAGACAAGTTAGATGTACTTATTTACAAAGAAAAAAGTCCAGACAGGGAAATCGCTTCGAGAGATACCAAGAATCACCTGTACATGCTTACTTCTGATACAAACAGCTCTCTATTTCAGATTGCTCCAAGAGCAGATAGATAGTTCTATCGCCTTGTCTGAACAAAAGAAACTCGTCCATTCAAGGAAAGGAACTTTTAATGCAAATAGTAACATATAATGTAAATATATTCAAGTTTTAGATTATTGCGACCTATTTGAGAAGCTTTACCTAAAGAGATTTTGATGTTCCCAAAGCAAAATTAAAATAGCTAAAAAACAGAGTTCTCTATATCCAGAGTGTTACAAATGAAAAATCTATCTATTGATTATTGTATTCATGAATGTGAACTAAACACATTGCCATATCCATTATTGCAACACAATGTACATCACTTAACAATTTCCAGCCCAAATGAAGATACTGCCATGTACAAATTGTTCAAGTTATCACTAGTAACATTATGTAGCCTGAAGAAACCTTTCTACTACAACATTTGATCGCCATCATTTCTTTTCTTTGGTACTATGATCAACAAATAATCATAGCTTATTCTTATGAAATTTCAATGTTATATTGCTGTGAAATGATATAAAAAATCCAATTCACTTGATCCTTACGATACATATAGTCATCCTTGCTTTTTCTTGAAAAACTGTTTTGGATTCTTTTTAAACTCCATCTTTTCTTCTCCTCTGAAATATAAAACATTCAGATCAAATGAATGTTCTTTCTGTTATCAATACTGAACTTCTGTCTGCAAGTCCCCTGTAAATGCTTTCACAGAGAAGTTGTGCAGTGCTGTTTACCTGCAAAACTAAAATCTCACACCGGAGTTATTTAAACATATATGTGGTAGAGTCAATTACAGGGCCTTCCTACTAGCTCTGGTTAGTGGGTTAACCTGATAGCTCAATCAGTAGAACACTGGACTGTTGTGCCAGAGGCCGTAGGTTTGATCCTTAGCAGAGGCAACACAAGACTGGACAAAACCATAACTTTTTTTTATTGTGGTTAATATATTGGTTTTATATTAAATACATACATTCAAAACTTTCAGATATAAAAATTACCCAACAACCCCTCCTTACTTCCATGAAAATCATTTTTTAAATATCAACTTACAGGAAACTTATACTTTTGAATCCACTATTACTGTAAACTTATACTTTTAAATCCACTATTACTGTAAACTTATACTTTGATATCCACTATTACTGTAAACTTATACTTTGATATCCACTATTACTGTAAACTTATACTTTTAAATCCACTATTACTGTAAACTTATACTTTTAAATCCACTATTACTGTAAACTTATACTTTGATATCCACTATTACTGTAAACTTATACTTTTAAATCCACTATTACTGTAAACTTATACTTTTAAATCCACTATTACTGTAAACTTATACTTTGATATCCACTATTACTGTAAACTTATACTTTTATATCCACTATTACTGTAAACTTATACTTTTATATCCATTACCACTGTAAACTTACACTTTTATATTCACTATTACTGTAAACTTACAATGTTTAAGGTCAAAGACAAGTTGTGTTTCTACCAATGGGGTTTTAAATACCAGGTTACTGGAATCCATCGTTTGCTTTTTCTCCAAACCAGATAATATACATGTAGGTCAAGTCTTCACAAAAGACTTTCTTTTTTGCCAGCCGGGTCTGTGTAGCTGCACTGTTTGCATGCAGGCCCAAATCAAACAAGAATCATTCACATTTTTAATTAGCTTTCAATTTTCATTCAAAATTTCTTCTGCACATTTATGATACAAGTTCTCTCTTTATTTCATTTATTCTAATTATAATCATTACCTCACTTCAATCCTATCCAATAAGCAGTACAAGAAATAAAAGACAACTATTATTTTGTCTGAAAACCTAAGGTGTCTTGCACCTGGTACTGAATACCTCATTCCCATCTAAACTGTAAGAGAAACTGCATTCACAAACAACCTCATACATAAAAATGACTGCCCATTTTGTAGTGCAGAAAATTCACAATCGAAACACAAATTGATTTATCCAAAAACCCTAAGTGTCTTGCAATATTACACACGATATTGAATATTTTTGCTGAGTTTCATTCCTACATTCATTTTTCATGATTATTCCATTTTATAGTGCTGAAAATAAAAAAAAATAAATTATTTTATCCAAAAGTTGAAGGGGCCTTGCATGATTAAGCTTCGTACTGAATGTCAGTCAGGTTTCATTCCATTTCAATTTAAATGACAAGCCCATTTTAGAAAAGTCAAAAAAATATTGATTTCATAAAAAAAAGTGTCTTCCATGACTACCCTTAATACTAAAGAAACTATGTTCACAAACATATTAACACATAGATGTCCAGACAGATAAATGGACAAGACAAAAACAATTTGTCTCCCACAAAGAGGGAGCTAGGAGACATCATCAACAGTTCACTATATATGTCCCTTGCTTGCAAATAGATGACCTTGTGGAGTAAAATAATTTCTCCCACACTGGCCTTTACATATTTTGAGTATGAACACGAATCTTTGGCAAGTCCTGTTGTTCCTTGGTAGTGAGGAAAAGCTGGTTTTACATGGTTGAACACTCAAATACCTGCACTCTCAAAATCCCCATAAGCAGGTCCATAGAACATCTATATATGGTTAGGAATTAAAGAGGTCCTAATTATCATAATTGAATTGACTGTTTTGTTCTATTTGGTGTGAAAAATATTCGAAATGCAGTAGTCTTCTCTTTGGGATTGATTTTTATATCCAAGATAGATTTAGGTTTATTTTCCCTTCACTGCATCACTTTCCAGGGGCTGTCTGAATCACAATCATTCAATAGTAATGCTATGTGAAAACGTATTCTTTTTTCATGTTTCCAACAAGAAGAAAATACAGTACATAGGCATATAGGCAGAAAAATTTACATTTCACATCCAGAGATACAAAATTGTGTCAAATAAAATAAATAAAATTTTAAAAAGTACAATGTAAAAGCAACACTAAATTTACTTGAAAAGATTTGAAATTTATTTTATGTGGTTTTTGAATAGTAAGTCTCTTCCTTTTGATTTGCTGCTGTCATAAATGGGGTGTACTATCAAGAACATCTGTAAGAGCTCATCTCACTTCCCCCTACTTTATTACAGAGCAACACAAATTACAATTAAACTCCATCGGGCTTTCACAAGATCTCATCAAGGACTTGAATTTCAGAATTAGAATAAAAATAGAGTCAACAAACTGGAAAAAATCATTTTTTTGCCAAAATTTCCAACTACAAACAAACAGTCCTACTGGGTACTGTATTAAGGAAGAATAACATTTTTCATATGGAAATTGTCATAAATGTAAAAATTAATTCAGAAACATATTCTTTGTCCTTTGAAAATTTTTCACTAGTCTGGTTAGCTCAGTGGATTAAGTGATTTACAGTCAACTTGTACTCTGACTATTTTGTACCCAGTCAATGCATACCAGAGTACCTTGGGCCCCAAATTGACAGTCAATCTGGGTACAAATTGATCAAGGATATCTGGCACACAGACAGCGAGGCCGACCTGTCAATTTGCACCATATAAAAATATAAATTGTTATTTCAAATCAGCTATGAAATCTTAATTGAATTATGCAATCAAGATTTTGAACTTACATTCATCATTTGACATCTCCTGAATGAGATCATACATACTTTCATTTTTTATTGTGATTTTTTTTTATATACATGTACATAAATTGACAGTTAAAAACATTAATAGATATATATATATATATATGTGTGTGTGTGTGTGTATGTGTGTGATTATTTACACTCATATAGGTACTTCATTTCAATTCATATTTTTGTTCTTTCCAAATTTTGATTTTAAAACATTCTTCCTATCATGTGCCTGTGCTGAATTATAAGGAGTATAATGATATACCAGTATATTGCGATATGTTTGGCTCAGATTTGATAATTGGTACAGCAGTCCTGAAAACCGGTTTATTTCGATGCAGTTTTAAAACTATAATTTACATCAAGTGTTTTATATCAAAGTGCATATTGCATAGCACTTTGTGGTTTTTGTTTTGTTGTAAAATTTTACTGTTTTGTCGTTTGTTTTTATTTTAAATAAAATGTCGTCTATAGATTTTAAATGGTTGTAATTTACAAATGGCTACAAATAATTGCACTTGTACACTTGTTACATATTTAAAAGACAATGAAAGAAAAGTGATATGTATCAATACGTATTGCGACACACAAGCAAAATTATCGATATATCATGATATGCTTTTTGTGTATCAATACTGAACCCTAATAAATATCAATAAATCAATTCTAATTGTAAAATGGAATTTGATTGACTGAGCACACTGAAAAAATTTAGTTTATATTGTATAATGTAACTTGGTATGGGGAGATGCCCCCCTTGACAACAAAGACAGCACTACTTTTTACAATTATAGATCTTTAAAGTTGTAAGGCTTCTATGAATGGAAAATCAATGGAATTAAACGTGCACAATAAAATGCATTTTGTTGAAATACACTCTTTTTTCATGATGTCAAACAAGACGTATATTTACTTACCAGTAACATTACATAAAACATTAGGCCTAATTAACAATAAAAATTCTATAATTCTGACACAACAATATCATATGCAAAATAATGGTATATATCAAGCATTTGCAAAGCTTATGATTTCATTATAAATATATTTTTACTCAGGAAGGGGGGGGGGGGGGGGGTGTTATTGTTTGATCTGCCTATCAAAGCACAAAAATTTATCATGTTTTGCAAAATGCATATTACATGACATCATGAGCTGTGAATTGTTTACGTATTTCACTGTGTTGGATTTGATTACATGCAAATTATAAGGAATGAAGCAAATTTTGACTAATGTTATACGATATAACCTAATTTGGTGCAGTTTACGCTTATTATAATATCCATTTCGCATCAAGTTGGATTATATCGTATCACATAAGTCAAGATTTGCTTCATTCCTTAATTACATACATGTATTACTTGTTGTTAATTCCAGACTGAAGATGTAGGACTTAATAAGCATATCCAATTATCTGACATGTATACATCAATCTGCCCCAGTGTTACTTCTCCTTAAAAGTTGGCAACCAACATGTGGCAAATTCACTGCCTACTTTCAACAATAAATTATTAAAATGTTTTTTAAAACACATTGCATTTTCCTTTTTAATTATTAAATGGAATATCACTTGTATTCAAGCATCAAAATTGTTTTTGGCATTTATTTGCTGTTTTGCCATAAACAAGCATGACCTCATTTAGTGTATTAATTCCAACTTTACTTTGGCTCCAAAACAAAACTGGGATTGAAAATCATGGAAATCTTACTTTTGTTTTTATTATTACATACATATATCAATTTTTTTTACAAGTGTATCCAGTATTGAATTAACATAAATTTTAAAGCAAGATTGGATTTTAAAATAGAAATATCAAGTCTTCGTGAGTATGGAGTATATGGTGAACTGTGTTCAGTGAGCGATGTTCAATGGTATGTTAATCCTACTGATTACTTCATGTTTTATAAGAAGTAATTTTCCTTGCTTTAATCAATGCATAATATACCCATGATTAAAATCATAATTATTCTTGATCAAACACCCTTGTTGTCATCTTCAGAATTGCTATTTTAAGGATGAATGCTACACCAGAGAAATTTGATGTGGATGAAAAATGGAGAATATGTACAACAATACAGGGGTGAAACAATACACCTACCTCACAATACAATACATATCACAATATTTCATTAAGATATGGTTATTTTTGATAAGATACAGTCATATTATATAAAGTATATTTTGTCAAACTATATTATATTAGATTAGTTTGGTGATCTGCGTGATCATCACACTAGGTTAAGTACTCATCCTAAAACATCATCCGGAACGATAATATTACATTGATGTTACATGTAGCTCCCAGTCCACTTTTAACGTTGTTGCTATTACAGTCTTTACTGACCAGTTGCAGTAGCTCAGCATTCCCTTCATAACAAAGAGGTCATGAGTTCGAGCCCCGTTTATGCCATGGCTGCATCAAACCAAGAACATTAATATAGGTAGTGATTGCTGCTTCGCCAAAATCTAGGCATTTAGAAGTAAAAATCACAGGTCTTTCGGATATGAACTTAAAAACCAGAAGTCCTGTGTCGCAGCAGGCATTTAAGAACAGGTTAAAGAACCCTCGCTGATATGACCCTGAGCACTAAGCATATGTCTAAATTTGTAGTACTTCACCTACAACTGGTGACGTATCAATATGAGTGAAAAATTCTCAACAGGATGTAAAATAAACAATCAATCAATCAACAGTCTTTACTACTGTCTTTGGAATCAGTCATTTTGGATCTGTTTGAATCTTGTTCTCGATTGGAAAAGGAAAATTATGAGCTCTAATCACAAATTAAAAATAACCTGTATCAAACCGAAAATAAGAATTTTGCACCATAACCAAACCAGGCATTTTAGACCATGGAGAATTGATACCGCGGTATGCTGTTTCACCTCAACAGCAATAATTTTGAAATTGAAAACTTTCAAATTTACTTTATTTAGTCAAAAAATGCAGTTTTAGTAAAAGCTAGGCATTGAACTTTGAAATGAACAGACAAATATTGGTGATATTTATATGTTCACTAATGGTTTTAAAGGAAATCAGCCATTATGATGATGTAGAGTACCTCCTTAAAGCACACTTCATAAAATACCACAATATAATTAAACAGGAAATTGTCTTCATTTACAGTCAATTATCATCCATACAGAAATTATACAATAAAAATTTTTTTGGCTGTTGTGTAATTTGTGTATAGTTGGAAGAGATCTTAATCTTCTGAGGCTAGGCTACAAGACTTGCATATACAGGTAACATAAGAACATATAGCACAATTACGACAATATGCCCTAAAAGATATAATTAAAACTAGACAATTACATGAAGTTAAAGTACACAAAAAAAATCAGAATGAGTGAGATTAACTGTCCATATCACTCATCCTCTATTTTTGAGAGGTATAATCTACAAATTTATTTCTTCCGAAACACATTTCACTCAAGTTTTCTAATCATTTAGATGCTACATTTTAGTATCTGAAATCCAGGAAATGGCTTCCAAGTTTCAAAATTTTTCCTGGGGAGGAAGGGGACATGCCAAAAGACTCCCCAGTGTTTGACACTCACAATAGTAGCCTGCTACTTCTTTCAAATTCACCAGGTACTTTGTAAATAATGGAGAGTCCTGTCACCCAAACATTAAAATGGGTAGTTCCACTACTTGTGTTTTTATAGCAATCATAGTAATGGCTATTGGAAGTAGCCAGCTCTGCAAATCATTGCTAAACACTGGCTAATACTGCAGTTCTAATGACTAAAGTGTGCAAAAAAGTTTGAATTAAAACTAAATATTGGTTTAGAATCCCTAAAAATCCCTCATCAAAATGGCTGAGATCTTGCAAAGTCACTTTTCCTTGATTTCCAATTATGAACTTACATAGGTTATCTCAATTTCATCCTGGTCTTGTAGTTCCCTACACAATGCATAGCATCACTTTAGGCTTAATGCATAATGAAATGTAATACAGTGGCAAGATAAATGTGTTGCACCACAGTCTTCATTTTCACATGTAAGTTAAGGCTAGTTACAGTTCTTTGCATGCAAATGAGAATCTCAGAAACTTGGGAGCAATATCTTTTTATTTATTTTAAAATTAACACGCTCATACACAATTCTTACCATGTGAAATGGGGTTAACACAGACGTCAAATGACGCAATTATACTACATCACGTCATACGATGATGTCATACAAACTTTGAATATCCTATTTACACTGAATCAATCTAACATAAGGGATGCCCTTGGAATTTGTAAGTGATTCTTTCATTAGTTAATGTGGAATTAAATCAATGTTATTGCTGCCCCAATCCTATTTGATTGTTATTTCAAAAAAATTATACCAGTCTGTGCATTTTGTTAATTATATCATTTGAAATATTTATATAATTATTTATGCCATGAACCAATTGCATTTGGGCAGAAATAATAAAATTGTGTAGAATTCTGTTTATTCTCATACTAATATTATCTCAATTTATTTAGTATATTTCCTGCACTGCTTTTTTGACATAGCTTCTTTTCCTTTGTAGTAAGCAATACATAACATCACAATGTGACATCATAGTCAAAACTACGCAGTGCATATTATATACAATGGTTGCAGTTGGAGAGTTCACAAAGACTATTTCCAGATTGGTTTTTGGAAATCCACATCTCAATTTTCTTTTAAGCCAAAGGAAAGCAGAGTGTGTATCATGAAGAAAATAACAGTCAGGTAATTTCATGATGAAACCCAGGCTAGGTAGCCATTCAATGGGAGTTGAAAGTTGTTAAAATGTATCACAACCTCTCTACATATTACACCAAACTTTTGAATTGTTAGATTTATCATTTAAAACAGGGAGTTAATACTAACATCATTACATCATATATGTACAGAGGTGAGCTATTTGTCATATGGCTTTTATATAAACTAGTAGTCTCACTCTGAAACAGTGATATTCTTTTCAGCATTTATCACCTGCATTTTGAAGTTATTGATTATAATTTATGTAAAGTAAGTAGGCCTGAGGGAATACTCTCTAGCAAGAGGAGGGTAAGAACTTGTTAGGATAAGCAAGTTCTCCAAACTCTTTTTCTTTCTTTTCATGTAAATTCATACATTTTGCTGACATTTTTACAAATGATTTTAATGCTCTATTTACAAATGATTTTAATGCTCTGTTTAAGTACCTAAAAACAAGGAAATGCCTCTTACGACCTTCTAATCTTCAAACCCATCTCCTATCTCCTAGTAACTTGTGCCTTCGGCACTAAAATATTTCTCCTAGTTTTTCTAATTTAACCTGTTTACTTCTAAATTTATTTTATTTCCTAATGTAAGGGGTTGTATTTTTTTTTTCCTTAAGGATTTTATACTAAACATTACAAACATTTACTATATGAGGCAAATTTTAAAATTTCTACAACACCACAACTACCCTACACATACATATATAGCCCTGGTTTTCATTCGTGACAATTTTGACTGGTGTGTTCAACGTTGTTTGGGTTGCGCAATGCGGCGATTTTCGAAACGAGAGCGAATAAACGTAAAGCGTATTGTAACTTTCATCAAATTAATACAGTTATAGTAACTATACCTGACAAGCTCAAAATTAGACAATAATTAAAACAAACTCAACAACAATTTTTCCTTGACCATATATTTCCCTAATAAGCTACTCAGTTGCCTACTGTAATCCATTCATGTTTTCATACACGTGTGCGCACCTGATATTGTGAAGTGAAATATAAACACTGACTACCAACATTCGAGATGTTCTAACCATGTTTAATGACGACTTCTACGACAATGCATGTTTTAACGGAATAAGAAAACTTTTAGATCCTAGGCCTATGTTTCGATTGTTTACCTTTGCCGCTTCTGTCCATGTTTTCATTTTTTTGTTTTTCATTCCCTGTGAGCATGCGCCAATAAATAATAATCAAAATGATCACGATGAAACGATCCGCAGAGACAACAAGAACTTTGACTGCCAAGCAAGACATGCGTCTGTGTATACCATTTATTAACAACAAATTTCAATATACAATATATTTTGTTAAAAACGGTAGATTTATTTTTAGTCAAGACCCATGTTCATACACAGACACACGGATATTTTTATTATTATTTATTTATTCATTCATTTTTTTTTTTAAAAACAAATATTGAAATATTACAATGTGTACATTAACATCGTTCTAGGTAATTCTAAACTACTAGCAATATGGAACTCTACACAACCACCCCACTTCCCTTCATGGCCCTGTCGATGCTTTGAACCTTTGTTTTATGATGGCAAGGATTTTAATGCCATTCATTTACAGCCCTGAAAAACATTAAATACAATAACATAATATCCCAAAGTACAGTACTTGACAATATTATTTAATTTATGAACATAATTCCCATCAAGAAAATGTATTATAATAGTGAATTTTAAAAATGTCATATAAATTCATTGTCACTGAAATTAATGTGCACTTCCCATTCTATGAGAAGAAACATTCATGTAATATATACTACACCTATTGATTATTTTAACAAAAAATGAAGTAAAAGGAATAGGAAACTAATTAATAAATAAATAATTTGACAGTTTTAACCATACCACTTATACAGTTACTTATTAATTTATTTGCTTTAAGGGCTATTTTTCATTGTGAAGATGTATGTATATACTCTAATTCATAAAGACAGTATATTTCTAAACTGAAATACATGCCCTCTTTGAACAAATTAATTAAATATTCTGTCCCTAAATCACCGTGTGACTTTGCAGATTCGCCAATTTACTCTTGATAAATACTTACACCACAAATTTATGTAACCAACGCGTTAAGTAACAAATATATCTTTCTTTCAAAATATAAAAAAAAATATAAAGTTACGCAAAAGAACTTTTATTAAATTAGCAGGTATATAGACTGGGTATATTAGTTGTTGAACAATAAAAGTGATCGGTAAGAAAATAACTTTCTGTGAGATAAGGAATGTACAGAAACGTTTTATGTTTTAACAATTATAATAATTTTCATTCATATATTGATTCGAAATATCCCAGTGAACTCGAAACAAAAGACATCACAGTCTTCCACATCTGCTTTGTACTTAGATATTTTATTGAACAGAGATGTTAACGGAAAATTAACAACTCAGCTTTATAAGAAAGGGGAGGACTCATCGTCGCAAGTCACGGCTGAAATGTACTCTCCGCTCCCTTTTCAAACGTGAAGAGGAAGCGGAGCACACATTTCAGCCATGGCTTGCGACGATAGGATGACTTCAGCTTCTCCATTGTCAACTTCTCATATTTATATAGCAATATTCTATTATCGCCTGCGTGTGGTGTTTACATCTCTCAGATGATTCGATATGCAAGAGTTTGTACTGCGTATGATCAGTTTTTAAATCGAGGCAGGCTGCTGACAAACAAGTTGATGTTATAGATGATTTAAACAGTCTCGTTTAAAGTCAGTATTTCGCAAATTCTATTGTCGTTATAACGATCTAGTTTACCAATACAACTTGTCATTGGTTCAAATGATGCTTGACGTGTTTCATACCAATTGTTAGACCGTTCTTTACACATTGATTATGACTACAGATTTCACTGTTTACCTGATCAAGATATAGGGCTCACGGAAGGTGTGACCGATCGACAGGGGATGTTTACTCCTCCTAGGGACTTGATTCCACCTCGGGAATATCCAGGGGTCCGTGTTTGTACAACTCTTAATTCTGTATTCCATAAAGGAGATATGGGATTGATCACTGTTCGTTATCTTCACCTTTTCATCGATATGTCACAAATCTGACACACACATTATAAAGTCCATACTTTTTGATATTATACTTTCGTGTACATTAGTAGACTGTTTTGGTTGTGAAACATTTGATAAAAAAATGCTATCACCTTATGAATGATAAAAACATGCCTTCCGACGTGACAGGGTGTATCAACGGTCAACATCACTTGACAACGGATTGTGTAACAAAATACACGTAATGTTGACTGCGAGAAATTTGCGTACGGTTTACCATCAACATCATACAACGCTTTCTTTAAAGTTTGCCAACCGTAAAAGTTTATAACATTCGGTTAAATATAATAACTATTGCATGGAAGTGAGAATAATTTGTCATCCCTCGAAAAACCATTGTCAATCTCGGCTTCGTCTCTGTCGACAATGGTTTTGTCGGGTTGACAATTTCCAATGTTACCCTCATTTGCATGCAATGTTTACATAAGAGTCCATTTTTATTTTTTTTTGGTCATGAAAGTTGCTCTATACTACCAAAGAGCAGTCACTGTCTATGTTTACGTTCTGACGCGGCCATGACACGAATAGGGCTCTAACTCACGACCTTCAGGTTACGTTTGTTTGTTTATAGCCGCCTGAGCAATTTTTCAGCTATCTGGCGGCTGTCACCATTACCGGTGACAGGGCTGCAAATTTAGGCCTATGCTCGGCACTCAGGGCCTTTGAGCAGGGAGGGATCTTTATCGTGCCACACCTACTGCGACACGGGACCTCGGTTTATACGGTCTCATCCGAAAGACCGGCACCCACAGTGGGATTCGAACCCCCGACTCAAGGATCATCAGATCTTTGAGCCCGACGCTCTAACCACTGCGCCACGCGGGCGGCTCTTCAGGTTACGAATCAAACTCATAAATCTAATGGAAATATATCAATAAAAGTATAGGACATGTACGGACCCCTGGAAACACGTTAGACAGCATTCAGTCTAATGATAGGCTGTATTTGCAAATAAGATCATTGTTGTGTAGTGAATATCAAATTTGTGAAATATTGACTTTAAATGCTGCTAAAACCTCTTTAACATCAACTTATTTGTCAGTAGTTTGCCTTGATTTGAAATAGGCTTTCGCATATCCAATCTACACCACGTGCAGGTCATAATGGAGTTTTGCTTCATAAATATTGGAAGTTGCCGATGGAAAAGCTGAAGTCACCCGTTTGTCATAAAGTTGAATTGACGTCTATGTTCAATAAAACATCCAAATATGAAGCAGATGTGTTGTGTGTTATTTCTCTCGTTTGGTTGTGAAATTTTGATTTGGTGATATTTCGACATCATACCAAATATGCTGATACAGAGACCAAAATATCCTGGATCCTTTGAAGATCATAGTTGTATTTTTCAGCTGCCCGTAATCAATGCATAGGCGCAACTACCCACCTGTCTTCCTAACAAGGACAATATTGGAGGGAAAAGGGGGAAAGAATGGGATGGTCTGATAATCACAGTTACTAACAGCTCCATAATGCGAGATAGGAATTCTTCTATCCGTAAAGGGGATATACATCTATACTCTCTTTAAAAGGTGTCTTCGACATTAATTAAGTCAGTCCGATGTTTTACTTTCTCTGTTGTTTCTATGTCGGGATCGATACTTTGGAAAGCATGCACGAGAGCAATCTATGCATCTTAATTATCCATAGCAAGTTCTACCTAGTAATTAACGTGGATCGATCTTGTTACCATTACTTATCCATATCAAATTTCACCTAGTAGATAACGTGGATCAACGTTGTTACCATTGCAAGAGTGTAACTAAGAGGGCAAGTGCCCCAACCCACTTCAAAAGTAGGGATAAGGTGACAGCTCCTAGTTTATTTATAGCGAGCGATGGTTGCCGCTCGCTCCAATTACATATTTGAGTCACGTGATTTACTCTTCAACTAGACGCTTGGCTGTCTCCGTAAATCTCCGATGAGTGTCTGGTTGAACGAGAGATGACGAGGATTATCCATAGTGCTTCTGGAAAATTGTCGCAGTCACTGTGGTATACTTCTGTAACAGGACGGGAAAAATGCAACGGACCAGACCGGGATTCGAGCCCGGCCAACCTAAATCTCTAGTCCGGTGCCATTCCAACTGAGCTAACCACTACATTCCTCCTTCCTTAAATTGTCCTCGAAGACACACAACCGAAGTTGTTTTGCTCCTGGCAGAACTTTCACCTGCAAGTCCAGGGGTGGTCAACGGCACCAAATGTAACAAGGAGGAGGAAAATGCAACGGACCACACCGTGGTTCGAATCTGGGACCTCAGAATTTCCAGTCAGGTGCCCTACCAACTAAGATATCTGGTCACCAGCGATTGAACACTTCAGTGACAACCCCGCAGAAAAAATAAATTGTTTGGAAAATACCACAAACGTTTTAAAATTGTAGACAAGCTATCTCATACCTTCATACAGTGTACGTTATGTTGTTGTTAATTTCTTGGTTTTAAAGAGAGAGAAAAGCATCGCAGCGAATATAAAGTCACAATGCACTGTTTACATCGACTGCGTTATATTTCCTGTATGTTTGTTTGTTTAAATATTGTTTAACGTTAAGCTCTAGAATTTTTCTCTCAAATGAAGACGTCACCATTGCTGGTGAAGGGCTGCAAATTTAGGACTATGCTCGGCTCTTATGGCCTTTGAGCAGGGGGGGGGATCTTTTACGTGCCACACCTGCTGTGATACCGGACCTCGGTTTTTGCGGTCTCATCCGAAGAACCGCCCCATTTAGTCGCCTCTTACGTCAAGCTAGGGGTGCTGAGGATGCTTATTTCCCGTGTGAAAGGATGAATTGTCTATTTAAAAAGTCATGTCGGGTCGTCGCTCGTCTCAGGTCACACCATAAAGTATATTAATTATACTGGTTGTCTGGGACTAATTTTGCTTTTAACAAGCATTCTGAGTGTATTGCAGGCGATGCAAAGTCCCCTACCAGTAGGATAATTCAGTGAAAAGTAGGTCAAGCGTAATGAAACTAAACTTTTATCTGTAACTATCCAAGACAAAGAGGGCCTCCATGGCGGAGTGGTTAGAGCATTGCGCTCAAAATCACAAGGCCTTTCACCTCTAGTCGGCGCGGGTTCGATTCTCGCTCGCGCCAATATACGTGAGAAAGTTTGCCAGTTTACTTTCGGAAGGTCAGTGGTCTCTTCCCAGGTATATTGTATCTGGATTATCTTATCCACCAATAAAAAACTCGACTGCAAAATTGTTGAGTGTGGCAGAAAACAGCAAACAATCAATCGTCCAATGCGGAGAAAAGTTCGGAAAAGTGATTTTTGCAACCATCAAGGGACATAATTCAATCAAAAGTAAGTCAAGCATAACGAAATTCAAACTTGTTATGTAACTACTCAAGACGAAACCACACATAAAATTTCAGTTGAATATATTCATCCAATGCTATTTATTCAATGCGGAGAACCCCGTGGGGATCCGGGTTGTTAGAATAGATCCTCAGTACCCCTTGCTTGTCGTAAGAGGCGACTAATTGGGGCGGTCCTTCGGATGAGACCGCAAAAACCGAGGTCCCGTGTCACAGCCGGTGTGGCACGTAAAAGATCCCTCTCTGCTCAAAAGCCATAAGCGCCGAGCATAGGCCTAAACTTACAGCCCTTCGCCGGCAATGGTGACGTCTCCATATGAGTGAAAGATTCTCGAGCGGGACGTTAAACAATATTTAATCAATCAATCCAATGCGGAGAAAAGTTCGGAAAAACGATTCTTGCAATTCATCAAGGGGCAGAATTCAGTCAAAAGTAGGTCAAGCGTAACAAAACTCAAACTTGATCTGTAATTATCCAAGACAAAGCCACATGTCAAAGTTCAATTGAATATCTTCATCCAATGCGGGAAAAAAGTCCGGAAAACTGATTCTTGCAATTCATCAAAGGGACATAATCCAGTAAAAAATAGATCAAGCATAACAAAAACTTAATCTATAATCATTCAAGACAAAGCCATATATAAAATTTCAGTTGAATATCTTCACCCGATGCGGAGAAAAATCCCTAAAACCGATTCAGAATGACATGCAGGCAGAAGGACGGCCCGACGGACGGAGAGACAGACGGATTGGGGATAAACTACATGTGCAATAGTCCCCTTTGGTAAAGCCGGCAGGGGAGTAAAAGCAGTAAAGGATGGATTCGGAATATCAAAAGAATTGACCTATAGGAGAGAAAGATTTCCCGGAAAAATTCACTTTTGAAAATCAATGTTCATTTATTTTTCAAATTAACCTTCAAATTGGCTAAAACAACATTTTCTCTGTAGAAATGCCTATTTTTTCATGAATTTTGGCCTAGAAGTCCATCAGGACAGAACTGTTCCTAGTGGTTAGAAAAAAATCACAAATTTCACTAAAAGCAATCAACCGGAACTACATCTCATTGTTTGGGTATTTTCAATAAATACATATATCTTGTCATGTTGTTAAAGATAATAAATATCCATAAAAACTGGCAAATAAGGCAATTTGAATTCCACAATTTAAAAGAGTGCAATTATATGTTATATATAAATTAATTGTGGATATTAGAGAATTGCATAATAGACATACAGCAGAGTTGCCCTTGTCAATATGTATTTCTTTAAAATGTAGATAATGAGGTTATTTATAGGAAAAAATAAACTTTTTCTGCATCAAATAATTTACCAAAGTTTTTGTTGTACCCAGTGAATAAAAGGTCGACAATAGATACATTTCTATTTTGCACATTTTCAATTAAATAAAGGTTTGCAAAACATGAGAGTGGAGTTGCCTTAGGGTTTACCAGCATATTTTACTTATAATATGGCATTTGTTCTAGAATTATCAAGAAAAAATCCATGGACAAGTTACAGGTTTATGTATTTTTTAAAATATAAACTAGATTTAAGTACCATAATGTCACAGCTTTGAACAGCCAATACATCCTTTAAATTTGACGAACTCCATATTTGGTCATGATTACGTGGACAGGTGGGATCGGAGTAGTTTGTAACAAACATGCATTCATTGTTGAGGGGCTCCGTGTTGTAAAAATAGATCCTCAGTACCCTTTGTTTGTCATAAGAGGCGCCTCTCACCTCTAGTCGGCGCGGCTTCGAATTTCGCTCGCGCCGATATATGTGAGAAAGTTTGCCAGTTTACTTTCGGAAGGTCGGTGGTCTCTTCCCGGGTACATTGTATCTGGGTTCTCTCCTCCACCAATATAAACTGGACGCCACCAGATAACTGAAAAATTGTTGAGTGTGGCGGAAAACATCAATCAATAAATCAATCATAAGAGGCGACTAAATGGGGCGGTCCTTTGGATGAGACCGTAAAAACCGAGGTCTCGTGTCACAGTAGGTGTGGCACGATAAATATCCCTCTATGCTCAACGGCCATTAGCCCCGAGCATAGGCCTAAATTTTGCAGCCCTTCACCGGCAATGATGACGTCTCCATATGAGTGAAAAATTTTCGAGCAGGACGTTAAACGATGTATAATCAATCAATCATTATTGAGGATGAAAACAATGTCGGTTTCAAAAGAAATATAAGAGAAAAGATCCAGTTTTCCCTCATTCCATAAAAAGTTTTGAAGATGCAAGCTTTAGATACATTTGATCCTTCTATAACTTTACTGTATCAAAGTTGCCCATCAATTCATTTTACAGATGCAGTACATAGATGACCCCTAACAAGAATATAGTTTGCAGGAGTGGTTGTAGACTTTAATTCTATAGCATAAATTCTGCTATTTTTGAAAATCAATAAGTGTTAAAACTCATGTTTTTATCTGTTGTCATGACAACAATTACCCTAGAAAAATTAAATGTTTTTTTCTAAATCATTGTGAAACAAGGCAGACAAAATACCATATCGTGTTTACTTAGAGGAAATATATCCCTGCTAAGACCATGGATTTTTGCAAGAATCTGTGCACCTATTACAAAGGAGGTGAATGTCCTTAGTTACCAGACCAAAAATACGTCAAAATGATCTTTAGTTTTGTTTTTACATGAAGTGGGATAAAATCAAGTATATACATGTATCAAAAGCTTTTGGGGATAAAATATGACTTTCCATGAAATGCTTGCTGATTTTCACTCAAATTGCAATATGTATCAAACATGTATTTCTATGGGGTCAAAGGGTGTTGAAGGCATTGAGGGATGTAAGAGATGTCACCAAGTTGCGTAATCAAAACCTCGAGGTAATGCTTACCGTCTCAAATAGGTTCTGCCAGCTAGTCACATGTCACCCCCTTTCCATGGTGGTACTGTACTTCGGCGCCTTCATTTAACAAGAACCTGTGACTAGAAGAAAGGAACCCAATAAAAAACTGTTATTAGGGGAATGATTGATTGATTGTATATTGTTTAACGTCCCGCTCGAGAATCTTTCACTCATATGGAGACATCACCACTGCAAAATTTAGGCCTATGCTCGGCGCTTATGGCCTTTGAGCAGGGAGGGATCTTTAACGTGCCACACCTGCTGTGACACGGGGCCTCGGTTTTGCGGTCTCATCCGAAGGACCACCCCATTTAGTCGTCTCTTACTACAAGCAAGGGGTACTGAGGATCTATTTTAACATCCCGGATGGGGAATGGAACCCTAGCAAAAACCACCTGTCCTCCGAGCCATTGGGTAATGCGCGGTGTTAGCAGACCTGTCATTTAATAATTGCTATTGAAGCATCGAAAACAAACCAAAACCATCTTGTCATGGGAGAGGAAGGATCTCCATACCGGAGACATATAATGCCAGGGAGTGAAAGCCAAAGGAAATTGTAAGGTCGAGTACCCTTCTGACATCCCGTAAACGAAGTGGATAGCTACGTGGAACATCAGAACAATGTATGATACTGGTAAGACTGCCTAAGTAGCAAAGGTGATAAATTACAACATCTCTATCTTAGGCTTAAGTCAAACGAAATGGCTGCAGACAGGTCAGCTAAATTTAACGGTTGTACTCGGGACATACAAAGGAAGGTGCACATCTCACGGACAATGTTGTCATTATGCTTACACCAGACGCGTATCGTGCCCTAATAGGATGGATACCGGTTAATGCCCGAACCATTACATCAAACAAACAAAAATAAAGCTATGACAAACGGAATGACTTCAGCTTCTCCATCTTCGTGTAACAATATTTCATTGTCATCTGTACATGGTGATTAGGTCTCTAAATTGATTCGATACGCGAGAGCATGTTTTGCACATGATCGATATTTTAAATTGAGGCAAGCTACGGACAAATAAGATGATATTACAGAGGTTTCAACAATCTCGTTGATAGTCAGCATTTTGGAAATTCTATGGTCGTTATAATGATCTAATTTGCAAATACAATCTATCTAGGCACTTGATCCCACTCCAGTTTGCCCAGAGGTCATACTCTTAATTTTGCTGTATTCTTTATGAGATTTACGAGACTGATCACTTTGTAATATACACTTTTCATGTCACACAATGCTGTGCCCCTCTCAACGAAGCTATCGAGGACAAGAAGTAGGACTTTTACTGTCAACTGCAAATGCAAATGCTAAATGCCAACACAGGAAGTGAAAACACAGGCTACATAAAGAGATTATAAGAACATACGAAATGAATAAGAACGGCGAACGCTTGGCAGATGTATGCGCCTTAAACCAGATGGTAATAGGAGACAGTATTTTCCACTATAAGAGGATACACAAAGTCACGTGGTTATCCCTAAACCATGTCGCAGAGAACAGATCAACACTGTCTGCTTCATTCAGAATTTCAGACGATAATATCTTGATATACGTTCAATGCAAGATACTAAGCATTATCTGATCATCATATTATAGTGATGTCAGGGAGATCGAGACTGAAGAAGTACTCCACCACAACCAGATCTGGCAGAAAACAAAGACGATCTAGCTGGACACTTGTGATGAAGTTCTAGGCAGAAAGAAAATCCCTACACAGGGTGGATTTTTGCCACTAACTTACACAAGCTGGAGGCGAGGAAAACAAAAATTGTTACAGTAACACAAGTAGAGGAAGAGCAGAGAATGCAAATGCTTAGGAGAAATACACCGCATCTGATAGAGAAGTGAAAGCCAGCGTCAAGAAGAGAGATTACAAACAATCTAGCCAAACAAGCAGAAGATGCAATAGGTCAGGGAGACCTCAGAGATCTCTATATGGTTACCAAGAAGTTATCAGGCTAGTTCCAAGAGACGGACAACCAGGTAGAGGACAAAGATGGAACCCACTCACAACAATAGAGAAACACCTAAGGCGATGGGCAGAAAATATCAAGGAAGCTCTAAACCGCCCGGCCCCTGCAGTACATGTACCGCCAGACA
Source organism: Ostrea denselamellosa (assembly GCA_024699665.1). Taxonomy (NCBI): domain Eukaryota; kingdom Metazoa; phylum Mollusca; class Bivalvia; order Ostreida; family Ostreidae; genus Ostrea; species Ostrea denselamellosa. The sequence continues at coordinate 5,060,154 of JAMZEH010000010.1, read as the reverse complement.
TTCAAACAGCAGAGACGGAACTACGAATCGGTTTTGTTATGACATCAAAAAGGCAGTTATATCCATATTAAATGGTAAAGTAGCAGAGCCAGATGAGATACCGGCAGAAACTATCAAATGGGACCTGGGGACTGCTGTAGCCTCTCCAGCACGATCTATGAAGATGCCAACAGGCATGCCTAAGATAAAATATGTTATGTGCTGGTCAGATTGCAACTTTGCTCATAATTCTACAGAAATTTCATAGATGATGAAAAGGCATTAGACACCGTTAACAGGGAGACATGAAAGAAATTGATGAGATACTGTGACACCAAAAAAGCTCATCTTCGTAACAAAGTGCACTTATAATGACATGGCTTGCAGGACAGCTGTCAGATAATATTGGAGTAAAGACTTGAGTGTGGCAAGTGGTTTTTTTTACTGTCTCCTTTCCTATTCCTACAGATCATTGACTGGATCACGAAAACAACCACAGAAGATAAAAACAATGAATCCGGTGGGCACCCTGGACACAGATGGATTCCCCAGCGCCAACAACAGTAGGTGGAGAACAACCTGAAGGGGTGAAGTCCTTTATTTACCTGGAAAGTGTGGTTGATGGACAGGAAGGCACTGATCGAAATGTCACTGCCAGGATTGACAAAGCAAGGGCAGCATATGTCATGGTGAAAAAAAACCGCCCAGCCTTCTAGAAAGATCCGCATTGCCATCAAACTACGTATCTTCAACACCAATGTCAAATCTGTATTGATCAGAGAAGTGGAGAACGGCAAACGCGACACAGCAGAAGATCCAGACTTTCATCAACACAAGTCTGAGACGTATTTTCAACACCAGGTGGCGAAAAAAGGCGAATCAAGAGCCAGTTGCAAAACAAGATCATGCACAGGAAGTGGGGTAAGACTGGACATACCTTTATCCAACATCACCAAGCAGGCTCTGACATAGAATCCACAAGCAAAGTGAAGAGAGAACGGCCAAAAATTAATTAGAGATGAGACACGGAAAAAGTGAGGAGCCAAGGAACGGTCTGGACAGAAGTAAAGAGAACAGCCCAGTGTAGAGTTAAATGGAGGAGTGTCGTCCATGGCCAAAGCTCCTCAAGAGACAATGGGTCTATGTATTCTATAATGAACACACATACATTATTTATGAATCATAAAATATATCATCAACATCAATTACACCATCATACCATCCGATAGGAATATGTAATGTTGTATAAATTAACACCCCACACCCCGAGATTGCAAGTGACATGACATTTATTGCAGAAACTTATAGGCAAAAAATATTAGTATCTGTGAAATACATAGCTTTAACTTATTCATTTCTTATTCAGAACAACAATTTATGTCCCATAAAAATATCGCTCTCTGTGTGTGTGTGTGTGTGAGAGAGAGAGAGAGAGAGAACAAAGGAATTGAACATTCCATATTTTTTAATGTATAGCTCATTTCAAACACAAAGTCAATAATTAACTTGCTCGCCTGACAAGCCCCAGACTGACAACAAAGATGGCGGTGTACAACGCCTTCGTCACAAGCACACTGGTGTACGGGATCGAATCATGGACCACACATGCCGGAAAAGCTCTAGAGAGAAGACTCAACACCTTTCACCTACGATGTCTGCACCGCATCCTGGACATTTTCTGGCAGGACAAAGTGACCAATTCTGAAGTCCTGTACTAGACAGATCTTCCCAGCATGTACACCATTCTCAGACAACTCTGGCTTGACCATATTCCATGTTCACCGCATGGAGGTTGAGAGAATCCCAAAAGACATCTTATATGGAGGGCTGTCATCTGGGAAGCGAAGCACTGGGCGCCCAAAGCTGCGGTACAAAGACATGGTTTAAAAAGACACGAAAGCCCTCGACATGGATACAGTATCTTGGGAAGACCTTGCAGAAGACCGATCGAGATGGAGGGGCATCCTGACTAAACAGCTCAAGTTAGGGAAAGAGAAACTAATTTGCACAGCAGAAGACAAGCGGACTCGCAGGAAAGAGCGCCACAAGTCCGACAAACCAGAGACTACGCACAGATGCGACACCTGTGGCAAAGAATGCCTCTCCCGGATTGGTCTCTTCTGTCACAGACGATGTTACTTCAGCCAAACAGATAAGACAAATTAGGGTTCAACCATCCATGGTCGACACGACCGACGGAGACCTACAGTTACAATTAGCTTACCAAAGAAAAAAACCCCCAATAAATCACAGTAGACGTTGTCATTCTTTTTATGGAACCAACCTCTGTGATAGCAAATCATTGAATGACCAAACCAACTCGCAACCTTTGGAGGGAAAAATAATTGATCAATGAAACACTAGCAAACGATAATAAAACCAGCAGAATCTATCAAACCTACTAATATACTATAGTTTAATGACCAAAGGTTTTAGTGAGCAGATAATGACAATTGAAAAAAAAATTATTTGAAATATTTAACATGGATTTAATAATCAGATATTTTTTTATCTGTATTACAATGTAAACAATACAAATTACGGCATATAATTACAATTCAAGCAAGGTGGCAACCACGCCAGTGACAACAAACTGATTGAATGTTTCGTATGTCTGAATTATGGCAATTTGAAATATCATATACGATTATAGTAACCGAATTTAAGTCTGACCAACTCTTATGCTCTACCCCTGATAAATAATGTGAAGCGTTTAAGTCTTTCTCGACGCGTGGGTTTGTTTATTTTACATGGAATTCGATGTGTATTCATTCATGTTACAGTCCTATATTCAGGGAAATAATGGGAGGAATTCGCGTGGTTTAATCTAAACATACCCTAATCTATACTACATGAGGATGCTTGCATATTGACAAATTGTACCCCTGTAGTTCTTAACAAGATATTCGTATCTTATTTTTATATATATCTAATATGTAAAACTTTGAATCCTCAAAGTGACCCGCTCTGTCGACAGGGATCATGGTTTGAATAAATTTGATCCCCATTCTACAAGAAAGCTTCTATAGATGCAAGTAACGTATTCACAAAGTTAAGACCTTAATTAATCTTTTCTGTCCAGTGTGTGTCCCCTCGCCAATTATAACCCTATTTTGATATTTTTTTTTTAAAGTGTCTCTCCTAGAAAGAAACATGATGGCCCCTCAAATGAACAGTTGAATTCCCATTACTTATTATTTAAGGTTAATTTGTGTCAAGTTTGGTTCAAATTGGTCCCGTGTTCTTGAGAACTTGGAAATGTGAGAAGGACGACAAGCAAACTTAAATAAGAAAATCTCACTTTTCATCAGCTCAAGTGAGCTAAAAAGAGAAATCTTTACACTCTTTCTAGAACCAACAATCAAACGGTTTCTTATTCAGCGAGTCAGCATCAATTCAAATATTTTCAAATTTCTATAATATGGATTTACTTAGAAAACTGCCGACTGTATATGCATCACTGTAAGCCTTTTCATTTTGAATCACTGACGGACAAACTGCACTCGAAAAAAATATACATGTATAGCCTAGCCGCATTTCTCTCAAGGTCTGAATAATTCATTTCTATTTGTCTCGCATCTACTCTGTTCTTTGAAAATCTGAGAGTTTTTAAATATATTGTATTATGCCTTTGATCCTTGAATTAGAACGCCTGCTGAAACATGCAGTGTTCTAGTCAGATCACTTGTTCCTACGCTCCTGTTAAATGCGAGATCGTCGTAGAGAGGGCGCGATACTAACACGGCCCCAACTTCACATTCTCGCCTGTTACCTCGTGTGAAGAAGTTTTAATATACGCATGCTCAGATGGGTGATTAGATTATACTCATATATTTAATTATCATCCATAATCAATATTAATGATAAAATTCGCATCATTTAATGCATTTGATATATGTACATGTTGATGCATGGATCTGTACATGTGACAGTTAATTATTCTAAAAGATAACTTTAAACTCGAGATTTACATACAAATACGTACATCCACCACATCCTCTTCTCTCTCTCTTTTTAAGTTTCATGCATGCATATCAATAACTTCTGATTGCGAAGAAGCTATAGACCAGTACGAATTTGCGAAGGAATGGTATTACTACCGCTCTCTCGCCTTCGCTTCTTTCCTGGCATTTTCTGTCAGTTACCCTAAATTCATTTGTTTGTTTTGTTTGTTTGTTTGTTTGTTTATAGCCGCCTGAGCAATTTTTCAGCTATCCGGCGGCTGTCACCATTACCGGTGACAGGGCTGCAAATTTAGGCCTATGCTCGGCACTCAGGGCCTTTGAGCAGGGAGGGATCTTTATCGTGCCACACCTACTGCGACACGGGACCTCGGTTTATACGGTCTCATCCGAAAGACCGGCACCCACGTCCCACAGTGGGATTCGAACACCCTAAATTCAAAGGGTCGGGTGAGCCGATCAGGACACCGCATAAAGGTGACTAGGGAATAGCAACAACGTCTTATTGCAAAGGGGCAACAGCTTGTAAGCGTGAAGTTAGGAAAGTGAGGAAGCGACCTTCACTTTCATCCTACATGCAAAAGGTGGAGTGACCCAATCTGGGTACCATATATACACAACGAAAACTGTAGTACTGGGCAATGATGCAATTTCTTGGAGGACTAGAACATAACTGAAAATACTTTTGAGATGTGGGCTGACTGGACCTACCTATCATAAAGAATCGTACAATAAGAGACCTTTCATCAATAAATGTTTAGTCCAGATATAACTTCGAGACCCGCTTCATAAAGAAAATATGACACCCCCCCCCCTCCAAAAAAAAAAAAAAAAAAAAAAAGACAAGTGTACAAGTAAACAAATGTTTTTTCTTAGAAAAAAAAAACCAAAAACAAAAAACCAAAAACCAAAACAATAATAAAAACAAACAAACCAAAAAAACCCCCAAAAAACCAAAAAAAAAAAACAAAAATCGAACAAGAAATATTTTAGAAACATACATGACCCTCCTGTGGCAGTATTAAAAAGTATTTGGATTCAAATTGTCTATCATGACAGTGAAAAATTGGGGATGCCAGTGTATCAAGGTTGATGTACACCAAGCAAAGGGTTCACAGGATATTCAGTGGACATTGTTTTCTATGTCTTGAGTAGTTTGACCCTTGACCTGGGGATCATTAAATCAAACAGGGTTATGTACTATGCATTAATTTTATCCAGCGGAGTGTTCTCAAACTGTGGACAATGATTTTGATGTGTAGAAAAGTTTGATATTTAATATTAATAACAATTTGGTTTACATGCAATCAAGTTTTATGCATGTCAAACAAAGAATTTTGAAAATATAAAGCAGACAAAATATTTTTGCATCCAAGGTAGCCTAACCCTGTGACCTTACTGACCTAAAAATTAATATGGGTATCTACAATTTAGTGGGTACCAATGAACCAAGTTTCAGGTTCAACTAGTAAAGTTCTCAAGATACTGTTCAAACAATATATCCTTATATCTGTAGTAGTTTGATCCCTGACCTTGTACTTTTATGACCATAGTAACTTGACCCCAACATTAAAATGAATAAGGGTTATCTACTCTTTAGTGGGTATTAGTGTACTAAGTTTGATGTCTGTTATGCAAAGAGTACTTAAGATACTGAGCACACAATATTTTCTTACACTTGATGTAGTTTGAACCCAGACCTCATGACCTAAACTCAATAGGTGTCATCTACTTCCTAAGTGTCAAACAGTATATCAAGCATGATGTTTGTGAAGCAAAGGGTTCTCAAGATATTGATTGGCCAACATTTGGTCTACTAGGCAACTGACAGATGCAAGCCAATATTTTATTTGGTAGGATGGGGATATAAATTGTTTAAAACAAAGTACAGTCCAACCTCGTTATCTTGAACTCGATGGGACCAAGAAAAAACTTCGAGATATCAAAGGTAAAATACTTAAAGAATAAGTCGTTGGGACTTCCAAATCACTTCAACATATTCATGGTATTCGAGATATCGGTGTTCGAGATGTCGAGTTTAACTGTATATGTAAAGTATCTTGATCAACATTTCAATAAAATAGTTTGTACACATAGTACTTCACATCTATATCTCTGAAATAATTTTTTTTCCCTTTCCTTGATAAGATGTTTCATGAAGTTCTTTAAATTTTATTGATTGCTAATGCAATAATATATAACATAGTGGTTAAGGCTGTCACGTGTAACCGGTAACGTTTCGTGTTTGGGCTGTAAACGTTTACAAAATCCCTAAACGTTTAAACGATGTCTTATATATGTGGCACAAATCTTGCAGGGTTCAAATTACAATCTAAATTATTTGAATAATTATTTCAAGTGAATAAACTTATTAAACAAATTGCGAGGGGAAGTAATGAATTTATAAAAGTTTGACTATAGTCTATAGGAACGGTGAACAATTTTTTCCCCGTCATATTTAATTAGTAAACTGAAAGGGTCTCAGAATCTCTTACTATATGTTTCTGGCTTGTATTGCATTACTGTGCTGCTCTTTGATCATCTTGCAAAATGTGCTTTATTGTTTTTAATAAACATTAATTAACGGTTTTGACGGCAATTATAGCCCCCCCCCCTTCCAGAAAATTCCTAATAAGATATCTAAATGTATGGATACAAATCTGGAAAAACGTTCAAATTTAAAATCTGCATGAATATTTACGTGTCACTTGCATGGCATCTTTGGCATGTGTCATTTTTTTTTCATTGAAGAAAGTTGCTGAATGAAATTAAGTGAATGGATGAGATTCAATACTCATAAAATTGTCGATTGCTTTCAAACAGGTATTCTTAAACTTTATTTGTATTATCATCTGTCGCAAGACTCGCAACTCTCAAAATTAGAATGGCCGAAAAACAGAAACGTTCTGGTGTATGGAATTATTTTACGGAGTTGGAAGTAGCGGGAAAGAAAAAAGTGAAATGCAATTTATGTGCTACGGAGCTTACTTATGCCGGAGGGAGTACAGGGACAATGCCCTCTCTGGACAATCTAATGTGAAATCACTGAAACGAAAATTTGAAAAATTAAGTTTATTGTGAATTTGTGATCTGTATTGTGCAAATGTTGTACAGTCACTACAGTCTGAATAAAATTGAATTCAATTTAAATGCTATCCGGATATTTATGTTCGTGTATTTTATTCTGTCTTATATTTATACTCCGGAACGTCCGGTGACAATCTCTGCATGCATCGTCCATAGAACGATGAAAACTGAAACACAAACATAATGGTCATTAATGGGTCTTAAAATTCTGTGCGTATTTTATTTTATTAAATTATACAACACTTCGTTTAAACGGTAACGTTTCGTTTACAATGCTTCGTTTAAACGTTTACAAAATTTTGTAAACGTGACAGCCTTAATAGTGGTCAGTCCTCTTTAAGCATTCCTGCTTCAGGGTGTCAGTCACCTTATTTGAAGTATACAGATGCAAATTCCAAATCATGAAAAATGTGCTTTTAATAAGAATTTATATATGGTGTACAATTTCCTCCTACGCTTATCAGTAATTACAGCCTGCAGAATTTGAAAATGTCACCAAATGAAATTCTTCACATTCCCTGTACATTTAATAAAAATTTGTAACAAATGTAAAAAAGAAAAAAATATTTAACAAGAACATTATGGATCAAATCCAACTACATGTCACTAAATATATGACCCTTAAAAACCTTGTCAAGAAAAATTATATTCCAGTAAATCATTACCAAAATTGTACACAAATTTTCCCTTGATCTTGATTCATTAAACTACAAAAGAATGATTGAAATAATAACTATAAAACATTATCAAGAAAAATGAAATTTTAGTAAATTATTACCAAAATTGTACACAAATTTCTGCATGATCCTGATTCATTAGACTACAAAAGAAATGATTCAAATAATGACAATAAAATATTTAGTAAAATTGCAAAAGCAAATGATTGATGTCATCTGGTAAAACTTCTGCACCACTACAACAAATAATAAATTTTAGGACACTTGCAGATATTAACTTGACAAAAACTAAAATTTATACAATTTGCTACCAAAGCTATTTTCTCAGAAACAAAGATAAATGTCAGAAAAATAAATTTCAATAAGTCTCCACACATATATCTGATGCTGCTAAGTAGAGTCACATGTACAGTGTAGATTTTTATGAATTGTAATGAAATATAAGGCAGTAAAATTCCAATCACTGTAAATGTGCTATGTTCAAAATTTTGAATCAGGTCACATACTGCGTGAACAAAATTCAACTACAATCTTTCAGTTTTATATATATCTTGTCTGTTTGATAAATCACCACTTCTGACATTAATAACAAAATTTGTTTTCACACTAAATGAGGTTTAATGGGTTGTAATATCAATTCAAATTTGCAAAGAGATAAATGTGAGAGCCCTAAAATTTTGAATATGCATACGTTTAAAAAAAAAGAAAGAAGAAAATCTTTACTTACATACCATAAAGACAAAATCAAAATTAAAACAAATGGAAATAGAATATCCTCTTCTAATGATTTTTTATGTGTCACAGATATTACATTACATATGTGATAACATTTCTACCCAGAAATCTCAGAGTCATATAAGGCTGTCTTGTCCACTTGTTTAATCCTGAATAATACTAAGGTCCTGTAGTCTATGTATGACTGTTTTTATTTTTTCGTTTCCCCTTGGCCTGTTGCCAATTTTTTTTCTTGTTTTTGTCTCATTATCTCAGCATCCCTGTATAATATAAAAATACTGTTATTTCAATAAATTTGTTTTGACCTTCACACAAATAACACACATACTATCATGTCTCCAATTTGCCTCTCTTACAGCGATGTAAAAATGGGCTTCAATCATGCACAAAAAAGTAATGCTGTAACTCAAAAGTTTTTATAACTTTCATAAAAGGCGGATTTGTAGCTCTTTGATAAATCCCAATTTTATTCAGAGAGTTACAATTATGTAGCTATCACCATCTTAAACTGTGAAGTCATATTGCCAATATGAACATAACTGCATAGTAAGGTCGGAAACCAGATTTCTATTTTAGAATTGGCCCAATCAGCAATTCCTTACAAACTCATCATAACAATCCATGGTGCTAATATGAACATTCAAATGTAAAGTACTATCGAGAGAGAGGTTTGAGACACACTCCTTAGAGTGGATGAAACACACTGATAAGGATAACACCCTAAACACATGGCTATGGATAACTAACTATTATCTATCTAAAACAGACAAGGAGCACTTTGTTGCCTACACCATAGTTCTAAAAACTGAACTGTATATTCATATAATACCTGTGCCTTCTTTCCTCTAATGTTAGACCTTTATTTGCACCCTTCTCATTTGAACCTTTCTTTTTTTCTGCCTCTTTCTGCTTCTTCATTGCCTTTTCACGAGATTTTTCCCTTTGATTTCCTCCTAAAGAAATGATAAATTATGAAACATAAAGATTAAATGTGATTCTAATGCAAAATATCACATATGAATATATGTGTACTTGAAATAATTCTAAACAAAAATACTGGATACTTTGATGTACTTCCAAACTACACATCATACTAACAGGGAAGAATTCATCAGACCAAAATATTTTGTCTACAAAATCTGACAGTCTGATGTTGTCAGTATCTACTAATTTTAGCAATACTTCTCAAATTTTCTACATTTGGAAATAAATAGCAAAATTGTGGGTTGGTTGAAGGGCTCTTGTTCCTTATAATATATGGGACACTCTACTGCTTCAACTTTAATCTCTGTGCGAGTTCCTGATCTCTTGAAGTCAAGTCCTGAATTCCCTCACCCCTTCGATGAACTAAACAGATTTATTTTTCTGTTTCTCAAACTCTCTTAAAATCCTCAATCCCTGTATTCTTGATAACTTAAAACTACTGTTTATTTATACTAGCAGTCAGGTGTTTCCTAATTAGGGACATTACCCTTACATGGGAAATTAATATGATTTGTATAAAGCAAATTTACATTGTCTAAATTGGATCTTTATGCAGGTGACACTTCACATCATGCACTACAAATTAATTGTAGTGTATAATAATTGGTTAAATTATCAATAAAAGTATTGCTATCATGGACAATAATTTTGAGACATGCCTCAAAATTGTGAGTGACCTGTAACATCTTACAGTCACTGCCTAATCAAGCGTGTGGACATTTACTTTTCTCAAATTACATACATACATAGTACATACACTTCTTGTCAAATGTAATAATCAAATACTACAATCTAATTCTACTTCTTTTTTTTGTTGTTGTTGTTGTTGATGAAATAGAGTACAACATACATTGGATGAAATTATTTGCTTCTTTTTTAAATCAAAATATGAGTGAATTATTATCAGTAACTAGTATATCACCCAGAAAACATAACTGCATTGCCAAAATGGTTGATTAGCACTATATAAATGTAGTATAATAATAATCTAAGATGTATCCACACAGATACAAAATGTTCTCCAGATTATACCAAGCAAAGCGCAGACAGGCCAAAGGCCCATCCATGACGTAAGGCTGTAAAGATGATACAAATCTGAAAGGAAAAAGGCAAAATAGATATAATCTCTACATATGTTCACTGAAAACTTGTGAACCATATGGGTGCCAATATTTTGTTCAACTATCTGCATCTTGGCTGTCTCTGTTTTAATTATATGAAGCCACACACAACGAGTTCCAAATAATTGATTCATCAGCTGCTTCAACAATTATTCAAGTTTTAAATTTGATGCCAAAAAAAATAAAAAATAAAAAAAAATACAGCACTCTGACGTACAGTTTGTAATTTACATTCTCAATTTGTTCTATATGAATTGTATAATCATTATTGTAACAGTTTTTAGCATGCCATTATATAGAAAAACAGTAATACAACAAACAGATAAATAAGTTCGTGAGTTTCTATAAATAAAGATACAAGACTGCAATATTTCATCAAAAAATATGTAGATAAAATAAATGAATTGCTTGTACAATGCCATAAATATACACACGTTTTCTCATGCTTTCATTCATAATTGTTGTTAACTGGATCACTTATATTTCCTGCGTTATATGAATAAGAGGATCATATCCCTAAAGTCATGTTGCAAGATGTAAAATACATTTGGATCATACATATGCAACATCTAAACAAACAATATCACATACTCTAGCATCCCCCCCCCTCCCCCCAAAGCCTCAGTGAACCCTCCCTTAAAAGCCTGCACAAACAATCTCCAGGTTAATATTTGGATCTTACTAGTTAAGTACATGAAGAAATTCATAAATGATATTTGTAAAAGTGAGAAATATTTCTAATTTACATAATATTACTACATATGATATGCACTTGGGATACGCCAATGATCATTTCATGCTTCGATCAGTCCAACGGTCACACAGTTATACATATTGTCATATGACAATGTAAACGATTTCATCCCAAACCGGACACCATGACATACAGTGACTTTATTGGAAATAAATTACTCTCTATACTATAGTCAATGTCCCACCTACACTACAGTCACCAAAGATATCTAAACCATTCCATAGACAACCGAACGCAGTATCCTTGAATATAGTGTTTACATTGTGTGTTACGTATCAAAAATGCAATAAAAACAACTTTCCATCTTACTTGTCATATTTGGAAGTTATAAATAAATCGAAGATTCGGCAGAAGTGAAACAACAACGTCAAAAGAAACTCATCCACTGCGCTTGCGCATTGGAAATTTCTGATACATCGATCCCGACAAAAATGATCAGAGACCCAATTAATAAATTCCATTTTTAATATTTATGCTCTATTGGTCAGCAAAAATTCGAATGTCAGTTGTTGAGTTACATGAGAGATGTAAACCAGGCTCGTGTCTATGGAGCGCCAAATGAACATAAACTCAAATAATTAAAGATATCTTTAATTATTTGAAGGTATCATCACTTCAATTATTGTCTCATAAATTGAATTAATGCGCGCATGAAATCAATCATTGCTCTCATTGAATGAATAAATGCGCGGTTCAATTCAATTATTTCTCTCATTAACTCAATTAATGCGAGCATCAATTGAATTGATGAGAGCAATAATTCAATTGATAAGAGCAACAATCAATTTGTTGCGCGCTTTAATTCGAGTATTGCTTTCATCAATTCATTTAATGAGAGCATCAATGTGGTGGAAAAATTGCTCGCAAAAACCAATTTAGAGCTCGGTATAAATTATCTGATGATCTCTTTAGTTCAGTTTAAGATATCTTTAATTAATTTACAATGCTTTTGTATAAGGAATTAATGCACCCATCATTCATTATAAGAGAGCAACAATTCAATTAAAGAGATCATTAATTCAATTGTGGATGTGTTGAACATACCTCTCATTATATAGTTGCTATTTCTAAAAGAATTACGGCGCACTTCAAATAAATTAATAATATCATTTATTGCGCGCTTTAATTGAATTGATGCTGGCATTAATTCAGTTATTACTCTCTTCAATTGCTGATATCATCAATTCATTATTAGAGAGCAACAATTCAATTATCAATCAATTCAGCAGAATAATCAATGTTATCATCAATTAAATTAATGCGCATAATAATTCATATATTTGAAGATATCATTAATTATTTGAAGAGATCTTTAATTGAATTGTTGTGCGCATCAAATAAATTGATGATATCTTCAAATAATTAAATATATCTTCAAGTCTTTGAATTTACGTTAATTTGGCGCTCCATACGTGTCATGAATTGCTAGCACGGGTTAAAACTAGTAAAAGTTTCGTTTAAAGCAGATTTTTTTTTTTTTTTCAATTAACAAGTTCATTCTGAACACAATTAAACAGGCTCTAGTGTTCGTCACATCCCATTTTATTTTAAACAAAATATTTTCTATTAAGCAATCTATCAGAAAATATGGTACGGGCCTTGTTTACATAAAAAAGAATTGTGAGTGCTGTAATTCACTTGCAACTCAACAACTGCCATTCGAATTTTGGTTGATCGTTAGAAATACTTTAATTGAGCATCGTAAGCTATGAAATTGGAAAAACAAGATTTAAAAATTTTCAACTCAATTTGTGTCTATATTCCTTTAATATTTGAGATAAACATATTCTAAACCAAAGAAAATACAATACACAAAATATTCAATGCTTTGTAGTTGGATATGGAATTTTTTGCATCACAAATGTATATATGTGAACAGTGTTAGCGCTATGTAATGGCCGCTCCATCTATCGCTCTCGATCTTTTGCCAAATTTCCCGTAATTTACCGAAGTTCTAGTCTTAAGATTTGTTGTATTTTTACACGAGATCTTATTAAACATATCTGCGGAACTTGTTGTTTTAAAATTCGTACTTTAATAGGCATTTTAGTTAATTGATTTTAGGTATTGTGTTCATTGATCCGTGACTTCTATCCGACTTTTATACGTAAAATTTGTTTTTCTTTTATCTTGACTTTTATTGAGAGGGCTTTCGAAGAATTTTCGTTCTTGACAGTTTTTGATTTACGTACGATGTGTTTTGCATCATTCTGTCAACCTCGAGCAGATCGTACAAGAAATTGTCGGGTGAGGAGGGGAACAAAAGCAGGGCGCCGGGTTATCCGGCACATCCACACAGTGCGTGTCGGGTGGCCTAGACATACAGTGCATCAATGTGGTGTCAATGAAAATAATCTAGTTTATGTTTCCTGTGGTCCCATATCGTCAACCTGGAAAAATATATCCAACTCACACATAGAACATCCGATTGAACGGATTATAACTAATAGACCAACAAACTTACAACACTATTCGAAGGTGAATATTGGGAACCTATCATCTTTGAAAAGGTCTGATACGCACACCGTTCATGAGGTCTCTATGTCGACAGTAAACTGTAGATCGGTGAGAAATAAAGCACTCTCTGTGTGTGACTTTATACTGTCAAATAAAGTTGACTTACTTGCCATAACAGAGACATGGCTAGGGTCATCAGTCGACAAAAGTGTCATTTCCGAGTTAAAACCCGACGGTTTCAATATACATCATGTATCTCGATCATCCAAACGAGGTGGTGGCATAGCGCTCGTCTACAATTCTGACATGAAGGTAGAGCGAATTTCAAGCAGTATACAAAATACCCATTTTGAAATGCTAGAATGCGTAGTCAGTGGTGAAAATGATAGGTTTCATCTATATGTGATCTACCGTCCGCCTCCATCAAGGACTAACAATTTCCGTAACACCGTGTTTTTCGATGAATGGTCGGACTTTTTAGATCAAGTTTCCGTCATTCCCGATGAAATTGTCATAACCGGAGATTTAAATTTTCACCTAGACGATCCGAAAGATTTTGATGCTCTCAAATTCTTACAATCACTCGATGATCATGGACTTAGACAGCATGTAATCGGTCCGACGCACCAACGTGGGCATACACTGGATGTTCTGATCACGAGAGAGAATGACTCGATTTTGCATGGAAAACCTATTGCGCATGATCCAAATCTGTTCGACCAAAGAGGAAATTCAACATGTGACCACTTAGCAATTTCAGCGAAACTTCAGCTGCAAAAGAGTCAGAAAAAGAGACAAACTATCAAATTTCGCAAAATTAGAGAAATATCACAAGCTGATTTCATCCAGGATCTGAACAATTCACCCATGTTTCAAAATCCTAAAGGTACTGTCGATGAACTCGTCACTCAATATGTTTCTGACCTTTCAAACATTATCAACAAACACGCTCCTTTGCAAACAAAAGCAGTAACAATCCGACCAAACACAGAATGGTACACTGAGGAACTCCGAGCAGCGAAACGAGAACGCCGTAGAGCAGAGCGTACAATGCGAAAAACGCATTTGACAATCCATGAAGAGATTTATAAGGAGCAATGCAGAATTTATAATCAATTACTGCTCCAAAGTAAAAAAGACCATTTCTCAAGCAAGATAGCAGAAGTTGGTAGTGATCAAAGAGAACTCTATAAACTCACCAACGTTCTAATGGTCAAAAACAGTGAAGTGATATTACCATCAAATGATAGCGACGAACAACTAGCTAATACTTTTAGTGAGTATTTCATGGGGAAAATTGACACTATTCGAAATGATCTTTGCATAATCAGGGACAAAGAAAATATTGATGTGTTGAGGGCTGATGTCAAGTTTGAAGGTGGTCAACTTACTAGTTTTCCCCAAGCTTCTGTTGATGAAATCCGTAAGATCATCCAGAAGGCTAAATAAAAATCTTGCGAACTGGATCCAATTCCGACTTACCTCCTGAAAAGCTGTTTAGATAGTGTTGTTAATGTCATCACTGAAATTGTCAACAAATCATTCAGCGAAGAATGCGTTCCATCGTCATTCAAAGAGGCCATTGTAAGACCGCTTCTTAAAAAATCTGGATTGGATAAAGATGTGCTAAAAAATTACCGTCCAGTGTCAAACTTATCTTTCATATCAAAGATTCTTGAAAAGGTGGTAGCGACACGCCTTGAATGTCATCTGCAATCCAATTCACTTCTAGACAATTTGCAATCAGCATATCGCACTGGACATTCCACCGAAACAGCGCTTATTCGAGTTCATCATGACATTACATCAGCATTAGACAAAAACTCGTGTGCCGTTTTAGTCATGTTGGATCTTTCAGCAGCGTTCGACGTTATAGATCACAATATCCTCTTCCACCGTTTAGAATATTCCTATGGCATATGTGGGTCTGCTTTAGCGTGGATAAAATCATATTTGTCAAATCGTTCTCAACGGGTCGCAATAGGATCGATCTATTCAAATGGGATGCATCTCAAATACGGAGTGCCCCAAGGATCTGTGCTGGGCCCAAGACTTTATTGTCTTTTTTCGAAACCGATTGGTCAAATTTGTCGGCAACATGGCATGGGATATCACTGCTATGCAGATGATACACAAGTATATCTTGTGTTTGAACCACTAGATGATTGGATAGACATAGCAAGTCGTCTAGAAGCATGTTTGGAAGATATCAGTGACTGGATGCGATCAAATCTTCTAAAGCTGAATCAGGATAAGACCGAACTGATTGTTTTTGCCCCTAAACACCGGGTGAACGACTTTTCAACTTGTCAACTTTCTTTCGATGGCACAGTGGTCAGTAATGTTTCATGTGTCAGAAACCTTGGTGTCATTTTCGATAGGACACTCACTATGGAGAAGCAAATTAGTACCACTGCTAAAGCGTGCTTCTTCCACATTCGAAATATTGGACGTATACGTCCATATGTAACGAACGATGCCTGTAGAACGCTAATGAACTCACTGGTCACTTCCAGATTAGATTACGGAAATGCGATGTTATATGGACTGCCGACAAACATAACGAACAAATTACAACGTGTTCAGAACACTGCAGCTCGTGTTGTATCGAGAACTAAAAAACACGAGCATATCACCCCCACTCTTGTTAATCTCCATTGGTTACCTGTGCCCTTCCGGTGCCAGTATAAAATTCTTGTGTACGTCTTCAAATGTCTTCACGGCAGTGCACCAACGTATTTGCAAGACATCGTTCGTGCTTACCAACCAACACGTTCGCTGCGATCAGAGGACTGTACACTACTAGTGCAACCTCGAATCCGCACCAAAATATACGGCGAGAGACGCTTGGACAAATCTGCGGCCACTCTCTGGAACAACTTGCCCAGATATTTGAGAGATAAACAATCCATGTGGGCTTTTAAGAAATCTCTCAAAACACACCTTTTTAGACTTGCATACGGAAATATTTAACTCACTTTTACCATGCATGAATTACTTTTAAAACTCATTTCTATTATTGTTCTTTTAAGTTATGTGTATTTCTTTTTACATGTATCGGTCATATTAAAAAAACAAAAAAACAAAAAACAAACAAACAAAAAAACCCCGTATGTATGTATGTGTACGTATGCAAGTGTATGTATATATGCGATGTGTGTGTGTGTGGTGTTTTAGTGTGCTATATTAGTCTTTTTTGTAGTTAGCGTAACTAAATATAATTTGTGTTTTAAAATACCCCATTTAGTCCTTTTCTTAATTTTTCTATGTTGTATGTATGTTTGGCGATATATTAATTGTGTATGTTGTAAAGCGCTTAGAGTAATATTTATAATGTTAGATAATGCGCTATATAAATGCCTTGTAATAATAATAATAATAATATATATATATATATATTGCTATAATTCATTCCATGCCATATTATCAGCCCGATATTGGGCCCGAGGGCTGATCTGACATGATATGGATTTTAACATGTAATATTTTATTTATGGTATACTACACTTATTAATACTTAAATAAATATAGCATATATACAGTATAGTGTCTTTGAATTTTTAAAAATCAGATATGTGGTCTGAGGGCTGATTTTACACAGTGGTATTCTTTATAGCACATGTAATTAATTTACTACATTTTAAAGGAAGATCAAGGAATATTTGATGCATTGCCTAGCTGGGGTAAATACCTTGATTTACTACGGTAAAAAGTTTGATGCATTGATTTACTATAATAGTAAAAACTTTGATACATTGATTAAAAACAGTAGAAACTATATTAACTGTGGTCTAAACTTTGCTACATTCACTTACTGCGTACATTATACATTGATGTATCATTGTAAAAACTTTGATACATTGATTATCACGAGTGAGTAAGTAGTTTCATGATTGATACATGCATTTTTGCACACCGCTCTGATATGTGATAGGTCGTTGATATTGGCTATTGGCTATCCCTCTCTCTCTCTCTCTCTCTCTCTCTCTCTCTCTCACACACACACACACACACACACACACACACACACACACACACAGAGAGAGAGAGAGAGAGAGAGAGAGAGAGATTGTTCTCCTATTTCTTTCTTTGTCTGCTTCTCTTCCTCCCTCCTTGTAGCGTTCACTTGGCAAATCATGAGGATCTTATTACCTGACCGTACCATTTCAGTTTACGTTGTTTTACTATGTCTTTGTAGGTCCAGTGTCTTGCCGAATTGTGCTCTGCACTTTTTCTTTGGAGATACGGTCTTTGTAAGTAATGCCGAGTAGCCTTCTATTTAAGCATCTCATCTCTATGGCCTGTACTTTTTTTTCTGCTGTTAGTGTCTCAGAGTCGCAGATGTAGGAAGGTGTGTATCATAACAAGAGAATGCATCAGTCTGATTTTTAAGCTGAGAGCTATGTTCCTGTCATTCCAGATCGTTTTAAGTTTAGCAAGTCCTGCTGTGACCTGAGCTGTTCTTGTGAGGATTTTAGATTTGGATACTGCATCTGAAACAATTACTCCAAGGTATTTGAAGTTGTTGATGCAGTCCAGTTTTTCACCAATGGACCTGGTGTTGTTGGTCACCAGACTGGCTGGTCTTTTCTGCACTAATCTGCATTCCATAGGCACTGGATCAATACATCCCATAAGGTTGTCCAGTTCGTTTTCTTTACCTGCTATGTAATCTTTGTCATCGGCACAACGCAAGTACATACAAATTATAGTAAGCCATTGTTCAAGAGTATTGCACTGATGGCTTTGTCATAGATTGATTGTTTATTGTTTTCCGCCACACTCAACAATTTTCACTTATCTGGTGGCGTCCAGTTTTTATTAGTGGGGGAGAGAACCCAGATACAATATACCCGGGAAGAGACCACCGACCTAGAGGTTCTGTATCAGTTTTGTCATGTTGATGCTGATGGTATACAGTTCCATTATTTCTCATAGTGATGCGTGCTGCTTCTTGAAGTCCACAAAGAAGTAATAAAGGTATGTTTGGTATTGTAGGTAGCTCTCGCAGATAATCCATAGGTTAAATCCATAGTTCTGGCATTATTGTAAATCTCCTTTCTTGGGATGGTGATAATGATCAACTGGGTCCCTATCGTGGGTTACCCCCTGTCTGTCAGATCTTGTTGAAGATGATCAGTAAGGCGTCTATCATGGCTTTCCCCCCTCCCTCCACGAGTTCTGCTTGGATATTGTCGACTCCTGCTGCCTTCAATTGTCCGATATTTTACTGCTGCTTCTTCTGGGTAGTTGTTAGTTTCCGTAGGGACTTTCAGTATTTTTTAGATTTCATGTGGATCTGTTGTTGTACAATTCTGAGCAGTAGTCTGTCTATCCCTTTTAAGATCATCATTTTCTTCTGTCCAATCGTTGACGTTCTTGTCCTGTGTGGTGGCAATGTCGCTCTTGTCTTGTGCTTGTCAGGTCTTTTATTACATGTCAATGTTTCTTGCTGTTGTTCTTCTTCAAGTTTTCTTCGATATCTTCAAACTTTTCTTCTTGTCTTTGTTTGTAAGGTTATTAAAACTGCATTTTAAACGAACTTTGCACTAATTTCATATTTGGAAAGCCTAAATGTACTCCAACTTCCCTTTCAAAAGATGATATTGTTCAAAAGCATGCCTCAGTTTTAACCATATTTAATATCCCAGTCAATGGGAGGAATGAATATGAGTTAATGTACCTATAGTGGAATCCTAAACTTCGCAAAAAACCCCTACAAAGCGCAAAAAACCCTTACAAAGATAAATTGTTGGATTCAGTCAATGTTCAACCAAGTCCCTATCTTTGCTCCTTATAAAAAAAAAACTGCTGGGAAGGAGAAATTTCAAACGTGTGGTGATTAACAAAGTAATTTTTCAAATGATTCATTTCTTTTCCATTGTTATTGAAAAAGCAATTATCTACGATGTTAAAAAAAAAACCCACTCTTGAATTTATTGTGAGGAATGGTTGTGTAAAGTGTTGAAAAGCCATACCTTTTGATGCTGTTGATTTTGAAAAATGTTTTGTGATTTCAAATTTATTTAAAGTTCTTCAAAAATTTATTTTATTTAATTTACACCACTTGTGGCATATGTCTCTGATTCTACGCACAAGTACTCTGAAGTTGATGTTAAAAAGATACTGGAGTTCCTCATTGACAATAGTAGTAATCGGTGGCCATGTCTTCCAACAGTCTCTTGGAATTCCCATGGACACGAATTGTGCTCCTTTATTAACTGACCCCCCTTTTTAAAAAATATTTTTACAAGACAGGATTTATTAAAAAAGAAAAAAATGTCTTGCTAATGCCTTTGACTGGACATTTATTTATATCTGTTAACAATGATCATTTTCATTCATACGTTGACTTGACATATCCCAGTGAATTCGGAAAAAAAGACACCGCATCTGTGTCATACTTAAATAATTTCTTAACATAAACCTTAATGACAAGCTAACACCTCAACTTTATAACAATTGGGATGACTTCAGCTTCTCCATTGTCAACTTCCTATATTTATTTAGCATTATACCACTATCACCTACATACCGTGTCTATGCCTCCTCATCGATTCGATATGCATAATACCTTGCCCTGAGTATGGTCAGGTTTTAAATCGAGGCAAGCTATTGACAAATAATTTGATGTTACAAGGCTTTCAACAGTTTTGTTCAAAGTCAGTATTTTATGGTCGTTATAATGGTCTAATTTACCAAAACAATCTTTATTGGGTAAAATGCTGTCTGACATGTTTCATACCAACTGAGGCAATTTATGACTACAGAATTACTCTGTTTACCCGATCGAGATATGGGCTCACGGCGGGTGTGACCGGTCGACAGGGGATGCTTACTCCTCTTAGGCACCTGATCCCATATCTGGCATATCCAGGGTCCGTGTTTGCCCTATTCTGAATTTTGTATTCTTTATAGGAGTTATGAGATTGATGCCTGTTCGCAATCTTCACCTTTTCTTTTTTTCAGTTTTTCCTTTACTTTATATTGTCTCGCTACTTCTGTATCTTTATTCATCTTTGGTTCTCACTGTTTGTCACAGTATGTAGGTTTCTTCTACACAAACACACATCTGTAAGAAAATGTAATGTATAGTCATTTAGAACAGGAAGGTCTCTACAATAATTGTAAATTCTATGATCCCTGGGTTGAGCTTCGGACTCCACATTTGGTGAGTCCAAACTTGGTATATAGTGTTTATGTGTAAAACATTTAAATAACATCTTTAATGTGATCGATTGATTGATTATTTATTGCTTTCCGCCACACTCAACAATTTTTCAGTTATCCGGTGGCGTCCAGTTTTTGTTGGTGGAGGAGAGAACCCAGATACAATGTACCTGGGAAGAGACCACCGACCTTCGAACACGCGCCGACAGAGGTGAGATACCTTGTGATTTTGAGCCCGATGCTCTAATCACTCGGCCACGGAGCCCCCCCCCCCCCGTTATATATCTCGGCCGTTATATGAGCAAGTTTGCCAGTTTACTTGCGGAAGGTCGGTGGTCTCTTCCCAGGTACATTGTATCTAGGTTCTCTCCTCCACCAACAAAAACTGGACGCCACCAGATAACTGAAAAATTGTTGAGTGTGGCGGAAAGCAATGAATAATAATAATAATAATACCAGAGGTGGGATCGAGTGTCTAGGAGGAGTAAGCATCCCCTGTCGACCGGTCACACCCTCCGTGGGTCCTATATCTTGATCTGGTAAACGGAGTAATCCGCATTCAGAGTCGGTGTGCCAAAAACGGCCTAACAATTGGTATGAAACACGTCAGACAGCATTTGGCCTAATGGAAGGTTGTACTGGCAAACTAGATCGTTATAACGATCATAGAATTCGCTAAATGCTGATTACCGACGAGACTATACAAATTTCTGTAACATCAACTTCTTTGTCAGTAGCCTGCCTCAATATAAAAACTGATCATATGTAGAACAACCTCTTGCGTGTCGAATCAGTTGGGAGATTCAAACACTATATGCAGGTGATAATGAAAAATTGCTACATAGATCAGGGAAGTTGACGATGGAGAAATTGAAATCATCCCGTTTGTCATTAAGTTGAGTTGTCAATTTGCCGCCAGCATCTATTTTCAATAAAATGTTTAAGTACGAAGCAGATGTGGAAGGCTTTGTAGTGTTTTTTATTTCAAGTTCACAGGGATATATCATATCGACATATGAATGAAAATTATCATTGTTAATAGATGAAACGTCGTAGATATATCTAAATGTCGAATTGAAAGCCACAGCAAGAGATTTTTTCCTCTAATGTAGAAGCTTAACGCCGCGGCCGAGATTCGAACACGCGCCACCAGAGGTGAGAGGCTTTGTGATTTTGAGCCCGATGCTCTAACCACTCGGCCACGGAGGCCCCTCTCTCGATATTTAGAAGTGAAAGTCACAGGTCTTTTAGATACAACCGTAACAACGGAGGCCCCGTGTCGCGGTAGGCATCGACACGTGAATGAACCCCTAATAGGCATGTTCTAACAGGACTGATACCCCCAACCCCAACCCCGTCCCCCGTATGGCACATTTGATGATAAGAAATAGTGAATTTGTGCTCATTGAAGAATAAACACATCTTTTTTGACATGGAGAGGACAAAATCATATCCACAGACACATGGATAGATACACAGGCATATGGACTGATAAATCCATTAACTTGAATTTACATTACCTGAGGATGTTTACAAATCAATATAATTAATCATAACCCCTCATTCGTGAGAAAATATATTTTAAAAGATTTTTCTACACATCCCCATGTAAAACTTTGGTCCCCAGTTGTGGCCCTAACCTATTCCAGGATCATGATTTGAACAAGTTTGAAGATGTGTTCATTAAGGAATCCTTCACAAAAATTTTGTCTATTCTGGTTTACTAATTCTTGAGAATAAGATTTTAACAAGATGTGTTCGTGAAACTCTGATGCCCCCGGATTACAACAAAATGGAACTGTGAGATTTGTAAAGGCCACCATGTCAAAGAATTTAGTGTCAATGGAAAGGTCTTGTCACAAGGAATGCACGAACCAAATATGAAAGATCTACTTCTTATCTTGTAAAAGATATGAACAAAGTCAGAGGGTTTTTTTTAAATTTCCATAAACTAGGTCAATGGTAAATGTCAAGGTCACAAGGTCAACCAATCTGGTATCGTTTGAAAGGTTTTCTCACAAGAAGTGCACAAGGTAAATATAAAATTAGTACCTCTTACGATTTGAATGATATGTCTTATATTCGAAATTTCTAAAAGTATGTCAACGGTCTATGCAAAGGTTACCTGTTTAAAGATATTTTATTGTCAATAGAAAGGTCTTATTACAAGAAATACACATACCAAATATAATAGGTCTACCCTTTATGATGTAAAAGATATGACCAAAGTTAAAGTTTTTTGCCACAGACAGACGGATGGATACGCCAAGAACTATATGCCCGACTCGATTCGGTGGGGCATGATGCCACTATATTTTCACTATTTCTTAATTTTCTGTCTTGATAAGGATATGGCCTTTCATGTGAACCCTCTTAACCCAAGAATGTTTTCTGGCAAGTTTGGTTGAAATTGGCTTTGTGGTTCTCGAGAAGTCGAAGATGTGTAAAGTTTACGGACAGATGGACGCTGTACAGCAGATGATCAGAAAAGCTCACAGATATCGTGATGTCAGATAGGGAAATATTTGGGGATTTTCAGTCCTCATCAATTTCAAATGGGTCAAAATTTAGAAACCCTCAAGAAAGATTGATTGATTGTTTGGTATTTTCGCCACACTGAACGATTTTTCAGTTATCTGGTGGCGTCCAGTTTTTATTGGTGGAGGAGAGAACCCAGATACAATGTACTCGGGAAGAGACCACCGACCTTCCGAAAGTAAACTGGCAAACTTTCTCACATATATCGGCGCGAGCAAGAATCGAACCCGCGTCGACTGGAGGTGAGAGGCCTTGTGATTTTGAGCGCAATGCTGTAACCACTCGGCCACAAGAAAGAAGTACAATGATACCATGCACATCCTATCAAATGGCTTGTTGGAATGTCTACATTTTCAAGCCAGTCCCTGCAAGCCTTAGAGTATTCAACAAGATCATAATACGTGTATCATGCAAAATTTTCCGTGTATATTTGTAACATAGCTCCTAAGCAAACTCAAGCAGTTATCGACGAAGCTATCTGCCAAGTGAATGGCTGACACCAGCAAACTGAGGTGTTTTGTTTCTTTTGTTTTGAAATATATTTGTGAATTGTCTTGATTGATATTTGTATGAGTAAAAAAAAATCGCTTATTAACGTTTATTACTGAGGTTTCTTATGTATATATATAGTGCTTCTATACAAAAATTCAATGCACTCGTAGCAGCATTTTGGATAAGTACATGTTGAAGTAACTTGCGGTATCAGTGGTTTTATTGTAAATTTTTCAAATGAATTTCATATGTACAGTTCCATATTCAAACATTGATATCAAGTATCTTGATATGTAGCAAACTGATATATATAATACAGGTACAGACCAATGTTAACATTTCGTTAAATACCCCACATGTAATGACATTTTTTTTTATTTTTTTTTTATTTTTTTTTTACAATTTATGAATTAAATTCTAATGGGTGTTATTGATAACATTACACTATCTTGAACATGTCTTTTACATGTCAAAAGAGTTATTCATCTTTTCTGGAATGTTGTAAAAATAAAAAGTAAATAGATAATAATAATAATAATAATAATAATATAATAGTTTTTAAAAAATGTTTGATATAACTATATATTAAATGTTTGAAAGTTTGAAATCCTTTTATCTAATAATATATTGGAATATATCTAAATTAGTAACACTACAAAGAACTCGGTTAGAAGTGAACTAGGCTAATACCAGTTCCTATGGTAAAATAATGGGCAAAATGATGTGTGTATAATTTTTATCATATTATTATTTGTTTTCCAAAAAATTCTCATAATTGAAAACATTTTTTTTCTTCTTCTCTAAACGCTGTATCAGATGTTATGTGTGAAAGAATTTTCATTGTAATACTGTAAGAGTTATTGCCCGTTGCCCTAGATTAACCTCCAATCAAATTAAAATTAGATCCTTTGATCCGCTCACGTATATCGCTACTACCTTGTGTAGCGATATACGTGAGCGGATCAAAGGATATAATTTTAATTAGATTGATTAAACTCTTTCTACAAATATAGACATGTAAATTCTATTTTATTTGAAATTTGTAATAAATGAACCAAATCATCTTAAAAGCTCAAAATTGTCCCTATTATTTGGAATACTGTAAGATTATGTTGCCAAAAATCTTGCAACACTATTCACTAGATGCGGAAAATATAACGAAGTAGATGGAAACAATGCATTGTGACGTCATATTTAGCGTCGGTGTAAGCAAATTCACAAACATAGGGATCGTTGCGCAACCGAGGACTTCGAAAATATGGTTTACAAGCTTTTACCGATTTTAAGTAACATTTCAGAACGATTTGAATTTGGGTAGACAATACTCAAAATGGCGAAATTGTCCACGTGCTTGCGTTCGAATTGAAGCCATATTGACCAAAATTTTGAAGTTCGAAGGGTATGGGTTAATTTTTCTTTAGTTTTCAACATGTTCCCTTTAAACATTCTTTAATAATTATGTACAAGTGTTTGCAACAGTGTGACAGAGTATTAAACTGGTGTATGTTATATCGAATATTTTTCTTGGAGGTTGTAAGATTTATCAACATTTTTAATTAATGAATGACAATGGTTAACTGCCATGTACTTGTAACACTAAGAAATGACAAGACTTCAACTATCATAAAAGAAAGAGTTATTTTATTTCAAGTATGCAGGATCGGGAAATGCACATTTTTTATAAAATACAACCACACCTAGAAGCTCAGTGGAGGTATAAATGTATTTTCATTTCATTCAAACCAGGGGCGGATCCAGGAATCAAAGTTAGAGGGGGCACAACGTCATGAGGCTGTTCAAAGGTCGGGGGGGGGGGGGGGCACATTAAGCTATATAAAACTTGAAATATGTCTCCTAAGTAGTCATTTTTACTATTTATGTCATTTTTAATGAGGTCAAATTAAGACTATGACACAAATTTTAAGGGTTTTCGGAATAAAATATAATCTCCCAATAAAAGTAACAATAAATCAAACGATCTGTTCTTGTCATTAATTTTTCTGAGATAAGATAAAATGATAATATTTATGGGTTTTTTTCTAAATAAAAGACCATGATTTACTTTAGATTTGATAATTTTAGAGGGGCGCGCTAGTGCGACCCCCCCCCCCCCCCCCCCCCTCTTTAATCCGCCACTGCAAACTGTATGTACACCATACAATCTGTATTTGTTGCAGAAAAGACGACAACTCCAGTAGTATTAAGGTTTAAAATTTAAAATAGCTCTGAAACATAGTAACAATAAATATTTATCACATTGTCATCTATCCACCAGCATATAACAACAACTCAAAAAGAGGGAGTAACCCCCCCCCCCCCCCCCCCCCCCCTTCCGTCATTCTTTACATGCACAGTTTGATTTATTGGCTGATTGCTCCACTTCCCTTACTTTCATATAGTTGTAAA
This sequence comes from Ostrea denselamellosa, assembly GCA_024699665.1. Taxonomy (NCBI): domain Eukaryota; kingdom Metazoa; phylum Mollusca; class Bivalvia; order Ostreida; family Ostreidae; genus Ostrea; species Ostrea denselamellosa. The sequence continues at coordinate 5,033,792 of JAMZEH010000010.1, read as the reverse complement.
TAATAGTGGAAATGTAATCTTCAACCATTAAACCTATATACTGAAGGATCAACCATGCAACCCCAACTTGCACTAAGATTTTGAAATTTGGGCAGAATTAATCTCCCAACCCCCTTTTTTTGGCTTGTCAAGAATTTCCGAACAAATTTCAAGTCAACCTGTTTTCTGACTTCCTTCTTTGCAAAACGATGCTACTTAACTGGTGATCATTATGTTTGCATCACTTTATAAATAAAGAGCATTGTAAAATATTAACTGATCGTATCAGGGTTTTAATTTTAAATACAAACTTTAAAACATCAGTTCTATATTTGTCTGATCATATTCAAAGAGGTTGTAGACAGGGAACCCCATTGCTGTGTACCTGTTCTCCCTCGTGCTGAAATTCTGGCTATTCTTGTGAGACAAAATACAAACATCAATGGTATCATCGTCTGTGAGACATAACAAAATTTCTCAAAATGCTGATGATACCTTGCTTGCACATGTACAGCTCTTCATACCTTAGGTTTCAGATACTACAGAAATTTCAACAATTTCATTTGAAGTCTTCTATGATCGATATAATGATTTTATTTGCAAATACAACATGTCGTTAGAATGAATGCTGTCTAACGTTTTCATAACACTTCTTAAGCCGTTCTTACATTTTCAAATGCTGTCTAACACGTGTCATACCAATTGCTAGGCCGTTCTTTACACACCGATTTTAACTACGGATTACTCCGTTTACCTGAAGAATATAGAGGACTCACGGCGGATGTGACCGGTCAACAGCGGATGCTTATTCCTCCTAGGCACCGGATCCCACCCTAGGTGTGTCCAGGGATCCGTGTTTGCGCTACTCTTAATTTTTTTTAATTTTGAATTTATGATATTAACCACTTTTTTTCACTTCTTTTCAAAACTATCTGGATTAAACATAAACAGTTCTGAGCGTTGGCTAGAATTTGTGCATTTGATATCAAAGTCCTATATTTTATGGGGGGAAACCCAGTTCTCGAGACCTCAAACGTATCTCTTTGTATAGTTTGAATGAAAAGAAACACAACTATTGCAACATTTATAGATTTATTTCATTCTGAGAAATGCCACTTTATCATTACTTAAGCTTTCAAATAATGCAAAATGACTCAACAGCTGAACACTTGGCGAGAAAATAGAAAATACACCAAAAACAAATATAACAAGATCAAAGGTGCCATAAAACACATATAAATTACTAAGCATTTTCATTCGAAGGGATATCTTATAGTCGTAATAAATAATAAATTGGTCCTCTCTCTCAACAACTATTGTAATTTATAAGGTACTATTAAAGTCTCTTTTTTACATGTACGTAAAATCAATGACAGTTTATTTATTTTCTGTGAGTGCTGCTACATCATAAATAAGAGATCCCTTATAATGAAAACATGAATGTAAAGGACTCTAAGCATGATTCTTCTTTATCAATGGATTTCCTTTTGAGATGGACATGGTCTATGCTAGTCTCGTCTGACAACATCGTTCTCCATGTTCCCCTTAGGTAATCATTGGAATGAATGCAGTTCCCTGGAATGTACAGGGTTTGTCGTCTGGGAATTTTAAAGGCTGTCAAGTGAAGTTCGTCTCTGTCCATTTTCCCTAAAATGAAGAACCCAGAATCCTCGTCTAGCGGACAATCAATATGCGAGAACCCATGCCTCTCCAATCCGGCTCCTCCATTCTTTTTCTCGACATAATCAGCCAAATAATCAATTTTGTAAGTAAAGTCTTGCACAGCATGGCGATATGGAAGGGAAACCTTTTCGGATTTTCCTTCAGCAAATGTACACCCATAGTATTCCAAAAGTTCACTAGTGGCAATCTCAGCTTCTATATTACCATCAAAGTCATGTGGGAAAACAAGGTTCCCGGATGTATCTGGAATATTGCTAGATTCCCATGACACGGCCTTCACAACGGTCATCTTTGGTAATAATTTGGGCAAATCCCTGAATTTAGCGAGATCTTCCATTTTGTATTCCCCAGGCACTATGTCTTCCACGATTCCACTGCCACCTGTCATCACATCATGACCATGTTCTCCTTGTCTTCTGAAGGACGCAAATTTTTGCCATCGCTTTTCTATTCTATCTCTCAGAATTTTAGGATCACATGAATCAAATTGTAACTTCATTTGAGCTTCAAACTTTTCATTCGGATTTTGAAATATGCCAATTTCGTCGAGGAAGGACATACACTGGAAATCTTGGAACGAGAGTTCGTCTTTGCATGCTTTATCAAACGTTGATAAAACTTGACTGAGACTCAACGAAGTGTGACGGTCTCTCAAAAACTCTGAAAATTCTTTGAAATTGATCGCTCCTCTGTCATTTTTATCGGCTTTTATGAAGGCCTTTAGTAAAATAGAATTTTCCTGACTTAGAATTTTTTCTAGAAAATAGTCATAAAATTCATCAAACATGATATTTCCGTCACCATTTGTATCTATGTTTCTAAAGATATCTCTGCTTTCTGATCTACTCAGATTCAGTCCAAATTCTCCAAGAGCCGAAGAAAATTCACTTTCATCTAGGTATCCATTTCCATTTCTATCCAGCCCGAGGAAAACAGCTTTAATTTTTTCTCTTTCGGTTTTGACAGAGTTCAGTCTAAGTAAACAACCTCTAGTGACTTTTGTTTGCAACTCGCTTTTTTCTCGTTCCTTTTCTTCCTTACGTTCCTTTCGTTTGATGGTAGAGAGGATAAAAGAATTTTCACGTTCTCTCAAGCGACTGACATTTAAAATTCCTGAGTGTTTAGGACTCTGAGCTTTTAAAATTGTGTAAAGAGGACTTTTGTCATTATTATAATGTTTGAGCGAATCATTAAAAGCAGATAGCCACAAATTCGTTTCATTTTCCTCTTCAGTTGCAATGTGGCATTCAAAAGTACCAGTATTTGATACGTGTATTACCGGTTTCATTTTGTTTTCAGCTTTAACTATCTGAATACTTGTATGTTCGGAGATGTAAAACACACCTTTTGTGTTCATGACTGAATCTCCAGAGACGTTTTTTCTAGAAAATTGTATTTTCCCAGGAGTCAAGGTGACCCATTTTCTTGACCATGACGACCAGTTGAATCTCCGTTTGCTTCTCATGTAAACCCACCCACTTTTGAGGACCTCCTTCACCAGCCATTCATAGATTTCCTTTAATGGTTGAGTGATTGAATCGGTATTGAAAACACTCTCTAAATAACTAAGAAAATTCTGAAACGTCAAAGCACTTACACATGGAGTTTCCTTCTTTCGAGTCGCGTATGCGACAAATTTCTTCACAGCCCATTCGGCATCATGTTGTGACATCACAGGAGGGTATGACTCTTCATCGGTGAGTCTGTTGAAAATTTGCCATAGTTTAAACACATCAGATTCGATGAATAGTCGTCTCGAATAGCTTTCTTTACACTCACGCCAGCAAGCCCTCTCAAGCCTGTCTTGTATTTCTTTTTTCGTGCTCTTTTTGTCGCGTTTAGAAATTATGAACTTTTTCAATTGTGAAAATGTTACAATATCACTCAACTCCGAGGAAAATTCCTTTTTAGTGTAGCAGAAACATTTGTAGGCATTCACCACGGAGAACACTTTTGATATGGTTGACCTTTGTAATGAAGATTCTCCGCATTTTGTGTGTGCAATCTGCAAGACGCACGTGAGCTGCTCTCCAGGCATTTCAATATGAACCTAATCAATTACAGAACATATATTATTACAGATTACACAAAACATGAACATGTATAAAAGTTTATATATCATAGTATTACAGATTACACAAAACATGAACATGTATAAAGGTTTATATATCATAGTATTACAGATTACACAAAACATGAATATGTATAAAAGTTTATATATCATAGTACTACAGTTACACAAAACATGAATATGTATAAAAGTATACATACTTGCTTTCTATGGTCTCGATCAAAACCTGGACATGAAGTGATGTAAGTTTGCTACATACTAACACTTGCATTGGTTGGTCGATCCCTTTTTTATACTGCTATGAATAGGTTTTGTTCATTTCTATGAATACGGTCTAAAAATAATCATAAGACTGCAACAAGTTTTTCCACAGTCATACTCGAAACACTTAAGTCTGTTGATTCAGGTAAAGTTCTGTAGTTGAAGTAAGTACAGAATGTGAACGCTTTTTTGTATAATTTTGTTCATAAGAATGTCAAATGAAAACTACCAGCATTAGAAAAAAATATATCGTAGTTTATATCCATGAGGTAGAAGCGTTTAGCTTATGTGGGTATATCCATGATGGAGAAGCGTTTAGCTTATGTGGGTGTATCCATGATGGAGAAGCGTTTAGCTTATGTGGGTGTGTATCCATGATGGAGAAGCGTTTAGCTTATGTGGGTGTATCCATGATGGAGAAGCGTTTAGCTTATGTGGGTATATCCATGATGGAGAAGCGTTTAGCTTATGTGGGTATATCCATGATGGAGAAGCGTTTAGCTTATGTGGGTATATCCATGATGGAGAAGCGTTTAGCTTATGTGGGTATTTAGTTAAATAAATTTGCTTTTGTTTTCAAGTTTTAATGGATAAACTTGCATCTACCCGGGTCGATGAAGAATGAAGGATTAATAATATTACAGTCCAAATTCAAATATTTATTAGTGTTCTTGAGTTTTAAGCGACCCAGGAAAAGAAAAAAAGAAAAAGAAAAAGCCAAGCAGGACCAGCAATGTACATAATTCCGTGTCTCGGTGTAAGAAATGTATACAAGTCAAATTTAGGTAGTGCGCTCAGTAAGTTAAAAAATACTAGAAAGTAAAGAGGAATTAGATATATATAATTTGTTCACAAAATCTCAAATCATCTATCTTGCATTGCTAAATTTCGTGAAGATCATTCATTTTAACTCGAGGCTGTACCGAACACAGTACACTAAAATCAGGAAGGACATTTACTTTTTTTTCATTGGACGAAACACGCAGCTAAATTTAAATCCAAATAAATGCATCGGTATGCTGTTTGAACGTACTTTGATGTCACCTCTCTCGTGTGCAAACTGTGAATTATGAATTTTAAGGCGTGTCTTTAGAAACATACGCATTGATAATCTTGGCTGAAATTTCGTTCAAAATCACGATAAGAGTAGAATTCTTTATTCATGGAGGTAATTTGTAAAATCAATTTTAAATTTTGTTGTAATTAACTGGTCAGGTATAAGGTATGAATTACAATATGTGGATGTCTTGCTACATTTTGAAATAACCGACAATGTAAACATTTGTTGATTTACATTTCGATTTAAAAAATTGAGAGTAAAAATAAAATATTATCAAATATTTTTGTTTTTAAAACATGATGTTGATAACGTTAACCAGGGACGTATCTATAACTATTTGAATGTGTAGACTGAGAAATAAAAACCGAATAAAATACATGTAATTGCAATAGATACAAAATATCGTACAAGTTTTCAAAGACCTTTAACCTATTTATCAAACGTGATCACCATTATCTTATATAAAATATATATTATGGTACCGAGTGAAGCTCCAACGGGCCATACAGCAAGGCTTTAAAGGTAAGACTTCTCATGCCTTAAATAGCACCCCCTCAAGCCTCATAGGATCCTTTCCAGTTTCATATGAAAGCTAACCAAAAAAAAAAATCTTTCATTTATTTACTGGTTGTTTCATAATATATTTTAAAGTGAGATAATATTTACTATTCTTAATTAACCGTATTCTCCTAAATAGGATTGTTACTTGGGACACGCCAATGACCATGCATATCATGCTTCGCTTGGCCTAACGGTTACACCGTTACATCTATACATATAGATAATATCGGATTATGCTGTAGGCCTACGTGTGTGGTATTATAAATTAAATGAATGTGATTAGTTGAAGTATTATAGGCCTACATGAAAGTAAGAATTAAAATCTACTTCACTAACTCGGGTATGAACCGAAGTTGACCTTGGTGATTGTACGCCAATACCAAATAAACTGGACATATCTATTTCATTTATGTTATTTCATGAACCAACTTGACATTGAATAAAGTTTCTTTACTGAACAGAATCTGACTCAATATAGTTATGAGCATCTATTTGTAGTCGGGTCAAAATAATAAAAAATGAGTTGAAATATTACAAAACAAAATATTTCTAAACTCAAAATTCTCAACTACATGTATTTGACACTATCTTCAAATTATTAGCCCATCTCTAAATCAATTAGAGAAAATGTCAAATTCTATTAAAGGTGGGTCTATCTAAAATAAGAAATTCGACCTATTTCTTATTGAATCAATTATATTCATCCATTGAATTTAATGTATTCTTAATTCGTTTAGAGATATGCTTAATAATTTGAAGATAGGTCTTAATTTCAAAGGATAGCTTAATAAAATTTCAAAACCATTTCACTTATAGACAGACATCACATTTAGGTATTATTCAATATACAATGCCCACTTTAAAACCAAATACAATCAAACAACCCCCCGTATGTAATTATTACTAATTAATAATAATACATGTACATTTCTACTTTTTTTGAAAACTCCAATGTCCTTCTTCACTATAACGATATCAAATCCACCTGTGCATGCACTATTTAATGTCTGTAGTTTGATTTCTACTTCTGCCACAGTTATGACACAATATCGAGAATTTCAGATGTTGCCTGAAAACGAGTTCACCCGAGTTACCTCAGATTCTTTATTTCCGTGAGCCACAGACTCATTGGATGTTCATAAATACAGTTATCAATATAAATATACAAACACAAACAACAAAGTGAAGAGTGAGTAGACTCCAATATTAAAAAGATGCAGTTATAATATTTGGGAATTTCTTATTTTTTGTCGCATATTGTAGATATTTTCCAAGATTATTCAGTTCCCTAGTATATTCTACACTATATAGTTTGATAAGTTTTAAAAGACTTGGTTTTGTATAATAAAATTTCTTAATGAATTATTTTTCTTAGGTCATCACAAAGTGGACATTTTAGAATAAAGTGGAACTCGTCCTCTATATCACACAGATCACACGCAGTGCATAACCGTTATTCTGTGACAATATTATTGTATCTTACAACTTTTACATTCAATTTATGGGATGACGTTCTAAAGCAAGTAATGTAAGATTTGTAAACCGGATCAATGGGTTTCGTTAAGTAAAACTATAAACAGACGTTATTAATCAAATGCTGATATACAAAAAAAAAAAAACTTTCAGTGAACGTGAAATGTCTTCTAAAATATTCTGTTTGTAAACATCAATCACACGTTGTTCGATTATCGTGTAAATATAATTACTTATGTTTAAGTCATTCCAAAGGTATGATAAACCTCTTTGAATGTTTACAATCCAACTATCATTACATAAAACACGTTCATCATAACATGCCTTTAATATACAATTGTTTGAATTTTAGCCAATACTTAAAAAATTTAAGTTTCATTTTGATTGCTAATGGAACCCTTCCTTGATCCTGCTGTTCTTCAGAAGACTTTACCTTCTATATCCCTTGAAAAATTTGGACTCCCTATTAGGACCCACCTAGGCCCCATATGGGATCATGACTTGAGCCAACTTGACTCCACACAATATATTCTCATGTAAAACTTTGAATCCCTATTTCAGCTCTACTCTTGTCTTAGGGGCCATGTTTTGATGAAATATGATTGATTGGTTATATATTGTTTAACGTCCCGCTCGAGAATCTTTCACTCATGTGGAGACGTTACCATTGCAGGTGAAGGGCTGTAAATCTAGGCCTATGCTCGGCACTCATGGCCTTTGAGCAGGGAGGGATCTTATTTGTGCCACACCTGCTGTGACACGGGACCTCGGTTTTTTACGGTCTAATCCGAAGGACCGCCCCATTTAGTCGCCTCTTACGACAAGCAAGGAGTACTGAGGATCTATTCTATAAACTCGGATCCCCACGGGGTTGATGAAATATGAATTTGCACTATATCAGAATACTTGATAATGCCTATTAAGATAATAATCATGGCAAGAATTTTTTATGTATATTTTGATTCGTTATTGTGGTTCATCCTACCTTCAGGGACCATGATGATCACATACTTATGGTCCTGTTGTCTTGAACAGATTTTCTCCCCCATCTTTCTATGTAACACTTTGAATCCGCAGGGCGGCCCATATCTGTCTTTAGGGAATTGATTTGAACGAACTTGAATCTGCACTACATAAGAATGTTTGCATATTGTTATAACTAATCCTGGTCGTGCTGCTCTTCTCAGTCTGTATCTACTTCCGTCCTACTGGAGGGCCATGATTTTACAAACTTAAGTTTGCGCTACCTGAATATATGAAGATTTTTAAACAAAATAATAATCTCATATTTCCATCCCCTACTGGGGCCTCATCCTATATATTTGAATAAACTGGAATCTATCAATGAATGATATTTCAATACAAATATATACGTATACCTTTTAGGTAGAATCTAAAACTCGAGGTTTAAAATTTAGTTAGATGTCAACATTTACCGTCTTCCCGTTTAATTAGCGATCTGCTGTGCGAAATTGATCGTGAGTTGCACGTGCTGGTATTGAACGATAAATAAAGGTTATTCTGTTATAATAATGATTTATAATTACTTAATTATAGGAAGCAGGAAATCATCCCACACTCGAGAAGCGAGTGTGGACCCTTTTAAGAGGTATTTAAAATAAGTTTTTACACAACACGTGTGTTGTCATACTGAATCACGTGATGTAAAATGTCCGAGTCAGAATGAAGAAACCATTGAATTCCGGATGATCTTTAAAGCACATTTGAGAGCAAATTAATGCATCCCTAATGTTCAAAATTGTCAGTATTGTTATGATTTGTATTATTTTATCGATACGTGTTTTAAAAAGCAGTTGATTAAAATGTGCAAAATGAGCTGTAATGCCTCTTTAATTCATTATAATTAAACTAACATGCGTACTCTTATGTATTTTTTTTTTAAATCAATGAGTATCATTTTCTTTCTATCATGTTGTTTTAGAAAGAAGTTTACTTCAATGACTTGCTCAAGAATATTTGCATTAAATACTGATTCAGTCTTTTGTAAAAGTCCCCAACTGTTGACTCAATAGTAATGTAAACCAAAATCGAGAGACTGCGTGTTCTACAGTTCTGAATAGATTCATTCTAAACATTACATAATACAAGTATTGAATGTATCTTGCTTATGAAATGCTAGTAATATATGTACCGACCCATGGCATAGCTAATGAAAGCGCTAAGGGGCGGGGGTTAGAGTCAATTCAGTAGAAATATTACTACTCCACTACCGTTTACTACTGCCGTGAACAAGGGGGAGATGCAATCAAATTTGCGTATGAAGATAAGGGAAAATTTACATTCTCAACCCACCCTATTTGTTACTACGTTAATGATGTAAAAATAAATTGTACAACTTGAAGATGTCCTATGCCACCTTTTGTATTTATGTCACAAATTGCAGACTCGCTGCAACTGTCATTGAAATATTTCTGTTCGATGTTATGCACATGTATATATAAATTGAAGATCTGAACAGTATTTAAAAAACGCTCTCGTAAAAGAATATGAACAAAAACAACCAAACTTATAATAGAAATTAACATAAAGTGTACAATCTATTCTGTAAGGATATTTCACTGAGGGAAATACAAATCATTATTAATAATCGGTTAGATAGAAAAAAATAAATTTCCATGTTTTGAATAATAATAATAATAATGAATAAATATTAAAAAAATCTACAATGCGTCTGATCAACCAAGGAACAAGTGTTCTGAAATCGATCTTCAGTCTGCTTGATACGCCTTTTTTAGATACGTACGAGTTATTTCCCTTTGGAGAACTCTCGTTCATAGTAAGTCGCGAATTAATTTGTTTACATGCGGGAGTGGGACAAATACGCAGTTTCATCATCCAAATTTGACTGGCATGCAAACTAAGTAAGTGATACGTAAGTATTCAGGGAGTTATTAATACATAGAATTCTTGTTTATCACGTTTTGTTTGTCATATGTATCATATGCAGGATATTACTGGCAAATATGACATTGTTTTTATGTTTCAGTTTTAGTAAAACATTTCTTTCGATAGTATTTTGTATTTAATACATTTACATATTTAAATGGAAGCCGTTTTTTAATACATTCAATCGTCTTCTTCACTGGCTGTAGTTCCACTCTGTCCCACTTAAGCATTCAAAGTTCCACTAAATGCACCTCCTACACAGAAGAGCTCCTATCTCGAAACTGGCGTATTCAATATTCTGTATTCTGTTACAAATTAGCATACCTTTTTCAAACACATCAATAATTACATTCTGCTGTTACTAACAGTTTATCTAATCCATTATTATTACAATGTTTCATTGTCACTATTAATCTGTAATTATACAAATATGTAATCAAACATTTCTCTATCTGTATGATCTTGATTATGTATATTGTAAGGATAGGGCTTCTATAGGTAATGCCTACTGTCCAATCCAATTATGTTTTCAACATAATAAAATATTATTTAAATGTTCAGTCGACTGGAGTTTTCTTTGGGTTTTTACAGCTATGTTATAATTCAGAAACTTTTTAGTTCAAAATCATATCTCTGATTGTAATATGAAAGTTTTCTTTCACTCTTTGTCACGCCTGAATGGTTCACGAAGTCCTGTAGTATAGCATTTTTGATATTGTATATTTTTATCTAACCAGGTTTCATTTAAACAGAACAGAGGCATTGCGGATCAGGTGAATTGCCAAACTTAAATGTGTAAAACATAGGGGGCGGCAGTTTTGTATTGTAAGTTGGAAGAAAAACAAATGCAATCATAATAATTAAAGAATACACACACACACACACACACACACACACACACACACACACACACACACACACACACACACACACACACAAATAGTGGCTCCTGCGGCCGATGACAAGTTACATTTTCTTCGTACAGATATGATATTTAATATACCTCTCATATGCATGTACAAATATAAAGAGCAAGATTTATATCAGCCTGTTGGATTTTCCTTATCTAATGTTATGTCAAGTTATGTTACTGTGATTAGATATAAAATATATTTTACACTAACTATAACTACACTAACGTACGTGCGACTTTGCATGTCTCTCTATCATGATGTATTTCTAAACCCTAACAGCGTTACTTTCAGACTTTATTGACCGGTAGTAAATTAAGGTAGTTAGACCACACAGGCATTTATATTGCTTGGGGTCGATTTGACTATTAAAGAGTAAAGGTACAGATCTATAAATATAGGCACCCAAGTTTACAGATGTAAAAACAATAAACCAAATGGCGTAAAATTCTACTCTGTACTCTATATATTCACATATAATCAATCTACAGTACTACCAAAATTCCATATACCTCTCAAGATATGCAGAAATGAATTCAGAAATTTAACTCAAAGTTTACCTGGATTCTGGTACTGAACCACAAAGCGGAATGTTTGTGAACAGGCAATTACGTAGAATGTGCAACATCAGATATCACTTTTAAGTTGAATTGTTAGCCCCATTTCATAAACTGAAGTCCTTAATAGATCCAAGTGACTGATGTGATTTTGAATTCCTTTTACCCAATGATTGCACACCGGTCGCGGTAGCTCAGTGGTTAGAGCGTTCGCTTCGTAACCGGGAGGTCGTGAGTTTGAGCCCCACTCGTGCCATGGCCGCGTCAAACCTAAGACGAAAAATAGGTAGTGATTGCTCCTTCGCCAAACGCTCGGCATTTAGAAGTGAGAATCACGGGTCTTTCGGATATGACCTTAAAAACGGAGGTCCCGTGTCACGGTAGGCGTTGGCACGTTAAAGAACCCTCACTGCTACGGCCCTGAGCGCTAAGCATAGGTCTAAATTTGTGGTACTTCACCTACAGCTGGTGACGTCTCAATATGAGTGAAAAATTCTCGACGGGACGTAAAACAAACAAACAATCAATCGAACCCAATTATTGCCCCGTGGTTTTGGAGAAGCAAAAAGTGTGCAAAGTTTACGGACAGACGGACAACGGGTGATAAAAAAAAACTCACTTGAACTTGTAGCTCAGGTGAGCTAAAACACAGACAAGCACGACGAAAGCATGCGATAATTTTTAGGCCACCTTTTTCTGCTATTGTTATTTAAGGTTTACTGGGAGGCCCCCTTAATTCTCAACCTGCTTGTGTGTTATGTAAGATTTCATTCAGGTTGTCTTATCCATACTTTGTCATATTATGTTTGTTTGGCCTCCCGGTATATTTATATAGAATTTCAGCACTATATTTCGTCATTTTAATAAATGACATTTGAGGAAAACCACATATTTGTTTTTCTGTTCTTTTACAATTAATAGCTCAAAACATAGCTTCGCTTACGGCGATACAGAACCCGTATCCTCACAGATATGGCGATTTCAACATTGACCACTTAGCAGATGAACAAACAGACGTGTTGGGGTGTATGATTGCTTGTTAAAGATAGTTTCGTTGCATAAAGCACAATTATGTCATCATGACCGCAGTATAAATGTAAATTCATCCGATAATTTAAACTGACGGATCAATCCTTAAATTATCGGATGAATTTACATTTCTACTAATTTAGATTACTATTTAAGAAAGGAAGAACAAGTCTATAGATCAAACTTTGCACGAAGAAACAACAAAAAAGCTAGGGGAACCCCCTTCCGTACTATTACTACGTGCTTGATAACTTTTGTGTACATCTAAATAATTGAAATGTAGACCAAGCCGTGCAATGTTAATTGATTTCCACAAAAATCGATTTTCAAAAGGCTGAATTACACGTGAATTACCATCGTCGCAAGCCACGGCTGAAATGTACGATCTCTCGAGATCCCTTTTCACCCACGGTTCTCAGCGTGAAAATTTTCTCCTTTCTCATACAAATCTTTCTTTTGCATGACGAGAATGATGTAATTCCTTAACCAATAGAATTCACGCTTATCCTATATTTAAAGACCTGATTTATAAATAGTGCAGCTGCGTTTAACTCAATAATGGCTGCGGTCATGATGACATAATTGTGCTTTATGCAACGAAACTATCTTTAACAAGCAATCATACACCCCAACACGTCTGTTTGTTCATCTGCTAAGCGGTCAATGTTGAAATCGCCATATCTGTGAGGATACGGGTTCTGTTTTCATTAGTTTACTGAAGATTGATTGATTGTATATTGTTTAACGTCCCTCTCGAGAATCTTTCACTCATATGGAGACGAGTAGTATAGCCCGCCCCGCTGGAGGGTTCAGTTGAGTGCACGTTTGCTGTCCCGACAGAGGGTTCAACTGAGTGCTCTTTTTCCGGCGATATAGGGGGGGGTCAACTGAGTGCACTTTTGAGTTCGGGTCGATAGGGAGGTCAACCGAGTGTACCCTTGAGGTCAAGTGAGTGGACTCGAGAGCAGCGGTAAAGCTCTGTTTATTCTATAGCATTTCCTTAAAAAAAATCGAAAAGAGAGAATATGTGTTTGACTCCATGTTATTTCGTAAAAAATCCATAAAGATACGTCTTGATCCTGTGATATTGTGTAAGTTTTTCCAATATTCGCTTCGTAACCGGTAGGTCGTGAGTTCAATCCCCGCTCGTGCCATGGCCGCGTCAAACCTAAGACGAAAAATAGGTAGTGATTGCTCCTTCGCCAAACGCTCGACATTTAGAGGTGAGAATCACGGGTCTTTCGGATATGACCTTAAAAACGGAGGTCCCGTGTCACGGTAGGCGTTGGCACGTTAAAGAACCCTCCCTGCTACGGCCCTGAGCGCTAATCATAGGTCTAAATTTGTAGTACTTCACCTACAGCTGGTGACGTCTCAATATGAGTGAAAAATTCTCGACGGGACGTAAAACAATCAATCAATCAAACAATAAAAGTTTACAATTTGTGAAAACAGTTTTAACACAGTGTTGAAGTCCATGGTTTTTAAGGAACGTGGTTTGCTAAGATTTCACACAGTGTTCGCAGATTTTAACAGTCACTCTGCCCAGTCTACTGTACCAAGATTGTCCTTGAAATTGTCCGGGAAATCTGGATGTAACCGCTAGTTTAGTGTATTATGTTGATGTTTCGCTTCTTGGAAAAGCGGGTATTTTCTGAAAGTCAGATTGATAGGAAATCAAAATACTGGCGATCACCAAATATCCTGCAAAATCGATAAAAACCGGGAGTGCTATGACGTCATAATGGCAATGACGATGTAAAACCGGCCGAGAACACTATGATACATAGTAATCCAAAATAAGTATTCTTATAATGTAATACAATTTTTTTTAATACCTTTTGCAAATACAGTTAGAGTTGGATGTAAACGTGTGCATGAGAAATCAGTTCTAAATGCGAGGATGAAACCGGTAACAACAAAATTTGACTTTATTATGAGCATTGTTGTTTATGTATAGATTTCATCCTATTCTGAATTGTAATTCTGCTTTTTATATTGTGTATCAATTACATATACAAGAAGATAATGTAGTCGAATCATATAGCTTTGATAAGGAAATCTCAATGAGTGTCTTGTAGCTAAACACCTGTATAAAAATAGAATGGGTCTAAACATTATTTACACCCACTCCGTGTTTTCCCCATAACATTCTCACTAATAAAACTCTTTTGAAACACACGTAGGCTAGTCATTGTGTATGATTACTTCATCGGTTTATTAAAATGCAGAATGCAGGTGTTTTTTGTTTGTTTGCTGTTTTAAATATATATGGGATATACCTTGAGCCTCGTCACACCTGCATACAATTTCATGGAGCGCTAACGCGCCGCTATATATATATATATATATATATATATATATATATATATATATCATATTTTCTTGTTGGACCTCTCGAGGGTGACGCTACAATCTTTCTAAGGGTTGAATATTGGGTGATCGAATGAAACAAAACTGAAAAAGGGATAGAGAACAATGAAGTCAACCATATAGAACCATTGAAAGGGGCCACACAGGCCTTAAAGGGTAATAGGACTGAACTGAAAGTACCCAATTTTACATCATAAATTTACATGTACAGGTCATAATGTAGGTTAATAATAACTTAATCATTGAAGAGTCCACAAAATGAGTCTGCAGACAAGATAGGGGACCCCCGGGACTATTGTTTTCCTCCCTCAATATGGGACTCTAAGGGTAACACTTTTTCATTGTGTAGAAATGCTAATGATAATTTCGTGTGAATGTGCTAATATCACTAAAATTTCTTTGTTGATAAATCCCAACTCAATGTACAGCTTTATTAATTGTACATTTGCACAATACAGTATAACGTAATATTCAACATACACTGCTTAAGTACCTTTCATTCGCATCATCACGAGTTGTAACACCTTCTGAATTCGCTGTAACACGCCTTTGTATCGCGTTATTATGTCTTTAAATTGCATTATTACTTCTTTCGGTCTCATTATTACCCCTTGATTAAGCTTTTCTTTCTCGTCAATACGCCATTGTTTTGTTTTATTACACCTTTCTTTTGTGTTATAACACCTTTATTATACATTATTACGCTTTTTAAATACGCGTTATTACAACTTAGTTTTGCGTTATATTACGCCTTTGTTCTGCGTTATCACACCTTTTATTTGCATGATTATACCTTTATTTTTGCGTTATTACAGGCTGAGCAAGAGTTAATTTGTACTGCGTTTGTTTCCGGTTCAATTTATTTGATTTCTATCACTATTCGTTCATGAAATACAAAAATATGTGTACAGTGTTTTGTTTTTGCAGATTCACAGAGCTGGTAATATATTGAAGTGGTCATAAGGTGATAAAGGAGTCAAATCTAGAGAAGTGAAAACTCTAAAACATACATGCATGTAAAGTTGTTTACCTTTTGCGTAAAATTGTCCCTACTACCGAGGTAACTAATTTTGCTGACTAAAAGACATCTTAATTAAAGCAATATCAGCTGCCAAAATTGCATTTTTTTATAGTTGCATTAAAAGAGGTTAAATGAACGTTGATATGATTGAAAAGAAGAACTGTATCGAATTTCCTCTCTTATGCACCGTTTATACACCTTTACGTGATGAAAAATATATTCCTCGATATTCCGTTTGACCCTAACAACGGCAGCTGATTAATCGTCGGCGACAATCCCGAAGATAACCGATGTTGACACGAATGATTCTAATGCTGATCGGGGTGGATCGGGTTGTATCCGGGTCATTAAAATATGGACGGCGAGGTGAGATAAAATTCTAGTTACCATCATTATTTTGGCATTGTTAACGATGTTATATGTTTTTATATCTTTTTCGTCCCGAATCAGTCAAAGTCGGCTTTCTCCCTCGCTTCGAACCTTTCGTGTCAGACAGCTTTCGTGCTTACCGGAAATATTGCGCTTGCGCATTTGATTTTGCCGAAAGAGTTCAACTTTAGGCCATTGCATACGGAAATAATGTCGGAAAAATTAAGGTACGGGAAGACTTAATTTCAACTATCGAACAATTTTTACATTTAATGCAAAAAATACAACATGTCAAAAGTTTAATCGATAAAATCAGGTATTAGAAGGTAGATGTTACAAAATTTCGATTAAATTTTAGGGACCCCAAAATAACAATTTTGACAGCTTATATTGCTTTAAAGTATGACTTCACAATTAACGCCTCATCCTGCAGGGCTGCACATAATGCATATCGTCAGTATCGTCCCATCTGATAAAGATGTAACAATAATAATAATAATAATAAAATGAATGATTTCTTCATATCTTCAGTTGCCTGATACTTTTGACACTTGCGTCAAGTTGCTTATTTGTAATGCCTTTGATTCGCATTGTTACGTCTTCAGAAATTTTTGTTTTGGTTTGTTTTTTAAGTGATCCTAATCGGCGATAGCGTATTCCAGTACTTTCCATCATTTACATTTCTTATGCTGGTTATGAATTTTTTTTCTGCAGTGTTAGCTAACTTCATCACCCGATAAAACAACAAAGAAAGCACTTTATTGTTTAAGCAATGACTTTGGACTGAGTGATTTGTAATCTTTTTGATCGTCTAAGCGAACAGATATAGTCTGGAAAACCCATAAAAATACCTTAACATACACAGGCCTATGTGCCTCACAACAGTAGTTTCATAATGATTCATATCTATGTATAGTATCATTCTTTTCAAGGAATTTATGCTTACTTCTTCTTTCCAGGTAATGAACAAGGATATATATTACGTTATGTAATAGGTGTCGGTAAGTATAGGTGTACATGAGGACATTGAAGTGGCACCCAGGATCCCTGAAATTTGATTCTGCGCATGAGTAAAGAAATTTACGGGGTTTTGGAGATGATGAATTACTAATGTTCATAATCAAAGTTATTTTTAGATTTTCTGGAACAATCTCTTGAATGAAATCAAGACGATGAATCATGTTTCGCGCTATATTCAATGAAGAGAAATGTATTTACTAGCAAATATTAAACATGCACAATGAATCTATTCTGAAGAAAAACTGGGGGGGGGGGGGGGATTTGATTGTCAACTGCCTACTATTTAAGTTCTCTTTGATTGAACATTGTTCCGCTCTCTTAAAATTTTCTGAATCCGCAGATGTAATACGGCGACATCTTGCACAGGTCGCGTAACTTGAAAACGAACTAAAATGCAGGTAAACACTTTAGATTTTGAACTAAAATTTAATCAAAGTACTAATTGCGTAACGTATTTGACCCAGATGTCAGCACCTTCCATGGTTCGTACCTTGTCAATTCAAGGGTTTGGGGGATGACTAATATAACAATTTTCCTTAATAAATGATTTTGCAAAATGATTGAAAACAAAGGCCTGCATAAGTAAATAGTATGGCCTAACCTTATCTTGGTTAATAACCACAATGACAATATGGAATAGGGGATCAAATATGACAACTAAGGCTACTTAGGTTCTGTATTTTGTTTGACAAGTTATAAAGAATAGAAATTAAACCCCGTAACCTAAACAAGGATAAAATAAATCAAAATGTGAAACACATAGATATAAATTACATATCATAATTTCAATAATGTACAAGAAGGATAACTCTTGTCATGAAACGTATAGATATTCAGAAATACAAGTTATTCCCCCTGGATATTGATACCTTTACAATCTCTAAGCATAATGGATATTACTCAGTATGAGATGTGCACAGGTGTAAATTCTAAGAATAATAAATATCAATATGTTTGTCAAGCTATTGCATTACATCTTATGGTATTATGATAAAAACATAATAATGTGATTCAATCAACTGTTCGTGGAACAAGGTTCCTCTCAGAAGGTAATTAGAGCCAATAATTCTGTAGCTCTTTCAGGTCAGTACTACAAACAATATTTACAAAAGAACTGTACTGCCTGAATCACACACACACACACACACACACACACACACACACACACACACACACACATATCTATATCTATATATATATCATACATGTATGAAATACCCAGTGGGGATCCAGGTTAGAATAGGTCCTCAGCACCCCTAGCTTGTCGTAAGAGGCGACTAAATAGGGCGGTCCTTCGGAAAAAGCGAGGCCCCGTGTCGCAGCATGTGTGGTACTTTAAAGATCCCCCCCCCCTGCTCAAAGGCCATAAGCGCCGAGCATAGGCCTAAATTTTTACAGCCCTTCACCGACAATGGTGACGTTAACAGAAATGCTAAATTAGAAACTTTACAGAAATAATTCATACAAGATGTAAAGAATGAAATAAATAGTGTACTTATTGTTAGTAATGTCCAATTCCTTCCAATGTCTATGTACGATTATGCTTAAGAAAAGTTATATAATACTTCCTCTCCGGTATCGGTAGCTCAATTGTAGAGCGTTCGCTTCGTGACCGGAAGGTCGTGAGTTCGAGCCCCGCTCATACCGTGGCCACGTCAAACCTAAGACTTTAATATTCGTAGAGATTGCTTCTTCACCAAACACTCGGCATTTAGAAGTGAGAATCACGGGTCTTTCGGATATGACCTTAAAAATGGAGGTCCCGTATCGCGACAGGCGTTGGCACGTTAAAGAACCCTCACTTCTAAGCGCTAAGCAAAGGTCTAAATTTGTGGTACTTAACCTACAGCTGGTGACGTCTCAGTATGAGTGAAAAATTCTCAACGAGACGTAAAACAAAAAAGCTTCCTCTTTGAATGCTGTCTAGAGTCGAACTTTAGTATGAACAAAGACTAGAGAATTGTAAGTGGGAAAGTAGAATAAGTAAAACTACTGGTAGAGAACCACACGACCATAATAACATACTTGAAAGTGACCACACAGGTATAAATGTCTTAGGCTCAAAGAGACCTTTTTAGCAATGCAGTAAAAAAAACCAAAAAAAAAAAAAAAACAAGAGAGTTAAAGGTTATTATGTGTAGCACAATACACTGAACAGTGCATTACATATGATGATGAATAATGGAAGCTATTGATGATCTACATAATGCTGATGAGTATGTAGATGATGGTCAAGTGAGATAATTAAGTCTAAGAAACACTTTCAGATATACTGGAAATATTTTATTTTAATCTCTCACCTCTAACTAAGAAGTATGAAAGCACATGCATCATAAAATGCACATATTGTGACATTACTTAATGCAAAACTACATTCTACTGCATTCTCCCTCTTTATAATTTGAGAATGATGTTCCAATCAGTCAAGAAATTAAAAAAAAATCAGACAATTAAAAAAAATATGTGCATGTTCTTCCTATGACTATTGACAAAAGTCCATTTAATAATTTATTATTCTCCTGTCCTGTGAATGATGAATCTTTCGAAACTTTTAGAAGACACTCAGCTTTGTTTTTCCATTCAGACTCAGTTACTTGTTGAACAACAAATTCACTAGAAGTAATCCACTGAGTTGAGTTCTGGTTCTTGTAGGTCTTCGAGTTCCCTAATTTCATCGGAATCACTCAGATTTGCAGAGCTATCCATGTATTGGATATCCTCTTGAGTGTCTTCTCGTGTGTTTTCATGGACATCATCTTTCATGAGTGTTCTCTTGAGCGGCTGCTGCAGTCATTTCTTTATCACCTTTATCCCCTTCAGATTTTGTATCTTGAAGTTCCTGAGAGATATCTTCCACCAGATCCTCAGATTCCTTCTCGACCCATATCAGCGTGTCGTGTAACCTGTATCATAACGTTATCATCACTGTCAGATTCCGAATCATCTGAACTGACTGGAATAACTGGTATATCTTGCTGAATCTTACTTTTTGATGATAGTTTTCTTGACATAGGTTCTGGAGCTCTACTGTTACTTTGGATTGTCTTTGCCTTGGTGTGGCTATTGGAACAACATTCACTCTGTCTTCAGGAATAAAATTGATTGGAAGTAAGAGATTTTTGTAAAGTGTTCATATTTTTCCTGATTTATCGTCTCTTTGAACAGACAGGAATCTTTGTTTAGTTGTGAAAGAATAACATTTAGTTAACTTTCTCATCTGTCAGATATCTTGTGTTTTCCTTCATAATCCACGATTTTCACTAGTACTCTATTTCCATTGTTCAGGATGGTTCCTCTAACTTTTGTGTTGCATTGTTATTTTTGTGTAGATTGTGACTCATTAATATTCTGTTGAGCTAACTTTTAACTCACTAATACAAGATGGCACAGAATGACATCAGATATAGAATACTACCTCTTATGGGGCATTAATGAATATTTGAAGGTAAGTTGGACACAAACAAAGTGGTAATATATTTAAGGAACCTTTAGGTATAAATTTATGAGAATACAATAATACAGCGATATAAAGCTTCATCCGTGATCCGTAAGTCGAGGGTTTTTCTACGGGGTGGATCTGTAGTTCTCTGATTTGTCCCAATATCTTATCAGAGAGCTACAGTTCTGCTATTGCTGTGCACACCGAACTACACAACAGACTGGTTGCAAAACAGGTCAAAAAGACGAACTACATTATTCCTAGTGGCTAACCTCTGTTGCTGCTTAGTCCCTGAGTGGCATGTAACAGGGTTAACGGGGTTCACAGATTGTTCATTCAATCCAAAAGAAACACATACATACATACATACATACATACATACATACATATTTTATATATATATATATATATATATATATATATATATATATATATATATATATACAGAATGGCGAAATAAACAATGTGTAAATCGTAATCATAAATCCCCCAAGACATATACAAGTTCGAGTGTAGGGCAACACGGACCTCCGACAAAGCGAAGGTAGGATCAGGTGCCATGGAGGTGTAAGGATCTTCTGCTGACCGGTCACACCGGCCATGAGCCCTTAATCGAAATTAGGTATATGGGATTACCCGTAGTCAAAGTTAGTATGAAAAATGACAGTCTAACAAAGTGTATGAAACAAATCATTCAACATATATCCCAGAGACACTTTGTAATCGCAAACAAGGTCATCATAACGACCGTAAAATTTGCGAAATGAAAAAATTCTCATGCGAATGGCAAACTCTCGCGTATCGAATCAACTGGGAGATATACACACCATAAGCAGGCGAAAGTGGTCTATTACTACATAGATATGGAAAGTTGATGACTGCAAAGTTGAAGTCATCACGCTTTTCATATGATGTAGTTGTCAGTCTGCCATTAGAGTCAATATTAAGTAAAATATCCAAATATGAAGCAGACACGGCAGATTCTGTAGTGTCCCTTATTTCGAGTTCATCGGGATATATCAAATGGACATAATTTTGAAAATTATGATAGTTGATTGATAAGACGTCATCGGTATATCTATATGTATAGTTGAAGGACACGGCAAGTTTTTTGTTTTTATCCTGTAACAGTTTCTGACCAAATTCCACTTCAGAATAATGTAAAAATAAGTCTGCCAACAATGGAGCACAATTAGTGCCCATGGGAATGCCAATGGATTGTTGGAATACTTGGTTTCTAAACTCTACGTAAATGTTATCTACAAGAAAGCCAAGCATACTCTTAATGTCTGCTTCAGAGTACTTGTGCGGGTTATCGGAGTGGTGGGTAACAAAATATGTACCTTGTTTTCCAATCACTAGAAATTTGTATTTTCGAGTGCAATTTTTGTTTAAAAAGCAATTATCTATTATCTGAAAAAGTCTAGATTTTAATTTATCGTCAGAAATTGTTGTATAAAGTGTGGAGAAATCATATGTTTTGACGCTGTCAATTTTAGAAAAATCCTGAGACTTTAGATTTTCCAAAAGTTCCGTAGAGTTTTCGAGAATCCGCATCTGATTGACACCACTTCTGGAATATGTAGTGGAACAGTATCTCTGAAGTGACTCTTTATTAGCTGTTAGCATTTTAGTTAGTAATAAAGATAAAGGCTTGGTAGAGCACTTACTGGAACCAGCAATGTATCTTTGTTTGTAAGGATTTTTATGTAATTTCGGAATCCAATAAAGGTATGGTAAGTCAAACTGATCCTGATTCTTTGGAATGTCAAAAGTATTTAAAACTGAAAGGTGATTATGAAGAATTTCATCCTTTGTAAGATTGCTTCGAGTATAAGTAGGATTCCCAGATGTTGAAGTAAATCCCAGTTCAGTTAAAAGACATTTATAATAGTAACTTTTACAAACAAAGACAATGTTGTTACTTGCTTTATCCGCTGGTACTAGCACAAAGTTTTCATGTAGTCTACGTAACTCATTCGTCACTTCTGTTTTCTTAAAAACAGAAGGATGAAAAGTGCGCATTTTCCCCATCAAATTGTGAATGCGGAATTTTAACATTTTCGAATACTTTTGATCCACTCAGACAAAGTGTTAAGTTCCTCTCCTTCAGATTTCGTCATATATATATATATATATATATATATATATATATATATAATACTATATAATAATTATGTACTCGAATTTTTGTCCGGTGTAAAGAAGAGTAATGACCCCCATAGAATAATGACCGGGGGTCACTTTTCGACGTTGAAAACCCATTTTACGTGAAGAAGAATAAGCCCCTAAAATAATGATCTCTTGTAAATTTTATTAAGGATTTTCTCTCTGGTAATGCCAAAGGAGACTGTTTAATACTGTCACGTTGATGACAGTAAATAGTAAGTGAATTTATTATTTCTATTTAAATTAACTAAAAATTTAAACAAAATGAATAGGAGAGGCAATTTTAAAACAAGAATTTACGTGTTATAACAAGATACCGACTCACTGTACCGAGATAATTATCTAGTCATAACAAGTTTCTCGTTACGAGTGAACACATGTATATTGTTATATCGAAATAATAGTCTCTTTATAAAGAAATTCTGGGTTCTGGAAGAGGGATCTGTTGGTAGCAAAGATGTATTGATATTTAATAATATTATTCTCTACTACTGGGTATAGAAAATGGAAACAGATTGCATAATTAAGATGAACAATGTAGCCTTCACCAAAATTGTGATATTCTTGGCTCCTGTATTGAGGGTTTGGGTGTTATAGGGACTCTATGGGTCATATAGTACTAGCTGACATGGATTATATGGGTTTTTTAAAAAATCTTTTTCTCTATTACTGGACATTAGCAGACAAAATAAGTGCATGGTTGGGATGAACAAGGATTCCACTACCAAAACTGTGAAATTTGTGGGATCTGGCATTGGGGCGGACTCTTTTTATCATGTAAGGAAAGTGAATTTATACTTTAAAACGTAATTATACTTTTGATCATAATTCTGAGATAAGATAAGAACTTAACCATTACAACCCTACATCTCACCCCACCCCAAAATTACACTAATTGACCAATCTTGAGAATTTGAGCTCATTTTTAGCTCACCGAGACGAAGTCAAGAGAGCTTATGCTATATCCCCGGCGTCTGCGCACTGGAGCAGTCCTCATATGAAAAGGTAAAGATAGCGAACAGTGATCAATCTGATAGCTCCTATAAGAAATACAAAATAGAGAGTTTGGCAAACACGGATCCCCTGGATATACCAAGGTGGGATCAGGTGCCTAGGAGGAGTAAGCATCCCCTGTCGACCGGGCAAACCGCCGTACAGTTTTCGGGGTCATCTTCTGTATTCCCTTAAATTTTAAGATGTCATATTGTTTAGATTTATATTCTGATCAAGTTATGTATCATGGTGCTTCACAAAATATTTTTTTGCGTAATTCACCTTTCTTTCGCGTTTTTACGCCTATGATTTTTTTTGGTTCGAAATGATCCTAGTGGGCCTTGTAGGTTATGTAAATGTAAGAAGGTGAGGAACAAATTCATGATCATGTAAACAAATAAGGAATTCTTACTTTGAGCTGGATTTTCAAAGTAAATGAGGTCTGTTTTACACATTTTCGGTTAGTGGTAAATGAGATTTTCTTTACAGATGTAATGAGGTCTGCTTTACAGATCTTCAATTACCGGTAAGTTTAGGAGATGCAGTTTGGATGGCTTCTTTTCATAGCCTAATTTGCTTTCAATAAATTGTCACAACCTTGAATTCTATTTGCAAACACAGTGTTTTCTTTCCTCTACTAGCAAGCAATTTTCAAGCAATATTTCTTCATAGTTGGGGGTGGTTGGTCAAAGGAAGTGTGGGCCTTAACATCTGAGCTTGTTTTTTATATGACAGTATCTTTTTAGTCTTTAGAATACCCATGGACACGAATTGTGATCTTTTCTTAGTTGATCTGTTTTTATAGTCTTATTTTCATTTAGATATATTGACGACGTTTTATCTATTATCAATGATCATCTTCATTCATATGTCGATTAGATATATCCCAGTAAACTTGAAATAAAGACACCACAGAGTCTTTCACATCTGCTTCGTACGTAAATACTTTATTGAAAATAGATGTTGACGGCGAATTGACAACTCAACTTGGACAAGCTGATTTCAATTATCCCATCGTCAACTTCCTTTATCTATGTAGCAATATTCCATTATCACCTGCATATGGTGTTTAATATCTCAACTGATTCGATACGCAAGAGCTTGTTGCATATGATCAGTTTTTAAATCGAGGCAGGCTACTGACAAACAAGTTGGCGTTACAGGAGTTTCTACAATCTTATCTAAAGTCAGCATTTCGCAAATCGTTATAACGATCTAGCGTACCAGAACAGCATTCCATTAGGACAAATGCTATCGAGCGTGTTTCATAAAAATTGCTAGGCCGTTCTCGGTAAACTGATTCTGACCGATGATTACTCCGTTTACTTGGTCAAGATATAGGGCTCACGGTGGGTGTGACGGTCGAAAGGGGATGTTTACTCCTCCTAGGTACCTAATCCCACCTGTGGTGTATCCAGGGGTCCGTGTTTGTCTATCCTCCCGAATTGCATTTCTATAGGAATTGTGAGATTGTCTTAGCTTTTTAATGAAAGTGAAATTCTATCAAATAAATTTTCAGATTTATGGTCAGGAAATTAATTTGGGCTAAGACATTTGAATGTATTTACTGTGAGAAATTGTCTTTGAATTGTAAGGTTTTATAACTCGTACGTATCGTAAAAAGACCGTAAAATGTAAACATAGGCAGCCACTGCTCCTTCGCCGAACGCTTGTCATATGCAAGCGAGATTCACAGTACTTTCGGATGTGAAGGTTCGCGTTGGTAAGTTAATAAACCTTCACTAAGTCTAAATAAAATCCTTGAAACGAAAAAAAAAAAATGAAACCGTGAAAAGAGAAGAAAAATATCATCCGTAAATTCTCTATAATTTTGTTGTATTAAAAAGTCGAAGTCTTGTATTTGCCTTCGATATTTTCGAAAATAGTAATGATAGGCATTTTTGCACGTTCGCGCTGCAGTTGTGAACTACTTGATAAATATATACTGAACATAAAAGGAAAAGACGCATAGTACAATTTCATATTCATTTTAAGACATGAGAAATACATGATAGTTTTTATAAAAAAAGAGACTATGTATATGCTGGATTAATAATTATAGTATCACAACCACTAATGATAAATACAGTCATTAACAGTTCCAGGTCACCCAAGTTCCGTAATGCCCCCGGCCACGAATACCAATGACTGTCTGATAACGCCTTTCCATGGACGCAATTTAGTCTCTAAATGACTGTCTAGGCATGTTATCCCACTCTAACTGTAGAACCTATGTCAGATGTAGCAGAGTCTGAGGCTGCAGTTTCTCTGGGATGAACCTATCTAGTTCTTGCATGTTTGATAGTCTTTTCAGAATACGTGTTAGACGAGCAGTATGTGGCCTGGCGTTGTCATGTTGAAATACTGCTCCGGAATGCTGCATTACTAAAACTACATTTGGCTGTGTGACTTCATCAATATACCGTTGACCCGTAAAAGTACCATGTATATGAACCAATGCTGTCCTGTCTGGATAGGATTTCTCTTCCCATATCATAAAACTACCCTTCCAAACCAGTCAGTCCCGTGGGGATACGGGTTAGACTAGGTCCTCAGTACCCCTTGCTTGTCGTAAGATGCGACTAAATGGGGCGGTCCTTCGAGGCCCCGTGTCACAGCAGGTGTGACACGATAGCGATATCTCCCTGCTCAAAGACCCAAATCGCCGAGCATAGGTCTAAAATTTGCAGACCTTCACAGGCGATGGTGATGTTTCCATATAAGTGAAAATTTTTTGGGTAAGATGTTAAACAATATACTTGAAGTATACTTAAAGCGTCACTTTTCATACCCTCACATTTAAAAAAAATTTTCTGAAATGAAATAACATCGAGTGTTTGTCTCAGTAAACGAAATCCATACAATCCATACATTTTTGTATATAAGGACGTATACTACATCGTCATAATGGTCATCGATCTGACACTATGTCCTGGCTGGGTAGCTCACTCGGTTAACGTGTTGACTGCTGATCTACAGATCGCGGTTTCGAGTTCAGCAGATGTTTTACTTTTTTACACTTTCTTCCAAAACTGCATTTTTTTTTAATAATTAAAGTAAATTTGAAAGTTTTCATGTTCAAAATATCATTGTACATATCCTCCACTTTTCATCCATGGCAAATTTCTGTGGTGTGTTATTCTTACCTAAGCAAAATATAGAGTATAGAAGTCGGTATGGAAATCTGGGAGAGATTGACATATTCTTGTACTTAAATCATAGCCTTTAAATAACAACCAAATTAAGTGCATAATAATATTGAATAAAACGACTTCTTTCCATCAAAGTTCATGGTTCCTGCGTTTTTGAGCTAGGGGACAAGGGGCTGTATAGCTTAAATGGTAAAATTTGTCTAAAATATTTTCCACTCCTGATTATCAAATAACCATTTTAACTTAATACATACACGTAGTAATGTTGATCCGTGAAGTCACTGCAAACACTCCGAAACTCAAAGACCCTTTGTCAATGATCCAGGCTATATTAATCATATACAGTAATGAAAAAGTATTAAATCTGTTATCCATCACATAAACTGTGTACACTGTCGTACCGATAATGATTGATGAGCTTGGAGACCTCTGTGGTATCATTGTAAAATACGTGACTCCCAATTAAAGGATTCAGACCACCAGGACAAACTGAATTTTATAGTGAAGATGCATTTAATCTTTAGAATCGTCATCTGAAACCAACACAGCATGATAGTGTACAGTCGTAGATTTTATGAACTTTCCTTTATTTTATGGCTGACATTGCTACTTTTTGCAACGTTTGGAATCTGGTCGAACAACATGAATTTGAAATATCCATTATTAATCTAACTATGAAAAACATCCTTTGTTTACATGGATACCTTGATTAATATTTCCCAGCAACAGGTCTTTGGTTCGGTGAAAGGTTCAAAGACCAATTGTTAATTCTAAATCCCAGTGGACTAAAAGTAATTCTGCCTAGTATGATCAAGCTGAATATTTCTAATGAAAACCATTAAGTGTTACCGACATTGATGAACAGTTTCTTGAATCCCAAAATTACAACGGCATAAGGTAGGTAGTGTTTCATCCTGATTTGGATTATTCATATAAGGAACAACACAAAATACGGACCCCTGGACACACCAGGAGTAGAATCAGGTGCCTAGGAGGAGTGAGCACCCCTGCTGGCGGGCTACACCCGCTGTGAGTCCTGTATGTATATTTCGATAAGGTAAACGGAGTAATCCGTAGTCAAAATTAGTATGCTTTGTCGGAGGTCCGTGTTGCCCTACACTCGAACTTGTATATGTCTTTGGGATTTATGATTACGATCAACACATTGTTTACTTTACCATTCGATGTATGTAAAGAACGGTCTAACAATTAGTATGAAAAAGTCAGACAGCATTCGACTTAATGACATGTTGTATTTGTAAATTAGATCGTTATAACGACCATGGAATTTACAAAATGCTACTACTGAAACCCCTGTAATAGCAAATTATTTGTTAGTAGCCTGCCTCCATACGCAGAATATCCCCTCGCGTATCGAATCAGTTGAGAGACATAAACATCATATTGCTATATAAACTTGGGAAGTTGACGACCGAGGAACTGAGGTCATTCCGTTTGTCACAAAGTTAAGTTGTTAGTTTGCCGTTAAATCTAACATCTACATTCAATAGAATATTCAATATGAAGCAGATGTGGAAGACTCTGTGATACCTTTCATTACGACGACACCACCATTATTATTATTTTGACTACAGATAGCTCCGTTTATCTGATCAAAATATAGGGCTAAGGAAGGGTGTGACCGGTCGACAGGGGATGTTTACTCTTCCTAAGCACCTGACCCCCACCTCTTGTATGCCCAGTGATCCGTATATGCCTAAAACGTAATTTTGTATTACTTATACGAGTTATAAGACTGATCACAGTTCGTTATCTTCATCTTTTCATTTCGAGTTCACAGGGATATATCGAATCAACATATGAGTGAAAATGAGTATTATTAATAGATTAAATGACGTCGATATATCTAGATGTCAAGGTGAAGGCCACTGTAAGACATTTTTCTCATGTACAACCTTTTGAATAAATTTATGCCTCGTAAGAATATAAAAACAGGTCAGCTAATTACGGAGCACAATTTGTACCAATGAAATTCCAACAGACTGTTGAACACTTGATCACCAAAGACTACATAGATATTGCCAGTGAGGAACTCCAGCATCTTTTTGATATCACCTTCAGAGTACTAGTACTTGTGCTTAAATTCAGAGCGGTGTTTAACAAAGTAATTATTTGTATGTAATGTAACATATTTTTTTCATAGTTCTCATTTATTTTCATAATTGATGAGGGTATACCCTTTATATAAACCAACTTCAAGCTCCATTGACACTATATACAGAGATGCCA
Source organism: Ostrea denselamellosa (assembly GCA_024699665.1). Taxonomy (NCBI): domain Eukaryota; kingdom Metazoa; phylum Mollusca; class Bivalvia; order Ostreida; family Ostreidae; genus Ostrea; species Ostrea denselamellosa. The sequence continues at coordinate 5,004,514 of JAMZEH010000010.1, read as the reverse complement.
TCTGGAGGCTTCTCTGACACTATGTACAGAGATATCCTTGGAAATATTGGCGACACTATAGACAGAGATAGCTCTGTAAGTTTCTCTGACATAACAGAAATACCTGGAAGCTCCTAGAAGCTCTTCTGGTATTATAGACAGAGATACTGAGGTACCTTTGGGAACTTCTCGGATACTATAGACAGACATCCTCTGGAAGTTTCTCTGACTTTATATACAGAGATATCTTTTTAGCTCCTCTGACACTAGATAGAAACCTGGAATTTCCCTGATATTATATGCAGAAATATACTGTATTTGGAAGGTCCTCTGACACTATATACAGTTACCCTTTGGAAGTGTCTCTAACATTATAAACAAAGATACCTCTGGGAGCTTCTCTGATACTATATATCTTTGAACTCTCCTCTGACACTATACATTGTATACAGAATTACATTTTGAAAGCTTCTCTAACATTATGGATAGAGGTACCCTCTGGAAACTTCTACTATATTCATAAATTCCTTTCGAAGTTTCTCTGACATGATAGATACCCTCTGGAAGCTTCTCTGACACTATAAATAGAGACACCTCTGGAAGCTTCTCTGATACAATAAACAGAAATTTCATTGGAATGCTTCTCAGACACTATGGAATACTACCAAATATTGTAGACAGTATACGTAATTCAAATGAAGAGGTTAATATGTAGGGTCATCCATATGTAACTATCAGAAGCTTTCAATGTGCATATATTCCTCAACGGAGTTCAGATAAACTAGCAAGGGGCCTCCGTGGCCGAGTGGTTAGAGCATCGGGCTCAAAATCACAAAGCCTCTCACCTCTGTCGGCGCGTGTTCGAATCTCGGCCGCGGCGTTATGTGAGCAAGTTTGCCAGTTTACTTGCGGAAGGTCGGTGGTCTCTTCCCAGGTACATTGTATCTGGCTTCTCTCCTCCACCAACAAAAACTGGACGCCACCAGATAACTGAAAAATTGTTGAGTGTGGCGGAAAGCAATAATCAATCAATCAATCAATCAGATAAACTAGAGTATATGTCCTGAAGCTGCAAAAGTTTTGGTGTTCTAAAGAACAGACACTGAAAAACGAAAGACTGCCTCAAATTTACAGACATGAAAGACAGCCCAAATTTATAGACATGAAAGACAGTTGTCTCCATTTCTAGGATGAACACCTTTGCCATGGAATGAATTCAGATACGTTGGTCATCGCCATCACCAATAGAATTATATGGCAATATATCAGATTCCGATGGAATTAGAAATTATATTTATGAAGATGAAATTTCTGCAAAGCACTGACAAATATATTGCTGCAGGAGACCTGGACCAAATCTTGACCTGGAACCCAGAGGGGAATATGAATAGAGGAACACCTGACACCGAGAAAGGAAACCTCCAGACAAGGATGGGTATACAATTGTTGTGGACGTTATGTTCCTCATAAGAACATCCAATGATACGATTCAAATATTTACATCAGCTATAGAACTACAATATGTCATTTTTCAAGACATGATTGATTGATTGTTTGGGGTTTTACGCAGTATTTCAGCCATTTCACGGCATTTATGTAGAGTATATGCAACACTGATAAAACGTTTCCAATACCGTACTATTATGATAACATTGGTGTTTTCTTCTTCACATCATTTTAGTCTAACATCATTGAGAGAACATTGCTGATCTTATGTTATAAGGACACAGTTTTCAAACTGAAGGATTACTTTTGCATTTACCACTTGACAATTTCGATCTCTCCCTCAGGACATAACAATGAAATGGGCGGTTTTCAGTAGATTAACTACTAATGAAACGATGGCACACAACAATCAATACATGACATTCATAATTTAAAGCAAAGTCGTATCAGTCTTAAAGTGAAAGAGCATCATTCACAGCTTAAACCTGACAGTCTATAATCTGAAATTTGGGTGTTGAAGAGGTAAGATATAACGTATTATATGGCAAATAATCATTGCATGTAATAAGCATCAGCATGGTACAACGACCAAATCAGTTAAAACGACTAAACGTGAATGGCACGGTATGTTTAAGGATGATCCTGAGTATGAAAGTAAAAAAAAATGCAGTAGTTTATTTTCATTTCCTACAGACATGTATTTGAAAAATGACAAAATCAGAGAAGAGGGTGGGGGGTTGTTCTTATGTTTTTACCCAGATCGCTTTGAATTGGACCGTTTTGCCCTGGAAATTCATTTAAAATTATTTCAAACATATTTAGTTGCCAGTTACCGTTAGCTGTTAACTTTTCCTGCTTCAAGTAGATCGCAACTAGTAGTTAACATGTCTTTGGTTAAGCAGCTATTACTGGTATGTAGATGTCCACTGGAAGGTAACGATACCGATGTTTTTATCATACTAGTTATAGCAAAAAATTTAAACTGACTCGGGCATTACAAAATTGAACAGACATTTATTTGTTAATCTTTAATCCATCTGCTTTGTACAAAAGTATTTCAGATTTCTATAGTTGTGTATTTCAGCTCTCTAAAAATAACTAGTGTTTTGCCTATACTGAGGACTGCACGTCATTGAATGTTTAAAAATACACATGGTTTCCATATACATATGGTATAAAACTATGAGTGTTTGAAAGTTTGAAAGCACTTTACTCCTATATATACAATTTAGAGAAGAAACAACTGATGTATGTAAAGGTGTAATTGTGAAATTCCAGATAGCTTGATGTTTTGCCAGTTTATGTAAATAGATAGACAATTTGTGTAACAAACTAGAAGTCATGTGTCGACATACAAGTCTTGCATGTCAGAAAGCAGGTTGTTATAGTAAATCGTGCGATATCGTATCTTAATACCATAACATGTGGTGTACATCAGAACAGTATTTTAGGACCATTGTTTTACTGTAAACTCATATTGTATGCTGATGACAGCGCTGTATGTTTGGTATGCTGATGACAGCGCTGTATGTTTGGTATGCTGATGACAGCGCTGTATGTTTGGTATGCTGATGACAGTTCTGTATGTTTGGTATGCGGATAACAGTTCTGTATGTTTGGTATGCGGATAACAGTGCTGTATGTTTGGTATGCTGATAACAGTGTTGTGTGTTTGTATGCTGATGACAGTGCTGTGTTTTGTATGCTGATGACAGTGCTGTATGTTTTGCTCATAAGGATCCTAGTGTCACTTCACATAAAATAAGTAATGCATAAGTAAACTAAGTAACTTGGTCTTCGTGGCTTTCTGACAACAATTTTCCCTTCATCTCGGGAAAATACATATTTTTTGTCCATCAAAATAAAAAAAACACAAAAAATGTAGAACTCTCGAACATGTATCAAAGTGTTTCGTGACGTATGCTATAGGAAAGCGCCGCAGTTCATGCCCTCGTGCATTTTAAAATATTTTTATTTGATATATAACGGATTACTCTGTTTGCTTGATCAAGATATAGGGCTCGCCGGCGCGTGTGACCGGTCGACAGGGGGTGCTTACTCCTCCCAGGCACCTGATCTCACCTCTGGTATGTCCAGGGATCCGTGTTTACCCATCTCTCTAATTTGTATTTTCTATAGGAATTACTAGATTGAACACTGTTGGTGTTATCTTAGCCTTTTCATATATATATATATATATATATATATATATATATATATATATGCATGCATGCATACATGCATAAAATACATACATACATATATATATATATATATTGCGTCAAGTGAAAAGGGACCTTCGGGGCGAAATTTTTGAAATTGGGTTTATATTTGTTTCTGAAAGCATAGATATTCCTGATTATTTTGATGCCAAATTTTACCTTCAATGTTACACCTAACTCATAATAACACCGATATGAAATATAACATTGATTGAAAAGAAAACAAAGACTTTAATATTGAATGTAATTGAAATTTATTAAATTAAATTAAAGAATATACCAATGGTAACCATTTTAATGACAATAAAAACAACACTAAGATGATTTCTGAAATAGTGCTCAATTTATGGACAAGGAAAATGAATAGTGTAAATCATCTTTAACAACAAAATTTCATCATCGTCAATCGTCAACATTTGAACAAGCGGTATCCTTGTATGGGTCACGGACAAAAGGTCGAACCATGCGAAACAGGTAGAGTTGTCGCCCTAAAGTCAGCCCACCGGGAGGAAGAATGTCAGATATTACGTTCCTTGTTGTCAGGTCTGAAGGTGGTCATCTGCAGAACGATTTCTCTCGACATATCTTCTGCACCATTCTTGGAAAACAGCTTTCCTTTTCTATAAATTGATTTATGAAGTATTCCAAAACAACTGTCAGGTGTATAGATATTACGAATAAACTATGGGTATGGAATCATAAACACTACCCTGTATGGAACTATGACATCAAATGTATCGAAATTTATATCTAGGCAATCTGTCATGCATACGTGGGGATGAGGATGAAAGTCTGAAGTTTTGTGGTTTTGACGGATATGAACGTCTTCCATTTGTACCGTCCATCTGTGTCATGGGTGTAGGTGAAGACGACTTTGGACTTTGCACTATTTTCCGCAAAATCTCTGAGCTGAGAAAGAATTTCCACGCTGTGTATTGCTACCGAAGCTAAGATCTGAAAGTTTACCGTAATAAACATGTCTCTCTCCTCTTTTGATGGTTCATTGGTAGTCAAGATGGAATTATGCACTTCTAAATTTACATGACCTACACAGTTCTTTCCAAATGAGCAAGATTTCAAAACCTTTTCTGTCAAACTCCATAAGTTATTATATCCACTGCATGCCATGTTGTCATCTTCACGTTCACTTTTTAAAGTTGTTTTCTACATGCAAACGTTTCACCCCAAATTCCTTATTTTCTCTCTGAGATCTGTGAGCACTGTCTCTTTGAGATCCTCATTGTAAGCACTGTCTCTCTGAGATCCTCATTGTAAGCACTGTCTCTCTGAGATACTCATTGTAAGCACTGTCTCTCTGAGATCCTCATTATGAGTACTGTCTTTCTGAGATCCTCATTATGAGTACTGTCTCTCTGAGATCCTCATTATGAGTACTGTCTCTCTGAGATCCTCATTGTAAGCACTGTCTCTCTGAGATCCTCATTGTAAGCACTGTCTCTCTGAGATCCTCATTGTGAGTACTGTCTCTCTGAGATCCTCATTGTGAGTACTGTCTCTCTGAGATCCTCATTGTGAGTACTGTCTCTCTGAGATCCTCATTGTGAGTACTGTCTCTTTGAGATCTTCATTGTGAGTACTGTCTCTCTGAGATCCTCATTGTGAGTACTGTCGACTAATTTTCTGTGTTCGAATCACTACCACTATTCTCCTCATCAGAAAACTGACTTGCGCGCAACGTAAGAATTCGTATTCGTCAATCAAGTTGTCTATAGGCTGTTAAAAATATGTAACTAAGAATGTGTATATATAGGATTTGGTTTTATTCAAGCTTTAAGAAAACACTGAATACAGTAAAAATACGGCATAAAAAGAAATAGAGAAATAGATTGAATTTTCTTTTAATCAATTTTCACTCAAAAATGAAATTACTGCATTGAAATAATACATTTCCATGTCGGAACACATTCGCTAGCCAATATAATGTTGGAGCTGAAATCCCCAATCAACTGTTCCTTTGGCAACATCATATATTCGAAGTACCTTAACACACACACACACACACACACACACACACACACACACACATATATATATATATATAAAATTTAGGAATTTTATTTGAAAAGATTTTGTGAAAACCCTGCCGAATTATTGTCAATCTAAAGGCCTCATTGGATATAGTCTACTATTTTTGGCACCCTAGGAGTAAACATCCCCTGTGTGGATCGGTCACACCCGCCGTGAGCCTTGGATTTCGATCAGGTAAACGGAGTAATCCGTATTCAGATTGATTGATTATATATTGTTTAGCGTCCCGCTCAAGAATCTTTCACTCATATGGATACGTCACCATTACCGGTGATGGACTGCAAAATGTAGGCCTATGCTCGGCGCTTATAGCCTTTGAGCAGGGAGGGATCTTTAACGTGCTACACCTGCTGTGACACGGGGCCTCGGTTTTTGCGGTCTCATCCGAAGGCGAGCAATTTAGTCGTCTCTTACGACAAGCAAGGGATACTGAGGGGCAATTTTAACAACTCGGAACCCGGATACCCGTATTCAGAATAAGTGTGCCAAGAACGGCATAAAAATTCGTATGAAACACGTCAATCAACATAAATCAACATTTGGTTTAATTTCTATAATGTTTATTTTGATAAATACAATCTGCATACTGCTATTCAACAAATGTCAAAACTCAACATTCTAGTTGTCAACTTTATGGTTGTCTATATCATAGTATGCTTGGGTGATTTTTTTTTTCCTGAATAGAATGAAATGAAAAGAAATGTTTTTAGTGAACTCATTTTTGTTATAGGTTGGATATGAATTCTCTGTCAACAACAACTCATGCAATATTTACCGAAAATCAGACTTCAGAAGACTATCCTCCTGGAAATAATTACGAAAACAGTACGTTAATGGGAGGTGATTCTAAGCAAAACGGATCGGAACACACTTCAATCCTACTTCCAAAAGAGAATTCCGAAGAATCCCTTCTGCATGACACCATTTTCGTCATTGCCACTACTCTTTGCATTGCTGGAGTTTTGGGAAACATTGCTACTTTGATGATCATCCTTTTGAAGAAAAAACATCAAGTACCTACATACACGGGAATATTTTGTTTGTCTCTGGCCGACACACTGAGCTTGGTCTTTCGGTATTTCATCGCTTTTCCTGTAATATTTTCTAAGATAGTGTCATCTGAATATATCTTTGGAATTTCTTTTTTCACTTACTTTTCATCATATTTCCATGTCGTCATACTTGCATTTTTACGTTATATCTATGTCAGTAAACCGTTTTACAGCCTTACCTTTACTTGTCGTGGAGTATTGTGTCTGTCAGCAGCAGTCTGGGTTACCTCTCTTGCCGTGTCCATTTTGTACACTGTTCATATATATTTAGTAGAAGAAAAATATATGTCATTATTTCAGAGTTATATTGTTGAAATGATTCTGCACTGTATGCTATTCCTCGGGTCTGTAATTCCAGTTATTATATTTCATGTCCTAAACATTGTGCATTTGCGTAAGGGTTTATCAAAATCAACCGTTTCTTTCTCAAAATCAATGTCCTCTATGCTGACTACCGTCATCGTGATTTTCGTATTGGCCAACATTCCATCTATTGTTGTGTATGCACTGTATTTCAGCAATATATATGTAAGTGCTGAGATTGTAACGATGGTAGCTATTCTTCTAATGCTAAACCAAAGCGCAAACCCTTTTGTGTATTTTCTATTCTCAGACATGGTTAGAAAGAGGCTACGGGTAGTTTGTTCATGTAGCCGTTTCCGGATTTGAATACAGGGCAATTAATTGTCCAATCAAAATTAACTTCCATAGCTCCATATATTTAAAAGAATATTTTATTCATGCGTGACTTTCATTTCCCCTTCTTTTCTCATAATTTTTGTTCCCCTGATTATAAATGTTGTATTTTGTAGAAATAATCAACAACAATAAGAAAAGAACGTTTTGCTGTTGGTAGCCGAGGCTACATTATGAGGTGCACTCAGACTGTTTACACACATGTGAAAAACATGTAGATTTTGAGGGTAGTCTTGTTTGCGGGTAATTTTTATTGTGTCATAAGGTATCACTTTTGCAAACTGATTTTTATTTTTTTTTTCTCTATAGTAATATGTAGTGAAAATAATTACGGATGTGATATCTGTATTTCAGCAACAACTTGTACATTGTTTCGCCGTTAGAAACATCTGCTTCATTAGAATGTTTTTCCATGGTGATAGTTGGTGTTTACTTGGACATGACATTGTTGTATTCAATGTATATTGAGAATTCGTTTGTTACTTATGGATATAAACATTAATCTGCTTCTTGAAGGACATGCATTTAGATAAGAATTTTTGAGTCTCCCAAACGAAGTTTGGAAATGTATTGCTTTAGATCAGTTTCTTCTTATTCTTCAACTTCTTATTCTTCTTCAACTTCTTATTCTTCTTTCTCGCTCTTAAACATGTCTGCAGTAAATAAATAAACTAATGATTTACGGAACAAACGATTCCTTTTCAATTTGGAATTTTATAATTCACTGCATTTAATAATTGGGTATGCTATCAAATGGTCAGCACCCATGATGTGTTTTTGCCTCTCTTCTCTACGATTTCCGTTTCGGAATAAGATCATCTTTCCGTGGCAGCATTGTCAGATCTGTTACAATTCTAGGAGTACTTAGATGGAGGTTTTCTAACTTTTCTGATTTCACAACATTACATCACAAGCGTCATATTCTAACTGTAAATCTTTTACACAACATATAATGTTTTGCAATTGATTTTGAATTTAAGTTTTAGTTTTGATTCTAGTTATTTATACAGAGAAATTCAAAGACCAATGAAAATCAGTTATCATTTTATTGTTGACAAGTATTGGCCGTGGCAAAAGGAAAACAATCATTCTGGGGTGCCATTTAAACTGGGCAAACCCAACAAAGTTACAGCCATGTGTGTGTACACCAATAACCCCGGGTATACCGCGGATGATCAGCACACAGACAAACACAAATCAAACATATATCAAACATCTCTCAGTATGCAAACTTCAATTCTCAAACTTCAAATAAATGCTGTAATATTTCAAACTTATAATCTGTATTATAGCTCCAGAATATATCTCACTGTTACAGATCGACACATTTCAGTTCAGTCTAGTGCAAATTGAACACAAATATTGAAGTTTCAGTTGGCTTGGGTTGCTGCAAAGGTACACAATTTGCAGTCACCTCATACCTGAAAGAAGCAACAAGCTAACTGTTGTCTGCATGTGTGCCCCCCCCCAGTACTTGCATATTAATGCAAGTCTTAAAGCATATCCGGGTACACGGAACCCCGTTTTTGGACAAACTACTGGCTTGTGGAAAATGCTTTCAAATACCCCTTAAATTTCACAATAAGATGAAATAAATCTATTTTAAATTTAAAAATATAGCTATTTCTTCGTCAGCTCTACAAGTTTTATGCCCGAGTAACTTTTCCACTGTAGCGTCAATACTATTCCAAGGTTGACCCCACCAGGTCTCATAAATGCTTGCACAACTGCTCGTTTGATTAAAGAATAACCCACACACCACATTTGCAAGATGTCGAAAATTTTCAAAAATTAATGTACAAATAAATATTTTAAACAATAATGTGTCCTGTGTAACCTGTTTGATCAATGTGAATGAATACCTTAGAAAACCAAATTGATGCCCAACCCGGATTACCGTGGTGAAGGCATTTCGATTTTATTCCTGCAAAATGGGGGTCTAATATAAGTATTGTAAACCTTAGATTTCCAACGCCCTGCCTCCATAATATATTCTTCTGAATAACCCAAATCGAATGCAGTTGTAGCAGTCCCAATCCGAAATGAGTGAGCTTTGTAATTGCTCCTGACTTTACAAGATTTCAACACTTTACCTAAAATTGAAGCAAATTGGGATCTAATGAGAGGTTCTCCCCCAAATTGACAGAATAATGGTCCAGTGAACTTTAGTCTTGTAGACAGAAATTCTCTGAAGCATTTGACTGGACAAATTCGGCCACCCACTTCATCAATACATATTGTTATGTCCTTGCTTGTTTGATCGGTTTTATACTGAGAGATTATCAAAAAGTACTTTTGAATAGGCCCGATCAAATTTAATGTTCGATATTTGCAGAATTCAATTATTGCCATTGCCCACAGACTAACAAAATTCTCCAACTCTGAGAAATGCACAGAAAGCCAAGGAATGTGCTGCTTGGAAAAGCAAAGTTTCATACCTGTTAAAACACACAGAAGGTAACATAAGCAATATTTTACAGAGTAATCCGAGATAATAAAATAGACGCGAGTCATTAGGTTTGCTTAATCTCCTCATACCCTCCAGAAGCAACATTTTCCAAACCATGAGCTTTGCAATTAAAACTAACTGCTGATACATAGATCTAGCTGTTGATGAGGAGTAGCCTAATCTTGATAAATAAGCAATCTATTGTACATGCTGATGGTGGCCAGTTATTATCGAAATCAAAAGTTTTCCTAAATTTCTGAAAAAAACGCAAGTCCCGTCTGATACGTCACCTTTGTGTTCTTTGATAATGATGCCCCAATAGATGGATAGGTTAATCCATTTCATATTGCATATCATAGTGACTAACTCCATTGGTGGAACTTCCGGTACTGCCTTTGCTGATGGTACCAATTCTCTGTCACTGATTTCGAGAAATAGAATCAGCAATATTATTATCAAGACTTGCAATATGCTTAGCTATAAAAACAATATTGCTTAGCATAAGCTTGAGGACTCTATGCCTCATAACTTCCATGGTTCTTTTTGATTTAGATGTTTGCTTATTGGTAACACTTACCTATGCTAAGTTATCAATATTAATACCAATATCAATATTAAACATTACTTTTTTCCTCACCAGTAAATACCCCAGATTTCAACAGCTAGCACTACCGGTATTAACTCCAGAAATGTGATTTCTTTCATGATTTCTTGATCTTCCCAATATTTTGGCCAAGGAAGGAAAAAACCAACTGCCTTGAAAGTAAGCCGCACAACCCTACGAAATAGAACCAGCCGTATCTGTATAAAACAACTAAAAGATCCGAATCCTGCCATAACTTTTCTGGAAAAAAGTTATTCCAGTAAAGTCCTCAAGGAAAATAAGCCCAATTCTAAGGTTACCCTTAATATCAGAAGTCAATCGAATATGGTGAAATGGTTTAAAAGGTCCAACCATAGCATCGTACAATCTTCGGATAAATGCCCCCACCTGATTGCTTTTCAAAAGAAACTGAGACTTCCAGCTAATGATTGTAACTCCTTGCCAGGAAGTAAACAATAACCCGATGTAGATTATTCATCTTGTCCTGAGGAAATTTGAGTTATCACTTCAACCGTATCAATAACAAAACCTAAATATTTTAATCGGGTGGTGTGGCCTGTGGTTTTTTCTTCAGCTAAAGGAATATATGTGTCGCTGGTTATTTTTACGAACTGAGACAGAAGTACTGCACAATCCCGAGTTCGCTTCCTCCCAGCAAAAAAATCATCTTCCAGATAATGAGCTAAGGTATGAATCCCAAACTTATATTCTGCTAACCAATGTAAGAATGCTCCGAATATTTCTCAAGTTTTACAAATAATGGAGCAGCCCATGGGTAAGCATTTATCTATGTAATACAAACCATCTATTGAAAACCAACGAAGACAAAATACCCTGGATAAATAAGCACCAACCTAAATGCACATTTGATGCCAACTTTCCTAAATAGAACACCCCCCCCCCCTTTCCTAACAAGGCAATCATGTCCAGCACTTTGTCGAATGAAGAATACTGAACCGAACACAATGCTGGGTCAATAAAAATAATTAACACCACTTAAGTCACAGTATGATAAATGAGATATCATCTTACAACCCCCTTCAGATTTAGGGGCAACCCCAACTGGAGATTTGCTATTGGTAATTGACGAAATGGACTCAATATTCTCCCCAAATTTATTTCTTTGTTTACTTTTTCCAAAAGCTCTTGTGTACGTAACAAAGAATTGTGAACTTTGTAACTCTCTTGCAACTCGACAACCGACATTAAAATTTTGGCTGCAGTTGAAAATACACTAGTTAAACACTGTAAACATTAAAAATGAAAAAAAAATTAAATTTTTATAATCGTGACCTTGCCCCTTTAAGACTGGACACGAATTCAAAGTTACATTGCTGGACAGTGAGACAGAGTCTTTTAGTACTGAGATATATTGCTTTAGTTTTTGATGGATTGAATTTAAGAATCCGCGTTTTAGACCAGATTTCAAGTTGGTGCAGTTCTTAATTTGTGTGCACTATTCATTATCAACTCTTTTTACAGTTGTATAATTTAGTGGTGTACAGCACACAGACTTGCATTATACGCCACATTGCCCCCCCCCCCCCCCCCCCCAAAAAAAAGCTGTGAGCTACGTACAGCTATAAGCATTCTAACTTCTTTCTGCCCTGAATACCTGTATATATATTTTTGAAGAAAAATCATTTTCGGTGGCTGTAAATTTATATGACAATTTTTTCATATAAATTGTCAACTGCATTTAATTTTATATGTATTGTATTAAAAGTAATAAAGGCCCACGAATCCCACTGTGGGACGTGGGTGCCGGTCTTTCGGATGAGACCGTATAAACCGAGGTCCCGTGTCGCAGTAGGTGTGGCACGATAAAGATCCCTCCCTGCTCAAAGGCCCTGAGTGCCGAGCATAGGCCTAAATTTGCAGCCCTGTCACCGGTAATGGTGACAGCCGCCGGATAACTGAAAAATTGCTCAGGCGGCTATAAACAAACAAACAAACAAACAAAAAAAAACCCAAAACAATAGAGGCTCAAGAACTGAACCTTGGGGGACGTCAACAGATAAAAAAAAAGATTGAACAGTTTACAGAAGATTTGCTATATAATATGAGCTACCTTCTATTATTACTATTATAGTGTAGAAACTTAAACAGTAAACCTTTAAGCCACCCACAATCAAACGCCTTCGATAGGTCACAATTTACTATGCAACATGATTTTTTCATCATCAATATATTTCAAATCATTATAATAAACTTTAATACACTGGAACACAGTGGAGTGGTCAAGCATAAATCTAGCCTGCTTTCTATACAACGGGTTGTTGGAGAAAAGCAACCGTAACCTTCTTCGATATATATGACACTGGTCTCAGACTGGTCGCATTAACTTCGTCGTTAAGGCGCTTACTTCGCAACCGATGTCCTGGGTTCAATTTTCGATTCCGACGCCGCGTCAGATATAAAACGCTTAAAATAGGTAGAAAGTGTTCCCTCACCAAGAGCCTGCAATAGCAGTGAAATGTTTCGGACATGGTCTTAAAAACAGAGGTGCCTTTTCAGGGATAGGCGTTTGCGCGATATCAAACCCACCCTGTTACTAATGTCAGCGCCATGAATAAGTCAAAATTGCGCCAATTCACCTAAATCTGGTAACCTCTCAACACGAGTCAGTGGAAATTTTTCAAAAAGAAAGTAAAACAACACAGAAACATATCATACAATGATTCATGTATTAAGTAAATATACTGTGACCTATAAATCGTTTGACAAGCAGTATTCGAATTTATCTACATTTAGTCTTTATCAGGTGAACAAATCATGTGAGATAGTGCGATACATATTTGAACTGAAAGCGCAAATTCATTACAAGCATATTGTACAATCGAAATCAGGAGATAACAATTCAATGTACAAATTTTAGATTTTTGATACGCCCTTCTTGAATTATGGCATGGTGAAGTGCATCTGTGAGCCAGATAAAAACAATAGGGCTAGAATTACCAAACTTCGTACAGTTCCCAATGATTTAAGGGAAAAAAACCTTGTTTTTCAAGGTCAAAGGAAATTTTGTAGGAACAAGGCAAGAATAAGTGCTCTCTCTCTGTGTACATATGCTCTCTCTCTCTCTCTCTCTCTCTCTCTCTCCATGTATGTGTGCTTGTTTTCATCCATCAGCACTTTGTAAATGTACTAGAAAGACGAAAATCAAATCTGGTACACACATGTTCCCTATGATGAAAGGAGCTATTTATACTTTCTCAACGTTGATAGGTTGTTTTACGTCCCATCGATAAATTTCTATTTATAGTGAAAAGTCACCAGTTGTAGGTGAAGTACCACAAATTTAGACCAACGATTAGCGCTTATCACTGTAGCATTAGGGGTTCATTCACGTGTCGATGCCTACCGCGACACGGGGCCTCTGTTGTTAAGGTTGTATCTAAAAGACCTGTGACTTTCTAAATATCGAGAGAGGGGCCTCCGTGGCCGAGTGGTTAGAGCATCGGGCTCAAAATCACAAAGCCTCTCACCTCTGTCGGCGTGTGTTCGAATCTCGGCCGCGGTGTTATGTGAGCAAGTTTGCCAGTTTACTTGCGGAAGGTCGGTGGTCTCTTCCCAGGTACATTGTATCTGGGTTCTCTCCTCCACCAACAAAAACTGGACGCCACCAGATAACTGAAAAATTGTTGAGTGTGGCGGAAAGCAATAAATAATTAATCAATCAGTTCTAAAGTATGTGTGTGTGGAGGTGACAGAAAATCCGTGTTTAGCGAGGACGATCCACTCCAAAAGAAACAAAATTGTTACGTTCTCATTACTTACTGGAGGGGTGCGCGCTTTTGAAGAGATATGATTGATTGATTGAATGATTGTTATTTTCCGCCACACTCAACAATTTTTCAGTTATCTGATGGCGTCCAGTTTTTATTGGTGGAGGAGAGAACCCAGATACAATGTACCCGGGTAGAGACCACCGACCCTCCGAAAGTAAACTGGTAAACTTTCTCACGTATATCGGCGCGAGCGAGATTCGAACCCGCGTCGACTAGAGGTGAGAGGCCCTGTGATTTGACCATTCGGCCACGGATACCCCTAAAGAGGTATGAAGTAATTTAGTTATTTGTGCAAGGTTGAACTCTGGAAATGTGTATAGAGTTAAATATCGCACTTTAAGAACACATTCTTCCTTGTAAACCACTCTAAATGGAAATACTAACATGGTAAAGATTGAAATCATATTTAAATTACATGGAGAAAAATGAGCAAACAATAATATTGACTTTATTGTTCTGATCGGGACCTCAAACATTTCCAAGATTAATTGCTTGCGCAAATCTATATTTACAAGGATTTTAACAAATATTTCATTTGTTTTGCGTCAGATTAGAATAACGTTCTGTCATTGGATAAGATGCATCACGTGTAGCAAAATTAAGGTGGCAATATGGCGTCCGAAACGTCTTTTTAGTGTTAAATTGATTGTATTTCTTTCTTATATTTTATGTTTGTCTAACAGTTTTGTTCCTTGACTGAACAGAACACATATTACGTTTGTTATTGACTCTCTTCGGAAATGTCGAGTTGGTAAAGTCCATATAAGACCAGACGAAGCCGGAGCCCCCCGACTACGTTATAAGTAAATGAAATGATATAAAATTCCGGACTGTAAAACGTAATACAAAAGGATGTATTTATTTAATTACAAGTGTCACAGTGCAACAAGACTGAATAACAGGAGAAATATGCATCTCAAAAAAGTGTATGACAATAAATGGCAAGTAAATATGTCAAAATCTGCTAATTCTACAGACATTGTACAATAATAATTTCAAAAAAAAAAAACAAAAACAAAAAAACAAAAACAAAAACAAAAAAAACAAAAAAAACCTTATTATTTTTAACATGATACAAGAAAACCTTCAGTGATTTGAATTTGTTTTTTTTCATTGATTGGGAAAAAATATATTGATTTCATGAAAAGACATTTTTAAAAAAGTGTAATTCTATATGAATCATGTGTTTGATACAATGAACATTTGCAAAATTAATAATTTTATTTATTTATTTATTTATTTATTTTTGTGATATAATAAATATCGTCAACATTCTCGGTCTCATACATACAAATAATGCATTTTGCATTATATATAGTGTACGTAAAACGTTGTAATATTTGACTAACACATGTTCATAGACTGCTTTAAGAGAGGTGTCTGGGACAGGGGTCCCTCCACGTTGAAAGGGGTGTCAGAGATCACGGCCTCTCCCCATCTAGATTTGACATTTAGAACACAGATATGTCGACCCTGTTGGAGTCACATGACATTGTATTCCTTTTTGTCTTCAACTGTTCAAGACATCCTCGTAAAATTCAATCACCGCTTGCCAGTCTTTTACAAGATTTTTATCTCTTCTACAAAGATACACACATAACATAAATAAGACTGAAAATAGCATCATTCCTTTGTTGGGGAACATATTAAATAGTAATAGTAATCAAATTAGTGCAGCAAACCTTGGAAGAAAAATTTACAAGAAACAATTCTCCCTCATACAAAAGATATACCTCAAAGTCGTTAATACAAACGTTTTACAATAGTAACTAATAAAATGACTCTTATATTCAACATGCATTTTTACAATACTTATGTTAGTAAAGTCATTTTATCTCGTAATTCAAAATCTAACATTTTCTGCAATGCATAGAGAACCAAACACAAAGGACGCAAAGAGAAGACGTAGCAAAAAGAGAAAATAACAAGAGGATATATTATAATAGAGATAATGCATATACATAAGCATTAACAAAAATATCAGACTTAAGTTATTTAGTCCCGCTACCTCCGATGTTAGCTGCTTGTTGGTGCGTGGGAACGTGATAGAGCCATTAGAAAAATATATCACCAAGAGATGCAAAGAGTTAGCGTTTAAAGCAAAATATATTTCCTTCCAATATATTCTCATAGAATGAATGTGTGAACTTTGAATCAATTACTGTATCGGTTTTGTTCAACTAAGCATTCCCCACGGGAGAGGAAGGGAGTGCTCTCAGCACCTACTGTGACGGGTGATGTTTTTCTAATTAAAAATATATTATTTCATTATTATGAAATATGTTATTATTTTAAAGAAACTATTAGACTATAGAGATATCAAAGTTATCTTTAAATGTACTATTATTTAATTTGTGTACAACTTAATATAGGTATATAAAGAACTCTATATAGCTAATTTTAGATTATGAAATCATAATGGTCAGTATTACCATTTAGGCCTATTTATAGATTGTTTATGGAACTCTCCAATTTGATTGGTTGTTTAAATTCCCTCTCTTTTACTATTGTACACTTCGAATTGGTCTTCCTTGGAGAAGAGAAGCATTTCCTTGAAGAGAATATTTTCATTTGTTTGATACTATACCTTGACTGTAAGTAAATATGATTGTCTTTACGTTTTTGTGATAATCAACTAAGATAATCATGCATTTGCTGAACATCTATATGTATATGATGGAAACGAATCTTCTTGGATTTCAATAATAATAATATCGAATGGCGAAGTAAACAATGTGAAAATCGTAATCATAAATCCCCAAGACATATACAAGTTCGAGTGTAGGGCAACACGAACCTCCGACAAAGCAAAGGTAGGATCAGGTGCCATGGAGGAGTAAGCATCCTCTGCTGACCGGTCACACCCGCCGTGAGCCCTTAATCGAAAATAGGTATACGGGATTACCCGTAGTCAAAGTTAGTATGAAAAATGACAGTCTAACAAAGGGTATGAAACAAATCATTCAACATATATCCCAGACACACTTTGTATAATAGTAATAATAATAAAATAAAAAACAATGATGAAATGCGGTATCTATTGGATCGCGATTTGATGCTGTTTAGCTTTATTTCGCTCTTTGAGTATTACATGTACATATAATTTTCTACAGGGGAAGAAGGGAGGTGGTCCGTCCGGACTCTGTGGATCCGTCTTAACTAATAGCCCATTTCCGTATTACTGTATTCCGGCGGCATTCTAGTATTTACTTTGTACCTGAGTCACGTGATTTTTGTAAAATTGAGGGGCGCATCACTTCCGGTAAAATTGTATTTGTTAGAAACGAGTTCGTCTGATGCAAAATGCCCAAGTTCTGTTGTGTTGTGGAAGGATACAAGTCAGATACAAAGAAGGGGAGATATGGGTTCATGGCTGATGTAAAATTCTTTCCATTTCCCAAATCTAAACAGCCCAAACTCTACAGAAAATGGCTTGAAGTGTTAAAGTGCCTTGACTACAACCGCTCACCTCACGACAGACGGTTCCTTGATGCATTTAAATTCAATTCTGCTGCAAGTTGGCATAGTCTTAACATGTTATCTTTTCTATAAAATTGACATGTAACTCCTCAATCCAGTAAAAAACTGCTTTCATTCTTTCGAAATTCATGTTAAAAACCGGATGTTGATGTGCCCGCATCGAGTACAAAGTAAATGTTAGAATCATGCCGGAATACGGTAACTCGAAAATGGACTATTATCATTGTATGTATCTATGATACTGTATGACGTGCTTTTGCTGATTTTGGCACTTTGTCATGAACTTTAAAACTATTTAAACAAGAGATAACAAATGATAGTGTTTTAATGGGTTGATCTCGCCTCAGTCTGACTTATATCACAGGACCAGACTGAAGTTAAAAATATCAGGACGTTGTGATGGATTTACAGGTAAGAGAAATTTATATTATAAATACACAATGTAGTACCATCATGTGTAGGGTATTTATTTGAATGATCAAAGTCATTAATTAGACATTAATTAGATACATAGTATTACACTGACCACCACAATCTAACCAATCCCCCCCCCCCCCCGTGAAGGTTGAGTCCAAAAATGGCAAAAAATACAATTTTTGCTTTTAAAAAATCAACCAAAAGGGATGGGGCTGGTTGCAAGCCCTGTAAACCCCTACTCTAGAACCGCCAATCTTGAGATTGTGGGAATTCATTTCATATCTCGTAAAAATTAACGGGGGTTCACTTGGTAGTACATATACACAAACAATTCTATAATTATCTCCAAATTAAAAATAAATAGTCTGGTTTAGTATCGCCGAGTAATTATAACTTGTAGATTGTTTTACCCTGTTAATTGTAACATGTATTTGTATACTAAATTTATTTTATGTCTGACATTTGAAAACTGTTTATGCTAACAAATAATGTTCATTCCTTTTATTGACAGTGAACTACTCATGTGACCCCGACACCAGAAATGGACCCACACCGCAGTGCCCAGGACGTCCTATTGTGTGACTTGTGTAAAACTGGCCCCCTACAGAGCCACTGTGAACTTTGTCATATAAACTTCTGCATTAACTGTGTCGGTAAACACCTCTCAGATTCGTCTAAAAAACACAATGTCGTATCATATGAACAAAAAAACTCTACTCCTAACTATCCAGAATGTTCAAACCACATCGAAAAGCACTGTGAACTTTACTGTGAGAAATGTGACATACCTGTCTGTTCTACCTGCGTCTCCTCTGGGAAACACAAAGGTCACGACCTTTCAGATGTTCTGAAAAACATCAGCTCTAAAACACAAAGTTTGCAAAAAGATTTGGAGGAACTAGAAACCAGAGTTTATCCCAGATATGAAGAAATTGCGTCCGATATCCGAACTGAGATAGTCCGGTTAGAAACAGATTACGGGAAACTGACAAGAACTGCCGACCAACAGGGAGAAGTCTGGCACCGAGAAATCGACACCATAGTAAGCCAACGAAAATCTGACATCAAGGAAATGAAAACCAAACACATGGCCATTCTAAATAAGAACATGCATGAAATCACACAAAGCATTACTGAACTCAAACAGATCATTTTAGACCTGAAGAAAATACTGAGCAACAATGATATCTCCCGAGCCTGTACTTACAAATCTAGGAATTCTGAGTTCCAAAAATTACCTCCTAAAGTTCGTGTTACATTACCAAGTTTCTCCCCTCAAAAGATCAACAAAGATCTGCTCCATCAACTATTTGATTCCCTATCATCATTATCCATTACCACAGAAGAACATGTCCACACAACGAACACATTAGAAGCAGTCAAACCTCTGTCTAATGAACCACGGCTCATTGCCATTATAGAAACGGGGTATGTACCACTCTGCAGTGTTACCTGCCTCAATGAGGAAGAGATCTGGACGTGTGGGGCTAACAAAATAATGAAACTCCACAATCTCCAGGGCAAACTAGTGAAGCCAATCCAAGCCAAGTCGGGGAACGTGCCAGGGGACATAGCAGTAACTCTGAGCGGAGATCTAGTTTATACTGACCCTGAAACAAAAACGGTAAACATAGTAAAGAGTAAAAAGATTAAGACCGTGATCAGACTAGAGGGGTGGGAACCTCGCCATGTCTGCAGTACCTCTTTTGGCGACCTCCTAGTTGCCATGGTCAGTGATGATTACAAACAATCCAAAGTTGTTCGTTACTCTGGCTTCACAGAGAAACAAACCATTCAGTTTGATGAATTAGGTCGACCTCTCTATTCACCCGATCGTTACACTAAATATATCAGTGAGAACAAGAACTTGGATATCTGTGTGGCTGATAATAAAGCTAAAGCAGTAGTGGTGGTTAATCAGTCAGGAAAACTACGATTTAGGTACACGGGTCATCCCTCTAATACCATGGAGCCATTTAAACCAGCCGGCATCACTACAGACAGCCAGAGTCAGATCCTGACGGCAGACTATGACAACGACCGCATCCACATCCTAGATAAAGACGGACACTTCCTCCGTTACATTGAAAAATGTGGTTTATACGGTCCATGGGGTTTATGTGTTGACACCAAAGACAACCTCTTTGTGACTGACGATGATAATGAAGTGAAAAAATTCCAATACCTATAAACACTTTGCTAATTACATCCCTAAACACTTTTAATTACACCTCTATTCACTTTTTAAATCATTGCTTTAAATACTACCTGTTAATTACACCTATAGCCGTGTTAGTTACAACTTTAAACACAGTGTTAATTGTAGTCCCGTGTTAGTTACAACACTACTTTAACTTCAGAAGTGCTGGTGACGTGTTACTACTCAGTAACTATCGTGTGTATTATCTCGTTAAATATGTGTTTGGTATGTAATTGAACATCATTCTGTTTAATAATTATATCTTTCAATTTTACATCTTCAATGCCTTTGCCTTTGATATCTCTACAAAATGTAATGATGGCCATTTCCGCGTGAACGCGCTGCACGTGTAAACAATGCACGTGTAGAGTATGTCTATTTATAAACTTTTTTTTTCAAAAATGAAATTTATTTAAGAAATAAAGATCGTGTTTTCATGTACATATATATTGCAGGATAATCTCCGAGGTCGAGAAATGTTGTTTTGAAATATAAAAGCCGAGGCTTCTATATTTCAAACCGAAGAGGTTATTCTACATCCTCCACAAAAACAAGAACTTTATGTACAGCCGGTCGTTTATCTATACAGCTACGAATTAGGTCACTGTCCTGTCATGGCAGTTTCGGCCTAAATTTTTTTGCTGACGAAAGAAACGAAATGGTAGGGTATACAAGATTGATTTTGGATAAAAATATTTCAGGTATTTAGTTTGATGTTGATGCGTTATATCAAGAAAACTACACCTACGTGGAAGATTATTGATTGATTATTTATTGCTTTCCGCCACACTCAACAATTTTTCAGTTATCTGGTGGCGTCCAGCTTTTGTTGGTGGAGGAGAGAACCCAGATACAATGTACCTGGGAAGAGACCATCGACCTTCCGCAAGTAAACTGGCAAACTTACTCACATACCGCAGCGGCCGAGATTCGAACACGCGCCGACAGAGGTGAGAGGCTTTGTGATTTTGAGCCCGATGCTCTAACCACTCGGCCACGGAAGAGGGTTAAGTTGTTTATTCCGATCTCGGAATACAGACGATTGATTTATACTGATCACGAATGAGAAAGGTTCTTCAGTCCTTTATAACTTTTATAACTTTGTTTTGCAACATATATCAATAATTTTTTACGATTATAAAATTGAATTATCGGTTATCAACTTTATTGTTGTATTAGCAAAACACAAAGTGCAAGCGGGATGCGTATCAATTTTCTCATAATCAGTTGTTACATACGAGGGTATCAAGCTGAATAATGACGGAGACATTCCTTTGATCTTTTCAATAATCGTGGTAGAATTCTTAATATCTCTATCATTTTTCAATTATTATATCATGAAAGTAAGTGCAGGCTAACATTATATTTTTTCTTCCAGTAAAATGCTTACATCATCTCAGTATTTTCGCACTTGAATTGTACTGTGTATTAGGCGGTCTATTTACATTGCTCATGAAATGTTAAAAGCAAGATAAAAACGCATACATGTGTATATACTACTACTACACAGAGGTGGTGGACAACTGGGTCTTGATTCTGTAACTGTCCTTCACTATACCTGCTGGTAACTGGTTCCACAACCTGATGGACTGGGGGAAGAACAATGTCTTGTGATAAGTGGTTCTTGCATGGGGCTATTGGGAAACGCGTGATGTCGCCTCTGGTCTGCAGTGAGGTGTACTGTAGAGGGTAATCTGCTGGGATGTCTTCAGAGTTGTATACTGTCCTAGGTATTTAGCGTTGTTGTCTCTCGTAGGTACCGTAGTGTCTGCCACTTAAGTTGCATGTGGTGCGCTGGAAGTTTCCGGGTGGCAAAACTTGTTGCTCTCCACTCTAGCTTGCTGATAATTTGTTTAGTTTTCTGGGCTCTGCTAATTTGGGGGCGTACTCGTAGGTAGGTCGCATTAGGATGGAGTAACGTAGGACCTTGATGTTTGTTGCACAGTAGTCAATGTTCCTGCCGAGGAAAGCCAGGATGGAGTTTGTCTTCTTAGTGATCCTGTCCACATGTGTGTCCCAATTAAGACTTTTATGTAAAGCAACTCCGAGGTATTACTTAATAATTACTTACATGTGCAGTAAGTTAATAGGGCCGCACACGTCCGGCTTTTACCACAGATCTTCATATCCAATGTCACAGTCTTCTGTCCACCACCAATAACGTTATAAGACGTATCAATCTCCACAATCCTAAAGACAAATTGTAATCATATTAAACTGAACTATCAAGAATTTCCTGTATCTAAGACCTGCTTTACTAGTATCTTAATAAGTCAACCCAGAATATTAGTTTACAAGAACTGAAATAATGCAATCATTAATGATATTAATCATTATATTTTGGAAATTTACTTTCACAAACAACAATTTTGCAAACAACGATTTGGATTAATTCGCTTACATATATATGGTTAAAATCTTAGAGCTATCCTACGGTTCAAATTGAACAAATGCCTCCGCCTTTGGGGTACTTAGTGATTCTCTAACCAGTTGCATCATTTGGTATCTAGTCGAATTGGCAGGGCGTTGTTCAGAAGCAGTTGGAGTTCAGCTGCTGGCCCTGGTGGTGTTCCTGAAATTTGGAGAGAATAAAATCCCAATGCATCCAATAACCTTTTCACATTATACTTCGATATTCACACAACGAAGAGAAACTTTTACAAAAATCCCCAAAGAAACCTTAATCGTTTATATTAAATTGTTGATCTTGATTTCAACCTTGCATTCTAGTGTTTTATCTATCACGACAATATGTTGTCTTTACTATTTACATATTTTTGTTATACACTCTTCTAATAACGTTATTGAAATTTCATGTTCACAGTTGTTTCCCTTTTTCTCAGAATCTCGCATACAATTTACCTTAATTTATTTACATGAAAGTTGACGTGCAGACATTTTCAGCTAGATCAAGGGCTGATTTACATGTTTTGAGCCGTGTATTGAAGGAGGTTGGCATCGATGTCCTTTCTCAGCCGTACTATTCCCTGATTACATAAGGCCGTGTACCCGAAGATTGGTGTCATTTGGTCAGTTTAGAAGGTAGCACTCTAAAGTAAACAAGGCAACTGACTTTTGACAAAATCGGTGCTAGTGCTCCAAAATTTTCATAAGTAAGTTTAGCATCTAAGGATATCCATACTGATATGGTAGCAACACTAGGGAAAGATGCCCCTTCATATGCTACAGTAAAAAGGTAGGTGGCGGAATTCAAACACGGTAGGCAGAGCCTTGAAGATGACCCCCGTCGTGGAGGGCCTGTCACTTTTGCAACCCAGAAATGGTCAATAAAGTTTGATATTGTTATGACTGACAGGCGATTGGCAGAAAGATATATAGCCAGTACAGCTGGCATTTCACAGGAAAGAGTACATTCCATTCTGACAGGATCTTGTAATGAGAAAGCGTTCAGCCCGTTGGGTACCAAGGCTTTTGACAGTTGAACAGAACACACAAGGTGCACTTTGTCGCGTGCTAATTTAAACCTTTTAGATGTAGATCCTGCTAACTTTCTTCAGAGATTTGTTACTATGGATGAAACGTGGGTCCATCATTTCACCCTAGGGGCCAAAAAACAGTCTAAAAAATGGAAACACTCTGGTTCACCCCGCCAAAGAAGGCAAAGACTGTTCCATCAGCTGGAAAGGTTATGGACTAGATTTTCTGGGATGCTGATATTCTGATGGTAGATTATTTCCAAAAGGGACAAACAATCAATAGCACATATTATGCATCACTTCTGAGGCAGTTACAGCAAAATATTAAGCTCAAGCGCTATGGAAAACTCAGTAGAGGTGTATTGTTCCACCAGGACAATACCCCTATTCAAAATTCTGTCATTGCCATGGCTACCATTAACGACTGTGGCTTTAAATTGATTGAGTACCCGTCTTATAATTGGCCTGATCTCGCTCCATCAGACTTTCATCTACTTCCATAACTGAAAATGACCATTTCCGGTATCTACTTTCAGTCAGATGATGACATCATACATGCAGTAGAGGACTTTCTGAACGGTCAAAAAAGAAAAAGAAAAAAAAAAAAAGGATTTCTTTAAAAGTGGCATTGAGGACCTTAAACACAGCTGGCAAACGTGTATAGATACGGAAGGCGATTACGTTGAAAAATAATGCAATACTTCCACCAAAATTCAAACCCTTACATATGAGGCTCACAACATATCAATCAGTCCTCGTATGTCTCCTACTACCTGACCAATGGATTGCACCGAAATATTTCGTATATTTGGGGTCAGTGTTGAAATACGACCCCACCAACTGACCGAAGTAAGGGCTTACATGAAACATGTTGTGCATTTAGAGTCAATGTGCATTGTGGAAATATAACCCTTTTCTACCTGACTGAGGTATGGATTGCACAAAGACATTTTATATATATTTTATATTAGGGGTCATTTTTCAATGCTGAAATATGACCCCACCACGTGACTGAGATGTGGACTGTATAGTTTTTTAAAGTTTTTTTTTTTTTTTTACATTGAGGTCAATCCATTTTAAACATTTATATTATATATGTAATATCTTATGTAACATTTAAGTGGCATTTAAAATTTAAAAAATGACCCCATTACTGGTCGAATTCTAACGTTGATCGCTTGATAAATTATTTCTCGTATTTACTTTCAACTTTCAATTTTTTTGGAAGTCACAGTCGTTAAAACAGACATACTATGTTTATTGATATCCATACGCACATTGTTCACAACATGAGAAAATGGACACACACACACACACACAGATATATATATATATATATATATATATATATATATATATATATATGTCTCTGGTGCAGATATCGACGCCAAAAAAATTGGAAAAGTAAATATAGTAAATATATACTTCCATCGTGAAACAGTTACCATTTTAAAATAACATAAATGACCTTGAAAGAAAGATGCAAAAATTAAAATATTCGGGATTGTTACAATGACCCCTAGAGACTGGTTGAAGTACTGTAAGAAAGATAACTCCAAGAATTACACATTAAGTAGCAGTTTGGAATTGTTTTTTTAAATTTAACATGATTTAGTTAACAGAAATTTGAGTTTAAGTATGCAGTGGGACATTGTGCTTACAAATGCATAATAATAAGAGTACTGATGACGATTTCCATCAAACGATCGAACACCACACCTGCACAGCCTCTGGGCAAAACTCTACTTACAGTTGTGTGTTAATACCACAAACAAAACAGAAATGGCTTCTCATTTTTCACCTTTAGCAAGGTTAACACTCTCAATTACCAGCTAGTCCTTGAGGAAACATGTCCTACTGTCCGTTCACATTGCGGTGTATCTTTCCTTTAATATTCTGGAAATGGACACACACGTCAATTCCTATGTATACACGTCTGAACGAGGCTCGTATACACCATTACATTCTTCCCGTGTTAATCCAATACTAACCGTGGTAGACATGGATTATCCCAGTTCATGTAATAAAACCACTTCCTCGAATGACTGCTTGCCATAATCAACACTTATTATGCTAGGGTATTAAACACTACAATTTATGCCACAAGAAAAAATATGAAAGTCAGTGAATTTTCCTGCTTCATTACATCTCGCCATATCAAAGAAAATACAGGTGAACTCAACCTGTTTCCCTTTAGAAGGCCCCTTAATCGCATTGCTTGTTACAACCTTTCGGGGAATTTAAGTCTTTGGGACATACCATAGCTGAGTATACACAAACGTTTACCTTTGCACGTTATAACACAAATCATCTTAAAGCTCATGATTAAAAACTTTTTCTCAAAACAATTGGTATTTTTAAAAAAAATTATTTGTCAATTTATTTATTAATTCATTGCTACTTTTGCATGTTTATGATCTCTCTCTCTCTCTCTCTCTCTCTCACACACACACACACACACACACACACTTTTTTATATCCAAAAGCGTCGGATCTACAAAGTAGATACAAAGTGATGGAATAATTCACAATAAGTAGTACTTTTAAAATGGCAATGCCACGATCAATAAAAATCATCAAATGTTCGGGACTACCCGTTCCTTCCTGAGAAGGACAGAGGGCTGATTACATGTGGAACAAATGAGCAAAAATAGCACACTTTCTCAGCTAAGCTAATTAAAGCTAACATCTACAATAAAGTTTGGATAAAAAAAAAATGACTTTCATAAATCAATTCTGACATTCTTCTTGCATTGTGATCGCCGATTACCTCTACTTACATAAGGATCAAATTAATCAACGATGGTCAAATCAAAAGTGGCGTAGGAGAGTTTTATTGGTTTTGAAACGTATGTAGGTAAGGGGTATACATCAAAAGTCAGGTTATGACAAACTAATGAAAACTCTTATATTTCCTTTATGTCAATACTTGTATTTCATATTGGTGTAGTTAATAATTTATTACCCTAAATTACACGCAATCCACACATGCTGGTGCTGGTGCACAAAACATGCTCTGAGCAGGTGTTCCTTTCTTGCTTTGATATTCTCTCATTTGGGTACCATCAGAGTACCGAACAAGGGATTTAGTTACTGCGCACAGTCAAGAATTCTCTCTGTCCTTCTTAAAAATCTATCTTTTATATAGAGCCATCCGCCTTCCCTCTCAACTACAGACCTTTTCCTGATCCATGTAGGTTTTCATTTGAATTTCGTCAGCAACTGACCACGTGTTGTAGTTTCATATTTGCATCTATATGCTAGGAATCATGGTGACACCTAAATGTTGTATATCAAGTTTTTCATTAAGCACGTGGCTACACCTGTGTTATTTTACACATGTATTTTCACTTCTAATATGGGGACTGTTCGTTTTTCAAGAAAGTTGAATATGCGAAACTCTCCCCTGTCACCAAAGGCTCGTGAACGTCAGTCGTATATGAAACTCTGAGCTTAAGAGTCGTACCGGAAAAGTTCGCCTAATCGCGTTTTTCAGTATAAATAGAATGGTTTCAAATCTGAAAGAAGTAAGGCCAATGTAGAATATGGGAATCCCAGAACAAGGAACCTATAACTTTACCCAATAACACTATCCCGGCAAATGGACGACATAAACTATCTGACGGAACAGTCTCATTGACTTTCAATACATCTTTTTTCTGACAATCCTCAAGCACCGGATTAATAATAATGTACCTGGATACTAGGCCAAATGACTTCACTCTGTACATCAAGAATTTCTCCCATTTCTCCTTGCCTTTCCTTTTTGCATCAGACCACCTAGAGTCGTGATGAATAACCTAACCTGTCATATCCTCCTATCTATGGCCATAAGGTTGAAGTGATACACAACTCCGACAAACTTTGCAACTGAAGAGATGTAGGCAGTGTATGGTTTTTTCGGGATATAGGACTGCTGAAAGCTAAATTTGCACAAAAGACATCGCAGATTATGACAGGTTTTAAATCCTCAATTAGGTAGTAGATTATCCAGTCTAGTCATTACTAGTGTAAGTTCTTGCAACGCCTAAAGGCAGCCATGGAAAGGCATTTTCTGCTATTCGCTGGTTCTTATACAGAATAGACAGACGCATTTTTTCAGAATACCGTTTGCGTTGTTTAGGACTGGATGGTAAGCAATAACAAATGAAACCCTGTCGTATTGATTCTGTTTGTTGTAAGGGGGATTGTATGTCTTGTTCGGCAATATCATTAATTGCTGATTACACAATCAGCGTTTTATACCCTCTGCTACTCAGATGAGTATTCAAGAACTGACTTCCTCATGGTAAAGTGTGTGAATAAAACAAATGCGGCGGATTCTTGTAGATAAGCCTATGAGTGAATGGGGTGGGTGACAACTTGAAGGCATCAGGTATAAATGAGAAACAGCGGTCTTGGTGTGGACACTGAACTCTATCTGGTCATCAATCAGCGTGGCTGCAGTATCCAAGAAAAAGTTCTTAGACTACGTTCTTGGAACCAGATATTTCCACCGTGAATTTGATGGAGTGGTGAAATGGGTTGGCAAAGGCCACGGAATTATTGAGACTGCCATTGCTTTTGTTCCACTTTATTTATCACTACTTACTATCCTGTTCTTAAGAACCTAAGCGGTATTCTAAAACAGCATTTGAACATTCCACACAACAACAAATAAATGGCAGACGTCTTTAAAGAGCTACCCATGGCTGTCAATAGTTGTCCCGGGAACTAAAAGGATATGATGTCTAGGACTAGACTGGATAATCCATTGTTGACTGAAGGATTCAAAACCTGTCATGATTTCAGATGTCCTCTATGCAGATTTAGCTTTAGCACGGAAATCTTCAGAAGTCCCATCACAGACCGTAGTTACAAAATACTAGGAAACCACTAACTGCGTACATCGGTACCTCTTCAGTTACAAGTTTTGCCAAAGCAGTTTGTTGAGGAAACAGAACCTCTGCAGGCGTATCAACAGACCTATGCCCATGGGAATCCCAACAAACTGATGGATTGATTGATTGTTTGTTTCCCGCCACACTCAACAATTTTTCAGTTATCTGGTGGCACCCAGGTTTTATTGGTGGAGGAGAGAACCCAGATACAATGTACCTGGGAAGAGACCACCGACCTTACGAAAGTAAACTGGCAAACTTTCTCACATATATTGGCGCGAGCGAGAATCGAACCCGCGCCAACTACCGGTGGGAGGCCTTGTATTTTTGAGCGCGATGCTCTAACCACTCGGCCACGAAGGCCACCGGAACTGGTGGAAGATCTGATCACCAAAGACTACGAAGACATTCCTATATATTTATCATATAAATGACCGGTCGCCAGGGAATGCTTACTCTTCATAGTAGGCACCTGATCCCACCTCTCGTATGTCCAGGGGTCCGTGTTTGCCCATCTCTCTGATCTGAATTTTCTGCAGGAAATACGAGATTGAATACTGTTCATTATCTTAGCCTTTTCACAGTCAGATTAGATTCAATAACCACTGATCCACCGAGAGAGAGAGAGAGAGAGAGAGAGAGAGAGAGAGAGAGAGAGAGAGAGAGAGAGAGAGAGAGTTGTTGATCACTTCAACCTTAATGGTCATGACAGTTTGGGTTAATGATCGTTAGTTGGTCTGATGCAGAGAGGAAAGGCAAGGAGAAATTCTGGATGTACAGGATGAAGTCATTTCTTGCTGATAGTTTGAATAAGCTCAGTAACTTCACCAGGATGAACCTTTCAACATAATATTTTGATATTTCAGTTGTATTTTTCGTGTGATCATGCCGTATTTCCAAGTTCTTTGGGTTTTCTCAGTTTGTATTCAGTATCCAGGCGTCTCACTGTTAGTTAGACGGTCAGGTACTGACAGAAAAAAAGGACTGGAACTGTTCCAATCCATGATTCATTTCTGCTGGCATGAATTTCTCGGGAAAAACAAAACTCAACTTGGTCCCGCCGTCATAGAGCATATTTAAGTCTGAGAATGTTATCAAGTCTGAGATTATTCTCAACTCCCCCATTCTCAGACTCAGCGGCCGTCATATAACTATTCAAAATTGATTATTAGTGGTTATTCAATTTTACAGAATTGTCATATATGTATTAAATTTAGTTCAAAAATATTTTTAAAACATTTTTTTCTCTCACTTACTTCTTGATTTAATATTGTAGTATTTCTTCTTTATTTCCTCGCAGGTCCGTTTGTTAGTGCCAAATAGTCTGTAAGAAATGTAAACACACATATTTTAATTCTTATTTGTTTTGATTCACTTCTCCTTTTTAAATAACGGATTAGTTCTATAAATAGAAATTCAGCAGGATTGATTGATTGATTAATTAAATATTGTTTAACGTCCCGCTCGAGAATTTTTCACTCATATGGAGACATCACCATTGCCCGTGAAGGGCTGCTTTAGGCTTATGCTTGACGCTTATGGCCTTTGAGCAGGGAGGGATCTTTTACGTGCCACACCTGCTGTGACACGGGACCTCGGTTTTTGAGGTTTCATCCGAAGGACTGGCCCATTTAGTCGCTTCTTATGACAAGCAAGGGGTACTGAGGATCTATTCTAACAACCCGGATCCCCACGGGGTAGCAGGATTGAATAATATTGTCGTCGATTTTATAATGAAATATACTTATTAGACAAGCACCCGTATTTTGAACTGAGAAATAAAGTTGATTTTTATGCCTATTATTATTTTTGTCTCTTAACAAGGCAGACTCAATAACTTGAAAATCAGGGGTTTTTCCCGGCTTAATTTTGGGTCTGGTTACCGGACGCATTCGTATTGAAATTATCACCAATATTTTCTCAAAATTTTAATCCTTTTCCCAATTACGTATCCTTAAATTTTCATCTTTTGTGAGTCAGAAATAAATATAATTTTTTTTTATTGCAGTTAATATATATATATATATATATACCTGCTTACAATATCGGGGGGGGGGGGTCCATATGAAATAGCGAACCAAAAAAATCGATGAATCTTATTCTTATAATAATTGATAAACTTTACATATAATATGTTACTTACGAATTGAGCTGGTCTGCGATGTTCTGCCACTCTTTTTCTTTAACAAACCTCCCCTTTGTAGCACCACTCCCCTTTAATGATCCAAACAACATATTCGCCCTCGCCTTTACTTTCTCAATGAGTGTGACCTCCTTATTAACCTCCCAATTCTGTCCCCGTTTCTTTTCATTGTTCATAATTACTTGTCATGTTGTTGTAAAATAACAAAGCAGACGATAAGGATATGCTACTAAATTTTTGATTACGTATTAATAACTATGTTTCTTACCTTTTGACACAAAGAGCTCCATTAGGCCGCTTCAAACATTGAAAAATCCGCGAAAACGCTCTCGCGAGTATATAAATTTGGAGAAATTCTCAAATCAGCACTTGAGAATTACTCAGCTAAGAATATTCTCAAATCATTTTATGACGGCCGATTTGAGAATATTCTTAGTTGAGTAATTCTCAAGAGTTGAGTATCTTTTTTTTTTATTTTTTTTTTGAGAATTCTCAAAGTTTTATAACGGCGGGGCTTGGACTTAAGTCTGATAATTTACTCAAAATTTGACTGTTCAAATAAAAAAATCAACCTTAAGTTAGAGATTTTTTCTGAGAAACCTAACCCTGGTTATATTTATCGATCTTCACAAGCAATCTTAAACATAGTTCATATGCTCCAGTATAGTTACAGAGTCTCGCGAAGTCACGTGCTCTAATATATTTACGAATAAGTCCAATGCAATGACTAGACCTTTATAAAGCCCCAATTTTGAAAGTCAAATGAATATATTTACATTTCCAATGCTTTGGCTTTGATATTTTTACCAATTGTAATGATAACTATTTCCTCATGAATGTCATGCTGATGTGAAAAAAATGTGTGAATTAACCTCGAAAGATATCGGATGTCTATTTTAACGGTTGGAAATTCCGGCAAAAATGAGAGTAGAATGTAAATATACAAACAAATTTTAATTTTCGAAAATACATGAGGATATGAACTGCAATGTTTCACGCCAGCTAACGCGTTTCATCGAGTATCCTGGAGTAAAGTGTCGCTGTTCATGCCCTCCTGTATTTAAAAAAAAATGAAATGACGTACTCGAATATTTGTACCTTTCTCTAGTGATTTAAAGATAATCCTCAATAATGAGATATATCTTTAAAAGAATCAACGATACATCCTATTCTAATCTTTAAAAAACGAAAACCTTTATTCGCTAATCTTTGTATTGCTATGTCCATTTAGATCACAGTGCGCAAATCAAGTTTTTGCTCTGCGAGTAACACTTTTTTCTTTTGATTCAAATTCTATAAGTCATATCTTATACATGTAGGTATAGATATTTTCGAAATTAGTGACAAGACAATGCTCGTAGAAAAATCATGTGAATCAAGGGAAATCAAAATATGAAGAGCCCTGATCTGTAGCCACCAGAAAGAAAAGAAACTTTCTATACGTCACGACCAAGATGTATTTCTACAGACCAGTCTTACAAGCGTCTTCGTACTTTGTCGAAGAGAGAGCACTCTATCACCAATTCAAAAACAACACGCTTTGATAGAATCGGAGAGAAAGAGCATTGAATAAACTCAGAGACGGATTTTAAAGATATTCTAATTTAAGATTTCATTAATTCTGTTGAAGATATCTCCAGTTAGAAATATATAAAATAACTGGTTTCACATTTTGATTTATGTTCAAATGAGCCGTATTTAGTACTCTCTAACTGTATAACGTGCTTCTACATATAATTAGGCTCAACTATGAATTCATTACAGATATCTACATGTATGAATTCATTACAGATATCTACATGTATGAATTCGTTACAGATATCTACATGTATGAATTCATTACAGATATCTACATGTATGAATTCGTTACAGATATCTACATGTATGAATTCATTACAGATATCTACATGTATGAATTCGTTACAGATATCTACACGTATAATTCAGCATTCCATTTCATTATAGGTATCTTCAGAAGCGCTACAATTTTTAGAGTATGCATGTACTAAAGACAATACTGGCGATTACTGAAGCATTGCTGGAAAACCTTAAAGAATCCGGGAAAATTAAAAGAAAGCACGAGTTATCCCCTAAATGCTTGGATTTCCTCACATATCCGGTGCACTCCGCCCTTTATAGGTGGTGGAGTAGTCAAAGTACATACTTGTATCATTTTGTCACAAACGGGTAACGGGGGATTTTATACAATTTGTACATATCAGGGCTTGTGATTTTAGCAGTATTTTCCGTGTAATAGTATTAACATTTTAACTTATTAATACTATAATACGTGATCCAGTAGCCTATCAGAAGGTTTAATCAAATTCTTAAACCCCAAGACTCCTTCATAAGTAAATATAATTCAAACACACATTTGGACGATATGAAACAAATTTAATCACGCATGCTCGAGATAAAACGATGCGTTCGCTCGACATGTCTTTTTAAACTTTTTGAAGTTTTGACCCTTTTATTCTCTGTGAGATTTGACATGCTGACTTCGGTGTTTCTGTCGTAACGGGGTGCAGGTTTAAGAATTTTGCTCATGTCACATGCTTGACTTTATATATAAAACTGATTTATAACATCGTTGGAGGACCGAACGTCTCGTGGCACCACCACTGTCCTATTTCTATAAAAAAGGAAAAGAAACAATTTATAATCTTTATGTGTGATAGTTTAAAATAAGAAAATATTGATACTGGATTTTACGCATACCTTAGAGTCACAGATAACACGGGGTAAGTATATAATGTTATGTACATATGTGATTGAAATCTGAAATATTCCGTAATATTTTTTCCAAACATAAAATGGGATATGTTTTCATAGATTGTTTAAGCATTCGTCGTCATATGGTTTTTGAGTTTCGTAAATCTTATAAGTGTTTGATAAGAAGGGCTGAAATGTCCTGAATGATAAAATGAGAAATATGAAACCAAATTAAAGTCAAACAAAAAATGCACCTTTCAAATTAGCTGTCTGTGAAGTTGTGGTAAATGCTTTTTGGGGTTCCTTGTCAAGCTCGACACTGTGGCTTAAACAAATATTACACTTGAAATATGTCAACATTGATCGCTCCTTAAATTCAAGGTTTATATCAAAAGAGTGAATATTCTCATAAAAAATGGAACCTCGCCTATTATTCAAGTGAATGAATAAGGTAAAAGATGCAGTTCATTTTAGAAAAATCTCTAATACAACTTTCTTTGTGTCATCTTCGTAATGGGTCCATTCGACAGAGCGCATTCTAATCATTATGCACAGTAGTTTTTTGATGAAATTCGTTGCGTGTCATATCGGGAGACAGCGAATGAAGGGTATTTGCAGTGCCATAAATTAAGCCGTATTAAAGCCATGTCACTTTATATATAAAACTTACCCAAGGTGCAACTCGTGGGCGATTACAGATTCCTGATTCTGTGTAAAGTATGTCAATGAAATTCACGATGTCATTCACTGCAGTTTAACGATGGAGTCCTACATAATATATTATGCAGCAACATAATATTTCCATCAATAATTATTCACCTCTTCGTAATACGAGATGGTTAAATATGATGTTGCAAGTACGTCTGATATTTATGTTGTAAACATTAAATCAAGATATTTCCTGTTTATTACCTCGCTGTTTGTTGTAAGAAACTGCTCTTAAGATAGATTATATATGATTAAATTGAGCTGATATCAATATTCGGCATCAGTTTTCCGCGGTACATTATTACATATATATTCTCCCCTTCCCCAAAGAAAAAGCTGGACGAAACGAGTTTTTTCTTCTTTGATGGAGAGTTTCGTCTCTTTAAACAGAAATCACTATATGCATTGACTTGAAACCATTGCCACAGTACTCATCTCGTACATCTATTATGATTACAGAATTTATCTTTTGAAGTAGTCTTTGCATAATATTGTATCTTTTAAAAATTTGTATTCAATATAATACAATGCAGTGCACATTTAAATCCTGTAGACACAGACTTACTTGGCCAGATAATATTAGGAACCATCAAATATCCGTATTACTCTAAAATTAAACACATATCTGTCAAATCTTGATACATCTTTGAAATTGTGTCATCAAACAATACCCGAAATAACGATGTATGGCTCAAAATGAGGTACGTAATTTTCGCATACGTTTGTTACGCAACGGAGTGACTGGTTCGGTTATACACGTACGATTGTTACATTATGAAGTGACTGGTTCGGTTATACACGTACGATTGTTACATTATGAAGTGATTGCTTCGGTAAAACACGAACGATTGTTACGTTATGAAGTGACTGGTTCGGTAAAACACGAACGATTGTTACGTTATGAAGTGACTGGTTCGGTTATACACGTACGATTGTTACATTATGAAGTGATTGCTTCGGTAAAACACGAACGATTGTTACGTTATGAAGTGACTGGTTCGGTTATACACGAACGATTGTTACGTTATGAAGTGACTGGGTTGGTTATACACATACCATGGTTACGTAATGAAGTGACCGGGCTGAGTTCAAGATCATAGCGCTAAACTCAAACAACATCTTGACTAGCCCTAAGCTGGGATACTAAGCGTTAATCAATACAACGCGTTCAACAGACCTAGATCTTGACTAGCAGCTAGGATCTTGAACGCATCCCTGGCTCAGTAATACACATATGATTGTTACATAATGAAATGACTACCTCGGTTATACACCTATGATTGTTACGTAATGAAGAGACTGTCTCGGTTATACACATACAATTGTTACATCACGAAGTGATTATTTCGGTCATACACATACGTTTGTTACGTTATGAAGTGACTCTCTCGGTTATAGACATAAGATTGATACATATACATAACCAAGTGATTATCTCGGCCATACACATACGTTTGTTACGCAACAGAGTGACTGGTTCGGTTACACACTTACTACGTAATGACGTGACTAGCTCGGTTATACACATACGATTTTTATGGAATGAAGCAACTGACTAGGTTATACATATACGATTGTTATGTAATGAAATGACCTGTATTTGCAAGAGTCTTGATAGGTATGCTATTACGAATTTTTGATTCCATATTACGATCTCGAGAAGTAGCACCCGTGGGGATCCGGGTAAGAATAAATCCCCAGTATCCCTTGCTTGTCATACGAGGCGACTAAATGGGGGCGGTCCCTCGGATGAGACCGCAAAAACCGAGGCCCCGTGTCACAGCAAGTGTGGCACGATAAAGACCCCTCCCTGCTCAAAGGCCCAAAGCGCTGAGCATAGGCCTAAAATTTGGAGCCCTTCACCGGCAGTGGTGACGTCTCCATATGAGTGAAAAATTCTCGGGTGGGATGTAAAACAATATACAATACAATCGAGAAGTAGCAATGAGATTACTTATTTTCGTGCAGGTATGAAATATTTTTCAATGATCTTTGCAATGTTGTAAATACACACTGTTAATGAATAGTTGCTTTTTCGTAACCATTGCTGTACCGTTCAATGAGCGTTGAAGAGCTTAAAAAAATTAATTCGTATACCAGTAAATAAATTACGATTCAAATACTATTTTAAAGGATCTATTTATTTTATTAGCCTGTATCCATAAGTATCAAAATAAGAGTGGAATCTAATCCAGCTCAAAACGACAGTACAAAGCGCATGGACAGATGGCCATTTTCAAGAATAATATTTTCCTAGAATCATGTTCGCATACATCCCCACAGCATTTTCCAGGTGCTAAATTTGTAAGAAAATATTTCAAGCTCTCCATTACAGTCTCTTGTCTTAAATCTTATGTATTTTATTTCAAACACTAGCTAACTTTTTAAAATGAAATCAAAATATATATTCTCTATGCTGTCGGCGAACATTTTCTCTCTTTATTTAAATAAAAAGACGTGAATGACAAACATTAAAAGGATTCAGATTACTGGAGAGACATATTTTACTAAAATGTTTTAAGTACGAGTGTACAGCTCAATATTTTTGTGCTGATTTAGCATTACTGGTATATCTTTGAACAAACTTGCAAAGGAAACATATTTAATACCAACGGGGCTTTTTTGGTGTAGTTTTGACCAACTAATCTCTGACTTTGTCGTAATGGTTCGATCGGTTTCACAACACCTGTTAGGGGAGCCTCCGCGCGGTAATGCGCTTAAGGCTATTGAACAAAACTTAGAGTTTACGGTCAGAATCTCTTGATTATTGAATAAAAGAAGCCACAAGAGTTTATCCTTCATCAATTTTGATATTTCACTCTTAAAGTCCTGATAGCTCTGTCACATATTTTTTAGAGACTGTAAATGCTGTAAGAAAACGATGGCCTCAATTTATAGAATTTAGCAAAGCTGGCCGTATTCTAATTTTCAAGGATATATTCATAAATAAAAAAAAATCGATTGGTTTTCTATATCTTTCATACGGTTGTTGTGTATCATTAGACAAGCAATACCATTGCTCTACATGAATAGTGTTTAATTTCAATGACACTTCTTAAATGTACAGTGCACGTAGTGTCAAACCAAATGCTCAGAAATTTAATTCATTTCATTTTTCAGACACGAGACTAAATGACTGCGACAGCCATTAAGCGACACTTGATCTAGGGGGCGTAAATCAACACCCGCTGCAGCAGCATGGACAGGTAGTGTCAGAGGAAGTCGTTCTAACATTAATTCGATCATCAACATAAATTCATTTTCTTTCCGGAAATATTTACTTTTCCCACAACTGAAAGATTGAAATATTTCCATAATGTGGTCGTATGGTCTTCCTTAAAAGCAGCATGTCAGGATATCAATTCATCATTTCTAGTGCAATCTGTTAATGTGTTTCTGTTCTGCGTATTTTTTTAACATTTGGTTCCATCTTCGGAAAAAGTAATTCCAGGTATTTATTAAAACCTATTTTTCATTCACAATTAAAATTGCATTCAATTGTA
The DNA here is from genome assembly GCA_024699665.1 of Ostrea denselamellosa. NCBI lineage: Eukaryota > Metazoa > Mollusca > Bivalvia > Ostreida > Ostreidae > Ostrea > Ostrea denselamellosa. The sequence continues at coordinate 4,966,746 of JAMZEH010000010.1, read as the reverse complement.
AAGGGGCACTTAAGCTCTTTGCACACTACAATGTATTAACTTTTAACCAGGGGCCCCGGGTTAATTGCTTGACCCCAGTGCCGTGTTTAATATATTGGATAGAGATTGTTCATTCGCCAAGCACCCGGCATTAGAAGTGAAAGTCAAGGATTTTTTGGAAAGGGCCTTAATGTTAGAAGCATTTGGCACAATAAACCCTCAATGCTACGGCCATAATAGCTGCAGAACCGAAAAAAATACTGTGTCGGATCAGTTGCAATATTTTTTCAGTGAGCAACAGTTCTGCAGCTACGACCGTAAGCACAATGCATATGTGTATTCAATTTTTTGTGCCATTTCAGCTACCGCTGAAAACTATGACATGGGGTGTAAAAAAAAACAACTCATACAAACAAATAAACTATTTAAGTGAAGGATGCCAAGAAGCCCGATACACTGCACAGCGGACTCACATTTTGTACCTAGTGGGTATATAAGCTGTAGTATTCATACCAACCCAAACCTATCGGAGACTTTTGCATCTTTTAACATCTACTTCGCTAAATCTGCATTTTCAAAGATATTTCTTGTAAAAAAAAAAAAATACCCTATGCAGTACCGTGGGATATAGGTCCTCGTATCCTTTGCTTGTCGTAAGAGGCGACTAAATCGGGCGGTCCTTTAGATAAGGCTGCAAACACCGAGGCCCCGTGTCACAGCAGGTGTGGCACGATTAAGATCCCTCCCTGCTCAAAGGCCGTAAGCGCCAAACATAGGCTTAAATTTTGCCGCCCTTCACTGTCAATGGTGATGTTTCCTTATGAGTGGAAAATTTTTGAGTGGGACGTTAAACAATATATATCCAACCAACCCTATGCTGTCTTTAGTTTGGTTGTATATTTATTTACACATTTGTTTTTTGATATTATCAATCTTTCAGCATAAAATGTCCCTATACAGAATGTACGAAACATAATGAAAATACTTGTCTGAATTATCAAGAAAGTTTATCAGATCGTAGAGTGCATTTGATGCCGCTAAACCGCTAAAAAAGGAAATTTACATTTTGTACAATTGCAGGTCTACTACCGCTTAGTTCAGAAAATGATTTTTGTTACAATAAAACCCATCAGTCTTTTCGTTGAGAATTCAATAAAAAAAAATAAATTCAGAGGCTTTCTGACCTCTGCAATGAACAAAACTTTCATTCATATATTTTCACCGTTTTGCTTTTACAGCTCTGTAAATGATGTCAAAATTTCCATCGACTGCCAATAACGTGATAAGAGTGGCAGAGGTTGAGGCATGGGTTGGTTACCCGGATGTCGGGTAATTCTTTAATACTAGTACAAATGTAGTCAATCTGTATCGACCTAGACTGTTTACTCTAATAACACAATTTGTCTCTATAAACAAGACGTAGACAGAATATACAAAATCCTTGTTTATCTGGCAGACGACACTTTTCTTTTGGTGGTAAAAAAGACCACATACTTCTGTTTTTATTTCTACATCATTCAGTTGCTATCATCGACAATCTGCTCTTTTCGTCCATTGATCCTGTGGGGAATCTGATCTGCTGTTGATTTGTGACACTAGTTATAATTTGAATGGGCATTTTAATAAGCCAGTACCAAACTAATGGAGAACAGAATGTATTTTGGTAGAGGTTGTTTACACTGTTCATATTGACCACAGTCGCTATCTGACGCTCATTTAACACCTGGATGTGTTACATTATTGTACATCCAACGAGGTCAAGTTTTCAAATAAAATTTTGCAAATCGGAACGCTTTCATTTCCGGTAATTATTGATGCATGTTTATTCTCACTTTGGGAACTTTGAAGCATGTTTCTACAGACATGTATGTATATATTTACATTTCCAATGTTTTGTTTCAATATCTTTGATAGCCATTTCTTCAGGAATGTGAACAATGTGCGCACGAATCTTGATAAATATAGTACGACTATTTTAACAGCTTGAAGTTCCGACAAAAATTAAAGTAATATATATATATATATATATATATATATATATATATATATATATACATTTGATTTTTGAAAATACATGAGGGTATGAACAGCAACGCTTCACTCCAGCATATTTTTCATGTAGTGCTAACGCGTTTCAAGAAGTATGCTGGCGTAAAGCGACGAAGTTCACGCTCTCATGTATTTTCAAAAATGAAATGTATTTCTGAAGTGGCATGCAAATACTTTTAATTAAAACAAACACGTTTTTAAGGATGGCTTACAGTTTCAACTCTTTAAAAAAGCTTACTTAGATACCTCGTTACGACTAACTATCTCCTCGTAACTTGCAAGTTTTTCGGAATTTAGAAAGTCTTTCCATTGTTTATAAAATTTGCATTCCCACTTAAAACCCTGTTATTTGATTGGGGAAAAAAACAGAAGGGAAATTTATTTGAGCAGTAAAACGTTTTGTGATTTCTAGTTTAGGTTTTATTTTGAATCTTAACATTGTCCTGGGGTAATACATTGACGATTCAATGAGAAAGTGGCATTGCTACATATATTAACACAAGGTTATATAAGCAGTTTCTGATATGTTAATAAGAGTGGATGCAAACGAAGTTTTAAGATATCTTTTTAATTTAACGAACATTAAATAAAAGTGCATTTAAATATCTAATAACTACAATCCATTGCCTTGTAAGGCCTACTTCAATGTATCATATAGCAAATGCATCATGTACTTGTATTACGAATTTCATTATCCTTTTTTCAAACTATGTTAATTAACATATCTAAATTATGTCCCTAAAGGTAGACCGATTTCTTTTATTAATTTAATAAGTAATTCATTCCCGAACCAACCCAAATGTTCTACGTAGCAAAGCAAATAATTACACATACTGGTGACTATAGGACATTCCATTCTCAACATATTTGTCCGTCATACAGACTTTCTATCTCAGAGCTTTACGAGAAAACCCTCCAACACTGAGCGCCTACTGATCTTTGAATTACGAAATGATGGACTCTGGTCCACCAGATGTTTAAAAGCCGTCAAAATTGTAATTGTAGTCTTTAACCTTGGTCAGAGCGACACGGCGACTTTTAATAGTCACTCACGGTCAGGTTAAAGAGAGGTATCCGATCTGATGATGTGTATTGCGATGTAGGGCCATGTCGAGATATGCACGGATTTACGTTATGTCTAGGTCAGCCCACATTCCCAGGTAGGATTTTAAATTTTATGGCTTATGGATTTACACGATAATCTACTTAAGTGGCCAGGGATATACCAATGTTAGATTACAGTGCAAAAGTGTTGTAGTGTTAAATGCATGGACGTATATTAATGCATGCTTCTAACAAATGAAGATCTGTACTGTGTATATGTATTGTCTTTGATCTGCTCCACAGCAATGCATACTTTGATCAGTTAAAAAAAATCATCATTCATTAAAATGTAGACCTAAGCTGATTGAACAGAAAAGTATCCATATGTATTGCAACTCACATATTTAATTAAGTAGCGCTTAGTTGATTGCATGGGATGGGGAGGAGATATTTTTATCTAAGTCGTAACACTTCTAGTGAAAAGGACATCATTAAAAAAACTATTTGTACTTTTATAGACTTGAATTGAAATCGCCTTTTTAAAAAAAGGGTTGCAATTGGCAGTACATAAAAATTACAATTCAAATTATCCTTCGGTAAAAATCTGTACTATTTAAATACTATAGTATTTTCCTGTATATGAAGACTTGTGCATTTCAATTTCACTCGTAGGGGCAAGATTCGCGTCTTTTATTGGTTTTCTGCTTGGACAGACAATGAATTCGCATAGTTGTGTCAAAAGTGTGAAATGTATTATAATGATATATCACTTTTCTTCCTACCTAAATGAAAATGTCATGTCGCAGAGACCTGTTGTTTCTACTTAATTAAGCATAATTAGTTGTACATTACTGGAGAGGGTCGGAGTTGTCCACGGATTTGATGCTATGTTACGTTGTATTTGGGTGGGCTCAAAATTTCGTTTCGGAATTAGTAGTAGAGGTATTGATTTTCACTTCGTTTCTTTTCTAGCACAGAATTTTATCAAGATTAATATTAGAGGCCGCCATGTAGGCATGTTTTAGCATATATATATATATTCCAGAAATAAGTATAGAAAATCTACACAAGTAGAAGTATAATACAAATATCACAAAGTCGATTGAGTGTATACTCGACTAGTTTCTTCAATTCTTCAAGAGTGTACTCCTGAAGAATTGAAGAAACTAGTCGAGCATACACTCAATCGGCTTTGTGATATTATATATATATATATATATATATATATATATATATATATATCTGTGTGTGTGTGTGTGTGTTGCTTTTTAATCGGTATTTGAAATACAAGTGTGTCAAGTAATCCACTGGATGAAGAGCCTAGAGACGTTACGGAGATTATAAAGCTATAACTTCAAAAAACTGATTGTTTTCTATATTATTACCTATACCAAGGACTTGTTTACCTACCTCTCTCTCTCTCTCTCTCTCTCTCTCTCTCTCTCTCCAAACCTGTAAAGTGAGGACCGCCTCACAATGCCTAGAAAAGGTATAGCAATAGGGACGCCTATAAAGGTTTATGTAATTCTTTCTTTCGAACTGTGAAAATGGTTTTGAGAGAGAATATTAGTGAGGACATGTCCCCACACCACTTGACGCCACTAATCTAATATTTTGTATCTACATCCTTCACATGCTGTAGTTACTTTTATGAGGACGTAATTGTGAGGGCAGAAGTATTGTCCTCATAGTGCAATTTTGTCTTCACAATAACTGTTAAATGGCTAACGTTTGTCCTCACGTTACACGTTTTATTCTCTCTCTCTCTCTCTCTCTCTCTCTCTCTCTCTCTCTCTCTCTCTCTCTCTCTCTCTCTATATATATATATATATATATATATATATATATATATTTTACTTATTGCCTATATCATGGATTTTTACTGCAATTTCATGATAGATATATTTATACCGAGATTTTTCACAAACTGATTACCAACATTTTTCATGATGGTGCATTTCATGATTTACATATCACACATTACTGGTCTGTAAAATGTTCAGTTCAGTTTTAATTGTGGACTCTTAATAGACGTTAATCAATAAGTGTCGACCTACAGTGTAGATTGAATGACCGTCCCTTGGGGGTCAGGACATTTGCTATTGACGGAATAAAGCCTATGATCACTTTCAGATCGGAGTACCAAGCAAATACACAGCACTGGTCACGCTGTCTCCCAGAATCAGTGGGTTTGAGATTTTGCCTTGAATGCCTCGTCAATGTTGAATTCCCTTGTAAATTGGTCACGAAACAGATAGATGTAAAGCTTGCACGTATTAATTTTCATAAGCAGAGTCTATCAAAGATTCTACGAACTGTACTTCCACAAAAATTGTGAACCTAGCTCGCGGAATATCACTGAAAATGTTAAGTAAAAAAAAATAATCAAAGACATCCGTGTGACCTTTACTGAGTCGGATTAACATGACCCTGTATTTCTGAGTCTGCAGTACACGGGGGACTCAGACGTATGTGGACCAGAAGACACGAACACAAAAGCAATCACTAAGAAGAATAAGATAGCTCGATACCGAACACAAAATTTATTGCCATCCCCTTCTCTTGGACGGGACACATTGCGATCATCACTTGGGCGAATTTGAAAAAAGAACTTTCTGATTTTGAAAACTATACTTAGCGTAACTTTCATGATTATTCTCACGTTGTGTCATAGATAACGATGTGTCGTGCTGCTGTGTAATGTCATTGCAAGAAAAACTCAAATTTAAAAGTCTTATTTTAAAAAAAAGCTGAAAGATAGAAGCACTCCCTTCCAACCCACTATGCTAAATGTATCTATGATATGGCAGGTTGTAATTGGTCACACGACAGGAAGATAATTACTAGCCTTCTCGAAAGTAGATACTTTGTTATTTATAAACCCATCATTTCTATTATCTGTGTGTTTGTTATACACGACGAAACCCGCTGTTTTGCTTATTTCAAAATAACAATGTACTGACTATAAAATACATATGGGAATACTTTGTTTGAATTAGGTAAACAAATCCCAGATTATAAATCTACAGAAAATATTCCCTCAGTCAAATTTCAGAAACTTTAAGTGCTATCATGCGGCGCCCCAGAAAGGTTTAAATGAATTGTTCTAACTTATCATTGCGTGGTACTAGAACTTTTGGTAAGACATCGGATTTTATCTCTTTCAGAACATTTAATTCCCTCAGGACATTTGTTGTCCGCCGCCGAGGGGACATTAAATTCCCTCCGTCCGTCTGTCTCTAATATTCTTGCAGGGCAGTCCTGACACGTAACTTTGCAAATAGTGGAATTGATTATGTAAAAAATAATAAAATCTTTGATATCCTTCTCTCATGTAACAATTTTTACGATTGCCAAACAATATAAGTACAAAGAAATATAACGAACGGATATGATTTGTATTTACAAAGTTTAGAAGTAGTATTGATTGTATATTACACATTCTTTTAAAATGGGAATCAATAAATACAATATAGAGTGTATATTTTATGGCAAACAGTTTAACTTGTGGATTCATGGTTGACATGTTCTGGTATGCATCACGTGACGGTTCCAAATGCTGTATGTCCTACATGTAATGTGAATTGATAACTGCAAAACGCAAAAGAACTTTCTTTGTAATCTCAGAATCATTCATTCAACATAACTAATTATACCAGCATCCTACATACTGCAAACGACTCTCAATGCTAAATGCCCTTTGGTTTCAAAGAATGCCCCAAGGTCGATAAAACGTGACGAGGTCGTGTGTCATGGTAATCAGCTACAGGTCAGATCGAGCTACAATTGTTTGTACAGTCTACAGATAATATCCTAGTACGAGTGTGTAATGGCAGCTGGGGGTGGTAAACTCCATTGTTTGACTGTATTAGTACCATACAATACAATGATTTTTCTAACCCTGTGTGTGTGTGTGTGTGTGTGTGTGTGTGTGTGTGTGTGTGTGAGGGGGGGGGTATTTCCTTTTCAGTATGGTATTTTCATTTTTAACGCCCTTTTTTCGGCTTTGCCGTTTCATGGGTCAAATTGCTAGATTCGTCCGTTTTTTTGAGACAAGAGAGACATACTGCATATTTCAGAAACAAAAGTATTTCTTTAATTCTATTTATAAGATGCATTTGTATTTGTAAGAGATATATCCATTAATTGTATAAGAGATATATCTTTCTTCATAGCAAATTCTTTTGTTATAAATGATATCTACTTTTGTACATCAAGTAATATATATCTTTATACAGAACCTATTTTATTTCGTACAAAGGTTACCACTTTTCAAACAAAATATATATTTCTTGTTCAGTAAGTTGTACCTTTGATTAGAAACAAATTCTTTTTTTAAGTAAAAGAGATATATAACTAGCGGAAGAGATATCCCAGGAAGTTAAAAAAGGACATCTCTTTTCGAAAGAAACACACCAAATACAATGCCAGATGTTAGGATTACACGACTGTGTGAATTTCTTTTGTTAAAATGGTTTGTCATGGATTCTTCTTTGATTGTGCGATATCTCGTAAGTTTGAGAATTAATGATCGATCTTAAGCAATCTACCTTTAGATGCATGTAGATAATACCTTTAGATACATGTAGATAATACCTTTAGATACATGTAGATAATACCTTTAGATACATGTAGATAATACCTTTAGATACATGTAGATATTACCTTTAGATACATGTAGATAATACCTTTAGATACATGTAGATAATACCTTTAGATACATGTAGATAATACCTTTAGATACATGTAGATAATACCTTTAGATACATGTAGATAATACCTTTGGATACATGTAGATATTACCTTTACATTAACATTTAGAGACGTTACTCTTTTTCCCAAGAGGTGTATGATTTACTAAAGGAAGTCTCTCTTTGAGAGAAGATATCTCTTTCACACGATATGTATTCCTTTAATGAAGACGGAAAGATGTCTGTAGGTGACTAATTGCTGCTTGAATATAGCATATACCTTTTGTTCATTTATATACATATTGTATATTGTCTATCATATTACTTGTTATCAGTTTTACTTGTGTATCACTTTTTCATCATTAGTTCATTAGATTGCAGATTTAACTCATTGCCCGTGTTGAACTTCTATATTTGACGGCTTCTCCTTTACTGTCTGGGTCTTTAGGATAAGGAAGAATTTAAACTGTACATTGATAAACACGAGTATGTACATGTTTTCAATATAGATAATGTAATTTTTCTCAAGAGATCAATATCTAAATCTCCTTCTAAAACCCAATAAGGAATATCTTCCACCAAAATAAGGGTAGATGTGTCAGCTATTTTAAATATACCAGGGATTTCCAAGGAGAAAAATCTTGATGTGTCTCTCGAAAATGGGGGTATACCGGTGTCTCAGACGAAATGTGTCTTTTGAGAAGGAGATTACTATCTCTCTTATACAAGGAGATATCTCTCCAACAAAAAGATGCAATTTTGAATAGGGAATATCTCTATTAATGAGATATGAAATAGAGTTAAACAGCATGTAATGTAGTATAGGCCTACGTATTATTAAAATTAATGCGATCTGTGTTGTATCAATTATAATATGTAATTTTGAATTATTTTACAGGTCCGTTTGGAAACTGTTGGCCTTGTTTACAATCCTATTGAAGTTTTCGTTTGCACAGGTAAATGCAATAATTGTAAAGGCATTCATTGATACACGAGGTATATAAGCTATTTACCCACTGCATACCTGTGTAATTCATGTAGCTAAGAAAAACAGACATTTACAAGAATTATATTTAAGACATGAGCTCATTCACATGTGCTGGTCCACAACAGTACATGTTTCTTCTATGCAAAAATGTTTCTCTTTCTAAACGAAATTTCTAGCCTCCATTTCGCGTCGCAAACCCGGAGACCCGAATTCCATGCTCTTCATATGGAGACTTTTGACCTTTACTTACACTTTATCAAGAAATCTATTTTATTTCACCAAATAGTGTTTGAATCATTTGAATCATGTATAAATAAATCGTCAGTATAACGAATTAATTGTTAAATAGTATTTAAGGTCAAAATAGATGGTCGGCATAAACGTACTTCTTGATTAAGTTGTTCTGGATAAAAAAAAAAATGCATCTTTTGTAGCTTGACCTACATGCACATGTCACTAATTTTATTAATTTATCAGCGATCTTGGACAGAATGGTCATCTTGTACTGCGACTTGTGGTCCAGGGATTCAACATCGATATCTGCAATGCTTACCAAAGTGAGTACAAGTTAAAATATCGATTACATGATTTATCATTACTTACCGTGTATATACATTCACCAAATAAAATTAACACATGGGTCCAACATCATGCAACACACAAGGAAATATAATTTAAGCATACTTTATTATGTATAACATAATAGTATTAGGCAATAGGTTGAGCCTATATTAGCCAAGGTACACGGTTACTACATCTGCTTATTATAAATACATATAATTATAACATATATGTATCAGTCGTAAGTGACATACATATCTTTGTGATGGCAAAAAGATTACATATGATTGCATATTAATTAAAGAAAATAGAAAAAAAAAACTTATTAGAATAATAAATTCAAGGGGAAAAAGAGAGCAAAGAAAAAAAAATACAAAGGAAGGGGTCCTAGTAATTGTAAATTTCATGCAAATTCTTCAAACGACAAGGAAACATCAAAATACGTACAATAGCTCAACATCTCTACTTCAATACGCTCACCGAAATACATAAAATAGCCCAACACCTATACTTCAATACGCTCACCAAAATACATAAAATAGCCCAACATCTCTACTTCAATACGCTCACCAAAATACATAAAATAGCCCAACATCTCTACTTCAATACGCTCACCAAAATACATAAAATAGCCCAACACTTATGCTTCAATATGCTCACTAAAATACGTACAACAGACCAAAATCTATGCTTACGATACGCTCTCCAAATATGTACAACATTTACTTCAATACGTTCATCAAAATACGTACAATAGCCAAACACCTATACTTCAATACGCTCATCAAAATACGTACAATAACCAATCATCTATACTACAATATGCTCATTAAAATACGTACAACAGACCAAAATATATGCTTACGATACGCTCTCCAAATATGTACATTAGATCAACATTTATATTTCAATACGCTCACCAAAATGACGATGATGATACTAGAACCACGAGGAAACCGTTTAACATCTTAGATTTTTTACTGACATATAGAGTACGCCCATCGCTCACCCAAAATATTGTTCACAAATTTGTTTTAAACCACGATCAACAACATTAGTACATGTATAGGGATCTCACCGTATTATTTAATGACTTACAAAAATGAGACCCAACGAGAAGATCTAGGGATGCTTACCAAGATACACCCTTCTTAAGAAAGCAAGTTGCTACTACTACCAGTACAGCATTAGATGAAGCAATCTCTTAAGGCGGAAAATATAAAGCTTTTCGAAATTTATTTGGAACTGAATCTTTTTTCAAATGTGTATGACGGACTATACAAATGAAAATATTACATACACAAACTCGTTCCGCCCAATCTGCTCATAAAAACATTTATTACCCAATCAAAACCTCTAATGGGTTTTTTAATCGTCCACTCGGTGGAGGGAGCTCATTATCAAGATCTTATTTTCACTGACCAAATTTTACGTGTAGGTATAACCTAAATGTACCTATTCAAAATTGATCTTACATTCCATATATGTGTAAATGTCGAGTCTTAGATAAATTCTTGTTACACACGGGCCAAGACTAATCAAATGCAAATTGGATTTTTATCAATATATAATTTGATAAAACATGATTAATAAAAATCTCATGAAAAAGGTTCATTGTATGGTAACTTTGTCCATCATTCAGTAAGAAAACCATTTATCGATCTTGATAGGACGAATAAATTTTGTTCCTATTTGTAAGTATCGCAATCTCTCCTTTACAAAGTTCAGGACCTCTGCAAAATTGAATAAGTACGAGAAACAAAAAAAGATATTGATTTAACTTTTCAATATAACCTTGTTGGACAGAATTCCTAGACCTGGAGTGGGGTGAAACGGAGAAATATTATAATCGACGTCTATGTCCCGATTCCGGACAATTAAGCGATGCAGTCGCTATATAGGGCAATACATTGTCTACATTTTCACCTGCGTTGATTGCATTGTTGCAGTAATCATTAAATAAAAATGTAATACAGAAGTTTTTATCCTAAGAGAGAGAGAGAGAGAGAGGGGGTGTTGCTTGTTACGTGTAGTCAATTTTGAATTCCTTGGATTCTAAAACTTAAATGCAATGTTTATAAATATGCACATTATGTATGTTAAAATTCATTATTTCAGTACCAATCATTGTTATGGGAATCAAAAACAGTATAAAGTTTGTAATATTAAGGTAAGTTCAAATAATAGAACTATCAGGACATTAAACTGAAACTGACTGTTAACATTTCGTAGCGTATATAATGAGCTCATACTTAATTTTGAGATTGCTGTTGTAGGCGTGCCAGGGTAAAAATCACGATTATCGATCAACAGAATGCCGAAAATACAACTCCAAAAAATACAGAGGAAGACTCTTCCAGTGGGAAAAGTACATTCTTCGTAAGTGTGTACAAAGTGTAAAAATCTAGAATATAAACCATTATACAGTACCTCGTATTGTATACAATGTGTAAAAATCTAGAATATAAACCATTATACAGTATCTCGTACTTGTATACATAGTGTAAAGATCTTGAATATAAACCATTATACAGTACCTCATAAGTGTAAAGAAATTGTTGAAATCTAGAATATAAACCATTATACAGTACCTCGTAAGTGTAAGCAAAGTCTAAAAATCTAGAATATAAACCATTATACAGTACCTCATAAGTGTATAGAAATAGTATAAACCTAGAATATAAACCATTATACAGTATCTCGTAATTGTAAACAAAGTGTAAGAATCTAGAATATTAAGTCATTATACAGTACCTCACAAGTGTCAAGAAATTGTAAAAATCTAGAATATAAACCATTATACAGTACCTCGTATTGTATACAAAGTGTAAATATTTAGAATATAAACCATCACTTACATGCACTTCATTAGTATATACAAATTGTAAAGATGTACATTTTATACTATTTGATCAGCTCATGAAACAAACTTTGGATGAAAGTGATATTGTATTCTGTTTTTAAGATAATCCAAAACAGAGATTTAACAAACGTATTTTCCAATCAGTCAATGTCTGCTTCACAAATCGTGATTCAAAGCCTCCATGTTAAACACACGTGTAAGTTTGCAGATCTGTAGCTCTCAGGGGAAATAATGGTACAGACCAGAGAGCTACATATCTACCTTCGATTTTCGGCGCAGATAAAACAAAAGATGTTCACGGTTGAGACTTATTATATATATCGCTGTATTCTTGCATTGCCGTCTCATAAATGTAGAATCAAAAATTTTTTAACATATTTCACCATTATGCTTGTGTCCAAACGTACATTTTTTTCATCGTTATATATTCGCGATTCCTAAAGGCTTGCTGGTATTCTTATTCTCCTCGCAAGCCCTAGAACTAACGTAAATTATCAAGAGTCAGGAATTTTTTCCTCTCTGTCACTGAGAGATATGTTTGGTCTTCATCTTGACCAATCGATCAAACTTCAAAATTGCATACATGGTAGTCAATGAACATTTTAACAGACATCGTTTAGAGAATTTTCGGTCATTGAATGTAGCGTGCAAATTGACTGGATCAAGCTAGACAGGAGTTGTTGGTTACTTGTTTTAACAATGATACTCTCTGTGTTTTCATATTCTTTGTAAACTCTGGTGAAAACAACATCAAACGATTCATAGAAAAATGCAACATTCATATGTTTGTTCAAGTGCCCGAATGATCGATTGTATAAGTTAACGTACCCTGGGTCAGTTTTTGCAATTATCATGCAAAAAGTTTTTACTATTAGCTATATAGGCAGTTCAAATGAAAGAGACTTCGTTAACAAATCAGGGTGGGTGCTTTAAAAGACTTCCCAAGAATGACTAGACCATAAAAGTCAAAACCTCCATGAAAATTTCTTTCTAAAATGAAGATACAGAATGGTTTGTTCAAACCATGATCCTTGGGCCAGAATGGCGTCACAATAAGTGATTTTTAAGTTTTACACAGAAATCAATCTATTGGAAAATTCTTTAAAGATCGACTTCTTTTTTTAAAAATTGTGATTTTTCAAATTAATATGCAATGATCCTATTGTAGTGTAAATTCAAGTTTTGTTCAAAGTTTGATTGCCGGTGAAGGGGCGGGGCTACAATCGCGGTTTTAAAACATCTAAGAACATGTAGAGAAATACATGCGAATGTTCACTCATAATGTCAATTGCAAGTTTTCGTAAGTTGCGATCAAGATATTCCATCGGGTTTGGTGTACTAAATAAATAAAATAATTTCACCGGGAAAATTAAAAATGGCATGTTAAATGAGACGTATACGTAATAACCTAGGTAGTACTTAGGGTTTGTTATAAAGGTTTATCTACTGTCGGTATACCGGATGTTTGCACTCAGTTTGAGAGGAAAGAACTTTCAAATTAACCTTGTTTAGTGAAAAAATGCAGTTTAAGTAGAAAAGTATAGCTTGAATATAAAAACCCCAGCTAGACTCTAAATCTAACCCATGATCTATAATCATATATGATAGATTGGCAGTCGAACACGTTAACCCACTTATTCGGTTTATGTCAGTAATTGGATTTAAGTGAACAAGGAATATATTGGTTTTCATTTGTGTTTCGAAAGAAAGTTGGTTCAATCCTCTTTAAAACATCCTCCATTTTAGCAGGAGGCTAAAGCATGTAACATTGATATCTATAATGTCACTTAACATCATCCACTGTCACTACAACTATGTTTTACAGTGTGACCTTTGTGATGAGTGAAGACCCTTAACATCTTGTAACATGACTTCAGACATTTGATCTGCCTATTCATTTACACAGTCAATGTAAATAGTGCATTGTGATATGTCATATTAGCAGCAATTTTTCTTTTCAAGCCAAGCAATTATCAAAAAAAAAACCAAAACCACACACACAAACACACACACAAAATTATGAGAGCTTGCTTGGAATTCAAAATTGTTGTGATACTTTCCATCCAAACAACTTATTTATTTTATCTACGGGGTTCAGTTGTCAATGAAGCATGCCCCAGTGACAGCAACATCTTTCCGGAGCACTACTTGTAATCCTCATCGTTTCTTAGCTGATGAAGAACAAATCATGTGACTCAAATGTGTAATCATTGGAGCGAGCTCACATGAGCTTCACTCACTACGCTCTATATGTATGTAAGAAGAAAAATATAGATTAATGTGTTTTAAAATCCAAGTCAAAATTAGGGTAGGTAGATAGAAAATAAATTATAATGTGTTCAAACTACATTATTTTTAGTGTACACAGAAGCAATTTCATCACGATCTCAATTTAAAATTGTAGATATATATGATCATCATCATCGTCCTTTACACCCGGTGGTATGTAGGGCAGCAACAAGCTTCCTTCACTCCTGCCTATTCTGGGCCAGCTTTGTTAATGATCCCAGGTCTGCTGCATGGCTTTCATCTCGCTCTCAGCTGTCCTTCTCCATGATGTTCTTGGCCTCCCTCTCTTTCTCTTGCCTTTTGGTCCAGTGCAGTGCTGTTCTCATTATTGACTGCGGGGGGGGGGGGGGGGGGGGGTGTTGTGTTGTAGGAATATCCTATTCATCTCCATCAGGTTTAGTAATGATGATTCCCATGTCCTCTTGATTACATCTGTTTATTAGGCCTTCATTAGTTACTTTCTCTGGCCAGAATATCCTAACTTGGATATATATGTATAATCATGAAGGATTCATTTTTCACTATTAATGCAACTTTTGAATGTGCTTTGATATAATTAACATAAAATAATTACTCATGTAAGTACTAACTTCAAAAAAAGGTAAAGTTTATCTACTGAAAGGTAAATCTTTAATGATTTCTTGATTAATATGTAAAAATTATTTTGGTGTAGGGGGTATAATTGAGGGTCATTTGGGTTAGTGGAAATATAGCAATTTTTATTTTAAGCCTAATGGGAAAGAATTGAGGATAGACAGGGAATTGGACCTGTGTACCTGGTGCTCTAACCATGGAGCTACCCAGGCCAATACTCTTTGACCTTGAATTCCACTACACATAAATTGATAAATGCCTATAATTTTATGTAAAGTTGTCACATAAATTGATAAATGCCTATAATTTAATGTAAAGTTGTCACATAAATTGATAAATGCCTATAATTTAATGTAAAGTTGTCACATAAATTGATAAATGCCTATAATTTTATGTAAAGTTATCACATAAATTGATAAATGCCTATGATTTTATGTAAAGTTGTCTCATAAATTGATAAATGCCTACAATTTAATGTAAAGTTGTGACATAAATTGATAAATGCCTATAATTTAATGTAAAGTTGTCACATAAATTGATAAATGCCTATAATTTAATGTAAAGTTGTCACATAAATTGATAAATGCCTATAATTTTATGTAAAGTTGTCACATAAATTGATAAATGCCTATAATTTAATGTAAAGTTGTCACATAAATTGATAAATGCCTATAATTTTATGTAAAGTTGTCACATAAATTGATAAATGCCTATAATTTAATGTAAAGTTGTCACATAAATTGATAAATGCCTATAATTTTATGTAAAGTTGTCACATAAATTGATAAATGCCTATAATTTTATGTAAAGTTGTCACATAAATTGATAAATGCCTATAATTTTATGTAAAGTTGTCACATAAATTGATAAATGCCTATAATTTTATGTAAAGTTGTCACATAAACTTGAAGCATATTGGTCTACTGCATCAGAACATACTTTTTCTAAAAATTGATGATGCTCAAGAATTCTTTCTGGGTCCATACTATGTGGCTTTGGTTTTTTTTATTCTTGTCACTCTTTAGAAGACTTGATGTGTATTAGGAAGGATAACTACTAAAATCAAATAAATAAATTCTTGTATATCACACATGTTCTGATGCAGTAGACCAAGTTTATGTAACAATTTTAGATTAAATCATAGATACTTATAAGTTTGACTTTATTGTTACTGCAGAAAGAATGAAGCAGTTCTCAGCCCATCAAGAAAATCAGAATTATAATTTTGACATAATTTTGCAGCCTCTCATCAGTGTTCGTTGGTATGCAGAGCTGTGTACTACCGATTTTATGCTACATTTAGTGGACATGTTAGAGATGGCACACTGTGTGATGACAAGTCAACAGACCGAGTCTGCATACTGGGGAAATGTATTGTGAGTATGTAATAAAAAAAAATTATACACCATGAATGGAAAAAAAAAATCTGTTCAGAAAAAAGTTCCACAGGAAAAAAAAAAACTGTTCAGAAAAAAGTTTTACAGAAATTTTATGATATCTCATCTTGCATGAGGAAAAAAAAAAATACAGCAGAAATTCTTAAATCAACTTTGATGCAATCAGTGACAGTAAGGTTTGTCCAGTTGAATGGGGCAAATGAAATCTCTGTTCAGGGGAGTGAAATTCTAGACATACTTGCCTAATCAGGCAAGTGAATATTCTAGTTAGAAATGTAATATCTGAAAAGAAAATATAAAATTATGTTCTTCATTCCATCATTTTGAGACAAGTTTGTATTTTGGAAAATTCTTGGGAGCATTTCTAGTTAAGTGATTAAATTAATTTTAGTTGCAGGTATCAGTAAAAAAAATTAATTATTGATATAATGCATATTAATTGGCTGCTGACATATGACTTATCCAGATCATGGTTTCATAGTAAACTCGGACTGAAACTTGAAATAAAGGAGATCCCAGGCTTATTAGTCCTCTGTTTTAAATGGGATAAAAACAAACAGTAAAGATAAAAAGTCAGACTGAAAATAAACAAAAGAATGAATTAAAAAGGAAACTGGGAGAGATTTCAGGCTTTAAAGCAGTCTGAATTTTCAGGGCAAGTTGACATGGACACCTGGCATGGTGTGTACCATCTGTCAAAAATTTAAAACAATTGCCAGTCCATTGTCATTTGTGACTAGTAATTCAAATTTATACAGAATAGATAGTGTTTGGTCACATTTTTTCTATCTCTCTAAAACTCCTATAATGGAATGTTGCTTTTCAAGTAGAACAAAGAGAGGTGCTTGTCCTATAACTGTACTCTACAAAAGAAGACAAGTATAAATCGCTTTTGTTTCTGTTTCTAATACTACATACTGTGCTGTGCAGGCTGGAATGGAATTTGCTGTACCTCCTGCACTTCTGAAATTATTTGTTTCTTGTTGTTTCATTTAGTGTTCTGGAGTTATTTATATTGAATCAAATTATGATATGATAGATTTTAAGTAAATATTTTTCGGACACTGGGATCAGTACTTAGATTTGGGCAATTGGGTCAAAGCTTGGGTGCACTTGCTCATAGGGATGTTGACATTTTAAAGACAATTTAGACATATAAAATTTTAAATTATGACATTTAAAGAACAAAACTGTTTTAAACTTTAATGCCGTACTTGTTACCCAAAGAGTGACCAATGAACATTAAACACTGTAACTGTGGGAAGTGCATCTGATTTAAATGGATATTTTTAGGAAAAGAAATTCAAGTAAATTTGCAGTTTCCTATGACCCATGAAATGTGAAAGTATATACACCGATTAATAAAACCACTTCTAGATAAGCATGGAGTCTTTGAATTCAGCCACCAAAGTTGATATGCTTCTCTTCCTTCATAAAGTGGGCTATATACAAGACCAATTTAACACAGTAGGCAAGAAGTGTATTACCTGAATGTTTACAAACAATTTATAAATGGCAGCTCACCTGTCAATAATGGTGTCTGGATGTCTGCATGTCCATACTGTCCATATAATGGTCAGTCTGACAAGTTTGATATGACAGTAAATGCACAAAAGATTTGTTTCTACTTTGAAAATAAAATTGTCCCTTCTCCAGCCAAACTGAGGGCAGAGGTATCAAAAGAGAGGCCATCACTTGTGATGTCAAATAGGCTTTACTAATATTTAGTTAACTGTTTTAATAGCATTTAGAATTCATGTAATGGCTCATACAAACTTTTTATTGCAGTTTAGTTACTGTTTCAAATACTTTAAAATATCCAATGATGTGGTCAGCGTTTTTAAAATAAACTTGTTCAATACATTGTAGATCATGTGAAAGTTTAATTTTATTGCAAATTTGTTTCATAAAGAATATGGCAGAATTTAAATGACATATATAGTGCAAAAAAGCCTGTGTTAATGGTTCATTTTAGAAAGTTATCTGTAAATCAGGTGATTATGTTATTTATGTGTCAAATTCAAATAAATTAAAATACTTTCTTTTTTGTGAGATTGAACAAATCCTTTTATATTTTAAACACATTCAATATTATTTAAAATGAGATGAAATCACATCCAGATGGCTTTGGTAGCAAGTGAGGGAGAAAATGTGTGTAATCTTTTAATAAAACATTTTTCTTGGTTGCACTCTAAAATAACTTCAATATAAAAGTATTAGAGAGAGCTGTTAAGTAACAAAGGTTTCTTTGAGTTTTTAAGTAAACAGATGTTTAGGTAAAGAAATTCAGTATGTGCAATACACTTCACTTAATTCTATAATGTTTTTGTAGGATTGGTCAAATTTTGCCTCATTAAAAAGTGGTCATATTGCCATAAATTCCCACTTTGAGATATTGAAATTGTAAAATGTGTGTGTCCCTACCAATCAAATAGAAAAAAAAAAATAATTATAGTCTGTCATGTGTTAACAATTGAACATTTTTAACTTCTTGATAAATACCATTGCATTTCTTTTCAAATTTGGTGTGAAATATCTTCATGACAAGGCTGATGTAGACTGTAAATATTCAGGACTCTTGCACCACTGGGACCTTAGGGGTGAGGCAAACACTGCCAAAAAGTGACAAATTTTCAAAAATTTTCTTTTTGAGAACCACACATGTGTAAGAAAAACTAAATGCATAGTGATGTAGAACAGAAAGGCCTCTACCAAAATTGTAAATTTCATGATCCCCGGGGGTAGAGGTTCTGACTCCAAGGCAGGGCAAAACTTGATATATATAGTGTATATTTGTAAAACATTTATATAATATCTTCTTTAATGCTATTGCTACTAAATTGATTATATAGAAGGAATAAGTAGTACTCTACTAAAATTGTGAATTTCATGATCCTAGGGGGTAAAAGTTTGATTCCATAGTGGAGCCAAAATTATTATAATGATTATTGTCTTTATGCTGTTATCATGTGAAAGACTTCTTGAAGTTTGCCGAGTTGGTATAAAAATTAAATGCATAGTTAGGGAAAGCAGAAAAAGGATGTACCAATATTGCGAATTTCACAACCTCAGGTTTTGATTCTAGGACAGGTCAAAATTAGTTATGTTGTGTTAATGTTACATATATTATTTAAAGCCTTTCATCAGCATAAACACTTTTGAGAGCATTTAAGTTTTAAGACAGCATCTTCTTTTATGTGTGTACTTTTGTTGAATATTAGAATTTAGCTTAGATTATTCAGAACAAGATTTCCCCCCCAGATTTTGTAGCCCTTTGGACTAGTGATACTTTTAACTACATAATTAATATTCAGGTTACCGATAAGGCCTATGGGCCTCTTGTTGAAACTAATTTTACCAGTGTGTTCACTCAGTACCTACACTAGAATTCAGAGGAAAAGTTGAAACATTCCTCAATCACAGAAGAAGAATCATAGTTTGCTGCTCCCTCTTGCCTATTGTTTCAAATACAGTTAAACCTGTCTAAACTGACACTTGTATAATCCATTTTGCTGGGAATTTCAACCTAGATTTCATTTATAATTACCGTTTTTGGACACACTTTGACATTCTGTTGCATCCAACCCAAACAATTTGTCTCAAAGAGCAGTTCAGATAATACATGTTTTATTGCGAGTCTTTTTGACACAAATAAGGATAACGTTGGTTGTATATTGTTTAATGTCCCACTTAAAATTTTTTCACTTATATGATTAAGTCGCCATTGCCAGTGAAGGGCTGCAAAATTTAGGCCTGTGTTGGCGCTTATCCCTTGCTTGTCGTAAGAGGTGACTAAATAGGGTGGTCCTTTGGAGGAGATCACAAAAACTGAGGCCCCGTGTCACGGCGGGTGTGACATAATAAAGATCCCTCCCTGCTCAAAGGCCTTAAGTGCTGTGCATAGGCCTAAATTTTGCAGCCCTTCACCAGCAATGGTGATGTCTTCATATGAATGAAAGATTTTTGAGAAGGATGTTAAACAATATACAATCAATCAATCATTCTTTACCTGATCAAGATAGAGGTCTTATGGCAGGTATAACCGGTCAACAGGGGATGCTTACTCCTCCTAGGTACCTGATCCCATTTCTAGTGTGTCCATGCAGGGGCCTGTGTTTGCCCTACTCTCAATTTTGTATTCTTTATAGGATTTATGAGATTGATCACTTTTCCGTATGTACTTGAATGTAATTGATCTTAATTTGAATCAGACAGACTTTATATATACTTTGTCTGATATAAATCTTTATCGTGCGGTTGTTACATGTGAAGTTGTTAGCATTGATACACAGTGCAGAGTGTATTAGACTGATTTATTGCCCCTGTATATATTGTTAGACAAGGTAAAATATTAAATACCAATTACCTATGAGGTGTAACAAACTGATGAATTTGAGAGGAAATTTATTTACCAATATATATTTCACCCTTATTTGCTTGGCCAAAGTCTGACAGATTTATTGCAAATTTGGCTTTTCACAAATTTTGATCAGTAAATATTTGTATGATTCTCTGGATTTGAGAGGAAACGTGTTGATGTTGAGAAAATTGATAAAAGATTTTCAGAAAGGAGGTGAAAATTTTGTAAGGTAAATACAAAGTAAGAACCTGTGTCAAGAGGCAGAATTTGGTCCCATTTGTTGATGCCGGAGATTAAAAACCCAATCCTTTTTGCCAAACTGCCACAAAATACCTGTGATCGTTTGATCATTACATAATCTTAGCTTCTCAATATTTATTGATGCTACATCATAAAATCACAACTTAAAACCTAAACTCCCATAAATTCCTTTTCTTTAAGTGTTTTTTCTCCTAAACGTTTTCCAATAAATGCTGCATTTAATTATCATCTGACAATGGCTGATGTGAGAAATATTTGTTGCAGTACTTTGCATGCTTTACTTGCTTTTTTTGCCTGTGATGGTAGAAACGCTTGGTTTGTGCCCTATCATTGTTTGTGCTGTATCTTCTTATCACGTCCCAGATGTTTCGGGGATGTCACAAGAACTCTTTCTTTGATGTGATCCCTAAGCTTCAAGATAAGACATTAATCTTTACACTAGGGATTTGGTATTACTGAACTTAAGAGCATATAGAGGAACTGAGAAAGTGACTTATTATTTAAAATGTTTGATTTTATTTCATAATTACTGAGTTGCAAAGAAACAACTATATACAAGTATTTGTCAAAAAGTTAAAGAGAGAGAAACTGTTCATTTATGATGAGATTCTGTGGGTGTTTTATACCCCTGAGATTAAAGACTGGAAGAGTGGAGAAAGGGGGAGGGTTGTTTTTGATATGATTGGCTCTTTTATTGCCTGCAGCTCTAACCTTGGTCAAACTTTTGAACTCTGACTGGTAAAGGTTTAGTGGTTAGAGCGTCCACTTCGTGACTTGGAGATCATGGGTTTGGGTCCCATTTGTTCCTTGACCAAGTCAAAAGGCATCAAAATTGGTAGCAACTGCTCCTAGTTCACAAAATGCTCAACATTTAGAAGTGAAGGTCACATGTCTTTTAATTTTGTTGTTGATCTGTGAGATATGAAATACTGTTATTGACCAGTAAATAATCAAATACCATGCTATTGCCATATGTTGGCATTTTAATTGCAGTAACACAATGGTTTGTTGCTGCATAATTTTAGAGACAAACCAAGTGCTCCAGATTTCCTTAAACCCATTCAGACCAGAGAGAGGAAGGAGATCGATGAATCAGAAAGCTACACTGGGCTTTGTCACTTTTGTCTTGAAATGAATGAGATTACCTTAGGTGTTATGTAATCTTCAGACCACACCTGAGTTCATGTGAATTTACATTGCAGATAATTCTATGGTTTACATAGTATGAATTATTGGAGACAATTTGAAGAGTCTAATTTTACTTCAATTGCCCCAGACTTAAACAATTTCAAAGTTGGAGGTTTCAAGCATTTTAAAAATCTGTGATGAAATCAGGTAGACATTTCTTTAATAAACGATTTGCTGTATTAATTAATTCATTAATGTGTACTGGTATCCTATCATGGCTATATAAACAGGTGAACTTTATCAAAGCTGTGAGTTTTCAGTTTGCATGGGGCTTTGATAAATGTCTGAAGTACATCTTGACAGAAATGTATTTTGGGGGAAATATTTTAGGAATTTTATGATATTAAAATTTTGAGGAGATGATAAATTCAGTGATATATATATATATATATATATATATATATATATATATATATATATACTGAATTAATAAAATGCTAAATCTGTAGCGATCTAGTTTATCTCAAATTTTTCCTAGAGAGCTACAGTTCTGCAGATTGTTTGGGTCATGACTTGAGGCCATGTGGCCTAGGACAAGGTCACAGATGAAACAATTCAAATCTTTATTTGAATCATAACTTTGCAATGGAGAGACATAAGAAGCCCAGTTATGGCCAGATACTGTGGCATCATTATTGTTTGTGAGGGCACAATGTTCGTGGATTTCGTGAATACTTTTACCAACAAATTTACGTCACCATGGACCAGTTATTTTTTGCAGTAGCTTTTATAGTATACTGTTGTGTATTTTCAAAATGACATTAGCCCTCAAAATTCTGTCCCCACAAACTAGTAAATATTTGGTTATCTACGAACATGGACCCCCAGGGACATTAATGATTCCACAGTGGTGCGTATGATACTAACCTGTAGGTTATATCTGAACATGCAATGTCAAGGTAACAGGTAAACATAAATTTGAAGTATTTATTCAGTATTTAGTCAATAACTTTGTGTCTGAGTGACATTAGAAGCACATTAAGCTTAAAAGCTTGCAGGTAAACAGAATGTGGGCGATTATAAAGATGACCATGATTTACTTGATTTACTGCAGGTCTATGTTATTATATATATATATATATATATATATATATATATATATATATATATATATATATATATATATATAAAGAGCCTATATATATATAAAGAGCCTTCATTGTGATTTTATTTTTCTATTAAATCAAATTTCTGTAGTAACATATATGTAATCACGATTTTGATAGATAACATAGTTTTTGTGCTATACCTAATCTGTTATCTTGTGCTATTTGTTTTCGTATTGAGACAATACAGCTTAAGGCTTTCCTTCAAGTAGTCAGAGTTTGTAGTCTTTATTTTCTATTTGTTATACACTTTATTTTTTTTCAGTATCCATACTTTTTAAAAAAAAATAATAGTCATTAAAAGTAAAAATAGCTATTATTATAGATAAATGTACTCAACAACATAAGTTAAGGCCCAGCAACAGAAAATATAACGTTTTTGTAGTATTTTGTAAATATGTGGGAAAATATGTTTTTATAATGTGAACAAGTGCAAAAAGCACAGAGACAGCAAATGTTTCTAATATAAACAACTAGACATATATGAAAATATACCATAATGCAGTTAAATTCAAATCAGTTTGATGAAATATAGGTGGCCCTTAACTTTTTTTATTGAGTATACATTATACATATGAGTATTTTTATTTCTTTAACTTAGTTTTGGTAGTTAACTGGAATGCTTTCTCCCACTAAGCACTGGTATTTGACCAAGGGCCTGTGTTTTTTGTACTCTTGCATGTAATTTAGTATTTTGTATGATATTTATGAGATTGATCACTATACATTATCTTCAATTTTCACTTTACACAGTGATGTGGTGGCCTATTTTGACACTTGCATCAGTAAGTTTTCTTGTAAATGCCTGTAACTTATGCAGGGATTGTAGAACTTTGTGATTTTGTGGGTTTGAAATGCCCCTCCCCCTTCCTCCAATTTGGTTTGGATGAGACTCATTATATTTTTAATTAGGAAAATATAAATAGGTAAAATTGAAAAAGGTCATAACAATATTTCAGAATAGCTCTGGTTTTCTTGAGTGTAAATGCCACATACTAGTGACTTTCACTTAGTAATTTGGGATTGTTGAGTCATTGCAATTTCAAAAAGTAACTACAGTTTGTATGTTTAAGACTGGCAGTTCCTATCAGTCACTAGTTAAGAATAATAAAGATGATATTCAAACAAGTCAGCATGTCTTAAGAAAACATTGTTTCAACGATACAGTCACATCAAATGTAAGAAATTCATTTGAAAGGGTCTAAGTCGTTTGATACAATTTTGCAATCTAGAGGAAAATCACATTTCAAACTTGGAAAAATCTGGCCTTTTTTCACTTTGGGACTGGGGTCTTCTATCAATCTCAGTTTCAAAGAATTGAGAGCTCTCAAACAGTATCCACATAATGAGTTTTCATGTTTGAGGATATTGCAGGGTGGAGAAAGAAAGAAGGCTAGGTTATGGGGGAGGGGGAGGACTGGGAGGAGAGATAAAAGAAGGGGATTCAGGGAGAGGCAGACCCCCATGTTCACCTACCCTTGTTACTTTTGTAGAGTTTAATGTAAAAGTAGATCTACATGTTTGAAATACAGTGTGTACATAATGATATACATTTATTCACTCTCTTACAAAGTTCCCTTTATAAATCAATTGCTCTGTGGACATATGTTTGCATACAAAGTCTGAAGACACGATAGTTATCAAGTTTTAAGATGAATTGTCAGTATTACCAAAGAGCTTTTTTGTTGTTTTTGATCAAACCTTTCCATAACCCTGAGTCTCTGGATTTTGTCTTGCTGTGCAACAATACAAACATGTTGCAGATTTTTGCAATTCTCTACATTTCATTCCCTACGGCATGTGATGACATCCAGATACTTGCTCCAGTGATATACTACTAGGGAATATATATACCAAGTTTATTCTACAAGATTTCAGCATATTAAGAAAGGAAATGCAATTAATCTTGAAGAAAAATTTTCATTTGATGCAGAGCTATGCAATGAAAATATTTCTGAATTTGTTTGGCATTTGAAAGTCTTCCTTAGATATTTTATTTTACAAGATTTAAAGAGATTTTATCCTGTTGGTTTGTGATGTAATTTTGTTATTCTAAATTTATTTTCATGTAAAAGATGCTCAGATAGCCCATTGGCAGGTAATATACACCCACAGACAAATCTGGAGTTGCAATAAACAAACTGAAATTCACTCTGTGTAAATAAATTCAGGAAAAGTGTTTTGTAGTATGCATGATATTGTCTTTATTATCACCTGCTTCAGCGAAAGCCCAAGAAGGGGGTATGCTAAGAGTTGCAAGTCTGTCCATCTGTCTGTCTGTCAGTCTGTCTATAACACTTGTGGATAATGACTCAAATAGTGTTTGAGCTTTTGTAAAACTTGAAATTGAAGAGTCTTATGACTAAAGGGTGATGCCTGTTGTGTTGTATAGTCTTTTTTAGATGGGACACAAATTTAATTCTGGATTTGGGTCAACTAGGTATACCATTAATTTTGGTAGATAAAAGTTTGGTGAAATCATCTTTATTTATGTATATGTATACTGATGTTCTTAAATCCAGTGGTTTTTATTTGGGTGAATCTTTGGAAAATAGGCCAAATTTATATACCCCCCCCCCCCAAAAAAAACCCCAAAAAACCCCCAAAAAACAAGCTATACGGTATTTGAGGTCAGAATGTCATTAAGGTATAAAAAAAATTTCAGATGGCATCTCAAATATTATTTGAAATGGTTTGCAGATGATAACAAAGTTTTTTGTAAGCTAATTAAAAATGAAATTTCACATAAAGAGTCTCCATTACTTCAAGGTGGACATCCATAGTTTGGGTCACTTAAGGTGACATATGGTAACAGTATGTATGATCCATAGTAGTAATAAAAGTTCTTATAATGAGGTCAAAAGGTTAAGGTGATTGATTCAGAAAATTTAATATACAATTTATTTCAAATACTATAAAAAGATTTGACAATTAAATTTCATATGAAGGGTCTCTGTCACAAAGTGATTACCTATATAGCAATGAAGTGTCATAGGGAGAGTCTTCATAAAGAGTTTCCCAGTTTTAAGTAGCACAAATCAAATAAACACATGTATAATTGGGGGGGGGGGGGTGATTAAGGAGTTACATGAAGACAAAAATTCACCGAGTTTGATTGTTTCAATTTTGATTTGATGTGCAATACACTTAGAATTTTTTTTGTAAACATACTATTGAATCAGGGCCAGACAAGGGAAGGGTTGTTGCTGACTTACAGATAAAGTGAAAGTAGAAGCATATGAATTCAATCACAGGTCTGCAAATGTGACAAACAAGTTATTCTAGAATACTTTGGATGTACATTTATATGTGCAGTATTTATTTTCTTTTATAAAAAAAAAATGAGGAATTAAGGAAATAATTTATGTGAATTTCAAAAAGTTTTGACCTTTTAAACAATGAAAAGCCTTGAATAGATCAGGATGAATATCACTGTCAATATCCATTTGACCAAAGGTGAGGGTGAAGATTACATTTTGATGAAAATGTCAGGGTGAAGATCACATTTGTAGGATAAAGGTCAGAGTGAAGATCACACTTTGAAGATAAATGTCAGAGTGAAGATCACACTTTGAAGATAAAGGTCAGAGTGAAGATCACACTTTGAAGATAAAGGTCAGGGTGAAGATCACACTTTGAGGATAAAGGACAGGGTGATTGATTATTTGATGTTTTCTGCCACACTCAACAATTTTTCAGTTATCTGGTGGCATCCAGTTTTTTTATTGGTGAAGAGAGAGCCCAGATACAATGTACCAGGGAAGAGACCACTGACCTTCTGAAAGTAAGCTGGCAAACTTTCTCACATATATTGGTGCAAGCAGAGAATCAAACCCAAGCCAACTAGAGGTGAGAGGCCTTGTGAGTTTGAGTGCGATGCTCTAACCACTCGGCCACAGAGGCCCTGGTCTCTTCATTGTTGGTCAAAAATTTTTCTAAACATAAGGAAGTCAGTGATTCCAAGTTAAGTGCTGTTAGAACAAAGTTTTGAATTAACAGTTCTTTGACATATTTGATCTTGTCTGCAGAAAAATACCATGTAATATTTTGAGATAGGGCTCAATCATTAGTTACAGTTGGCTGGGAAATCAAAGTAGAGGTAAACCTTTTTTATTTCAGAAAGAGAAAGAGAGTGTGTAATAGGAGTTCAAACCAAATATCACTTTTTATTTTATTTTTTAATCATACTCGTGAAAAATTAATTAAATTTTGATGTAAAGTTATGGGGTGTTAATTTTCCAAGATTGGTACTTTCTCTTCAAAGCAACCATAAAGAATATGTAACATTAACTTCAGTTTCAATTGATAATGAATTTTTGAAAATTTATAGCATAGATGCATGTAGTTTAGCAGTGGTAGTTTAAAAAATTACAGGTATAAAGTTAAGACAAAAACAAGTTATCTGAAACACAACAAACCAAATAAAGTCATATACCTGTAACCAATAGATACATTACCTGTGATCTGGCAGTATTTGTCTGTAGAACCAGTTTATTCAATAAACAACCAGATTTATGTGCTACACATGTTTACATTAATGACTGC
The DNA here is from genome assembly GCA_024699665.1 of Ostrea denselamellosa. Classification (NCBI taxonomy): domain Eukaryota; kingdom Metazoa; phylum Mollusca; class Bivalvia; order Ostreida; family Ostreidae; genus Ostrea; species Ostrea denselamellosa. The sequence goes on along the minus strand of JAMZEH010000010.1, from coordinate 4,938,831 downwards.
AAGGTGACATCCTTCCAACTCTGACACTCATTTCTGAATCACATGACTTCTGCTGGTACGAAATCTATGGTATTCAGACAATGGCAATGTTGATTAATCTTGTTAAGAAAAAATGAAAATGTATACCAAAAAACATATGACATGAAATGTGTAATATGAAATATACACTAGCAACATGTATTCTCAGAATGTCTTGGCATCCATATATTCCTTCCCTGATGTATGAGCACTATAATTCAGAAAACTACTTCCTTGAGTTGAAGATCTTCATGAACAAGAGACACAGTGTCAGCTACAAAGGCAAAAAACATTTTCAACCACAAAATGAGCAGTGAGCTTCTCATATTTTCTCCTACACTGAATATTTTATCGAATGAAAGAAGTGATTTTACAGAAGATTTTTTTTAAAAGAAAAAAAAAGACATTTGTGATATTTGGTAAGAAATAATGTCTTTTTGTAACAAATGTGCTGTATGGGAGATATTTATGCAAGCTAGCTAGAATACTTTACAATTATTAACAGTTTTGCTTTAGCCACTTGAGAAGTATAATATTTACTGTGCTCAGAGGGTGAGGTGAATATTGTACTTAGAGGGTAGCTAAACCATCGTACTGACTAAGGAACTGTAGAATTCAAGATACCTGCTCAGTGATCTCTGTAGATCAAGTTTGAATTATTTCTAGAATTCAACATTATTACTCCAGTTCACGATAGAATTAAGTTGCCTTTACAATTATATAGTGCCAGATAGTGCAAAGTCAGTAGAGATATGAGTTTTCATTGAGTAACCAGAAAATAATAACTAAATCAATTTTGAAATTCCATATCTATATTTGTTGGAGAAATCAAATATTATATTCAACATCTCAAGGATGTGCAGGTGAACATGTGTTCTATTTTCCCTAAGTTGTGGTTGTTTGTTTGTTTCATGTCCCATTGAGAATTTTTCACTTATATTGAGATGTCACCAGCTGTAGGTGAAGAACCATAAATTTAGACCTATGCTTAGCACTCAGGGCCATAGCAGTATGGGCTCTTTAATGTGCCAATGCCTGCTGTGATGTGGGACCTCCATTTTTAAGGTCATATCCGAATCACCCATGATTCTCACTTCTAATGCTTAGCATTTAGCAAAGGAGCAATCACTACCTATTTTTACATTTTAGGTTTAATACAGTTTTCCTTAAGTTAATTGTTTGATCTCAACTAATGAGAAAGCATAGAATTATATTATATAATATATGTATTTACAATTTTAGTGCCACAAACTTATGATCGAGTCCCAAATAATCCCTGTTTGAGCTAGGTGATTCGGGTGAGCATTGTGGCCCATGAGCCTCTTATTTGTCTTATAAAATTATAAGTCCTGGGATTATGTGACATAAATGAAAATGTATTTAAAACATGCAGTTATTTGATATTTAATGATTTTTCATATTTAAAAGCATTGGATCTGACAAATACATAAATGGTGTCTTTTTACAAGTTAATTATTCCAAACTTTGTTGTCTACAGGTCTGTTTTCATCTTTATTTTGCGTTTCCTTTCTTGTCTTTCTGTACTGAGTAAGGTTTAAACAAGATAAATGGTTTCTGAGTGGAGTGACCTGACATCTTTGACAGTAATGAAAAAGAGATACTCATCTTGGACTCCTTGCAACTTGTAATGTTATAGTTTAAATGTGTTCCCTGAACCCACCTCAATTAGACTGGCATTGCACTGATACTTCCCATTAAATTTCTTCACCTCAACTGGAGGGGGGGATGGAAATTTAAAAAGAAAAAAAAAGAAAAATGTGCACAATTACAATGCAGTTTCTTTTCTTTTCTTTTTTTTTTTTTTTTAATAAATGTTCTACCTGTGTTAAAAAGTAGTGGGCTAGCTCTTTAAGAAATTGTTATCAACATTGGCCAGCCCCCCCATACATATAAGGGTCTGTCAATACTTGTTAAACCGACAGTGGTATTTTGGCAGCTGTGTTGGTGTGTTGGAAGTTTTTTTTTTTCGTCTTATTTCTACCTTTCAGATGTTTTGTACATTGTGAAAGTTAGGGTGTTTTTTTGACAGTACTGTATTTTCTCCTATTTCTATCAACATATTGGCATGAAGTAATGCCACCACACTAGGAAAAGTCATGCTTTTGGAGGAGGTGGAAGTCTTTTAGTGCTCTGCAGAATTTACGATTGTACAAAATGGAATTTACTTGTTATCTAACAATTCTTATAAGTTTGATGGTGAGTATGAAAGTGTGATATCTTTGATACATAAGTAAATGATTTATGAATTCCAGAGTGATAAATTCTCAGCCTCTTTAAGAACCAGGTAACAAATAGTTAACATATAAGGGAGGTCCGAAGACAAATACATGTGTCATGTTTCATTTGTGTTAAGAAAATTTACAAAGGAGTCATATTATTTATAGTGTCTTTTGACTCCAAAGACATAAAATTTGTTCTTTTTTTCTCAACAAATTAGATGAGGTAATTTTTCATCTACTTTGTTAAAGAAATTTACCCAGCTTTCATGATGAAAAATTTAAGACATGTATAAATTGTGAAGTATCAGTTTGTGCCATTTTGTTTATTAGATTTGTTGATACTGTGCAAAAAAATAAATTAAAAACCTGCCAATTTAAATTGCTTTGATTAAATCAAATGCATACTGTAAGTTTATGTATAACTTTAAAAAGTTTGGCAAGTCATTTATTTTAGCAGTACAATATATACTGTGTTACCCTGATTATTAGAAAGCCAATTTTATTAGGGCTTTACAATGAAAATATACAAGCCCCACAAAAATCATATTGTCCATCCGTGTGTATGTCTGTCATCTGTCTGTCATCACTTTCATTGTGACACAATATTTTGAACAGTTTTCAACATAAGAATTTATATTTGAATATGCAAAGATAGTTGACCATTAAAAGAACACACCTAAAGGGTCATGAGGTTGGCATTGAAGGTTACAGCAGACTTTCAATTTCAAAACTCATTGTGACATAATAAATGGAAAAAATTTTCAATTTTAATATTTTATACAATTGTTGATAATGATTAGAGAAAGACACCTATATAGATCTTGTTCCATCTGTCTGTCCATCTGCTCACCATCACTTTCACTGTGACACGGTATCTAGTAGTTTTTAACATAAAGCTTTCATAGTTTATACAAAGGTAATTGACCATTAAGGTTGGTCCATCCTTTTAAAATCTGTGTCAATCAAATATTTTTCATTTAAATAGCTTAAGCAACTCTTAAGTTAACTAAACATATCTTATTTGACATACTTTTTAATGCTTATTTTCTTATAATGTGTCTTAGAGCACACACACCCAAATTCAAACATCCAGAAATTTCACATAAAGATGATCTGATAATTTAAGTTATTTGCTAAAACACACCATATTAGCTAGGTGTATTAATATCGTAAAACCAACATATATTCACTTGTTATGAACATTTTTAAAAATTTACTCAGGAAAACATAAATAATTTTATGTTAACTACCCATAGCCTTCGGAATAAATCACAAAATGTCTCATTTTTGGAAAATTTTCAAAATCTAGATTGATTTTGTATTTTACATAATAGACTACTCCATATACACAGCAAAATAAAATGTGTCAAACAAACTGCATAACAGGAGAAAGGGTAAGGGTGGGGAGGGGGGGGGGAATCCACCCCCCTGAAAATTTCCCCCTTGAACCTTTTTAAAACTACAACTTGCCATCATTTACCTGACTATTTATCCTTTAAAAATTGTACATTGCCACACATGGTGCATTATATTTCTAAATTGTCCACTTGTGTACCCAGCTCAATCACATGCCTGCCAACACATCACAGTCTTTCCTCACTGCTACTAATATAGGTGATGAGATGGACAAGCTGTTTTCACATTTGACAGGTGAGGGGGGAGGGAGGAGGAGAGTGTGTGTGTAGGCCAGAATAATTGATTCATGCAACAAAAACAAGGCACCAAGAGCAGAAGCATTAGATACTTATAATACATGGGATTTACTCTCCTTCTAGCAGATGGAGGGTCGACGCCTTCCTAAATTTTTCTTTTTTTTTCCATGGGGCTTACTTTTACATGTATCATCTATTTAAATTCATCTTAATATGTTGACTCTGAAAGTGCTAAATAATAACCAGAATGGTCAACCAAAATTTGAATGTCAGTTGTTGAGTTACAGCTCACAATTAAGCCTTCTCCAGAACAGCTTCATCTTCTACTCGTATAAATCCAAACTTATACCTATTGCATGATTCAAGTAAAAATACTACTGAAGCTTGTGGTAACTGATCAATTTTTGTGGATTGGTTTAGCTGGGATATAATTTGGTAGATATGATTTCTCTACATTGAAGCATTATATAAATTATGTATTTCATTGTGGTTTGAAATATGTTGGATAGGAATACCAACAAAAATACACGAAAATTGATCCTGCATGAAATCAAATTGATTTCACTTTATTAATGATCAAGAGTTTGATAGCATCGTCCCTCAGCAGGCGCTATGTTTAGAACCCATTTACCCCTTGAGACAGTTCTATCCGGGTAAGCGGATCAGTTTGTTAACAGCTTTTGTTCTCATTGTGTCATAAAGTTTATCTTGAATTTTCATCCTGCTGTAGTCCTTGTGTTCTTTTATTAGTTTCTGCGGTGTTTTTATAAGGACCACACACAGGCAGGTACTGAGTGGTTACTTATGTTTAGCAAAGAGATCTTAAAATTTATTGTTATCTCTTACAGTGCAGATGATTTATGATTTATGTAAGGTAATTATAGACAATATGGATTTATATTAATGCAAATGCTCAGAAATTTTAAGATGGATTGAATCAGGATGGTTGAAGTAGGGAGAAGCTTATAATTATAGGAAGTCATCGTCAACAGGGAAATACACCCTAAGACCTTGACCAAAGTCAGTTTTTTAATCCTCTAGTTTTGGGTACATCCATCACAATGTAGTAATATGTAATTATCTTTTAAACGGAATCTCAGCACAGAATCTCAGCATTCTAAGGTTTCGTTGATCCTTAAGAGTTCAATATATCAAAACTGCAGATGGACCTTTTTCACAATAAATCAAGAATGCCTGCCTTATGGAGCTTGCATGAGTTTTTTTTGTTGTTGTTTTTTTTTGTTTTTTCACTTCAGTTATAAAATTGTGCTTGTAGTCATTCTCATTAAAGCAAAACTGATTTTATCATTAAGGAGGAATGTGACACCAGAAAAATTTAATGTGGATGAAAAATGGAGAATAGATACAATAATATTTTGAAAATGAAAACTTCAAAATTTATTTTATTTAGTCAAAAATGCAGTTCTAGTGGAAAGTAAGCTGAAAAAAATATGAAACTCCTGCTGGACTCGAACCAGCTATCTACAGTTCAGCAGTCTATGTGCTTACCTACTGAGCTACTCAGCTAGGCAATGAACTTTGAAATAAATAGTCAAATAAATATTACTGATATTTATATTTTCATTCATGGTTTTAACGGAAGTCAGCCATTAAGACATTAATGTAGAGTACATTGTACTTAGGGTTGATGCAAATTGATGCTCTCTCTCTCTCTCTCTCTCTCTCTCTCTCTTTCTCTCTCTCGCTCTCTCAATGTCTTATTTTAGTTACTTATTCTGATTTTTAACATTCTTTTTTTTAAGCCTCTGTTTTCTAAAAGTCATGCAAGAGTGTCGCTAGACTTTTTTTCAGGCATATAATTTACTATGTCTTTGGATTCTGATGTGAAATTTTAATATGCTGCCAGTTTTTCCATAACGATAGCTGCTGCTCTTTGTAATGGTACGATGTATTTGAAATCTGAAGAATTATGGACATGATAGAAATTGTCCTTCAGTTTGTTCCTTGCCGACTGCCATTCCAAACGCTGCTATGTACACAAGTTTATCTAGTAAACATCTTTTATCATGTAGAGTTATTTTTGAAAGGAGGGAGTGTCATTAAATTAAGGAGAAATTTATTTGACAGAGCCAGTTTGAAACAGCATTATAGCTTCTTACCTCTTGAGTAGAGAAAAAGGATTTGTAGAAATACTGAATGATTTTTAATATTGGGTCAAATAGGTGCTTTAAAATAGTACAGATTTAGTCCTGTATCTTGACTCAGGTTTGAGAAGGTCATTTCAGGTCACCAAAGAGAATTTTTCCTTTTATCTGTTTATACACTTTCCTCAGGTAATATAACTGCAAAGAATTACACTTGGATAAACTACCACCATTCACAGAAGAAGTACATTGTACATCATGAGATTAAAAAAGTTAAGGGAATTGATGATACAGTAAAGAAAATTTGTATTAGCAATCTCTTTTACTTATGAATTACTGATGGGAACTTGTTTGCATCAAGTAGTATTTGCAGGCAACTCTATCATATGCATAGACAAATGACAGGTTTCTGGCAACATTGAAATATTGAACAAGAAATGGGTGGTATGAAAGTAAGATATTTCTACATGGGAATAAAATTTTATAGTAATCACCATGTTAAATGGTGAAACATTATGTATAATATTAGTCTGGTCTGCAACAGTTGAAATAAAGCAATTATAAAAACCAAAAAATTCATCCATAAAACACAAAATAAACTTTAAATGTGTTTATAACATAATTAGATGCAGGTTGTATGATGTAATGGTAAATGCATGAGACACACTCCAAATTGTGCCTACTGCTTTTTTTTTTTTCACTCTGTTAGTAATTCAAGCGTTTAAGACAGATTTACAATGGAGATGAAATTCCAGCCAAATTAACACCTATCTCTGAGGCAGCTGGGTGGCACAAGACATAATAGATCATCATGCAATCTTCTTAACATTGCAGGTTGATCATTCTTAAGGGAGGGGTAAGGCAAGAATAGTGCTTTCAAATGTTTTCCATTATGCAATTCAATCTTATTTGCACAGGTGCTTTAGATTGCAGGTTTATATGCAGAGAAATGTGCACCCAGTGAATTAAAATTGCACATTCAAGCTTGCGTTTATTTTAGATTGGTGTTTGAGATGACTATTGCAAGTTTCAATGAAACACATTAAACGTTTATTAGATCATTGCAAGAGGTGCTAGCTATTAGAATAGAGAATCGTCTGACAAAGAAGATCATGGAATGCATGTTGAAGTTATGTAAGAAATTAAAAGATGGATACCAGATTAAACAATTCAGTGCCAAATTTCTTGACCTTGTTGACTACTGAAATGGTGTTTTTTCAACATAGTGAAAATGGCTCCTCATAAAATAAACTTATATTCAGAACATTTTATCACTGTATGGTAATTTAATGAAATGGTTACTTTTCATGTTTCAAAGAATTTAATTCACTACATATATGTACCAGGAGTCAATTTGAACAAAACAACAAACCAGCTGTTTCCTCAGGGACTTCTTCTGATGGCCAAGTAAAAGTGTGCTGAAATGTAACACTTGAAAATTTTTTACGTTTATGAGAATTTTGGACTCATGACTAAGGAGATGTCAATAAACAATTATGATATTGTTCAAAATGTGTTTATCTGTTAAAAGTCCCTTGATTGGCTCATTTTGTGTTGACTGAATGTTTCGACTGATAGGCTGTAAGAACAGGAGATGGACTGGGTCTTTCCAAAAATGAAGGGTGTCATGGATGTAGCAGCAATTTGTGTTACAGTACTGTAGGAACAGTACTCTGTTAACACAGTCTGCAGAAAATTACACCCACCTTTTTCAAAATACTGCATAAAAGAAGAAAAAAAAAATAGTCAATGATTATTTAAGTGTTGAAGCCAAAGGATGAAAAGAGACACAATGTATTGAAGTGGTCTTTTTTATTTTGGAAATATTCATCCATTTTAAATAATGTAACAAAATCAAACTTTCTGGGTATTCAGTAGTCTATTTGCTTGGTCCTTTTTCCTTGCAGTCATTGTATCTACAGAGTAATCTCATCCAAAAGCTATATGTTTGTATATTGTAGCAATATTCCTAACAAAATCACTTGATACTAGGCCATATTGCACATACTAATATAGTCAGGCAGGCATACAAACAACCACTTTTCAGTTTTACTTATTTGTAATAACTGATACTGTATTTTTTGTTCAAAACTTTAAAAAAAAAAATGGGGGAGGGGGGTGTATTTAAACATCTATAAAAATACATTGATCTTGAAATAATGATCACTAATGTCCATTGCAGGTGTTTTATAGTCATAAAGAGGGCAGGTATTCTGTGTTAAATTGGCCCTGTCAGTCTGATTCAGCAGGTAATGAGGGGTGATGATCACCATTTGTTGGGGGCATTGGGGTCCCCTCCTCATTGTCCCCAGCATCGAAGCATTGTTATTTAATTATTTAAATTATCAGTCTCTGAATATGTTTTTGATGGTCACAGTCTGAAATGAATAGAACTGATAATTTAAGATCTGTAGCTGAATAGCAGGTTTTCAACAAAAAAGACATTTTTGAGAGTTCAGACAATGGGAATTGCAGATAGCAAAGTGAGAGATTTGGTGTTTAGTAAGGCAATGTGGTACTGTTAGGTGATTGGAATTATCTTTTCATCGAACAATATTTTGGTTTTGCCTATTTTATCTTTCTATTGATGTGTGCACAAATCATGTCAAACAGTAGAACACCCAAGCATTAAGCTGGCTTTCAAGTCAGATTTGGTATCTTAAGATTCAAAATTGAGACAAAAAGCATATATCACGTTCAATGCTTTTTTCTTCTGTCATGAATTTCATAAATCAGTGATGATGCACTTCAATCAGGTATAAATTTTGCAAAGATGATAATTTGATGTTCTAGTGACTTGATTTTTAAAAATTGATCTGTTTATTTTTGATGACACATAGATTATCTGAGAGTAAGTAAGATATTTAATATTTTTACAGACATAATCAAAGAAGTTCAACAAAAGTTATTGTTGATAATAGCACTGAAGTTGAATTTCCTTAAAAATATAACTAAATTTAATTTCACCTGTAAGATGCAATTTGATTGGTTCATTTAAGATGTAAGTTTTATACTTTATGCCTGCATACTTCATGAAGCATGTTAGTGTGATTCAGTTGCTGTTACAATGCATTTGGCGCCTCTTTTTCTATTTTGATGCTATAACATTGTTGCTTTGTGTCAGAAAAAAATCAGATTTATTATTAAAATATATTTCATATTGCTAATATCAAATTACATCAAATCTGGTTTTCTAAGTTAAATTATAAAGAATGAAAGTATTTCTTATTGATTTTGTATGTTATAAAGTAAGTTCATATAATTACTGCTTTGCAGATTATAATGGGTAACCTGCCCAAAGTTACTTTTAATTATATAAAATGAGTAAATATTAATTTCATTCCTTAAATGAACATGAGTCAGTAATTACTATGAAGTTCAATATTCGGCTGCCAAAGTAATTAAGCCAAACTTGACAATTGCCACAAATTTTGACCTATGCATGTCGTTCAAGGCTGTAGCAATGACAAAACTGGCACCAGACCGCCATTTTTAAGGTAATATCTGCAAAATCTATGACTTTTGCTTCTGATGCCAGAAGTTTGGTAACAGAACAGTGACTGCCTATGTTAAAAGTCTTTGGTTTAATGTGGCAGCTGGGATAAAGAATTGAATGGGAGACCTCCAGTTTGTGATGCAAACTTCCTAACCACTAGGCTGCTGAGACCGGTGTAAATAGCAAGGTCTGTGACAAACAACAATGTATAGGTCTACAGTGTCTACAAATACTCTAGTCTGCAATTCTGTTGTTGAATGCAGTGAAGGTTTCCAAAACAGGATCACACCTTATACAGGGCATCTGGGAGCCACATTGAAGCCACTGTTGAAGTAGTTCTTTGTAATGTATTGGGGGCACAGAGGATGAAGGCGGCAGAAAATACTGTGATTTTGGCTTACCTCAGCGGCATGTCACAAACTTAATACATTTTCAATTTTACTGTCGACCAAATTCAGCACTGTATCACTTGGTGAAGATGACTGAAATTGATGGAAAGAAGTATTTTAAAAAATCTTCAAAACTGCTAAACCTTACAAGAAATTAATGTCCATATATATGAAAAAGAATCATGATTCTGCAACCCAGTGTCTCCAGAGCTAGGGTGAAGACACATTAGGAGTTTAAAGTACAACAGGAATAGATCAGAAAATTCTATAAAATTGTCTGATATGCAACGAACCATTTGTAGGTTAGTTACTCAGGTTTGTTCACAATGTTACTCACAAAGCAAGGACAGGGCCACAATAGGGTTTGAATATATAGAAAATGCTTTGAAAGATTCTCTGAAAAGAAAGATCACAAGTCAGAAATTTGTCAAAAAAGTTATATGCAAGCATCAAGTCCTAGTAACCACAAAGTGCAATTTGTCAAATTAATATTCAAACATCATTGTATAATTTAGATTCAAATGTGTTTAGACCACAACCCTTCAGCCAGGGTGGAACCACAATAGACTAGGGGTTTCAAATTTTACATTGAAATATATTTTAGTAAAAAAAATTAAAATATCTCGGGAGACAATTTGAAAAATTAGTATGCAAGTATCCTCATGTAGTGTAGTATTAAGTTTATTCACACAGGACACCTTGCAAGGCCAGAGCGAGGTTAAATAGGGTCAAAGTTTTAGGTAAATCTTGTAAAATTAAGATTATGAAACCTGGAAACAAGGTGGGGGTAACAACAGGGTTTGTAGATTTACAACAGCATTTCTGGTAAACAATATGCCCCATGGGCCTCTTTTACAGACCACAATGTATATTTTTCAACTTTGATAAATAGTTGCAAGTATCATAAGATTCCCACACAGCTTCAGTTTTATTAAAAATCTGTATACAACATTACAAAATGGTACCAGTACTACTGAAGTGTAATTCTTTTTTCCAAAATCAGTATATCATTAAGTTGTTCCAAGACATTAATTGAATTGATATTTAAAAGTTTGTAACAAGAATGTATTTATATTTGCATATTGTAATTGACTGATCTAGCAACTAATTCCCAAATTAATATGTATATAAGACGAGAAGAAATGCTAGAGTAGGTACATACAGAAATTCTTGAGTAGGTACATATAGAATCCTCGGTTCAAGGCAACAGTATTTAGAACTGTTTATTTCAGAAATAAATTTCATTTTTGAAAAAGACCATGGTATGAAATGTGACGCTTCACACCAGCATACTTCATTAGGCATGTTAAATTGTGTCCAAAATATCACTATAATGTGTCCAAAGTATCACTGTAATGTGTCCAAGTATCACTGTAATGTGTCCAAAGTATCACTGTAATGTGTCCAAAATATCACTGTAATGTGTCCAAAGTATCACTGTAATGTGTCCAAAATATCACTGCAATGTGTCCAAAGTATCACTGTAATGTGTCCAAAATATCACTGTAATATGTCCAAGTATCACTGTAATGTGTCCAAAGTATCACTGTAATGTGTCCAAAATATCACTGTAATGTGTCCAAAGTATCATTGTAATGTGTCCAAGTATCACTGAAATGTATCCAAAATATCACTGTAATGTGTCCAATGTATCACTGTAATGTGTCCAAAATATCATTGTGATGTGTCCAAGTATCACTGTAATGTATCCAAAGAGTCATTGTAATAATTCCAAGTATCATTGTAATATGTCCAAGTATCATTGTAATGTATCCAAGTATCACTGTAAATGTGTCCAAAATATCACTAATGTTTCCAAGTATCACTGTAATGTGTCCAATGTGTCACTGTAATGTGTCCAAGTATCACTGTAATATGTCCAATGTGTCACTGTAATGTGTCCAAGTATCACTGTAATGTATCCAAAGTATCACTGTAATGTGTCCAAGAATCACTGTAATGTGTCCAATTATCAATGTAATATATCCGTATGTCACTGTAATGTGTTCAAAGTATCATGTAATGTTTTCTTGGTGTCAATGATAAACTTATATTAAATATTCTCTTACATTTGCAGACAGTTGGTTGTGATGGGATTGTGGGATCTGGTGCAGTAGTAGATCGGTGTGGTGTCTGTGCTGGGAATAATCGGGATTGTCAGACAATCTCTGGGATCTTCACTCGGGCCTCGTTACCTTATGGGTATAACCTAATCACTCGCATTCCAGAGGGTGCATGCAGCATCAACATCACAGAACTTGGAACCAGCAGGAACTACCTAGGTAAAACAATGCCTCAGGCTAGAATTGGTGAAGCTAGCAGCATAGAAATACTTTGCAATAATTCTAACATCAGCACAAAAATAGCCTATATTACGACCAGTATGCAGTTTTGAAATTTGTGAAGTAGTAATATTCTAAACCACCTTAGATTTTATATTCTGTGATTAAGCCAACATGTTCCAGGGGCTTAAGACTGGAATATTGCTTTATAGCTACAAAAATATGGAGTGAACTTCATAGATTAGAACTTCATGTAAACTACAAGGCAATCACTAACAGGTGCCAGTTCAGAGTCCATTCCTCCCCCTCCCACTGAAAGCAGTCAAAAATACATATTTTATAAATTGGATCCTCTGGAAAAAATTGCTAGGGTTGACACCCATCCCCCCTCTTAAAAAGGCTTATGGATCTATGCATGGTAAATATTGCACATTATACAGATGAATGTTATGTGGAAAGTTTTAGTACAGTTCATTCTCATTAAACTGCCACCTTTTGTAATTTGGAATAGGTAGCATAACGAAATTGAGGACATATTGGCTATAAAATATATATGTATTGATTAATAATTTATCATATTATGTTTGATATTTATTAGCTATTTATTTACTAATCAGTGGATCGGGATGACAGTATGCGAATTTGGCATTATAATGCAAGATTTATATAATAGGAAAAACACTCCAAACATGGCAGTATAGTGACAGTGGTGAGGAATTGAGTAGTGATAATTTGAGATTTAACTGTGTACAGAAATAGGCTACATAAATGTATAGGCAAACACAGAAGCAAAGAAATTTAATGTCCCAATTACAAATGTTACATTACAGTCAAACCTCATTATCTTGAACTTGATGGGACCAAGAAAACCTTTAAGATATGTGAGGATTCGACATATCAAGGGTAAAATATTAAAGAATAAGTGGTTGGGATTTCCAAAACACTTTGACATATCCATGGTATTTGATATATTGGTGTTCAAGATACTGAAGTTCAACTGTATATCAAATGGACTCTGCAACAACATGAATATAACACCAAGAAATCAGAGATAGTACTTAGGAAATAGACCTTCTTGCTAACTACAGGAGAAACTGCCAAACAGAGTAAAAGTGAAAGTAGCTGTGGCACTGTATTGACAGATAACAATATTCACTTTAGTTAGTCAAACTCAACCAGTTCACATAGAATAATTGTTGGCAAAATGGTAAGGTAACTAACAAAGAATTCTCTGTAGGTTGTAAGCTTTGTTAATGACACTCTATCAATTGCTAAAAAAAAAAACTCTCTGGAAACACCTATGAATTACAATCCTAGTTAAGGAAAAAAGTAATACAAATTTTACCTAATTCATTCAACTTGTACAGACAGGTGTGTTGTATGAGAAAGTGCATCAGCATTTATCATGTACTTGAGAACTACATTTGTTTGGAAGAGAGGATTTTCCATGCATTTTCAAATAATCTAATTCATTTTTCCTCATTTATTAATTGTTCAATGTTTGCAGAAATTTCAAATTTAGGAGTAAGGGATGGGTACTTTAAAAGCAATACAGTGAGACTTGTATGTATGTGGATACTATCATCAAAAGGCTTTCTGGAGTAGTGCAAACTTGGTAATCTTGCTAAAAACCTCTTTATTTATGTTTAGTAAACCAAAAGCTTTTAGACATTAAAAGAAGTTATCTCTTTGTAGATGTTTTCACTGAGACAGCAAATCAACAAGGTGTGAAAAGGTGGCAGGTCAAGATTAGATAAAAAGCCACAAGACTGTGTTCATCAAATTAAATTAAAATGTCTTATAGTATTTTCACTGGTCTTGTTAAAACAAACTGGGTACAAAGTCAACACTCTGTAACCCATAATTTCTCAATGAGAGGATTAGATGTGACACACGTCCATCCGTTGTACACTGTCTGCCATGAAGATTTTTTTTGTTTGTTAACATAACATTGCATATTTGAAAATGTTTTCGATTAGATAAGAGGTTTATATATGTGTGTTTGTGTGTATGTCTGTGTCTGGGTAAAAGTGTATTACTGATAGCAGGACTGGGTACTCATATATGGGTGGGGATGTCTAATCAGAGTTCTCATTTACTCAGAATTTGATGGTAATGCTTACGAAAAGAGTGTATAACATATTGTTCTTAAACCCAGCTTCTCCAAAAGGGAATTCAAAAATCTTGCTGAAAATTTTGACACGACGAGCTTGCTCCAGTGATTACATATTCGAGTCATGTGATTTGCTCTTCAGCCGAAAATTATGAGTATTACCTGTAATGCTTCAGGAAAATGTTACCATCACTGCAGAATACTTCATGGATAATTCTGTTGATAAAACTAATAAATAGTTTGGAAAGTACCAGAAACGTTTCTAATTTCAGACAAGCCTTCGTACGTTTTGTTGTTGATAATATACTTGGTTTGAAGGGGGAAAAAAAATCACAGCCAATATGATGTCACAGTGCAGTTTACATCAACCTCATTATATTTCCTGCGTTAAACGAATAGGCGGATTAAATGCTAGTCATGTTTCTCTTCACTTGTCTCACACTGCTAGCTGATGTTTGGGTAAACTGGTAAATGAATATATCAATTTAATTAGTCATATCATGACATCTGAAAAAAAAAACTGACTTGATTTACTCATTTGTGGCTATTATTATTTGGATATTCTATTGTAACAAAGCTGTATCTATTAAACCTTTGGAAAGAAAAAAACAATAGGGTGCCCTACCTTATGCCACATATTTTTTGCCATTACTTGTCTCAAACCTTGTGTATAATTATTTGTGTTTATATATCCATTTCCTTAACTCCTTGTCCTTTTAATTACAACGTATTTCTCATTGTCCAGACTACAAATTCTGTACATAAATGTAATAAAGAAGAGACTTTGATCTTTAATTTGTAATATAACAACTTCAACAATTAAAATTGACAGTTTTGCATGTATATGTCATGAATTATATTAAGTGACTGAAAGCTAAATTTTCTAAATCATACCATTGTGAGAAACTTGTGGTTGTATTCTGTCATGTCCATTGTAAGCTTTAAAATTGAAATATTTTTCACATGCAGATGAAATGGTTTCATCTTAAACACTGAGTATGTACATGTATAGCTATTGCAGTGATATTCTGTCTCGGTTTGAAAGATTACAAATTCCAGTTCTGTGTATAATGCAGGAACATGAAATTTTTATACCTCATAGGTGTCAGACTGTGAAGAAAGATTTTATTTCTTATCAAATCAACCCTTTAAGGTGGCTCTTTATGCAAAAGTTTTATTTAATGGCTCATTAAAGCATATCATATGAACTACTATGATATCACCATTGAAAAAAAAGAATAATACAAACTTGTAATTATTTTATATGAAATTTTTTTGTTTTTTCCCCCCTCATTATTCCAGAAATGACATGCACAAAAAAATACTCATATAAAATAATTGAGAGCGTGTATCACTCTTTTGATGGTGAAACCATACTCTATATGAGATGTTTTAACAAGCCAGCATTAAATAAAATTTAGGTGTAAAAACCCACCTTAATAAGCAATTTAGGAAGCAGTGACTTTTGCCATTTAAGTAGAACAAATCTTAATAAGGAAGTGTGTAAGGGGCAGACTGTGAAGTGAAAGTATTATTTTAGAAAAACAATGACTAAATTTGATGACCTAGTGATTTTTTTCACTTTGTACCTCTAATGTGTACATTAATGTTATATTAACAGAATTAAATATGTCTACTGAAGCCATGTAGAGTTCAATTTGCTTTGAAAGTTTAACAGGCATCCCCCAATACTTTAGAATTTTAATGTGACTTATAAATAGGGGGAGGGGGGGGGGGTGGTAGGCAAGAGAATTGAATTCTCCCTCCTTCAAGTCTCTCACTTCAAGTCTCCTCCATTCTATATATTCTCTTCCTGCCTTTTCTCCCTCTTTCTACTATCTTCCCTCCCTCCTGCCCCTTTCTTCCCTATTTCTATTCCTTCCTTCTGTTCTGCCCAATTTCTTCCCTCATTCTATGCCCTTCCCTCCCCCTGCCCCTTTCTTCTGCCCCTTTCTCCCTTCCTTCTGCCCCCTCTCCTGCCCCTTTCTCCCTTCCTTCTGCCCCCTCCCCTACATCTTTTCCTTTGAAAATCCTCGTCTACCATCCACTTTTCCCCCTCTTTTATCCTGTTCACCCACACATAATAGTCTGTTTATGGTATAGTGTATAATTCCTTAATATGAGACAGCAGCAGAACGTCGTATTTCTCTTGTGTTTGTTTGTCAGATAGTGGCTACACATATATACATATATAAAATATATAATATATATATATGCTCCCTCTTGATACATTAAATAGTCCATTCAGACTTTATACATGATAAAACAGCCTTCTGTAAACACATTTATTACACAAGTTCGACAGTTGGCGGCCAGAAATCACATTAAGATTGTGTCAAAATTCCTGATGATAGCATTTTCTGTTGGCTGTGAAAAGGTTTGATCATCTAACTAGGCGGGGCCCCTGGGTGAGTGCTTTAGTCTGGCCAACAGAACACAGGTAAAATACCTGTTAATGAAAATAAATTTGACAGTCTTGTTACAACGGAAAAGAACCGTGTAACTTTATGTGGTAAAGGTCATCAAAAGATTATCAATAAATTTGTACTTGTGCGTGATTTTCTGTTTAAATTAACACATACACTGTATATTGCACTCTTTCTACCTAGTTTATCATATTTCTGATAAAAGTTACATTTGCTGTCTTGTGGACATTCCCATCTACAATTGAGGTAGCCCATTTCCAATTTGCAACCAATTCTTATTTATTTCTAGAATTGATAATCTTGACAAGAATGCATTTGAAGATCAAAAGCATCGATTGTCACACTGTTTAGCCCTTGTTGATCAATCACCTCATTTGATTGGATTTCTTTTTTTTTTTTTTTTTTCATTTCTTGACAGTTATTTGTAGAGAATTACGTCTTGATTCATTTCCCACCAATATTGAATAAGTGTTGCAATAGTTGTACAGGTCTTGACACTTTTAAAGAATTGGCATACTTGACATTTTTGCCTGCACTGAAGGAAACTAATTCAAGATAGCCTAGTGGTTACACAAGTTGGCCAGCCAGATTTTAAACTCTGAGTTCAAATCTTATGTATATTCACATTAACTGTGTGTGGTTTGATTCATCTCTATTGAAATTGATTGCTTGTCATTTCCAACTATGAAGATACATTCTGTTTCAGTCTAGTTAAATGCGGTTTTTAGTGCCGTCTGTTTCAATTTAGTTAAATCCGGCTTTCAATGCCATCTGTTTTAGTCTAGTTAAATCCAGCTTTTAATGCCGTTTGTCAGCGTGTAAATACGCACATTCCATAAACTTTATGATCTATTTCACTGCATTGTTGAAATTATTGGAAAATTTTTCTGGTGTATTTTTTACACTTTATTTGAATTTAGAATAATAGAAAACACATACTTATATTATACAATGATTTATTTGATGAATTTAGAATTTGTCCTTCTTGGACTATTTCCTTTACCATCATCCAAATATGGAAATCATTATCAATAAGGAAACAAGTCAAAGTCAGGTGATTTTCAGCTATGTTTTAAGTTATGTTTAAATAACTTACAGGTCAATAATATCTATTTTTACGTACTTGAAAGTATTCATATTAAAAAAAAAACAGTACAGAAAAATATAAATGACTAATAAAATGTCTTTCTTTGGTTTATTAAACAGGAGATAATTAAAGGTCGC
The DNA here is from genome assembly GCA_024699665.1 of Ostrea denselamellosa. Taxonomy (NCBI): domain Eukaryota; kingdom Metazoa; phylum Mollusca; class Bivalvia; order Ostreida; family Ostreidae; genus Ostrea; species Ostrea denselamellosa. Next base: position 4,920,886 of record JAMZEH010000010.1, on the reverse strand, counting down.
AAACATTGCAGAAAAAATTTGCATATCTACTAATGTGGGTTATGCAGTTTTTCTGCAGTGTTTGCTACCTTCATATCTCCTTTAACAAATCAAAGCAAGCATTTTATTATTCAAATATATGCTGCAAACTATTACTTTATCTATATCATAATGATAGTCTTTTTTGTAAAAATTTATTTTGGGATATATTCCTGTGGAAAATGAAACATTGTTTGTACTGCTGAATTGACAATTCCATAAAGGTAAAACAAGATGTCATATAATTAATATGGCATTTATTTATGTTCCCATTGTCATTTATTTTTTTCCTACAGCACTGAGACTGCAGAATGGTAGTTACATCACGAATGGTCACCGCCAATTGAGTAGAGTGGGGGACTACACAGCAGCTGGAACAACCTTCACCTACAGGAAGAGAGAGGGAATGGGGTGTCCAGGCGAGTGTGTGAGTGCAAAGGGTCCGGTCAATCAGACAGTCGATGTACAGGTATGTTCAAAAGGTCAGATCAATCAGTTCTTTGATGTACAGATGTGTTCCAAAGATCAGGTCAATCAAATCATCCATGTACAGGTGTGATCACAAGCTCTAATTAAACATTTGATATACCAGATCTCCTTCTCTCCCAATTTGATCATAATATTTAGATTCTTGACCCTCTAAATACAATTTATGATTTTAATGCAGAATCTTCTGATTTTCGATGTGTACCCATTTTATGTTATAAAATTATCACTAAAGTCTTTGCAACAACAGAGATGCTTGAATAATAGTAAAATCATAATACGAAAAAAGTATTGGTATTACAATGAGTAGATAGATACACTATGTGTGCACAAATGTCAATAATGATAACGCAGTGAAGAGAGAGAACAGAGACACCGTAATAGAAGGTCACATACGTGTAAAAATTATTATAAAAGATGCGCAAGTTTTATGACATTGGGACTGACAATAGGGCCTATCTTTTGGAGTAGACATTGAAGGCACTTCTAGAGCAGAAGACCGGACCAGGAGATTTGACTGAATGACCAAAAGTTTTCATTAAAAGAAAACAAACTAAATTCAGAGGTCAACATAAACACATTAATCAAGTAATATGAAAGAAAATGGACTAAAAAGTCTGAATTTCAAGACTAAATTTCTTATTACATGTTTTCATTATTTTTGACATTGTTTTTTCCATTTTAATAACATTTAAACCAAATAAAACTTCTTGTAAAGACGAATGATTTGTACTGTATAAACAACCCTTTATTTACAATAATTCTAAAAATCTTAAAAACTCCTCATAATATCCGTTTTTGGCAGGCAGGTCTGATATAAAAGTCTAGTCAATCAGATCAAAAAGGATGTACAAGTTTGTTCAAATGTTCTGGTCAGTTAGATTGGTGACTTCATGTCAAGGTCTTGTCAATCAGACAAATGTTCTGGTCAGTTAGATTGGTGACTTCATGTCAAGGTCTAGTCAATCAGACAAATGTTCTGGTCAGTTAGATTGGTGACGTCATGTCAAGGTCTAGTCAATCAGACAAATGTTCTGGTCAGTTAGATTGGTGACTTCATGTCAAGGTCTAGTCAATCAGACAAATGTTCTGGTCAGTTAGATTGGTGACTTCATGTCAAGGTCTTGTCAATCAGACAAATGTTCTGGTCAGTTAGATTGGTGACTTCATGTCAAGGTCTAGTCAATCAGACAAATGTTCTGGTCAGTTAGATTGGTGACTTCATGTCAAGGTCTTGTCAATCAGACAAATGTTCTGGTCAGTTAGATTGGTAACTTCATGTCAAGGTCTTGTCAATCAGACAAATGTTCTGGTCAGTTAGATTGGTGACTTCATGTCAAGGTCTTGTCAATCAGACAAATGAGATGTAGGAGTGTTTGAAAGGTCTGGTCAATATACCTTTAACCTACAAGTTCTAAAAAGACAGTTAGGTACACTGTAACCATCATGCTTTATAACTTCTGAAAATTGATTTTAAATCTGTGTAAAAGCTACAGTATTGTTCTCTCATAATACCCATATAAACTTTTATGAATTTAACTTTTGGTAAATCTTGAACTTATGTCACTTAGTTTCTTCTCCAATGTTTACAAAGTAATAAATGTATCATTTGGATTTCAGTTGCTGTACTATCGAACAAGTCCTGGTATCTTGTACCAGTTCACAATTCCAAAACACATGACTAAGGCAGCCATGGAAGCAATCATTCCAAGACTGAAAATAGGGAACCAGTTTAACCAAAATGTTGAACAACCAGTGGCAGATAGCAGTGGGCAACCTGTTTATGAGACTGGATATGAAAATATCCCCACTGGTAGTGGGAGCTATCCCCTCCCCAAAGGCTACAGGCCAAGGATCATTCCAAACAGGAGGACTTCAGTACAGTCCCCACCACAATACATTCCGTTCACTGGAGGCAAACCGGAGCTGCAGAGTTTGACCTTACATGGCCAAGCAAGAAATCTTACTGAATCCCAATACAGATTGTATTCATCATACTATGGACCACATAATTCAAACCAAGCTGTGTCAGGAGATTATGGCAGGCGGTATGCAAACTATCCTAGAAGTCAGAAGAACTCCATCAGACAGGGCAATTCAGTGCGGTACAGCAGTGTGGTGGATAACACCCTTCCTCTTCTCTCTGCCCAGAACATTCCTGATGCTTCTAATTATGAGTGGAGGATCATTGGATTCACGGAGTGTTCTTTGACCTGTGGAAGAGGTAGGCATTGCTGTCATGGATGCTTTTCATTTAGCAGGTACCTGAACTGTTATATTAAGAGCAGTACATCCTTGTATACCTGTTGGTTCTAAATTTTAAAGTGGAGAAAATCCCTCTTTAAAGTTTTAGTGACAGTTAGAACTCTCCTGGGTGGAGGACGAGACGACAGAAGGACTACTTTTCCTCATACATTGTTTCTTTTATGCTTCGTTAATCAGTCGGTGAATTTCTTGTGTTGTCTTTAGAGTACAGGGACACGTAGGGATTGTCTTGTTTGGTGTCTGTCTGTCTTTCATCTGAGAGGAATTACACGTTTACGATATGAATTATATACTTACAGGGAATGCATGTTCTTTAAGCTAAAGCACTGAGTGTATGTACTGGCAGAAATAGCAACATGATGTTGATAATAATTTGGACAATATAATGTGAAAGTTAGACCAAAATATTTTTAGTAAATATAAACCATAGGTGATATATACAACCATTTGTTCCATGAAGTGTTCCCTTAACTTTTTTTAATATTCGAAATTTAAATTCTCCTTTATTTATAAGAACAGACAGTGTTAGGTGTAAAAGTTTGTTTTAGTTCATTTTATGCTTTGCTTAAAGGGGCATGGAAACGATTTGAAGCAAAGCACAAAATGAACTAAAACAAACTGTTACACCTAACACTGTCTGTTCTTATAAATAAAGGAGAATTTAAATTTCGAATATTAAAAAAAGTTAAGGGAGCACTTCATGGAAAAGGGCATGAACACGATTTGAACTAAAATTTTATATTCCCATTTTTAATATGTACAATATTTAACAAAGGTATTTCTAATGGTCAGCAAAAATTTTTATGTCTGCTTTAAATGAAATTTTTACTAGTACGTAAACAAAAACATGACACAAGCCTTGTTTATAACAAAGAATGTGCATTTCTCTTGTAATTCAACAACTGACATTAAAATTTTTGCTGACCATTAGAAATACCTTAGTTAAGCATTTAAACATTAAAAATGGAAAAATAAAATTGAAAATTTTCAGGTCAAATCATGTCCATGCCCCTTTTAGTAACATAAACTGTTATGGTAAAGAGTATTTAAAATTTATCATATGATATCTTGTTGAAGTATATTTTCAAAATTCATTCCCAGCCATTTATACAATGAAAACCTTGCATTTCCTTTTTTCATGGCTTATTTCTTTAATTTGCTACAAAAGCCATCTCATTGGTAAATTAAGTTTACGCATTTTGGACGCTACATTAAAGCCAACATGGTATTATGAAATTACAGCAACAAAATTCATTACCTCAAAAAATTGCAAACACTGATCATGAAACTTATGGAAAGAAATTTACATAACTAACAACAAACTTGAGGACTTTTTAAAAAAAAGATTTTCACATAAAATTAATGTCCAAAATATGTATATGAATGTTTAATCTATCGATTTATTCATTCTAATATTTAAGAACAGCATGACTTTTAATTTAGATTTTATATTTGTATTTTTTTTCTCTGATATGACATTAAGTCATAAGATTTACAAGATCAGGGATTAAAGAAAAAAAATCAAATGAAGTATGTGATGTTAGAGGCATTGAATTCAACATTTATCAATTGTATGATATCTAACGCAAGAGTGGTTATCAGATTTAAAGGAAATGTGGGCCATTTTCAGTATTCACATTGTTTGAAATGAGCTGATTTTTAAAATATGATTTGACATTAATGAGAATTTTATTTAATCCCTCTGTGTATTTGTTCTTTTGGTGGCTAGACCCATATATCATTATTTGTTATCATAGACTCCATCAAATGCATGTAATACCTCTAGAGCCCTGGTATTTTAGTGAGGATTGACAAAAACGTAATGTACCAGGTTCCCTGGTAGTTAGCATGAAAAAGTAAACCGAAATATGAATGAAGTACATACATCTGGAAACAGGTGGCTGGATTTTCTTGTTGATGCTTTTATTGTGTAATCAAAATTTGCAGGACCTGGGTTGCATCTTTTTTGACCTCTCTGACAATTTAATCCTTGATACTGTAAATATATCTCTCTGTAACTGTATTAACTTTTTGGGTGTAGCATATTGTGTAAATCTGATAAAGTATCAGATAATTTTTACAGATGCTTAAAAGATTAACAAAGTAGATTCTCTGAGAAAAGCATTTTTGTATCACCCATGTAGCATAGATTGGAGAACATTTAGATAGAGAAGATAATTTTCAATTTCTAACTTGAATACTGGACCAAGCACTTAATTCAAGGGACTTAACTATGTAAGTTTTTCTGTGTCATCAGCAGATAGAAGTTTGCCACATAAATGTCATAATAAATTGTTTTGTGGGTTTTGATGAGTAGCAGTTTTGTTAAGATTTCATTTTAATTTGTAGGAGTACAGCAGACTAAGGTAGTGTGTGTAAATAAAGATCAGAATCTGATTGTGACTGATAACAACTGTGTTCCAACTGATCGCCCTGCCTTACAGACTGTTGAATGCAACACCAGAATCTGTCCGCCAGGGTAATGAGTCTTGAATTTTATTAGAGTTTACTGCATTTCTGAATGAATGCATGTGCATTTGTGCAGGAAAAAAACCACAATGTGTAAAAGTGTGTTGTTTTGACATTTAATGCTTAAGAGCCAGTCGAAATTTTGCACTGCGTAACTGTGTAACCAAGGGTGACATATGTGCTGAGAATTTTTGTTGAAATGTTGCAGAAGCATTAGGGTAGGCTTTTGAAGATCTCATTTGTGTCCTGTTGAGGTGATTTTAGGAGGATAAACAGTGGGACTGACTAGGGTTAGATTGAAAGTGAGAGGGAATAATGAGCTCGCTGTCAAGTGTTATCTAAGCTGCCTGCTATCATCAATCTTCTGAAAATTAATACAGTACAGAGTTGGCTTCAAAATTTGTTTTAAAATCATTAGATTTGTTGAAGTTAATGAGCCTTAAAATTTACTTTTTCACACTCTTATGTTTGACATATGGTAAAAAAGGATAAGCAAAGCAACAGAATAGGGAGTATGCTTAAAATATGTGAAACACAAAATGATTATTATCATGAGATAAATCACATACTTAATACTAGGCTCAAAGGTTGCTTTTGGTTGGACAATGTATTTGTGACCCTGAACCAAAGTCAGAGTCACTACTAAACAATTTAGAATAGCATGGATTTGTCCAGACCTTATTGACTTTGTAAAGGTATTAGAAGCTTCACATGACACTAAGGCTGCTAAGGACTATAAACAATGTACATGCCATGACCCGGATTCAAGGTCGTTTGGTCAAGGTCACTGGTAAAAAGAATATTTGCCCACATGCTTCTTTAAAATTGAACCATTTTGAATATACCTTGCAGGAAGTATTAGGCCAGTTATAATTTATATAGACTTAGGATCAGGTCAACAGAATCAAAAGGTATCATTGATTACATTAAGAATTAAAATCAATGAGAAGTACACTTGTTGTCATGATCTCAATATTTACATGCATTGCTGACCACCTGCAACCTGAAGAAGTCATTTTATGAATTAATGAACTAGATTAACCAGTATCGACAGTACATTGTTCTTGGCTGTGTCTGAACTCTTTTCTCTAAGGAGGACAGTTTGTTCTGTAATCTCAGAGCCTTACCATGATTCTAGTTGACTAGAAATTGTCATAAATAGTTTGTCATCTTTTTAGATGACAGATGAGTCAGAAAAAAAAGAAGTATAATCCAATGATCAATATTTGTTTTCTCTGTCCAGATTACTGGGACTGTATGTGCATTGACAGAAAACTGAAAACTCAGAATGTGTAATTGTCATTTGAGACTTTTTATCTGTCCCTGTAGTTTTTTTTCTACATCAAAAGAAAAGGTTTATTACTATAACATGATCTTTTACTGTGCATTAGGGTGAAATTCTTATAAAGCTTAAGTGCAAATATGTCGTACAACTTGTTCTCTTTGGGGTTGTTTTCGTGTTTTTAGGGCAATATTATGAGGTGTGTTCTGTACTTCAGGTTAATAGATTATTGAGATGGAAATTTTAGACAAAGATCAACTTGATTAGCATTAATATTATTAGTTTATTTCCACTTCAAAAGATCTTACATAACATGAGCTGATTTACAATTACATTTTTTATTTAAAGTATCTATTTACTTTATAAATATAACTTTTATGGTTCTTTTCATAATATGTTAATGAAGTATATTGGTGTAGGTGGGACAGTGGAAATTGGTCTGACTGCAGTGTTTCCTGTGGGCGGGGCATGCAGACACGCCCTGTTGTCTGTGCCCAAAGGGTTTCTGCCACCTCCAGAATTGATTTACAGCCCAGTAAATGCCCCTCCTCCCGGCCCGAGTCTTCCAGGACTTGTATGAACAGACTGTGTGCAGATTGGAAAATCGGGGAATGGGAAAAGGTGAGTCACTTCCTGGACTAATATGTAGGCCAATCAGCATGTTGTCATTCTACTCAATTAAAGAGGATATACATTACAATTAGCTTGGCTCATGGTTGTGATGAAGGAATTTTCACTCTCTCCTAAAAAATGACATATTTCATTGTCCAGACAATTTTTGTTACAGAGAGTACCTGATATACAATTATTGGAATTCCTGGGGATAGAAGGTGTTAGACACTATTATATAAGTCATTGCTGGGGTAAATAATTTCAAAATGCTGTATGATCTCATACAGATACCAATTAATGTTATCATTTTATTCATGCATGATGACTGAAGCCCCAGTCCATAAAAGTATCAAATTTTAATCGTTTGTTGTGACATACAATTGATAGAAAATGCAAGCTTTGCAAAGTATTCAAAGATAGTATTTTATGATTAAGTTATGATAATGCAAGGTCTGCATTTATTACCTGTGAGTGACCTTCACTTTTCAGTGTTCCAGTGTGTGTGGTAAGGGACAAAGAAAACGTATGGTGGTGTGCCACAGCATAGAGGGCCAGAATGTCACGGACAAACAGTGTGAGGGCCGCAAGCCACTGGATGTCCAGATCTGTGATATGGGGTCCTGTGCTCAGGGCTGGTTCCATAGCCAGTGGTCCAGAAAGGTCAGCCTTTTGTAGAAGGGGCTAGCTCAGAGTTCATCAAGTCCAGCAGTGAAATGGAAAAATTTGTTACTGAAAAAGACTTTTAAGATGCTTAGATTGATTTAAATCTTCATGTTCATTGTTTTGCTGCAGAACTTGTAATAAATAGATCTTTTCTACCAGCAAATTAGATCTGCAGTAACCATTTTATTGACAATGTGAACACTGCATCTTTCCAGTGCTTTCCATCCTGTGGACAAGGACATCGTAGTAGGACCGTTTACTGTTCGGCTCCTGATGGAGCTGAGATGTCAGAGGCCAAATGTCAGGCAAGGAAGCCCAAACAAAGAAAATTATGTCGTAACAAAAGGCCTTGTGGAGGATATTGGTTTGCTGGGCCATGGTCTGAGGTTTGTAATTTGTTTACACAAACAGAACAAATCATGTGACTTGGTAATTATTTCAGTGGAAATTACCTGTCACTATTTGTGGATTACACCATTGTTTGAAGCCCACAGAGTTAGATTGTACCTCAAACCTGACGTACATAGTACCTAAAACCTGACGTACATAGTACCTCAAACCTGACATACATAATACCTCAAACCTGATGCACATAGTACCTCAAACCTGATGCACATAATACCTCAAACCTGATGTACATTGTACCTCAAACCTGACATACATAGTACCTCAAACCTGAGATAAAATTTAATCACATGGCTTTCATAAGATTGGATTATTCAATGCATTTAAAATTTTTAGGAAGTGTTGTTTTAGGAAAATACTTTTAGCTCTTTTTTTTATAAAGTCCAGACATACTTTTCTCTCTTTCTTATAAAGTCCAGACATTGTTACAGATATCAATAACACCTAATGTAAAAGTTATGATTAGCAACTTGGAAAATAATGCACTCTAGTTAATACAATTACTTTCCTGCTAAAATAATTACTGTGTATTATGATGACTATTGAATAGTATAAGATTTTTATGAAAATACATTTCTGTAAAACTTTATTGAATGAAAGAAAGGTGCCATATGGCAGGATTTGAACTTGAGACTGGTAGGAAATCCTCAATACCACTAGGCTGGAAAAGATTTACATACTGTAATCAGTTTAATTTAGCATAAACAAATAGAATTGCAGTTATATTAGGATGTTGAAAAATTTATAGTATATTGTCAGTATTTTTGACAAGAAAACTATACTGGAAATTTAACAGTACAGTATTGTGCATAAAGCTTCACAATTTTAAAAACAGCAATTACCTTTACATTCATTTTATGAATATACCAATTTTTATTGCTATTTTAATGTTGTATTAAGCCTATTTCAATTTAAACACTATTTTATTATTCTAAACATAATAAGGATTAGACAGCAGGTTAATGTCCAGATAATGTTGTAAGGGAATATTATGATAAAATGTAAGGAGTATGAGTAATTATTTCATATCCAAAATAAACTAAATAAGATAAGACAAAAAGAGAAAGGAGATTAAGGGAACTAAGGGGGGGGGGGGGGGGGGGGGGGTACGAGTACCTTTTCAATATGTCAGGTATATGTAAAATATTATTAAACTTTCGTACATGTAACTTGTATTATCAGTCACTCATATAGAAGTGTATGTTTCATACAACTTTAGTTCGCTAACTATATTCATGACAGATTAAAACATTATAACAGTGTCTCTGAAGCCAAGAATCTCATCACCACTTACAAATAACTCCAATGATACTTGAGCTCTAAATTGCATTACATTGATAGACTCTAATAAAATAAATCTTTGTTCTTCAAACTGAGTACTCTGTAAAACACTGAAAAACATTTGCAGTGTGATGATTGCATTCATAAGAAGGATTATCTTTTAAAACATGACCAATTGTAAGTTTATATGTATTTAAATTGCTAACATTATTTCATAATTGGCAAAGCGGGATACTTTCTTTGCATTTATTTGGTCATTTATAGTATATATATATATATATATTTGGAATAGCAGTTATAAATTCTGCAAGTGTAGGTAGATTTCCAATATGGATGTGTGTTTAATCCTATTGATACAATAAAAATTTTCAAATCAATATAGGTAGATAGGCCATTCCATGATTTAATTGTCAGACAGAAAACTGTTCATTTATCATCCTAACTTGATGAATATTAGATTCAAGATGAGCATAGTTTCTTAAAATAGTGAATATGAATTGTTAGGAAAAATGTAAAGGTATCCACATTTCTTGAAGATATTGCAGGGCATTACTATCATTTATTTTGTAAAATGAAATAATTTTGGGAAGTTTTCTTCTATTTGATAAGATATTCTGGCAGCTTAATTCATCACACAGCAGATTTGGAATAATTTATCTTCATTCCAGTTATTATTCTTGCCATAAAAACTTGAATGTTTAATTTAAATTTATTATCATTATGATTAAATTTCCGTTAAATATTCATTGTTTAAATTTTAGGTCACCTGAGTTGCTTAGGTGACCTATTGTTGGTTGTACATTAACAATTGAACATATTTAACTTCTTTATAACTAAACCTTCCAGTTCTTTTTGGTATGAAGGATTTTTGAGACAAGGAGATTCCAAGTTGAGACAGTGTTTGAAATAACCATGTGCCCAAGAGCACTGCCTGCAACACAAATTTTGCTGCTGGCGAAAATTTATTTTTGCACAGACACCCAACCAGATGTATTAAAATTTCCACTAAATAAAATTTAAATGTATCATATCTACTTATTGTATCGGTAACAAAGTTGTAACAGGCCAAGGGTCTTTATAAAATTATGTGTAATTAGGATTGAAGTTATGGCAACTCAGAAGTATAGTTACATAATTACTGTTAAAATTAGAAGATCGATAGATAATAGTAATGGTGGTTATTTTCTCTGGGCTAGTAGCTCTTTGGCAGGGTTTACAATTTTTACAAGCAGTCAGCTCTGTATTTTTAGCTAATAAATAATCCCAAGTAACATTAATTTCTGTAGTTAAACATTGATTATATTGAACTTTAGATCAATCCCATGAAATTCAGTATATTGAGAGTAGACTGTATATTGTGCTGAAGAAATTGTAATTAAATGTATGTTTAGGTCTCCTAAGTAAACTTGGGTCTGCATCCATCTGTCATGCATTAACAATTGAACATCTTTAACTTCTTCTTGATAACTACCATTCCAATTCTTTTCAAATTTGGTATGAAGCATCTCTGGGACAAGGGGGATAGAAATTGTAAATTTCAGGACTCCTTCCCCCCTAGGGCCTTAGGGGCTGGAAAAAACTGCTACAAATTGACCAATTTTCAAAAATCTTCTTTTCTACAACCGCATGTTTGAGAAAAACTAAATGCATAGTGATGTAGAGTAGGAAGACCTCTACCAAAATTATAAATTTCATCATCCATGGGGTAGAGGTTCTGACTGCAGGGCAGGACCAAACTAGATATATATGGCATATATGTGTAAAATATTTAAATATTATCTTTAATGCTTTTGATACAAAATTGAAACTAAAGAGGTATTTACAAGAAGTAGATAGTCCTTTACCAAAAATTGTGAATTTCATGATCACAGGGGCAAAGGGTTTTGCTTCCAGGATGGAGCCAAAATTATTACAGTGATTATTGTCTGTATCATTTAAATAACTTCTTTAAGTTTCCTGATACAGTAGAAAGACTAAATGCATATTTAGGAAAAGCTGGAAAGAATGCACCAAAATTGTGAATTTTACAACCCCAGGGTTTTGACTCAAAAATAGGTCCCAGTTAGTCATATCATGTTAATGTTGCATATATTATATTGTGTAAAACCTTTCATCAGTATAGGCACTTTGATGGCATTTAAGTTATAAGAGCACATTTTGTTTATATTAGAATTTAGCTTAGATATTCAGAACAGGATTTTTTCCCCTAAATTTCATAGCCCTTAATGGGACTAGTGATACTTTTAACTAATACTTAGGTGACCAATATGGCCTACGGGCCTCTTGTTTTGTTTTTTATGGGGTTTGTTGTTTTGGGGCGTTTTATTTATTTTTTTGTTTTGTTTTGTTTTGTTTGTTGCATTTATTAAATTACATTATTGCATTAGAAGACCTTAAAAGTCATGCACAGTAATAATCAATTATAGTGAACAGTGCAAGCTTTGGTAAAGGGACATCACTCATTAGCAGATCAGCTACCCTTCTCATCTGGCTGGTATTGAGGAGTTTCACTGTATGACGATACTATGTGCACCATGGTCTATTGTGAGGAACAAAGAAAGACAACTCTACTCTTGATTATTTTTCAAACATACTGACTATTTGTATAATTATATTAGCATACATGAAGACCATGTGATTATTTGTAGTGTACATCTACTTGTGGGTCTGGGGTTCAAGAGAGATATGTGATCTGTGTGAAGAAGCTTGATAAGAAGTTGTTTACAGTTGTTGGCAAGGAGAACTGCCGGGGGAGGGACAAGCCAGAAACCAAAAGGGCCTGTGGAGAACTGCCCCCATGCCAGCCAGAATGGTTCATGACACCTTGGTCAAAGGTACACAGAATGAAAATAAGAGCCGAAAACTACAAGTTGTTATTATATAATACATCTTAAGATACTTAGAAATGTTTTATTCAAGTTCTTAAAACTTAAGCTTTAGTTTATAATGTATGTATAAGATTGCAAATATGTATATGCTTATTGTAGAATAGGAGTATTGAAGCCTGAAGGTTTGTAGTGTGTGTACATAATGATATGATCCTTTCTTGTACTTTACCACTGTTATTGCAGTGTTCCACAAGCTGCGGAACTGGAACCAAGACCCGTGAGGTTCGCTGTATGGATGCAACCATAGCCCCCAGCTCTACCTGCCCAGCAGACAAAAAACCTAGTCAACAAAACATATGTAACACTCAGCCCTGTCCAGACGAAAGCGTCCAGCAAGGTATTACAATAGTATCAAAATGTACAAACATATTACAATCATATCAAGTATCACCCTACCAGATATTACAATCATATCAAGCATTATCCAACCAGGTAGTTACAATCATATCAAGCATTATCCAACCAGGTAGTTACAATCATATCAAGTATATAACTAAGTATTACAATCATATCAACTATTATCCAACCAGGTAATTACAATCATATCAAGCATCCAACTAAGTATTACACTCATATAAAATAATTGACAAAATATTTCAGTCTTATAAAGAATCCAGAAAAGTATCAAACAGTGTATGTAGTTTTTAAAAAGTATATAGATACAAGATGTGTCTGTGATACACTTTGTCCTTGAAGTACTAAATTTGATTTTGGCAAACCTGACTTCATCATTGACTTGACTTTATCAATCACATAGCTTTCATCTTTTTTTCTTTACTTTTTTTCTTTTTCTTTCTTTCTTTCTTCTTTCTTTTTTTCTTTTTCTTTTTTTTTTTTTTTGATATTTCAGTTCAAGTATGAAGTATTCATCCTGCATAGTTTTAAAGCTAAAGCCAAAGTTATACATGCTCCCCATTGTCAAAGATAAAACAGGATAGAGGGACAATATAAATTTGTCAAACAGCTAGTCCATATTTCTCTGATACTGGTGTTGAGAGAATTTTGCAAGTTGTTGAACACTGCTTTAAAATCAACTGAAAAGAAATTAAAAGAACAATATCTGAAAGGAAAAACATAGGTATGATGCAATGTCCTTGTGCAAAAGTTGAATTATTTTATGGTGTTTATCCTTTCTCAATTTCAGATCCCAGTTGTAAGGATTTGTACAAGTTCTGTAGACTTGCAGGGCCAGCCAGACTATGCTCCTACCCTTTTTATCAAGAGAAATGCTGCTCCTCCTGCCAAGCCTATCAACACAGAAAAACAAAAGAAAAACCATAAACTCTAAGACAATTATTTACTCATAAATTTCATGCTTCAAAGTACACTAGGGTAACCTGTCAAGGATCTGGAAGATCAGTCTTGTTTGCCAAGAATCAAACAGAATTGTCCAAGATACAAATAGGAGGGAAGCAAGTAATATTACGAGGACTAATAATCTCATACGAAAGTTTAGACCTGTATGGCATAGTATTCTACAATCGATGACAAATTGTAGAAATTGTATTCTAGGAAATGGCAGGAATAGTGCTAAACTTGTTTTGTATTCTTATTGTATTGTTTATTTGTATGCAAGTGCAGAGCATGTGGGAAGCCATATTTCGACAAGTTTGTATGAGTAGAATGTAAAGTATGCGTGAACCTTATTTATGTTTTGTACATTAATGTTTTTTGAAGTATTATTATATATATTTATACTAATTATTGTTGCAGCAGCTTGAATTTGTAAATCCACAATCAAGAACATTTATGAAGACGATTTTACATTATTGTAATTTGCTATTCCCCAGACCAAAGCATTGTATTAATAAATTTAATGTGAAACTACTTAGTTATGAAGTTGCCAGGGCATATAGTTTGCCCTTTTCTGTCTTCTGTCATTTTGTTATTGCATGAAGTTTCCATCTGTAGTAGCAGATATGGAGCTGATTTTTGGCATGTCATTGTATATTGATGAGTAACAGATTTGATCAGATTGACTACTATTTAGCAAAGTTGTTGCCCTTGGACTTAAGAAAAATTTCAAGTTTTTGGAACTTGTTTTATTCTTATGATTGTACTTAAGCTTAATTTTGGTGTGTAGTAGTATATTGATGATTAACAAATCAGTTTAATCATTCAAGTTTAGCTCATAATAATTGGCTTACTTGTAGCTGTAGCATAGTGAGTTTAGTGGTAGAGTTCACTTTGTAACCGAAACGTGGTGAGTTTGAGCCCCATTTGTGCCATGGCCGTGTCAACCTAAAACATAAACATAGGTAATGGTTGGTCCTTTGCCAAATGCTTGGCATTTAGAAGAGAGAATCGTGGTTCTCTAAGGGATGGCCTTAAAAATGGAGGTCCCATGTCATGGCAGGCGTTAGCACGGTAGAGAACTCCCACTGCTATAGCCCTGAGCACTGAGCATAGGTCTAAATCTAGTACTTCACTTACAATGTGAGTGAAAAATTCTTGAAGGAATGTAAAACAACACAAACATCAATGCAGCCATTTCCCTTGAACTTTAATTTTTTGTGTTTAGTATGACATATTAATTTTAAGTTTCCAACTCGCCTACTTTCAACAGAGTTCTGGTTCTTGATCTTCCCTTCAGTTTTCTACACATTTTTGTCTCCTACCCCACAAAGGCACACATTAATGAGATTTCCCGCCCATAAACAAATTTATTCCCGGACCTTTAAAAGGGATTTCCATTGTCATTTGGGGTTTTCGTGATACAGTAGTCATGAAATGAGAATGGTCCCTTTTGATATAAAGGTCAAGATCAAGCACACTGGACTCTGATTGTAGAAAAATGATTCCCAGGCCATAAATTATTTTCCTTCCTACTTAGAATTGACCTGCTTCATACAGGGACATGCCATGCAATGAGAAAGACACCCCCACCCCATCAAATTTGGGGTCCAATGGTCATTCAAACTGGACAGTTCTACATGTAGTTATTATTGTCCTTTTGACTGACATACCAATATAAATAAGTAATCTCACAGGAATGTGCAAGAAATGAAGTTTCTTTGAATTTCATCAACTTCCAAGATTTAATATATATTTAACTAATTGAAAATCTTTGACTTTTATGGAATGCAAACCCATACAATTGTAGGTTTAATTACTTGAAGATATATATTGTATATTCTAATACTTAGATTATTCATCTTCAAGTATATATATCTCCAGTTCAAATTAGATATTTAATTTGTTGGAGACATTTGCTGATTCAATGGCAGAATTGCTGCTTTCTGTACTTTAATTAGAGCAGCTTTTAATTAAATATGAGTTATCATTAACTCATTAAAAAAATTTAAATGGTGATATCTGTAACTGAATAGGAGTGTGCTCTAATTCATTTGATAGGAGCAATTATTCATTTAGAGAGCTATTTCACTCTAACTACTTGCAAGTGGTATATCTGATATAACCATTGCATACATACATCAGAGGCATTGTCTGATATCACTATAACCAGACAAGGTGGAGCTCTGAACTAGCTCTAAACCTGAATGTGCCCAAAAGCCGTGAATATTTGGTGTTCCATAACAGGATGATGAAAGGTAACTCCAAATTAAGTCACTTCTCCTCTTATGAAATAACAGCTTGAAAGGTGTTACTCTTTTGGATTAACGCTGATTATGGATAGCATGCAGAGTGTATCAGCATGTGATTGATTACAATTTACAGAAATGTGGATAGTCAAATGGTAGATACATGTGCTTGCAAGACGTACAATGTATGTACACTGGTACTGCATCACCGGAGATGTACGGATTCTGCACATACTGGGGTAGGTTGTATGGATCCAGAAATTTTCCCCATGGGGAATCCCTTTCAAAGAGAATCCAAGGTACTAACACTTAGTATTTTATAAAATAAACTGCATAAAAGTATTCAAGTATATGAATTTTTGTCACTATTAGGGGAAGGAGGATCCAGACAAGTGCCCACGTAATCTCAGTGATTTGTTGAGGCTGGGTATTTGGACAGACGCCTCTTCCACTGGACCAGAAAAGTTGAAACATACATGAAAGCTTCCCGACATAGTATGCATTCAAGTTTGTTCAAATCATAGCCACCAAGGCTAGGGCGGGCCCACAGTAGGAGGTTAAGTTTCGCATGGGAATATCTTGAAAAGATTTTTTTAAAAAGATCAATTCCCTGTATATTCCCATATAAAAATTTGATCTATTTGTGGCCCCACTGTACCCCTGAATTGATCAAATTTGTATTTGCTCTGTTTGAAGAGGTGTCGGTTCAAATAAACAGCCTTGACAAACCTCTCTGAGATTACACCCACCCTTTTACATCCTAGCGATATCCCCACCTGCTTAAAATATTTTTTTTTTTGAAAATGTGGTTATTTTGTTCAGTACTTAAATTCAAAATTTTGACCTACCTTTCACAAATGACTAAGATTCAGATGAACAAAGGTTAATTAACTGGCAGTTAAGTTATTATTAACTTTTAACATTTATATAATGTTAGGTTAACTGTCAGCAAATTAATCTTTATGCAGCTGGGTACTTGGGTAATTTTACAGTTAATTTGAACAAGATTAAGTTTTCATCAGGTAGTCAGAAAAGAGAACAAGAGGCCCATGGGCCACATTGCTCACCTGAGTCACCTTGACACTGTCATTGTTCAGCTGTTGTGATTTTTAAAAGATTTTTTACTATCAATATTTTTTACATGAAAATTTTTTTACTCCATATTGTGATCCTAGCCTAAACTCAAAGGATCACAAATTAATTGAAAATGGATTTACATAACAGAGATGTATCAACACCAATATGACTAACATGATCTTGCTGTTCTGGATAAGACCAAGGTCGTAGATCATAGTATAATATGAAATACCTTGCCATAATAAATCTCTATACAAAATATGAAAGTTCTATCTTAAATAGTTCACAAAATGCTGAATGTGTCAAATTTTTATTATGAATTAGTCAATTGTCAAGGTTACAAGATCAAACACCAAAGTATATCTAGGTCTTGCCTTAAAGAATCTAGTTCAAGAGATTGATTAGGTCAGGTTTTTTTAAGAAAGTATTTCAAGGTCAAAAGATCAAATATGATGGTACACCAGTCATAAAAAATTTATATACAAAATATAAATTTCTTCCTTGAATAGTTCGGAAGATATTCAACAGGTTACGTTTTCTTCAAGTAGGTCAAATTTCAAAGTCAAAGGTTATAGTATAAAATAAAAGTTCTTGCCATAAGAAATATATATACAAATTATGAAAGCTCTGTCTTACATGGTCAAGAAGATATTGAATAGGTCAGAGATAAACAAAGGTCTAATTCCAAGGTCAAGAGGTCAAACTTCATGAAGTAATAAAGATCTTGCCATAAAAACCATATATACAACATATGAAAGCCCTATCTTAAATAGTTAATAATAATAATAGCCTTTATATATACAGGATTGCACAATCTAGTTTACATTGAGGTGCAGATTTTAATGTATATACATGTCGAGAACAATAATAAAACATGAAAATATCACAGACAATTTATATACAGATAAGAACTATATCAAAAGAGACCATACAAACTTGAGTATTATTGAGAATCAAAATAATGTTTAAGATAGACTGATTTAAAAGATGTGATGTACATTTTTTAATAAATGTGGTAGTGAGCTCCATAAAATTGCTGCTGAGATGATAACAGATCTTCCAAAATATTCTGGTTTGGCTCATGTAACAGCTCAGGAGATAAAGACTAGGTTAAAGTTTTTTTTAAGTAGGTCAAAATCCAAGGTCAGTAGATCAAACACCACTGAGTACAAGGTCTTGCTATAATGGATCTATATACAAAAAATGAAAGCCTCGCATAGAATAGTTCTAGATATGTTTAATAGGTTAAGTTTTCTTAAAAGTAGGCCAAACTCCAATTTCAAGGTCAAAAGTCATGAGATGAAAGGTCTTGCCATAAGGAATATATATAAAAAAGGTATGAAAGATCCACCTTAAATAGTTCGGGACATATTGTATAGGATCACTCAATTGCATCACATGAAAGGTCTTTCCGTAAAAATGTATATACAAAATATGAAATCCCTAGCTTATACTTCAAGAGATATTTTTAAAAGATTGTTTCTATATATCAGCATATAACACTTTGATCCCCTATTGTGACCCCACCGTACCCCCAGGGACCATGAATTTGCACAAACTTGGATCTACTCTATGTCAGGAAAATTTCATGTAAATTTTAATTTTCCTGGTTCTTGAGAAGATTTTAAAAGATTTTCCTCACATATTTGCATGTAAAACTTTGATCCCTATTGTGGTCCTACCCTACATACGGAAGCCATGATTTTAACACTTGAATCTGCACCATGTCAGAAAATTGCCATACACGTAAATTTGACCTTTTCTGGCACAGTTGTTCTTCAGAAGAAGATTTTTAAATGATCCCGCCTTATTTTTTTTAATTTTCGTAATTATATACTCTGTGGAAAAATAGGAGGGGGTGGCCCTTCATTTGAATATAGTTGAATACCATACACCCAAGGATGATTTGTACCAAGTTTAATTGAAATTGGCTCAGTGTTTATGGTGAAGAAGATGAAAATGTAAAGTTTACAACAACGCCAACAACACTTTTTTTTTTTTATCAGGAAAGCTCACTTTCATAGCCTTCGGCTCGGGTGAGCTAAAACATAGCAACTATAAAATAAATCACTATCCCTGTGGAATCTGGACCCAAAGGATCATAAAGTTTTCAGAAGCATGGGCGAAATCTATCCTGTCCATGCTCGAGATTTGACACACACCCCATACCTGAGGAGAAGAAAGAAAGAAAATAAATAAAATAGTGACTTACCGCAAAAAGAGGAGGCCCTTGCTCTGATATTTCTTCACTAGGCTGAGATTACTTGCTTCAGCCTAGTTTTTTTCCCCCTATGTAATTTTTTAACAAGAAGTAATCGAAATTGAGGATTTTTTTCTATCCCTAGTTAACCGGTCGCGGTAGCTTAGTGGTTAGAGCGTTCGCTTCGTAACCGGGAGGTTGTGAGTTCGAGCCCCACTCGTGCCATGGCCGTGTCAAACCTAAGACGAAAAATAGGTAGTAATTGCTCCTTCGCCAAACGCTTGGCATTTAGAAGTGAGAATCACGGGTCTTTTGGATATGACCTTAAAAACGGAGTGTCACGGTAGGCGTTGGCACGTTAAAGAACCCTCACTGCTACGGCCCTGAGCGCTAATCATAGGTCTAAATTTGTGGTACTTCACCTACAGCTGGTGACGTCTCAGTATGAGTGAAAAATTCTCGACGGGACGTAAAACAAACAAGCAAACTCTCCCAAGTCTTTTAGCATTCAAGATTATATCAAGGTTTAAACGCATTCAAAAATACATCACCCTTGTACATAAATGAACTTAGTGAGCATTGAATGAACCTTTCCGATAAAACAATATAAATTGCTTTGTGATCAAAACATCAAACCTTCTCCTGTTCAGCAGTTCGATGAACTGTATAGCATACATATATACAATAGTAAAGAGAAATTGATGTCGCTCAAACATGGACCCCCCCCCCCTTTTTTTTTTTTTTTAAATTGTCGTAGTCCTGTTTGATTGCATGCCTTAGTGGATCTCTTAGAGAAATTGTTAAAAATGTTATTTATGCATTTTATTGATAGCCTAGCCTAACAGTCTACAATAGAAGACATTATCAAAGAGGAAAAAAAAATAACCTCAGTCAGTGAGTGCACCTTATATATATATCATTACGCAATGATGTACAATGTACGTGCGTTCAGCTCCGAACACTTCACGGTAACTGAAAATGTAATTAACAATTCTAAACTAGTTTACAATAAAAATCGTCCGCATTATCCACAGCTGATATACCTCGTTCTGGGCTGATGATATAACTACTTTTTCACTGAAGCGGCCTGTCTATCTAGTCCATCACGTGATATTTGTTCCTAAGTACATTAGGAACAAACAAAATTTTATGTTACAACTTGGTTTAAGTTACAATTAATCAAGTTTAAAGCAGGTACACATGGAATTTGGAAATGTACAATTCATGTTCAACTTAAGATACTGGACAAAATAACCTTTTTCAGAAGAAGAAAAATAATCGGACATACCTGTGCGGATATATCTAGGGGGGAAGGGGGCTGGGGTGGGGTGTAATGTCAAGGATGGATATTTGGAAAGACGACTCTTCGGATAGTGCAAATTCAAGCTTGCTGAATTCAGGGGTAGGGTTGGGGCACAATAGAAGACTTAAGTATACACCACCAAAGAACTCCAGCATCTTTTTAATATCAACTTCACTTGTGCGTAGAATCAGACACGTGCTTAACAAAGTAATTTTTTGAATAACTCGAAATTGGGTCCGTTGTAACATAAAATTTTGTTTGTTCCTTACGTATTTGGGAACAAGTATCACGTGATGTACTAGATCAACCACTACACTATAAATACTTCTATACATGACCGTTTCAATGAAGAAAGTAGTTATATCATTAGCCTACATATTGAACTAGATAGATCATCTGTGAGTATTGAGGACGATTTTTATTGTAAACTAGTTTAGAGTTGTTAATTACATTTTCACTTAACGTGAAGTGTTCGGAACATAACACACGTACATTATTGTGTAATATACATATAAACGTCATAATATATCTCTTCACTCGAGACACACACACACACACACACACATATGCCTTTTCCTGCAGACTGTTAAGTTATTAATCAAATGCAAAAATAACAGTTTTATCAATTTACTTAAAAGTTCCACTAAGGCATGCATGCATTCAAAAAGGACTAAAATAATTAAAAGCCGGGGTGGGGGTGTTCTGTTTGAGAGACATCTTTTTTTTTCCTTTCTTTTTTTTTCTTTTACTGTTCTTTACATGTATGCTTGTATGGTTCATCAAACTGATGAAAAGTCAATATTATTATTCCAGGAAAAGGTTTGATGTTTTCATCATAAAGCTATTTTATCGAAAAGATTCTTTCAATTCAATACTATATATATAATTGATTGATTATGTTTTGTTTAACGTCCCACTCGAGAATTTTTCACTTATATGGAGACGTCACCATTGCCGGTGAAGGGCTGCAAAATTTAGGTCTATGCTCGGCGCTTATGGCCTTTGCGCTGGGAGGGATCTTTAACGTGCCACCCCTGCTGTGGCACGGGACTTCGATTTTTGCGGTCTCATCATCCAAAGGACCGCCCCATTTAGTCGCCTCTTACGAGAAGCAAGGGGTGCTAACAACCCGGATTCTCACGGGGTATATATACATATATATATACACGAATTTCATTTTTGAAAATACATGAGGTATAAAAGGCAAAAATGAAAGCTTTAGGACACAAACATATGTTTGAAAGATGAGTTCATTTATCCCGGGGTTGGGGTTAACACGCTGAACCAGATATCAGATCGCCAGACTACTTCAAACACCGGGTTCGAAATTTCAGAAATTCTTACACAAACTGCATGAGTGAGCTTTTGGAAAGTAATTTTTATTAATTCGAAGTAGCAACTGGAGTAAGTAAAAACATTACATTACAAACTTTTTTAATTGAGTAAACTGAATATCATTTTACACATCATCAAAAGGTGGTATTCTAGTGACACTGCAAAGTTAATGATTTATCAACTCGAACAACGTTTCCGTGGTCACGTGATCATGTAATGCCATCCTCAAGCAGAGGAAAACAGTTACTGTCACATTTTGACTGCTTCTCCTCAGTGAGCTCGGACTTTCAAATTTCTTTTTTACGACATCACCTGATCACGGGTGTTTCCTGCATTTGTAACCCACAACCCTTGTACAATTTTTCTCTCTGTCTCTCTCCGTCCTACTATCCCTGCTGTATATATTGTATTATTACCAATGCAGTGGTGCCTGGAAAGTCTGTATGTAATAAGTGATTCTTTTTTCCATCAACACCATAGTGAATAATTTGAGATTCTTCTGACTCTTATCCCAGCTATTATATTGTGATACAAGTGGACTCCATAATAAAAAGTGGGAATTCAGCAAGTGGTGTTGCTGCTTTGTCATCTTTACAATTTTTTTTTTTGTGGGTCTATCTTCCAAAATGTGAGGATTCAGTTATAGGATGATTATTAGTCCCCCACCAGTTTGTAAAACCGAAAAAGCTATAGGTTTCTCCTGTCTGTCCATCCATCCCTCAATCAGTCTGTCCCATTGGTTTTGCAGACAATTCTCCATTGTAGTAGTATACTAGTGAGGATTCATTTGAAACCTACAGAGTAGATTCAGAGTTGCAAACTACAGATCAAGTTTGAATTTCATAATGTTTAATCGACAGGTGTGAAAGAAATTAATTTTTATGTTGTTACACTTTATTTTCATTGGGATTGGAATTGTGTAAATTAGGCTGTAAAAGTAGGACTTTTGAATACAGACAGTCGATAAAACTAGGTCACTGATATATCAAATCTATTATTGAATCACGCAAGTATTTTTCTGTTGTCAATGAGCGAAGTCTGATCAGGTGGCAGTACTCAAATTACTGCATTCCTGCAACCCCACTGAAATCGTGGGTATTTGAAATCAGCTTTCAAACAGTGTATGGTATTAATACGAACAGGGTTCAGAAGTCCGTTATAAATAATTAAAATGCAGCCATGATTGTTATATCATTGTGTTGTTTTGTGTTGCATATGCACAATTTTTCCCCTAATGGAAATAATAAAAATTTGTTTTGGTGCATTTGGGATTGTAGTGGCTCAATGAGTGGGCAGCACTTTGTCTGACAAAGGAGGAGTTTCACAAGAATTGCAACGTTTTACATGTATCATTTCTTGTAATAAGGGAGGAATGGCTCCCTACACCTTTACCCTCCACTCACGACCTTGTTTCACGTCCTGTATTTAAAAAAAAAAAAAAGAGGTTAAAATAATCATACTTGGCACTTCAGCTGATATGATCCTGTCCACACCTCAGTAAAATGTTGTTCCGTGTAGAAAATCGGGACTAGTAGGTCTTTGAAGTAGAAAACCTTCGGATTATTGGATTGTTGAAATAACAGGTCATCAAAGTGAAGAAGCTTCAAACTAGTGGACCGTGACCATTCATTTGATATTTGGTACATTGTGTAACAGCGACTAGTATATGCCTCTTCAGGAGATTGAACCTGACACCTCTGGCACAACAGTCCAGTGCTCTTCCTATTGAGCTAAAGGGTTAACCCACAAGGCAGAGCTAGTAGGAGGCCATGTAACTAACACTACCACAATGTCTCTCTCCAGAGAGAGGCATCCCAACTCTCATGGATTGCCAGCGCTTGTGAGGGGAAGTTCTGGGGGCAATCACTCTTGCCTGCTAGAGATTGCCTGGAACCCAAAGTAGGTGCCAAATGTAACAGAGATTGGTATATGCCTTTGATGAGGATCAAACCTGGCACCTCTGGCACAACATTCCACTACTCTACTGATTGAGCTGATAACTAACATGCCAGAATTAATAGGAAGGCCATGTATCTAACACTACCACACATTGCTTTACCATGATAAGATACTGATCAGTAGTGTTGAATAAGCTGAAAAATTTTATAATTGATATTTTCATCTGCTCCTAAAGATATACCAGTGTACCAAGGTTGATGTCTTTCAAGCAAAGGATTCTCAAGATATTGAATGGACAAGACTTTGTCTACAGACCAACAGACCAACCAACAAGTGCAAAACAATATGCCCCCTCTTTTTAAGGGGGGGGGGGTTAAAAAAATCAAGATTTGATTTCCAAAATATATAAAGCAAGGGATATGACTTTTAAACAAAAACATGGATAAATAATTATATGGTAGCTGTTTGGTTTGTTGAGAAGAAAAGGTTAAATATCAATGTCATATATCCCTAAATATTATTTGAACACAGGTAATGCATTAAAGTATTGATATAAAAAAAAAAAAATTTGAGAAAAAAATATTAAATTTCGGTGTCATTTCTCAAAATATTTGAAACAGAGGTAAAAAAAAAAAAAAAATTAGAACATTGATTTGAAATTCACAGTGAACCAATTCTGGCAAAAAGTTGTAAATGTACTGAATTATAAGTGGGTCTATGGCAAATCCCTCCAAAATAACCTTAAAAAATACAACTGACTGTTCGACAAGTATATACAGTAAGTCAAAAAAGGACACATTAATTAATTTTGAAATTTGTTAAAATGAAAGTGTTTACTTTTGAGAATATATATTTCATTTTTTTTTCTGATCAGAGTTAATTTTTAGATTATAATTATCATGATATACAAACAGAATAATTGACTAGTGATGAGATGATCAAATATGATATATTAATTATAGAATCAATTGGTTTACCCTTTCCAGTTATTGGTTATGAAATAATCAAAAACTGCTGTAGTTGCAACTACTGATATGATTTAGTGCATGTTACATACAGGATTGACACAAACATTAAATATTTCATGAAATAATATACAGAGACCTGTATATAATTTCTCTTTTCAAAATCAATTATGTAATCGATAATCAGTCAGTTTACTACATCTGATTATAAACAATTGTCGACTATGATACCAAAGCAATTTTCCATTACTGGTATTGACAGTTCTGAAGTATTGTATGATAGTGTTAGATACATGACCTTCCTACCAGCTCTGGCTAGTAAGTAAAACCCTTCAGCTTGATATTAAGATCACTGGAATCATTGCAGCATTTTCAACTTTCAGTCAAATGCACTGTTACAATGTGAGTGTCACAAAAGTTCTGTTAGACATCTGACTCCACCAGTTTTTGTATTCCTAATGGACAGATGATTTTCAACAACGCTGCACTCGCCAATGGGAATTGTTTAAGAGAGGTGTATATAAAGAGACCATATTCCTTGGACAAGTCAAATATGTTTCTTTTTCCCCCAGCTTATTAGCCAATCAAAGTCCATCATGTTGTTGCACACTATCCTATTTAATAGGGAAAATTATATATGCTATAAAATGAATTGAAATTAAATCAGAGATTTATATATATAATGTACAAAGTGAAAGTGCCTATATCATGTACATTTATTGACCAACTCGACTTTTTTTTTATCTTTCAGACAATGGAGGAATTGACAGCAAAGCTTGCTGGAAGCTTTAATGTCACTTTGGAACCAAATAGTACAGCAGCCCAGCATCCAAGATATGCTCAGTACAAGCAAAAAACCACAGTGGATCAGGAGACTAGACGCAATAGAATTCTTGAAGAACAGAAAAAGTAAGGCAATTTCTTCTGTTATCTTATGTTTGGACAATATTTTCATAAACCAGGTTTTTGCACTATCTGCAGTTAGAGGTTTGTGGAAATGTTGCCAGGCTAATTACTAATAATATAAACAATTAAATAGTCTGGTGAACTACTTATTAAGTATTGTTCAAGGCTGATGCAACACTTTTTGGTACAGGGACACAGTCCTTGTGAATTGGGAAAAATCATTAATATTTCCGTAGAATTTGGACAATTAAATATACTTTCTCAGAATTGTCTGGCCACATTGAGTTTGTGACAATACATGATGACCAAGGGTGTACAATTAAAAAAAATTAATTACTCGCCCAGGGGCTAGTGGCAGTAACATAGTTACTAGACCATGAACTACTGACAATAATCAGTAACATGACATGCCTAGAAATGCAGTTGATATATATGCAATATTAAATTTATATAGATATGCAAACACTGGTCAGTTTCATATCTTTTTTTATCAGACAATTTGCTTCTGGCCAAGTGGTGAATGATTCACTTTAATCGTGATTAAATGGTATTTCATACTAAAATTTTCCTTGGACCTTTGGATTTCACGATATCTTGATACGTTTTACAGTACTTGCAATGCATGAAACTTTTCTTTTCATCGAAGTACAAGTTGTGTGGTGTTGTCCACTGTATTTTGTCTACATGTAACTAACGTTTTCTCTTCATAATTGTTAAGTGAAAAGAAAAAGATAAAAGTAATGAACATTGATCAAAGAGGTGAAGAATAAAAAATTGAGGACAGAGCAACCAGTGAAACACAGACCCTGTTAACATCGATACTTTTCATCACTGAACTGACAATTGCCATCAATGCACAATGCATATACATTAAAATGGATTGACGATCTTGTCTTAGGCAGTAATGTTAACTCATTCATAAAGTAGGTTGACATAATATGAACAGTTGTACAATGAATAATGCATTTACTTTCACTTTAGATTTACTAGAGTAGTTCAGTGAGCTAACACAGCATTGCTTATTGCTCGCCCGACCTTTAAAATCAGTATTCCCAGGTGTGGGGTGGTAGTAATTGCACACTTCAAAATTTCATAATTCTTCATGCATTCCTAAACATGTCATCAGTAGGCTTACATTCTTATGTTTTACAGTGGACCTATTTGCAGTAATACTCTTCATTGTGCAACATCTTTCCTCATGTTGATTAATTCATACCCAGTTCATTGTACTACTCCTTGATTATATGTCTGAGATGAAACTAGAAAATATTAACTCTTTCTACAACTGATAAGTGGAGGGAAATTTCAAAAGCTTTTTCAGCATACTGTAGATGCCTTATTTTACATGAATTTGTGAATGGGAGTGTTAAAACATTTAAATCAAAAGCATTGTGTTCATTGATACTATTAAACAATTTCTCTCATTTAGTCGCTGTTTTCAATAACAATAGGTGAAATTAGATTTTCACAGAGGAATGTAATCATCATTGCTGCTTTTGATTAATTTCCCATGAATTTATCTGTCACCTTTGATAATTTAAGAACCTTAGTAATTTTGAAATATGTGTAATGCCATTGGTTTAAAAATGGTAAACGAAAATGATAGTAACTATAAAGAAGCTAAAATCAGGATGAGAATGACATTTTTTTAAGAACAGTTATGATTATTTAAAAAAAAAAATTAACTATCAAATTTTTGCAAGTTAAATAATATTGTTTTGCACCTGTCAGTTAATATGAGACCCAGTTTTGCCTGCTAAATATCGAAAGAACCCCTTTGCTTGACAATTACCAAACTTGGTACAGTGTTGCCCCTAGAGAGTAGATGACTTCTATTGTTTTTCAAGCCACAAGGTCAAAGATCAAACTGGACATATTATCTGCTCAATATTTTGAAAAATATCTCTTGTACTCTTTTGCTTGAAAGATATCAAACTTGGTACACTGGTTCCACCTAAGGAGTAAATGACCCATATTGATTTTGAGATTGCAAGGTCAAGGGTCAAACTGATATAATAAGATATTGTCCACTCAATATGTTGAGAACCCTTTCCTTCACAGATGTCAAACTTGATACACTGGTGCCCCTTAAAGAGTAGATGGCCCCCATTGGTTTTAAGGTTACAAGGTCATGACTTAAATGCTTGGTTATTTGGAAATGTCTGCTCAATATCTCAAGAGATTAGTCTTATTATTTTGATTGCTCCTGACTAGTAGATGAATAACCCATGTTTATCACTCTCACTACAGATATTATAAATGAAAAAAATATCTTTTTCAATATTGCCTCATGGGGGGGGGGGGGGGGGGGGTTATATAGTTTATGTTTTAAAAAATTTCTTGTAAACTCTTAATGCAGATTCCAATTTGTGATTTGCAAGTTTTTCATAGGGAATTTTGAACCCTGCTTTGGGTGATGTTTCATTTGATATGCAGTACAATATATACATGTACTGTGTTGCAGACAGCGCTTTGACTTCCTGAAGCATGTACGGAACTTGACAGATGACTCATGGGACAACACTGATGCTGAATCTGTTGCCTCTGAGGATTCTATGGATGTGTCCTTTGAAGGGGACAAGATCAAATTAAGGCGACCAGGAAAATACTACAAAAATCAGGTGACTGTTTTAATGATATCAGAATTTTTGAGACCCAAATTGATTCTGTCAGATATTTTATTTGGCAGCAAGGTTTCTCGTATATCATGTGTATTCCTTGTAACAAGTCTTTCTTTTGGTGCCAAAGTTTTTACTTTGTCACCTTGGAATTTGACTTAAAAGGTAATCTCTCCCAATATATTAAAATTTCTTTTGACAAGGTCTTTCATTTGAGACTTTGATCATTAACCTTGTGACCTTGGGGTTTGACCCAAAATTCAAAACTTTAACCAAATCTTTAACTTTGCTCATAATTTTGGAGTGATGAGTGATAGGGTCTCATATTTCATTTGTGCATCCCTTGTGACAAGGCCTTTCCTTTTGTACCAAAATTTTTGACCTTGGAGGTTGACTTACTTTTAAGAAAATGTAACCTAAGCAATATCTTCTGAACTGTTTCAAGAAGGCTTTCATATTTTGTATATAATGATTTCTTATGACAATACCTTTTTATTTCTTTGTTGTCACCAGAGGCATGATGTTTCATAGTAATCACCTTATCTACTTGTTTATCTTTTCCATCTGGTTAAGAAGTTATTTAGTGACTTGCTGAAGTGATTTAACTTAACCAGATATTGGTGGATGGGACAAGGAAAGTGATTTGGGGGTAAAAAAAAAATTAAAGGTTGGGTCAACAGTAAACTGATAAATAAAAAAGTTTGGATCTTTAACAGATTTTCCTTAAAAATACTACTTAAGAGTATTATTTTGGTGGTATGGAAATGACCCCCATTAATTTTGGAGTCAAAAGGTCACAGGCCAAGGAAACTATGATCTATGATTTAAAAAAAAAAGTCTTTTTTACCGTCAAATGAATGGGCATTTTCCATACCTAAGTCTGAAGTTTCATTACTTCAGGTGAAAATAAAATCTATTTGTATGTGCTCCATGTGGGTGTTAATCCAGTTAGGAGAGAGCTCTACTGTAATACTATATTTTGAATTTCACCTTCATTTTTATGCAGATAATGTTTTCCGAGTGGCTTGTAGAGAAACCTACAGATTTTGAACAAGAATGGGTGTCAGTGATATGCCCATGGGGAAAGAGAAATCTGGTGGTAGCATGCAGGGTATGTTATGTAAAATTGTAATTTTATGTGCTCAAAAATTATTTATGAAAACATTTGTTTGATTGTTGTTTAATAGTGTAAATGTATGTAATAAAAAAAGGAGAAACATTTTGGGTTTTGTTAACAGGGAAGAACTCATGCTTATGCTAAAAATGGGAGTAGAGTGAATTCATTTTCATCCCATTTACCTGGTGGTAATTATGGCCAGAAGGGAAAAACTAAAGCAGGTAGGGATTGGTTCTTTAAACTTTTAGAATCTTTATTAAACAATTATTGACTTTTTTTTATGTACCAGTATCAATTTCAACAGTTTATATGTACTAAGGTAGTACTTAGATTTGGAGAGGAAGTATGAAATAATAGAACTGTTTAAACATTTCAGACAATGTGCTCCTAGACTGCATCTTTGATGAGAATGAAGGAATTTTCTATGTACTAGACATCATGTGTTGGCAGAATCATCCTGTTTATGACTGTGAGGTAATTGTGAAAATTTCAGATAAAATTACCATTAACAGCTGTGTGTATAAGGTGACTCAAGATGACTTGAACTTCAATCTTTTGCAGTCATGTCTTGGTATTTTTTCAATCATATTTAGCAAATTTAATCTCAAACTCCCAATCTCAAGAAGAAAAATCAAGTTCCCAGAATGAATGCTCCTGTTTTTCAATTCTTGATTGCTTGATGTATATTTTGGTTTGTTTTTTTATCCCCATGCAATTCATTGCAAAAGGGAATATAGTAACAGGAGTGTTTGTTTGTGGGTGAGTGCATGTGTAATGCTGAGCTTGTAGACTCTCTATTGGCCACATTTTCACTAAATTGTTTTGATTGATTATATATTGTTTAACGTCCCACTCGAGAATTTTTAACTCATATGGAGACGTCACCATTGCCGGTGAAGTGCTACAAAATTTAGGCCTATGCTCGGCGCTTATGGTCTTTGACCAGGGAGGGATCTTTATATGCCATACCTACTGTGACACAGGACCTCGGTTTTGCGGTCTCTTCTGAAGGGCCAGCCCATTTAGTTGCCTCTTACGACAATCAAGGGATGCTGAGGATCTATTCTAAAATCCAGATCCCCACCGGGCCTCAATTGTTTTGATATTTAACAAGTAGCTTTCTTCTCTCTTGATAACAAAGCTAGCTACCGGTGAAGTATCAAATCAATGGAAAATTATGGCCTGTCTACAAGCTTTTTCTAAGTCCCTTAGTGACCTTGACCTTTTGACCCCCAAAATTAATAGGGTTCTTCCTCTCTTAATAACAAAGCTACCTCAATTGTTTTAATATTTATCAGGTAGCTTTGTGAAGTCTTCTTCATGGTTGTGGGGTCTGTCATAGTCACTAGGATGTTTTGAGATGTTGTCACAGTAGCAGGACGTTGTCTGTAAACACACCACCAGCTTGTCCATTTGTTGTATCTTGTTCTCACAGAAAACTT
Organism: Ostrea denselamellosa; assembly: GCA_024699665.1. Lineage (NCBI taxonomy): Eukaryota > Metazoa > Mollusca > Bivalvia > Ostreida > Ostreidae > Ostrea > Ostrea denselamellosa. The sequence goes on along the minus strand of JAMZEH010000010.1, from coordinate 4,890,113 downwards.
ATAACCAACATGAAGATAGAAATAAACCTCTGCCATTTTCTAGAAAATCCACATGTACATATTGTTCTTGTAGGAAAAAGGTAGATATTTATTTGATGAGTCTCATCATTAGATTCAAAGACCATCAGAACAAAACTGTCCAGTTATATTTGATGTCCAAAAAATGCTAGCAATTATTACAATTTTCCAGGCTATGCTATCCAATATGTAACTATCTGTTTCTTTTGTCTATTTATTTTGTCTTTAATTATCCATTAATAATATTCAGATTTGCATTTTGATTCTGTATCTGATTAAGTTTGATTAAGTTATAAACAGTAATACATCACTGACTATTGTACTAATGCAATCAAAGATTGATCATACATATAAATTAATCTAACTAAGGTGTATAAAAGGTTACCATGGGCAAGATGTCATTGCAGTTTTATTTAGATATTGTGACAGTACACATAAAATAATTAGTAAATTGTAGATGAATTAATTTCATATGGTCTAAAATTAATTTACGTACTTTAGTTCATTTTGAAGGTCGTGAAACACAACATTATAAAAATAATAATCGTAATTATAATGTAAGATGATTAATTTCTTAGATTTAATATTGATCTTTATTTTAAATATTTTTTTTATTTTTATCAATAAAACATGCATTTAGCCAATCTCAGTACACAATACAAACACAACAGGTGACAGGTAAATGTCACAAGTGAAACGCTGTACCCAGATAATTACTCAGGTGTAAAAATCACAATTTTGACCAGGTAGGAGAAGAAATTTCAAAATTTTGGCTAAGTGGGAATAAACCTTCACAGGTAGCTAGCTTTGTTACCAAGAGAGAAAGAATCATATTGATTGTTGGGTTCAAAGGTCAAGGTAACTACAGGACTTCATAGAAGAAGCAAGTAGACACTCTATTGATTTGATAATTCACATGTAACTTTGTAATCAAGAGAGGAAGAGCCCTGTTGAGTTTGGGTCCAAAGGTCAAGGTCACTATGGGATTTATAGAAAAAGCTTTTAGACAGTCATTGAGAGGAGATATGCCCCATCTTGCAGAGTGTTTATTTTAACTGGTGGTCAGTCATGATCAGACAATTCCTAATGAGGGACATGTGATCAGTTGAATAGGTTGTGCAGTGAATTAATATGTTGTAAATTGTAGTAGTAAATTGAGTGTGTATGAAAGTGACACTTCACCTTATGTCTCTGCATGTACTTGTTATTCATGATTAATTCATTGTTCTCAATGATTTTTGAAGTTAACATAGAAAATGATTTTGAGACATGTCACAAAATTGTGAGTGGATGGTAATTTCGTACTTGGATAATAATATGTTTATGTTGACTTGATTTGGGGATGATTGTAGATATTATAAAACTTTTTTCTGGTGATTAATTTTAAATATATGCAATTTTTGTAAAAGCATTTTAAAACCAGATAGCTGAGGGGCTGATTTTACTTCATTTTCTTAGTGATGAAACAAAATATTACACATTCAGAAAAGAAATTGCTTGCTTCTGTCTTTTGTCAAATAACAAGTGCAATGTTTATAGATACATGTCACTTTCAGCTTTAAAAAAAGAAAAAAGATGTATAATAATAAATCCTGATAGTTACCATGCTGAGTTCTTTTTTTTTTCAAACTCGTTAAGTTTTTTGTGGTTGAGTAAACTACCAGTTTTCTTGAATCACCTGTATCTAGAATTTTAATGAATTACATGGAGTACAAACTATATGAATTACTGCAGTTATTTGGATAACTTTTTCTTTATTAACAGACAGAATTCCGATTTTTTTGGTTGACAAGTAAATTCCAGGAGGTCCCTGACATCATGGAAAAATCACCAAATAATCCGGTATGTTTACAGTTCAAGACTGTTTATTACTTCTCATTTTGGGATATTGGTAGAGGTTTCTGTATTTATTTCTAAGGTACAGGACAGCATTAATCATGTTAATGTTTAACAAACAAATGATGATGTCACTTATATGTTTTTAGTACAAATTCATTCCTCTTCCAAACTTCCCATGTACCAAAGAATCCATTTCAACTGCAGTCAACACAGCCACATTTAAGGTAAGTACAACACATGGAGGAATATAAATTTTTATGTCCCCGGAATCAAAGATTCAGGGGCGTATAGGTTTTGACCTGTTCGTCTGTCTGTGGCAAAAAACTTTAAGATTGGTTATATATTTTACACCATAAGAGTTGAAGCTTTCATATTTGATATGTATATTCCTTGGGGCAAGACCTTTAATGTGCATTTCTTGTGAAAAGACCTTTCAGTGATATCAGATTTGTTGACTTTGTGTCCTTAACATTGACCGATTTTCTGAAAGTTTAAATGCTAAATTTTAACTTGGGTTATATCTTTACACCATAAGAGTTAAAGCTTTCATATTTGGTATGTGTATTCTTTGTGGCAAGACCTTCTCCATTGACACCAAAATCTTTCACCTGGTGACCTTAACATTGACTTTGACCTACTTTTAGAAAAGCCAATATTAGCCAAGAGGTAGTGCTTTTATATTTAGCATGTGCATTTCTTATGAAAAGTCCTTTTTAATGATACAAGATTTGTTGACCTTGACCATTGACCTAGTATTTGGAAATTTTTAAGAAAAACTATAACCTTGGTCATATCTTTTACAACATAAGAGGTAGACCTTTTATATTTGGTATATGTCTTTCTTTCCATTGACAGCAAAAATCTTTGACCTGGTGACCTTTACAAATCTTACAGTTCCACTTTGTTGTTATCCGGAGGCATCAGTGTTTCACAAACACATTTTGTTCAAACATAGAGCTTAACAATATTGGTGTAAGAGAAGATTGACTCTAAGTCAGCTGTTATCTTTTCAACAGGTGGATGGAATTTTATTTTACCATAAGAGAACACACTACACATTTGGGTCCACTCCCCTCGTAGTCTGGTTAAAGCCCTATATGCTTCTCGAGATTTTAGAAATTGAAGTATCGGAAACACTGTTGGCAGAGCGACCAGACAACTATTCAAATTATGCTGCACATCTTGAACATGTGGCAGAAGAGAAGAAGAAACGAGAGGAAGAAAGACGCAAGAAAGGAAAAACTCCTCCCAAAGGAAGGGGTGGTGGAGGAGGTGACTGGAAGGAGAAAAAGAAAAAAGGTCAAAAATCTCAAGGACGTGGTGGAAGTGGTGCCCAGATGATGGATATATACCAGAACACTCAACCAGAGAGAGACCCGTACTCCAAGCGAACATACGGACAAGATTTCAGAATGGATGTGAGTGTTGATGTTGATGAGGATGATGAATCTCATGATACCATGTCAACCATTCCTGAATAGCCATCATTTGTTTAAACTCTTGTAGGAACCAGTGAATTTTGTTTGCCAATTCATAAGACTCTCAATAAGGTCATAGGTGGCAAGGGTCAAGCTGCATTTTCCGTCCTGCATCTGAGGTCATGTAAAGGTCATATAGGGAAGACAGAACTAAAACAATAATAGGCATGCAGTAAAGATGGCTTGAGTTTTAAAAGTCTATCAACAATGCACAGTACATATGTACTTGTATTCATGTTTCATTACTGTATTGGTATTGGATGCTTACTGTCAACATAATGACACTGAGGAGTGTGTGTCAGTTTTGTAAGAGTAGTTATGGATACCCACCCTGGGTAACTGAATTAGACAGTGAAGTGAGTTGTAGATAGATCTTGCAGTATTTATTCATGTATGTCAGTTAAATAATGAATTGAGCATATATTCATGAAAATAAGTTAGTGTATTGATTGAAAATTTAATAGGATTGTTTCATGTGAAGCTAACAGTTGATTTTGAAACTGCAGTAGTGAAAATATACATTCTATGATATAGCATTGGTTGGGGGGGGGGTGTCTGTAAAGATGTCAAAAAGCCACTAGTGGCCATAAGTTTGATAGTGTAATGATCCCAGAAATATGATTTTTTATAAGATTTTATTTTCCCAAAAAATCAATGTTTGAAATCTATTGCAAGATCAAATCAACAACTTGGCTAACATATGAGCATCAATATGTCACTTCATTCACACTTGAAAAATATTGAATCTGATCTTTACTTGAATAGTGTCTGGAAGGGATGCTCATATGTTCACTTCAAGCTTGTACCACAAAGATACAATGTTATATGAAATAAAAAATGTCTGGGGTTCTGGGTTTTATTTGAGAAACAAAGAGGAAAGTTGGAGTAAACATGCACATACACAAACACACACACATATCAGAGTGTAGTAACTACTTACTATCTATATGATTATATGCATGCATTTCTGAACAATTCTTACATCGGTTCTTGATCATAGGTCTGATCTTTATGCACTTCATGAACATGGCACATATGTTGTGGTTACCTATAAGGAGTAAATTTTATTTATGAAAACACATGAGGGTATGAACTCTATGCTTCATGCGAGTATACTTCCTGAAGTGCACTAGTGCTTCATGAAAAGTATGCTGGTGTGAAGCGTTTCAGTTCACCTAATGTATTTTCAAAAAATGAAATTTACTTTTATTTCTGTTGAAATTCCCAGCTGTTTAAAGCATGCAATATATTTATCGATATTCTTGCATGCATTGTTCACAACTACAGCGCATTCATGAGGAAATGGCTATCCTTACAATTTGTAAAGATATCAAAGACAAAAATATCCACAAATGTTTGTACAGCTTAAAATGTGTGAAGTTGAAAAAAATCATGATAATGAAGGCATGAATTGTGGATTACAGCATAACGGCAAGATGCTTTAATGTTTGAAAAAAATTACCCGAAATTTATTGTTACCTAAAAAATTGAGGTATTTAGTAACTTGCCTGTATATCTCACTGAGGAGACCTCCGTGGCCGAGTGGTTAGAGCATTGTGCTCAAAATCACAAGGCCTCTCACCTCTAGTTGGTGCAGGTTCGATTCTCACTCGCGTCGATATATGTGAGAAAGTTTGCCAGTTTACTTTCGGAAGGTCGGTGGTCTCTTCCCTGGTACATTGTATCTGGGTTCTCTACTTCACCTACAAAAACTGGACGCCACCAGATAACTGAAAAATTGTTGAGTGTGACGGAAAACAAACAATCAATCAATGTATGTCTCATTGTAAAGAGTACATGCACCATTTTGGACTTGTATCGCCAATGGAGGAAGGAAGATGTTTAAGTTGTAGGAAACAGGTCAAGGTTTGTAAATGTACAGTGTCGGTCAGTTGCCCGTAGTGGCTGTGTTTGAGGTGTACTGACTATGGTTCCTGTACAATTTCATTTCTTTTTATAGTGGTCATACTTTAATCTCTTGATATTGTGATAGAGTATTCCCCTTGAAGTACTGGTAGTGCTTTTAAAAGTTTATTAGGGCTAAAATGTATAAAACAACTGAATTTGGAATATGCAGATTTTCAGTTTGCTGCAGAAAGATTCATGGCATTAGTTGAATCACTTCCATTTTTAGCGTTCCAAACATTGTATTTAGTTTTATTTGAATGTTTAGCTGATGTTTTCCGAGTGGTTGACTGATGTTCCAGAGAATTTTGAGACGGAGTGGTTTGCAATTATCTGTCCTACTGGAAAGCGTCAACTTGTTGTGGCTTGTGAGGTATGAAATAATGATTTCATTGTTGTTCAGTTTTAGTTTTTGGCCAGATTAGAAAAAAAAAATTGTTGAGTGGACTTCATAACTACCACCAATATTTCGGCATCGACAATGGTTTTTATGTGACCCACATCAAAATTTTATTTTTTCCTGGGTTGCTCAATGTGCATCTGGCTTATAGTGTGGTGAATGATGGTTGAACAGGCAGGTGTCCTCATGTAGGGTATTTCATTGAACTTTGTCATTTTTTCATCATCTTTTGAGCAGATGGTACCTGCTTTGTGTAATCAACTCCTCTCACACCTTTTGGCTGACATTCTCCAAACTTTGTACAGTTATGGACACACTGAAGATGTGCATGTGACTTTTTGGAAGTGCTCGGACATTTTTCAAAAAAAAAAAATTTACATGTTGAACTTTGTCATTTTTTTTCAGCATCTTTTAAATAGACGGTACCTACTTTGTGTGAACAACTCCTCTTACAGCTTTGACCTAGCATCCTTCAGACCTTGTGCAGTTGTTATAGACACATTGAAGATGTGCAAGTAACTTGTTGAATTTCCTCAGACTTTTTAAAAGAAAAATTACAAATAGTTGAACTTTATCATTTTCTCTGCGTACTATGGATAGATGGTACTTTGTATATTCAACACCTCTCACAGGTTTTCCAATAGACATTCCTCAAAATTCAACATGGTAGCAATTGAACAATATTACCGTCTCCATCATAGATAACATATTTTAAAGCAACTTTGCCATTTCTATTCTTGAACTGATTTTTCATCTTCTCCATACAACTTCATTTGTAGGGAATTTTTTACAAGATATTTTATTAACCAGAAGCAATAGGTTAATGAAATAATGATGTTACTGTCACTGACTATCAAATTGGTATTCAGGTAGATACAAGTTTAAACTATCATGATAATCTGTTAATTCAGTATGGAGGCAGATTCAGTAAGAAAAGCCTCTATCTCGTGAAGTCCTTTAGGGTATAGCATAGGTGACTTTGTTCTCACAAAATTGATGATTTTGTCAAAATTAAGCACTTGTGTAGTAAATGTAAGTACTGGGAAGTATTTGGCATCCTCATAGATGTACCTAGTCACAAAGGGATACTTTGCAGTGATCTCATGTTCAGTGTGTAATAGGACAGAAGCCAAACAGATCTAGCTGATAGAATTCTGTTTAGCTGGTATAATAATAATTTTTTTGTAAAATGTTAACTCCAAAAAGTATAACCTTTTCTTTCAACAGAATGTTTTTAATTCTGTCAATGTTTTGCATTTCAGTTTAGCTGCCTTGAGAAGTTAAATTTCTTTTTCAAAAAAATGATATTGTGTCCCTATGCTGATACTAGACCAAGGTCTGGTGGAGGTCAAGGTCAGTGGACAAAATAGAATGAAATCCTCTTTGGATTTTCTGTTTGATTCTTCACCTTGAAGTACAACTCATTATATGAAGGTTAACGTCAACTTCAGTAGGGATGAGTAAGAGACTATAATTTTGGTATATTTATAGCTTGCTGTACTTTTACCCCCATGCAAGAAATATCGTCCACATATTTAACATTTCCTTGTTTGTTCAGTATGTTTATAGCTACTATATCACCACAGGTGCAGCAAAGAAATTTATTCCAAGGTATCTTCAACTGCAGGGTTCATGAAGGTTTTATGTTACTTTGCAAACATTAATTTCCTTTAGACTTTGCAAACAACATATGCTTTGCAAGAAGAATCACTACTTGGTTAATACTCCTTTGGTGGTGCTTATTGAGAATTGTTTTGTGATAAGGTGAAATGCTACTTTTAATTAATATGCGTATTTTAACTGTACAACATTATCACTAGGGAGAAACCATAAGCCAGTCTAAGAATGGAATCTTGGTGAGATGCTTCCGATCCCTTCTTCCTGGAGGCTTTCCTTATGACACAGCACACAAAGGTGCAGTACAAAGCTATGTTTAATTCATGGTGTTATCAAAATAATGCAAGTTTTAGATTTCAGTTGTTAGAATTGAAAAAAAAAAATCTCTTCCTGTGCTGATCACTCACAGTACAGCACTTGGGGTACAAGTTTCATGTACAACTAGTGAAACTAAATACCACCTCATATTTTGAAATAGGCCTGTGTTTATATGTACACTGTGTTACTTTATGAGCTGCCATTCCATCTCTTTTGTCAGATTTGTGTATAGTGGACACAATCTTCAACAAACAAACAGAAACCTACTACATCATGGACTGCATGGCCTGGAATTCTCAGCATCTGACACAGTGTGAGGTATTAATGTAATGTTGTTTTATCAGGATCACTTGATATAATGGGTTTTCTGCACGTGTATTTTTGTTTTTGTTTGGTGGGTTTTGTTTTTTTTGCGGATAGGAAAAATCCACAAAAAAATGTGTGTGTTTTGTGTAAAATGCAACTACAGAAATTGGAATGCAGCATATAATATTTGCTACCATTTTGGGATCAAATTGCAAAAATTTTCAAACATAAGAAAAGCATGTCCTATAACATTTTATGTATCTACAAGAGCAACTAGTGAATTCTTAACTTTTTTGTGTCCACGAAATGGGGGGCATCTTGGACCTGTATTACCTGCCTATATAGGTTCAAGTTAGTGGGTAGGGGCTTAATTGCATTTCCTTAATGAAGTGAGGCAATTATAATGAGAAAATTAATGTTTTAAGCTTATGGATGATGAGAATTGGAAATGTTATGCAGTGGATCAAGTTTGGAGGAATGTAGTTTGCCACCCCTGGAAATACGAAGTTTCACAAACCAAATTTTAGTACTTCACACATTTTTCTCTCTCACAGAGACTGCATTTAATATACAAGCAAATGTAGAAAAACAAACTTAAATGTAGGCATTTTAGAGGTTGAAAAAACTATGATTCGTCATTAAATCGCTTCCTAATTGAAATATCTTAATTGCCTTTCTTTTCCAAGGCTGATTTTCGTATGTACTGGTTGGAGGAACAACTTGCACAGATAAGAAACATAAGGAGAGTCTCGCGCAATAATCAGGTAGGTAAATATATAAACTAATGAAATAAACACCTCAACGTCTAGATGTGAAAACACAGTTTTTATAGTTCTTTCAAGTGAATCTCTACATTTACATATATGCACAGTTTAATATTCAGTATATATACCTTATAATGAACAAATTGGAACGTTTACAGAAATTTTGACTTGTTGATTGGCAAGACTACAGAAATGAAATCTCGAAAATACAAGTGATTTACAGCCTTTATGTTAGGGTTAAAGAACAACATTCACAGGAAACTTATTTGATCCATAGGCCACATTATTCACCAGAGAAGTTGTTTGAAAGAGGTGAAGTTATAAATTTTGTGGAGGATGTTTATTCTACAAAATCAAAAGAAATTTAGGGCCCTAGGGTATGAGTGATTTCATGGTTATTATTTAGTAATAAAGTAATTCCAATAAACTACTTGAAACATTAGCAATTTCTTGTAACACCCACACAGAGAAGTTGTATTATCCTTTCAGTTGGTGCTTCTGGTGCGAATAGGAAATGCATGATTGTTTGATGTAGTGAGGCATGTTTAACATACAATTGTTCCTTAAGGGGTAATTGTGTGAATTGTATGAATTCAGCTTTTGTTTTTTTACAGCATCCATTTCATCTACTGAAGCGCATTCCATGCACAGCACAAGCATTAACAGAAGAGCTTGTGAGAGTAGATTATGATGTGAGTGCTAATCTTTTGCAAAAGATGCATTCATGTATACCAGTTTATAATGAATTTGCAGTAGAAGTTAACATCTAATGGAAATCATGACAAATCAGAGTAAACTTAGATTTCTGTATTATTGATACAGGTAGATGGAATTTTGTTCTACAAAAAGACCTCGGCTTATACTTCTGGACAAAATGATGATGTCTTATGGATCAAGCCTTACATGCTCCCAGAAATCCTTTCTGACATCATTGTGCCATCCCACCTAATGAAGAGGAAACCCCCAGAATTCAACTACCAAAAACATCTGGAGAAAATTGCTAATCAGAAGAAAAAAGAAGAAGAGCGCCCAAAGTCACAAAGGAGACGGAGGGCATTTAATATAGAAAAACTGGTGGACGATATCAGCCGCATATACATCTCTCAGCAGGAGAAGGCAGGGGTTGCACTAACACCAGAGGAAATTCAGATCTCTAAACGTCTCAAGCAGGCATCACAGATTCCTCCAGGACGACAAGGAAAGGGCAGGGGTAGAAATGTAGGCGATTATGTCATGTTAAACCAGAAAAGGGGGAAAGGTCATAATCAGAGCATGGGGGATTACGATGCATTAAAACAGAGAGAAAACATTACTTATTATGGGGACGATTTCTCCTATGATGCCTATTGTAGTTCTAGTTACTATGGTGATCATTGTTATTATGGTGATGAGGTTTACTGTGGAGGTGATAATTATAGGGGAAACAGTCATTATCCCCCATTGTGTTCAGGATGGGGATTTGAAGATCACAACAGACAGAGGAACTCCCCACCTAAAGGAAGAGGGAGGGGTTTATTAGGTGTCAAACCAATGAATGCGTATTCTCAAACTCTCAGTGCATTCAAAAAGTGATTTGAACTAATGAACATGTTTTCACAATTTGTTATAAGCATGATGTATTTAAACATTTTATCTATTTAGTTGTTGAAAGTACCAGTATTGTTGATACTTCTACTTTTAACATTATTGTTTTTAATTTTTGATGTTGCTACAAAGGGAGACAACAAACCTACTTTTGTAATTTCTTTCATGTTTAAATAAATATTTTTATTTTAATAATTTAATTCACTTATCAGATGAATCCTACTATTACAATATCAATAAATTGGTATGATTATATCTATGTGTGTGTGTGGAGAGAGAGAGAGAGAGAGAGTATAAGGGATGACATATTTTAACCATTTGACTGAAGTTGAGGACAGAACTCCGGTACTCACAATTATGTCTTCTTAAAAGTGACCTACAGCATGTGAAAGATATTGGATCATTGCTCTTTCACAAATATTGCAGAAGTCACTTGCCTTGTTTACTTTAGAGTGCTACTTTATCAACATAAACTGAATAAATGACACGAATCTTCCGGTACATGACCTTAAATAGTTAGGGAATAGAAGGGCTGAAAAAGGACATCGATGATAACCTCCTTCAATACAAGGCTCACAACATATCAATCAGCCTCGTAATTGAAAAACAATTAGTGCAAAGGTAGCTTTTAACATGCAGCACTGAACCAGTATTAGTCAAAGGTTGTTTTATTTACAGACAGTGAAACAAAGACATTATTTTTTCACGATCAAGCTTGCTATTAAATTCATTGGGATGTAAGTGGAGAGACATTAGAATTTTGTATTTGGCATTGTTTATCAAAAACATTGAATCAGGACTCTGAACCAAGGTCATTTGGCAAAGATAAAGATCAATGATAAAAGAGTTACAATATTTGTTCATGTTAGAGTAGAAGTATGTAACAATCGCATGAAAGCCTGACATCTATTTCCCACAATTTATATCATTCACTCTTGTATTAACATGAAGTTGTACCTAATGCTTGTAGTGCGATATTCAAGTTACCGTTAAAGCCCATGTGTGTCTTGTAGAAGTCTAAAGTGGCTCCAAACAAAGTTAGTCACGAGAAAATAATTTCGATGGATCATTGTTCTGCGATCTTGTGCTTGCTAATATAATGCTATTCAAGCAAGGATAGGAATACCAATAACTCGGTGTTATTTTGTCCTTCAACTTTGATATCAATGACATAACATCACATATATCTATAAAAGGCCAGGACAATAACATACTGAAGTTTGAAGTTATTCCCCCCCCCCCCCCCCAAAAGTATTACAAAGTTGCATAAATGGGGGAGGAAGGTTGTGACAAAATTTTAGGGCAATACCTGTATCCATAATGAAAAAATATGGAAAATTCTTTGACCTACTTTTACCCCTAAAGTAGGTCATGATACACCAATCCTGCTGAAATGCAAAATGAACTTGTATTCCTCTGAGAGAAAATTTCAGGGCAATATCTGTATTTGCAATGAAAAATGTCCAAAATGTTTGATCTACTTTAGCCCTAAAATAGGTCGCAGTGCACCAATCCACCTGAAAAGCAAACTCGCTCTTTTGCTTCTCTAGGAAGAAATTGTGACCAAATTTCAATGCTGTTCATACATGTTACATAAAGAAGTCCAGAAAACATGACCATTGACTGACACGCTGACAGATTAATCCTGTGGAAATGCAAATTGAACTGGTATTTCTCCAAGAGGAAGCTTGTGACAAAATTTCAGGGCAGTATCTGTATCGATAATGAAAAAGTTAAGAAAACTGTTTGACCTACTTTTAGCCCTAAAGTAGGTCATGGACGGACAGACCAATCCAGCTGAAATGCAAACTGAACTTGCATTTCTTTTAGAGGAAGCTTGTGACTAAGTGTGAGGGCAATATCTGTATTTATAATGGAAACAGTCCGGAAAACTGTTTGACCTACATTTAGCCCTAAAGTAGGTCACCGACAGAGGGACCAACTCAGTTGAAATGCAAACTGAACTTGTATTCCTCCAAGAGTAAGCTTGTGACTAAATTTCAGGACAATGTCTGTATTTGTAATGAAAAAAAAAATTCTGAAAAACTGACCCACTATTAGCCATAAAGTAGGTCATGGTGCAAAAATCAAGCTGCAAAGCAACTCACTGTTGTACTTCTTGAGGGAGAATTTGTGACCAAATTTAAAAGCTGTACATGCATCCGTTGGAGAAAAAAAGTCCAAGACATGACCTTGGACAGCATTCCATCTGGAGATCGGCGAATAAAAGAGCCATGTCCACTATGCAGCATAATCTTGTGATGCTTCTCCAGTTCAGCTACATCCACTCAGACTCTACAGAATGATTTTATTTGAATGTATCATTGATCAAGTTGCACTCATTCTACAGCATCATCTACACAGCATACCTCGTTGATTAAGCTATACCTATACTCTACATCATGTGCTAGTCATATTGCTTCACTGAATGAGCTATAAACCATTCTGCAGCACAGATAAAAAAGAAAGGCTTTATGTGAAAATGAAACTTTAAAGAGATGTAATTTACACACAACACTTCAAATACATCAGCAATAAAACACTAGTAGAGTGACGGAAAAATCCCAAAAGTGAACACCAGTAAATTCACATCTTCAGCAAGAATGACAGACATGTCAAAATGACAGACTTTCAATGTATTTTGAATGGAAAGAGATCCATTTATATCACACTAAGTTACGGGTGTATAAATTTAATCAGACACTCTTTCTTATACTTGTATTACCAAATTCACAATCATTTCCAGTTATAAAGTACAATGCATGTTTAAAGCAATAATTAGTGTGCATTATGAAATCTGAAAACCCAATGCAATGGGAAATAAAATTTTAAAGACGCATGTCCACTCTTTTCCCCATAATGAATTACTGTAGAAAAGAAAGGGGGAAATATCATTGTATGATGATGAAATCCAACCTGGGACCCTAGATTACTAATTAGGGTGATCTAACCACTGACTCTCAGAGCTAACCAGACTGCTATACAAAGTATAGTAATATTACTACAATATAAGCATTTCAGAAATAAGACAAGAACTCTTCATACCATGGAGATAAAAAAAAAGTTTAGAAAAAAATGGCTGAAATGTCACATGTGACCTTTAGTGTTTCTAAAAATCAAAGTACACCACTTTTCACCAGTGTATTGCTGTGCTACTATAATTTTTTTTTTTTTTTTTAAATTACCTGCTGAGATCTATAGTAACAGTCATTGTTTTAATCATGGTTCTGAACAGGATTCTTTGATTCTCACGAGCTTGACCCTAGCTCATAACTTAAAAAAAAAAGACAAATCTAAAAATATTGGTATTGGTCTTTAGATGAATTTTGTTTGTCTTGTGATGTCTTCTGCAGTTCCTGTCAGAATGCCATTAAAGATTTGAAAGCCACTCCCAGCAAATTCTAGGAGAGGTCTTTTATAGCATCATCTATTTCATCTATCTGTTCTTTCAGTTTCTTCCACTGATCTTTTGACAGAGAAATTCCTGAAATACAAAATTTAGAAACTACAACAATGACAACAAACTACAGTATATATACTTGTATATCAGTGGTATTTTGACTCTGAATGTTTGTCCTACTTGTACATGCATACAACTGCCTGAAGTGTTTTACTAACCACACAATTTGGGACATTTGATGGAATTTTTAAATGCATTAATGTTGGTTTCAACAAGAGAGATTGTTTGAAAGGCAAAATTATTTATGTTGGGTGCTTACAACTTACCATTTTAAAAGTTTTAATGACCTAATTTTAAGCTGCAATTCACAGTTCTGTATAGATGCAAAAATTGACAAAGTTTGTTGATTCTAAGACTCAAATCTACAAGAGCCAAAAAAATGGGTTATGCAACACGCAGCTATATCATCTTGATCATAGATCACACAGTGACCTTGATTTAGATCGTGACACACAAGATGCATTTAACTGACCAAGTTTGATGATTCTAGACCAAATAGTTGTCCAATTATGAGTTGGAATTTTACCATATCGTCTGAATCATATGTCACAATGACTTAACTTTGAAGTGCAACCCATCCTCTGCCCATGATGCATCAACTGACTATTTAAGTCATGAGCTGGACACAAAGTGGGACAGACAGACAGGATCACCATAACATTTGTCCTGTCTTATATGGGCATATAAAAAGAAGGAGAAAATATTCAACATCGATGTAACCAATGTCGTTGTTTATAATACGAAAGTAACAAGAGGTACTGTGAACAATGCTCACTAAGAATACCCCCACTCACCCCTAATCTGCCAAACCCAAACCATTTTGTTATTTCAATGTCCAGTACACTTGACCTTTGACCCCAAAATCAATAGGGATCATCTTTGTCCCATGGGGAATTTGTATGTATGGTATGTTGACACTAAGTGAAAAGTATAATACTTAATAGCCTGGAAACCATTGTGTCTATAGACGGACAGACAACTTGATTCCATTAAACCCTCCTACAACTTTGTTGTGGGGGGTATGGTGACTGTTATGCTGAAGTACCAGTATAAAAGTGAACATGCCCTTGTACATAAAAAAATGTTAAGAAACATTCTTCTTTGATCCACTGTAAATTGTAGGAAATATTAGATCCCTGGGTCAGAACAATGTGAACATCATTAAATGATAATGAAGTATTGTACAAAATTTCAAGGCTATCTGATAAGCCATATACGAGGAGACATGTTCACAAGCTATGTTACACCCTCCACCCCTCATAAATCCACAATAACTTTAAGGATAAGAATTGGATCCTCACATTCCAACTATATGCACATCTACAAATGGCAGTGAAACACTGTACAAAGTTTTAAATCTATCCAATACACCATATAGGAGAAGTGTTCACAAGCAAATTTTACATCCTCCACCCCTCTTTAGATCCACTATAACTTTTAGGAAAATAATGGGATCCTCACATCCTGGCAATATGCTCATCTAAAAATGGCAACAAAGCATTAAACAAACTTTCAAATCTATCTGATAAGCCAAAGAGGAGAAGCGTTCACAAGATTTTGTGACAGACAAATGAATGGATAGAAAGTACGAAAACAATGTCTCCCCCTGAAAGAGGGGGGACATAATATAAAATACATTTACATCATTTAATGTTTATGCAGCATTTTTGATGTGAACATTTCACAAAGATGTAATGTACAGGATATCAGTATTCTGTATTTTCTGAGTCAAACTTTGGAACCAGTTCACTAAATATTCACTACTTATTTATTAAAAGGAGCCAAGTGCAATGAAACAAACACCAACTACATTATGATAATTGTCAAACAGTTATAGGGGCAAAGGCTGTTATATTGATATCCATTATTTATTCAGATTAAACTGTGGTAATCAATTGATAATCCAATTATTTGACCTTGTTTTACCTGAGGAATGGCTTGGACAGTGAGAAACTCACAGTTAAATATAGTTTGGGCAGTGAACATTTCATAATTGAACTCCAACTGGTGAGAGAAAAATTACATGCATTTTCTTATTTAATATATGTATATGTATTTAACATGAGGTTATTGGTATAAAGATTGAGATCAAAAGTCCAGAAAATATACACAATAAAGAGACACAATCCATGCTAGAAATTTTAAAATAGGTGTTGCATTAATGGACAATCTGATCAATAAACTGAGTCTAATTTATAAGCTGGTCAATTTCAAATTCCTATAAATTTCTCAAAAAAACCCCAAAACAACAAAAAAAAAAAAAACGGTCAATGACTTACATGGAGGTAAATTTATATGTGGGATAACACTGTATATGTGTATTTACATCATAATTTAATTTCAGTTGTAAAACACAATTTGATTCTATCATCTGCTTTCATTTTGTTGCTATGGAAATGTTTCAATGTCATATAAAATTCATATTTTCTTTAAAATTATTCATCAAATGCATTGTACTAAATTAAATTTTGAAAAAAACGAAAGTAATCTTACTCATTCTATCAAATACGTAGTATTAAAGTTAGGACAGTTTATGCTATTTAATATTTAATAAACTGCATTGTGGTTATGATGCGTCTAGTACACTGCCCAAACTTTCTAAAATATATTGTATGAAATGAAATTACTTTCATTCCTTCAGTAATACAATTGAAATTTTGTATACAAGCAATAAAATGCTGGAAAATGTGACCATTGTTGACAAAAATCCTAATAGACATGGTAGAGATCCAATTCTAAATTGTTACCTTTCTTTCCTGGTTTCAGTTCTCCGCCGGCATCATAAAATTCCCGGATTCCCACCATGACATTACCGCGAAACTGACTGACTGTGGCAAATCTCATCTTAGACAGCTGTCAAGACAATTGCACAAAATATTGTAGACATATTTAATTTTGTGGAAATAAATTTCGTTGTTCTTGGTGAACACGATTTTGTGTGGATAATATTCCTTGTTTGAGATAACTTAAAACTGCATAGTATGCATATATAGTATGAGCAATGTTGCTTATCTACAATCCTACTTTTCTTAAATACAGTTATGATACATGTGGCATTTTTATATCATTTGGCTGATAAAGTATGCCAACACCTATTCAAATACAAATCATTACTCAGTGATCTGTGTCAGCTTGGATCATTAAATTGATTTACCCAAGCCATTACAATTTACATCAGGACAAGTATTTCCTTGACCTGCTACATAATAACTATATACACAGTATTTTACACAATACTTCAACACCCAAACACTCTTCCATCCCCCCAGCTGTACATAAGAACATTAGCCATGTCATTGTACAGTTAACATTAAATTCACTGAATCTATTATGAAAAGCAACTCCTGGTGAGATGTGCAGCCCAGGTGCCATTTCACCTGAAGAAGTGGGTGGATACCAATGTCTACTGGTGTCATAAAACTGACATTAAATGTGACACTGATGGGGTTTGTCTCTGCAGTTTATCAGACAATATTTTCATGAAATGTTAGCTGCCATCTGTATATCTACCAGCATTTTGTCAATTTAGTGTCTCCAAATGAACTGTACTGTTTTGATAGTAACCATTCTTAATTGCATTGAACTTTTTCATATGTACCAGTGTATTTTGTAAAAAAAAAAATTGAAACTATAAATTAACACTAAAAGGTGTGAACCAAAGTGGACCTGTACACCTAATCAGATGGAATACAATGTGATGATTACAGGACTGGCGAAAGGATCTATAAATGGATAATGAAAGACAAAAACGCAGATTTCCAATACTGAAGTGTATTTTCTGAAATTAAAAATTTGTGTTGGATTTAATTTTATTGTTTTCTCCAAGATGCAAAAATAATGAAATTTAATCTGACATCTTTTAATCTGAAATTAAATATGTCTGCAGTGCTGCATATACAACTCTAACTTCCTTTCTGGTCATTTTGAGAGATTGCTATCTAAATCTAATTCGACGTAGAATTTCAGGGGTCAGCAAAAATACACAAATTTTATTTAAGCCTTACAGATGGAGGTAAAAAGTTGGGACCGAGGTATATTGAGTACAAGTGATACATACATGATCATTACTCAAAACACTTCTGGAGTACAGTCATCATGCAGGTAAATTACACAACAATTTTCAATTGAAAAGTGATGGTTGATGCGAGATGGCAAATGGAAATCTTTCTTCCCAAAATTCTTTACCTACTGCACTGAATTGCTTCATCATTTTAGAGTTCTTGGAGACTATCACTTCATCATTACAGATAGTGTTTACATTTGTCGGATTTGATATTGACCTGAAACATATATTCCCCTCCGGGACCCTTCGATGAGGAGGATTTCTCCTCTTTCTTGATTTCAGTCTTCTCTTTTTTTTCTTTCTTTTCTACCTTTTTCTTCTTCTGTTTAGGCTGAAAAAAATCTTCACTTTAGTATACTGAAAATCAATTGCTACCATTACTTCTATACATATCTCCAGAACAACAAATTTTTCTATCACATTTATGAATTTCATGTGTGACTGTGTTCTCCTCTAATATGACTGTTGACCTCTCACTAATAATGGGAGAAGCAAATTCAAGAGCCCTTTCTCATACTTACCAGTTTACTACAGTGTTATTAATCTAAGGTTTTTCTCTATATTCACTAGACACTCAACAATCCTCATATTTTATTAAAAATAAAAGTAATTAATATTTAATTAACAAAACTGAAGTTGGGAGAGATATGGATGTGTTGTGAATCTGTATCTAAGCAACTAGACAACCAGTGGTTTTGTTTCATCACATGATATCCAATGTACTATCATTCTCTTAGTACAAAAACAATTCACATCATAATTCCAATAAAATATTGTCACATCTGGATAAAATCTCAAATCCAGGTAAAGTGCAAATGAACAAATTACTCTATTTAGAGTTATATTTTCATTACCTGTATACAGAAATTCAGGAAAGTATAAATGCAAAAAACAGCCATGGGTATTTGAAAACAAATAACTACAAAATGAATTACTGTATGCAAGTTTTATCTACAATAAACAAAATTTGACATATTGTACTGATTTATACTTCCTCACGCTCTTACAAATATTCCTTAGGATAGACTCTCAGATATATTAAATATTATAAAATGGGTATCATGGATCTCTATAATTGGATCCATGGGGGATCACATGTTAAAGTATCAAGTCTTTCGTAACTGAAACGTCAGGGAAATAGTCCATTTGAAAATTGAATAGACATGCTACCCAATCATGTCTAGTGAATCTGACAATTACTGCAATATGTGCTAAATTAACTTTCTTTCCTGAAAAATTGTAATGCACAAAGGAGCCACTAGCTATGTTCCCCTTCAGTTTTGTACTTTTGACAGAAACTGAAACTTTGACTTGCTAAATATTTATAATTTTAAGCAACTGTATATCTAAAAGGTGACGCACAAGCAGGACATTTCACATATACTGTACATGTACTTAAACAATTTATTTATAAACATTTACATCCAGTGTTTTTGTCTTTGATATCTTGACCAACTGTAATGATATAGGGGTGTACAATGACAAAAATTCACTACTATGAGCTCAAGGACCAATGGCAGTAACAGTATCATCAGTTTATCGCCCATGATCTACTGACAGTTATGTAACAAAATGTCTAAAAATAGAGTTCATACATGGAAGCTGAAATATGAATATGCAAACAATGGTCAGTTTCATATCTTTTATTAAACAATTTGTTTGATAGCTTCTGGCCAAGAGGTGAATGATTCAATTTGAATAAATTGGATGGTATTCCATCACTGAATATGAACAATTTTCAAGTATGAGAAAGTTATAAATTTTCCCTGCACATTTGGATTTCACAATATCTTAATACTTTTCACAACACTTGCAATGCTTGAGATTTTTCTCTTCATCAAAGTACAATAGTCATTTGTATTTATCAAGCTAACATTTTTTTCTTTGTAATTGTTAAGTAAAAAGAAAAATGTAAAGATAATGAACAATGATAAATTTTTTATAAAAAAAGAATGCAAGAAAACTAATAACAGCAGGATTCCCACCCTTGGTCGATACTTCTCTCCATTCTGTCATTGAACTGACTGTTGTCATAATACACAATGCATATATGTTAAAACGGAACGAATATCTTGATTTGGCATTAAATCAATTTGTATGTAAAGTTTGTCACTGTAATATTGACATTTATGCAAAGAATAATGTGTTTACTTTCACTTTAGATGTACTATCCCCACAAACTAACACAGCTTGCTTGACCTCTAAAACTGGTAGCCCCCGGCATCAGTAACTGCACACCCCTGTGGTAGCCATTTCCTCATGAATGTGATGCAGATGTGAACAATCTATACATGACTTGTGATAAATATAGTATGCCTATTTTGTCGGCTGGAAATTTCAACAGAAATAGAAGTTAAATGTAAATATAAGAAATAAATTTCATTTTTTAAAATACATGGTACTGTATGAACTGCAATGCTTCATATCAGCATACTTTTCATGTAGCACTAACACACTTCATGAAGTATGCTGGCATAAAGCATCACAATTCATGCCTTCATGTATTTTCAAAAACAAAATTTATTTCTTAATTCAACAAAAGAAAATGGTTTAGAAATATATAATTCACTTCATGAAAGTATGCTGGAGTAAAGCATCAGTTAATGCTCTCATGTGTTTTCAAATATTAAATTTATTTCTTCATTCAACAAAACAAAATGTTTAACAATAAAATCAATCAACCTTACATTATGAATGTCTGTAGTAATAGTAAAAAACATGGTTATCTACAAGTCAGGAGCAAGGTTTGATTTTTCAGGATACCGAACAGACAAATCCAAATAACCAGTCATTAGAGTCATGACCTTTGACCTTGAAAACCAGTCTACTAAACTTGATGCCTGTTAATATACTAAGCAAACAATATCTATGTCCATAGTACTTTGACAATTGATCTTGTCACCTAAAAATCAGTAGGAGTTATCCACTCCTTTAGATGTACCAGTGTACCAAGTTTGATGTCTGTTGGGCAAAGGGTTCTCAAGAAATTGAGCACACAATATCTTACTATGTCCAGTTTGACCTTTGATCATAGGACATCAAACTCATTATGGGACATCTACTTCTTAGACAGATTGGTTGCTTGTTTGTTTTACATCCAGTTGAGAATTTTTCACTTGTACTGAGACAACTCTGCAAATTCAGACCTATGCTTAACCCTCAGAAAGTAAGGGTTCTTTAATGTGCCAATGCCTGCTGTGACATGGTACCTCCGCTTTTAAGATTATATTTGAAAGACTTGTGATTCTCACTTCTAAATGCTGAGCATTTGGGAAGGAGCAATTTTTACCTGTTTACATCTTAGGTTTGACAAGGCCAAGGCATGAGCAGGGCTCGAACGCATGACCTCCTGGTTATGATGCTAACCCTCTATCACTGAGCTACCATGACCAGTATTATAAGTGGAACCAGTGTACTAAATTTGACATCTGTCAAGCAAATGGTTCTTAAGATATTGAGTGGACAATATCTTATTATGTCCAGTTTGACCCTTGACCTATTGATCTCAAAATTGGTAAAGGTAATTTACTCCTTAGGTAAAACCAGAGTATGAAGTTTAATGTCTGTCAAGTAAAGCAGTCTCAAAATACTGAGCAGACTATATTTATCTCCAAAACTGAATAATTCACCTACACTAAAATTTTATTACATCATTTTGAATGCTTTGATTTGATAAAAACTTGTTCAGTAATTTACACAAAGAAAATTTACCTATTATATCTAATGCTACAGTAGTAAAGATTTATTTCATATTACATGTTGCAAGATTTAATCTGTATGCTAATATAAATTTTGCATATTGTAACTGTATGTGTGTGAATAAAATATTTTGTATAATGAGTTTGTGCATCAGACTTATTCTAGTAGGGATGACCACACGCACATTAAGGGCATATGCGACGTTTCTCAATAATACATACTTTTTCATAAAATTTTACCTCCAATTCATTTGCATTCTATCTCGCTTCTAAGAAAAAAATTGTGGTACATCACCAGGTTTGTATATTTTGATAGTTCCTGGTTGTTACAAGTAAAAATGTAAAATCAACAGGCATTACCATAGTAAAGGAGAGAAAAAAAACTTTGGAACAATGGGGTATCAAACCTGAAACCCATAAATTACAAGTTAGGTGACCTCACCACTGAACTACCTAGGGTTGTAAAAAATGTGGTAATATTACTACATTACAAAATATATACCTATTATACAAAAACTCTTCATATCGAGAAGATGAAAAAAAATAATTTTAGAGAAAATGTCAGAAACATTGTGTATGTCCTTAAGCAATATCAACAAGCAGCTCTTGTAATTAGAGCACTTATCATGGGTATACTGCAAGCTTTTCTTAAGTTCAAAAAGATTCAAGCCTAGAGCAGGGATTCCTTGTACCCTAAATACCTCTGATGAAGATTGGAGTTTTATTTCCGACAAGCTCCCTTCTTTGAGAGAGACTAATGCCTTATGATTATCAATTTTGAGAGTCAAGACCTGAAAATATAAACACTGAAATGTAGTGATCAGGTAAAGATCTTTACATCAATTCAACAAGTGCCATCTATGATAATGATTCTCAAATGGTAATATACACAAAATCATAGAAATTAATCATTAATTATTCCTCCAACATTTTGATTATGACATGGTCATAAAATGGGGACTCTACTCCAATGGTTATAAATGTTATATCAGCAAGCACAAGTCCGCTCACAAAGGTAACACATGAATGAGAGAAAATCAGTCAAAATAGGCAATGAAAGATAAAGTACTATCACGAGAATTCTCTTTGTCCCATCATGGATGTATCTATCTTGATCCCTTCAAAACAAAGTCTTTGCAGACTGTGACCTTCACACACTTTCTCAAAGCCTCCGGTGACTATGATGAAGAGAAAAGAGATGTTGTACCCAGACTCTTGTTATCGAATTCATCATTAATTGTTACGTGTAATGTTTTTACAATTTAAAATTGGACAGGAAAAAATGCCATCAAATCATTCATTTTAAGTTGTTTTCTGTTAACTGTTAGGATATCATGGTTGTCATATTGACGACATAGTGTATATGATGAAGTGGTGGATTTAATATTGTTTTTATTTTTATTTCAGATTTTTCAAAGCTCTACCAAAATGCAACTGCTCATAGCAGTGTTTTAGGACATTTTCACAAAATAGGTTTCAAATGTGAGGTCATGTTGGACCATCTTTTACATACGAAATGAAATTTGTGGACAAAATGTAGATACAAATGCACAAATATTTTTTTTTACTTTTTTATGTACCTAACTTGGCCCAGTAATTCCTGGTGACAGTTTTTAGTTATGCATCATATTGACTTATAAACATGGTTAACACAAACTTGAATAATGCTAAACGAGTATATTTCCATTATGACCATATAATGCAAACCACTGAGTATATTTCCATTCTGACCATATAACTTAACAAACTACCACTTCCTTTTCGACAGAAATCTAGAGAATATTGCTACTGGCAGTACTGGTATTAAATACGGAATTGTCAAAACAAGAACAATTCTGTTGATAAGCTTTGTGCATAATAACATTTGTTCCAAAAAAGCATCGGACACATGCTCAAGTATGAAATATTTGAAGTACAGGGTTTGCTTCCATATCCACCACAAGCTGTTTGAGAGTGTATATATCTAGTTGCGCTCGCCTAACGGTAGCACCGCTGTAAACATATTGTCTATGTCGTTTCAATGTTACTAACCTGGTCACTTTCAGAGTCTGACTCCGAAGAAGAAATGAATTCCTTCGACTTTGGCATCTGTAACGAGATTTTAACTAAATTTAACACTTAAATCGGTGACGAGTTAGTGAGAGTGCTGAACCTTACACCCGAGTTATATGTACTTGCCAGTTAGATCTTCTTAACGGTTGTTGTTAAAAAGGAATCCAGTACATACCTCCAACTGATTTTATCAATAATATAAGTAAATCGCACCCCTTTGCAGTGGTTTCAGTTAGTTTCTCTTCCGATTCGATTGCTTTGTCTTGTCTCCCTCCTTTTCCCGCAAACTTTTGTAAATATTTTGTATACCGATCCCGATTTTCATAAGTAGATTGTTGGTAAAATAGGTGGCAAGAACCGGGCCCTGTCACCTTCGTAATCCGATTTTTAAAAAAATATTTCTTCATTATTTATCATTGTAAGTTTTGAAACTTGCAAAATATACTCTCAGTGATACATTTAATCTTTGGCACAGAATTTAGCACACAATACTACCTATAAATAAAGAAAGCAACGAGATCTGGTTGATAAAATGCGTAGCGAGATCAAAATACGTGAACTATGAATCTGCTACTGGAAAACTTGCTGTTTTCAAATTCATAGGGAGGTAATTTTGATATTCATTGCATTATTTGACAATTTAAATGTCTTTTATTTTAATTATCGGAGGTTTTTCCAAACACGGGTCAAAAGGAAACCGAATGCGGTTGATCCGAGCCGGTGTTATTTACTCCGATTTAGTTGCTGGTGTTCCGATTAATTTACCATAATTATGGTCATTAAATATTATGCATACCTCATATATATGGAATGTAATCGTGTTAAAAAATCCAATTATGTAAACAGCCGTAATCACAGAAAAACGTGCATCTTTTCTCCTTACCCATTTTACCAACCCGAAATAAACAAGCGTTGATATTTTCACATCGAAGCAAAATTATGCCGTGATTTTTGTAGCTACATTTGTAAGTTGCAACGTATCATCTAGATAAGGATAAAGACGAAGAAAACTAAATATTTCGGGTTACGAAGGTGACCAGGCCCGGCCCGGTTATCGATACTCATTTTACCAACAATATATATCATAAGAGGCCTTAGCACATCTCAAGGCCAGGTATCACATCGGTAATTATTCTCAATATATATATATATATATATATATATATATATATATATATATATATATATATATAGTTTGTTAAAATGGTGAAAAATAATTGATAATGATTAAAACATTTATAGAGCGCCTTATATGATAAAAATTACTCTAAGGTACGATACTAATGTACATTACAAAGTAAAAAAAATATAAATATTCGCACATTAATTAACATATCTAAATATACATGGAAACCAATGGGAGATAAAGATAATGCAGTTAGTTGGAAGTTACAGATCACTATGCTTAGTATTAGAAATCAAACGAAATAAAACGTTAAAAAGATTTTGTATTAAAAACGGTCACTGAGAAAAAATTTCCTGTGTAAGAAACTTAACAGCCAATGAAAACATTTTTTTAAAAAGTGGGGTTTTCAACATCTTTTTTTTTTTTGATAAAACGGCTATATTTTGGACACCTTTAAAATGTTTCGAAATGTTATTCCACAAACTGGCTGCAGCCCAACTGAACATCCGTTCTCCAGAAGACTTCGTACGAATTTTTGGCACAGTGAGTCTTAGTGACGTTTCAGATCCTAGTGGTCGGGCTGGAGTATACACGTCCATGAGTTCTTGTAGATGTTCTAAAATATTTTAATCGGAAATGTTCTATGTTGTCTCTCACGTCTGCCGACACCGGAAACACCACTCCTACCCGCAAATTAATCTCACACATTACCCGCAAAATATCCTTATTAACCTTCATCGTGATCCTATCTAATGTAAAAGTAGAAACTTTCAGGTGAGCTCATTTGCCCTTAATAGGCCTATATGACCCCTTTAATAGGCCTATATGACCCCTTTCCAGGGTTATATATATTTGACAACATTGTTCTCTATCCTTTTATCAGTTTTGGTTCATTTGATAAACCCATACTCAATCATTGTAGAGGTCTGAAAAGTGGCTCACCCTCGGGAGGCCACAATTGGTATCTCTACAGCCCCAAGCTGAGGGCGGAAAATGATAGTCTTAGGGGTCCCCTACCTCGCCTGAAAATACATACAAATAATAATATGTACAAAAAGGACATGCATTCAATTAGCCTGTACATAAAACACTTGCAAATAATAACCTGTACAAAAAAAGGCACACATAAATTCACCTGTACAAAAACATATATACAAATAACCTGTAAAAAATACATACAAATAATAATCTATACAAAAAGATATACATACGAATAACGTGTACAAAAACGTACATGGAAATAATAACCTGTACAAAACATGCATACATGTATAATTAACTTGCACAAAAAATACACATGCAATAAATTTTACCAAAAAAGAAAAAAAGAAAAAAAACATATCCGTACAATCACTCTGTAGAAAAAAAAAAACAAAAACAAAAAAACAAACAAACAAACAAAAAATAAATATAAAAAAAAACCCAAAGAAAACAACCATATATACAAATAATAACCTGTACAAAAAACATACATACCTATGATAATCTTCAAAAACAAAAAACCTCTCAAAACAAGAAAGAAAAAACAAATCAAAAACAAATAGACCAAAAAAAAACCCACAAAAAAACCCCCAAACAAACAAACACCCCCCCCCCCCAAAACAAATAATAATAATAATAATAAGGCGAACATAGAATTAATCTGTACAAAATCAGGTATACAAGATACAAATAATAAGCTGTACAAGAAATATACATACAAATAACCTACATAACCTGTACAAAATACACAACCAAATAATAATCTGCACAAAAACATATATTTAAATAACCTGTACGAAAAACATAAGTACAAATAACCTGTACAAAAACACACATACAAATAACCTGTACATAAACACACATACAAATAACATGTACAAAAAACACACATACAAATAAAATGTGCAAAAAACACACATACAAATAAAATGTACAAAAAACACACATACAAATAACCTGTACATAAACACACATACAAATAACCTGTACATAAACACACATACAAATAAAATGTACAAAAAACACACATACAAATAAAATGTACAAAAAACACACATACAAATAACCTGTACATAAACACACATACAAATAACCTGTACATAAATACACATACAAATAAAATGTACAAAAAACACACATACAAATAAAATGTACAAAAAACACACATACAAATAACCTGTACATAAACACACATACAAATAACCTGTACATAAACACACATACAAATAAAATGTACAAAAAACACACATACAAATAAAATGTACAAAAAACACACATACAAATAAAATGTACAAAAAACACACATACAAATAAAATGTACAAAAAACACACATACAAATAAAATGTACAAAAAGACGCACATACAAATAAAATGTACAAAAAACACACATACAAATAAAATGTACAAAAAACACACATACAAATAAAATGTACAAAAAGACGCACATACAAATAAAATGTACAAAAAACGCACATACAAATAAAATGTACAAAAAACACACATACAAATAAAATGTACAAAAAACACACATACAAATAAAATGTACAAAAAACACACATACAAATAAATGTGCAAAAAACACACATACAAATAACATGTGCAAAAAACACACATACAAATAACATGTGCAAAAAACACACATACAAATAACATGTACAAAAAACACACATACAAATAAAATGTACAAAAAACACACATACAAATAAAATGTACAAAAAAACACACATACAAATAAAACGTGCAAAAAACACACATACAAATAACATGTGCAAAAAACACACATACAAATAACATGTGCAAAAAACACACATACAAATAAAATGTACAAAAAACACACATACAAATAACATGTGCAAAAAACACACATACAAATAACATGTGCAAAAAACACACATACAAATAAAATGTACAAAAAACACACCTACAAATAAAATGTGCAAAAAACACGCATACAAATAAAATGTGCAAAAAACACACATACAAATAACATGTGCTAACTTGAGCAAAAACACACATACATATAACAATCTGTACAAAAAAGACATACATATACAAATAACCTATACAAAAAGACATATATACAAATAACCTTTACAAAAAGACATACATACAAATCACCTGTACAAACACATACATACAAATAACCTGTACAAACACATACATACAAATAACCTGTACAAACACATACATACAAATAACCTGTACAAACACATACATACAAATAACCTGTACAAAAAGACATACATACAAATAACCTGTACAAAAACATGCATACAGATAATGATCTGTACAAAAACGCATCCGTAAAATTAATCTGTACAAAACATATATACAGATAATAATAGCCTGTACAAAAAAACATACATACTGATATCACCGGTACAAAACAAATACATACGAATAATAACCTGCGCGCGCGCGCGCACACACACACACACACACACACACACACACACACACACACACACACACACACACACACACACACACACACACACACACACACACACACAAAACCTATACCCCCCAATCTAAAAATGCATACTTTTTGTACAAAGAAACATACATGTGCATACAAACAAAATGTACAAAAAAGACATGCATACAAGTACTAGAAACCTGTACAAAAATTAAGGCATAGATATGTTCAGCCTGCATAAAAAGACGCATACTATTACATATGTACCCCCCCCCCCCCCCCCCCCCCCCCCAAATAAATAAAATAAAAGGCATACATAGATTCACCTGTACCCAAAAAGTCATAGATACATTTAATTTGTACAGAATTGTAAAGGCGCTCAGTCCATCTTAGAATTAGTAGATATAATGGCGTAAGGTAATAGTCAGCCGATACGTCGAAGTTTGGACAGTCAACTTGCAGCTTTTAAATGTCACCAAACGTTGATTCAACATCAAATAATTTGTTTCAAAACTTTAATTAATTCACAGGTGAAACAGCACGTTGAAAAAGTGTAATACATTTAAAACAACTTGATAATAAATATGTTTATGAGCATGGGATCCTTAAGGATTTTATCGAGTGCTTCTAGAATTACTATTAATATTTTCGTCTCGATATATCAAAGATAAAGACGAGGGTATGATTGAATTCTTTCTCTCTCTCTCTCTCTCTCTCTCTCTCTCTCTCTCTCTCTCTCTCTCTCTCTCTCTCTCTCTCTCTCTCTCTTCATTGACTTGTATCAAACCGCTGTTCTGTAACTTTTCTCCATTTTACACAGTGTGTATATCGCATTTACATAAAATTATCTTCTTCACGGTAGACTGCCATCCGAGGGGATTTAAAAGCATGTTACAGATGGTTAGATGTACGCCTGGCGCGTGCACCTGAAAGAGATGTCTTCTTAAAAGGCCGCTTTGTATGTAAAAATAATACATTCAAATAATACATCTAAAGAATTATTCCAGTTTGGTTCCATTGGAGTATTGTGTAAACATAAAAGCACGGGATGGTAAATAAATTGAGCACTGCCATGATGATTTTCTGTGGCGACAATAAAATGAATTCTTTCACGTGGATATGACAAGTTGAAGGAATTATATTGAAAAAAGTTATCTTTGTTTATGTTATTCTAAAACTTAGCAGCCTTAAGCTGATGTCTGTGTTGAAAAGACGAAGTTCCCTTCTAATTAAATTCCGGTCGCAATAAAATCCGCTGTACAGGGTAGAGGAAGGTGAATTAATCGGGAGTGTTTAACAATTCGTTTGCTTTAATACCTTCCACAGTTAAAGACATGTTCGAAATCAGAATACTTGGGAAAAGACTTTAATGTGAAGAAAAAAAATGTCTAGCGAGGAAAGTTGGGTTTTCTATTACAAGAAACAACAGACCATTCCTAACATGTAAGTCTCTATCCTTACCTTATACTTAAAATTTTGAAACATGATCTAATTTTAGTTTGATATATTATGTATACCATTTGCAGCAAAAACTTGGATTTAGACCACTTTTCCTGCTTTTTAATGTGCAGGGCACTGAATCCCTAGAGCTTGGAATGTCGTGACGCTGTGTTTGGTTTCTAATACATCTTACTGTCTTCTTGCGTACAACTCGGTATCATAAGAAAAGATTCGCGATAACGAGCTGAATTTTTCTTTTTTTTTCTTTTTTCCCTTTTTTTCTTTAATGTATTACAGATATAATATCAGAAAAACCTCTATACATTGTAGGATGTATTTGGAATAATTTTCAAACATCACTTTGCAATAAACCTATGGTATCGTTCTTGTACAAGTTCACCAAATCAATACACGTGAACATAATCCATTAGAAAAGTCGAGATTTCCTGAATAATTGATGCAGGAACGTCAACTTTTTAAATGCTTAGAAAACTGAAACCTCCCTACTTTCCGATTCCTTCTGAAAAGCGCATAATGAATCGATGTGTTACTAAAAGCTTAATTTCAACACTGAGATCAAAGATAAGAGTCCCATACAATGCTGTCTTTTCATTGACAAATATTATTAATATTTTGATCGTTTTGTCAATGTCTATAATCAATGAAAGTTTGAAAGCAAACATACTTTATCTCAGTGTCATTAAAAAAGCAACGTTCCACATCTAACAGTAATTCTTTAAGACTTAGTGGATGTGGGGTTTTTTGTGTGTTTTACTTAACATTAAAAAATCGCTATCTATCTATCTATCTATATATCTATATATATATATATATATATATATATATATATATATATAAAGTTTCTAGTTTGTTTTATAACTTTTGATAAAGACTTGACTGAATATCTAAAGTTTTCGAGATGAGTTCATCTGATCTAAAGGTTAAACACAAATGATCCCATTCAGATCTGTTTAAATTCTCCACATAATACCTATGTTTGTTTAGCGTACCATTGATAGCCTTCCAGCCTAGACTAATTTCTAATTTAACACAATACCTCGCGCTCTCTTTATGGCAAATTTGGAATCAGAGTATCTCGATGAAACCATTAATATAGGTATACGTACTCCACCAATATCTAGTGTCTTACAACATTACTTATGCATTGCTAAAAACTGACTGCCATTTTTTGCTCCGTTAACCAGTCTTTGGTCTACATATTGTTCATGGTCGTAAATTTCATATCTCTAGTGATGTATATCTTAGTACAATGCAGATAAGTTAGAATAATTATGCGTAAATGAGAATGGTTATATTTATGCTAACCACGTATGTAGAGAAAATAGTACACGTATTTTCCCTATACTCTATTTCACTAAAACTACGTCCAAATTCGCCCATTTACTAATAGGTGTGAATTTTACACTTATGCAAATTTTACTCCTAGTATGTAAATGTAATATATGCGACGAGTTCAGATGCACTAGAATCGGTATTACGTTTGATATTTCCATGCAATATATGGATGAATTTTGAAGGCAAAGAAAGAGATGAATGTTTCCTCATTATGCACCTATAAATTTGCCATTTTTTTTTTGTTCAAATATTATTTAGAATAATGTTTGAACTTATTGACACATCAGAAGGTTACTGCTCTTTCTAATATAGGACATGGCAGAATTCTAAAGAAAATCATGCATGCAATGTTTTATAGATATTTTCAATTATTTACACATTTGTTTAAATTTTGCTATGCGTTCACATTGCTTTTATGTAAAAGTTAATGTACACCTACTTTGATTAGATGTAAATTTTGCACTAAAAGTAAAATTGTCACGTGCACCAAGATACAGCTAGGTGCAAAATTTGCGTATATGAAAGTGTAAGAGAGAGAGAGAGAGAGAGAGAGAGAGAGAGAGAGAGAGAGAACGTGTGAACGGGGTTAAATAACGGAGCATTTCCTAGAAAATGGTTTCCTTCTTATATCACCCCCCACACCCATTTTGGGGCATTTGCAAAAGGCACTAGTTTGAAACATTAATTTTACAAGTCGCGTGGAGAGTATTCACATTATTCTACAGGAGTGTTGAAATGGACGAAATGGAATGCGGAATATAAAGTTGAGCAAATTTATCAAAAATTCAATAATTCTCGCGACAACTTCCTCATAATTTTAAACAGCGAAATCATGCACATTACATTGATATCGTGACGTCGCATTCTATATTTCCTATTGAATGGTAGAAGTTTAAAGCACATGTAGAAATATTTTTTAGATCTGATAATCATCATCGACACTCTAGTAGGCGTCCTCTTTATATTGTCAAAAGTACCGTGTACAATATCGATTTGATGCAAGAAATTATCTCCAATCTAGCTATCATAAGTTCCTTCTTATCAGTATATGAAACTTACATTAAAAATTATGAGAATCACGGCGACAAGGAAATTTAGTTCACAACACACCTTTTTTTGTAAGCGTATTTGATATTAAAATAGTTTCGTCGCCAAAACTAGCTGGTAATGTTTTCGAAATAATGCACCTATAGAATTCAATAGATGGATAAGATGCGACGCAGGAATTTGATATCAAGTTATTTAGAAGTTTTAAAAGTCTCTTCAGAGATAAAATGGCTATTAACTCGTAACTATACATTTTGTTTTCCCAACCTGTAAAAAATAATGAAATAAATGAGAAGTATAATTTGTAAATAAGCTTACACCACCAGGCGATTTCATCATACCAGGTTTTCAGGATACAGACATATAATTTAATTATTGGATGGGGTAGGAAATTTAAGAAAATACTATTGGTACATTGGATTGGTTTTAGAGGCAATTCAAGATAACGGAGTTGGATAGATGGTGGTATGACTAGATGGTACCCTGAAAAGCAGGTTACCCACGAGTTATTTGCCTCTGATCAGAAATAAACATTAAGTCGTACATGTCATTTTCTAATGTAAAAGAAAGATATTATAGTTTTGCTGTTTACCATTTATCGAAGTGAATTGTGCCTTTTCGGCAATGTTATGTTTGAGTTGGATAATGCTATTTTCTACTAAAAGTTCCGTGCATTACGGCACTACAAGTAAGTGAAGTTTGCGTAACGCGCCATCTGGTGAGAAAATGGGATAAGGCTACTCGGTGCTGAGATTAAGCTAAACAACTTGGCGAGATTTGTAATGTTGCATATTTGGCGACGCCTGAAGTCGCCCTTTGATGTCATCGCAAGGTGCCCGTGCGTCAGTCACAGAGGTACTACAGGTTAATCATGCCAAGTTCGTACGGTGCACCGTGTGTTCACGGACTAAAAAAACATTGTCGGACGAACGTCTTCATAATACTCGCACGAGTTATTTGTACACTAAACCAGATATACCTCTACGATTTGTTCACTGGGTTGCAGATGGACTCATCGTAAGATATTCCCAGGTTAATTTTGAAAATAGACTGAGAACAGATTTTGGGGTCTGCCACGTATATTAGGGTATATCAAAGACATTCGTTTTCTGTGGCGTTTTTGGTCATGTGCTTTTAAGGAAATCACCAAATCCACCCGCCTTCTAAATCGAGAGATTTTTTCCCTTATAAAAGACCCAGCGTAGTTATGATGGATGCGTCGTACAGCAAAGAAAGATGCGGCCGCAGGGTAGTGTCGTCCTCATTGTAGGATATTTTAGAAACACTTTCTTGAATTTCTCGCCTCGTCATTTTGAAAAAAAAATAAAGTAACACTAATACAGTGATAAATGTTATCTCCTGTTGTTTTTAAGTCTAAAAGTTGAAATATGACATCAAATATTCTTGTTTTATAATTATATTGTCAATCTAACCACTTTAGAGATCGTATGCCCATACATCATCTGAGTTGTCCACGAGAGAGGAAGCGGGTAATTCGTGTCTCAAACAAAAATAAGGAGTCAACAGACGAAAAACAGGAAAAGGAAAACAACAAACGATTTTCGTCCTTTCAGAGGAATCGTCTGGATTCCGACCAGTTGGACTTAGAGCTCCGGTTGTCCGATACAGATAGCGATAAAGAAGGTACGACCACAATGTTCAAATTTTCGTCTTTCAATACACTGATGTACTAGGTGAATTCTGAGAATAGTATCAGAGAATACCGATAAATTTCATCATTGCGTCCTGTACATCTATCGGACACGTTTGTCTTCCAAATACAATCTGTTGGTAGCAATGACACCACGATCAATAAACCCTTGTTTTGCGGCATAGCAGTTTTCTATCAACAGTTTTTGTTGTAGTTCCGACTTCTATCTACTATAACTTTTCATCATTCAGATGGACAGGAAGACGACAACAAAATCAGTCAACAGGTTTACGTGAACGCTTGTAAACATCTTCACGTCACACCCGGAAAAAAGATATTACGTAGTTTAGGCTCTACTCAAGTGTCAGCAAAGGAGCGGATCGTGAATCAGAAAGAGGTGGATTCCATTGCATACGCCCTCACTGTAAGTACATATAACTAAATATATTGGCATGATTCAGATTGTAACAAAATTGTAAATCGA
This sequence comes from Ostrea denselamellosa, assembly GCA_024699665.1. Taxonomy (NCBI): domain Eukaryota; kingdom Metazoa; phylum Mollusca; class Bivalvia; order Ostreida; family Ostreidae; genus Ostrea; species Ostrea denselamellosa. The sequence goes on along the minus strand of JAMZEH010000010.1, from coordinate 4,856,106 downwards.
GATATTTTGGTAATACTGACATTGCTGAATATCAAGTCTGCATTTCAGTCAATTTACGCTGGTACACGTTATTCAATCAAAACGTGGTTGCTGTTAGAATTGAGAAAAAACCATAGTCCTAACCGTTGTGTGTGTGTGTGTGTGAATTCGATATGGACTCATTATTTCCTAAAGATTGTCATAACACCGTTTCTTTGTAGACAAACAACTCTGTCACTTCTCTAGATTTATCCGGAAACAACATTGGTCATGAAGGTCTCCTCAATGTCTTGCGCATGCTCGACGAAAATAACAGCATCACATTCCTCGTAAGTCATTGTGGTTGTGAATCATTAGTGTTTGAAAATTTTCAATCGACAAAGCCCGTTAGCTAATAATTTTGCCTGTGATAGTTTGTTCAGCTGAAAAGCAAACTAACTACGATAAACATTTGTATTTACATTTAAACCAAGCTGCTATATGGAATGAATCTAATTTAAAACATTAAATTCTTTTAAAGTAAGAGAAAGCAAACGAACGACACAGGCGTTATAATATATATATATATATATATATATATATATATATATATATATATTCATCGCCTAAACGAACTTTGAATCTACGTCAAGGAACACAGACACCGGTGTACAATTACCGGAATCTGCTGAAAAGCGACCAAATTCACTACAATCAGTTTACCACCATGTCTGTTTAAAACCTTACTGCATCAAGAGGAAATGAAGATAAATTTACATCAATGCAAAGTTAAAAGTCTAAGTAATCCAGTGTATCGATGTTGCTGGTAAATCAGACAAGCGCTTAGTACTGGGGTATCCCCTTCATTCACAAAAATAGAAAAGAGGTCATATGGATAGATACTCGGGAAAATAGGTAACGTACCTCATGATCACATATTTTATAGACACGATATATATCAGTATTTGTGAGACCGAGTATTGTGCCCAACTTCCTCCATGTCAATTATTGACGCATACCGTACCGGTATATGATTAACTTTCTCCATGCTAGTTATTGATCCGTACCAGAATGCATGCATCTTAATAGTAAATACATGCACCTTTCATCTTTAATAGTGCTGAATTCGAAAACGTTTCTATTTGGAATAAGTGAAAGCCACAGAAAACAGTATGTTGGACTCTTCACACTTGTCCCTGGGCAGAACATACTAGTACTATCGTATGGCAATCATGTCGGTCCGTCCATCTTGTACTGTTTCCCCTTATAGAATTTCTGACACGATAATTACATATCTTTTTTTTTTATTAGAAACACTAAATAAATAAGGAAAACAACTGTTTTCTGACCATTTTCCACAACATTGTTAAACACTGCCCGCTGCCCTGCTGTGGCCAGAGTTACTGAGCTCTGCCACTGACGTCACAATTTCCCTTTGCGGAGTTCTTTTACCAGTTGCGTTGTAAATATAGGGAAAAGCTAGTCTTATTTCTCATAGCAATGGACACGTTAGAAAGTGAAATGCCCCACTTAGATTTGCCTGATACATCAAGTACCATACCATACCGATTGGAACCAGTGCCTAATAATATTGAAGATTTTATTGTGCGTAGTACATCAAGTGACACCGACAAAGAAGAAAATTCACAAATAGACAAATGGACACAGCTTGGTACGTTTTAATTCTTTTTCATTGGTTAATTTTCCTGTGGTATATTAATATTATTTGTAAGATATTTCCAAAACATTGATTCAATTTATGAAATTTAATCCTTCAGGTGTGACTGTGGAACTTGTCAAATTATGTCTTCGATGGGGGAGTGCATTTGTTGCCTTTAAGAGATACCGTAGAAAGAGCTGAATCAAATTGCATAACATAAAGTACACATTTTAAAGACAATGTATCTTACAATTCTCCCTGTATGAATACATTGAAAATGTGGGTCCATGGATGATAATCGGGTTTCCCATAAGTAATTTGAATTTCTTATTTTATATCGCGCTCAGAATCACAAGGCCTCTCGCCTCCAGTCGGCGCGGGTTCGAATCTCGCTCACGCCGATATATGTGAGAAAGTTTGCCAGTTTACTTTCGGAAGGTCGGTGGTCTCTTCCTGAGTACATTGTATCAGGGTTCTCTCCTCCACCAATAAAAACTGGACGCCACCAGATAACTGAAAAATTGTTGAGTGTGGCGGAAAACAACAAACAATCAATCAATCTTACTTTATCGTCAATATGAATTACTGGTATTTTAATTTTGTAAAAATTATACTCATTAATGAAATGGTGGTGTGTATCTGATTTACACAATATTTATTTAATATATAAACAGACACATTTAAGCTCCTTAAATTAATATTCATCCCTGGATTTTTCAGACTATACAGACATTTTGGACAAAGACATGAATTTGGAAATTTCTTGTGTGGTAACACGAGTTAGAGACGCTTTTCCATCAGAGCAGCACTGTGGTTTTGAATATGTCAATTAAATATTTCCAAGACATTTTATCTGTTATTTTGTCTATCTGTTTGCATATCTTGATGTAATGTTCCCGTGTTGGTGCAGTTTATTTTTTAAACCCAATATGGCAGATATATAGGGAACAATATTGTTTTTCAATTATTTTGTTTTTAACTTTAGACCCAATTGCTTCATTAGGTCTGGGTCTTTTTCAAAATATTAATTTGAAAAATGGACAGAACAGTCTATGCCCTGTTCCTGGATTAAAACCCTTTCTTCTACAAAAATGTGTCCATTTTTTCTTACAACAGCATCATTAGAAAGGTGAAAAAAGCTTTTCCCTGTCTTATTACTGCACAACTACAAAGTGTTGACTGTATTAAGGTTTAATAACTCTCAGCCTTATCACGCCACTAATTTACACTGGTGCTATAGAAGGGTCTTGTGATGCAGAGCCTCGTTATCACCACAGAACTATGTATGTTTTGAGATCTGTCTTACCAGCTTCCTCCTGCTGACGAAATGGAAACACTGGTGTGATTATGTTTACATGGTAGACGCATCAAACAATTAAATAAGATATAACCAAAAATCGTGTCGGATACCCTTTCTGTGTTCATGTATTTAGTTGAAACTTGCTGTTCACCTACAAATACATATATACCATATTCAAATATGTCGTGTGTCACTCGATTTTGTACACGTTATAACCTTTCAGATTGAATGTTATGAAATATGGACTTGCAAACACTTAATTTTGAATTAGATTATAAAAATATGGATCCCTAATGATGTTTGTATATTCTTGATCTCATTCTTGTTAAAAAGAATCAAGGATGTAACTTCCAAACATATGATTAAGTAAATTTACCAAAATTTTAAAATAAGATTCTCTAAAAAAGATTGGAAACTTGCATGTCAACATAATTACCTTGCAAATTGACATAAATATGTCGCATGTCAATATAATTATCTTGTATGTTGATGTAATTTATCTTGAATATATGGGGGCAGACATATACCACCATGAATAGTAGATTATGATAGCGGCATACTTCTGCCCCTTAAAACAAGTTATTTTTCTTCAGATTATGTCGACATGTAAAATAATTATTTTGACATGCAGCATAAACTATGTCAACATGCCAAAAAAAAAATGTGATCGGATATGAATTAGAATTTAATAAAAATATCAAAAATTAATAATGTGTGACACCCCACATGCAACCCACAGTGCTTATGATGACACGCTACTTTTAAAATCATATTAATGTGCTTCTTGATTATGTTAACATGCAACTTTACTGTGTTGACATGCAACTTTACTGTGTTGACATGCAACTTTACTGTGTTGACATGCAACTTTACTGTGTTGACATGCAACTTTACTGTGTTGACATGCAACTTTACTGTGTTGACATGCAACTTTACTGTGTTGACATGCAACTTAATTACCGTTATGTTGACCTACAACTTATTTATATATCATTTTAAACAAACTGCAAACTGCAGATCTTCCGGGTGTATCTCAGCACTACCTTTTGTTCTTGTTGTTGTTTTCAGAACATCTCTAACAACAATTTAGGCTCTAAGGCGGCGTCATTACTCCGGGACCTGATATCCAGCAACAAGAAACTTTTAACACTGGAAGCGGCTGGTAACTAGTATGACTAATGTCATATTGAACGTAATAAAAGGCTAATAGTATTCTTTACTAGACTCAAAATCGTGTTTATATATGGAATGTCAGTGAGATGTTGACCACTGCATTGCAGGAATAAAACATTCTCCTTCCTTCTTGCAATTTCTATCACAGTTTAAATGCATATCAAATTAGAAAGAATTCAGTAAACTTTTTATATTTTTAAATGATGAAAATTCGGCCAGGTTGAGATAAATTAAAGTTTCCAAAACAAACGGGTGGGAAGTCCGTATTGCTTTCTTGATACAATATCTCTATATATTAATTCGATCCTTAAACACAGTGAAATTATCCGCCCGGCTTTACTTGTCTTTAACAGGGAATCAATTTAACGACAATGATGCCGAGGTCCTAGCGGACGGAATGCGGTCGACAAATACCCTGAGGTCACTGAATCTCAGTCAGAATGCCTTCCAAGAGAGGGGAGGAAAACAGATGGCCGCGGCTATTGGTGAAGTCTTAACATCTATTTTCTACCATTTGTCTAAGTTCTACATCTAGAAGACTGCTACTTCATATTCCTTTTTTTTTTTTATTTTTAATTTTTAATTTTTTTGTTGATATTTATTTTGATTTTTCTTTAAAAGTGTATTTTCCCCTTATACATGATATTCTACACAGGCAAATAGGACCTAAGCACAGGAAACGAATTTCGGTTTCCATTTTACTTCAAATATTTCGAATCTCGTGGGGATTCCGGTTAGAATAGGTCCTCAGTACTCCTTGCTTGTCGTAAGAGGCGACTAAATGGGACCGTCCTTCTTCGAATGAGACAAAAAAAACCCCCCAAAAAACAACAACAACAACAACAACCCCCAATAAACGAGACCCTGTGTCACAGCAGGTGTGGCACGATAAAGATCCTTCCCTGCTCAAAACCCGCAAGCACCGAGCATAGGCCTAAATTTTGCAGCCCTTCAATGGCAATGGTGCCGTCTCCATGTGAGAGAAAAATTCTCGTTAACTTACGTTCAAGTTGTTATTTATAGAGCAGGCAAGGTTTAATATTATGTCACAAAGAATATAAACAATTTTCTGCAGTTTTCTTCACTGATATCTTGACAATATTACTGGATTGATTTTTCAACAAATTGACTTAGCAACTGAGGTTGGTTGAAAAATATGATTCACCTAAAAAGCGCTAAATATTTATTCTAATCTTACGTAATATCATTTGGTATACATTTAATTACCGATATTGCATCACCAGTTTCAGTTGGTGCTAATTAATAAACAGGACAAATTTTGTACCTTTGAGACGTTTACCAATATTTCAGGTATCGCACTTGCGTAGTTTTGTTTAATTTGAATTTCAAAATTTCATTAATTGTTAAACTGCCGATCTGATCAGTCAGCACACTGAGGTGTGTCGATTGATCGATAATTTATTCGCTCCATTTATTGGTTGCATTTTACGAAACTTAACATTTACGATTTTACACCTTTGCCGGTTTCAACATGAAACGAAGGTCTTATATTACGAAGCTTAAGTACTCGAGACGTTTTAAAACATAGATTATATGATTTATTGGCAATGTAAAGAAAAGAGTTTTTTAAATTAACTTTTTCAATAACTATTTTAGAGGAAAATGTATCGCTGAGAGAACTCAATTTAAGCTGGAATCACTTAAGGCGGGAGGGCGCTGTAGCTGTTGGAGCAGCTTTAACAGTAAGTTTGGGTGAACGGAAAATAAACAAATAAACAAAAACTCATTCCGAAATTTAAAACTTCATTGTTCTTTTGGCAGATGAATTGTACTCTTCACGCACTGTACATAGCATGGAATGGATTCTCCAACGACGGCTGTCGAGAGATAGGAACGGCATTACAAACCAACAATAGTCTGGAACTGATCGATCTCAGCAATAATAGGATTGGCTTAGAGGGAGCAAAATGGCTTGCCAAGGGGCTCATTGTTAACACAAGACTCAGACATCTAAAGGTATAACACTCAATCACAGTACACGACAACAGACCTAGATATCCTGAAAAAAGGAGGCAGAAAGTTTTGCTTTTGATGAAGAAATTTAAACGACTCCTAATATTTGAGAGTTAGAAGATTCCGTAATTAACTATGATGAGCTAAGGCAGTGAACAAAACACACTCGGTATGTATGTACCCGAGATCTGTGGATAACCAGCGAGTATGCCTTGCTAATAAAGATGTTCCTTTACAAATAGTTTATGACGCAAGTCCGAAACGTTGGCAATTCCATATTAAGACACAAACAAAATCTTCCTGGTCATGGATTTTTTCCAAAACAAATCTGTTTATACTGCATTCCATATATTTACTATCCAAATAAATGTATTATGTAACATGTAATTAAACCCTATTTTGATTGGATTGGTTACTTTTGTCGCTGAACTTCTCTTTCTCTACCTTCTCGAAAACAAACACATAGCTTAAATTTTAGAATATCTTCTATTTTCCTTAATTTGCATGAACTGTGATCTTTTTCCTTGATTCTTTAGATCCTAAAAAGGGTTGTAAATTTTCCAAAGGCTACACGTGTGCTTGAAAATAAGTGTCACTCTGCGCGTCATTTGCGGTACACGTTGTTTGGGAGAAAAAAGTTGCCAAAATCTGTTCGATATAATTATACTGGGTTTTTGACAGTTATACAAGATGTCGAGTGAAACTAAAGGGCACAGTAAATATATATTTAAGGCTGTTTATCTTTACAGTTGAACCTGAATTCCCTCTCTACTCTCGGAGCCACGACAATACTACTTGCTATATCTGACAACCCAAACAGTGCAATAGACACCCTGGAACTGAAGGTGAAATATAACAATGTAATGGAAAATATTTGGTGAAGGAGACATTTTGCCACACATGACATGCTTGAGATCTGCTGATACACACGTTCTCTTCACAAATACCTTATGAAAATAATTCACTTTAATAAAAGTTATTTAATTAAAATCACAGGTAAGCCAGCATTTAATTTTATAAAGAAAGTTTGTAATCCATGTAGGATTTCGTTAGAGACCATGGTAATCTTCATGTAAAACGACTAGAACTCTTTACATACTTATATTAAGCTCCATCTAGTTCAGTACCTTGCTATTCCATTCGGAGTAAAAGTGTAGTCTGTGAAATTTAACTGATTTGAACTATGGCACTATATAGAACTGTTACTTTTATTTAATTATTTGCATACACATAAACATTGATAAAACGGCACAAGAAAATAAAAATGTTCAGAAAAAAGGAAATAACGAATCTCGCGCTTGTTGGACCTGCTATAACTGTTTCAAATGTAATTTCTTGTTTCTTGTAATTTAGAACCTATAATTGTTTTCGTCTAATACAAAGAAAATCGGAATCTATGTCAGAAATAGCTTACCTCAACAAAGAAACAGTTTCACTATTGTAAAGAAGTTACAACTAGTCGTAGTTTACATCACTTTACACTAAACAAATTTGATAAGTGGATCTTAAAACAGCCCCCCCCCCCCTGCAAGATATACAGTCAAACCTCCCCCCCCCCCCCCCCCCCCCCCGACTGTTATGTGTATCTGTAAATAGTAATCCTATTATGTGTACTTTTATTTCAGGAAATCCCTGTTTTAGAAGAAGCGGTCAATATCATTGAAGAACTGAAGTCTTCTAGGAAACGTTTTGTAGTGGTGCATGATGTCAAAGTACTTTCGGAAGACTTTCTCAGCCTTGTCAGCTCCTCTAATAAACCAAGGAAACTTAAATCAACCAAAAAATCTTCCAAACCTAAAAAGAAAACATGACTTTAAAGTTAGACCACGTGACCAGTATGAGAGTCCCGTATGTAGTTATTGATTCCCTGAATTGTGGTAAATGTGTAATTAACAGCATGTATTACAATAAATGAGGCTGTTTTGGACATCCAGTCTTTGTGACTTCTGCATGACAAGCATAAACCTGCTATTTACGTATGTTTTGACATTTCTCTCCTTTAATAAATATGTTTATCACAATAAAGTATCATGCAATATAGAAACATTCATACAGCTTTAATGAATTGTAGCACACACACACACACACACACACACACACACACACACACACATATATATATATATATACATGCATATGCTTATGTTTTGCCTTATATGACACTACTAACGATACTGACATTCAATTTCCGTAACATGAAATCAGTCACATGACCAGGATTTCTCTTCCGTATGAATACAATCAGCGCTAGGTACTTTCAATCACATATGTCTGAAATCCAACGCTTGTACATTGCTTTAAAACTTATCACAACTACTTGCTGCTAAATGTACATCAGGTGCCAATGTACAGAACATGTTTATTCTCTTGAAAATTGGTACCTCTATTACTGTTGAAATGTTTCTTCTTGTGCCGTGTGATTCAATTTTTGAAAATTGAATGTCACGTAAATCAACGTGCAGCTTCTCTTGCAATTGTGATGCAATTATAATACTGAAATGAGCACAAAAATAATTATCAGGCACGTATCGTAACAATACGTAAGATTAGTTATTTTTACGTGCAGAGTTCAGTCTATAGAGGGGCCTTCGTGGTTGGAGCACCTCGCAGACACCTCTCGTCGGCGCGGGTTCGATTCTCGGCGATATATGTGAGAAAGTTTGCCAGTTTACTTTCGGAAGGTCGGTGATCTCTTCCTGAGTACATTGTATCTGGGTTCTCTCTTCCACCAATATAAAACTGGACGCCACCAGATAACTGAAAAATTGTTGAGTGTGACAGAAAACAACAATCAATCAATCAATAGATAGGCCTCACCATTTTTAAAAATAGCATTGTCGTGAATTGTAGGAAAAATATAAAACTGAAAGATCAACTCTGCCCTCTTCCCCCACATTTTAAAATTTTAGTTTGCTTGTTAAATTTTCAGGCAATATTGTGAAATCACCCCCTCATTTTAATGATAATAAAAAAAGTCACGTGCCTAATTATATCACATGCTTTCATTATGCCTTTAATTTCAGATATTATGCTTTTAATTTCAGATGTCCGTATTTTTTTTATAAAACAGATAATGAAATTCTCGACATTAATTGCATTATAACTTTAACAGAAATAAATGTCAAATAAGGCTGTAACACAGAGCATCGCTGCGAGTCTTCTATCTTCTCTTACACACCCTGGAAGTAAACACACACACACACACACACGATAGCATTTTTTTTTAGTGTTATTGCGATATAACATGAAGTCACGTGACCAAATCTTATAACGCTCGAGGGGCGTTAAGGTAGATTGGATCACGTACCAACTTTATGTGACGAACTTCATGTCATATCCCAATAACACTCAGAAAATGACATCTTATTTTTAGGTAAATGATTGATTGATTAAATATTGTTTAACGTCCCGCTCGAGAATCTTTCACTCATATGGAGACGTCACCATTGCCGGTGAAGGGCTGCAAATTTAGGCCTGTGCTCAGCTCTTATGGCCTTTGAGCAGGGTGGGATCTTTTACGTGCCACACCTGCTGTGACACGGGACCTCAGTTTTTTGCGGTCTCATCCGAAGCAAGGGGTACTGAGGATCTATTCTAACAACCCGAATCCCCACGGGATTATTTGTTAATTAAAAACATGCGAGAAAGTCAATTGAAATGTACATGTTTGTTTGATTGATTGTTTGTTTTCCGTCACACTCAACAATTTTTCAGTTATCTGGTGGCGTCCAGTTTTAGAAGGTGGAGGAGAGAACCCAGATACAATGTATCCGGGAAGAGACCACCGACCTTCCGAAAGTAAACTGGCAAACTTACTCACATATATCGGCGCGAGCGCGATTCGAATCCGCGCCGACTAGAGACCTTGTGATTTTGAGCGCAATCCTTTAACCACTCGGCCACGGAGGCTAGGATTCATAACTTTTTAGATATTTTCTTGTACCCTTTCACATGCATGTACGAGGGTTATTCGATATGTAATGTGTATTGTACGATATCTCAAAAGCATTCGATTCAGATAGTGAAATGAACATACATCCCTTCCAAGTATTCTCCGCTGTTTGAAATACATAATATCAATCTCTGAATCCAATTCTTAAATGCGTCACGGTACGCTGATTTAGGTAGACCTCTGAGGCACTAACTGATGGCTGAGCTTTTTAAATTTTGGAAAAAGGAAAAAGTCGCATGGGGCTTTATCTGGAGAGTATGGTGTGTGTGGCAAGACGTTAACCTTCTCCAACTTCAAAAATTGCTTCATAGGATCAGATGTGTGTGATGGAGCATTATCATCAATTAGACGAACATGCCTAACTCCTGATACAGGGCATCGGTTATGATAATATTTCTTGAGGGTTTTTTTAGTATAACATCACGATAATACCGACCACCGTTATAAAACACTTTTGCCTTTCGTCACTGGAACTTGTACCGCTATACCATCACATGAGAAGAATATGCAATAAAGAACCTTCTTTGTGCTCATGGTTCTTTTGGCAACTACAGGCCTTCTATCGTGTTTAGTTAGCCATCTTCAGTTTCCACTTCTCCTTTTCTAATGCGATGTTATACTAAAAAAATAATTCATCATATAGATGAGGTTTTGAAATTTTGATCTGGGTTCAGAGGGTCCGAATAAGGGCGGAAAAGGGTCAGAAACAATATGTGTCGATGGAACCTCTTTAGGAAGTTGAGGTAAAAGACCAAGTTAAATTTTCGAAAGCAGGTTTAAGCCCATATAACGATATCTTCTATAATAATGAAACGAACGTGAATTTTTATCTGTAATGATGCATTAAATCACACTTGCTTCAGATACTGCAATTGCCCGATATTTTCCAGATGAGAGAACAAGAGCAGATTTTTGCAGGTTCGATTCCCCGTACCTGTAAGTCGTTTGAAATATATATACATATACATATATATATATATATATATATATAATTTTAAAATGTTTCCTGTAAAAACGTATTTAAGAGGTACATCATGCCGCCATCTTGTTTTTCTTTTTTACCAGTTGTATCGCTTGCAATTTTCGGTGAAAAGTACAATATAATATGATATTATGATTAGACTCCTATCGTTTAGAAGCAACTTTGTCAAGGTCTAACCTCTCACATCGTCATGGTGAATGGGAAATAAAGTCCATTTTTCGGCTATAATCAACCGTCAGACATCGTCTACTGCTTCTCAAATGCGAAGAATTGGTAAAAGGGTGACTGCATGTATTCGTTTCCGAGATACGTGTACCAATTCTTCAGTGATGGAGGTACATTCAGTATTCTTCTGAACGTTGGGTGGGTACAAGGTTATGCGCTACCTTCATTATAGACTGGTTTATGTAAATGACACTAAAAGTAGGGGTAGTTGTTAAGTCCACTTTCAAGTGAGGACCCTCTAAAATTATGGTACATACTATTCAAATAAAGTATCAAAAAAAAATTTTTGAGATCGGACCCCTCTAACCCCCCTGTACATGCCCCTTGAAAATTCGCACCCCCATTATAACCCCCCGAATTACTATTTTCGGTCTAAAACTCATCTAAAATGGTTAAAAGCATTTTTCTTTCAGTTTTTCAAATGTATATATACTGAATTAAGAGTTTGTAAAATTCAAAATGGCGGATTTTCAAAATGGCGGCCAAAGAAACCAGAGAAAAATGCTTGGCGAGAGCTTCGTCGACAAACAATGGGCAAAAACTATGGAAAGGAGGCATCGTGATATGCAGGCTTTGGAGAAAATGAGAGCTAAGTCTGAAACTGAAAAGCAGTCACAAGCTGGTTATGCTTTACCATCAGATGATGATGATGATGATGGTGAAGTAGAGTTGCCACAATCTGACAGAGAATATGAACCGGAGGAAGATGAGCAAGAAACATCTAATAAGAAAAAGCGCCGTAAACTAGATCCTAGGCAAATTACATTTGATGAAGATTTAATGCCAAAGCAATATCAGCATATCAGGCTCAGCATAAGAAAAGTACAACATCCACTTCAACTACTTACTCTAAACTGATTCCTGCCTTCAAACAGCTTTATCAGGATTTGACTACTACTAAAGCAAGCGCTTTATTGAATCTAAACATACCAGCGTTTAAATTTGTTTCACAAGATCGATTCAATGCTACAAAGTATGACAAGGATATTTGTGAAGCGATTGAATCATGCCTTGTAGATATCACTTCTCAGGTGGAGAATGTGATTGATATGTTATTACCAAAGTTGGCAGAATCTTTCCAGAAACAGAAAGGTGACATTTTCAGTTTCGGCGACTACGATGAAGCTTGGACTCATGCTCTGGCACATATGGACTCGGCTAAAATCGAAAGTGCACCGATCCATAATCTAAACGCTGAGCGGAGTGTCGGATTTATAAATTATGAACTCGGTAGAAGAGGAGCTAAGCAACTAGCTAGTGCGTCGTCTTGTCAGGTGAAAGCTCAGTCTGCAGATCTAATTGAGAAATGTCCTAGTGGTTCCTATGTGCAGTATAAAAAACTAGCAACGAAAGGTGGTAAGATCCCAGAAATACTTACAGCATGGAAGCAGCGTCAAGATGAGCTCACGAAGCAGGGACTTGATAGTAAAGAAATTGCTAATGTTGCACTTGACCGTCGTCGAAATAACGACCTTGATTCTCTGAAAAGTCAGTGTGGTCCGTTCACCACCAGTAGTCAGGTTGATGAGTATATTGCTGACGATAGCATAAATACAACTGATAAGAATAAACGGATGTATCTAGAAGTGAGGTATGCAAGAGATACTGCATTGTCCATACCAAAAACAAGTGATATCTTCCGTCTAAAAAAGGAGTATAAAAACCTAGCTACAGAAATTTATGTGAGGAACATCAAAGTTTATCTAGATAATGTGAGTTGTAAAGCTGATGTGTCGATGGATGATTTTAATAATGCCATTAGAAAACTGAGTAAATAATATAATAAAATGAATATTGACAGAAATAAATCGTTTGTTGTGTAAAATAGTTATTGTGTGTTTATAATTTATAATGTGTTTATAGTTTCTATTTGGTCTATAATGAATTAGATGTGAATTTTGTGAATTCTATTCCAGATTTCAGATAAAAGCTCTATACTTAGATAGATTATCTTTCTTTTGAAATCAGACGGACCTATCGTATTGACATTAGATTTGCTCAAATGTAATTTTTAAGCTCATAATCGAACTCAGTGACACCAAAAACCTATAAATAGACATATTACAAGCCAGGTTTACTATAAGGCTCTAAAAGAATCAAAATGGCGGCCAAAATTTCCGCCATTTTGGATTTAGCAAATATATTCTAAACTCCTAATTTAGTAGATATACACTTGAAAAACTGAAAGAAAACACGCCTTAAGCCATTTTATATGAGTTTTAGACCAAAATAGTAATTCGGGGGGTATAATGGGGGTGCGAATTTTCAGGGGGCATGTACAGGGGGGTTAGAGTGGTCCGATCTCAAAAAATATTTTCTTGTAAGATAAGTACCCCATATACCATGATTTCAAAGGGTCCTCATATAAAAGTTCGAAAAAATGCAAAATAACAACTACCCCTACTAAAAGTTCTGAAAGCATATATTTTGTTTATATCAGTCGGTAGTATATATTAAACTGACAATTCATATTAGGCCCAAGTTCGTCTCCAGGTTTGTGGGGGTGGGGTGGGGGGTATGCGGAGAGGATTTGGGGGAGACAACTAGGAAATGCGTGTATTTTGTCTGGCTTCAGATGATGCAATAGACCTATATATACATGTATATATATTTTTTTTTTATTTTGGGACCAGGCTTAATTTCGACAGTAGCTATATATTTACTTGCGTGGATGACATAATTTCATTCAAAATTCTTCACCTTTATATGATTTCCTGAGAAGGCATTATTTTTCTCGAACCAAATACATTATCATATAGCTAAACAGTCTACATTTATCTCTGGTTAGATAGAAAACAGATAATTCCTATACCCACTACATTTTGAAATCAACTATTTTCAAGAAGAAATGTCTAGAGAAGACAGCAGTTTAGAAGATTCTTGAGAGATAGCATTTAATCCCTGATCTTAAACACTCTATCACTGAGCTACCGCGACCAGTTTTATAGTTAGCTCCTCATCTTTTGAGCCCAACTGCACTGGATGCTACAACTTTTATGTATTGGTTCAATGTTGATCCCATTGGTCCAAATATATTATATATCTATTACTTAACCCTATCTAATTGAAAAATGCTATCAATTCAACATTTCAAAGGGTTTAGCAGGGACTACATTTTGTGGCGGAAGGATTATTTAATCAAAAAGTTCTAAATCTGCATGATTTTACAGTTTTTTATATATTCTATATATCATTAATTTAATTTTTACACCCTTATTCAGTTTTGTAATTTATGATACTGGTAGCTGAGACTTGAAACTAATTCAAATGTTGCAATTTATTAATTTGGTTGATGCATTTTTTCCAAACAGAACACCGATTTAAAAAAAGAAAATTAAATTAATTTATCCAAATGTTGTATAAAAATTCAGTATTTTGGTCTATAATTCAAAAAATTGATCTATAACCCACACTTTTTAAAGTTCCATTTTTGAATTTAAGACACAACTTTGTAATTTATGTGCAATTTTAGAAATTGCTCCTAATATTATTCCCAATATGTGTTTTTTTAAAATCTGAAATCCTATATCATGAATTTCTCCATATATCATGTGCAAAAATGACATTAGTTATTCACAGTCTACTAACATTAAACGATTTTCTATCTGTACTGTTAGAAGACATGATTATGTATCTATTTTATGTAATGATTGATTTGTGTTGCTTATGTTGCGTTAATCCAATAAATAAATCACCTTTAAACGAATAAATCTTAGGTAAATTTTAAGTGCATAAAGGTCAAGTTTAAAAACACTACAGCTCTAAACCAAGCATTATGACCCCAACATTTCCTTTTAATTTCTCTAATAACATTGAGAAGTTAAGATAATACTTAAAAAAAAAAAGAAAAAAAAAAAAAAAAAAAAAGGCTGCATCACATTTCAATAATGACTAGTTAATATGACGGTTGACATTTGTAGTGTGTCACATTTTGTTCAAGAATCCCAATTAAAAAGCGTAAAATGGAGGATTTTTGCTTTATATTATATCATTATATAATTGATCCACGATTAATCTTACAGTATAGAAAATTAGAACAATGTATCTCTTGTTCAACAAGGGGAAAAAATCATTTCCGCTCTAAATTCTACAATGGCTGCATGGTGAAAGGGAAGTGAGGTTGTGATAATTTTAGAGTGATGTGCGTGACGCCTGTATATTTCCGGAACAGATTTCCGGATTATAAACCGTAATCCATAAACAACATATGAACTGAACTTAGATTGCTTCAACAAATACAGTCATCATATAACACTAATATATTTTTAATTCACCTCTAGAAGAGGGAAAAAGCTTTAAGATAAGGCACATATTTACAGAAATTTGCTGAAATATGTGCAAATATTATATATTGTATATCGCGATCGAATAGGCACAAGCCGAATATTTTGACAATTGTAAGAGAAAGATGTTTTGAAGCTACATTCAGCTCCTTAATCCTTCTTTATTATAAACATAAATATAAATTGACTCTACTCGTGTAGCGACAATAAAAAAATAAGAATGAGCTGATTTTAATCAAATTGCATTTGTAGATTATAATCAATGACACGGTAGTGTCCAAATTACGGCGACTTTTAAGTTTTAGATAAGTGGAAGAGTTTTGAATTTTCATGATGTGTAGAACAATAGGTATATAGTTTAAACAATACTTCATTCTGTCAACAGCCATGACAAGCAATTGTGAGTCCTACAAATCAAAGGTAATTTCTTAATCGCATGCCGTGGCAGTCGGTCCTTGTACACATTCATGTTTGTCATCATGCAATATTCTCGTTATTTTGAAAGCATGGCCTTTAGGCCAAATGATGATTGCAGAACGAATGTGATTACTGAATAGAATGTACGCTCATTCCTGGAAAAAAATAAATAAATAAAGCACAAAACTACAAACTTCCAGAATAACAGGTTCGACGATATTAATCTGAAAATAATTCGAAAATTTCACATTCATATAATCCTAAAATTTTAACTTTACCACACGTTATGATTAATATTTAGATAAATTACGCATGGACCCAAAAAGATTGAAAATATGCAAGTCAAAAATAAATAAATAAATGAATAAACAACCCCCCCCCCCCCGCCCCCAAACAAAAAAATAATATTGTCTATTGCCCATTCTTAATTTTATGACTTCGACTGAGATTGTAAATACCTTGGTGTATCCGTGATACGTTGTTGGTTGTTTATATAAGCCCATTGTTTAACATCCCGCTCAAGATATTTTTCATTCATATGGAGACGTCAACATTGCCGATGAAGGGCTACAAAATTTAGGCCTATGCTCGCCGCTTACGGCCTTTGAGCAGGGAGGGATTTTTATCATGCCAAACCTGCTATCACACGGCACTCGGATTTTGGGGTCTCATCAGCCCTATTTAGTCGCGAGTATGAAAGCGTCAAAATTGATCCGCGCGTCTTATTGACAATGCTCAGAAACCTATGTAATGTTGGTTGTTTGTATATTTTTTTTACGTCCCGTTCGAGAATTTCTTTATACATGTTTATTATGCATACATTGTATTCTTGATGCTTTGTTGATTGTTTGTATATATTGTTTAACATCCCGCTCGACAATTTTTCATTCATATGGAGACGTCACCATTGCCGGCGAAGGGCTGCAAAATTTAGGCCTATGCTTAGTATTCTAATAGGCCTTTGAGCAAAGAGGGATCTCTATCGTGCCACACCGGCTGTGACACGAAGCTTCGGATTTCATGGACCGCCACATTTAGTCGCTTCTTACGACAAGCAAGGGGTACTGAGGACCTTTTCTAACCGCATCCACACGGCACTGATGCTTTGCAATATTATGTGATTTTACTATGATATAATTAAGATTTGAAGACCGGATGGAAAGTTTCTAGAGTGATCACAAGAAGACGGGTCAAGCTATTCACCCAAACCTAAAATTTTGGCTTGCTTATTAATCACTTAACGGAAACAGGGCGGGTCAAATTTTACACACTAAAAGTGTGGGTGTTTTATACATTAAAGAATAAAATTCAAAGGGTCGTAATTCGTACATCTGATTATTCTTATTGTATTTACGTGATGGCAACTCAAATAAATCAAGTTTATTTTGAAGATCTAGTATAGAGATAATCAATGTTAAAATTGTCATTTATTGAAACCAAGTTTTGTTTGGACTGAAGTTATCTTGCTAATTTTGCTGAAATTAAAGCATGGTCATCCACTATTCTTGCAGCTAATATTGTGTATAGACTAAAACTAAGCGTGAAACACGTTCCTCCACTAAATACGTTTGATAACTGCTTTCAAGAGTTAGTGAATTAGAAGCTGAAATAAAGTAATAATTTGGAATTTTGAAAAGAAAAATGGGAGAGTTTGACCTTATTAATAGAGATCCAAATGAAATCAATAACCATCTGAAGGTGAGTGCATGCGGATGTATGATGTAATTCCATGATTGATAAAACCGGTGAAGCATTGCTTCCATAAAAATGTAATTTTTTTTTTTCAAAAATTCTATACGTTTCAATGAAGCGAAGGGCGACCACTCGGAATGTGCTTCGATGTGGATATTTTAGACGCGATATCGATTAGTTTGTTCTTTTATTGGTGTATAATTATCAAAAAATGAACGATAACTTATCATTTGGGTGTTAAAATCAAATATCTGGACAAATTTTCTTTGCAACAGTTATATTAGCAAGAAGTGAACTTTATTTAATATTGTATATAATTTGATTTTAGTAAAAGAGGTTTCGTGGTTTAGTGGGTAATGTGTTCGCATAGAGAACTGCGGTTCCAGGTTAGAGCCTACAGATCGAAAGATACTCTTCTGAATTAACGAGGTTGTTTCAGTTTAATCTCTATAAAATTGACCAATGTAAAAAAGTAAAGACACAAAAGAAATAGTGATAATGCAATTTAATCTAAAAAGTGGGTTATGAATATATAGGGTGAAACATGAAAGGCTGTGACAATAAAATTGATTATTTCTTGTAATCTAAAGATGAATGTACCGATTGTGTATGAAATCACGGTAAATTACACGAAAAAGTTTAAAATAATGGTTACATATTACTCATATTACCTACAAATATTTTAATTACCATTCTTAGAAATTCGAAAATTATAATTACATTGACCTAAAGTTGATTAAATTATTAATTATCATTTTTTGCACTTAAGATGTTAAGAAATTTCATTAATAAGAAAAAGAATTTAAAGGATGATGAATTTTTTACCTAAGATTAATGTACATATATTTCACATGGTAATAACAGAGAGAGAGAGAGAGAGAGAGAGAGAGAGAGAGAGAGAGAGAGAGAGAGAGAGAGAGAGAGAGAGAGTGTGTCTGCAGATTGTATGTAATCTGTTCTCGTATTGGCTGATTACATGTATGAAAAGTAAATAACAAAACCTTTTTTGAACGAATTTTAAAATTTTCTTTTAAATCAATTTCTGCAAAAAAAAAAAACCAAAAAATTATATAAAAAAAAAATTAAAAAAATATAAAAATGTGCATGTACATGGACCCTTCCAAAAAAATTGTTTAGTGTTAAAGTGCATGGATGTCAAGCGGTATTGTGGTCAATGTATATACCCATTACAAACAAATTAAAATCATTTAACACAGGAGTACGTAAATTAAATTTTAGAAGACATTCTTCTTTGTGTAAGATGTAGTGTACTGTAATATTATTTCCTATTTAGATTAAATTTGAAGATGTTTTGGCTGAACCAGAGGGAGTTCGCAGCATTGGATGTGTGTGGAAACTCTCCTACAAATGTTTTATGTTATGGAAAACTCTGTGTTACGTCATCATGACCACGTGTTGTGGAATATGCATCGCCGCGGAATGGGGATGCCAGTTTTCTTACATCGCCTTTTGGCACATTTGGTACATAACACCAATTTTCAAGATGCTAGAATTAAATTGCGGTTGTCTTCAGAAGCTGTACGGCCTCTGCATCCATTGTTGCTTCGACCCCATGTGTGAAGCGTGTGGATTGATTTTTCACAAATTTCAGAAGAACTGAACCAGGGTCTTCTCTGAACACACCATCCTGAAATTTTGCCAAAACTGTATATAGGAAAAACGAAGTGTTTTGATGAATTAAATCACCATTGATAAGACACCGTGTCTGTTGTTTTCTGTCACGTGCTTAATTATCTATGGACAAGGTTACATTGACACTTTGCTTTTAATCTTAATCTAATTAATCTCAGATGATAAGTTGGATGACTGGCAAGGACTGATTAATTTTTTAAAGCGATCTGTGTATGGAACAATGATGATTCTAGTCTGAAAAAAAATGTTATGATAAGATTTGGGGAACCTTGATTGAAGTTTGTAGACTCTGAACTATCTTGTGTTATCATGCACAAATATACAGTACTACATAATTGAGATTCATATGATTATCAGCCCTTTAACTGTAAAGAACAACAGAAATTCTAAAATGTGCAATAGAAGTAGCCACATAAAGTTATAAAAGATGACACAATTTTCAAAGTGAAAATATATTTTTTTCAGTCAAGAGTTAGTCATTTAGAAAAGAAAATAAGTGAAAATATCTCCATTAAAGATAAGAGCCTTGTATATCCTTAAACAAATATTGCGATATATGTACGTACATGTAAATACCTTACAAAGGTAAGAACAGCAATATTACTAAAAGTAGTAATGTGCATAACATTTGACGCACAGACGCCAGAAGACGCCGATACTATATTACTGCTAATCTGAAGACCGTCACCGACTATTCTAATTATATTTTATTGTAAGGGAGCGTAAAGTATTGTTTTCTGTGTGTAATTCGTTTTCTGTCAAACTTCTTTCTCGGAGTCTCAAATCACACCTGTCAAACACGAATTTTGAGAATTGCATAAAACTGTTGATGTCTAATAATTACCATAATATATTCTAATTTTGAATATATCTACCCACCTGTACAATCTAAATAATTTCAAAATCTTCTGTATTATAATACATAGTATGTCTATTGAATTACAAAGATTATGTACATTCTCCATTTATGCTTTTTTTGTTTTGTTTTTGTTTTTGTTTTTTTTTTTGTTTTTTAGGCAACCTAACCATTCCTGAAGCTATATTTATATTACCAGTGTACCAGTGTTGTTTCATTTTACGAATTGTAATGATAGTCATTTCCTCATGAATGCGCTGCAGTTGTGAACAATGAGAACAATGAACGTATGAATCTTGATAAATATAGGACGATTACTTAACGACTGGGAATTCTGACAGATATGAAAGTAGACTTTAAATTTCATATTTGAAAATACATGAGGTATGAACTGCAACATTTCATACCAGCATACTTATCATGAACCGCAAACACAATGCCGGCGTGTAAGTTTGTAGTTCATACCCTCATGTATTTTCAAAAATAAAATATGTTTTTCGGCTGTTTAACAAATATTAAAAATTGATTGTGAACAGTTTTCAAACCTCTTGCGATGTAAAGGTTGGACCTAAAAATATCTATAAAACCTTATTACTGATCTAACATAGAATTATGCATTGATTCAATTGTAAAAATTTGGAGAATAGATTGATTGATTCGAGTTTTACGCCAACTTGGCAATATTTCAGCCATTTTACGGCGGTTAAGCAACTGAAATATGGTTGGTTATGAAAGTCGAAGCTTCCCTGAGGGCCCCTAGTGAGCCTACTCTTTTTCGAAAATCAAGGAAACGTTTGGAGAAACATGAAAAATTATTAAT
This sequence comes from Ostrea denselamellosa, assembly GCA_024699665.1. Lineage (NCBI taxonomy): Eukaryota > Metazoa > Mollusca > Bivalvia > Ostreida > Ostreidae > Ostrea > Ostrea denselamellosa. The sequence continues at coordinate 4,835,161 of JAMZEH010000010.1, read as the reverse complement.
GTGGGGAATTAAAAGTGGAGGCGGGTAAAACAACGAAGGACTAAACCTAACTATACCTCATGTTGTTAACAGTGCAGACATGGGGGTAATGTTGGTAATGCTTTATTGGCTTATCACAGAATGCTTATAATTGATGCAAATTACGCTCATAAACTGTAAAAGAGTTAATAAAACAGTTTAATCTACATCAAATTTTGTAATAACCCATTAACATACTTGGCTGAATTTAATTTATTACTTAATAAGATATCAGATAAATAAAGTATTATAGTATATATCGAATTTACTGGAGTACCAAATAGCACTGACTACGGCGGCTTGACAACCCATCCCCTAGAAATAATTGTCCTGATCTCGAGCATGTAGCCTATGTATGTCGGCTGTTCGATATGTAATGTATATTGTACCACAGCGCGATAACGCTTTTCACGATTTCGTGGATGATGATAATTTTGAATAGCTCTATTCAATATAGTCTGGTCCGATTTCAGCTAAAAAGAACTTCTAACGGCAAATTATTATTATTTGGTTCAACATAACTTTTTAACCTAATTTGAGTATGCTGAATCTGAAAAAATATGTTGAACTTCATGAAAATGGCGTTAAATAGGTCAAAATGGCGATTCAAAATGGCGGACAGTAATTTTTTTCAAATCGTTTTGAAACGCGCATGTAGAAAAAAAAATGTAAAAACTATGATTACAAAATACAATAGCATCGAGAAAAAGATAGAAATAAGCATGCGACCCTAAAAAAGCCATTGCACGAAAGAAAACCCGAATTTTCTCTGTTTTTCCTCAAAATTCAACGTATACTGTTCCTACATTGTTCTTTGCTTGTGACTTTGCACTTACAAAGGTCCATGCACAGCAAATTGTTACGCTTGCACCCACACCTCAATGTTTTACAACCTGTTGTGCAACTACATGCAATCAAGTCTAAACAAGATTCTGGAATTGGGTCTAAAGTCATCAGAATAGGCACTAGAATACCTTCATTCAACTTCCATCCCATCTCAGTTGGAGATGGTAATGTGGGGTTACTTATATTTGCTTGTCTCCATACCAGCGCTTGATAATGTGCACGTTTAATGTGCAGATGCAAGGCATCGCTAGTGGGGGGGCATGTTTTCGGGGCTCTTGGATTTTCCGAATAAAATGTTCCTAACCGAGTCAGTTGACGACACTGTGCCCTGGTTATACAGCTTGCATACGAACTTTTCACAGTCGACTATTTTCTGTTCAGTTAAATTGCCCTCTCCAAAACCCCCAAGAAGCCCAACATTGTCTTTGTAAACCTTAAATCCAGTTTTTTTGGATATCCCAAAGAAAAAAGAAGTTGTGTCACATCCAGTCAGAGCATGGAATGCTAACAGATTCGTGCACATTTCTGGAGAGGTAAAGGTTTTCTCTACAACAGCATGAATAGGAATGTTCTTGGGCTTTGCAGATGTTCCAGCAACCATCCACAACTGTATATTTATTTCTGAAAAGAAAGATACAAGTAGCAGTAAAACATCAGTATCAGATGCTAGTACAACAACTGAACTGCAAGTGGATTCTTTCGCACAATGTATGGCATGAAGAACTATTCTAGTATCTGCCTCTTCATGTGACGCATGTAGGGCAGATATATCGAGGAATTCGTCATTGCATTTAACGCTATTCTCATCGAGAAACCCACCAGCAGTAACAACAGTTTTCTCTGTGGGTGCATGAAGAATTATCTGCTCAGATAAAAAGGCAGCTAGGTCTTTCTTGTTGTCATTCAAAGACAAAAAAGCTGAAAAGTTATTCGGGAGTGGCACATCCTTATTTTCAATAACCCTTCTAACTGGCTGCTGCCCTTTTGCCCTACGAGAACGAGTGCCCGGTTTTATAGATTGTTCCCTGTAACGGTCGAACAGAACATCAACTCTTGAATACATGGCCCCTTTTCTCACCACAGTGGAAACAAACTCATCTGCAAAGTCTCCAAATGTTTTCATGCCATGTGTTTTCATGCTCTGAACTAAAGCCTGGCCATCTATGATCAAAGCTGGTGATTCGCCTACATTTTCGACTCGCGCCCTTACATCAACATCTTGAAGTATGTCTTCTAAAACAACAGATTTGTTTCCAGACTTTAGTGCACCGCTGGTATCCGCTATAGATATCGGCACAGGAAGGAGCTCGTGTTTCAAAATCTGCTCTAAATCAACCTCTCGTCCGGCCTTATATGCAATGACAAGTCTCTGCAGTATGTTCCGATCTGCCTTTAGAATTTTTTTCTTTTCCACAGCTTTTGGTACAACTTGTACCTTGTATAAGGAGTCAAATGTTAATGAGCAGCTTTTTTTCAGAACACTTCTCAAAGGAACTTGTAAACTACTTGTTTCTATGTTTGGTATCAGACGATCTTTTACGAAATTCTCTAATGATATCTGTCCCAAATTTGCTGCAGAAAGTAAGGACTCCTTGATCATATCTGTAGCTTTGTCTTTTGTAACTATATTGATCAGTTGATCTCTTTCGTACAAAAGGTCAAATACTCTAAACCTTTTCATTGCATCAACGAGCGAATCCTCATACACTGCATCAGTAACTTGTCGACTCTTTGATGCGTCCTTGTGTGTGAGAATGTCATCTGGATTCACATCGTACATCACCTTTGTAAGAAGACTTATATGAGATCTCAGATTGTAGGAAAGGGACCACCTACTGAGAGCAGATGGAGTCCTAGTAATTCCTACAATTCCACCACCTTTCTTACCCGTGGCGTTTAGCCATTCTTGACTTTGGTCTGGGTCAACTTGATTGAAAGTTCCAGCACTTCTCTTGACGACAAAATTTCCATCCTGAAACTCTGATAGTACTTCAATAGGCAATTGGTGGCAATCAGCAAGATACACACTACCCCACCTAGCATAATTTGTATGGTCATATCGGAAGAACCATGGGAGCATTGAACGGAAAGACTTCAAATATAAATCCCAAAGCCCATCTCTTTCTGACTTTGTAAACATTAAAAGGATAGAAACCATGTCCAAATATGACCACCAAAACAGGACATTTGGGTTGTCAATTTCCTGTACTTACCCTCTGCAGCTATCAAATCGCTAACGTTTCCTAACTTAACACGAAGTATGTTGTCATACTTTGCATTTTTAAGAACCATGTCGCTAACAGAAAATGTTGTAATGTTGAATAGCTTCTGTTTAATTTGTTGTTGACAAAATATGCATAACTCCCAATCTATTGGTGTAGATGCATTTCGCAAAGTTCGGGATGCTGCTGCAGAAGGGTGTGAGCAAGATGACGTAGACGGTACATCATCCTCTGTATCGACGTTGATTGTATCAGATGTGTTTGTAAGCAAACATGCTTTTCTTTCCATTAACTGAATTGGTCTGGGGTGAGTAAATGCACTATAGCATTTCCTATGACATAGAACTCTATCATTCGGACTTAATTTTTCTATTCTGTCAATGGCATCATAGTTCCTGGCATCTTTAACTTTCTTACGACGAGATGCCCTCTCGGTCAACGTTTCGGTAGACTTTTTGCTTTTTAATTCTAACGTGTCTGTCTTTTTTTCCTGACATATAACACACAAATCTGTATCTATTTGATAACTTCGCTTAAGTGATCGTTCAGTCATGATTTCTAATCAATGAGTGGTGAGATATGACAAGCCTATAACCTCGGCCATCAGTTTTATACCTTATGTCAGAATCATTTGTTAATTCGATCCTCGATTGTGTCGGTCGCGCTATTGTGAAAACCATTGAACACTGTGTTGAATTTCAAGTGCATTTATATCATAAAGTATGCAATACGTTAACTGAATAATTTGCACAATTAGAAGGAAATAAGCATTAAATATCATATCAAAATGCATATATATACTGTGCGTCAATATGCGGTTGCGAAAAAATGAGTTAATTGGGATCTAATCGTTTTTTTCACAATTTTAATTGTTTAACGAACATTGAACAATTTATTCTATTTTTCAGACACATATAAGTTTAGTACAAGCCTTTAAATTGCTTTAATTTGCAATAAACATTTTTAAAATAAAGCCATATAGATAATTTTGCAAATTTCAACACCGCCATTTTGAATCGCCATTTTGACCTATTTAACGCCATTTTCATGAAGTTCAACATATTTTTTCGGATTCAGCATACGCAAATTAGGTTAAAAAGTTATGTTGGACCAAATAATAATAATTTGCCGTTAGAACCCATTTCTAGCCTCTTTTTTCAAAATCTGGACCAGACTAATACTTTTCCAACGGTATAATGATGAGCCTTCAGCTCCACATATATAGATTTAAACTCATAGTAATTTCAATAGAGCCAGTCGTTGACCACTGTTGTGAACTGGTTGGGAAATGGGCTGAGAATATTGAAGAAATTAGAGCTTAATATGAAAATTCGCACAAAACTCGGTCATTGGGTATGGCAGATTTTTACTGAATTGGGGGAAGTTCATGGGTCTGATAAGGTGTTCGTAGGTGGAGAAAGAAATTTCTGACTGTCATAGAGTCCTTCAAAGATGCAGCAAAATCTGGCCGACCTGTGACTGTACAAGGCAAGGCAAATGTCTCAAAAGTCAGGAAAATAATTGAAAGTGATTGCAGGTACACGATACATGATATTGTCAAAGCTGTTGGCATGTCGATATCGCTGGTGCATTTCATTTTGAAGCGTATTTTAAAAGTGCGAAATATTTCTTTCATATAGATACCGCATATATTGACAGGTGACCAAAAGCGGGTACGAGTACAAACTGCTAAGCAATTACTCAAAATGTTTCCCAAATTCAATCAAAGACAATTTGCAAGCATTGTTACCGGTAACGAAACATGGTTCACTATTACGAACCAGTAAGAAAAAGTTGAAACAAAATATGGCTAACTAAACACGGTAGAAGCCCTGTAGTTGTCAAAAAAAAAAAAAATAACTCCCCCAAAAACATAAGCACAAAGAAGGTTTTTTTTAATTGCATATTCTTCTTAGTATAGCCGTACAAAATCTGGTGCCGAAGGGCAAAAGTGTTACAGGTCGGTATTACCGAGATGTTATACTAAAATAAAACTCAGAAATTTTATCATAAACGATGCCCTGTGTTAGGATTTAGACATGCTCGTCTAATTTATGATAATGCTCCATCACATACATCTGAGCCTATGAAGCAACTTTTGAAGTCGGAGAAGGTTACCGTCTTGCCACACCCACCATACTCTCCAGATCTAGCCCCATGAGACTTTTTCCTTTAACCAAAACTTCTTTTCTGGTCGTCGTTACAAGTCCCGACAAACCCTAGCTCAGCCATTAGTCAGTGCTTTAGAGGTCTACTTAAATCACCGTACCGTGACGCATTTCAGTATTGGATTCTGAGATTGATATTATGTATTTCAAACAGCGGAGAATACTTTGAAGGGATGTAATGTTCATTTCACTATTTGAGTCGAATGCTTTTGAGATATCGTACAATACACATTACATATCGAACAAACCTCGTGTAAGGCACAATCATCTTCATCTAAAGAACTTAAGCCAGTTGTTGTAGAGTCTTAGAGTTGTTGTTGGCCAGTTGTTGTAAAGTCTTATTATGTTGTTGTTGATGTTGGCGAGTTGTTGTGGAGTCTTAGGTTATTGCCGATATTCACCAGTTTTGTTGAGTCTTAAGTTGTTTTTGATATTAACCATTTTTATAGAGTTATTTTTATAGATCATTGTTGATGTTTGCCAGTTGTTGTAGAGTCTTGAACTGTTGTTGATGTTGGTGGACACGCCTATTCAAATCATCCCATAATTGTCCTCGATATTTTCAATTCTGGAGATTTATTTTGAAGAGACAGAACTTGGATGCTGTGCCTTGCAGGAATACGTTATTTGATTCAAAACTGATCTTGTAGAATATGACCACCCACATACATATGATAAAGTCTCTACTGAACTTATACACTTTGCAAGTCTTTAATTTCGACACCTACGAACTTTAAACCTACCATCATATATCTGCGAATATATTCGCGACGCGTCTCTGTCTTGTTCTCCACTAATCATCACCAGCATTGTTGTGGTCATACTGCCCTATGAGTTAAGATTATTAGAGTAGATGACAGTATATCATATTCCGGAGTCGTAACGATGGCTTTCACGTGTCTTCATGCTCCAGTTTTCGTATTTGTAGTTCGTTTCGAAATGCCTCAGTCGAGATTCAGCAAAATACCTCAGTCGAAATTCAGCAAAATGCCTCACTCGAGATTCAGCAGTTAGCGGACATGATTGATGCTGCTTTTGAAGAAGTTTGTTGTACACGTGTTTATATGTGACGTAACTGTATAAATCGTTCCTGTACGGCTGACATTACGCAGACCGGCGTATGTTTTGTTACACATTGGTGTGAACAAGAGTTATAGAAACGACAAATTGTGCTGTGAGCAACACTGGAATCTCTAGTTGTTATTTTCAAGACCGCAACCTTCTCCAGATGCCCACTTACACAGTTGCGCTGTGGTTCACCAAGATGTGGATGGTGTCTATTTCTTAAGACTACGGATTTAGAAATTGAGAGCACCTTTTCTTTCTTCAGACCAAATCACGGAAAAACAAGTGTTCTTCACCAAACTTGAATACTGGTTTATAAAATTAGTCTAAGCAATATAATTCTACTTTTCCATCTTTTATTTTTACAAAAATCTGACATTTCCATCATACACAAATACATACAGCTAAATGCACTAAAATATGCGTCTTTTTCTTCCATTTAGTAATTATATATTACAAAGAATAGACTTATCATGATACAACTACATTATTATTAAAAAGACTTGTTTAGCATACCTGAATGTGTGGATGCTTATGTTCTGGACATCGTCCTCGTGGATGTTTGTATAGTGGAATTGTGCAATGATTATTCCTTCTAAGGTTTTTCCTTTTATAAGTCAAATAAAAGTACATATATATCATAAAATGTTTGAAAATATTCTTCATAAACCGATCTCTAGTAAAATGATATTTTAAGAAATGAAATTATTAGCAATGCCTTTTTTTGAGCTACATAGAATAATTTAATAATAATTACTTGATAAATATGTAAATAATCAAATTTTCAAAATAAATTTTAAACAGAAAGTCAAGTGTTGATGATATCGTTAATCTCCATCGCCAAATTCCCATACATATGTAGCAATGCTTCTAAAAGTTCTTTCTCAAATTAAGTACTAGTGTTTTAAGGTAACTCTATACCTGCATTATGATCTGATAAAAGTTAGAAAGTCTATTTATTTCAATTTATTAGTTAGAACTAATAAATTGTCAAGTAAAATATATAGGTCATCGCACTGTTTAAGATGCGAGACTTACACAAACAGAATCACAATCAACGTCAGAAAATCGTGATTTACCTCAAACAGTATTATCAAAATTTCCAAAAAAAAAAACCAAACCAAAACACCCCCAAAAAAACAAAAAAACCCAAACACAAAAAACAAAAAAACCCAACAAAAACTGGTTATATCGATATGATAGTATTCATAACAATTTCATGAAACTGTTTCTTAAAAAAGATATACAAAATTTTTGTGAAAAATAAAAAACTATCGTACAATGGACTTGATAAAGAATGCAATGAAAACAGAGTTATTTCCCTTGGATTCAATATTTTAAAACATATTAATTATTCATAAAGAACTTAGACTTTTATAAACATTTTATCTTTAACAAGATATTTTTTACAATAATCATTGGAAAACATTTCAACAAAATCGAAGTTCCTATCATACATAAACCATTCAAATCATTGATTTTGCAAAATCCTACGACGTCACAGGATGGTGAAATTACTTTAATCAAGGTAACTTTGGGCGGTAACAATTACTTTGTGGTCTCTGTATCAAAGATTTCATAAACCGTCTCCTACCCTGGAGAGTATTTGTGGCAGAGAATGATTATCTTTGTGATCCATTATATGTTTGACTTAGTACGTTTAAAAAGAAAGGAATGGATCTCAATAATTTCGAATATCTGAACTAAACTGCTATCCGGAAGAAAGGACTTGGGATTTCACGTCCTATGTTACGGTCTATATATCAATTCTTCACAGATGCATAATGTCTATGGTCAACATGTCTACAACAAACCCCAAAAGAAATGCTTTACATGTATGAACATGTATTTCTGAGAGAAAAAATTGACACGCATTAAAGAGTAGTTCAGTGAATTTTAATTATTATCGATTTCAGCTTACATTTTCAAAGAATCAGTACAGTAAATGTCAAATTAAATTGTTTCGCAGGAGAATTCTGCTCCTGGGAGACATCAGTGCAAATGAAAGCTCAAATCCCTCTGTGGTAATGATAATGTGGTTCGTCATATTTCATATACATGTCATACTCATTACAGTGATGCTTAATGTACATTATGAAATAAATATTCCTTGATAGTTCCAAGTGTTATTTATTTTATCATGGAAAGAATAAAGAACTCTTTAGGATGGTGCACTTGTGCATGTAACAAATAGATAGTACTGCATCTTCTCATTAAAGGAGACAGTACCGTTAAACTGTCTGCATCAAGTGAAAATACAATTGCAGCTGATATGAGACAGCACCCCCACACACACACACCCTTCACCAAAAGTTGCTCTCCGAGGTCAAGAGAAAAAGGCAAAGCAAGCTTACTGGTGTACTCGATAACACCAAGAAGATTCGATTATCAATGGCTTCATTAAAGAGGTAAAATTATTCATCTAATATAATGAACTTTGTATGAAAACCATCTTTTGTAAGAAGATTAGCTAAATTATATGTATTACATAATTGTAGATCAATTAAAGTTCTGATTAAGTATATCTACTGTATTGTAATATCTCTTGGGCTTTAGCTTGGCTAAGCTGAATGTTCAAGTTAGCTTTTCTGATCGAAGTTTGTCTTCAGTCTGTAAACTTTTCAGATTCTAAAACCACAAGGTTAACTCAATACAATTTACCACAACATATCATGGGTAAATGTCACATTTAAAGTCCAAACTGCTTGTCATAGACAAGGGTTGTGTACAGGTGAATAGTTTATTATATCCAAAGTGTTCACCCGTAGGTTTAAAAATCCGGTTTTTATTTGCTCAGTAAGCGAGGTCTATTTTTATGAACTAGTATTCGAACTGGTTTACGGTGCTGCTTTGGTCAGTTTTGGGCGTAGCAGGCAAAGCGAACAGACGCCAAGTATCTGGCATTAGAAATTGACACAGTAAAGTAATACGTTTGTGTACTTCAGGACAGATTGTCAACTGTAGCACTTCTGAGGTAAGTTTATCTAATTCATTAATTGATATTAATTTCATTTCAGTTTATCTATAAAACTTCCAAATTTCTTCAACTGCAGTTTATTGTCGACTTTGTTGTGTAAAGTTGATTCAAGTTTGCATATTGTTAATTTTACTAGTGTGGAGTACAATATAGTGAAGTACAATATAGTATAATATAGAGTATGTGTAAAACTCTAGTGAATGCATCGATAAGTGAGTCAGTATAGTAACAATGCGAAACATTGTCAGTAGTACATGTATACGAGTATGTGCATTATGTAGTAAGTAAATTACATGTGTATTTATATACGCTGAGTATTGAGTATATTAGTAGTGAGTGAAGTATTTACTGCACATGAGTATTATAGTATATATGGTGTTTGTAGTACAAGAGTGTACGGTGTAGTAGTGATGCGTACACATGCGCAATATGTCATGGTATTATGTAAGGTAACAATATGTATATTTGAATAGTGCAACTTGATTTTTTATAGATCCCAATCAGTTGTAGTTCAATTTGAAGTCATCAAGGCGATGTGTCGTAGGACATGTGGGAGCCAAGTACCCCTAATACCACCGCCAGGATCAACACCTAGGATGTGAAACCGCTGTGCCATAAGCTAGAGTGACATTTATCTATTGTAAACGACAGTCTGATTTGTTGATCGTATTTATTTAGTGTGTGAAAGTAAACATGAGAGTATAAAAATTATCATTTATGTAACGTGTAATAAATATGTAAACGTGTAATCAAATTTGGTTTTATTTCCTGACAACGATATGTGACAGTAAAGTAAATTCAAAGCTTGTTGAAATGAAGAGTTATGCTCTCTTTCAAGAGGAGACGACAAAGAAAAAATGAAATGTAGTATTGGGTGTTACAACTCTTCTAAGAAACCATTAAACTAGAAAAGCAAAACCTTAGTTACATACATGTTACTCCTACAAGACGCTCTATCCTCCTGATATACCTTACACCGAAACGCCATTTTGTAACGAGCTACTAGTAGTTCCGACTGAATTTTGGTCTGGAGGATATCGAAGTAAAATCTAGTATACAAATAAAATCATCTACGGGTACTGATTCCCCCCCCCCCCCCTTTTCGTTAAATAGCTATTGTCTAATCAGCTGATTCTTAATACCCAATGGAAATGTTGATACTGCCTGTACTTAATCTCATTCGAATCGGTGCACAAGATTTGATGATTTGAAGTAAATATAATTTTTAAAACAATTTAGAAAAAAAGATATTACAGTTTATAGTATTTGAAAAAAAAACCATTTATTTTTTTAAATCAGAGATTGTTTTTCGAATCCGTCAAGCTTATTAGAAATTTGAACACATCTTTATTATAGTTACTCTCCTGAAAGTTCTTTTATCTCTGCTGGACTCATTTCCGTTTGGTAACTTTTTTTTATATTCTATTCTGTATTGTTAACTTAATCGACATTGGCTTTCGTTTGATGATCAAGTGGTACTGAGTAATGTCACATACCAGATTAAGTTAGAAAAGACGAAACATGAATTAGTGAACCTCAAAAGGAAGTAGAATAAATAGGAAGTTTCATTAAGCAAGAGATTCCCAAGGGAGTTGTTTCAGTAGCGAGAATATTTATAATGGATGCTAGAATTTGCGATGATGAAAATAGATAGAAAAATGTAATGAAAATGAAAACAAATATTCAAATACATGGTAAAATAGAATTGGAGTATTAACGAATGTTCAACTTTCTTTAAACTATACAGCATCTGATCAAGAAGAGCCATAATAGAGGGTTGAATAATCCGGGATTTTCGTATCCGATTTCTTGGGTTCATGAATTAGATATTGATTACGTGATAAAAGACTAACCACCGAGAAATAAGAACCAAATGGCATAGCAGTTCAATCGGTAGAGCGGACTTTTCCAAAGAAATTATCATGAACAACTATAAATATGAGTTTAGTTCAGCTTAAAAACGAATTAAGAAAAAAAAAGAAGTGAGAATCTCAGGTCGGAAGAGACAACTTGTCGACATGTAATTCAATACTGAAAACCACATGTTACATTCAAACATCAAGCGTGAATGTAAAAAAAGAAGTGTTGTATTTTTTTTTCAACAGAATTAAGGCATACGATAGAAATGCCAACTTTGGAATAGCAGAGAAGTTTGATCCAATTTTTTACGTGACACCATCTACTCTGACATCCATTCTGTGATTTGACTATGGATGCAGTACATGATTATTTCAAACAGTTGGATAAAAAAGTTTGACAATCATTTCGTTCAGTAGAATCACTTACAGGCGTAGTTTACATTGTGGTAATGCGGCAATTGCCTTTTTTCGCAACGACACGCCCCTTTCATTAAAATAAATGCTGAAAATATAACACAAACACTCAATGATGTTGTTATTAAATAAAGTACATTGAACAAATGTGCCAACTGCACGGCGACTGAATTCACTGTGTAACAGTTGTGTACGTCAATAAATGTTTCAGTAAAGTTTGGGATTAAATTAACTTCAAAGAAATGAAGCTCTAGATAGCTCTAATAAATAAGCAAAACAACTGTACTCTTTGAAGAAAAGGAACACAAAAGAGAAGTGACAGGCATTTTAATTATTTCATAAAATACGATTACCCTTAAAAAAATATATCAATTAGGTATACACTACTATCCCACTATGCCAGTGATTATTTTTTTGCCTTGTGAAGATCATTTCGCCTTAAGCATTAGGGCAGATCTACTCGGATCGATGATAGGCTGGTCGGTCTTACTTTGTTGTTTATTTACAGGAATCAGACAGTGTCAACTTCAAATACTCTCGATAGATTTGCTGATTCTAAGCATAGCATCGCCGAATTGAACACTTAAAAGTTTTGAGAAAATAAGAATGAAGTTTCGAGGGCTGATTGACATGTTGTGAGCCTTGTATTGAAGGTTGGCATCGATGTCTTTTTTCAGCCTTACTATTCACTAACTACTTAAGGCCGTGTATCCAAAGACTGGTGTCATTTGGTCCGTTTATATCGACGGGGTAGCAGTAAAGTAAACAAGTCAAGTGACTTTTGCAAAGTGGACAAAATCGATGAAAGAGCAGTGATCCAATATTTGTATAAGAAAGGTTTAGCATCTAAGGATATCTGTACTGATATGGAAGCAACACTAGGGAAAGATGCCCCTTCATGTGCTACAGTAAACAGTTGGGTGTCGGAATTTAAACGCGTCAGGCAGAGTCTTGAAGATGACCCCCGTCCTGGAAGGCTCTCACTGTTGCAACCCTAGAAATAGTCAATAAAGTCCATGATATTGTTATGACTGACAGGCGAGTTATAGAAAACTATATAGCCAGTATAGTTGGCACTCCAATCTGACAGAGGATCTTCCATTGAGAAAGTTTTCAGCCCGTTGGGTGCCAAAGCCTTTGAAGGTTGATCAGAAGCAAACCAGGCGCACTTTATCGCGTGCTAATCAAAACCGTTTAGCGGTAGATCCTGCTAACTTTCTAGAGAGATTTGTAAGTGTGGGTCCATCATTTCACCCAGAGGCCAAACAACAGTCTAAACAATGGAAACACCCTGGTTCACTCCCGCCAAAGAAGGCAAAGATTGTTCTATCAGCTGGAAAGGTTATGACCACGGTTTTCTAAGACGCTGATGATATTCTGATTTTAGATTATCTCCAAAAGGGACACACAATCAATGGCACATACTTTGCATCACTTCTAAAGCAGTCACGGCAAAATATTAAACTCAAGTGCCGCGACTGTCATTAACGATTGTGGCTTTAAATTGATTGAGCATCCGCCCTATTTCCCTGATTTCGCTCCATCAGACTTTTATCTATTTCCAAGACTGAAAATGGCGATTTCCGGTACCCGCTTTCAGTCACATGACGACGTCATAATGCAGTGGAAGACTTTCTGAACAGTTAAGAAAATATTTCTTTAAAAGTGGCATTGAGGCCCTTGAACATCGCTGGCAAAAGTGTATAGATACTCAAGGGGATCATGTTGAAAAATAATGCAATATGTGCTCCAAAATTCAAACCCTTACATTTCAATCAGCCCTCGTATATCAACTTACTACATGTCTATTTATCTTCCACAATTTTAATATTTTAAAGCTGATAATGAAAGCTTTAGTTATGACATCATTGCAGATGACAAAATTGTGTGCATAAATTGTATATGATTTACGTATTCAATATTCCTAAAATCTGTTTCCTGCTAGGGGGCTTCGCCCCTGACCCCATCATCATCATCATCACCACCATCAGGGCATCCTAGACCCACTGGGGCCTAAGGCGGCCCAAGACCCCTTGTAGATATGGTTGTGCCTCATTTTTTATCAAAGGCAAGCTACGCCCAATTACTTGTGTTTCTCAAAGACGACTGATTTTACCTTCAGTGAATCCTTTAAAAACAGAAGGATTGTGAGCAGTCCTGTGATCCAAGTATTAGAACTTGTTGGTGGGTTTAATGTATGTTTTAAAACACAAGGCAAACACAGACACCTCGATATACCACAGGTGGGATCAGGTGCCTAGGAGGAGTAAACATCCCCTGTCGACCGGTCACACTCGCCGTGAGTTCTTTATCTTCATTAGGTAAACGGAGTAGTCCGTAGTCAAAATCAGTATGTAAAGAACGATCTAACATTTGGTATGAAACACATCAGACAGCATTTTACCCAATGGCAGCTTGTGTTGGCAAGCTAGATTGATATAACGACCATAGCATTTGATAAATGCTTACTTTAAACTGCCTCAATTTAAAAATGCTATGACACGGGACCTCGGTTTTTGCGGTCTCATTCGAAGGACCGTCACATTTAGTCGCCTCCTACGACAAGCAAAGGGTACTGAGGATCTATTCTAACATCCCGGATCCCCACGGGGCCGTGCAGACTGGCTTCATCTTCTGAAGACGCTCTACCGCGTTTGATTTCCCCTACCCAGAATTTAACCTGAGCATAAGATGGAGCAGAAGACCCATAAACATCTGCTAACTCGGCGTGTATTTCCTTTCCCGTTTTATCTTTTAATTACAAGTACCAAATTACAGAATGGTACTCATCTTTTGACGAAAAGCATGTCTTTGCATCACTAGCCATGTTTGACATTCAATATCTTATTAAAGAATGACTCGATACGCATGCAATTTTGTACCTATGTATAAACACGTATTGACACAAGGAATGAAAATTGCGTAGTCTGCCCTTTTGCTGTCAGCAACATTATTTTCCAGGTTGAGAGATGTGGCCAGGTAATATCTGCTATATTGGTACAAACTGTGGCTTTTTCATTTACGGGTGAAAGATCTTTAAATGTACATTATTATAATAGCTTATGTACATTACTGTAATATCGTCAGTAAAATACTGTAATAGTTTCTGTACATTACTGTAATAGTTTCTGTATATTACTGTAATAGTTTTTGTGTATTACTGCAATAGTTTCTGTGTATTACTGTAATAGTTTCTGCATATTACTGTAATAGTTTCTGTGTATTACTGTAATAGTTTCTGTATATTACTGTAATAGTTTCTGTGTAGTACTGTAATAGTTTCTGTATATTACTGTAATATCTTCTCTACAGTACTGTAATAGTTTCTGTACATTACTGTAATATCTTCTCTACAGTACTGTAATAGTCTCTGTATATTACTGCAATGATTTCTGTACATTGCTGTTATAACTTCTGTACAATACTGTAATACCGTACAGCTAGTTTATTAGCGGGGTGCTAACTTTGGCTTATTTTAGCGGTATGATAGTAGTGTAAAATTTTAATCGTACCCTTAAGTATAGTGCTGAACAACATTCAATTCAACATGGTATTCAAAAACAACAAAAGAAAACTTTTGGAAGATGAAGACTCTGAGTCAGACTCTGATCGAAGTGAAAATTGGGCTAGATATATTATTTTATCAACGTTTGATAAAAATGAAAAACCTGTGACAAAACTTTCTCCGTTTGTAATGGACAAAACTTGGAAAAGAATAATCGGAGAAGCCCAGTCAGTTAAAAAAAATGAAACTCTGTTTGTTGAATGTAAAAACAGAAAACAGTGTATGCTTTTACAATCCGTCTTGAAATTTGGCAGAATTCAAGTCATCGGAACACCAAGCTCTAGATTAAACCTGAGCAAAGGAGTTATCAGAAACAAGGGACGTGACCTTGGTGACTTGGAGGAAACAGAAATAACAAAGGAATTGAAACTACAAGGTGTCCTTTTCACAAAGCGCATTAAAATCAAGAAAAATGGGAATCTTTTTCCAACAAATACCTACATTCTTGATTTTGACACCCCCAACCTCCTGATAAAATTAAGATTGATATTACTGCTTAGAAGTAGAAACATTTATACCCAATCCTTTACGTTGTTTTAACTGCCAAAAGTTTGGCCATTCATCAGGTCGTTGCAAAAAACAGAAAAGTATGTTTCAGATGTAGTTCTGAAAACTGTACAGCAGAAAACTGCAAAGAAGAACCCAAATGTGTCAAATGCAACAAAAACCACCCATCCACGTCAAAACAATGCAATGTTTGGTCAAAAGAAATAGAAATACAGAAACTAAGTTGAAAAGCATCTTAGCTACCCTGATGCAAGGAAATTATATAGTATTCACATCCTAATATATCATATGCAGCTGTGTTAAAAACGAAATCTACAAGAGAGGTTGCTTGCTAAACAGATCCAGAAATGACATCTCCCAAATAAAATGACTGTCGTTCAACTCTTCAAGATCATGTTGATACTGCTTTAACAAAACGACTTGTTTCTACTTCCCCCAAGCCTCACATTCATCCTAAACCAAGTGAGTCCAACACTTCAAAACTAACTAATAAACAACCAGAGAAAAAAGTGACAAAGACTCGGAGTCTTGGAGTCCTCTAAAAACCTTCAAAAACAACCACAAAAAGTGATGGAATCCCAAAAGGGATGAGAGATCCAATATCTGTTCATAACAGATATGGCATTCTAGAAGAGGAGAGGATGGACACCCCATCTTCTCAATCCAGAAGCCACAGCCTCTCTCCATCAAAAAAGCAGAACAAGGATAAATTTTAATCAATCATAATACATTCATCTAAAATCATTCAATAGAATTGTCGAGGTTTCAAAATTAATTTTAACGAAATATCACTTCTTGTACACAAATTTAATCCAGTAGCTTTTTGTCTTTAGGAAACACACTTAAAACAATCTGACAATATAACCTTAAGATATTGCTCCTTATATAATCATTATGACACACGTGATGAACGAGCAAAGGGTGGATCAATCATATGTGTAAGAAACAATATCTTACATAGTGAAATTAAACTTACAACTAATTTACAGGCTACAGCAGTTCGTGTTTCTCTTCATAAAACCATTACACTGTGTTCACTTTATATTTCCCCACAATACAAATTAGAATTACAAGAGTTAAACAATTTAATCAATCAACTCCCTTCTCCTTTTCTTATTATGGGAGATTTTAATGGTCATAATCCCTTGTGGGGTAGCGATAAGTTAACTGATAAAGGCAAAAAGCTAGAGGATTTTGCAAATCAAAATAATCTTTGTATTTTGAATGATGGTTCCAATACCTATCTTCATCCTGGAAATGGTTCTTATATATCTATTAACATCTCTTTAACAGATCCTACTTTAGCTTGTGACCTTTCATGGACTGTCCACGACGACTCATGTGGCAGTGACCATTTCCCCATTTTAATTTAAGATGTAATTCCCTCCAATAATAATCAAAACCAAAACTGGAAGCTAAACAAAGCAGATTGGAATCTATTTGACAAACTTTGTATTGAAACAATAAAGGTAGACACATTAATCAATGAAAATGATCCAATTTTAAAATTTACAAATATTGTTTTAGAGAATAGTGAAAAGGCTATTCCAAAAACCTCGACAAATCCGAAGAAAATTAAAAAGCCATGGTTTAATGATGCATGTAATGAGGCGATCAAAAACAGGAATAAAGCTGAAAAACATTTTAATGTATCCCCATCCAACACAACTTTAGATAATTATAGGAAATTTAAAACAAAAGCCCGTAGAACCTTTAACACAAGCAGGAAAAATTCCTGGAGAAACTTTGTTTCTAAATTAAATTCACACATCCCTATTAATAAAATCTGGAATGCAATTAAAGAGATTAAAGGCAAAAATACAAGTAAACAATTCAATCATTTAAAACTCAATAATGACACAGTTACTGATATTACAGACATATGCAATACCATTGCAAATTCAATATCTAAACTTTCATCAGCAGAACATATGTCTGCAAAATTTATTGAAGTAAAAAATAAAGAAAAGAAAAATTTAAATTTTACTTCAGATTTTACTTCAGAAAATTATAACAAACCATTCTCCAAAGATGAATTAAAATGTTCTTTGTCAAAATCATATGATACTGCTGTAGATCCAGACGAAATACACTATCGAATACTTAAACATCTTCCGGAAAGTAGTCTAAAATGTCTTCTATCAATATTTGATAAAATTTGGGAAACACGCAATATGGGATTAAGAGGTAAATTACCAATATTTGTCTCAAACATTTTGAAAGAACGTCAATTAAAGGTTCGTTTAGGCTCCACTTACTCCAATCTATGTGATCAAGAAAACGGTGTTCCACAAGGAAGTATTTTATCAGTAACATTATTCAGTATTAAAATTAATAGTTTAGCACAGGTACTTAAAAATGACATCGAAGGTTGTTTGTTTGTAGATGACTTCGGTATTTCATATCGTTCAAAAATATGGCAAGTATGGAAAGACCACTTCAACTTTGCTTAAATAAAATTCAAGACTGGGCAGACAATAATGGTTTTAAATTTTGAAAATCAAAAACAGCAAGCGTTCATTTTTGTCAAAAACGTAGACACCATAATGATCCAGAACTTAGATGAAACTCCAATAAAAATAGTTAAAGAATTTAAATTTTTAGGAGTAATTTTTGATAGTAAATTATCCTTTATTCCACATATTCAGATGCTGAAAACTAAATGTTCTAAAGCTCGTGATATTTTAAAGGTTGTCGGCAATACTCATTGGGGTGCAGACAAAAATGTTTTTCTTCAACTTTATAGATCTCTAATCCGATCCAAGTTCGATTATGGATGTATATTTTATGGATCTGCTAGGAAATCGTATCTCCAAGCCTTAGATGCAATTCATAACCAAGGTATACGTATCTGCTTAGGAGCTTTTCCAACCCCTCCCATAGATAGCATCTATGTAGAAGCAAACAAACCTTCACTAAAAAAATAGACGTATAAAATTAAGTTTTTAGTATATCATTAAACTTCGTTTAATCCCAAACTCCCGTCATATAACTGTGTATTCCACCCTAAATTTGAAACAAAATATAACGAAAAGACCATTAAACCACTTGGATTCAGACTCCAAAAATATATTAAAGACTCTAACATAGATTTAAATGTTATTTCTGAATTGCAAATTCCAACTATCCCAATTTGGGAACTGTCAAAACCTACTGTTAATTTAGATCTATCGAAAGACAAAAAGTCAGACACAAATTCACTTGAATTTATTCAAAAGTTTAAAGAATTGAAAGACAGTTTTTCAATTCCAATTGAAATTTACACAAATGGATCAAAAGACAAAAATAAAGTTGCGTCCGCTTCTGTTCATGGAAATATTTTTTCCGTGCGTTTGCCGGAATACAGTTCAATTTTTACAACTGAGGCAAAAACTCTTCAATTAGCAATTAATTTTATAAAACAGTCAGAACACAAAAAAAAAAACATGTTATTTATTCCGATTCTCTCTCTTGTCTTCAAGCTATTAAAAATTTTAAAATTGACCACCCTTATATTTATAACATTTTGAAATAATATGTGTTCCTAAAACGTCGAGGGTATAATGTAGTGTTTTGTTAGATACCAAGTCATATTGTGATACGTGGAAACACTAAAGTAGATAGTGCTGCAAAACAAGCATTACAATTACCAATTACTGATTTTAAAATTCCTTACACAGACCTTAAACTTTAATTTGAGAATATGTAAAACATTTGTGGCAATCTGATTGGGATGAAAAGATAAATAACAAGCTACACGATATTAATCCTGTATTTAGTAAAACACAAAATATTGTTCTTAAACGTCGAGATGAAGTAGTTATTACTAAATGTAGAATAGGACATTCGCGGATGACACATTCATTTCTTCTACAAAGTGAAGATCCACCCGAGTGTGTCTTCTACCAATGTCCTTTAACAATCACACATCTTATTAGAATGTGGAGATACAGCTCTAATAAGAAATAATTATCTTGATACACAGTCTATGAAGATCTTTTAAAAAATGTTGATTTAAATAAAATTTTAGGATTCCTACATGAAACTGGTTTTTATCAAAAGTTGTGAAGAAAAAATTGATTGTACGAAATTATAACTGGATGATGATTTTTTTTATACACAGTGATATCTAGACATTTTTAGTACCATGTTTTAACACGTTTTCAAACAGCATTTCTTTTTAAATAACTACTGCTTTTATAACATATCTTTTCATTTATATAGAGTCAGCCGCAGGATAGCTGAAAAATTGCTCAAGCGGCTATAAGCAAGAAACAATCAATCAATCCAGTAACGTCTTTCTAGACACCACGTCTAAAACCGTTGACGGAAACGTTGAGTTCTGTATCTACGCCAAACTCACATCTATATCTCATGCCGACAAGCTACCACCCTATAAAGCCTCTAACGTGCAAGCAGCTATTGATGAGATGTCAAAATATGACAGACAATCCATACTACCAAACACGAAAAATTAGTAAGTTACAGAGTTTTAATGGTTGGTTGGTTGTATATTTCACTCATATTGAGACGTCACTATTGCTAAAGAAGGGATACAATTTTAAGCCTATACTCAGCGCTTATGGTCTTTGAGCAAGGGGGAGGGGGGGGGGGGTAGTTATCGTGCCACACCTGCTGTGACGCGGTGTCTCGGGTTTTGCGGTCTCATCTGCAGGACCGCCTCATTTAGACGCCTTTTATAACAAGCAAGGGGTATTGAGGACCTATTCTAACCCGGATTCCCACGGAATCAATAGTAACAACGTGCTACCCTGTCTTGAAAGAACTAAACAAAATTTTGAAGAATCATTCTTCATACTAACCCAAGAATGGTCAAGGACTTCATGAAACCTCCCATGGCTGCCTTCAGACGTTCCATAAATCTTAAAGACATAGTGTTGCGAACCAAATTGGAAAAATATTTTATCCAGTTGAGGTTTTGAAACTTGTTCTTATGAAAGATGCCTGATGTGCAAATACGAAGCACAGAAAGTTTTAAGAGCCCTGTCACCGGCCGATACTACCGAGTTCTTAGGGGCACATTTTTTCGCAGGTACAACTGCATAAACCTCATAAGTTGCAAGGTCTGTGATCAACAATTCTTACTTGAATATGGGATCTATGTAGAAGGATCAATATCTACTGGTCTACCATTAAAACTAAAAGGGGTCAAAAAACCTTTTCTAAGCATTTCAATCTCGCAGGACACACGGAGACCAAGTCCAATAGGAATATATTTTTTGTAAATTCGGGGTGGTTAGAGCTTTTATTAAGCTTATCGGTAGGTTTGCAATACGACAGGGGATGCTTACTTCTTCTAGGCACCTGATCCCACCACTGGTATGTCCAGGGGTCCGTGTTTGTCCGTCCCTCTGATTTGTATTATCTATAGGAATCACGAGATTAAATACTGTTAATTATCTTAGCCTTTTCACCCAGTAAATCCGATTTCGTGTTTGATGGACGTAGGTCAAACTGAACGTTCGGATGTATTTCACTCGCGGGTTGATGCTTTAGTTCTGTACTCGTCCAGATGCCAAAAATGTCATTAACATATGCTACATAAAATACTGGTAGCTTTCCAGATTTTTCAAAAAGAATTTCCCAGCACACACACACACACACACACACACATATATATATATATGCGTAGTTTCATGTAAGTTTTGATCCAATAGCAGTACCTTCATTCTGAATGTTGTCAAAAACAGCATCCATTATTTCTAATATACTTTGCATGTCTATTCTTTTTCATGACGTTCTATTAATTTCTTTCCTTAGTATACTGGGATAAAATGCTCCATACACAGTAGAATAGAAAAATCTGATTTACAATTGAAAGTTTAAAACAAATATGCAGTATCCTGTACATAACTATCAAGGGATCTATATGTACCCTCCAGTGGCAACTCAACGTAGTCGACTATCTTTTCTGTTTGATTTTAGTTTTGGTTGTATTTTTAGATTAGTTTGGAGTTTTCATGATGTCACTTCGGTGGGTAGTATATGATGTCTTAATTCAGATCAAATGGATCCTTTTTATGCATTTTATTAACTATATTTTTTATGCTGTTGTTAATTTGTCCGCTTTAGTCGTACTTTATTTCACTGTAAGATGCGCTGGTACGCATTCCATTTTCTACGTATTCATCCGTATCCTTAACAACTATCCCAGATCCCTTATCTACAGGTCTTATCATATTTTGATTCGTCAGTATAAAATATATATAGTTCTTCCATAGTATTTTCTTTGGTGCGTGTAATATTAGTAGAAAAAAAATCTTCTAAAACCTCTGATAACGTCTTCTTTGACTTGTCTAATGTACTCATCGAGCCACTGGTCTCTTGCTTCCTCAAATGTCCAATTACTTATAGAATTGTTATCTATCAAGAAAATATGATTCATTCTCGGACTCTTTTTCGAAAAAAATATCCAAGCAGATGCATCCTGCGTTCCTACGTTCCCATGATTTTAAATCCGTTAACAACTAAGTGAAATCAATATTTTCTTTGAGGATACAAATTTCAAACCTTTTGCCAACAAAGTTAATTGCTCATTGTTAACTTCTTTGACGACAGGTTGATTGCTTCCTTTTCTTTCGTTTTTCTTTTCTTTTCGATTTTATAGTTTCATTTTCCAATCCTTTTTCTTCAGGGGGTAAAATGTTTATAATCGGTTGACTTAGGAAGTTGTTGGTCCTTAGTTTTGGAGTAATCAAGGTTACAACTACATGGCCTATACAAAGTTTTGAAGAAATTAAAATGATGTAAAGAAAAAATCAAACTTATAAAATCTTGAGCCGTTTTCACCAGTGGTGTGAACACAAAGAAGTACAGACAAGCGTGTACATACCCTCAGAGAGTTTATTGATAGTTTTGAATTAATCGATGTATGGGGATCACTGTATAATAAAGACGGCTTCACGTGGTGTAATGGTGACAATATACCAGCCTCTAGAGTCGACTGTATTTTCATATCTTCTAACCAATGTTTTATACCAAATAATTCAACTGTGAGGAGAGTTCCTGGCTCTCATTAAAATGGTGTTAGAATGACTGATCACGTGTTTAAAACTTTCATTAGATATATCAGGCAACATACTTGGGCTGTGGTATTTGAGAAAAATAAAGTCATTTTGGACAGCTTTGTGATAGTGGTGATGATCCTCATACACATTGGGAAAATTAAAAACCTCGATTAAAACATTTTGTATAAACTTCTCTACGCGAATCAGAAGAATCTAAGAATTAAAGACACTGAAACTGAACTAAATGAAATTGAAATGTTAGACTCCAGCAAAATTGATATGAACAGAAAGCGTTACCTAGAGACACCTCTATAAAGCCTCATAAATGAAAAATCGAAGGGAGCACAAAATAAGATCAAGGGCAAATTGGATTTTAAAAAAGGTGAAAAAATATTTCATAATTTTTAAGATTAGGGAATCAAAGGCAAACATACAACACTATTAAACAGCCGAAGGCGACACAATTACTGATAACGGTGACATATTACGCAAAATGAGCGGGTTTTATGAATCTCTTTATAAATCTTTAGATATTGAAGAAAATAAAATAGAGGATTATTTTTCCAATGTCAATGTTGAAAATATCCTGAATGAAAATGATAACCAAAATGCCTGTATTATTCCCAAGTTTGCAAGAATGTACAGATGCACTTTTTGCAATGAAAAATAACAAAAGCCCTGGTCTTGATGGTCTACCAAGTGAGTTCTATACAATAGTTTGGCCTAAACTTAAAAAAAAACATTTTCTTTTCTGCCATGCAAAAATCTTTTGATATTGATAAATTACCAGTGACTCAGAGGCTGTCAGTTTTATCCATAATATACAAAAAGGAGATAAAAACTTGTTAGAAATTTACAGACCAGTTAGTCTGACTAACACTGATTACAAAATCATCACATTTACTTTTGCAAGACGATCACAAAAATGTAATAGATAATTTAATATCCAATGATCATTCTGCCTACGTAAAAGGTACATTTATAGGATTTAAATGCTGATATCTTTGAATATTGTGAACATTGTAATGAGGACGGAATACTACTACTTTTAGATTTTCAAAAAGCGTTTGATTCAGTGGAATGGAAATTTATGTATAAAACACTTACACCCTTTAATTTTGGTATAAATTTTCTAAAGTGGCTGAACATTTTATATACAGAGCCTTTATTTAGAATGAAAAATAATGGATGGATATCAAAAACCTGCAGAATGCCCCGAGGCACTCGTCAAGGATGTCCCATTTCTGCTATTATTTTTGTTGTTGTTGTTTGTTACTAAAATTCTTGCAATTCAGATAAGAAAAAGCAACAACATCAAAGGTATTGATATGGTTAATGATAATAACGATAATGAAATTAGAATTGTCCAACATGCAGATGACTGTGTTCTCCATTTAAAAGACGATTGATTGATTGCTGTTTTCCGCCACACCCAACAATTTTTCAGTTATCTGTTGGCATCCAGTTTTTTATTGGTGGAGAAGAGAACCCAGATACAATGTACTCGGGAAGAGATCACCGACCTTCCGAAAGTAAACTGGCAAACTTTCTCACATATATCGGCGCGAGCGAGATTCGAACCCGCGTCGACTAGAGGTGAGGGGCCTTGTGATTTTGAACGCAATGCTCTAACCACACGGCCACGGAGGTCCCCTTTAAAAGACGAAGTCTCAATGAATATTAGATATCATAATATAATATAGATATCATAAATAATTTTAGTTCTTTTTCGGGAGTGATTCTGAACACATCCAAATCGGAAAGTATCGAAATAGGAAACCTAAAACATAGATATATGGATAACATTTGTGGAATAAAGATACATTCTTCTTGTGTAAAGACCTTAGGAATTTACATCGGTCATGATAAAATACTTTGTTACAAAAACAATACTTTAAATCGTATCAAAGTTATGGATAAAGTTTTTGAGGAATGGATAAAGTTTTTGAGGATTGGAAAACAAGACATCTCATTCTTTTTAGAAAACTTGCGTAATTAACACGTTAGCTATATCTAAGATTTTATATAGAATCTCCGTTCTCTCCTTACAGTGCGATGAAGAAATAAAAACAATTATTATACTTATTTCTAAGTTCCTATGGAAACAAATAGATCGTATAAAACGAAATACTTTAATACGTAGCACTAATGAAAGAGGTATTGATGTGATAGACGTCGAGTCAAAATTAATGTTTATAAAAGCATCGTGAGTTGAAAAACTACGAAACTCAAAGGGAAAATTAAAGTCATTTGTAGAATCCTTATGCCGGCAACACAATATTGATTTCAAATATATTCTACATACCAACGAAACAGATTAGAAAAATTATGACTTAGTTAAACGCTTTCCAATTTTCTATCAACAAATATGTATATTTTACAATAAATGTAAAGAAAAACAAAAACATTTATCAGGTACAGAATTTTTACAACAACCAATATGGAACAATAAATTATTCTCATTTAAAGGTAGGTCACTACATTTCCCTGATTGGATTGAAAGTAATCTACTATGTTAAAGAGATATGTGACCCAAATGGTCTATAACCCACTAAATGGTTTCTGGATCATTTAAAATAAAAAAGTAATTGGATATGCCAATAGAAGATTTTATGTTCAGTCTTTAAAGAATTTATAAACAAATATGATCTTTCAATTGCACCATTTATCACAAACTCTAAGAAAAACCCTCGCTTTCAGTACGGTAACAAACTATTAGACTTATGCAAACGTATTTCAAAAATATTCTAAAAAAAAAAAATTATGCAATAGAAAATCGCGTACACCTATTTACCAGTCTTTCTATGAAAGAGAATTTCATATTCAATGTAAATCATCAAAATATATAGTCATAAAACTGCAAACATTTTTTATAAAAAAGGGTTTTCGGAGTTCAGCTATAAACTTTTAAACAACCTACTCAGCTATAATTTATTCTTAAGCAAATGCTTCCAAGATATAAGCAGTAAATGCAATTCATGTCCAAACGACACTGAACATTGTAAACATTTAATATTAGATTGTTCAAATGTCAGAGAGGTTTGGAATCTAGCAAGTTCCTCATCAAAATTTGAAATTAGGTGGAAGGATATTGTTATTGGCTTCTATCAAGAAACAAATGACAAAACATCAGTTCTTAATACTTTAATTTCTTTCATTGATTATCGTATATACAAGTGTTTTGTAGACAGAATAACAAAAATGAAACACAGGAAAGAATTAAACAAAAAATAAAATATAAATTGCTAGCATATTATAGAGTACTTAAGAAATGCAACACATATAACTCAAATTATATAGACATTATGTTAGAAATTTCCGATAAACTTTAAGAAAACTAGATAAACATAACTATCAATGTTACCTATTTTCATGCTATATATCTATGTATCGATACCTTTGTACTTATTCCTTATCTATATGTCCTGTACATCATGTATGTATCTATTTTTGTACATACAGCCTTACTTATAATACAAATTCACCACAACCGGGAGAGAACGGTCTCCCGGCTAGGCTGTCCTCGGGTCACCTGTGGACTCTAGTTTGTGTGTGCGTGTGAACCCTGACGCAGCATAAGTGGTATCTAAAAATGTATGTTTTAAGAAAATCCATAGCTTTGTTACATCACTTATCATACAATATTGAATAATTTATAACTTATATGTGTTATACATTAACTAAAGTTATATATTTAATTTAATGAAATACTAAATAGGTACCCTGCGTGGTACTTTGGGGTACACGTCATTGTATTTTACGGGAGCATAGTCAGGGTCCCATCCCTGGCTGCTGCCCTATTATATTAGTTAGGTTTTAAAGTTGTTATGGAGTAGGTTCTGGGTAATAAAGAAATTTAAAGAGGAAAAAACTTATAAAATCTCGTCAGGTGGGTGTACTTTCCATTGGGTGTGATCATTCCAAATAGTCTTAACAAAAATCCCATATCGAAACGAAACGCTGTTGCTATTAATTCTACCTCAGTAGCCCATCATTTAATGATTTAACACTGTTCAAATGTTTTTGAAAATTTCCATGTATAAACTCATCGCAGTTCTATACTAGTTATATAGCTTCACACCTCCAGGTACGAAATACTTCAAATGACCCGACTCCTTGGGGATCCGGGTTGTTAGAATATATCCTCAGCACCCCTAGCTTGTCGTAAGAGGCGACTAAATGGGGCGGTCCTTCGGATGAGACCGCAAAAACCGAGGCACGTGTCGCAGGAGGTGTGGCACATTAGAGATCCCTCCCTGCTCAAAGGCCGTAAGCGCCGATCATAGCCCTAAATTTTGCAGCCCTTCATCGGGAATGGTGACGTATCCATGAATAAAAGATTCTTGAGCGGGACGTTAAGCAATATATAACCAATCAAATGGCTCGTCATTAATTGAATTAACAAACCGAAATCAAGCGTAATAGTTATAGTAATAGTTCAGTTCAGTCTTGGCTCTCGTTCAGACCAGGCTTTTTTATTGCTCAGTAGTAAGGAGAGAATCTCACCAAGTACGAGATGATTTTTGCACTCGTTACCATAATTAGTCAACGCGTTCGGTTTGAGATTAATTAAGCTATTATTACTACATGTACTTCGCGTTTTGTGGATCAGCCCATTGGACAAAAAGTGCGCGCGTGTGTGTTTGTCCATTATATGTATAAAGCTCGATGAATTGTCTGACCAATCATTTATTTTATTTTGTATATTTTCTATTCGAATCCCAGCATTTTCCCTTTTCTTGTATGTATATATGTTGTAATAATAATAATGATAATGCACTTATATAACGCCTTATCTAAATGTACCCTAAAGAGCTTTACACTATACTAAACTGCAAATCAAAATTATACAGAATACATAAAATCACTTATAAATGCCAGATATCGATATCGCACAATGAACAATTGAAACTATGAAAGAAATGAGCTAGAGAAAATTAGAAATTAATTCATATTATAAAAATCATAAGATATGAAATATGTGCTAGAAAAACTTTATTTTTGATACCGTTCTTCAGCATGTTGCATAAAATACTGATTATAAAATACGTTAAATCAAAAAGATCACGCATTAAAAGCCTGACGAAAGAGATGAGGTTTTAGATCTTTTTTAAAACAGTCAAGTTTCCGAATCTTCCTGATTTTAGATGGAAGACTGTTCCAGAGAGTGGCCGCTGCTTTATTAAACCTGAGTTCTCCGAACGTCTTAGTCTTGGTTACAGGCATATCTAACAGATGTGCAGATTCCGATTTATGTTGTTAAAACTGTACTGATATCTCGCTTCTTTAACGTACAGATACTTGGATTAACAGAAGCATCTCAGCTTGATTCCAAGTCTCGCTTAGTTTTGTTCAATGACTAATGTATCGTATACATTATTAGAAAAATGTTGTTTAAACTATAGGTTAAACATACCTACCTGTAGATAGTACCAGTTACACAACAGAAAATAAATCACACATAAACGAACTGAGTTTAAACGTAATCAAAATTCCAAATGAGTTGCTATCTCCCCATTTAGTCGACTGTTGAGGACATGAGAGGGGACGTAATGGACCAATGCTTCAGTGAAGATAACGAAAATTGACCTATAAAAGATACGATATGGATCAAAATAAACCCTCTAAACCCGGCAGAAACCAATCACAAAGAATAAAAAAGATTCAACATTTTATTTACAATCATTTGTGGCCACATATATGCGAATGAAAAATATTATTACCTTACAATAGTCTAACCAAAGTTCATAAAAACAGTGTGCGATGCTTGTTTACTGCCTAGCTGAATTTACACACGAGAATATAAACTGCCACAAATAAGTCCAATCAATCCCCAGATGTAAATTTCCAAATGTAATGCCATAGAGTGCTTATAGAATGCTTAATGAGTCCTTAACAAACGCCTAATACCACGAAATTTACAGTCTAATTATATTAAAATGAAGATTCCAGACCTTCGTCTCTAGAACGTATAGTGTTATGGCAAAACGAGTGTTACGTCATCTTTCTATTCAACTCTTAAAACGTCATTCTAAATAAAGAACATCTAAATCTTGTCTAGGTCACAGATGTCAATCAAGTACAATGTCTTACACAACAATACAAATTTAAGAGTAGGGCAAACACGAACCACACCAAAGGTGGTATTAGGTGCCTAGGAGTAAGCATCTCCTATCGTCGGTCACATGCGTCGCGAGTCATATATCTCCATCTGAACCAACAAAGGGTCCGAAAGGTAGGTGTTTCTATAAATAGACAATGGCGTCTTTAGCTTTCGAAGAAGGAAAGAGATTTCATTGGCGGAGAGAAAGAGGATTTTTGCACCTATTAAGCTAGTTTAAAAAATTCGTTTTCCATAAAAATCCATTCAACTTTTAAAAGTGTCTGTAACAAAATATATTTAGCGTGAATTGTTAGCGTTGGATCCATGTCTCAATATGCCACATCGAAAGTCCGTTCACAAACAAAAAATGTCGGCCGTCATTTTAAAACTTTTGTTCCTTTGTTCGTTGATTCGAAACCAGTACAAGATGGCACGCATTCACATAAACCAATTACAAACATTCTACTTAGATTTGGGAGAAACCAACGAACCTTGAATATATTTTTTAATCTAGAAAAGCAAACATGAAAATTTCAACTTCGACTTTGTTATGGCTGAGAATATCGAACTAAATTCTGGCCTAAACGTTAATCTAGAGTTTTCCCATATGATTTCTGGGATATACCCGTAGCTTGAACCTGTGAAGGTGTTTGTTGTGATGAACACAAAACCCTTACAAAGAAAGATACATTGCTGGATCCAGTAAATGTTCTATCAAACCCTAGTTTTGCTCATAACGAAAATATCATCAACTGTGAAGGAGAAACTTCTACAACAGATGCTAGAAGTGGAGTAATTAAATGTGGATTCTAAAACATCGTAAAGAACTTGTAGAGAATTTAAGATCTGAAATTTTTTCTCAAATCAACAATAAAGTCAACAACATTAAACCACATGATTTTTCAACATATGACCATTCCTCACGATGAATTAAAGACTTGACTTTTTAACGTCATAGACAGTTGCTTCTTCAACTATAATAGAAGGAGGAAATATTCATATCTTGTAATCATTCATTCAAAAAATTACTTTATTAAACACCACTCTGATTATACGCACAAGTACTCTGAAGTTGATATTAAAAGATGCTGGAGTTCCTCATTAACAATGTCTTTGTAGTCTTTGGTGATCAGGTCTTCCAACAGTCTGTTGGAATTCCCAATGATTAAGCCGTTCTTTACACAAAGATTTTGACTACGAATTTCTCCGTTTACCTGATCAAGATATAGGGCTCATAATGCATATGACCGGTCAACAGGGAATGCTTACTCTTCCTATGCACCTAATCCCACATCTGGTATATCCAGGGGTCCACGTTTGCACATTTTTTGTAGTTCCTTATAGGAGTTATGAGATTAGTCACTGTTCGTTATCTTCAACTTTACACACTCTGTCGGCGCGTGTTCGAATCTCGGCCGCGGCGTTATGTGAGCAAGTTTGCCAGTTTATTTGCGGAAGGTCGGTGGTCTCTTCCCAGGTACAGCGTATCTGGGTTCTCTCCTCCACCCACAGAAACTGGACGCCACCAGATAACTGAAAAATTGTTGAGTGTGGCGGAAAGCAATGAATAATCAATCAATAATCAACTTTACACATGGCATCTCACATTATGCCTAGAACTGGACTCTATGGTCTATGACCTTCTGCATCGATCAAATTTTGCAAATGTGAAAGTACAAATTTGTCAGCTCATTTACTATCCATAATTATGAATTATGTCCGAATGCGCCAATTCAAGATTCAGAGATGTTGTTTAAGTCTTTGATGTCACAGTAGCCCTAAATTACGCACATCTTCTTCATCGGAAGTCAGAGGTCGAAATAAACTTTTTCTACCACAGACTAAAATGAAAACCTAAAAGCTAAAATAAAAAGAATGAAGCAGTGCTCTTATGTTATATTCTATTTAAATCAATGAATGAATCAATGAAAATTTCCCATATTTACTGAACCTAGTGGGTCAACAGACATTGTTTGAATAAGTTACTGACGTAGGTCATGTGGTGCAATGTTGGGACCACCACCTGTTTACTGGATTAATGGATTATTCAACGTACCCACACAGATACAACGAAACCTAACATACATAAGACACCGTGTCTTCTGGGGCATAATTATCGGATATTTATTCTCTGGAAAATATATTCTATTTCTATGAAAATAATAAACGATAAGACATCTTTTAAAATTTATACTTTTACGAAGATCACAACCCCTTCAAATTCATTATGTCCAACCATCAAATAATGCATCATTTCAGCGTTTAGTGATGATAATCGCTAGTTTGAGTTCAAGGGCTTCAAGCTCAGAGGGTAAATACACTCTCATATTCCAATTTCAAGAGAAGACTATGCTTAGAAAGGTTTAAACTACTACTCAGTAGCATTTGTTATATATTCTTAATCTTACAGGTTTTCTGATAGCAAACGAAATGTTTCTAAGTTGTTCCGATAGGTGTCAGGCCAATCGATCGCTTCCGTTATTTTCGAGTAAAACTAGACTGCGCTGTGAATGCTTCGGTTCACTATGACTGAAAGGTTAATTTTCTAAAACTGGAAAGCGTTGAAAATTTTATGACAACATTGGGGGAAATATAGATTTTTAGAGTTTATTTAGAATAACTCGTCCTTTGGGTATTTATTAGACACAGCTATTATAATGTACCAGTTGCATGTTTTAAATGACAAATTTGACAGGGTTTCGACAATTGACCATGATAAAGTTTACATATTAATAAGATTTTATATGATTTATAATTTTCCAGAAGCAAAACTATTCAACATCTGAGCGCCTGTTTGAACCCATTTTATTCTACTGATAACATATAATGGCCTTGAACACAAATTCTGACAACTTACTAGGCTCTCGCCATGAATTATCATAACTGTTAGTAATATACATACATTAAAGACATTAATTCTTTACGCAAGGCTTTCCTAAACAAACATTCTGAATGTATTGCAGGCAATGTAAAGACCCCTACCGGTAAGATAATTCAGTCAAAACTTAGTCAAGCGTAACGAAACTCAAACTTGATCTGTAACTATCGTTATAACAAAGTTATATGAAACATTTCAGTGGAATATCTTCATCCAATGCGGAGAAAAGTCTGAAAAACCTCAAGCATTCATCAAGGGGCATAATTCAGTCAAAATTACGTCAAGCTTAATGAAACTCAAACTTGATCTGTAACCATTTAAGACAGAGTCACATATAAAATCTCAGTTAAATATCTTCATCCAACGCGGAGAAAAGCTCGGAAAATACTGATTCGGAATGATATAAGTCAGACGATGGACAGACAGACGAACAGACGGAGGGAAAAATAATAGTCCCCTTCGCCAAAACCGGTAGGGGACTAAAATCACACTGAAAAAAGTACGTCACGGCGCATCATGGGGAAAATGACATAGTATTTTACCCTTATGTACAACTGCCATCAACATGATCAAGCAATAAGCTATATTTGTGTAAAGATTATATGATTATATGCCACAGCATCCCGGAGAACAGGACTGCTCTCTCTCTCTCTATCAATCTGTATATATATATATATATATATATATATATATATATATATATACTCTGCAAAAAAAGAAACGCATAGCCCTTTTGAAATTTTAAAAATGCAAATTATGTATTTTACCAGGTAAACTGAAATGGTCAATTGAGTAATTGATTTTTTACAGGTAAATATGAAACTTTAAAGGTCTGTTCATTTGATTTGGCTCTCTGCCAAATTAGCTCGGCGACTCTCTAAAATTGCACATCACCTCTATCGCCATGGAATTTGGCTTACGTTTTTCACGAGAACTTTGTGCTTAATTCAACCACTACATTAAAGCGTATAAAAGGACGAAGTTTGAAGCTTGAATTCATCATAACGTTAAAATGCTGCCATGCCAAGGTTGGACCCTGCTACTCGAAATATCGTCATTGGCCGTCTCCAGGCCGGAGTATCCCAAAGTGAGATTGCACGAACTGAAAACGTAAATCAGAGCACAATTTCTCGGCTGTGGAACAGATTCCAGCAGACTGGGTCTACTAATGACCGACCGAGGAGTGGGCGACCTCGCATTACGACTCCTGGACAAGATCGCTACATCCGGGTCTTTCATCTACGGAATCGAACCGTTGCTGCAACAGCTACTGCAGTCGGAATACCTGGATTGAGAAGAATCAGCTCGCAGACAGTCCGCAACCGACTTCGACAATATGGCATTAGACCCAGAAGACCGTATTTTGGAGCAGTTTTGACACCGTTACACAGAAGAGAAAGAGTCCGATGGTGCAACAGATTGAGGGGCTGGACATTCCGCAACTGGCGTAGAATCTGGTTCAGCGATGAGTCCCGTTTTCTGCTACAGAAACGTGATGGAAGAATCCGTGTATACCGGCGCAGGAATGAACGTTTCTCTTCCTCGTGTGTCCAAGAAGTGGATAGCTTCGGTGGAGGTAGCGTCATGATGTGGGCGGCGATCTCTAATGACCGTAAAACAGAACTGGTACATGTCCCGGGCAATTTAACGGCTCAAAAGTACAGAGACGAAATTCTCCAACCTCACCTTATGCGCGTAATTGACCGACAGAGGGACTTATTCCAACATGACAATGCTAGGCCTCACACAGCCCGCTTAACAATTGACTACCTTCAGCAGAACAACATTAATGTGCTACCATGGCCTTCCAAATCACCGGATTTGAATCCGATTGAACACTTATGGGACCAACTGGATAAACGTGTGCGCCTGCGCCAACCTCCGCCTCAGACCCTCGATCAGCTCCGTCAAATGTTACAACAGGAATGGCGAACAATTCCACGCAATAACGTAAGAACATTGATTGACTCTATGCCAAGGAGATGCAGAACTGTGTTGGCAGCTCGAGGTGGTCATACACGGTACTAACTTAAACGTGACAGGAAGTGTTCTTAACTGTGATGATCTGACTTTTTTTTCACCAATATCTAAGGTTTGGACTGTAATTTTTTTCAATTGAAACAATTCTAGTGAATATCTACATTTTTTATTGTAAAATCATAATCCAAAATACATCTACTAAAATCTTAAAAAATCCATTATGCGTTTCTTTTTTTGCAGAGTATATATATAATTTCGAACATCATCGTCGCAAGCTGCAGTTGAAATATACTCCTCCCTCCCATTTCACCCGTGGCTCTCTGCGTGAAAATTTTCTCGTTTCTCATAAATATGCATGACGCAATACGGTCAATCTTTGAGCTCCCGAACACAGGTTAGTCGGAGATTTAAACTGTTAAAAGAATGCAAATTACTCTTGACCAATCAGAACGCTTGTTCTTCCACTTCTTCGTTAAACTAACCAAACCAGAACCTATATGTATATAGATGGGACGACTTCAACATTGAACAGTTAACAAATGAACAAACAGACGTGTTGGGGTATATGATTGCTTGTCAAAGATAGTTTCCTTGCATACAGCACAAGTTTTCATGGCCGCAGCCATCACTGAGTTAAATGCATCATTCTCGTCAAGCATATTTATGGCAAAGCAGAAAATTTCACGCAGACACGAGTGAAAAGGGAGAGGAGCGTATATTTCAGCAGTGGCTAGCGACGATGTTCAAAGACAGAATAATTATATCAATATTGATATATTTACATTTCCAATGTTTACGCTTTCGATATCATTACAAATTACAATGACAGCCATTTCTCCATGACTGCTTTACAGCTGCAAACAATGCGCATATGAATCTTAACAAATACAATACTTCTATACAACAGGTATACATGTATAATGCAGAACATAGTTTCCAAATGTACATGATGTACTTGCAAGGTTAACTTTTAAGACATTGGCAAAAAACATCATACAGAACTGAAAGTTCCAAAAGTTGAAGATATTAAGTAAAGTATAATTTTAAACTTGCACAATTGGAAAGCTTCTCTGATCCTATTTTTAGGCCTCTGTTTGTGTGTCCGTGAATATTTTATATTTCATCTTCTCCATGCAAAACCTTTTGAGCAATATTTCAACCACGCATGGTATAAGTTATCTTTGGGTAAAAAGGATCAGGTTTGTTCAAATGAAGGGTCATATCCCCTTCAAAGTGGGGTAATCAAGAAAAAAGAAACTAGGATGGGGCTCTCTAAAAATCTTCTTATAAAGAACTGTCCCAGAAAATGGAAAATTACATGAAAGCTTCCTGACCTATATGTAGTGTAGATGCAAGTTTGTTCAATCAAATTCTACTTACAGATCTATAGGAAAAATCTTTAAAACTCTTCTCAAGAACCATGGTAATCACTTTGATATGCAAGTCCAGATTCAAGTTTGTTCAAATTGTGGTCTCCGGAAGTAGGGTGGGACATAATAGGAAATTAAAGTTTTGAATGGGGATAAAAATTCAATTTTGTTGAATTCAGGACGCCAGGTGTAGTATGGGGCCACAACATGAGATCAAAGTTTTAAATGGGAATATACATGAAATCAATTAAAACAAATTCATTTCAGGAGTAGCAGGACCACACTAAATCATATTCAAATGCAAACGTTCCTAAATGGAATGGAATCATGTTATTTTAATTCAAGTTACTAGCCCTGGGATTAGTTTGATCATATTTGATATAATGCATATTTGCACGAAAGAACATCTTCAGAACAGCAAGTCATGCTAGTAATATTGGTATCGAAACATTCTCATATTGTGTAAATTGAAGTTCATTTATGTCATGGCCCTTCGCGGCTATGTTGTAGCCACAATATATAGGATCAAAATTGCTCATGGAAATAAAAGATCTTTTAAAAAATATTGAACAAGAGTAGGGCCATGTGAATCATGTGAGCAATGTGAGTGATGGGCCTTTTGTTATTTCCCTGAATATTCCTGTCAACAGAAAGTTGGCACTTTACGTTTTCCTTGCGACATTTGATGGAAATATCAATGTTTTCTTGTTTCTCTTTGGTATTACAACTTTACATGTCTCCACTCTTTTTAAAGATATAGTATGCACAAAAATAATTTCAATTATATATTGTGACCTTAAACTCGTCCCAAATATGCATATATGGTACGCTTTTATATGGACTCATTTGCATAAATAATCGCATCGTGTATAAACAGCGCAAAAGTCCAGATGCATCTATTGTAGTCTGGTAATACATTTTTGATATATCTATATTCTAAATATAGTGATAAGTTTTAAAAGTGCGGGGAGCAACTTCTGGCCTTTACATCAATAATATAGTATCTAAAGGAATGTGGGCACACCCGGTAATTCGCTGATGACTGTTGATATGTTGCTGAGTAATAGCATGTTTATATCGTATGCACTTGCTTCCAGCACTTTTCATTTAGAGGATTTTGATATCTTTCTACTTATATAACTAAAAGATCCGATTCTAACCCGCATGCTGCGCTTGAACGTCATTAGTAGCACTTCTTGATGTTTTCAGAATACATTATCATAAGCTGACGTCACAGGAAAATTACCATGTGGGGAATGCACGGTAGCTAGCCCACAGGCAATATATGAGTAGTATTGTTTCTGTGATCAACCGTGTCGCGTGTAATTATACTTCTGAACTAGAGGGGGTAATTCAACACCAAAGTTGTAGTGCATCTCAAATTGGAAACCTGGTGAACCTCAAAGCTTTATCCTAAAGGTGTATCATTGCAAGCAGGTATTTCTAAATAATAACAGCTACCCATTTCTACCAAAAGCTCGATTTCCTGTGTCTGTGTTCACAGAAAAAATACATGGATGAATTGATGTTGAATAACAACTACGTTTATTGTCCATGGGGTTTTAACCAGACACCGATTGAACAAATGCACCCCAAATTATTTGCTAGAAAAGTTTTACATTTTTTAAAATTAATTTATCTTATTTATTTATTTATTTTTGGTCACACGTAGGCATTAATTAGCAACTTATCCATTTGAAAAATTATAAATCTGTGTTGTTGATTGAAAAAGCAACGGAAAGTGTATTTGAACACACACACACACTCTCTCTCTCTCTCTCTCTCTCTCTCTCTCTCTCTCTCTCTCTCTCTCTCTCTCTCTCACACACACACACACACACACATACACACACACACACACATCCGTCGCAGAAATATTACCCAATCTAATTAAAATGAGATATTTTATAATCGTTCATATACTCTATGATGGCCAACGTAAAGTATCGGAACGATTAGAAAATATCTGATTTTAATTAGACTGAAACCTTCCCTTGACTTGGAATATCTAGAAATGCTTACATTTTGGTTCACTGTAACTGTAATTAATAAGAAATTTGTCATATGTTGTTGATGATAATAAGCAAAGTCTTCGGCGCTTTAAATAACGATATTATGATAAATATGCAATCGGACATTGTTTGTAAATATGATAAAAGTGAAATAAGTATACGATTGCAATAGCTGCTGTTTTTCTTTTGGATTTTATGAGCATGCGCGCAAATATCCACTGGGTAACCAGGACAGAGCGTCAATAATTGTCATAGGAAACTTACACAAGGGCATCTTCCTTCGCATTTTATTTACTCAGATATATTTCGCAGTACAGACCTGTACAAAATCTGTATCCATAGTTGATTTTTTTGTTATAAAGAGTGACAGTGCTACTATTTTACTTAACAAGTTCTTTATCAATCGCATTTAATCGCGTATACACAGACGGCCTAAAAACCCGAGGGAGGGGTTTTAAACCTATTAAAAGACAAATCCATTGTCTTACTACAATTAAACCAAACTAAACAATACTTACAATTTTAATATATGCCTAGGACATGTTTATATACAATACCTAATATTCTATGGCATACTGATTAGGCCATTAACTTGATATATGATTAACGATTCAGGGGCTATTTACACATTCCATTGCTGTCAAGGTCTGGAACTATGAAATAATTTAGATATTTTTATCCGAAACGTGCTAAATACTGTTGCGTATTTTCAAGCAGAAGTATATATTCATTTATAGAGCGAAGCTCATTACGTTTGGGAGTCAGCTTAATCGTATGGTCATTAGTGTTCTCCCCTAATGATGTCTGTCAGCTAGAGTAAAAAAAAAGTGTTGATTATATTGTGTCCTTGTATTTGACCTTTTCTACTCGAAATCGTTAAGTTTTAAAATAAATAGTTATAATTCATTTTTTCTTCATTTTGGCTCCAGCATTAACTTCTTTTTAACATACAAAATGCATTGTAGAGATACATATATGTTCAATAAAGTTTTCACATGCTCGGACTTAACTCCCCTTATCACCTCAAGACCCCTTGAAAATATTATTAGTTTGTGTGAATCCGGAAAAAAAAATAAAGCACTGTACACCCTATTTTTTTTTTATGAATTAATGAATGAATGAATAGATACTTAATAAATGAAATAAATTGTACCCGAAAGAAACATAGTACAAATTGACAACTATAATGTTTATTACATTTTTAATGTTAATATGCTGATTTATATCTAGAGATTGTACAACTCGAAGTCTAATGCTAACGATAACTTCGGTCCCCAGTTAAGCAAGTTTTATATAGATTTAGGACGTATACATTCACATTCACATCAATCCTGCAGAAACACATACACATTTTAAACACATATCGGAATAGACCGCGTCTTGTGCGGTCTGTAATAAAAATAATGTTTTAATTTATTTTAAAAAAAAACTCTTTGATTTGTTTGTATGCTTTTGGAATGCATTTGTGGGGAGGGGATTATTCTGTTCAATGATTGAAATTGACAAGGGTAAAGTACAGTATTTCTTTATTTCTAACATTAATTATTTTAATATAGTTATTAGTAAAGATACCTGTTATCGGCCCAGAACAATATCAAATAGTAATATCCGTTGATAAGCTTTTTCATGAGGTCTAAACGCTATTCTAGGAAACTTGATTTCGACATTGAAAATGAAACACAATTACAGAAAAATAACAATAGACGTTCAACTCCTTCCTTATGTAGGAAATCCATCCGGATATGTTTATCTTTGATATTAATATCGAACAAAAGCAAGCTGCGACTTGCCTTTAGTGAACACAAAATGCGTTTACATAAATTAGTTTTAATTAAAAGCATTTCTCTGATTCCAGAATGAAGATGCGAGCCCCAGTCTACACTACACTTATATCATACATGTGTAACGGGAGGCAATGTGTCCTGGCGGCGCCAAAGATGTAACGGAATCTTGGTGTGCTGGAACTAAAATAAGTTTAGCTTCTCCCAAACTACAAATTCTAACTTCCTTCATAAGAGAGTCCATTATCGATAGTACTTGATAGTACTTGATAGTACTTGAGTTAAGAAGAACATATCATTCTACATAAATCATGAAACACACTGTTTCCTTGTTGTACCCAGGTTTCGGATGCGATTTCCAGATTATGTTCAACAACTTATTTGAAATTAAAAGACTAGTAAAGTTTACAAACTTATTACTGTGTAAATAAATATGGTTTAAGAGTAGTTGATAACAAATAATAATTTTCCCAATGAAAAGAATGAGCATATTCAAAAGAGGAATGTAAAATTTATCCAAAATAAGTGTACAGTATTAAAAATTATGTACCAAAATAATAAAAAAAATCTAAAGTTATGACACTAACGAGCTTCTATACACTGTCAAAATGTCGTGTTATTATGCTAGCGAGATTCCAAGTGCCTCAAAGTAATACAGTTCATTGTGCCCTTGAGTTCTTGAGGAATAGTTTCCTGCTGCCACTTGGTCTAAAAGAGCTCGGTGAGTTTCTGTATCAAGACCGGTCCTCCTGTCAGGTAAATATCAGCTTGTAGGGCATCAGAGCCTGGTGCTTTGCCATTTGATAGGAGGTTAATTGCTGTCTTGACCTCTGCTTCCTTTGGTGGTTCTGTCATAGAGGTGTTGGTGGTAACCTGGGGCATGCGATCGATGGCTTCATCGTTGTTGGTGGAAGCCTGTTCAGAACAATCCTGGTTCTCAGTAATAGGTACGTAGCACCAAATCGCTTCTTTGTGGTTGTTTCGGGAGATGCAAAGGCTACAGGAGTAAACCCAGACAGAAAAACCAAGTAACTGAGACCAGGATGAGCCATCTAATTGGAGGAACCCGTTCCAAATAGGCGTGTGAGCATGTCATACTCAGCTTACTAATGAGTTTGAGCTGGTCTACCTAAGCATGTGAAGACTGGATCCGGCGGACTGCGCATCGGAAACCACCAGACTGGTTCAACGGGCAGAAAGGCGGGTCCAGCAACGTGCTGTGGAGTGCAACCAGGACACAGTGAGACACTACAGACACTGCTGGCGATTCACAGTATCCCACTCCATCTCTAGTCGTCTTGACCAAATCTTACTACTGGACTCTGATAGGCTGGAACGAGAGAGTGAGGCTGACGAGCCTCGCAAATCTCTCTCACTATAATCCGATTCACATGCAAGTCATGACATCATCCCGTTCCTGAATAAGTCTTGTGGGGATGGGCCAGTGACGAAGCAACAGTGTGGATGCACTGGGAGCTGTAGCCACAACCCCCCCCCCCCCCCCCCCACACACACACACATGGCATAGGGTCGCTCTCTACTGGACAGAAGCAGGAGTGGACTTCGGCAGCCCTCTGGGTGACAAAGCAGCCTTCTTCAGGATCGTTCTGCTCACCTTACTGGCATGAGGAAGGGGCTAGAAAAGGTGTCCTAAAATAGCCTGCTTCACTTCATCCGCGGCTCACGGGGATCCCACTTCTGCGGTCGAAGAACATGGAAGAAAACTTCGGTGACTTCGCTCACCATTGCATATGGAATGTGCGCAACCTCATGGACAGTACAAGGGCGGACAAACCTGTCGGGATCCAATCGAAATTAAACAAAGGATTGGATAAGGAAATTGAATTCTGAAAGTTGATGTTAATTTTTTCATTAGTCATATTTCTGTAGTTGTTGGTCGAAGTTTTAAAAATCATAAATGGAATTTATGGCCGGAGGTTCTGTAATAAATGTTTTAGATTTCATAAAAATCAGCGCAAATACGAAGTCAGAATGATTGTTC
Organism: Ostrea denselamellosa; assembly: GCA_024699665.1. Taxonomy (NCBI): domain Eukaryota; kingdom Metazoa; phylum Mollusca; class Bivalvia; order Ostreida; family Ostreidae; genus Ostrea; species Ostrea denselamellosa. The sequence continues at coordinate 4,794,387 of JAMZEH010000010.1, read as the reverse complement.
AAATAAAAGGTATTTCTAATGAAATTTATAGCGTAAAATGTTAAAGTTGACCCATTTATGGCACTACGCTGTACATAATGATCTGACAAACAGACATAAAGATCTGACAAGTCGACATAATGATTTTTTTCTCGTCTTGTCAGATGATTGTGTTAACTTTTCATATAATTATGTCGACTTGTCAGATCGTGAGGTTGACTTACCTGATATTAAGACGGAAAGTGAATGCCAAGTACGGAAACATTTCAGTGCCTTGTCTTGCTCACTAAACATCAACATGTCGATATCAAGAAGTCATTATGTCGCTGATTTTAACAATTAAACGACTTTTTTTTTAACTCATTAAATCTTCATGCAATGCACTGATAACTAATAAATTGGTTATCGGCCTCGTTATTACACGACTTTTTAAGATGATATTTGTTGTATGTCGGGAAACATATGTCGACAAGATGCCAACTCTATACTATCGTTATAAACTATATAGGATATACCAACAATAAGTTGTGATACATTTTTAAATAGTTTTTTGTTTTATTTATTTACTTAGTGATTGATAATTTAGATTTCTGTTTAATATAACGTTGAAAGAAAAGAGAGAATAAAATATTGATACTGCTTACAATCTATACAGTTTTGTTTGTTTGTTTATTTGTTTATAGCCGCCTGAGCAATTTTTCAGCAATCTATACAGAATGAAGCAACAACATAAATAAGACTGTTCATGTGAAAGACATTTTATTTGACCAAAGTCATGTAAAATTAACAATCAATTTAAATGAATATATCAATGCAAAATTACAAATACATTAAAGAGTCCTGTTTCTCTGACTTAACATAAAGCAAATCATCTCGACTCTCATGTGATACCTATGATATGAAGTGAAATTCCATTGCAGGAGGGTAATTCACATGTTCAAAAAAGCATTTTGCTTTGCATCCAAAAATACCAACTGCAGAAACAAAACAAAAAATATTGGTCTAGATGTAGTGTACGACGAAGAGTCGTCCGCCTCGAAGAATGAGGCAATACCAATTACCACCAGAGGGCGTTATACATAAGCTTTATATATATATATATATATATATATATATATATATATATATATAGAGAGAGAGAGAGAGAGAGAGAGAGAGAGAGAGATGCTTGTTCCATTTTCACATGAAATGACCATCGCTTATATCATGAGAATATGTCGAAGTTATATAAATTGCATTTCCGACATATATTAGAAAATATCTTCACCGCAGTTCTTACCCACTCGGAGACCCAGTGGACTGAGAGGAGAAAACAACGTGCAGGTAAGATCAGAGCTATATTAAAATGGATTCACGTCGAATCCCCATGATAGTATCGGTAACATTAAATTTTATACATATTTTCTTGTACAGATCATCAACCCAGGAACATCCAAAACCCACCACATAGTGTTATCTTAGTCCTGAGGAGTTCATATTTTATTCTGCAGGTCCGCAAACCGCATTTGTGTAGCATAGTATAACATTGATTGATACATTGTGTTATTTTGTACATATGATATGAAATCTGTATTGATAATCAAATTTCCTTCATAATGACGTTTGATTAAAACATTAGGAATGTACAGTTCAAAGAAAAACAATTCACAATGCATAATTATACCAGCACTTATTTTCTGTGTACTGCGCTGTCACACACAATGTAACAGATATATAGAATTATGTAAAGTACCACATGGAAGCACTTAATGCAATTATAAGCAACGGATCGATCGCTATTTAAGCGAAAATGTGATTGAATTCTACGACGATTTAAGATAAAATCAAAATATATTGGTCTATTGACGTAACTTAATCGATGGGGTTTTATTTTGCTTTCAAAACGATTTCGGTTTACTTAAGCCTTAAACGGAAGTAATTATTACACGGTTACACTGTTTTTCGATAAAGTTCAAAAATAAAGAAAGAGGAGAAATATTACGAAACATTGCGAGAATTGGCGTGAGGAATCTTCTCTTCAGCGAGGAAAAGGAAACAAACAAAAAAAGCCACCAATATTAAACTTGAATACAGAAATAAGTCCTGAAGTGTTTGTCAGATGTAAATACACGTATCTAATTTGTCTTACTGAGAATATATTTACTTTGATTTTCCATATTAACGCTGGTAAGCTGTTCGGTTTAAACTTTGATTTACATGTAAGGTTATACGACAGCTGTATTGCTATGATAGATTATACTTGAACATATATATCGGGGTTTTTTTTTACTCAATAAATTTAAATAGACAAGGCAACTGTTTTTCATTCTTCATTTGTTGTCATTTACACTTAATAAAGGCCTTTTTTTATTTTTATTAAGGAGTTGGTTTTTAATGTTGAGGGCGACAAACATAAATAGATATTTTGAAAAAAGATGCAAAATAATCGTACTAAAAATCTAACACAACTATCATATTGTGAGTAGTAAAAGAAGACCACATAATATGGTAGTCACTCATCACCTTACACATACTGCATACCTTAAAATTGTACTCACTTTTTTAAATTACAGTGCATTGTATAATATTACACAATCATTTACAGTAATATTATCTTCTTTATAAAATAGTACAAAAATAACAATAGCTAATTTTCAGAATGAAGCAGACCTAAACAAATGACAAAACATAATCCAGTGTTCTTCTATCAGCTGTGATGGCAATCCATTTCTGGCGAGTACTCTGAGAAATGAAAAAAAAAGTGAATTAGATTATATGATATACGAAAACGTAGACACGTGCTTGTGTGTACATGCATGTAATGCTAATTGCTATTATGCCCAACTATATCGTTCCTGAAACTCATCTAAGGGCATCTAACATATCTCCTGTATGTTCACATCCCTTAACATTGACATCAAACAAAAGTGCTCGGACTACATCTTTGTTTGTATTGTTTCCATGACAACTCATTGCGATTTACCACAGTTAAACAGACCCTGCTCTAAGCATGACCGTATAACATGATTAAAATTGCAGCTATAATATTCTTTAGCACGCTAGCTATGGTCATGAGTTAATGACGGTCCCAGGTATCGGGGTGTAGAAAATCATTAGAATAAACCTACAAACAGATTAGTGTGTTGTTTTATGTATCTGACGACGACATTTTAATTCAGTATTGAGCACTATGTGAAAGGAATATTTATCCACTTAATATTTTTCCTCTTGTTTTCAGTGACTTTTTAGTATGAGTTGAAATGGACAACTTGGGCACATTCAGTCATCTCAAATGCTCACACCCAAGCCCATTTGAATCAAAGCTTTTCATTCTGACTTTAATGTTGTAAAAGAATCACATGATTCTCGCACTTTGCACTTTATATTTGTCATCTTAAAAAAAAACCGTTGCTAAATAAAGCTACAAATGCCACCCTCACTCACTTCTATTCTGTGTCTATTGCATAATTCATGATTGCAATTCTCTGAATTGAAGAAAAATTCAAATTACATGAAAACAATTTGTCTTAAGTGTCAACCCACCAAATGTTAACCATTTCTCAAAGCGGTTGTAATTATAATGTAACAGAGTAATGGAACTCAAACCGACTGAAGACATTTCCAAGAAAGCTAAAATCGTTAATTTTGCAGAATAAGTCGACATGTTTCTGTGTAACGGAAAGAAACTTGACAGAAGAAATTACGGCTATTATATGTGATTTTCTTGACTGAGCGCATTTATTTCCTTGCAACTTTGAATGCTTGAGGATGGCTTTTCCGCGCCAAAAATTATATAAGCAAGAGGGATCCGCGAGGAGCTAATCCGATCTAATAGAAAAATGGTCGATTGAAATTTTTCCTATTCTGGATTTCCATTTTTGCCGTGTCCTTTTTATTCAAACAGTGATTTTCATTTCCAAACTTAAGTTATTTCTACATACTGATAATTCAGCTAAATGTCAGATGTACGAAAATTTCTTGCTATATAATGTTGATTGAGGAAATTCAGAACTGTAGTTGAATGTTTGAGCGTGCATCACACAAAACTGACGTTGTGCGAAGAGATACGTTGGATTGTATGCGGATTTTTTCTTTGGTCACATTCTAAATCTGAAGGGATTAATGATAATGTTTCCGTCTAATTCCTCTACTACAACTCCCAACAGAATTTATCTGTATTGAATGCATTCTCCGGTTTCTTTTTTGAAAGTCTCCGTGTTTATTACGTTATCTCCCGCAAACAAACCAACAAAGGTCCCCCTGTATTTGATGACGTACTAATATGCGTGCGGTGTAAAATCGACAAATTGACCCATATATGTTGCAACCACTATTAAAAAGTATTGACCAAATACTCATCTGGGCGACACAGGCAACTGGCTAATGATATCAATACTTGGACTGTAATTTTACATCGCCAAGCTCTGGCATAAACGCACCACAATAAAGGAGAACATGTAAATAAAGATCAGTCCTTGTGATCCATAAATTCTATTCCTTTACATCTCTGACATTTACGAAGTAATTTCGGTATGAGCTCAATGTTTACCAAATAATAAAGAGCTGATGCTTTATATACCGGAACAAATTAGTAAATGAGTGAATTAATAATGAATTGAGCTATTGCAATAACTAAATTGTAAAGCTTCACAAACAATCTATTTGTCACGAGATGAAGCTATATACATGTTTATATACTATAGTGTCTGAAACAATGTCATTACTTTTAAGTTGCTTTCCTATAGCTTACCTCGACAAATTCCTTTGTTTGGAAGATAAACTTTATGTTGCAATATTGTCGTTGTTGAACAAGAACACAAGATCAAGATGCAATTGTCTTAAATTGTCTTGTTTTTCCTCTTTCGGACAATTTTATCACAGAGCGCCTTTTTTGACAAATCAATAGTTTTTCATGATTGTCAGAAAGATATGAAATTGTCATAGTATATTGTTGCAAATCATACTTCGTCTTGCCCTAACTTCCGGTCTAGAATAGCCAAAGGACCAACTGGACCCTGAAATCCGCCGCCATTCGAAACTCCACCTCTTTGGGATGTTTCCCACAATTGCTTTTGCATCATTGCTAACGATATCTTATTTGCATTTAGAAAATCGCGCATGGAAATCATTTCGTCAGAGTTTCTTCGTCCTTCAGAGTCGCTGTCTGGTTCAACAGTCACGCTATGGACTTTTGTTGACCCATTTGAATGTCGTTGGAGATGCCCTGGTGTTATTGCATTTCGACGTCCAGTGGACTTTTTTGGTCGACGCCTGCAGCGACAGTTCATCTTTTGAATCAGCCAGTTCAAAAACTGCTTAATAACTATGGATGTCACATTGAATAAACTGTAAATACAACAGCACCCTATCACAATGAAGATAAAATTCCCGATTCGGTATATATGTACATTATCATATTCAGCTTTCTGACTGACGACTAAATCACCGAAACCAATCGTGGCAAACGTCACAAAACAGAAATATATTGCATCGAAGTAGGTCCAGTTTTCCACTGGCTGGTACATAGCTGATGCGCAGCAGGCCACAACAACTGCCCCCAATAGAAGGATAAGCATCACCCAGTATACAGAAGGTTTCCACGTGTCAAGATGGTCATCGTCTGACGTTTGGGAAGACTTCCTGTCCCGCGAGTCATTTGATCCATCACCACCGGACTTTCTCCTGATCTTCCGTTCATGAACAGAACGAAGGATATACGCAAGGAATGTTATAATCCTTTCCAGGAAGAGGTTGAAAAACAAAATAGCACTAGCACAACCGAAGAATCCATAGAAGATTAACACAACCTTTCCAGCGACTGTTCTAGGAGTCGTCATTCCAAAGCCTGAAAAATACAAAGTCATATTTATGTAACTTGTGAATGGGAGGAATATTTTTGTTTTGTTTTAAGAGACATTTGAAAATGGCAAAAGTAAGTCTCCTACATATCTAGAATGTTAGGCAAGACAACGTGCACAGACATAAAATATGAACTATAGAAAAAGTTCCTATAACAAACCTAAGGATCTTTGAAAGCTTAAACTCGCTATCAGCATATGTAAAAAAAAAAAATGCATATAAAATGTTTCTCAACAGAAACCTTTTATCCATAATCAGTATTCAATGCCGAGTAAATTATGGGATCCACGAAAATCAAATACGCTGAGCAAAATACAGATTAAAAGCATAGAATGGTTGATTCTTCAGAATCATTGCAGGGATTATCAAACACTGTTTAGAATTAATGACCATGAATTCCATCTATTTCTTTAGAAACGTGATGAGAATTTGATACCTCGCAGAAAATTTCCATATTGTAAAATCCAGACGATTGCTCCAAAGATATCTCTGCGACAACATGGAGTTCGGTAAAGGACTACTTAAACAGATTCCAAGACAATTCTTTACTAAATGTATGTCATGAATACGATATAGCAGAACGAAACTTAAATAGTGCAAAAGATGAAAAACCCTTTATCAGGCATATCGCACAGGCCAGTCACGGGGGAGAAGTCCTGTATTGAACTAGCAAATTTTTGGAGATTGTAGTTGACGAGAAGTATCGTGTTTAATGTAATTTGTTTTCTGTCATTGATGTTATCCTTCTGACCAAATGAACAATAGCTAAGCTTTGGGCCATTTGCTACATACTGCAGACCACAGATTTAGGCGAGAAGAGAAGATTTATTAAAGATATTCCCTTGCATTAACGAAACCTAGCTGTTAAGCCAAATGCATTTAAATTCATCTTTTGTTACATGCTTTTAAGGTACTAGACCAAATTGTTCAGAAGCTAGTTTTTTTGGTGTTTGTGTGATATCACTGTGTTAGTACATCTGTATAGCTTAATGGTAACTAAGTATGGTTTTCTATACTGCACTGTGAATCATTTTAAAAGAGTAAAGTATTCGGTCTTGATAATAATTGACAATCCAGCATTGTAACTAGACAAAATTAACATCACACAGATCATGATGTTACATCGTCGTCTTTAAAAAGCTTTAAAAATGTTTCATATATGCAAAAGTGTTAATCAACATATCATCAAAAGCTTTACATATTTCTATTCTCTGCAAAAAAGCTTTAATCAACATGTTATCAACACAGATGGATATCTGAACGTTTTTATCAAAACCATTTTTCCTGCCTCTATCATTATTGTCGTCACCAAGAAAGGGTTTGGTAGTCCTGATTGTGCGTGTTTGTAAGTGGTTATTTTGTGGTTCTGATTGTGCGTGTGTTTGTGAATGGTTAGTTTGTGGACAAAGTTATTTTTGAAAACACAGCTTGAATTTCTTTCAAATTTTCTCAAAAGGTACATGCAGAAGGTGAGAACAGTAGCAGATATAAAGGAGCGTGGGCGGGGTTTTGAGGTCTCCGAATTCACGTGCGGTCATGTTTCTGGTGTTTCCATTAGACAGATAGCAGGTACACACGTAATAAAAGGAGTGTTTGCACTATACTACCCACTACAATTGTGACAGCTTGATGTTGACATTATCAGTTTTAAAGGGCAATGCTTCCAAATTCAAACTAGCTTGATTCCATCTATATGTTCTAAACAAGTTTCAACCCACTACGTAATGCCATTATTAAAATTTACACAGGAAAATATGTTATAGTATACACTAAAAACGCCTGTCATCTGTTATATGGTATAATGTCTCTATATGTGAGAAATTGTCGAATAGGACCCGGCTGTAAAACAACTTTCAAACAAACAAGTATGAGCCAAGTTCGACGAACTGAAAAAGCAAATCCCCATTTTACAGCAATGGACTAAAAAGTGAAAATTTAGCCATTGAGCATCGGATACCTTGAGAAACAAAGAGTACTTGAAATAGACTGGTCTTGATTTTCTACTTGAAGCTTTAAAATGTGTTGATGGAAAGGGTTTAGCAAACTGTATATGGAAAGTAGCTGTTTCTTTTTATTAAACATGCACAGTCTTTCATAGAGAAAAACGAAGTTAGACATGCTTGCCATCGATATCTAAAGAAAATATTTCAATAATCATTGTCTTCGAGTTTGTAGAAGTTCTATATCATGTTAACTCTTTTCTGCTAATATTTTAAAAGAAATAAACACTTATTATTATTCAAAGAATATGGAATAATACCGGTGTTGAAATTTAGAATGTTTTTGCCTTCGATATCTTTACAAATTGTAATAGCAGTTTCCTCAGGTTGTAAACAATGAGCGTGTATATATAGTACGTCAACTCTAACGGTTGAGAATTCAGATAGAAGTGATATCACAAAGTAAATATAGGAATAAAAATATATGAGGGTATGAACCGCAACGCTTCACCCCAAAATATTTTTCATGAAGCGCCAACGAGATTCAAGAGGTATACCGGCGTGAAGCGTCAAGTTCATACCCTTATGTGCTTTAACAAAAATGTCTTGATTATAAGTGAAATTTAAAATTTAATGTGTCATGAAAACTGTTCGTTGTTGGTTTATATTTAATCAAGTGAATAAAAGCATGCAATATGATTGACTAATGTTACTTTATTTGTGGCCTATAATATTAATAAATGCAAATATGGCGTAGACTAGAGGGAAAATGAATCCTGAAATGACAGTTGCAACCACGTCAAATTTTTTTTAATCATGCTTCATTCAGCTTCACAAAGATCAGAATATCAACATTGGGATATAAACATTTTCAAGATGGTTGAGAAATATCATAAATATGCCTGTTTACTATCTAATATATTGATTGATTGTTTATTGTTTTCCGCCACACTCAACAATTTTTCAGTTATCTGGTGGCTCCAGTTTTTATTGGTGGAGGAGAGACCCCAAATACAATGTACCCGGGAAGAGACCACCGACCTTCCGAAAGTAAACTGGCAAACTTTCTCACATATATCGGCGCCAGCGAGAATCGATTCTAATATATTGAGCAATGATATATAATAAGATAAACAATACTTTATTTTATGTACTATTATTTTGAATATATCATATTATTTTAAGTATATTTAGATTCTAATTGTAAGAAAGCATTTGGAGGTCTACAAAGTTTAGAGAGCCCTGGGGACCCTGAGAAAAAAAATAGAGGAGGGCCACGCGAAGATTTTGCCTACAAATTGTTGTTAGATTGAAATAAAACAATCAATATACAATATATGTATATTACAATATTATTTAAAAAGGTCCATATTCAGAAAATGTGTGCATTGTTTTGATATAATTATCACTAACTAGAAACTACAGCATTAAAGTTCAGCTGATTGATGTATAGCTTCCGCTTACTGACAGGAAATTGGGCTAAAATTTGTCGGAGAAATCAGGCTACAATATTTAGGAATAAGTGTTTCTATGTTTTTCTTTCAGAGCAAAGGCCCCCGTGGGGATCTGGGTTGTTAGAATAGACCCTCAGTACCCCTTGCTTGTCGTAAGAGGCGACTAAATTGGGCGGTCCTTCGGATGAGATCGTAAAAACCGAGGTCCCGTGTCACAGCAGGTGTGGCACGTAAAAGACCCCTCCCTGCTCAAAGGCCATAAGCGCCGAACATAGGCCTAAATTTTGCAGTCCTTCACCGGCAATGGTGACGTCTCCATATGAGTGAAAGATTCTCGAGCGGGACGTTTAATAATATTTAATCAATCAAGCAGAGCAAAGCTGCAGTAGACCAAGATTCGAGTCCGATTTGATAACTAAAACGCAAAGCGTGACTTCACACAGACTTTGTATGCTCCATCGAAAATAATGAACGTATTGCATTCGACGAATGTGATTAGAAATGTTCGACTTTGTTATTGATGACAGACCAATATACTTTTATTTGAATATTTTGTAGTGCCATGCGCATATGCAAAACCATACAACGAATACATCGAAAATATCAATATATTTATATAGCCTGTTCTTCACAAAAATACCTTCCTCTTGATATTACACTATACTGAGTGCCTAAAACAGCCATGATTATTTCAAAGTGTCAATAAGCACTCATTCAATGTATAATACAAATCAATGTTCATTCTACAGTAAAATTCCTGAAGAATGAAAATGAAAATATATGCAATATATTAGTAGATCTAAGAGAATAAAGTAAGAGGTCCTGTCCTAGAGACACTTTCTAGACTCTTCAGCAAGTTACGAACATGAAAATCCTCTTCTGTTGGAAACATCAATTTTATCAGAGGTATAAAACCTGAGAAAATATTTCAACTCTGAGAGAGAGAGAGAGAGAGAGAGAGAGAGAGAGAGAGAGAGCAATAAAAAAAATTACGATTCCACGATTGTTATGGTCATACTTCACTCTCTGACCAAGGACGTGAAAAAAAAACCCAAAGCAATGTGTTGACAAATGTGGTGATATCGTGCAACCTATTATAAAAAAATAGACAAATATCTCTCTCAATCCCGACACTAGACAACGACTTCTGCAGAATTAACACAGGATTCATAGTTGGTCCGCTCAAGATGATGTATTTAACCTGTGGCACGCAACACACGATCGTGTCTTTTAAATTACAAATTCCATTTACCTGCGGAAGGCACGTTGATCTTGGCAGCGGATATAAAGAGACCATTTCGCTTTACAATATAAATTGGGCTTGACCAAAGGCGGAAATCAACTGAAGGGTAGTCGGACCTACATAGTAGAGGTGCACTGAATTACTTTAAATGGAAAGCTTACGGTGTAGATTGTAAAGGAACAAGATGCTGGTGTGTATGGTAAGCCGTTTTACTATTCATTGGGAAAATAAGATATCTCTTTGATGTAAAGAGAAATCTTTTATTTCAAAGAAATATCCCTTTAAAAAAAAGAAATATCTCTTTAATTTATGAGATATTTCTCCACTTAGAGAGACATCTCCCTATGAAAGAGATATCTCTTTCACTTATAGGGATGTCTTTCACCTAGAGAAATATCTCTTTCGCGTATAGGAATATCTATTTTAAGTGAAGAGATTTCTTTCATTAAGAAAGATATTTTTTTACTTTGAGAGATATCTTTCACGTAGAAAGTGGTAACTTGAACTTAAAGCGATATATTTATAAGATTGTGATTGAGATATCTTAAAAGTAGCAGAGATATCTCTTTAAACGTCCAAAGAAATGGTCTCTTAAACAAAGAGAGATATATCTCTAAGTTAAAGAGACATCTCTCTCAATTAATTCTCATCGAATGCATACTGAATCCATTCCCAAAGCAAAAGCCTGCCTAATCATCCAAAGATTCAGAGACGTGAAATCTAAATAGAGATTTTATATGAACCCCTGTTAAACTTTACACAACAATGCTAGTCAGTGACGCAGTTACTAGTAAATTTAGATATGGTGATGGAAAATGGCATGTGCTGAAGTTCAACTTCATGTGGTAATATTGATTTATCTACAGGAATATTTGAAGCCCCTACAATATTGATAAATGAATGATTGATATTTTGGGATTTTTACGTTCCGTCGAAAATATTTCACTCATATTGAGGTGTCACCAGATGTAGGTAAAGTACCACAAATTTAGACCTATGCTTAGCGCTCAGGGCCGTACCAGTGAGGGTTCTTTAACATGCCAACGGCTGTCGTGACACGGGACCTTCCGTTATTAAGGTCATACTCGAAAGACCCGTGATTCTCACATTTTCGCTATTTTGCATTGCTTGTTACCTAACATTAGTCGGTATAGGAAAATGAAATCCCAGATATTTATAGCTTTAAGAAATATATCTCAAAGGTAGAGATATCTCTTTCTCAAAATCTGTAAGATATCTTTTTTAGAGATTTTTTTTAATCGATAAAAGGATATCTCTTTAAAATAAAGAGATATATTTCAACGTGAAGAAATATTTATAAGACATTTTTTGAGAGATATTTTTACATCGATAAAGGGATATATCTTTAGAATAAAGAGATATATCTAGAGGTTGAGGGATATTTATACAGTTGAAGAGATATCTCTCTATTTTTAAAAATATCTCTTTACGCTTAAGAGATATCTTTGCTCGTTTAGATATATCTCTTTAAGTTATAGATGTATTTCTCCAAGTTAAAGAGATATCTCTTTTTTGAATGAATATTAAAACGGCTTGCCATAGGTGAGCGTGTAGTTGGATTTTTTCCCGTAAGTATGTGCTAGTAGAGGAATGTATGGATACCCACTTATGGCCCAGCCCGGGATTGATCCTATATCACGCGGAACCAAATTCCTAATAGCACGTGACCGGCACGTTGGATCGCTTGTCATGAAACTAGCTCTCGGTGACGATGAAATTTACGCCTCTGTGCCACGTGCTGCACGGTCATAGAGAAACCAAATGAGATACAGGTATAAGAGGGCGGAACTGTATATCTGTGGTCGTGAATGTCATTTTTACATTTTACGTTAAATATTTCTTTTTATAATTTGTGTAGATGGTCGATAGATCTAATGTACTGGCCACGTGCTGCTAGCAGGTTGGGTTTTGCAGACAGATGAATGGATGGATAGGTATATAGACAGACAGATAGGAGCCATGATTGGATATAAACTATTAGTTTCTGTCACTGTAAACGTTGAAATTTACACGTGAGGTTATTTACCCAAAATACGCAATTACAAGATTTTCATGTCAACTACCCCCCCCCCCCACCCCCGGCCCACTATTCCATATATATACAATTTATTGATTGATGATAATGAAACTCTTCACATATGTTTTGCAAAGGAAATGTACGTAATTCACAAGACGTGAACATATCCATTTTTTTTTTATTGGTGGAGTACATTCTCATGATCCAGTTTGGTGTGATATATCTATTTTTTCGCGCAAAAATACACAAAAACCTTCCACATGACTACATGCCTACATAAATCAATAAATTTCACTTTTTGTGAAAATACACGAGGATATGAACTGCAACGCTTCACACTGGCATACTTCATGAAGCGTATTACTTGATGGTATGAACTGCGGCGCTTCACACCGGTATACTTCATAATTCGCTAACGTACTGTACGCCGGCGTGAAGCGCCGTATTTAAAACACGTCATGAAGTACGCCGGCGTGAAGCGCCGTATTTAAAACGCGTCATGAAGTACGCCGGCGTGAAGCGCCGTAAACAATATCCTCGGATATTATCAAAAATGATGAAATTTATTTTTTATATTTACTCCATTTCTTTTGGAATTGCCAGCCATTGAGATAGACGTATTATATTTATAAAGATTTATACGCGCATTGTTTATCATTACAGTTGAAGATATGAAAGACAGAAACATCGGAATTATAAATATAGATCGTCGAAATGACACATATTTGAATGGGACTACAGTGCGTCCCTTATGAACAGTTATATGTAAGAGTCTTGCTCGAATGTCAACCAAAAAATCATTAAATGTTATTACATGTAACACATCGAAAAAACAATGCCACATATGCAACAGGAGTTTTACTGTATAAGTTATCGTTTTATAATTTATAAGTATACTGTTAAATATACTGTGAAACGTAAAAGAACCGGGGTATTCTCTGCTAAAGGAAATAAATTAGCCATTCCTTTTTGCAAAAATAACAAACAACTATTTAGCATTCCAACGAAACATTCCAACATCATGTACTGACGGCATTCCAACTACAATACTACTGAATGTTATAATTAGCTTATGAATTCTCTAAACTGTAAAACCTTACTAATAGTATTCTATATTCATTTTACTAAACAGACAGCAGACCTTGATGAAAAAGTTATAATAAATGATATATATACTATTTCCTCAAATAATGATTCTTATGATTCTATACATTTATATTTCAATGTCAAAATATAAAAGCTTACATTTGTATTCTGTAAAATGTATGAAAATTGAATTGAAAGATTCGTTTCATCGTCGATGTCCGCTCACCCCACCGGAAATTACGACATAAGTTAACCACCAAAGAATGCTAGTCCAACAAGTCTGTCTTCATTGAGTCTTTAATTTATAAAACATGCCTTTGAAATTGCATGGTCAAAAGATTGCACAGATCAAAGACAATGATTTGAGATGTTGAAAGGTTTGATTGATGAAGTGCAAAAATAACATGAAAATGTCATTAAAACTTAGCTTTATAAATGTTTAATAACAGTTATTTTTACTTCTCCTTCAATCATTACAAGGATCTTTTACATTTAGGACCTGCGATAATTCAAACTAAGAGCAAATGCATACCATCTCTCACTGAAAACACAGTACTTAAATATTCAACCGTAGCTTTGGAAATGAGGATTCTCTGAGGATTAGTACCTAAATTACATAATTAGTACATACTTGAGCGCCAAGTAACATTAGAAAGTGGCATAACACGATATATTGGGTTTAATTACGGTGGAGAATTCATTATTATCGTAGCAACAATTCATATATTCATCGAGAACTTGGATCGATGTGCCAAAAGAAGCTAAATGAAATGTCTCGCCAAGCGGTCCTCCGAGGAGTAATTCACGATGTTCATTTAGGCTATCATCGAAGTTGTCTGCAAGTTTTTATTGAAAATAAAGAACCATAGTATCCTATCTCGGTTCCGTTTTCACCTAATGGGGCTTCTACCCTCACCCAAAAAGGAACGATGTCAGAATATGTGGCTTTTGTCAGAGAAATAATGTCATGGTATTGTAAGACTTCATGTTATTGCTTTAAGGCAAGGCTTGATATATTAATAATGAACATCCACCTGCGAGCTAGCACGTCTTTTCGTGCTCTGGGTACAGTGTGTCCTATGATCAGTGTTCAGTATCTTTGTGTTCAGAGGGATTTTTTTTATTTGAAATGACATAAAAATACAGTGTAAAAAGAAATTTTATTTTACTGATTTATGTAACTCCCATTTTGTTTTCATCCGATATGATTAAATTGTTTCAAATTATCAGTTGTAATCTAAGTATGTGAATAGAGCCATTTATGTCAACGTGAAATGATGAAGGGTCCTTTATATTTGGCATATACTGGTGTTTTTACACAAATATTGCATGTTGGGTCAGATAATGAATCCTGATAAACTGAAAAGGGGTGTGGCCATACGAACTGAACCAATTAATACAAGGATTATAGATCTGCATATGATGTTTTACAAGAATTTGATAAATTTGACCCAGTTTAAATATTCTTCGATAGTGCTCATCTGATTCATATGTATAGAAAAATAGAAAACATTTATTAGAGGAAATGCTGAAAATCCCTCATTAAGGCACTTGCGTAAAGTACTATAAATTTCTAGGGATTTTTTTGTCATGAAATTTGCTATATACGTATGGGAAAATGTACATGTATTCCCCGAAATGCAATTGTGTGTTGCATCTGTAATTCGGAGCAAAGTTCTAAACATCATTTTTAAAGTCGTAAAGAGGCAGCAAGTTTAGATACTGAATTAGAAATATGTTTTTATTGAGACATGTGTAATTCAAAATTTGTACATTTACAAAGGGCTATTTCATATAAAAAATTATTTACACGCAAGTATGTAATGTGCCAAACCACTCCAAACATTCTTGAACTTATGAAACTCGAGATATCCTTATCTTGAGCACTGCTCTGTGCAGTGGTTACTATCCTTGTCTTGAGCACTGCTCTGTGCAGTGGTTACTATCCTTGTCTTGAGCATTGTTCTGTGCAGTGGTTACTATCCTTGTCTTGAGCACTGTTCTGTGAAGTGGTTACTATTCTTGTCTTGAACACTGTTCTGTGCAGTGGTTACTATCCTTGTCTTGAGCACTGCTCTGTGCAGTGGTTACTATCCTTGTCTTGAGCACTGCTCTGTGCAGTGGTTACTATTCTTGTCTTGAACACTGCTCTGTGCAGTGGTTACTATCCTTGTCTTGATCACTGTTCTGTGCAGTGGTTACTATTCTTGTCTTGAACACTGTTCTGTGCAGTGGTTACTATCCTTGTCTTGAACACTGTTCTGTGCAGTGGTTACTATCCTTGTCTTGAACACTGTTCTGTGCAGTGGTTACTATCCTTGTCTTGAGCATTGTTCTGTGCAGTGGTTACTATTCTTGTCTTGAGCACTGTTCTGTGCAGTGGTTACTATTCTTGTCTTGAGCATTGTTCTGTGCAGTGGTTACTATTCTTGTCTTGAACACTGTTCTGTGCAGTGGTTACTATCCTTGTCTTGAGCATTGTTCTGTGCAGTGGTTACTATTCTTGTCTTGAGCATTGTTCTGTGCAGTGGTTACTATTCTTGTCTTGAACACTGTTCTGTGCAGTGGTTACTTTCCTTGTCTTGAGCACTGTTCTGT
Source organism: Ostrea denselamellosa (assembly GCA_024699665.1). NCBI lineage: Eukaryota > Metazoa > Mollusca > Bivalvia > Ostreida > Ostreidae > Ostrea > Ostrea denselamellosa. The sequence continues at coordinate 4,778,211 of JAMZEH010000010.1, read as the reverse complement.
GCAGTGGTTACTATTCTTGTCTTGAACACTGTTCTGTGCAGTGGTTACTTTCCTTGTCTTGAGCATTGTTCTGTGCAGTGGTTACTATTCTTGTCTTGAACACTGTTCTGTGCAGTGGTTACTTTCCTTGTCTTGAGCACTGTTCTGTGCAGTGGCTACTATATTTCTGTTACACAAAGTATACGCTGATGTGCCTATAGTTAAATGTATTGAGTCGCATTTGCAGATCAGACGCTTGCTTTAAAACACACACACACACACACACACACACACACACACACACACACACACATTAAACGCAGTTTGACGGCTTAACCATTTTTTAACAATATCTGAGGTTTTTTTTCTCTTTTTCTTTATTTTCTTCCTTTTTTTGTTGTTGTTGTTGTTGTTTGGTGTTTTATTTTTTTATTTTATTTTTAGTTTTTGGGTTTTTTTTCGTATTTTTTTTTTTTTATTTTGTGAAATTTGCTGAAGACGCAGGCCATTTTTTATGCAAGTTACTCAAAATTGATACAAATTAAAAATAGAACATTACTACCTTGTGCGTAAGAATGAATTCCTATCATATTCAATAGACGCGTTGAGATAAGCTATTTTTGTGTAAAACATCTATAGAATACGTTGCAGAACATTTTTGGACACGCTGAAGAACATGAATGTGGTGGTTCTTGTATCAAAGTTATGTCAAAGTCACAATCTTATCTACTGGTGGTTTCTAACAACTTTTATCCTAATTTGCAGCATAAACACTGTGTATGAACATATTTCTGTCTATATTTTTTTTTTTAGCAAAACAGACCTTTGTTATTTTAGAATTTCGTTATTTCTGTCATATTTCAAGTATTAGTAAAATTATTCTTAATTTTTATACGACAAAACTCGTGTAACATAGCACATAATGACATTATCACAATAGGAAGATCGGATCATATAAGACAGAGAGAATAATTTCTAAAGAATATTTTTCCTTGAAAAATATAGGATAGTACATCAAAAATTAACCCCAGGGATTAGAAGTCCAAAATATCATGCAAAATTTTATACTCGGTTACTTTTCCTATTTTTAAAGATTTGTCCTCATAACAAAGAAAATCTTTTGGACTTGTGATTTTATCCTAATGGAGAGACAAATCGGTATAGTTTATAATTTTTTTTTTATATAAGGGAATAATATTACATTTTAATACACCATTTATTCCATTAAAGTATACGCCCTTCTAATTCAAGATCCTAATCTCATTTTAGCGTTAAGTTTCATCTGTAAGCCAAAAAGAGCAAAATGATTCCATAACACGCATGTTTCATAATTGAAGTAAACGCATGTACATAAGGTGTGTAATTTATCTGAATGATGACGAGAATCCATATACCGTGATCCGTAACACGATATGTATACAACTGTACACTGTTCGCAGTTATCATTGATTACCAGTCTCTCGGTCTACCGCATAATTTTGTCTCAGCATACGGTATTGTAAAAATACATTGTATTTCTAACACTTTAGAGCAGATTATACCATACGTATTGCTTGTTCAACGTGTCTGTATGGATTTATGATTTCCTCCAGATATAATAGGAGATGCTACACAAATTAGCAACATCAGTCAATATTCATCCATTCGGCAACAGCCGTTGAAATCCATTGTATTTAATCCACGAGACGCTGTAAACATTCCATGATTCAGGGTAATTGCAGAATGAAATTTTTCCAGCTAATTAAAAGTTATGTATCATACAATCAATCTCCAATATCTTTGATCATGTATTTGATAATTTTTACATAAATTAGATTCTTTTTTATTGTTTTCCTGATGGGGGTAGGTGTTTTGTTTTCACAAAATTTTGTGAAAATTTTATCAATTGTTACGAAAGGCATCAGTACAATTACTTCCTTATAAATTTCAACAGAGATTTGTATTCATACGACTGCAGTAAAACAAATTAGGACAAAATGATTTCATATTATTGTTCGTTATTGATTAACATCTGTTTCTAAAGAGACTATTCAATAAACATTCTTACGAAGGGCTGAGGAAACTTGTTAGAAATTGGATGGGTTTTTTGTAATGAAGGATTGAATCGTATCCATCTGCTATCCTTTTTTAACAATGGTTTTTCCCTGGTTTTAACTAGAGGAATACTAATATCTGACACAATCTACGGACTCGTTTTACGTTAGCTAAATTACAATAAAATTATTACTACGGATTACTCCGTTTATCCGATCAAGATATAGGGCTCACGGCGGGTGTGACCGCTCGGCAGGGGATGCTTACTCCTCCTAGGCACCTGAACCCACCTCTGGTATGTCCAGAGGTCCGTGTTTGCCCAAAACTTAATTTTGTAGGAGTTATGAGATTGATCACCATGCACCTTTTCATAGACATTGAGCAAAAGTCGCTGTCTGTTAAATAAATTGTTAGATACCACTTATTGCTACCCTAAGTCTATAGACCATGGTGATTTTGATTTTTCGTTTCCACTGTGGTGAAAACGGAGGATATTGATATGGGTTTGTCCGTTTATCTATCTGTAACACCTTGGATTCCGTACGATATCTTAAGTTCTTTTGGTATTTAAAATCTAGCAATGAAGCTTCACAGAAAGACACTTCATTGACTTAATTAAGACCCATATTGTTTGTTTGTTTTTTATATATTTTTGTCAAATGGTCAGGGTCATCAGGTCACATGCATATGTAAGATATTTTATAAAGTTTAGCAAAGACAGTTCACACGAAAATTCTTCGAGACATAAGGATGATCCCAGTTGTTTAGAGGTTAAATAATTAAATTTAGAAATGATTTCCAATATATATCCCAAATACTACATGTGGTTAGGCCTAGCATTCAAATATTTTATCACGAAAAGGTGACTCATCGGTTTGAGTGAAAGTCCCCCAGCTCATATGTTATTAAATTTGATTTCTAATATTAACTGAAATGTTGTTCAATGTTGGTAATAAAATTTCAGATAAAAAAGATGACTCCAACAGTAGGTTTCAGATCCAAGGACAAGGTCACTAGTCACATAAGCAGCAAATGTTCCTTGGGTAATATTTCTTATATTTCAGTGAAAGAACAAGATGGACAGGAGTGATATTTTTCTGATACAGAAAATTTGTCTGCGTCGACACAATATATATCGTCTGCCCTTCATGAATATCACTTGTTTTGTACATAATATATTTACCTGTCTTTCTACTTATTTTCCCCTTATCTGTTCAATATTCATTTGTAATTTATAAAGGCATCTGCCTCATCTATACCATTGTATATGGACTGGTTTGAGTGAATCTTGACTCAGTATAGACACAAACTAAAGTACCACGGCTAACTCTATCTATAGTGGTTCCAACAGTGCTGACATTGAGATGCTATGATAAAAATACCGTCAAATTTGGCTAATTCAATGAGAATCAGAGACCGACAACCCTTCGAGAACTGATGAATGGACCCTTTCGTTCATATGGTGAGCAGATTCGGTCCAACTCGCATTCTAATCAGCATTAAAAGTGGGTGGAGCGTAGAACATCAAAATAATATCTAACTGACTTAGATGGCATTGCATTGGACTTCTAGTTTCGCCCCGCCCAGTTGTTTATCGTTCACATGGTGCAACATCTGCAGTCATGTAAACATTCGGCATTTTAAATTGTGCCGTTGAGCAATGGACTTGTTGAACTTAGGCGATTCAGGGAGTTGGTTAGTAAGGAAAACTGCTCCCAGAGTTCATTTTGCCGGTCACGATTATTTTCCCGCTCCTCAACCATCTGGATCCGCTTCCGAACCTTCAATGATGGTGCCTTCTTTATCCGTTCGTCAAACCTCAAGATCCGCTCACAAACCTTCAAAGATGGTATCTTCTTTTTTCCTGTTCTCAGTACTCTGGATCCACTTCTGAACCTCCAATGATGATGCCTTCTACGTGTATTTCCGCTTCTAAAATATTTAGATCGCTCCTGAACCATATTAATGATGATGCCCCCCTCCGATAATGATGAGACGGGTATTATTCAATAAACAAATTGCATTTTGTTATTATTCAGAAACGGTGAATTAAACTTGAGCTGTAAGATAGTAATACTTGCTTGATCAAAAAATGCGATTTTACTTTTAAAACTGTAAAATTTGTATTATTTTGTTCCGAGCAAAAGTAGATATTGATTAAAGATTATGTTTTGTTAACTTCAAGTTTAGTGTTTTCAATGTTCATATATGCAGGATTCCCTGTCCGGTATCATTCCTAGCGTGAGAATAGCAGGTGTTTGAAACTAAAGTAAATAAGTCACAAAATTCATCGGCTTCTGATTGACAAAGATTGCTCAAGTTAGCAAAGTTACCGTCTAATAGTAGGTATTTTAGCTGTACTTGTCTGTGTTGATAGGTAAATGACAAATGGTATTACAAAGAAATAAAACTTTTAAAAAGTCATCATTTCAGAAATCTCTAGCCGTCGGACAACTGCGGATTTCTCTACTTAGCAGATAGATGTATAACAGGATGGAATTGTGGTTGATAAAAATATTTCCAAGATTACAGTAATACTAAAGATAAATATAGGTCACTACAGGATTATATTGATTGATTGGTTGTACATTGTTTAACGTCCTTCTGAAGAATCTTTCACTCATACGGAGACGTCACCATTGCTGATGAAGGGCTGCACAATTTAGGCCTATGCTCTTACGGCCTTTGAGCAGGGAGAGATCTTTATTGTCACAAACCTGCTGTGACACGGGGCCTGGATTCGAATTAATGCCACAAAACTATTTATAAATATGTACTAATAATTATTTTTTTCCAAACTAGCATCCTTAATGTATCTATAATGGCAATATATAACCAAATAAACCATTTGATTTAATCACAAATTAAATGAATAGGTCAAAATGTTCAGTTCATTCTTGACTAATTCAAGTCTCGGACATCTGCGGTTGGCCTTATTGCATTGCGCACGCCTTCTTCACACGTGGTCGGAAAGAAAACAATGGCGTTGGTAAGTTCATCGACATGTACAGGAATAAGGACATATCACGTTAAATTCATTATCTTAGATCTTGTGTAAAATACTACAGTGCAGTTAGATATGCACAGATCTGAGACTTAGTGGAAAATAGCACGTGATATGCTGTGGTCATCACTCAGCTCGTTTCGGAGAAAAAGGATGTCTTTTGAAACTATTTTCATTCTAATCTCTATAACCTTAATTGGTTTGGTTTCGTTGTCGTTGTTGGTGGCTGGGTTTTGTGTTTGTGTGTGTGTGTGGGGGGGGGGGGGGGGGGGGGGGGGGTGTAGTTGGGGTTTAGTTGTTGTTTTTTTTGTTTGTTTGTATTTTTGTGGGGTTTTTTGTTGTTGTTGTTGTTTTTCGTGTGTGTTTTTTGTTGTTGGTTTTTTTAATTTTTGTTTTTGTTTTCGTTTTGTTTTGTTTTTATGCATATTTGATAAGAGTTTTTTGTTTCATATTATGTATAGAATACCGTAGTATTGATTTCTTTATGAAAATCTAACGTAAAAATTGGAGCATATATTCCTAAAGAATCGAAATGCAGTATGCACAATGCAGATGAAAACAACAAGTATAGTCAAAATCGAATAAAATAAATTAAAATGATAAGATTTTAGTAATCTATATTTTGATATTTTCCCTATAGAATTTATATAGAATATCTGGGCTTTCATTGAGCCATAAAAACCCGCACAGTCCAGGGTGTACTTTAATTGAATTGTGATGTCACATCTATTTTTCAAAATTCTATGATTGTGACGTCACATCTTAAACGCAAACAATTCGTCTAACAATTGTTTTAGAAGTGCATACAGATTTTAAAACTATGTAATAAAAATGTCATTGACTGAATATTGGAAAATATGCTCACCCGATGTTGTTGCGCGGAAGTAGACCTTGCAATGCACGGTCCGCTTTAACGAGCAACGACGTCGGGCGGGCATATTTCTCCATTTTTAGTCGATAACCTATAAGCATCAAATATCAAATATTTAGGCCTACATGACTCAATTACAGATGATCGAAACACACTTTTTTCTTAAACTTTTACAAGCTTCAATTATGGATGAACGAACCACATCTTCGTATTAAACCTTTATATGATGAATAAATTAGATCCCATCAATCCATGAAATGAATATAAACCTTACAACTTACATTTAAACAGCAATAAATAATAATATTTGTTTACTAATACAAATACGTGAAAGCGTATCCAAACTTGTTTGATAAGTTCTGTTTGCACACTGGGGATCATTCATCATTATGTCTGGGAAGTATTTAATTGCTGCGTAAAATCATGTTATAATCGGAATTATTCATTTTTTTTTCAGACCTACGTGAAGGTAAATCAATAGAAGCATGATAGGTCATTCCAAGCTTTTATGAGGGTTGATTCGATGCATTATACCCTTGGTATTGCTTAAAACGACAAAATGATGTACAAATTGCATTTAATGCCACACGGAATTTTATGTAGACATAGTATTCAGCATTGCGAGTTCTCTATAATTTGATCTGTTGCAGTTATTGCTGTGCGACGTTACGTTGTACCCCATAGAGATACACTTCATTGAATCAGATAGTAATTATTACAATTGTCTAATGTACATTCCGTAAAATTCAGGACTTTGATAGAAATTATAGGATTGGCCAAATGATCTTCATTCCGTGTCACAACAAATTAATTGTCTCTTCATAAACAAGTTCGATATCTCTGCATTACATTGGTTCCTATAACAGATATATATATATATATATATATATATATATATATATATATATATATATATATACATGTATATAGTCGAGTACATACTCAATCGCCTTTGTAATATTTTATTATTCTACTACTATTACCGTGAATTGGACGAGGTTTAAGACACTTTATCTAATAAAAAACAACCTCTCAGTTATAAAATGTTAAAAAGCAAAGGAAATGTTACATCATTTTCACTTTATGGTCTATTGAGCAGTGTCTTGGCAACAACACTAACCGATCATACCCGTACTGTTACGTTTACGATCACTTTGACGTCCACGTGTACGAGTGTTTCACAAAACCTGTCGCAGTTGTAGCACTTACGATTGCGATTTACGGCTGACTTTTAAGAACTCTTCTCTCTGTAGAGGTAAATTTAAAATCAATCTTATTGTGAAAAGCAGTGTTCAGTCATTATTTCCTCATGATTTTAATATATCCTTATCGTCTGCTGTAATCTATGATTATATATATATATATATATATATATATATATATATATATATATATATATATATGTGTGTGTTGTCAATGAAAGTAATGAAAATTTTGATCCCGGTCTCCAATGTAACGTACTTAGGATGTTAATTCGATTAATGAGATAATTTTTATTTTATTGTTGTTTATGAAACTAAATAATATAAAATCAAGCGCGGATCTAGAGGAAGGGGGGAGGTCTGGACCCTCTCTGTAAATTCCAACTGAAAGAAAATATAGTCATCTTTCACCCTAGCATCGCGTTTAATATTGCTTCATCAACTCTCTCGATCGACTTTATTCGCTCCCTGGAGGCGATTTCAAAATTCAAGGTCATAATGTAATATGAAAAATACCGTACCGCAATTTTGGCTGTAGATTTCCCATAGTCTACAATCTGTAAAAACATGGAAATTGGGAGGCTTCGCCATGGAACCAGGTCCCAAATCGCCAGCCTTTAGGACCCCCCACCCCACCCCCGATGAAAAAAGTTGGATATGCGCCTGAAAATATCTACATTTTATAGAGTTTTAAATGTCATTTTTAAACGTATATCGATCTGCTGAATCCCCTCTTCTATTTCTTTTTTCCAACTATTTTCATTAAATTAATAATGCATACATACCCCCTTCTTTTCTTTTTTTTTTTTTTTTTTTTTTTTTTTTTTTTTTTTTTTTTGAATAGTAGAAGTATACGAGTGCAGCGATAAATTTAATGCCTATACATTTATTTTATCCAATGGGGATTTCTGTAATAGTCCTAGTTCGTAACAAAGAAAGAAAACTCGAATTTCAACTTCGGGCTCGGACTACACAATATTTCAACTTCGGGCTCGGACTACACAATATTCTTGTACAATAGCAGACTGCAAATCAATGTTTTCTTCCTCCAGAGTGTCAACAAACTCAGTGAGGTAAATACTACTACAAATGCTCTCAGGCGGGGCCAGCATGGCGGCCATATTGCTCATTTAAATACGTGCCTGTGGGAGCACTTACGATAGCCCTAGACCACTCGTAGAGTTACGATCAATACTGGTCGTAAATCGCAAGTCGTAACTTTAGTGAAGTGATCGTAAGTGCTACGTTCATGTTTACGTCTGTTTAAGATCTACGATCGGTTAGTGAAATGGCGCCTGACGCAGAGGAAAATATTGCTATACACACAGTTTAGTTGCTCGAATTTGGGAGTCAAGAAGATTTTCACAATTTCAAAAATGTTGGTATAGCTCCCATGGTCATCATGACTAGTAGTATGCATAAAGTTTGTCTGCTATATATCTGAAAGTAAAAAGTATTCTAGAAAAATGTGCCATTATATAATATTATGGCCTCACTATAAAGAGGGGCATTTAATTGAGTGCCTTCCGGTCTGTTGACACAGAGATGATATGAACCGAATGTGGTAAAATTATGTTCATGTAATATCTGTTCAAAAGTGAAAATACTGAATTGTTAACGCGGGACGAACGACGGGTGACCTAGATGATCTTCAGTTTTAAAGAAATGAGGAAAAAAACAATGATGGGATATCTTTTTTCTATCCTGTTTATCGATGATAGCGGCGATTTCTAGACAGACGTTTGTTCATATTTGAAATTGTTCGGCGCGCATTCGATATCCTCTGGTATTTTGATACAGCGTGCTTCACTCGGAACTCTCTGATCCGGAACGATCGATATCGTTTCAGATACAATTCAACTTCCTTGATTGGTAGAGAAAACTTTGAACATCTTAGTAAAATGTTGTTGGAAATAATAAAAATGTGGCGAATGTCGGTAGTGAGATGGTTATGAATTATCTTATTGGATTTTTTTAATTGGACACGTCTCACTTTTCGACGGATAAGCGTCGAATTTGTCGGTTTCTTGGTGATTTACTTTTCGTGGGGCACAGAAGGGGACTAGGTAGTTACTTTCTTGTTTCTTTTAGTATTCGGTGAGTGAAGTCAATTTTCAAACGTTTATGAAATTATTTTTTTAATCATACTAGTATATATTAAGCAAAAGAGATTAAAGAAAACGAAAATTCACATCATGGAGTGGAAAATTTGTCATTATCATAATTCAAATTTCCTTTATAGCTCTAGTCTGTATGTAAATTATCCATGACCAGAGCGCCTATGGGTTTGTTTAGATTGGACGAGAAGTAAGAAAACATCGAACAAGACACTGAACCATGTAATGCCGCAAAATTACAACTAGTAAAATCAGACTAAAATTACAATCAGAGCATTATTCTGACAGATTATACCGGTATTTGGGTATCAGGTCGCCACCATCTGCGTCACAGTTTAGTGCAACTCGGCTAAGGAACATTTGAATAATAGCCATAGTATGGGCTGTCTTTTTTTAACTTGCAGTATGTAAATGAGAAATGGCTGAATTTGGCTCTCATACGCAGTCTCTCTGTAGCAATGTGAATTTTCGTTGTTGTAAAAATAGACAAAAAATAATATCTTCTGTCTTCTGGCATTGTTGGAGAAATGATTTGGGGATTTTGTTGTAAAATGTAAAGCATGTTCATTGGGCTTGGTTTTCCGACAAAATTTCTCAACGAGGAGGTTGTTCACCATTGTTTGGGTGTATAATACATGTAAATACTGCCGGTACTTGGATTAGTTCGTGGATTCAGTATATCCACTGTATATTCACAGAAAGGTTATTTAATTGAATCACATTCTAGTAACACTGCTCAATATCAATATTCTGCAATATACCGATTACGTCGTCAAGAGATGACCAAAACAGTGATGCATATCAAACTTCCACAAGAAAAATAAATATATGGGTTTAAAATGTAATATTTATTGAGACCATACTGGTTTCACGTTTTGACCTAATTAAAGTGTAACGTTGTTGCCTTAAAATCATATGCATAATTTATAGCTGTCTCGCGGTTCTCCCTACTGTTTTTACACTTCCGTGTTTTGCTAATAGTTTTATTTTACAATAATAATTTAATCAATATATGTTAAAAACAAATTTATAAATGACTGAGGGATATATAAAATACAACAAAAGATTAATCGTCTGAGTTCTGAGATCCATACACATGTACACAAACATAACGATACACCCTCTTTGTTGAACTATCCATCAACATTCAGGGCAAGACAGATAAATATAACCCGTCAATACTTGAAATGTCTTTCAGAATATATTATATATTTACTTCGTCCTACCATCTCACCTTTGTAAGCATAAAACTAAAAAACAAAAACAAAACAAACACAATAAACAAACAAAACACAACAAACAAACAAACAAAAACAACTACATGTGTTTCATTTTGGAGGGTGTTATGACAGTTCTTTCTCAGTGCAAAAATTGGGGAGTAAAACGGCCAATCAAAAGCGAAGTGATTTAATTCGTAGGTTTTTGTTGATGATGTATGATAATCTCCTCGGTCTCGAAATGCACAAAAGTTTGCAGGTGTGCAATTAAGTTCATTAGACATTAGAAAATCAACCAAATTTAAAGTTCCTACCAAAAATGGGTACTCGTATCGTGTATCGAAATGTGTCACCACAAGAGTCAAAATCACAACATCATAGAGAACTACACAGTTTTTGGAATCACCTCCAGAGAGCGGAAATTATGTCTCTGTGCACACCCAATATCCTTGCTACTCCGGACTGAGATGATCCATCCTGAATCATCCCGACAGCACGTAAACGTGTATTTTCAGTTAAACGTGGCATTACGGTTAGAATAAACACACAGAGGTGGTTTTGTTTTTTCGCAATATTGTGTAGTTCTCTATCGACCACAAGTGAGAAATGAGCCTGACAGTGAATGACCTCGTCTCAGATACACTCAGTGATGCATTTAGGTTTTGACGGTCAGCAAAACGTTTACCACGTGCAACTGCTGACCGGTGACTGTTATCGTATCTCGGTGGATCAAGCAATACACTGACATAACGGAATCGCCGATAGACAACCAGGTGTATGCATCCATTGAATAATTACATTGCACAGTTTCTTTTTTCCATTAGTATATATATATATATATATATATATATATATATATATATATATATATGTGTGTGTGTGTGTGTGTGTGTGTGTGTGTGTGTGTGTGTGTGTGTGTGGAATTATTTTCAAAAGTTAACAAAAATTTCGCCATGTGAAACCATTAACATGTGCTTCGGGAAACTGATATTTTGGATAGGAATATAAAAATTTTCAAAAACACTCTTATGCCGAGGCAGTAAGGACTAATAGAACCATTGACCATAGGACTCAAGCCGCCTATACTATACTGCATTTATACTTATTTCTCAAACGAAGCATATGCTCTAAGCTTCGTGAGTACGCAATTACTCTTTAAGACTCCTTTATCTTGACACGGGAGCTGTCGAACGGATTATGGCCTATTGATTTCTGGTGATACGAAGAGCTAATATAGAAAACGATTCAAAAATGTTAGTTTTGTTAGAAGACAGAGTGAATTTTTAAACTTTTCATTCGTGACTAGAAAAGAAAGAAAAAACATAATTTCACACAATATCACTTAACGTCAATTAATCGACGTAAAGCATTCGCTGAGCGGGGTCGATCGACGGCCTAACATAAAGAAAATTTTATATATTCCCCGGGAGAGAAATTTGCAAAGTCATTATAAAGCTAGGATGATGTTGGAAAAAGACAGAAAATGTGATTTCTGAGAGGAGGGCTTTTCAAGTTTTCTTGTCTTTAGTATGTATGTAAATTGAAGTTTCTGATTCAGATTTTGGCCTTGGAGCATCGTAGATCAATATTACCCTGTGTTCTTTGTTAACAAGTATTGATAGAACAATGCGTTAATTAGACTTTCTTGTCCGGAGCTTTCACAACAGATCAAACACAAACAAAATGACCGATACTATAAACAGATAGATTACCATTTACTGATGTCATTTAAATTAGCACCCAGCGTGAGTTTTATGGATTAAAAATGTAATAAAATATTGTTACTCATTATGAAAGGTATATATTGAAAGATTCACAGATTTTACACTGCCTAAGTTTCCCCGTACTTTTTTAAATACTATTTTAAGGGATTATTGTTGCTGTCAACATTGTACCAGATGATTGAAAAATGACGCGACATTGACACCGTCATATTATAACAACAGCATTGATTAACCAGACAATAAATCAGAATTTAGTCATTTTGCAAATGTAGTAAACTTGAGGATAATTAATTATTCAGCTTATATCGACTATATGCACGTCAGTACGAGGGGCTAGCCATATTTATGAATAATCCTTTAGGCTTGACTAACCAATTCAGAAAGTCCCATTCTTATTTTATTACTTGCCATATCTGCGAGGAAAAGGAGGAGGATCTCACAATATTAATATTACAACATTCAATGTAGTCGCATAGATTTTTCATTAAGAGTTCAAAAACAAAATTAAAGGGGATGTGATAAAGAATTGGGATGAAAATTACTTTATGCTGACGATAAATGAGTCTCCAAAGATCTGATGCAAGTTGACTAGATAGTTATATATCATTACGGGATAGCAGGACATATAAACGAGAAATCGATTTTTTAAATGAATAATTACAGTATGGATTTTATTTTTGAATGATGAACAACTGAGTTGATAATATTACTACTTGGCCTTAGAAGAAAGTGGTGCGCACCGCCAAAGTTTCAAGACAAAACACACATTGACATGAAGCAGCACTATATTCCCTGTTAAATTTGTAGGTTATCGTATTACCACCAGAGACCTATTTTAGGCTTTTAAAAGGCGCACATTTATGTAATCAAATAATAAATTAAACTGAATTCTAGAATCTGCCAACAATATTAATATGGCGAATTAATTCGTCGAGGCAAGTCTATTTCAGGGGGGTTTTTTTTGATCAATTTCAAAGTAGAAAAAAGCTTTATCAAATGCATGTATGTAAAAACCCATCTTACACATTTAATGTTAAAAATACTTCAGCATAACATGGGATATTATAAATTTCATTGTACGTGTACACACTAATTAGTCAACATCTTCTGTGACTATACCAGTACAATATTAGACCATTATACTCTGTAAGAACAAGGAGTAACATTACACATACCTATTGTAGAAATAACTGTTCCCACGAAATAAAATGACCCGGAAAAATCCCAACGACTCCTTTTGTTCCCGACATACCCGGCAGCTTCCGCTGCGCCATGTCGTGTCAGAAGTGCCTCTAAATCCGTTTTGTTGACTCCGGGATTTCGGGTGTAAAAGTCTTCTAGGTAGCTTTGGTATTCTTGTTTTTCTTTGAGTTCGTTATGTTGCTCCAAGCTCATGAACAAAAATGCCCCCGCGAACATGTACAACAATAAAACAATAAAGAGAAGAATAAATCTGGCATTGTCTTCCCTTAAATGAAGCAACGTACAACAACCATAATGAGAAGGCCGCGTCATGGCTGGATTCAACACCACCATCAAGACACAAGTCCCAAGTACACTCTAGTTTACTTACATTTTAGAAAATAAAACTAAGAGGAACATATTTTGAGTTATCACCAGAATTTTAAATATTTCCTGATTATCTGTGAAGACATCGTTGAAATCCGAATAAGGAAATAAAAAAATAAAACACCGACAAAAGGTTGTTGACAGGTTGAATTCTAAATATATGATTAGTAAAGTCGCTGATTGTTGTCAAAGTATTCGTAGTATTTATTTGTCGACAGCTGTGCGATTGGTCTAAATCATTGGATATTAAAAATTACACTCCGGGTATCGATCATTTGACAGGACTACGTCAGGTAACGACGGCTCCAGAGGCTATTCTGAACACTAAAAGACACTTTTCCTGAAAGGGTGGAAAATCGCTTTTATCTCTCTTTACTACTGTAGTAATTATTCATAGCGCTGCCCGGTCCGTTGGTTGGTCGTATCCACAAAGGTCCGAAAACACGGTGGTTCATATTTCATATTCCTCTGATCGTTGTCTTTAACTGAATAAAATTCCAAATGTTTCTCTACAGCTACAGACTGATGGCCGATCCGTTGTATGTTATGTGATATAGCTGACATTTCAAGACTACAAGTCAGCATTATACTCTATCGATAGTCTATCTGCCGCTTTGATTCTCTGCATCGTCTCGCTGTAATGGACCAATGGTTACCTTCTGACAGTAAGCAAAACAACAGTATTTATTACCATGGTTATTGGTGACAATAGCGCCACAGGTAAACAGAGGAAATAATGGGAGATAAATTAATTATATATATATATATATATATATATATATATATATATATATATATATATATATATGTGTGTGTGTGTGTGTGTGTGTGTGTGTGTGTGTGTGTGTGTGTGTGTGCACATACATAAAGTGATTTACTCCGCTTTATATTCAATATTTCTTAATTTAAGGCAGCTATGTTGATAGAGGGTCTTTTTCCACATTTTAATCAAGTCTTTTTTAAACACGTATCGTTAAAAAGAAAAAAATATCATTTGAACAATTTTAATGTATTGATTTGCTCTCAATTGCGCTTTGGAGATCATCCGGAATTCATTTTACATTACGTGATTTAGAGTAACAGCAATCGTGTGGTGTTGAAACTTATTTAAATATGTACCCCTTAAGGGGTCCACACTCACTTTTCTAGTAAGAGATTACATGAGGAGTATGAGTTGCATCTCGTTCTATTTTAATCCCTTTTCTCGCAAAATCTGTCAAAATCCCGGGTCTACCCAACAACTAGATAAATCCTTGGGACAACTTGTCCCTTCCTCAGAAGAACAGAACAAACGAAAACGTTTCGCTAATAAGAATACAAAAGAAGGGCCAAGCAAACACAAACCCCTGGACGTATCAAATCCCAGGAGGAGTAAGCATCTCCTGTTGACCGATCACACCTGTTGTAAGCCCCATAAGATAAGCCATTCGTTAAATTATAAATGAATTACTGTTTTTGAAGGCAACATTACGTGAAAGAATTCGGAACAATGTAATAATGGTATGATTTGAAAACTCTAGGCTGAAGCGAAATTAGATGATTTGTATACTGAATTACTGTTTTCGAACTCAATATTACGTGAAACAATACAATAATGGTACGATTTAGAGACACGAGGTAGATACTCAAGGCCGAAACAAAGTAAAATCGGTTGTACATTGAATTACTGTTTTAGAACACAATATCACGTGAAAGAATACGGAACAATAAAATAATGGTTTGAAAACTCGAGGTCGACACCCAAGGCCGAAACGACGAAAATGATTTGTGCGTTAAATTTAGCATTAAATGAAGGCGAGTCAAACAACACAAACGCATATACTGAAAACATAAAAGACAAATAAATGTTAACGTTGGGGTGAGAAAAACGATGAAAACAAACAGGGAAAGGGGTGTACGGGCGGATCAAGATGATACAGTGGATAAATAATGGTAGGACGATATACTTGGTACGATACATGCAATGTTCAAGTTTATATGATAAATAGTATATTACATGCTTAAATCCGTAACATATGTCATATCAGCCTGAGTGGTCTTATATCAACCTGAGGGTCGAATGTTGATATGGGGCCTGAGAGCTGATATTACATATGATTTGGATTTTAGCATGTAATATTCTATATATATATATTGATTTGATACTTTCGATATCAATGGGAATAAGTTCATTTGATACTAATAAAAATCGTGATAACGGTTGAAGTCATCTTTGGAGATGGAAACTATTGGTTACTATATAATACCAATTTAAAACGTAGTAATTGTATCTATTACATACTTTAAATATCGCTCACCGAAAAATTAGTAAAACTTCAGATTTGTTATTTTTCATTTTTCAAAAGCGAAAACATGACATGAAATGATTACTCATTCACTAAAACGTTATTATTGAAGTGCCACAGTATTTTAACGGTATTCTTTTTAATTCGATTATTTTGCATCCCTTTATGAGATTCTGTCTAATCATTTTTCACACTAAAACAAAAAAAAACATCTCTAGGATAACTGCAATCGCACTCCACATAACAAATAACACAGTCATTTCGCGGCAAAATATATCAATTGTTGCATATCGTATATTATGCTGTATTGTGGTACTTATATAGAAGAGACTGTGATATAAAATATGTTCCTACTGTATCAGAATTCCTTAAAACTTTTCATTGTGCTTCTGTTTGAGTTTTGACTGATATGTAAATACCCAAACTTTTTGTAGAAACGTTTCCATGAAAAATGTGTTTTCTCATTTTCCTATTAATTTCTGATACAGTGAGACATTATTTCCTTTGGATAATGCTATTAGTTGATTTGTTTTTAGCATCCCATCTTTGAAAATGAAGAAAAATGTAAAGGGCTCGGCACTTCAGGGGTCTGTTAAGTACTTGGATGCAGCGAGAGTAAGTTCGTTTTTCGCAAAACCATTAATAGAATCTTTCCCGTCGAAGGATGTGAGCAAGAGAAAGCCAGAGAAAGCCTATAAATGCTCAATTCTTTTTTATTTCTCCTGGTGTAGAAACAAGGTGACAATTGGCTTGGGGAGCCTGTGATCAGATTCCAGTGGAAATCAAACAAAAGATGAGAAGAGTCTTGTATATCTAGCAATATTTTTAATGTATCTTGCCTCTCCAGAGGCATTTTCATATTCGATTAAAAATTTTATAGCGAAAGACAATTGAGAGCGTGTAAAGAATAAAGGGTCGATTTGTACGATGAATCATACAGAAACCATTTATATACATGAGAATGAATATTCATTTGTTTTGTTTGTTTGTTTTTAATTGGGTGATCGTCTTTTTTACCACATAATTATAGCAATGTGTGCAAATAATAAATGATATAGAAAATGGGGGGGAGGGGGGGGGACTATATGTTATTTTGTGTTTCTAAAGCTTCTAAGATTACAACCAATCAAGACGGCTAGCAAACAAGGAAATATTGCGTAAACTATTGCAATAATCTATAACTGAAGCAAATATTATCTAATGCAGTCAAAGTTTAAACCTAATTTACTCATCTAATGTTAGGATCAGCGAAGTGACAATAGCATTGGTTAATCTCAATGATGTGCACTCGATGCGTTTGTTTATCAGAAATTAATTTGAAATCAATAGGGAAGCGATAAAAGCCCCTTCGTCCGTGTTCTTTTATTTGTGTAATTTGATGTTATAATTGTATTTCTAATTAACCCGTACTTTCTGACACCGTTTAAAACTAGAGACCTCCTCATCGAACATTAAATACCAAACACTTCTCCCATTTGTGGTGAAAATGTTGATACTTCATTCGTTGTACCAGTGTAACAATGTTCCAATTTACCGTCCAGCATAGCAGATTACATCATCAGCCTTTAACAACAGATGGTCAGAGCAAACCAGTGCTAACCATCTTAGAACATTATGGATAGCTGACATAAACGAAAACATCTATTCTCGCAATAATGAACATCCCTTGTGAATCATATATTATCAGAGGCTACAGTGTACCTGTTGAAAACTATCCATTGCCTATTCTATTGGTGGTACATCGGGGACCCTTGTATATATGAGGATTGCTTGATTCCCATATAGCAATAATATTGATTTTTTTTCATATTAGGAATGCATTTATAGGCTGCAATACAGAGCGGATTAATTAACTACATATGTTATACAATTTTGTACATGTAATAAACTGTTTCATCATTACGAAGAGAGCTCATAAAAGCTACGCTCAATCCCATTAATTTATTGAATAAATATTGTTTAGATTGAATTTCTCAATATAAATTTCAATACCTTGACAAGAGTTATTTCCCCCTTATAATTACGTTATAAATAATTAGATAGTAAATACCAAGGCAACCATGAAAGCACGAGAGTTTATTTCTAATAAGCTCCTTACACGTTGTTTGCACGAGGAGGTTATTTAATTTAGTGTGGGTGGAAGCCGGAGTGGTCGAAGACAACTCAATTATCCGAGTGGGCGACCACCATTGGCACCATACCCTCTCATATACCACCGCTACTGATAAAGTGCGCTATCACTTCCCATTTAGCTAATATTCTGAAAACTCTCCGGGTGACTGGTTTTAGCGGAATGAAAATAGTGCACAGGTAAGGGTGTCAAAGAACAAAGGAAATTATTAATTACTGTTCTTTGATGAAGCACAGGTAGTGTGTTACATACTGGACGCAATGGTTAGGCTTTTTTAATATAGAATATATTTTATTTTTCAGATATGTTTTAGATAATATTTAAATTTGATATTTAAGTTTATGCACAGTCAAGTAACTTGTTAATTGGGGTTTTAATGGAGAAAATAGTTATATGTTATACGTTATCCGAACTTCCGGACTTCCAAGCGAGATTACAGTTAATACATTGGTAGATAAAAAATATAAACGTAATTCTAAATAGTTCAATGTAGCAACTGCAACCTGGTTTTCCATGATCAGTCTCTGAGATTATCATTTTGAGACGATGCCAGACTAGAAATGTGGAACGGTAAAAACTGTCAAATTCGACACCATTGTAATCTGACCCCATGGGAATCCGGGTTAGAATAGGTCCTCAGTACCCCTTGCTTGTCGTAAGAGGCAAATAAATGGGGCGGTCCTTCGGATGAAACCGTAAAAAATGAGGTCCCGTGTCACAGCAGGTATGGCACGATAAAGATCCCTCCCTGCTCAAAGGCCATAAGCGTCGAGCATAGGCCTAAATTTTGCAGCCCTTCACCGGCAATGGTGACGTCTCCATATGAGTGAAAGATTCTCGAGAGCGACGTCAAACAATCTACAATCAATCAATCAATTGTAATCTCTTTCACTGAAAATTTTGTTTTCCTCACTTGCACCGATATATGTGAGAAAGTTTGCCAGTTTACTTTCGGAGGGTCGGTGGTCTCTTCCCGGGTACATTGTATCTGTTTCTCTCCTCCACCAATAAAAACTGGACGCCACCAGATAACTGAAAAATTGTTGAGTGTCGCGGAAAACAAAAATCAAACAGTCAATCAATTGTTTTCATTTCCATTCCTAATTTCTTTTACAGCCTAAGGTACAATATAGTATACACTTACAGAGTCAGTCTACGATACACTTAGTATACACTTAGAGAGTCAGTCTACGATACACTTAGTATACACTTACAGAGTCAGTCTACGATACACGTAGTATACACTTACAGAGTCAGTCTACGATACACGTAGTATACACTTACAGAGTCAGTCTACGATACACTTAGTATACACTTAGAGAGTCAGTCTACGATACACTTAGTATACACTTACAGAGTCAGTCTACGATACATTTAGTATACACTTACAGAGTCAGTCTACGATACATTTAGTATACACTTAACAGTCTGTCTTGTATACACTTATTGAGCCAATGATGTATAATAAATCCTTTTTTATCACTATTGGTAAGAGTCACGCAGTCGGTGGTTTATTGATGAAAAACCTATATAAACATGTAAAATGTTTTGATATTTATTCACAAATGCTCGAGTATTACAATTTTACCGCGATTGTAATTTGATACTACAAGATGATATTTTTGTAAATTGTTCTGTTTTATTACTTAAACAGCAGATAAATCAAAAATTAGATCTACATGTGGTAAGCTTTAAAGGTTTCTGTCATTTAAGAAATAAATTTCATTTTTGATCATACGTGAAGACATGAGCTGCGACGCTTTACGCCACCAAACTTCATGAAGCGCGTTAGAATGCTGGCCTGAAGCGTTGCAGTTCATACTCTCATGTATTTTCAATAACGAAATTTCAATTTCTATATTTACATTTTACTTTCATTTCTGTCGGAATATTCCTATCCGTTAAAATAGTCGTTCATAGTTTATAAGATTCATACCCACAACGTTCACATTCACGATGACCGGTCGCGGTAGCTCAGTGGTAGAGCGGTCGCTTCGTAACAGAGAGGTCGTGAGTTAAAACCCCGTTGCTGCCATGGCCGTCAAACCTACGACGTAAATATAAGCAGTGATTGCTCCTTTGGCAAACATAAACATATAGAAGTGAGAATCACGGGTCTTCCGGATATGACCTCCAAAACGAAGGTTACGTGCCGCGGCAGACATTGGCACATTAAAGCTAGGTATAGGTCTAACTTTATGGTACTTCACCTACAGCTGTTGACGTCTCAATATGAGTAATAGATTCTCGACGGGACGTATATCAACAATCAATCAATCAACAGACAGGAGGAATTTATTATCGTTTCAACTAATAAAGATATCAAAATTTAAAAAGTTGGAAATGTAAATATTATTTAATACATGCCCGTAACTAGTGTATTACGATTAAATTTTGTACTCGTGCAACAGAATACTATAGCTAAAAGAAAGCAACACTTATTCAATACAATAACCCGGTAGAAATAAACATTTAGTAACATTTTTATCATTAACATCTTAGAATCGATTGATTATTATTTAAAAGTCTATTGTGCTGATAACTGGTGCTCTGTATAGATCAGCCTTCCACTGCATGTTAAACACTTTTAAAAACATTGACATGCATTGCTTTGGAAGGTATCATCATATCCTGTTCATAATCCTCTTCATGCTTGCCATTCAGTACATTTATTTCAGTAATGGAATAGCCCTACTTACCTTCTTCAGCGTATTTGGTTGAAAGTCAACGTTATTGCTTAGTGAGGCATTGTGATGTCATCGTGATATATTTACATTTCCAATGTTTTTTGCCTTCAATATCTTTACCATTTAAAATGAAAAGAATGTGAAGAATGTGCATATGAATCTTGATAAATATAGTACGACTATTTTAAGGGCTGGAAATTCCAACAGAAAAGAAAGTAAAATGTAAATACAAAAAAAAATTTATTTCAGTTTTGAAAAAATGTGATAAACTTTCTTTCTTAAATATATTTACATTTCAACCCGAAAGAGCATTGACAAACTTTAAAAATATGGACTGTTCTATATGACAATGACTCGTTGTGACAACAAAATATCATATTAATCAATATTGTTAACATTCCGACCAATGGTAAGCAACTATAGCTATGCCAGGACAGTTCCAGCTTGTTTACCGACAGGCACGGCACGACAAGCACTGATAGTTCTAGGAAATGAAATATTACAATGATTTCAAAAACTCGCATCAAACTATAAAGTAAATGTAGAGATAATTGTTTATCATTTACATTCCCTGTGTTGATGACACGTAAAAATGTACAGAAAAAATTACTTATTTACATTTTCAATATTTTTGCCTGTGATGTCTTTCCAAATTGTAATGGCAGTCATTTCCTCATGAACGAGCTAAAGCACGTATATGTAAATATAGTATCTTGTTTTGAACATATTTTATTGATCAAATTAAAAGGATTGGGAACAAGTTCTAACAACTTACTACTCCCTCTCCTAAAATATTATAAATATAAAATGTCATGCAAGATAATAATTAATAGGTAAAAATGTACAATGATTAATTGAATCTACAAGTTTGATCTATAAATTTGTGAACAACTGAAAATATATTTATATTAGTTTGCAAAGGCAAATTTATATCACTACACAATAGCAGATTGGTGTCAATATTAACCAAATCAAGCATAAAAAGGCGATTTAAAAGATCATTTCTAGCTTTAGAGTATTTTTACAAGCAAAAAAAAAATGATATACATCTTTGTTATGTCCACATTAACATAAATAATTTCTAATACTACGTTTATAGATATCATACTGAAGAATACAGTTGTGTCTTAGTTTAGTATGAATAATGTTTATGAATCGTTTCGCAAACGAAAAATATGAAGGTGGACTTTTGATTTCTGCTTTTATATTTTGCTAAATGACTTGATTGAGATGGCTTCTCTTGCCTCTACATTCAACAAATTCCAGTGTTTTATTGAATCAGGAACAAATGGCTTTTTAAATAATTCTAATCTACATTTTGGAATATAAAACTGGTCTTTGTTTCGTGTATTGTAACGGGACACATTTTCATATATATTTGAAAAAAATATCATTTAAGTAATTTGGGGCGCTACCATTGCGCATTTTGAACGTAGTAGTCGTTTTTGCGATATAGCGTCTACTTTGTAAAGTTTACCAGGTTCAGAATAAAGGGTTTCCCTAGATGCAAAGATAGGAAGTCCAGTGACAATTCTAGCTGCAGATAACTACTTTTTCAAGTTTCTCAGAATCTTGCACAGAACAGCCATCCCAAACAGCTGAAGCATATTCAAGAGTAGGCCTAATAAATGCTGTATACAATTTTGACAGATGTTTTCTACCAATTTTGAACTTAAGTTTTTTTAAGAGCTCTATTTTTATATAAGCTTTGTCCAATATGGAATCAATGTATATAGACCAACTAAGGTTTTTTGACAATAATAAACCTAAATGACGATGAATTGGTATATACTCCAGTCTATTGCCTTGAAAAAGTAATTTTGGTAAAATGGGATTGTCTTTTTTTTTTTTAAAATGAACAACTTCAGTTTTGGATGGATTGAATTTGAGTAACCACTTATTTGACCATGTTTCTAGCATATGTAAATCATGGTTAAGTTTATATTCAATATCTAGCATATTATATGAAGATTGTTGAAGTGAGTTGTTATCAGCAAATAGCCTACATATTGATGGCATATTTTCAGCAACATTATTAACATAAATTAAGAATAGTAAAGGTCCTAAAACAGAACCTTGAGGTACATCGGCAATTATGTCAAGTTTGGACGATAAAATATCCTTATATATTACGTTTTGTGACCTGTGACATAAATAGCTTCTAAACCATTGTAAAAGATTGTCAGATAAACCATAAGTTTGTAATTTAAAAATGAGGCCATTATGCCATACTCTATCAAATGCTTTTGAGAGGTCACAGAATATCATACAACATGATTTACCCTCGTCAATACTTTGGACAATACTATGGTTTATTTCTAATAATTGATAAACAGTAGAATGGCCTGGTAAGAATCCAGCTTGATATTGATAAAATAAGTCATTGCTATGAAAGTAATTATATACATATTTGAAAATGATTCTTTCCATACTTTTACTGACACATGATAGCAGCGAGAAAGGCGTATAATTAGATACTATTGATGGGTCTTCCTTTTTAAAAAGAGGAATGACGTGGGCAATCTTCCAGAAAGATGGAAACTTATTTTCTGACAAGACCTATTGAATAACAGTAAGTGGTTTAGCAATGGTGAATTTAGTTGATTTTAACATTTTATGACTTATACAATCAGGACCAACAGCTTTATTTAATGGAAGTATTATGATAATATCTACCACTTCTTGTTCACCATTGATAATGTTACTTAGAGACATCACATAAGCTATACATGTTTGGTAGTGTTTCATTGGTGTTGTCAATAGTGGAAATTGATGAAAAATACGCATTTTTCAAAGCTTCAAGTTTGTCGGTATCAGAATAAGCTAACTTGTTAACACCATTGTTATCATTGGAGGTATTTCGTTTGATAATTTGATATTAAATGTTTCTTTCATTAACTTCCAATATAAATTATTGTTATCTTTGCTCGAATCATCTAAGTAGATTATGTGCAGAAATAATTTAATGGATATTGTATGATAGTTGACCACCAAGGAAATCTACATTTAAATTGTCTACTATGATTATTTTGTCGGAGTATTCGTTTAATTTTTCTAAGCTCCATGAAAGTTTGGTCCAAAAAGTGCTGCTGGAATTCGGAGGTCTCTAAAAACAGCAAAGATGATAATTAAAGGTATGGTTATTAATTTCAATCCATATACAATCCAGATCGGCGGTTTCGAAATCTAGGCGTCTTATAGCACGTAGATCATTACACCGCCTCCAAAACAATTTTATCTTTACGAATAATATTATCAAAGCCGTCAAGAAGTAAATTATCGTTGCTCACAGAATTATCTAAATGAGTTTCTGTGAAACACAAAATATCGAAGTCGTGAACAAAAGAATTTAGTTGACCTACTTTGTGTCTAATGCTTCGGATATTGAGGTGTAAAATGTCAAGGTCGTTTTCAACAGTAGGGCCCGGATTTATCTCCATATCGCCACAAGCTAACAAAACAAATGAAAAAAAAAATTGAAGATAAAAATTGATATGCACAGATCTAAGCTTAATGAGCGAGTAGTTTTATAATATGTTTGAAGAAATGCATAAGACAAGTAAATAGCAACACCAAAAAAATGTTTTTTGCAAGTACATCTACCCGATAAATAGAAAAGACCGATTGCAGCCCGAAATTGTTGAAATGAGTTACCCATTATCTAATTTGTGGTGTGTATGGTTTGAAAATAGGTGGCTGCAATCATTAAGAATGTTTGTTGCTAAGGATTTAACTATTAATATATGTGTATTTCTAAAACTTTTGAATATACAAATTTGGTTGCATGACAAAATCACACGTGGAATAAAGCAAAATTGTATGGAAGAAAAAAGAGAAAAAATACAAATTCAAATAGTACAACAAATAAAATGAGTGCAGTACTATCATGGTAGTAATGAAAAAAAAGCATGAAATAAATAAGTAAATGCAAATAACGAAAAACAATTTTGAAGAGACACCTGATAACGCAGTATTCTGGAGCATTCGGTGATTGTACACATTCAAACATGTAAACTGAAGATTTGAATGATACAAATAAATAGAAACTGAGGAGAAATACTCTTCAAATACATAAATACAAGGAATACAAGGACTGTTCGTACAGAAGAGTTGAGTTTCCTCATTTGTAAAAGATGGTGAGGAAAAGAATAAGTGATGGTGGAATGAAAAAAAACATATATACAGAAATAGGAATGCATACATGTAAAAGAATGTATATAGGCGGTAGAGGCGAACAGGAAACGACATGTAATAATATATGAATAAACAAGTAATGATACAATACAGTTAAATTAAGTAATGTTTAGAACGATTTAATGATTACATCCTAAGGAGTATGTCCAAAAAGGGCCAGGTCCGACTCGGTGTTGATAACGTACACTTTACCAGATTTATTACGCACACAGATTTTACCATTCGTTGACCATGCCTGTTGTAATCGGTGGTTACGACAAATGAACATCAGTTTGTTGCGATGTTAAGTAAGGTCTTCGTTGAAGTAGACAGCTCTCGTTTCACAGTTGTTTTTCAACTTGCTGTAATTTTTTACCAAGCGGAATTTTACTTCGGCACAGTAAGTCTGGCTATGATCTGATGTGGGCCTGGGTTACGCTTGTTTGGATTACCGACTCTGTGTGAATTTAAGATTTCTTCTGGATGTAACTCTATGCCGGCTTTTTCTGTTATCCAGAAAAAGTGGGTATCCTCCTCCAGATTTTCAGGTACTCCCGAACGAGGGGTATCCGACCGTACTGTTCGAATTCGTCAATTTGTTGAAAAGATTTAGAGTTTTCTGTTTCTAAAAGCTGATTTTTTTTCCTTCAAGGGTTGTACTGCCTTGTCTACTTCAATCGACAAAAGTTTCATTATGTTGTCATGCAGCGATTGTCTTACAGCTGCCGCTATTCTAAAGATATTTTTATCTGATATAACTACCTAGTGAGAGGTATATATGGTATGCGGTATCGCTTGTTTGTTAAAGTTAGTGTTTTCATATGGTGCTTGAGAAATGGGGGTAGATTCACATGCAGGAGTGATAGGAAGTTGCATGTCAACGTCATCAACATTTTGTTCCATTGTTGGATAATTTGAACTTGAGTTTTCTCTGGGTTTTTTTTTTTTGGGGGGGGGTATATAGTACCTAATTCTAAAGACTGAATTCCGACAGAAGCGAAAATAGAATGTGTATATAAGAAACAAATATTATCTTTGAAAATACATAAACTATTCACGCATACCTCATGAAGCGCGTTAGCGATTCACTCCAGCACACTTCAGTATGAGCGCTTCACGTACGCTCGTGTGAATCGTCACAGTTCATATCCTCGTGTATCGAATAATTTAGGCTAAAATGTGAAGAAAAAAGCGTTTCTTGCAGTAATAATGTCAATAACATGAAATAAACGCGGAAAAAAATAGTCTACCAATTATCTACTGAAAGAAGAAAATAAGCAAACAACATAAAATCTGTACTACAAAGTACAGATCCATAAGTATTGCACAATGAATGCTCGCTAAGAAAATGCAATAAATGTGGATAGCTGTCTTCCTGGGCTTTTGTGTCAGACAGGAGATTCTCTATTTCGATCCATGAGACAAACCCTAAACAGTTTTTGTATTCCAACAGCAAACACGTTGTCACTCCATTCTACAGACCGCGACATACTTCGCCCATTTTGATCAAGTGGAGATATTTAAGTAGAATATTCCCTGCGTTATTTTGTGGATACCTATCTATTTACTTGTGTAGATTTTATGGAATTTCTGCAGCTTATAGAAGTCGGGGATATGATAATGCATGCATAGATGCGTTTGTTATGGATATATTCTATGCACAATCCAAAATACACAGTTAAACGCGTAAAATGCACTGTAAGGGAATAACCTATGAAAGTATACTAAAGCATTAAAACTTTATTATCTACCTTCTCATTTCTAATAATGACGTACTTCATTTTATATTTATATCATTTAGTGTATTCTTGTCAAACAATTCCCATAGTTGAAGACGCATGGCAGCTATACGTAAAATCAGTATGCTATAGATATACCCAGAAAGTTTATGATATTCATAATAATACGTTTAATCTTCTTTTCTGTGTTAAGTTTTACTAGCCTGAATCATTAGGAAATAAAGAATGCCCTTCTGTTTGGATTTATGAGGAACTGTCTTGTATTTAAAACAAACATAAAGCAGTGATTGGGTTCTTCGTGTTGTTTATTTAGTCAGGAGGATGATCATGCACTCGAAGAATATAGCAATTGTGGTGAAACTTCTTTTCTTGAATATGATTTTGTACGTAAATATATAATCACTTGGTCCGAGTAGTGTGGAATTGGTGCGAATCATGCTTATATATCACCAAAACCAGTCCAACAACTCACAAGATAATGGCCTCTCTCTCTCTCTTTCTCTCTCTCTCTCTTTCTCTCTCTCTCTCTCTCTCTCTCTCTCTCTCTCTCTCTCTCTCTCTCTCTCTCTCTCTCTCTCTCTCTCTCTCTCTCAGCGTTCATCTCGATGAATATGGCGTATGATGCTATTTGTGTTATATAATAAAATGATGAATAATATAATGAAATTGTATTAGTATATTAAACATGTGATATTTCATCCTGTGATTTTATAACATTACATAAGTTAAGTGCCATTATACGAAGCCTGTTAGGATCAATCAGTAGATCAAAAGAAATATGAAGGCGAAATAACACAAATGAAAGGCGTAATAACGCGAAACAAATGCGTAAAAACGCAAAACAACGCATAATAATGCAAAACAAAAGTATAATAATGTAAACCAAAAGCATTATAACGCAAAGCAAATGCATAATAACGCGAAACAAAGGCGTGATAAACAACAGGCGTAATAACGCAAAGCAATAGCGTAATAACGCAAAGCAATAGCGTAATAACGCAAAGCAATAGCGTAATAACGCAAAGCAATAGCGTAATAACGCAAAGCAATAGCGTAATAACGCAAAGCAATAGCGTAATAACGCAAAGCAATAGCGTAATAACGCAAAGCAATAGCGTAATAACGCAAAGCAATAGCGTAATAACGCAAAGCAAATGCATAATAACGCGAAACAAAGGCGTGATAAACAACAGGCGTAATAACGCAAAGCAATAGCGTAATAACGCAAAGCAATAGCGTAATAACTCGAATGAAAGGCGTTACAATGCGAATTAAAATATTATATTAAAAGTATATAAACAGCGTAAGTCGAAGATTATGTTACAGTGTGTTGTAACTTTCTGCGTTGCTACCTCATTTTAATTGATGTGTACTCATTATAGACATCATTCTTGTAGTTGAGGGTAACATTGAACATTTGTACCCCTGAGAAAATCATTGTCAATCAAGGCGAAAACGAGGGCACTTGTGTCTGTAATTAAATTTATGATGTCTGTATACTAAGAATTAACACAAGGTACTTAATTAACTTCAAATTACACCAAATGATACCCTCCGAAGAAAAACAAAGGTTCTGGATTGGGCACTAAAGGATGGATGGAATGTCATAAGGAGAAGCTAGGATACTCCACTCATTTTCTCTTATTTTCATGAAGGATTTTCAATTTCAAAAAATTGTCTTAAAATACCCTTATTATGTATATCGAATAAGTTTTTATTTTTTTATAATTATCACAAAGTAGAAAAAAAAAACCCACTATACTATCTACGAAAATAGGGGAACATCCCAATCATAAAACGTATCAATAGCCTTGCATCCGCGTTATTGCACCTTTTAACTTCGCATTATTGCACCTTTGATTATACCTTTCTTTAACATTATAACGCATTTCTTTTGCGTTATTACGCCTTTTAAATTGCGTTATTACGACTTTTTTTGGCGTTATAACGCTTTTCTTTTGCTTTTTTTCTTCCGCCTAATACCCCTTTTATATCCATGTTTTTAATCCTTCTTTTGCGTTGTTACGCCTTCATTTTGCGTTGTTACGCCTTCATTTGCGTTTTATTCACACTGTAACACCTTTTGTGTGATTACGCCTTTAAAAATATTTTCATTTGTTTGAAATGGTCCTAGTAGGTTTCGTATCATTTTGAATTGAAGTATATACTAAATAATCGTACATTTTTTCATTAAATCCCAGAGGAGATTTATATGAATACTCGATATTTTTATTCTGTGTGCAAGTATTGTCTCTGAATATTGGAAATATGAATTCAGTCAAAGCAGAAATAATTTATTTTGAAGTACATCTAGATTAAATGAAGGTGCGGTAATGTATTGGTTTCTCACCTCATACTAATTTTAAAAAGTAGAAGCATGCAGCTTTTTTGTTAATAATCTAAATCAATATAAGAATCCAGAATATAAGTCATATAATGTTCCCTGGCTTCATGACCATATATTGAGAGTAAAATCAAAAAATTAGATTTTGTATACTGTGATAATCACGCACATCATGACTAATATACTCTAATCACACTGTCTATTGTTTCATAATACGATATTTACATTCCGAATGTTTTTGCCATTGATATATTTACCCGTTCTAGTGATAGCTATTTCCTTATGAAGGCGATGAAGATATGAACAATGTGCGTATGAATCTTAATGAATATAGTACACTTTGAACGACACCGCTTCACGCCGGCGTACTCTTCATGTAGCACTGACTCTTCGAGATGGCACACAGACAATTATATATCTTGGGTTCGAATTTACTATTAAGGAGTAAAGGTAAAGGAAAACCTAATAAACCAAATAGTGTAGAATTCTACTCTGTATTCTAATATTTTCATATAATCTAGTATATTCCGTATACTTCCACCACTAATAACCAAATAGACTTCGTTTTTATTACAGGCCACGCAAGAGTGGTCTGTTCTGACATGGGTTTTCCAACCGTACTCGCATTTCTGCGGAAATAATGTTTTCATTTCTGATTATTTCTGTACAGTTTTCATATCAATTGATCGAGTATTTCAGTTGCATTATCTATTACGTAATGACATTGATTGTTCAAGGAGACTTTGTGCGGAGCTTGCTATTACTCTTAATTTTTTTTTAGAAACACAACTTTAAATAGAATATCAAAATCATTTGGTAAAAATATTGACTCTTTAAGAAGTTGATTTTTTTTTAAAGAAATTAAATTATAATTTATTTGTTTTGGCTTTTGATCAACCTGTGGATTTTTTTCCATTTAAAATAATTTGTTATTGTACAGATAGTGTTATACAGTAAAACAACTGTTTAGTTTGTGGTGCGTATTCTTATATCTACTATGAAATTATAAAATGCAATTTGAGACAAAATGTAAAAGTGAAGGGTAATTTTCTAATTAATAAATAAGAATTATTAACTATCATCCAGGATAAATTTTTACAAAAATTAATATTTAAGAGGTGCACAGTGGTACTGATTATAAGGAAAGAGAAGTGGATTAAAATATGAGTAAATATATCAAGAGATGAAACTCATATCATTTTACAGGAGGTGAAAACTTTAAGAGATGAAAAGTCATATCGTTTTATAGGAGGTGAAAAATTCAAGAGATGAAACGTCATATCATTTTACAGGAGGTGAAAATTCAAGAGATGAAACGTTATATCATTTTACAGGAGGTGAAAAATTCAAGAGATGAAACCAATGATTTGATTTGCAAGAGAGGTAACAATTCAAAGGATAAAACCACAGACTCTCGACGTTTTAAATATATATAAATTAAAAACTGCTTTCTGTAAACAAACTACCGGTATTCACAAAGTATATCACGCCACCATCTTGGTTTTCCTTTTTACCAGCTGCACCGCTTGCGATTTTCCTTTACAGCTGTTAATATTTTCTCGAGGAGCAAAAATAGGGGCTTGGTATAACATTTACATGAGCCAGCAATGCATCTTTCTTTGTAAGCTAAGGGGTTTTGTGAAGTTCAGGAATCCAGTATAGGTACGGTTACTCATTTGTCAACTGGAACCAAAACATATTTCCTCTTGTTAGAATATTAGAATTTAGCCTCGATATGTAGAACAGGAAAATTATATAGATTAGCCCTTGGGGCTAGAGATACTTTTAAATAATACTCAGATGATCGAAAAGGTATGTGTATCTCTTGTTTGATATTATTATAAGTGGAAACAAATCACCGGGAATTTCAAAAATCTTACCAAGGTGTCTGATGAGTACAGTTAAATTCAGCCTGAAATCAGAATCTTTATTCGAAAATTAATATCAATATTTTGATAACTTGATCCCAAGTTTTCTTTTTGTTTTGTCAGTTCAAGTGGCAAGTTTGAAAATAATGTCATTAGAACGAAGAATGAATGATGTGAAAAGAAACTTGATTGTACTAAAAATAATTAGACCAAAGGCAACAAAAATACAAGAGAATTAGAAGGGGGGAAAATGAAATTTTTGTAGAGAATGTGTAACTGCTATAACTGAAAAATTGTTGAGTGTGGCGGAAAGCAATAAATAATCAATCAATCATGTAACTTCTAACATTCACCAAGGATTTTTGAAATATACATTTTTCTGAGAGAAACGGAGATAGACAATGTGTAGCAAATTCACTTGTTAGTATTGCTCATAAAGAGGTTAATGAAAAATCATTAGGAGAGTAGATTGCTCTAAGAAGGTTATATATTGTACAGACATGTTATAGTTTCATGTAATTATTCATATCTTCATCCACATGATTTGCCTAATCATTTCTACCTTCGATGAAGATCAATCAACACATGTATCAATGTTGAATATTGACACGAGTGATATGGTTGATGATTTTGAAGACTATGGCCCTTTCCTTTCTCTTGCTTCTACTTTAAATCCCTGTTTTGCAAATCAATCAAAATGATCAGTTCAACAGCTATATTTACTATGGATTTGAATTCTGTGTATTTGATCCTCCATTATTTGACAGTAAAGCTAAACCCTAATCAAAACAATGACGTATGTGGATTCTAGATCTGCCTCCTGCTCCTTTTGTTTTTTCACCTTCATAGCATCAATTTTTTCTTAGCAACAAAGGTGGATTGATTGAATATTTGGGGTTTAACGCCGTATTGGTAATATTTTAGCCATTTTACAGCGGTTTACTAAATAAGATTAAGACCGGTTTTGAAGAGATTTGGAGCAGCATAAAATTAAACAGAATAGATACGCAGTATATATAGCAGTAGTATCTTGGTGACATTTTGCAGCGCTCGTCACTTCGTTTAAGTACTCTCAGTACTTTGATTTCATTAAGCACTCGGCTACACTTGACATGTATCTTAAAATTATTTCACACAAATTACACAAGTCTAATCATTTCAAATATGGGTTTATGCTATTTTTAAAGAAAGTTGACCGGGCCAAACTATTCCGTAACCTAAAATAAAACTGGTCGCGGTAGCTCAGTGGTTGAGCGTTTGCCTCGTAAGCAGGAAGTCGTGGGTTTGAGCCCCGATCATGCCATAGCTGTGTCAAACCTAGGAAGTACATAGTGATTGCTCCTTCGCCAAACGCTCGGCATTTACAAGTGAGAATCACGGACCTGACCTTAAAAACAGAGGCCCCGTGTCATGGAAGGCGTTGGCACGTTAAAGAAACCTCACTTTTGTGGTTCTTCATCTACAACTGGTGACGTCTCAATATGAGTAAAAGATCCTCGAAATAAACATTAGAATTTTCAAATTCTTACTGCATTTGTTTCGTGTTCAAATTATTTCATTTATTACTTTATATCTTTTTATTCATTCATGAAAGACAAAAATGGTATGCAGTGTTTTATGGATTCAAGACTATTTTGCGGATTTACACAATTAGTAGTATATTCAAGTGGTGATGAAGTGATAAGGGGAGTTGAGTCAGAGAAGTAAGAACTACTACAGTAGTTGAGATATTGCAGTTAACTTTTCTTCTTAAGAGGTATACAAAATATATATCGTCCATATGGTTCGGTTTTTAAAAAATAGAATGATATATTTCATCTTCTACGGCCTGATATCTTTGACGCTTGCGTCAAGTTGTTTTCTTGTAAATAAATTCATATTATCAAGCATCTGTGTTTTTGCGGTTGGGATAAAACATAATATTGATTAGACGTAATCAGAGCTATGTATCTATATAAAGACCATAATATATTACCATAGTCTATATAATTGAATTATTATCGATCAAAAATAATATTTAAGTGTCTAAATCGTTTAGGATCCTTGCGTCCTTTTTGAGTAAATTTATAGAAACCGTTCAAAATGGCCGTGATAATTGAAAGTGCAGACCTTCTTACAATTTTCTGTCACTTAAGATTCCATCAATTTGGAATTATGAAATAAGCCTATTTCCAGTTTCCAATAATATTACGGACTTCAATTTATGAACTGGTGTAAAAGAAAAAATCAACTTCAAAAATGATATTTAATGTAGCACTTACAATTACTTGTTGAAATTCATGAACAATTCAGAAAAAGATGGCTATCATTTTGTTCTCGAAATTTACCTGGGCCCTGGCTCGTTGCAACTACACAGAATCTTAAGAAGTATGCGGAATATCGGGATGACCTTTGGTAGTATGTATAATTAGAATACAGAGTACAATTTTATACCATTTGGTTTATTATTTTTTCATCGGCAAACTTGGGTACGCTATATACGAAGGGCACTTTTTAAGTTTGTAGAGTAGGGCGGTCTTTTTAAAACCGCATGGAATATCAAAATTTATTTATCTAAGACCTTCGCCTGCCTCAACACACATTTTACACTGATCTACCCATTTCCGGAACGTCGCCAGGAACTCCTCTTTGGGTATATGTTTCAGACACTGGTAGACCGCACTGCCTATACGAGAACGGAATTCAAAACGGTACCCTGCCAGCATTTCCTTTAGTCTTTGGAACAACCAAAAGTCACAGGGGGACAGGTCAGGGCTGTATGGAGGATGATCTAAGACATCGAGCCCAGATTCTTTCAGATATTCCTGTACCGTAGCGGATTTATGGGCCGGTGCGTTATCATGGAGTAATTTGATGCCGTGGACACCGGTGCGCGGTCTGCGTTTCTGACAGAAATCAACAAGTTGAGTAAAAACACTTTCTCTGTAAAACTTTCCAGTGACAGAACTACCTTTCGGGACTGGAATTTAAAGGACTGGACCTTTCGAATCAAAGAATATCGCATACAACATTTGATTTCATGTTTTGCAACGGCGCGCAATGACAGGTCCGTCGCCCTCAGATGAAACCCAAACCTTATTTTTAGTCTTAGAATCGGGTTGAAAATGATAGACCCAGGCTTCATCTGTAACTATCTCTTCCAAACGACGTGGTTCACATTAATTTTTTTATAACTTGCGATGCAAGTCTAATCCGACTTTGTTTCTGTTCGTCAGTGAGCAAATGGGGCACCCAGCGCGCGCAGATCTTACGTAGCCCAAGTCGTTCACGTAAGATCTTCAAAACACTTGACGAATGAATGCCACTTAATTCTTCTATCTCTTGCACGGTATAACGTGCGTCTTCCTCAATTAACGTTTTCACAGTAGCAACGTTCTTTTCCGTCAAAACGGAAACCGGCCTACCCACTCGAGGGTCATTTTCAATTGACTCCCGACCATCATTAAAACGACGTACTCACTTGCAAACTGTAGCATATTTTAAAGCACAATTCCCATAAACCTTTTGCAAATCAGCATGAATTTCCGTTGACGGAAACCCAAGATGTGCTCAAATCTTACAATATACCTTCTGTTCAGAGATGTTTCCATCCATATTGAACGCTATATTTTATTATAGTGTATAAAATCACGTGTTGAAAATACCCAGCCAGCGCTCACATGGACCTCGTGCGCCGCATACCGTGATACCGTTCGAGAGAAGAATGATTACGCAAGGTCTGTGTAAGAAAAATCGTGCAACTTCATAATCGCGTTAAAAAGTTATAGGCGTACTCTACGAACATAAAAAGTGTCCCTCGTATTTAGAGTTGTATACCTTTACTCTTCAATAATGTCTTCGAAACAAAGCGATATAATTGCTTTGGTGTCACAGTCACAGTTCATGCCCTCATGTATTTTCAAAACTGAAATTTATTTTCTAAAATAAACCTCAGAATGAATTTTACTGCATGAATATCTTACGGAGATCCCAAAAATATGATACTCTAAGGCTGATTTAAAATTTTGTTACCTGATATTAATTTACAAGCCTCAGAATAATCTCATTTTCATAGAATGTTGGCTTATTTCTTATAGAGATGCAATTGTGCAAAAGAAGGGTTCGTCGTGGCAACAAGTGAGAAAATCCGCTCAAATGATACGATAAAACAGTTTGGTAGTCTGTTTCATTCTTATATCAAATATTTGGCCTATTTCAATGCTGACATGGATCACCTCCTGATTAACTGTTAGAAAGAGCTATGCTTAAGTAAAGGTATGCTACAGTGCTGCATATACATGTCGTTTTTAAAAATATTTATACATGTGTTCCTGAATGAAATGCAAATATAATCTACATATAGCTACCGTATTTATGAAATGGTAGAACGATCGTCAATTATCAAGTATATTCTTTTTTAAGAAGTGGTAAATCGTGTAAAAAATTGTCATATATATGTGTGTGTGTGTGTGTGTGAATTTGGTGATCGTTATACCAATTCATAAAAGAGGTAGCTGGTAACTATAATTATATAAATTGCAGGATGTCTAATTGCATCCTGTAGCAAATATTCCTTCATTTACGTAGCAGAAGGAAATAATGGTAAATAATTTCACAAAACAATATGTATAAACCCCAAAGATGATTTGCATTTGTGCTTTCAAAAATTATTCACGAATATAAGTATTCAGAAAAATCATAAGCACTGCAGGACTGTAGCATGCATTTTAATGCTTCTGTGTGGAGTATCAATGTCTCCATCAGAGTGCGATTTAATCAAAAATAATGTATTTTGATATCGCATATTTGGTTCCATGGCTATAAACAGAGAACAAATTTATATCAAAATCTTCAAATGATATAATCCGTGATAAGATCGTACTGGTATATAAAATCAAATTTGTGACTAGTACTCTCAATATATGACCATGACGCCTTGAAACATTATATAATTTAGATTCTGGACCCATATGTTGATTCATATAATATCAAAGAAGCTTTATCCTCTACTACATCTAATTACTATAATTAAATTTAAAAAAAACAATGAAGTGCACCGCTAGGGTAAATGATAACGCCTGTCTGCAACTACAACTTTTCAGCATAATGTGTGCTTTAAATTCATAAAGAGGTTTCCATAGCTGGTATTAAACATGTTTAACATTTAAATGTTTCCCTTATGTGTAGCCATTATTTAGGTTGGTTACAGACTGTTTTTCATTGTTCATTGGATAGTTTCTTAATTTTTGATCACATGATAGTTCTTAATAAGGTAAAATTCAGTTTGAATTTAGAAATTGAATTGGGCAGTTGCAATTGTACCTTAGCTAAAATAAATAACTACGAATATTTGGACACACATACTACAGTCTTCTAATCAGGTCAGTTACTAAATGTGTTAATAATTGTATGCATAGAACGAGTGTAAGAATAGTACATGAATGATTATATTTATTTATTAATTTATAATGTGTATTAATTCAGAAATGTGAGTAATATGTATATTTGTAGTTTAAAATAGATACACACCAGACCTATATGTAGATCTACCGGGATTCTAAAACTACATACTTGGTAAGAATGTGCTATGTGTGTTTGATGGTTTGTCTTGCCATTATATGTTCCGAACAGAATCTGGGTTTGTAAATGTAGCATGTTATTAAGTAAAATTTAGTTATTTATAGTTTAAAACCTGTTTATACAGGTTGCACTTCACACACAACTGCTTTTGGAGAGATGGAAATAGTCCTGGTAGTTACACGTACGTTGTTAATGGTCACAGGCACTATCTCGAACTCATAAAGGTATGGATAGAGTGTAGCCTCAATATCTACATCAGCTGGAATACAGGACTTTGGAGTCTGTATTAACATTATGGTGACTCTGTGGTGAGGAATCTTCTTACTGATATACCCATTTATGATTACATTACTATTTGGAGGAATCACAATTCGCTTTGTTTCGGCACTCTTCACCAGTCCTAGTACATACCTATTTGTCTGTAAGTCTCTTTCCCTGAGGGCAATGCATCGGAAAGCTAAGTACCATGGGGTATGAATGGCAGCATCCTTTAGGAACCTGGAGCCGTATTTCTCCTTTGTCACTTCTATAAGATTCTGTAAAATGTTTGTCACAATCAACACAGGTACATGGGTATTATATGTGCTATTTGGTACAATCAGGAACAAACAATCATGGAGCTTATCCAACATAGGGGTTCCAAAGGGTGTCAAGTCGACACAATGTAAGGCATCAGTTGCCCATCTGCACAATCAATCTTGATCACCTCATCAACAGAAAGAAGTTCAAAATCTCTATTGCGATACTGATGATAAAATGCTTCACTTATAGTGGAGACTGTGGCTCCAGTGTCAAGAAGTGCTTGGCATTGTATGTCATTGATTGCAACTGTTAGCTCATTGGCTGCTCCAAAATTTAGACTTGGGGTAGGGGCCTCCGTGGCCGAGTGGTTAGAGCATCGGGCTCAAAATCACAAAGCCTCTCACCTCTGTCGGCGCGCGTTCGAATCTCGGCCGCGGCGTTATGTGAGCAAGTTTGCCAGTTTACTTGCGGAAGGTCGGTGGTCTCTTCCCTGGTACATTGTATCTGGGTTCTCTCCTCCACCAACAAAAACTGGACGCCACCAGATAACTGAAAAATTGTTGAGTGTGGCGGAAAGCAATAAATAATCAATCAATCATAGACTTGGGGCTTTCTGTCTTCCTGCCAACCCCTCGCCCCCAGACATTGGTTTGTTGTAGTTTAAGTGAGCCTTGCTATGATCAAGTCTTACTCTGCATCCTATTGCTATGTGACTCTTCTGTCCACAATTGTAACATTCAGGCTCTTCTCTACTCCGGTATCTTGAATCTGGAGCTCCTGAATTGACAACTTCAGGTTGGGGCATCTGATAAGAACCTCTGGCTCCTTTACATCCACGCGTGAAGTTTTTACCTTTGCAATGTGGCTTAAACTGTTTGTTTTGAGGAGTCACCTGTGGAGTATAAGTATATTGCTGGGTCTTTAAGCCCCTGATCTCAGTCGTTATTTGCTGGATTTGTGCCTCAAGTGACTCAAACCTCTTTGCAGATAAATCTGTCAGTGTTGTTGACTTTGCAGTGGAAGTTTCTTACCTTTGGTCTCCAGTTGATGCTTAAGCTCAACTCTCCCAATTGCTTTCTTAATTCGTCAAATGTATGACACTTATCATATAGGTGACCACTAATATTCTTGATAGCTGGTCTTAATCCTATGAATAACATGGTACGCAACATTTCTTCAGATTCCTGATGGTCTACAAGTCCTTTCTGCCGTGCCTTATTGAGGATATCTTCCAATCGACAGCTCCATTTCGCACAATTCTCATCATCCTTTTGTCGAGCACTATAAACCTCAGCTAAGATATCCCCTCTTTCTGCCACGATTCCATAAATACTATCAAGTTTCTTCAAGGCAGAAGCTCCTGGACCAAGATGCATAACAACACAACTACCCGCACTCTTTAGTGAAAGTCGTATGTCATGGTGTATAGTCTCTGGTTTGTACGACTCGTTAAGTAAACACTCAATCTCATATTTCCAGACATCGTACGATGCGTCTGTTTTGGAGTCTCCAGAAAAGCCGGATATCCTTGGATACTGTACATTAGGAGTTGTATGCAAATCCAACGTAATGGTATCAGCGCTTGTTGCTTCCGTTTTTTCGTCTGGATTCTTAACTACTGCAGACATCCATTATATAAAGTCTTCAGGTGTGCCAGCGTTTGGTTTCATCCTTAAGGATCCGAGTGCTTTAACAATGTTCTCAATTTCTGCAGTTGATAATAGCAAGCAATGTAGAATAAGTTGAATTAATAATAAAGAAGGGAGGGTTGTTCTGAATGAACAATTGAAACACGGGATAGAGTTGCTAATCTATTCCAGGTTTGTTTGTTTGTTTGTTTTATAGCCGCCTGAGCAATTTTTCAGCTATCCGGCGGCTGTCACCATTACCGGTGACAGGGCTGCAAATTTAGGCCTATGCTCGGCACTCAGGGCCTTTGAGCAGGGAGGGATCTTTATCGTGCCACACCTACTGCGACACGGGACCTCGGTTTATACGGTCTCATCCGAAAGACCGGCACCCACGTCCCACAGTGGGATTCGAACCCCCGACTCAAGGATCATCAGATCTTTGAGCCCGACGCTCTAACCACTGCGCCACGCGGGCGGCATATTCCAGGTTTCAATTTAATAGGATGGTAGAATGAAACTACATAACTAGAATGAAGTTTAGTTAACGTGCAGAATGATAATAAATGTTTACGTTTGGTATGTGTAATACACTTCTTTTAAACTAAATGCAATGATTTTATGACACAAATTGTAAAATAACAACAGCAGATACAAGTCAGCTGAAGTGAAAACTACGTAGAAATACCACCTGAAAAATTATACACAAGTAAATACAACTTCAATTTACCTGTATATCAAATGCTAAAGTGAAATAAACAACAAACACGGATGAAATAAATGTATTAAACACAAAATCGTTAGGTTGTTGTCACCGGAAACACGTTCAGTTATACAAATACCACAAAGCTCGAGCTCGATCGGAAATACGAGATTCAAACCAAACCCGATGTAAATTAAAGAAATCGACGTTTAAGGGGACTGAACATGTGTAATGTATGTGCAATACCAAACAATGAAATCACCACTTAGGACACATATACAACAGCAATGCCTAATAAAGAAAAACAAACTTGCACATGGACTGATTAAACCAATCTACGCTCTCTCAATAATCACCTGAATAAACCGCCTTGATAAAATACAGTCTTGTCTATATACTGTCAAATTTCAAAAGCTATAGCAGTTAACTTATACAGTATTTAATATCTGGGTAGGATTTACTGATATGTATAGGAATAAAGTGCACAATTAGTAACACCACTTACCTATTCTGACACACTGTTGTTCACTCTCAAATCTTATAACTCAAACTAGTGAATTTTGAAATGCACTTCTAATGAAAACATAGGTTCCTCTCAAGTCAAGACGAAAAGTGTTCAACTTTGGCGGTAAAACCAATAACCAAAACAATAAAACCAACCAAATGCAACTTCACAAAAACTCAACCAATGAAGTCCAAGAACACTATAAGATCTTTGTCATGCCTTAAGGTGTACATGAATGTAGGAACTAGTGAAATAAAGGAGTGGATCTAGGGTTTTCTTACATTTAAGCATATATTTTATGTAAATCGAAAATGAAATTTATTTATTAACCCAATATCACTCTATTACGTATATAGATACGTACTTCCTTGTGACTTCTACATTTTCATTTTATAAACATTTATCTTATGTCATCAACAATCCAATTCTATGTGTCATTGCTCACAGTTAGTTAAAGCATGTGAAGTTATTCGACTTTGATAAACTTGTAAACGTTACACGCGTGAAAGTTCTTTGCACCTCAATGAAGTGATATTTTTTACAGTGTAGAAGAAATACTGCCGTGTCTGTCTTTTTTTGATTGTGTATTGAATTTGAAAGATATGCAATAAATGTTGACACATTATATGAAAAGTGCAATGATTGTATCCATGAACTATGATTGATTTACCATGCTTTTATCATGTATGATTATCATTGAACTTGAAATCTGGTTGTATTGATTCTAAGGTACCTACATTTAGAGTAGAATAGCCAGTCCACAGCTGAGACTGATTATTGACTTAGATCAATTCTGTCCACCATCTATCACAATTAGTGAATCCATTTTTGTGTATTGAGTGAGAAACAGAATGAATGGATGTATGAGTGACATAGAATGCAGGATCATTTTCTCCCCTTCAATGCTAACATAAATGACTATTCAACAACTTGACAAAACAATTACAATACAATTTGCAGTATAGTTTGACAGAATAATTTGTTAGTTAGTTGTTAGAGTTGCTGTGTAGTTCAGTTGTGTAAGACAGGTTTCAATAG
Source organism: Ostrea denselamellosa (assembly GCA_024699665.1). Taxonomy (NCBI): domain Eukaryota; kingdom Metazoa; phylum Mollusca; class Bivalvia; order Ostreida; family Ostreidae; genus Ostrea; species Ostrea denselamellosa. The sequence continues at coordinate 4,737,312 of JAMZEH010000010.1, read as the reverse complement.
GGCAATCAGAAAAGATAGCTTACATAGATAAGTATATTACAACCTTACAAGAAGGTATAATACATATTTAATCAGCAGTCTGAAATTGTCAAAAGGCAATTATAGCTTTTTTCAGAAACAATCGGTCAACCACTTGAAATGTTATTTGAACTCTTAAATGTGTTGTTAATTCATGCATTACGTGATTTATACTTATTTCGTAGTCTAGAGAGTACGGAATTATCGACAACAATCATCATGGAAGAAACACCAGAATTGTATAAAACTTTGGTTGATACTTTGCAAGTATTTAATATTATTCCCAAAGCAGACAAAAGGGAGGAACTAGATATATGGATGAGAGCAAACGTTGAGGAACAAGGATTTACGGACGCAGTGAAATTAGATGTGGGCAGTTCCTTCAAAACTAGCTCATCCATAAATACTACAAGTAAATCTCAATCTAGAGCTTATACCCATCTACCAAGACTAAGTGTATTCTCATGAACATCCGGTAAAGGAGAAACCAGTTTTGATCCTTGGTTTTATGAGTCAAATGCCTTTTACAGGAGAAAACCTTTGCTAAAGAACCCGTTGTACAAGCGATAAGGAAACCACTCAAAGAAAAGGCTGGTCAAGTGATACTCATGTTGATGTAATATTTTGAGGAACCTCATAATTGTATATGGAGAGGGGGATGACAGAGCAACTATTATCAGTAAATTGTATGGTAGCAGACGAGAATATTACAGTTTGGAGTTGTAGATTATAATGCATTATAATTACAACCTTAACTACAGGAGTCGTTAGTAAAGCACATAAAATGTTGCACGGTATGCTCTGGAAAGGTCTCAAACCTGAAATCACAGCTATTACAATGTACGAGAGAGACAAATTTGATACATTTGATGAATGTAGAGTTGCTTTGAGAAGAACTGAAAAGGAAAACAAATTAGACGAAGATATAAAGAAACATTTCAAATCAAGCTGTTGTGGTTCAAACAGAACAGAGAGAAAATTTTGAAGGAATTCTTAGACAGATTACGTACAGGCTTTATAATATATATGGAGAGGACGATCCATATATATAACACTAATGAAAAGGTTGGTAGTATATTATTTAACGTCCCTCTCGAGAATTTTTCACTCATATGGAGACGTCACCATTGCCGGTGAAGGGCTGCAAAATTTAGGCCTATGCTTGGCGCTTAAGGCCATTGAGCAGGGAGGGATCTTTATCGTACCAAACCTGCTATGACGAAGAGTCTCGGTTTTTGCGTCTCGTCCAAAGGACCGCCCTATTTAGTCGCTTCGTACGACAAGCAAAGGTACTGGTGATCTATTCTAACCCGGATCTCTACGGGATCCAATCAAAAGGATAGCACAGGGAATCAGGATGTGATCAAAGAAAATGCTAAAATAACGAACAGTACTCAATCTCGTAATTCCTATAGAAGGTACAAATCAGAGAGATGGGCAAATACGGACATACCAGATCAGGTGCCTAGGAGGAGTAAGCATCCCTTGTCGACAGGTCACACCTGCCGTGAGCAAAGGTACAAATCAGAGAGATGGGCAAATACGGACATACCAGATCAGGTGCCTAGGAGGAGTAAGCATCCCTTGTCGACAGGTCACACCCGCCGTGAGCCCTATATCTTGATCTGGTAGACTGAGTAATCCGCAGGCAGAAGCTGTTTGCAAAGAACGGCCTAACAGTTAGTATGAAACACGTCAGACAGCCTTTGACCTCATGGGAGGTTGTACTGGCAAACTAGATAGTTATAACGACCATATAATTTGCGAAATACTGACTTTAGACGAGACTGTACAAACCCCTATAACATCAACTTGTTTGTTAGTAGCCTGCCTCGATTTAAAACTGATCTTATGCAGAACAAGTTCATGTGTAACGAATTAGTTGAGAGATGTAAACACCATATACAGGTGATAATAGAATATGGTTACATAGATAAGGGAAATTGACGATGGGGAAATTGAAACCATCCTGCTTGTCATAAAGCTAAGTTGTCATCAGCATCTATTTTCAATAAAATACCTTAGTACAGTATCAACATTATCTGCAGTTAGTAAGAAATTTAAACAATATCCCAATTCAGGAATTAGACAACATAATTAACATCGAGTGTGCAGATGGAAATCTTTTACAAGAGGAAGGATTCGTAGAAGTGGAACTGGAAATTCAAGGCATAAAAAGCATTGAATACAATTTTATTAATTATTCCAGACAGTCAAGTCCTGTGGGGATCCAGGACAGAAAGGTCCTCAGTACCCCCTTGCTTGTCGTAAGAGGCGTTTAAATGGGGCGGTCCTTCGGATGAAAACACAAACCCCGTGGCCCAGTGTCACAGCAAGTGTGGCAAGAGAAGGATCCCTCCCTGCTCAAAGTCCATGAATGCCGAGCATAGGCCTAATTTTTGCAGCCCTTCACAGGCAATGGTGATGTCTCCCCGTGAGTGAAAAAGTTTCGAGCAGGACATTAAATAATGTACAACCATCCAAATAGACAGCCAATACAACTTCTAGGAAACAACATTCTAAAGTCATTGACTGAGAATTGCAATAGAGAATCAGGAGGTAGATATCTTCAAACTTCAAGACGCCATGGCACTTTGCATTTAGATCTATGTACTTTAGAAAGAATTAAGAAGGAATAATTTTCGGATTGGTATACTCCGAAATGGGGAATCAGGAACAATCAAAATACCTCCTAATACAAAAATGGTATTAAAAGGATTTATTGAAAAGACAGTGCCATACCATTAGACATCTACCATATTGGTTCCAGTAGCAAATTCCAGCAGTCTAGACTTGAAAACTGGGCCATCTCTACCTTAGTATGACAATGACTCTTCAGAAATAGATATGTGTATAAGCAACATCAAATTATTACACCGAATTCGATACTTTGCGAAATACAGTCAGTTAGCATTGAAGAAATAACAAAGGAATCTACATATATTCCAGAGGTATTAAGCAAGATAATTGTATATGAAACGGGTATTATTAATGAGGAATTCAAACAGACTAATGAGTTTATATCAAGATACAGCGAGATGAGACATAGATGTAGAACATGCAGATCACAGGATTAAATTACCTGATACTCACCTATTCAAGTAACGATATCGGAAAATATAGCGCCATCTATGATTAATGATGTTTGGGAATGTATACAGCTTTTACTACAATCAGGAATCGTCAGAAAATCAAAATCATTATGGGCTTTCAATGTTGTTGTAGTTTTAAAAACTTAATAAAACATTGAGATAGTGCCTATATTTTATACAGCTACATAGATGTTTGCACATCCAAGAATTGAACAAATGGTGGATGCCGTGGGAGAGAGTACGTATTTTTAAGTCATTGATATGAAATCAGGATATCACCAGGGAGAGATATGCAAAAAACACAAGAAAAGAACTGCATTGAAAGTCGGACCACTAGAACTCTACGAAATTAATCTGACGTCATTTGGATTGACAGGAGCACCTGTTACATACCAGAGATTAATGCAAGCAATATTAGATTATCATTTGAAAATATGGTGCACTTTCATGGACGACATCATAATATTTCCTATGACATTCAAAGAACTGGCCTGTTCCATTAACACCTGAGGATGTATGAAGATTTATAGGCTGTTATTAAGGATTTATATGACATTTCAGTCAAGTTGACGAATTGGGGCTATTAACTAGCAAGTTAAGAATAAGCAGACCAAACAGAAAACATGGGAGTGGGGAAATAGACAACAGGAAGTTTTTGATCATTTCAAAGAGAGATTATTTTCAGTCAAATACTATGTTATCGTGATTATAATAAGTAATTGTATGGTGGCTGATTTGTGACATTTTACAGTTTGTCTTTTTTTAGGGGGGGGGGTTGTTGTTGTTGTCATTTTGAGGTTAAATGACGACAAAGCGATAATTAGCGACTTTTCGCCCCGAAATAACGAAAATACGACAAAACGAAAAGTCGTAAAGAATACAAAATTTTCACGTGGAAAAATGACAAAGAAAAACCGCAAATTAGCAAACAATTCAGTCTTTTTTTCTTTTCGTTAGGCATTTTGTCGACAAAACGAAAAGATGACAAAACAATAAATAGCTACTTTTGGCTTTGAAATACATGTAACGAAAAGACGACAATACGATAATTATCGACTTTTCGACAAATAAAACCGACCAATTTTGTAATCTTTTTACTTGACGTTTTGTCGTCTCTTCGAGGCGAAAAGACCACAAAAACAAAAAGACGACAAAATGATAATTAACAACTGTATCATATCAATAACAACAAATAAATCCAGAAAAACCATTTGGCAATTACATACTCATAGAATGGAATACACAAAGAGCATCGTTATACAAAGCATATTAAATTCTTGCAAAATACAGATGTATATAAGTAATGCACATCGCATACTTGTCTAGAAACGCATTAAATGCGGACAGCTATATTCCCAAAACCAGAAAAAATGTAGATGCTCTTTATTCTGATAAATCTTCAAAACAAAATAATATAGCTTTGTATCTCGACATTTACAATACGTTGTCATTTCATTATTCAGACTGCGATACACTGAACCCGTGCCAATTAGGATGTCTTGAATTGGGATATATCAGAGTCGATTTCAATGTATTGAAGTACCGGCCGCGGTAGTTCAGTGGCAGAGCGTTCGCTTCGTAACCTGGAGGTCGCCAGTTCGAGCCCCACTCATGTCATGGCCGCTTCAAACCTAAAACGTAAACATAAGTAGTTGTAGTGATTGCTCCTACGCCAAACGCTTGGCATTTAGAAGTGAGAATCACGGGTCTTTCGGATATGACCTTAAAAATGGAAGTCCCATGTAGCGGCAAGCATTAGCAAGAACCTTCACTGCCACGGTCCTGAGAGCTAAGTATATATCTAAATTTGTGGTACTTCACCTACAGCTGGTACATCTCAATATGAGTGAAAATTTCTCGAAAAGACGTAAAACAAACAATCTAATCGATAAATATATTGAATGCTTCATTGCTTAGGATTTTTGCCGTCTATAGAAATCTGATCATGCATGTACATTTACACAGAACAGTTATTTGGATATATTGCATACACGATTCAAAATTTAATAGATAATCACATACAAACATGAAAGATAATCGCAAATATACATCTGGGTGAAAATGAGGATATTCCATGAAAAGGCTAAAATAAACAGTAACCTATCTTAATCCCTACATTTTTTGAAAATACAAATCAGACTGATGGGCAAACACGGACCTCCGGACATACCATAGGTGGGATCAGGTGCCTAGGAGGAGTAAGCATTCCCTGTCAACAGGTCACACCCGCCGTGAGCCCTATATCTTGGTCAGATAAACTGAGTAATCCGCAGGCAGAAATTATGTGCCAAGAACGGCCTAACAATTGGTATGAAACACTTAAAACAACATTTGACCTGATGGAAGGTTGTAGTGGCAAACTAGATTGTTATAACGACCATAGAATTTGCGAAATGCTGACTTTAGACGAGATTGAACAAACCCTTGAAACATCAACTTGTTTATAAGTAGCCTGCCTCGATTTAAAAACTGATCATAGGCAGAACAAGTTTTTGCATGTCGACTCACTGGACAGTCAATTGGCAAACTAGATCGTTATAATGACCATAGAATGTTCACTGGAATATGTCGAATCGATATATGAATGAAAATGACCATTGTTAATATATATCTAAATGTTGAATTGAAGGCCACAGCAAGAGATTTTTTTCTTCTCATGTAGAAACTTTTCAAGGAATTCTGCTTCATAAGAATATGAAAACAGGTAAACCAGTAAAGAAGCACAATTCGTGCACGTGGGAATTTCACCAAACTGTTGGAAAACCTGATCACCAAAGACTACGAAGATATTGTCAATGAAGAACACTAACATCTTTATAATATCAACTTCAGAGCATTTGTACGTGGAGTCAGAGTGTTGTTTAATAGCGGTAGTAAATTACGACAAAATATTATGACATTTTCCCCGCGATACAACTATGTAGACCTATACGTTGTGTCGTACGTATTTTATTGTGACGTCATATTGGGTGAAGAAATTCTCAGGAAGCCTCCTTAACTATGGTGCGTGTCAAATGAACTAGCCAGTGTGGCTAGTGTCTCAGAATAGTTTCCGTGTGGACTGACTTAGATATATCGTTTCATTGTTTTTCTATGAAAGTTAAATCTTTGTATAAGAGTTAATGGCTGAATAAATCAATGACTGTGATCACTAACAGTTGCGTTTATATTAACACTTTATTTGATGTCAAACTGAGATGCATAAATTGTTTCCTATCTTGTGCCTTTCAATGTAAGAATGCTGACGTCACCTATATTTGTTTATGAAAAAAAGATGCTAGACACAGGGAGCCAACAGCGTTATTAAACATGACTGGGAAAAAATACATATCGACTGTAAAAAAATATTTTTAATCGTTTTTAGACACGCCATTTCCAAATTAAATGAAGCAAAAATATCATTATAGGTAATTGTGTTTAGATAATTTGATACAATATTTAGAAAGTTTGTGGATTTATCAAAATATATATAAAAGTAAAATATTTCTTTAAAGGGGGTTCACACCTGAGTTTTGTAGTATTTTTGTAAGTATTTTTCTGGAAGTGTATTTTTGATTTCAACATTGAAGAAAAATTAGGAAATTAAAATGAACAGGAGTCCCATGGGCCTCATCGCTCATCTTAGTCATCTTGGCTCATATTTAAAGATTTTTCCCTATAACTTTTTGTAGCAGAGTGGTTCTTAAGAAGATTTTTCAAGATTGTCCCTGTATTTTCGTATGTAAAACTTTTAACTTTTAACTCCTATAGTGGCCCCATGGGGGGGGGGGGGGGGGGGGGGGGTCATGATTTTAAAAAAAAATTAAATTTGCAGTATGTCAGGAAACTTCCATGTAAATTTTAAACTTTTTCTGGCACAGTGGATCTTGAGAAGACTTTTAAATGAATCCACATTATTTTTGCAGTTTTGTGATTATCTCCCCTTTGAAGAGGCATGCCCCTTCATTTGAACTGAATTCTCTTTGCCCAAGGATGAGTTGTATTAAGTTTGATTGAATTGGCCCTGTGGTTCTGGAGGAAATAAATTAAAGATATTTTCCTGTATTTTCGCTTGTAAAATTTGATATCATATTGTAGTCCTGGGAGCTATGATTTTAACAAAATGTCAGGAAGCATACATGTAAATTTGAACTGTTGTGGCCCAGTGGCTCTTGAGAAGAATTTTAAATCACCCCACCCTATTTATGCATTTCATCTCCCCTTCGAAGGGGGCATGACCCTTCATTTGAATTCCCTGCACCTAAGTATGATATGTACTGAGTTTGATTGAAATTGGCTCTGTGGTTCTGGAGAAAAAAACTTCGCTATTATCTACTCTTGGAGAAGGGCGTTATTCTTCATTTGATTAAACTTGAATATCCTTCACCCAAGGATGCATTTGCTAAATTTGTTTGAAATTGGCCTGGTGGTTCTGGAGAAGAAGATGTAAATGTGAAAAGTTTACGACGACGCCAACGACGGACAAGTTTTGATCAGAAAATATTACTAGGGCCTTCGGCTCAGGTAAGCTAGAGCCATAGTTCTTGTTAATGAGCTAATGTGTTTTAAAGTCAAATACTAGTAGACTGGAAATAAATAATGACCTTTTTGCACCTGATATAGGGGAAAATTCATAATAGTTTAAAAGAACATATTAGAAGTAATGTCAATTTCTAAAATTGCGCATAAATTAAAAATATTTGGTCTTGAAATTTAAAATGGAGCTTTAAAAAGTGGGGGTTATAGATCAAATTTTTGAAGTATCTGCCAATACTGAATTTTTATACAAAATTTCGAGTAAATTAATTTAGACTTTTTAAAGAATCGGTGTTTTGCTTAGAATAGTACGAGGGCTGATTGATATGCTGTGAGCCTCATATGTAAATGATTGAATTTTGGCGAACATGTTGCATTATTTTTCAACATAATCCCCTTCAGTATCTATACACTTTTGCCAGCGATGTTTAAGGGCCCCAATACCACTTTTACTTTAAAGTTCCACTTCATCGATATAAACTGACCACATGACAGCAGTATTCGGGTACACGGCCTTAAAAAGTCAGGAAATGGTAGAGCTGAAAAAGGACATCGATACTAACTTCCTTCAATACAAGGCTCACAACATATCATTCAACCCTCGTATATGATCCAAATTGATGAATTACAATATTTGCCTTAGTTCCAAGTCTCATCTACGTGTACCATGAATTATGAAACTGAAATACACGTATAGAGGTATAAAAATTGAAGATATATTGGATGAAACAGAAACTGTAAAATCGTGCAGATTTAAAACTTTTTTGATTAAACAATCCTTCCGCCACAAACTATAGTTCCTGTCAAACCCTTTCAAATTTTGAATTGACAAATGTTTTAAATAAGCAATAAATTGTTACTTTTAGTGAAATATAGTGTAATAAATCACAGGGTGTTTGCAAACAAATTGAATAACGCGCGTTAGCACGTTTTGAAAATTTGTTTGCACACGCTGTCTGATTTATCACACTATCCTTCAGAAAGAGTAACAATTTATTGCTTATATATTTACATTATAAAACTTTTCTTTCTGCCCGGATTTTTATAATAAATTTCAAATTTCCCGCTCATCATGGAGGTAAAAGTGCAAGTATTGGAGCAACCATTCATTTGCATAAGAAAATAGTCCACAATGTAAAATATTGCAACCTCCTTATTGCTTCATTTCTTTTTTAAAAAGATTAAAAATGATCAAGTTTAAGAGTTTTAATGGTGATTAATCATTTAAAATAATTCAAACAGTTAAACTACAACAATACAAAATCGTCGTAGGCGCATCCGGTCTATTATCACCCATGTTTATTTCTCTAAGTTGAAGGTGCAATTCGAGAAAGTAGAATTGTTAAAAAATCCAGCACTGTGGTGAGTTTAAAATGGTGTTTCTTTCAAAACAGTGTTTGTATCATAACAATATTGAGGGATATGATTTCTCTTCTATTCAAAAGAAATCTTATGATATGATTGATTTTTGTTTTCAAAAATGAAATGCTATTACTTTGATCTTAAGTAACAGAAAGGGGTTTTTCTAATAGAGTGGAATATTTTCGCCCCTAGTTTCCTCTTATTTCATTGAAGTTCAGTTACATCCATAAATATGAATGTAATTCATTCAGGGAAAATCACTGCAACTGACTAGGGCGTATGAATATCATCGGAATTTTAGTTTGATAAATCCGACAAGTACTTAGTGCTATTTGTTTAAAAAAAACAACAAGTAAATGTAAATATTTGGATATATTTCAGTAACAGATGGGTAATATGTTTGCACCAATGGGATCAGTATTAAACTAGTAAATACTAAGTTAAAGCATCCTGCGTATTTGTGCTCAAAAGATGAGGAGAGAACTTCCTTAACGGTATATGTGCCGTATTAAACAGTGTTGTGTTCGATTTCGAAAGCCAAACCATGTATTTTGTCAAACTATGAAAAATAGTACGACTTCACACTTTCGACATGCACATATACCTCTTTCTTCCACACCCATGAGGTAATGGCAATGTTGTCTTAATATGGCTATGGGGTAAGCATATACATATCAGATGTTTTTGTCTTCAACACCTTTACCAATTAAAATGATAGCCATTTCCTCAAAAATGTAACCGATGTGCATATGTTTATATACTCCAACTATTTTATCGGCTGGCAATGAAAATGAAATGTAAAATAAAAGGAATATAACGTCCTTCATGAAGTCTGCAGGAGTGAAACATCGCAGTTCATATCCTCATGTATATCTAAAAAATAAAATTTATTTTTTAAATATTTACATTTCCTATGTTTTGCCTTCGATATCTTTACCAATTGTAATAATAGCCATTTCCTTATGAATGTCATGCAGCTGTGAGTATGAATCTGGAGAAATATAGTGGGGTTTTTTTTTTCTACGGCTGGGAATTCGGACAGAAATGAAAGTAGAAGGTAAATATGACTATCAATTAAATGAGAGCCTGAACAGCAACGCTTCACGCCGGTACATTTCATGAAGCGCTTCACGGAGAATTTCCTTCATGCCCTTAGAATACCTGCCTCAGTGAGTCTCATTACATGTTAAAATATCAAATATGTATATGCTTTGTTGTCAATTTTAGTTAATCAATCCTTTCAATTTTCACTTTCTTTTTTCTGTATTTCTATCTTTCTACCTTGTGATATGTACTGAGCGTATGGAAAATGGTGTGAATCTTTCAAAATCTTCAATGATTTTGTCAGCACTTTTGTCCTTTTAATAAGTATCTCCTTTTTAGTATTATGAAATTCCATATGCATTTTTGGACAGAAACATACGGAACGCATTTTAAGCTCTCTTCTGAAAAAACATTTTGTCCATAGTAATGAAGTTTACTCAAAGAATAAATAACTGGACAGAAACATACGGAGTAGATTTTCAGCTACCCTAAAAAAAACTCTTCTGTACAGAAATGAAGTCAACTCAAAGGAACAAATTATACAATCTTGGTTAGAAATTTATTTCTGAATATGTCAACTTAAGATGCATAAATCAGTTATTATTTCCTGTGTTGTACCTTTCAGTGTAAGTATGTGGACGTCACCTGAGTATGTTTATGGGGGGAAAAAGATGCTAGACACAGGGAGCCAACAGCGTTATTAAACATGACTGGATTAGATTAAAAATACACATCGACTGTAAATTTTTTTTTACCATTTTTAGACACGCCATTTCCAAATTAAATGAAGCAAAAATATCATTATAGGTAATTGTGTTTATATAATTTGATACAATATTTAGAAAGTTTGTGGATTTATCAAAAAATATATAAAAGTAAAATATTTGTTTAAAAGGGTTCACACCTGAGTTTTGTAGTATTGTAAGTATGTCTTGGGAAGTGAGTATTTTGATTTCAACATTGAAGAAAAATTAGGAAATTAAAATGAACAGGAGTCCCATGGGCCTCATCGCTCATCTTAGTCGTCTTGGCTCATATTTAAAGATTTTTCCCTATAACTTTTTGTAGCACAGTGGTTCTTAAGAAGATTTTTCTTTTCAAGATTGTCCCTGTATTTTCGTATGTAAAGCTTTTAACTCCTATTGTGACCCCATCCTAACCCCCCTCCCCGGGGCCATGATTTTGTATGTCTTTTTTGCACTTGTACAGAGTTCAGTAAGTTTATTATAACTACCGAGAGCACAACTGAACAGACAACGAACTTTATAGATTATTATAATTGGAGATATGAGATCGCAATTTTTAAAGGGGGGACTGGGGGCTAGTACCAATGTACAAATGTAATTGGGCACTCAGGTATCCAAGTGTAAACACAAGTACCCGATCCGAATGTTCACCACGTTCTGGACCAATGAATGTTGGACATTCCTTCTCCCTGTCTCCAGCGCCACCTAGTTTATATATACCTGACATTTAGTTTTAAATTACCAGACTGTGGCCTCCGCCCCTCGTTTGTGCAAGGTGGAGGTGAATCTAGCCATGACAGGCCACGAACCACAGATATTACCTTAGCCATTTACTTTGAACAACTTACGTGCTAAATGTATTTATGTAATTGCATCCCAAATCATGTTTCCTGTTTTGTAGGCAGAGATGGCGGTGGGGGTGGGGGCAGACAACCGGGTTATGAGACCGCTATATCCCAACGTGCACTAATGTATTTTCCAGTCCCCACCACAGGACAAAGGAACTATGCACCCCCATAAAAATTGTGTATATGTGGATTGACTTATTGTTTGGGTTTTACGCTGTTCTAGCAGTATTTCATCCATTTTACGGCGGTTAGATGACTGAAATATGTTTGGTTATGAATGTTGAAGTTTCCCTGACGGCCCCCACTGAGTCTACTCTTTTTTGAAAATCAGGGAAATAAATTTTTTTGGAAAAATTACTCGTAAATTAAAGGATACTCTTTTATGCTTTCGGTTAAAACATCCGGAAAGATGATCAAATAGCGGTATATCCTGCACTGAAATTTGTGGACAAACTTGATACCTGTTAAGTCTGGAGATTTAAGTTGTTTATTTTACGTTCCATAAATTTCTATAGACATATGCTTAGGGCTCAGAGCCGTAGCAGTAAGGGTTCTTTAAAGTGCCAACGCCTGTCGCGACACGGACCTCCGTTTTAAGGTGTCATATCCGATAGACCCGAGATCTTCAATTCTAAATGTCATATGTTTGGCGAGGGCGCAATCACTAAATATGGGTAAGTCTTAGGTTTGACGCGGCTATGGCACGAGAGGGGGTTGAACTCACGACCTCCAGGATACGAAGCGAACGCTTTAACAACTGAGTCCGTATGAGAGAAAATTTCTCGAGTGGGACGTTAAACAATATATAATCAATCAATTAACCACTGAGCTACCGCGACAGGTTATTTGATCGATTGATTTGGGGTTTACGCCGTTTTGGTAGTATTTAAGCCATTTTACGGCGGTTAACTAACTGAAATATGTTAAATTGTGAGTGATGAGGTTTCCCTGACGGCCCCCAGTGAGCCTACTCTTTTTCGAAAATCAGGGAAACGATCTTTTGCGTGCCAAGGGAATTGTGATCCTTGACACGGGTCACCATTTAACGTCCCATCCGAAGGAAATAAAGTTAAAAATACGTACACAGGTAAAATGCATATAAATTTGTGTATATAAACAGTTATATATCATAAAATGTTCAAATTTTTCTGTAAAAATCTCACCCTTCTAAATATTTTATAGTAATATGATAGTCAGTATTTGTAAAAAGTTCTTGTATTGATTGCACGTTATTAAAACGTCGATGTCGTATCGGTGTAAAATCACTACAGTCTAAAAGAATGTGGTATACAGTTATTGAACAGTCAAACGCTATACATTCGGGTCAAGCTTCTCTGTTGAGTAGACACAAATGTGTAAATTTTGAATGTCCTTATTCTCGAAGTAATAACTTCTTCCTCGCGTTTCAGTATGACATTACACGGTTTATTTACTTTGTTTTGAATAGAATAAAGTTTACATTATTTACAGAAATCCCAACAGATTTGCCAAAGAGAATTTACGTATAGTTTTATGAAATATTTTAAATCAGTGTACGGAATTTGAAAGTGTAAAATGTCATATTAAAGTGCATCTTTTGCCGCTTTGTCTGCTTTGGTCTTACCATGAATACCAATATGACTTGGAATAAAGCGGAACTGATCTATTTTATAGTTAAAAGACAGTGCTGGTGTAAAATATCTAAAATGTACGTATGATCAATATTCATATTGCCAACTGACTGTAGACAAGACAAGGAGTCTGAGAATATAGTAAAAAGTTTAAACGTACTCGTATGCAAGTTGAATAGCCTTAGCTTCGGCGGTATAAATTGTTGCTTCATTGGGAAGAAGTGCAGACGTCATTTGTGATTACTGCAGCAGCAGCGACTTTATTTTGGCCTTTTGAACCATCTGTATAAATATCAATTGTAGAATGTTTGAGTTGTTTTATTTCGGATAATGTTTGCTTAAAAACAACGGAATTTGTTTCACACTTTTTATATTCAGAAAGTGATGTGTCTACATTGGGTTTTATTAATATCCTTGGCGGTATTTCAGAACGTGTTGCGGATTTTACAATGTCCAAAGGTAAGTTAGAATCATCTAGATGTTTTTTAACTTTTTGACCGACTGATTTTATACAAGTCTTCTTTGCGACCGATTGGTGATTTAATTCATCAGAGCCCACTGGGGTAGAGAACACTGTTGTAAGTTATCTGAAACAGCCTTGACCAGTTCAATACAACGCATTACACTACGGCCTAATCAGGTAGTAGTGACTGGTAGGTTAAGGTTATTTCCCCCTGACAGTTGGGTCGCAGCATCGTGGCCTGCTCAAAATGGGATTAACATCAACTCCCCTTAGTCTTGATTTCAGAATCTGAAAGGCCTTCTCGAGCTAGTTCAGTTTCTATATCTAATCTGAAACTGTGATACCTAGAATAACCCGGAACCCAAATACAATGCAGTGATTTCTGCAATATGGTTTGGAACTGGTGTTTTGTAAGAAATTTAGTGTTCAAATGTGCTAACAACTTGCTAGTTCCCTGGCCTGGATTTTTCGAAATAAACTTAAGTCAAAACTTGGACTTAAGTCCGAAACGTCATTGAAACTTTGACCGTTCATATAAATGAAAATTCAAACTCAAGTTTGACAATTTTCGAGAAATCCAAGCCTGAAAACCATCCCTAAATTGGGACAGTTAGTTGTGAAATTTGTTTAGAGCAGCGGAATATGCTTGATGTGCAGATGGTTCCAGAAAACCGTGAAGTAGTCTGTCAGCTTCCTGTTTTAAATTTCTTAGATGTGGCCTTGTACTGGAACGGCCCATGGGTCTGTTTGGGTTGCCAACCAGCTGAATTTGTTACTCTGTGAACGATATAAGTAGTCGGTAATGAATTTTTGTTAAGTTGATGCCTAAATACCATTAATACCAAGAGTTAACTTGCGACAGATTAAAACAAGCTTGCGGACGAGTTTCATATTTGGATATAGACTTGTTTATGACGTGGACTACTGTCAAATTGTTGATGTCGAACAAGAATTTAAAATTTGCAAATTGGCTTTGTCATAATGTTAAGGAGACTACAACTGGGAATAATTCCAAGAACATCACGTCCCTAGTGATGCCTTGCTCCACCCAGGAATCTGACCAGAACTCAGGTGCCCACTTCTCTATGAAATAGATGTCAGTCCATTAAGTCCCCCCAGCACTGTCTGCCAATATCAATTATACTGCTGTGTACTCAGGACTGGCATGAAATGACATATATTGTAATAATGATTTCCAAACTGTGAGACTTGCTGTTACGTTTTTGTTACCCTAATCCTGTGGTGCTGTCTATATTTTTTTTTTCATTCACGAGGCAGAAGGCCCATCCAGGGTCAATAGCCGTACAAGCAAAGTTAAATAAGCCATTGGGTAACTGCATTTCTTTTGAAAAGACCTTTGCATTCAAGAAGTAATCTATTCTACGATTGAGCTGATCTAACTTTTCGAAAAGGAAGATCCCCACGGGGCTGACAGATTTGGAGTAACTGGATGCGAAATTTTGAGAATGAAAGAAAAAGTCATAGATTGTATTAACAAAAATTTGCTCCAGTGATTCTGAAATAGACACTATTTCTAATCAGTTTAATGACATGGGCAAGTGAGTTTCCAGGAGTAGTCGGAGCAATTGATAGCTCACACATTTCTATAGAACCCCCTGTTCAAAATCCCAATTTCTGTTACAATACAAAGACATTCTACTCTATTGTCCTGCAAAGAATTTGTAAAGTCACCCTACATTTTATTCACACTAACAACGGATGACCAATTCGGGTCCACAATGCAAAGGTTCTAAGAAATTCAAGTATCTGGGATGAAGGGTTTCAAAATTGTCATTATGATCGGAATCCTATATACGCTTCAAAATAAAATGCACCCGCAATAGCGATATGCCAACAGCTTTGGTAATATCACGTGTACCTACCATCATTTTCAATTATTTCCCTGACTTTTGAGACATTTGCCTTCCCTGTTACAGTCACAGATTTTGCTGCATCTTTGACGGACTCTGTGCCAGTGAGAAATTTCTTTCCCCACCTACGAACTGTCTCATAAGATCATATCTTATCATATCTTATAAGATCATATCTTATCTTATCATATCTTATAAGATCATATCTTATCAGACCCATAAACTTCCCCCAATTCCTTAAAAATCTACATTATCTAATATCCTAGTTTTGTGCAAACTTTCATATAAGCTCTAATTTCTTCAATATTCTCAACCCGTTTCCCAACCATTTTTACAACAGTGGTCAGCGACTGGCTCTACTGAAATGACTATGAGTTTAAAACTATGTGGCGCTGAAGGCTTGTGTTTATACCGTTGGAAATGTGCAAAGGCGTTATCTCGCTGTAGTACAATACACATTGCATGTCGAACAGCCCTCGTATGTATTTTAAAAAAGCAAAATAAAGATTTGTTGATATAAAGTTATAATTTGTAAAATATAAATGAAAACAACTGCATAAATTTTGAACTATTACTTAGACCTTAAACATAACTGCAAAGTATGTAGTCTAATGTCATTTTCTGACTCAGATTCTCGAAGGTTTTAAATCTGGCAATGCAATGTACACATAAGCAAAGTAAAACAAAAGCAAAGTAAAACAAACTGCAATTTGGGAAAAACATGAGAAAATAATATACATGTAATAGCACATAGGTTTCAGTGCACTGTATCTATGAAAAAATGTTATTTGGCACCTTCAAAAGTGAATAGTGCATATTTTCGAAATAATTATTAAATGTTCATGGTTCATACTATGATAGGTTGACATTTAAGTCTTTTTTTAAATAAGTTTGTCTTTAAATCTCAGAAACCCTTCAAAACAGTTTTTCCTGGTGTTTTCTTTCAGGATCTGCTTCCATTTCCATCAGTCTTCTTTTCATAGTATCAGTACTGTTAATTACATGCATTGGTGCAAATGTAAACAAAATTGCAGTCACTGCCATTGATATAAAACATAAACGCTCCCAATGTTGATGTACCAGCTGTGTATATCGACAAATAATTATAAAATTGGATGCCTTCATCAAGTTAAAAAATGTTTACCATTAACTTTCAATTTGATTGATTGTATATTGTTAAAGTCGCGCTCGAGGTATTTTCACTCATATGGAGACGTCACCATTGCCAGTAAATGGCTGCAAAATTTAAGTCTATGCTCGGCGATTACAGCCTGTAAGCAGGGAGGGATCTTTAACCTGCCACACCTGATGTGACACGAGGCCTCGGTTTCTGCGGTCACATCCGAAGAACAGTCCCATTTAGTCGCCTTTTACGACGATCAAGGGGTACGGTGGACCTATTCTAACCCGGATTCGGTTATAACTTTCCAGGTTTCATTAGGTGTTGTGTTGGGAAATATGCACAGATTAATGACATTGATGAAAGACCATGGACCCGTAAAAAAAGGTGACACTATAACGTTTCCGTATCAGCTCAAGTACTCCTTCATTGCACAAACTGTCTCCAAGGCAGTGGTGACCCACTTCCCAACCACAGTTCGTGCAAAAAAATAATAAATACATGTATTAAACCACTAGTGCTCAATACTTGGTTCTATGACTGTATTATTAAAATTTTATTGAAAATGATGGGAGATGACAGTAGAGAAGTAGTTTGCTTTTACTAAATTTCGCCCAAATGACCCTTTTATATTTTTCCTGTCTTTCTGTAACATCATCTCACTGACGTCTTCCTTTGCCTCTTTGATAGAGATTTGGGAATTTTCCTCCATCAACTGTTCGAAATTTTTGTCAAACTGTGATTGGTTTTCTCCCCATATTTCGTCAATAAGAGGAGTAAAATTCACATCGTCATCTTCTTCACTGGAGTCAGTCATTGTATCATTTTCATCTGTGTCTTCTTCCATTGGACAGTCGTTTTTGATGTGTCGTTGCAAATTATATGAGCTGGCAAACATGGTTCCACAATTAACGCAGGTCGGGTATACCTTCTCAGTATTATTATGTTTTGAAAGTCATGGATAGGAACATAGGTCTTGAGATACAGTGAGATCCTTTGCTGTCACTGGATTAAATTTAGGATAATCCTGGGTGGATCTATGGCAGACCATCTTCTCTATTTGATCCTGGATGTTTGGGGACAGACTCGTCAGATTTGCTCTGGAGACGTACTCACTCTTTGATGGTTTTGATCAAATGACAATTCATGTTCAATTGTTCTCTTATATAGGGTTCAAATACCTTCGTCTGAAATCGACTCGATTCAGGAGTCATTTGCTTTAAATTCAAAATTAATGATCCATATGGTATGGCGACTGCTTCATATGCATCAAGTAATTTCTTGGCATTGCCAGGATACATCTGCCTTCCCAAGATTGCAATCTGCTGTCGATCTTTGGGAGTTTTAAACAGAACTATGTATGGACTCTTCGAACTCATTGTTCGATTTTCTTTTCCTTTGTTGAATAAGTTCTTCATGATGCAGATCACACTGAAGTTACGATGGTGTGCACTTTTGGTAAATATTTCACAAATTTTCTTGTTCTGGGTGGCATTCTTCATCATGTCGTCAATAATTAGCAATGTTTTATCACAAAGGCCAATGAATGTATCAGGTTTTATATCCTATGTGATACACTATATACACTGAATCCGACAATTTGATTCCTCGTAAAGGGGTTGCCATCGCTTATAAATCCATAATATTCTTCCCGGTACAGGGCTAATAACTCGCTCATTGTGAAGCAGCAGTATCTTTATCCGGGTCGATTTTCCACACATCGTTGGTCCAGCAACAATCATTCTAAAGGGATAAGCAAATTTAAAATGCCCATCATTCACCGATGAACTTCGAGGAAGCCGAGGAAGAGTAGGAGTAGTGAAAATCTGAGGAGCAGGTGTGATGCACAGAGAAGGAGGAGGTTGAATACATTGAGGAGGAGGAGATTGGATACATGGAGGAGGAGGTTGGATATATGGCAGAGGAGGAGGTTGAATACACTGATGAGGAGGATGACAAGGAGTAGGTTGGATATACCGAGGAGAAGGAGTTTCATTGTGCTTGAAATAGGATACACTTGTTTGAGGGTAGGGGTGGTTTCTTCCATGAACAATTCGTTCGTGTCATCGCAAATTATCATGCCTTGAAAATCTGCGCTGACAAGCGGTACACGATGTTGAGTGCATGGCTGTCCAATAAGAAATGAATATTAGATTTGACTTTGTTCTGTTATATACTAAATTTGGAACTTATTTTAATTTAGAACTTCATAAATCGATTTCCGGAAGACCTCGATTCCGAAACTCTCGAGTTTCCGAGAAAACGGTTTCCAGCAATCCCAGTTCCAGTTATCCTTGGTTCCCGGTAATCCAATGTCACCGGCAAAGAAGATTGTCGCGCCGCGGCGCCATCCCGGATACTTTATATTTGTGGAAATTTCACATGAAATCCTTAGGACAACTTTATTACTTTGCAGTCAATGACCCGGATACACCCCCGGTCTGACCTCTACTCGTCGAGACCTTCATTTTGATAGGTCACACGATAGTCTTACGACAACTTTTTTTATTTTGCACTCAATAACCCTGAAACACCCCCGAACTGAACTCTACTCGTCGAGAGGTCACATGATAACCTTGCGACAACTTTCTATTGCACTCAATGACCCCGTATCACCCCCACGTACCCCAGACACCGATTCCCATCTTCGTGTTCACTTTTGGTTTCATTGATAACGTCCCTTGATATGTCCGAATTTGAAAGTAGATTTTAAATACTCAGTTCATTTGTGTAAAAGATTACTGCTGCGTGAAGGTTACGGCTAATACAGAGGGATACATGAAACAGATGTCACGAAGAGGTCATCCATGACCTTGCTACATTGTCCCCCCCCCCCCCCCCACTCCTCGCTTTTCAATAGAAGGGGATTGTCCAGATAATCTCTCCATTGTTTTTCCCATTGTTCTTTCACACAGTGGACTCATTGTTTATCCCATGCATATGTCCGCTATACTACTGCCAGCATCAACTGCGAAACTGAATCTCGGTTTATATGGTATATCATCAAAAGGATCGGCCTTCGCGCCCCGCAGTGGGATTCGAATCCTCGCATGCTCTCAGTCGGAACTGCAAGCAAGCGGAGGATCTCAATTATTTTATTTGCAACCAGTTCTCCAGTAGTTCTATCTGTATTTGCAATGTCAACGAATTTCTCCTAATTGATGGCAGGGTGGTGTTCTCTACTATCTTGAAATATACGTTACATAAAAAACTTCTTCATATTCATGGTGTTCTGAATTATGATGCTGTAAAAAGGGATTTGTTATTCCAAAGCTGGTTGTACATTTATATCATTTAATGTCCCTCTCGAGAATTTTTCAGTCATATCGAGACGTCACTATTGCTGTTAAAGGGCTGCAAAATTTAGGCCTATCCTCTGAGCTTATGACATTTGAGCAGGGAGGGATCTTTATCATGCCACACATGCTGTGACACGAGGTCTTGGCTATTGCGGTCTCACCCGAAGGACTGCCCCCATTTAGCCGCCTCTTACGACAAGCAAAGGTTACTGGGGACCTATTCTAACCTGGATCCCTACGGGTAATTTTCCCAAGGTATTTCTATAAGCAGTAAAAGGTTGCGTATCAAATGTATTTTGATGTTGGATATTTAACTGAAGAAACATAACACAAAACTTAGAAAGACCGTTTAAGATTTTGCTGAAGCTCAACCATGAAAACCGATTCATCCCAAAAGATCTGAACTGATAACTATTTTTGTATTAACCCGTATTTTTTATCTGAGCGAATAGCTGTTTGTCACTTGGCTACCAAGTTCGGTAGGGATTGATTCCAAATATAACTTATCTTTTCAGCTGATGACATTGTGTTCAACTTTATTACACCTGTTACAATTTTACCAGGATCATAAAGATCCAAATGATCGTCAGACTGATTGATTGTTTATGGTTTTACGCCGTTTTGGCAATATTTCAACCATTTTACGGTGGTTAACTAAATGTTCGGTAGTTATATGTAGTTTTAATGTTTCCACTGACGGTCCCCAGTGAGTCTATTCTTTCGAAAATCTGGGAAACGATCTTTTGTGTGTCAAGGGAGTTGTGATCCTTAACACGGAGCACCCTTTAACCCCCAACCACACCCCCCCCCCCCCCCCCCCCGATGGACATGAATGATGTTCAGAAAATTTTCTATCTTTCCCACGTTTTGTTGTCTTTCTGATTTCATTGTCACACGATTGACTATCTATCTTTTCATCTTGCAAGTTCGTGGAGATTTCTGGAGACTCAATACAAACTTTTCATTTTTTTTTTATAGGCAGGCTTCTTCATTTCACCAGATTCAGTAGGTGATAAAGGGAAATAAACCACGAAATAATTTAGTGCATAATTGTTTGGGTTGTTGTTTTCAGTATGTGACCACATGATGAAGATTGATTGATTGATTGATTGTTTGTTTTACGTCCCGTCGAGAATTTTTCACTCATATTGAGACGTCACCAGCTGTAGGTAAAGTACCACAAATTTAGACCTATGCTTAGCGCTCAGGGCCGTAGCAGTGAGGGTTCTTTAACGTGCCAACGCCTACCGCGACACGGGACCTCCGTTTTTAAGGTCATATCCGAAAGACCCGTGATTCTCACTTCTAAATGCCGAGCGTTTGGCGAAGGAGCAATCACTACCTATTTTTCGTCTTAGGTCGAGCGGGGCTCGAACTCACGACCTTCCGGTTACGAAGCGAACGCTCTAACCACTGAGCAACCGTGACCGGTTTCTTGGTGAAGAAATTTTCTTGGTGAAGAAATTTTCTGTCCAAAGCAACATTTTGTACTCTTGGGTAACATATAATGGATTCAGTGTACTTGCTGCTGCGAATGTATATATATATATATATATATATATATAAACTTTTCTGGTACAAGTGAGGTGTCTGACACTGCCGACTACACAACACATTGTATATTTGTGGCATGAGAACACATATTATTGTAAGCTACCTGTGATGCATACTTTCTGGAAATTTTACAAGTTCTAATAAGGTCATGCCACGAAGTTCATTATGTCCCTCTTCATGACCAAAGGTGACTTTTGATAGAATCAGTGTCTATCTGCATATATTTTCACATTGCATATATCTACAAGGTCACCTTTTTGGGTAAAGCGTCTCAGAAATTTCGTCTGCATTAGCGTCTCGAGGCAATATATCAGACCTTTTCCCACTCAGATAGTGTAGTCTTTCTTGCAACCTGCGTATCTTAAATATACGTCGAACTGCAAACCTTGCCAGCCTTTCGCTGCTGCTTTCAGTAGGAAGGCATGCAGGAGATCACAATCCTTTTTATACGTGATACCCATTGCATCTATTAGCGTGTGTTAGAATCCCAAGGAAATTAGGTTACAGTAAGCGAAAATCTACTAATATTATTACAAACGATTGATTGATTGATTGATTGATTGAATGTTGTTGTTTTTCGCCACACTCAACAATTTTTCAGTTATCTGGTAGCGTCCAGTTTTTTGTAGGTGGAGGAGAGAACCCAGATAAAATGTACCCGGGAAGAGACCACCGACCTTCCGAAAGTAAACTGGTAAACTTTTTCACATATATCGGTGCGAGCGAGAATCGAACCCGCGCCGACTATAGGTGAGAAATCTTGTGATTTAGCGCAATGATCAAACCACTTGGCCACGGAGGCCCCTTTATTACAAAAGAAGACTAGACAGTTGTGACAGTCTAAACTATGGCAATATCAATTACTTCAAATGGACTGGTTCACGGTTTTTGAAAAGATGGTTTTTTTTCATTTATGACGCTAAACATTACAACTCATTTAATATTAACAACCATTCTTTGAACTTTCTGGGCGCAAAGATAAGAGCAATGTTTTAGCCTAACTTTGTGTTATGTAAACAAAGACCCGAGTCATTTAATGTTTACAAACAAAGCAATGAAATGTTAATTTTGTAATCGTAATTTTTCACAGTCAAAATGTTTTACTTTGAATAACACATTTTACCTAATGAATACTTGAAATGTGATATAAATATTCAACTTAGATCGATATCCATTTATTTTGAAACTTCGTAAACAATAGCATACCTAATCTTTGTTTACAATACAAATAACAAATTCTCTACAACGAGCTTCTGTCATACTGTAGAACCTTAAATCGTTCATATATATATATATATATATATATATATATATATATATATATAGAGAGAGAGAGAGAGAGAGAGAGAGAGAGAGAGAGAGAGAGAGAGTAACAATATTGCGTGATTTGATATTTGCTCTATCCAACGAATTGAAATGGTATATTTATTTGCGAGGCTTGTCGAGCGAATAAATCACCATTTCAACTCGTTGGATAGAACAAATATCAAATCACGCAATTATAGATGTTCTATTTATCTTATTCCCTCCTTTTATCACTAGTTTTGAGATGATCCCCAATAGAACAAAACAGCTGATTTAAATCATTGATGTATCACTACCGATAGTTGTGCTTGTTTGTGTTACTACAAGAAGCAATATAGTGCGACAAATATTATACAGTTACACAGATTTTTATTCGAGCTATCGATGAAATTTTTGGAAAGTTGGAAATAATTAAACCTAGTACTTAATTATTGCATTTTAAAATCAAATTATTGTATTTCTTTACTGAGTATATATTTTGTTGACGTACATCTTGACGTACTTGAAAAAGGTTTGGTTGCGACATTTTAAAATCATATCAAGGATCAATGACGGTAGACTGATATTACTTTAATTTAGATAAAACAGTGATTTTAGTTAACAAAGTGTTTGTTATTGGAGTTACAATGTTTTTAAAAAGTCAGATTTCACCTGTTTTCTTTGAGGGGAGTTACCGACACAACATTCTTTTTAAGTCCGTCTCTCCATGTGGAGAATCGGGTCATGGATAAGTCCCCTCCACTCTGTCCTGTCTTTTGCTTTCCTGACAGTTTCATTCCATGATTTAAATCTCAGTTGTTTTCTTTCTCTTTCTACAGTTCTTCTCCGCGTCTCCTTTGGCCTTCCTTGTTTTCTCTTACCTTCTGGTGTCCATATTAATGCTGTTCTGGCGTGCCTTTCTGGTGTTAATCTGAGCACATGGTCAATCTATTTCGACGTTCTGATTCGTATGATGTGCTTATCTTTTCTATTCCTGCAGTTTCTCTGATGTTCTTATTTGTCATCTTTACTGGCCAAAATATCCTCATTATTTTTCGTAAGCATTTATGGAGAAAGGTATCAAGCAGTTCTTCATCTTCCAAGTTTCTGATCCATACAGCAGGACCGATATGACATTTGACTTGAAGATCTCTATTTTGGTATTTTGTGACAACTGGTTGCTTTACCAAATTTTGTTGAGTTTGTTGTAGGCTATCCTAGCATATCCGAGTCTTCTCTTTATTTCTTTGTTTGTTCCTCCTTCTTTATTTACAGTTGCCCCAAGATAAATGAATGTGTCTACTTCCTCTATTTCATTTCCATTCAGTGTGATACTTTGGTCGTTCGTGTTGTTCATTCCCATGACTTTTATTTTTGCCGAGTTGATGATTAGGCCTGTGAATTTAAAGATGGTGTTTAAAATATCTGATTTCTGTTGCATATGTTCTTAACAATTTGAATGTAGGGCAATATCATCTGCATAATCAAAGTCTCCTAATATTGTTGTGAAATTCCATCGGATGCCAAAATTGTTGTCCTTTGTTGTTGTCTTCAGGATCCAGTCAATTACCAAAATGAATAGAAATCCCGACATGCTGCAGCCCTGTTTTACTCCACTTTTTACTGAGAATCATTGTGGCGTCCCATCCCCATCAATTACTGCACATTGGTTGTTTTTATACATCACTTTGATCATGTTTATAAATTTTCTTGGTGTTGTGAAATTTTCCATAACGTTTGTTGGAGTAGACAACATCACTGCAGAGGTCCTCAAGGTAGACATAGAACTCGCAGTTAACAAAATTTACCAAATCATAAGTATGGTATGGAGACACGAAGTAGCACCTGAGGATTGGAGTAGAGGATTGATAGTCAATCTCTCCCCCCCCCCCCAAAAAAGGCGACTGGACACAATGTGGAAATTGGCGAGGGATAACGTTAATGGTAACAACTGCAAAAATAATAGGGAAGATAATAATTTCCTAAATAGCCAAAGAATTGGATAAAATAATAAGGGAAAAATAGGCTGGGTTTAGAAAAGAAGGGGAACAATAACAGAACAGACATACATTCTGAGAAATACAATAGAACAAGCAGCAGAGTGAAGATCAGATCTATACCTATTATTCATAGACTACGAAAAGGCATTTGACAGTGTTCATAGAGAAAGCGACACATGGTACTGTATATTCATACATTCGTTTCGTCTAGAATAGCTGTAGTTATTGTTTACACCTTAATTCAATGAATATTTTTGAAAAGATTAATAAACAATTTTATGGGGTTTTTTTTATTCATTTATCCTATTAATAAGCAGGAGAGCAAACAAAGGAATGATGAAGCGAGGATCATCTCAAAAATAGTTCGGACCGGAAGAGTTTTATACAACGGGCGTATGATAAAGTTATCGTTTATCACACTAGCGATATGCACCACACGAATGCGATAAATAGAGGATATCTATATTGCGTGATTTTATATTTGCTCTATCCAACGAATTGAAATGGTGTATTTATTTGCGAGGCTTGCCGAGCGAGTAAATCACCATTTCAACTCGTTGGATAGAGCAAATATCAAATCACGCAATTATAGATGTTCTATTTATCACATTCGCTTTTTCTATCACTGTGGTTATGAGATGATCCCCAATACAACAAAACAGCTGATTTAAACCGTTCCCGATGCGCAATTAGCGACATTTGTGCTTGTTCGTGTTCCTACGCGAGAAAAAATACAGTGTGATAAATATACAGTTATATAGATTTTTATTCATGGCCATCAATGAATTTCTTGGAAGGCATTTCAATGATTAAGTATATTATTTAATTATTCCATTTTTTATTTTATTAAACTATTATATTTCCTTACCGAGTATTTATTTTGCTGGCATAACATCTTGACGTACTTGGGAACAAGTTTTGGTTGCGACATTTTGAAATCACATCAACGATCAATGACAGTGGACTGATATTACTTTAATTTAGATAAAACAGTGATTTTAGTGAACAAAGTGTCATTGGATTTACAATGTTTTAAAAAGCCAAATTTCACGTGTTTTCTTGTATATTAGAGGGCGAGAATAGGACTCCCCGAGCCAACAGCATCGCTTAGTACTGTACATATGTCCATATTTGTTACGTCTAGAATGACTCTAATGGCTCTAGTTATTGTTTATACTTTAATTCGATTAGTATTTTTGAAAAAAAATAAAAAACATTATTTTAACTTTTGTTTGTTTGTTTTTTAATTTGTTTACCCAATTAATGAACAGGAAAGCAAACTAGGGAACATTGAAGCGGGGATAATCTCAAAAGTAGTTCGGATTGGAAGTGCTTTATTCAACGGCCATTTGATAAAGTTATGGTATATCACACTAGCGATATACACCACACGAATGAGATAAATATACATCTTTGAAAAACCTAGAATATAATTTATTTCGTCAAAATTATGTGATTTGATTCTAACCTCATACCTCAGTAAGTACACAAATGTAATACTCAATTTTTAAAATAAATCGTGACCAAGAGGCTATCATTTGTTTGTGAAGTGCAAATTTCATGGTATCTGGGTGATGTCTCCATTTTCAGCAAAATGTTTCCTACGAAACCAACATTTTACAAGATTTGAATTTGTGCAGCAAAAATGAAAGGGACAAATCTATTGTCTTTTCACATTTTTTTTATATAAACAATAAGTTAGGTGATGCGAGTATTAAATGAAAAGACACTGACTCTGAAACTTCTCGAAATAAATATCATTTATTATATTAACATGATATTTCAATTGTATAAGAGTTTTGTAACCTTATTTTTGTGAGTAGGAGGAGGATATTGATAATTATCTCTTACGCCCCATTCCTTATTTGCCAAGATTCATCTTGATGACATGAATTTTTCCTTTCAAATCAACTTAGCAAAATAACACTAACGTCACATTTGAGTCACGTGAATGTGGGTTTTTCCATGGAAACTTCACGTTCTCCAGTTCTGAAGTAATCATATTTCAAACGCTTTCTATGAAATGTCCTACAATTTTCACTTACCGGAGGAGTGCGATACACATCACCATCCGTAGATTAAACTCACTACCGTAACTATTTTCAAGCTGAATTTGAAAATGAGCTTATGGTTAAATCCATTTTTTAAATCTAAACTGCATAGCACATGTGTTAGAATTGTACAGTGTTATTAGAACCCACAACTTTTAATTTTCATCATATTCAACTAAATTGTTTTTTAGTATTTATTGGACACACACACACACACACACACACATATATATATATATATATATATATATATATATATATATATATATATATACTAAGTCTCTTTCGTTGGAGCAAATGTTTAAAAATTAAAGATATTTACTCTAAATACATGTACTTTTCTGAAATAATTCGACCGTGTTACCGGTCTTCGTCAGTCGTGTTTATTGATCATAGCAGAGTAACGAACGCAAGACTACATGACTACATGCACAGAGTACTATGACGTTACAAAGAGTATTACAAATGAAACGTAACATCATAGTTGATGTTGCGGGTAAAGCATATGAAAAAAGGCAGGAGTCCTCAAAATGAATATGTATACAATTTCAAAAATATTTTTATTAGTTAACAAGGCTGTACACAAATAAGTTAATTTTTAGCTGTAGTGAAATACAATCATCAAATACATTCAATTATTTATCAGTAATGTTATATACTTAAAGACTAAAGCTGTAAATATATATGTAAAGGTAATAGTATCAGTTTGATGATATATACATTTGTACTTGCATGTATTATTAAAAAATTCTTTGCATAACAGACATGATTCTTAAAGACAAAAATGTTCCCTTTCGTTTATTCCGAGTGGCAGATAAGTGTTCATTTTTTTCGTCCAGCAATGTAGTTTATGGAGTGTTTTGCAAAAAATGCAACTAAATTGTATGTGTGAGAACCTGGAGCAACTTTATATGAAAGGTATGTTTTGAATTCTTCATTTATTAGACTAGAAACTGATGACCCTGTAGCTATTCATTTCTACACAGATTCTAACAGTATAAACGATTATTCTATAATAGGTATTGAAAAACTTTACAAAGATGATATTTACCGCCGTTTTAGAGAAAATTTATGTAAGATGGTGGCCATAACGACGTGCAAACGGCACAACATGGGGTGCCAAGATGTCCCGATAGTACTGCCCTGTGACACGTCCAGCAACAACATGCAAGTCTGTTCTACCGGCAACAGTGATGCCTCCCCACACCATTACAGATCCACCCTCCTGCCAATGTCCAAAAACTTGCTGCAGCATTGCAATAGGAATGGAATATCCTTCCCCAAAATGACCTGGGGCGTCTCGTTAGGAGTATGCCACGCCGAATCCGAGCTTGTCTGGCCAACCAAGGGGAGTATACGCGCTACTGATTCTGTTTCACAATGGTGGTAAATTTGCTCTGTGGCCCTGTGTTGGTGTCGACCCTTATTCTGGAGAATGAAAAGGCTAAGATAACTAACAGTATTCAATCTCGTAATTCCTATAGAAATTACAAATCACAGAGATGGGCAAACACGGACCCCTGGTCATACCAGAGGTGGGATCAGGTGCCTAGGAGGAGTAAGCATCCCCTGTCGACCGGTCACATCCGCCGTGAACCCTATATTCCGATCAAGCAAACGGAGCAATCCGTAGTCAGAATCAGTGTGCCAAGAACGGCCTAACTATTGGTATGAAACACATCAGACAGTATTTGACTAAATGGTAAGTTGTACTGGCAAACTAGATCGTTATAACGACCACAAAATTTGCGAAATGCTGACTTTAGACAAGACTGTACAAACCCTGTAACATCAACTTCTTTGTCAGAAGCCCGCCTCGATTTAAAAACTTATCATAAGCAGACCAACCTTTTGCGTATCGAATCATTTGGGAGATATAAACACCATATGCAGGTGATGATGGAATATTGCCACATAAATAAGGGAAGTTGATGATAGAGAAATTGAAATCATCCCGTTTGTCATAAAGTTGAGTTGTTAGTTTGCCGCCAGCATCTATTTTCAGTAAAATATCTAAATACGAAGCAGAAGTGGAAAACTTTGTAGTGTCTTTTATTTCAAGCTCACTGGGATATATCGAATCGACATATGAATGAAAATGATCATTGTTAATAGATCATTTTCATTCATATGTCGATACATATTTAAATGGCAAACTGAAGGCCACAGCAAGAAATTTTTCTTCTCGTGTAGAAGCTTTTGTTTGAATTCTGCTTCATAAGAATGTAGAAATAGGTCAGCTAACCAAGGAGCATAATTCGTGCCCATGGGAATTCCAACAGACTGTTGGAAGACATGATCACCAAAGACTACGAAAATATTGTCAATGAGGAACTCTAGCATCTTTTTAATATCAACATCAGAGTACTTGTGCGTGGAGTCAGAGTGGTGTTTAACAAAATAATTTTTTTGGGATGACCAATCATGTCCTTTTCTGACTGTACACAGGGTTTCGAATAAATTGACAAATGTTTCATTAATGTTTTTCTGTCATTTGTGTCCCTCCTGACCTCATGATTTGCATTTCATTGTCCTTGTAAATCCAATATCCCGTACTTTTTTTAATAGTAGATATATACATTTTGATGATTAGTGCATTGAAATCATCTGTGTATAATGAATATAATAGTATGTCATATCATTCTTTGGAAATCTGACACAGTGTCGTAGTTAAATCACCTTATTATTGTCAAAGTACAACGTTTAGCTTACGTATGTACATACAGTGTGTGTGTGTGTGTGTGTGTGTGTGTGTGTGTGTGTGTGTGTGGTAGGGGAATGCGTGCGGCAAGGGCACCTAGAAACTACAACATATATTTTATCGCCGCAAAGCTGGCTCAGCTCTGGTGCTGTATCTTATAATTAATGATAATGATATCAAAACAATGGACAATTCTCGCTAGAATGTTTTATTGAAATGGGCGATGTCTTCGTACTCAGATACGGTGGCCGATTTGCGCCATGGTACAACATGTCTTTTCGTTATTTCGAGGCGAAAAGACAACAAAACGATAATTAGCGACTTTCTGCCCCGAATAACGAAAAATGGAAAGTCGAAAAGACAACAAATACAGGCGAAAAGACGACAAACAAAGCCTATTTTGTCGTTTTTTCGCTTGGTGTTTTGTTGTCTTGTCGCTTTTCGAGGCGAAAATTTTGTAGCCCCGTATATACCATACAAACTCTGGTACATATTATAATTAACAAAAAAATCATCTGATATGGCAGATAAGCAGGGAAATGTAAATCTCAGAGAATTTGAGATTTATCTATTATACAGTCCAACCTTGTTATCTCCAACTCGAAGGAACCAAGAAAAAACTTCGAGATATCCGAGTATTCGAGGTATCGAGGGTAAAATACTTAAAGAATAAGTCGTTGGCACTTCCAAATCATGTCGACATATCCATGGTATTCGAGATATCGAAGTTGAACTGTATTTAAGAATTCAGGTCAGTTCAAATTTATGTTCTGTTGGGTTTTTTTCGGGGTGAAAAATGGTTAATTATCGTTTTGTCATATAAATAATCAAAATACCTCTATCTATAATCCTTATCTTAAAGCTTCAGTATAAAATACTTTTATCTATAAGATATGAATCTGGAATTCTTAGAACGATACATGGAAGAATTCAATGGAAAGGTGATGTAATATCTGTTTACTGGCACTGTGTATTTTCTAGAAATATAATTCTCTACAATTTTTTTTTTATCCATTACGTCTAATGCTGTCTGACATGTTTTATACCAATTGTATTGAGCTACCTTAAAGAAGAAATGTAATTTTGTAATATACATATGTTACTAAAGTAGAATGAAAATAATAATTGTGTGGGTGGAATGTTTTGGAGAAGAACCTCCTTCGTTGGATATATTGTTGGGGAATCTCTCAACTTAAGTAGTTGTTCTCTACGTGTTTTTACTTTAGCGGAATTCAGAGTTTAGCGACTTTGCTGGTGAAACACGAATATTAATTTAAGGTTGTGCTACAACATATGTTCACCGCTCTGCTGAATTCACACACCAGAATAGGCTGTGAAAAGGATTGTCGAAATCTGCCATGAAGTCCAGTCACTAGTAATTATCCAATGTAATTCTCTAGAGTGCTTATTACAACAGAATTTGCAGGCTATGAAAAGGCTAAAATAAAGAACAGTACAAAATCTCGTAATTCCTATAGAAAATACAAATCAAAGAGATGGGTAAACACGGACCCTTGGATATACCAGAGGTGGGATCAGGTGACTAGGAGGAGTAAGCATCCCCTGTCAACAGGATACACCCCCCCCCGTGAGCCCTATATCTTGTTCAGGTAAACGGAGTAATCCACAGTCAGAATCAGTGTGCCAAGAACGGCCTTACAATTGGTATGAAACACGTCAGACAGCATTTGACCTAATTGAAGATTGTACTGGCAAACTAGACCGTTATAACGAGAATAAAATTTGCGAAATACGGATTTTAAACGAAACTGTAGAAAACCCTGTAACATCAACTTGTTTGTCAGTAGCCTGCCTCGATTTAAAAACTCATCATATGCAAAACAAGCTCTTGCGTATTAAATGAGTTGAGAGAAATAAACAACATTCAAATCAAAAGGGATCATGCATTTGCTGAGGAAGTTAGTTCTGCAGGGGTAGGTGTACAACATTCAACTTAATGCATCGCATATCATAGGCCGGCATGATGTACAGACTGTAAGCTGATTCTCGTTCTCGACAGCAATGGGAGAGTTTCGGGACCAGAATAGCGGACTCAGAGGCACAGCAGCATTTCCCCAGTTTTTTCTACAACATAGATATTAGGAGCTCTTGCGTTACTCCATTTCTGACAATACCAGAAAGTTGTATAACACGGCATTGAATGTTTTAACACTTTTCGCTGGGCATATTACCATGGCGAAAAGTGGCCTCTTCATTGTAATGAATTAGAAGATTTTGAGTCATATATGTTTCTATCGTATAAGCAGTTTTCTCTCAACACAGTTAAATCTTGCATATCTGGGATATCTTCCTTTTGCAAGCTACATAATATCCATGATTTGACTTAATCGATTTTACTCAAAAAAGTCCTGGTTGGATTGAGCCGTAGGAACATACGTGCGCGTCCTGAAACCACCTACCTTGGATATCTTGACCAGCATACTCCGTTTGCTTCGTACAATTTTTAAATCCCTATATGAATCTGCGCTATTGTCGTCATATTCACAACTACGTTTTCTTGGTATTTTATAATGGGAGAGCTAGTTCAAAATTCAGTCCACGATTCTGTCTATGCTATTTAAGCTCTGGATGCAACCTCTCTAGAACACACAAATACAGTCCTCATATTCCTTAAATACTATCAAAACCTGACCAAGAAAAAGTCGGCAACTATAACGTATCTTCCACACTTCACTCCATATGCCAGTGTGCATTGAGCGATCATTCATGCAACTTAGACCTAACCTCCCAGGGGCATTTTGTCACCTCTAAGGAAGACCAGTGACAATGTACCAAGTCACGCCAGTTTTGTTTTGTTTTTTTTTAATTTAGGCTATCTCAGGCGCGGATCCAGTTTTTTCATTGGGGGGGGGGGGGGGGTCCAAAAGGCCGGGGATCTGGGACCTGGTTCAAGGGCGAAGCCTCCGCAATTTCCACGGTTTTACAGATAGTAGACTATGCACCTCAAATTGCGGTACGGTAATTTTCATATTATATAATGACCTTGAATTAAGTCGATCGAGAGAGTTGATGAAGCAATATTAAACGCGATGCTAGGGTGAAAGATGACTATATTTTCTTTCAGTTGGAAATTTCGGGGGGGGGGGGGGGGGGGACCTAGATCCGCGCTTGTACCGATAAATCAGGGTTAGACAAACGTGTATATAAAAACATTCCTTCCGCATCGATGGGAATGCATCATTTCCGCTTCCTCTGCTTGGAAATAGCTTTTTCTTTTAAATACCTTTGTTACATTTTGCGCCTCAAGCAGAGAGAGAGAGAGAGAGAGAGAGAGAGAGAGAGAGAGACGTGAAAATAATAGTAATAAAAATTATTCACATTTTAGGTGCAAAATGAATATGGATCCGTGGGTCTACCATAATTAAACACGATTTTTTGCTATGCTGGAAAATCTCAATTTGGTGCCAGTTTGATAATTGGACCGCCATAACGCTATCATATTCTGGCAAGGCAAAGCGGGCATAAATTTGGAAGAGGTTTACTCAAAAGTTAGGACATTACTGAAGGTGGAGGATGCACCCCATATGCTAATTATCCATGGTGGAGGCAACAATATTTCAATGGTTGAAGTCCGTTGACTTGCGTTTCAGATTAAAGAGAATGTTACTAATATTTGCAGCATTACTACCATTAACAGCATTGGTACGGTCACAGATGATGCCACGTCTTCGTTGAAGGGGTGAATCGATCAAGCCGCCATTAAAAAAATAAGAATATAAGAATTCGAGTGAACAGCCATGTGGCTACCTGCTTGCTTCGATGGGGCTGGGGGGTGGGAGTTACATTAGGTATCCAGAGTTGCATAGGATCAACACGGGTATGTTTTTAGAGTCAAGGTCCACCTTTCTGACATGGGTAGTAATTTGTTTTTGAATAGATTGCAACAGGCATTGCAAGTCATTTTGAAGGATAAGCATGTTCAGGTGAAAACGAGTCATAGCTGCTCTATGATTGCTTGTTCATTTAGTCACATCTTTAAGTTTCATACTGACCATTTGTATAGACCATTGAAGGTCTGTGATTTTGTACTGACAATTTGACCCTCACCTAGTCATTTCCGTGTTATTGTCTACGTCAACTTTGACTGAGTACTTGATTAACATTGATATCCATTAGAGTTTGAATGTGACAAAGCCACATATTAGCTAGAGAGGAATTTGCTTCGTATTATTAGTATCAAGCACACTCTCAGGTTTTCATTTTAACCGCTTCTTGTACGGATCGCCCTACTTATTCTTAAGCATAGTCTCGTGGTGGCTATTTGGCTCCAACAGTGCTTAACAGTTTATTTCCTATTTGACGTGGTATTTAAATTAACATTTTTTTCTGTACAATCATTAATCAAGCAGGTGAGCATCTGTGTCAGATCATGCTTGTATTGCCAAGGCAATAATTGATGTCTGACTCCCTTACTGTAAATGGTAGCTGTGGTCAATATCGCCAAATAAAGCTTTCAAGAACAATTGTGCTCTTTTTCTTCTTCATGCATGAGGACACGCAAGTCTGGGCTAAATGCATCTTTGTATAACTCAGGGTTAAATCCATTTATCAGAGTGATATTACGCCAGTTTTTATCACTGAACCATTTTCCGTCATCCTATGAGCTCTACCCTGGGTTTTAAAGTAATCTACGTCATGATTTTCAAGATATTATACAAACACAGTGAAAACTGTGACGTCAAACGCAAATTCGTCAGTCTTCTGCAAAAAAATTTCAACTGTCCCTACCACATCTCATTTTAATCATAGTTCTTAAAACTTGTATCCATCAATTCACTGTTACTGCCGCTTTCTCGTTTGTTTGTTTTTTCTTTCCTGTGTTAATTTCAGATAAGCAATTTGAACGTGCTTCGCCAGGAACAGCTTATGAACAAGGAGGCTATTTGACTCACCAGTAGTGCTTAATAGTTCAACAGTCCTGAATGAATTTTTCAATTCAATTAATTAACAGAATTATTGCTCTTTTCAATTGAATTAATAATACCATTAATTCACTTGATGCGCGCAATAATACTTTTAAAGAGAGCAACTACCGAATTAGAGATTTAGTTCAATATGTCCACAATTGAATTCATGATTTCTCTTATCGCGCATTAATCCCTTATGCAATATCATTGTAAATAATTAAAAATAACTTCAATTAAATTAAAGAGATCATCAAATCATATATACCGAGCTCCAAATTAAATTTCGTGATCAATAATTCCACCATCAATTTAATTGATGAGAGCAAAAATGAAACTGATGGGCGCATAAAATCAATTATTGCTTTCATCCACTGAATTAATATTCGCATCAACTCAATTATTGGTCTCATTAATTGAATTGATGTGCGCATTAAATCAATTATTGCGCATCGATTCAATTACTGTGCCCAGTAAATGAATTGGTGATATCGTCAAATAATTAAAGATATCTTCAATTATTTGAGTTTATGTTAACTTGGCGCTCCATCAATGCATCATAGGTAGAACTGGACAGAGTGCTCGTGCCGAAACATGGACAGTGACCACCACGTATATGCGTCAACTTAATGACATAGACAACATAGATGTATCTTGAAATGAAGTATGTGAATGTTATCAACAGAACAAAAACGTTGAATGAAATACATTTCGTGTTATCTATATTTAATGGATATTTTTGTAAAGTTTATTGTAGCTAAAAGTATCCCAACTTCGGTCCATTTCAGCGTCTTACCATAGATTATTCTTTGTTTGCTTTGTGGATGGCAATCTTTCCGATATCGTGTTTCTGTTTTTAACGGGCACGAAAACCCAGGTACCTGTTTTAAAAGTTTTGTTCATGATGTAATCATATAAAGTGTCATATCTATCTTCTATGACCTGTATAACCACCTCCTCCATAGAGACGTCAGCAAGGTTTATAAACTGTTTGCATTTGACTCTTTTAAAGAAAGGCTACCATGACACAAGGACGGTTCTCATTTCCCAATCAAACGGACTTTATGTATTTTCATGTTCTTTCGATTTTATCAATTCAGACAATTTCAAAGTGGGTTTGAATTTTGTTTTGTAAAGATTGAAAATGTTTGGTGTGTTTGAGGAATGGTACAGCATACTATGTGCTGAAACTTTTTTTTTTCCAAAATTAAAAGGTATCGGCATTATTACACTGTATTCGTATTTACCTGCGATGTCTTTACCACTTTCCTCATGAATGTGAACAATGTGCGTATGAATCCTGATAAATATAGTACGACTATTTTAACGTCTGGGAATATTTGGACAGAAATGAAGGCAAAGTGTAGATATAAAATAATTAATTTCATTTTTGAAAATGTATGAAGGTACGAACAGCAACACATCAAGCCAGCTAATTAACAAGCTTTATGAAATATGCTGACGTAAAGCGTCGCAGCTCATGCCCTCATAAATTTTCTAAAATGAAATATAATAGTCACTCTTCTTGTTTCCAGAAGAACAGATATAGCAGGTTCATCTGTAGATAAATAGTATTCTTGCAAGGGTAGGGGTTACCTTGTCAGTTTAACAGATTATATATATATATATATATATATATATATATATATATATATATATATATATATATACATGTATGCTCCAATTTCCCACAATCAACAAATAATTTTTCTAATCTATTTCTATTGACGTTGCTTTAATACATGTTTGTTACAAACTAATTCGATCCGGTTTTCTAGTAACAGCTGTCCGCGTCATTATTACCAACTATGGAACGTTGCCAAGATCAAAGGGTGAATTGACTTTTCTGTTTAAGTAACGAGATGGTAAAAGATATTTAAATCTAGTTTATATTTTAAAAAGATATATATGAATAATAAAATTTCTTTCTTTGCTGTTTTAATAATAATAATAATAATAACATTTATATAGCGCTTTATCTTAAAAGAAACTCTAAAGCGCATTACAAGGTATGGCAAATCACATGATAAAACAAGATAACTCCAACTATAAAAATGTGAGAAACTTAAAAGCACTATAAATCCTGTTGATATTAATACACTTAAAGAAAGGCTTTTCTAAAAAGATGAGTTTTTAGTTGTGATTTAAAAATGTTTAGACTGGCGGCTGTTCGAAGGTCTACGGGAAGCTGATTCCAAAGTGTTGGTGCGACCATGTCGAATCTACGATCGCCGTACGTTTTCGATCGGACTCGTGGCACAGTTAGTTGGTTTGTAGACTCTGAACGAAGAGACCTTGCGGGTTTGTATTGGCAAACTAGCTCGGATAGATGTTTTATCAGGTGATGAAGGTAGCAATCATTGCAGAAAACTTTGCATAACCCACTAGGTTATGATTTTTTCCCTGCAATGCTAGCTACCTTTATCACCCAATAAAACAATAAAGAAAGCATTTTATTGTAGTTTTCCACTAAACTTCTAAGAAAGAATCAAATACAAGACCATTCACTTAATACCATTCAAATTTCACCAAATCACCATATTTATTTTGTGTAAGGAATGTTTGTACAACTTAGATATAGATTTTTTAATCTGATTTTTAAAAATGAAAGGTTACCATGAGAACACCCATTATGACACCCTTGATGAAAACAACCGTAGTTACCAAATGGTGTGTTTATTGTTTTCTACAGTAACCCCATCGCTGCAGACCACGGGTTATTGTTTCATTCCATACCACTTATGACTATAACCCGTTCTTTGCGACGATGCAGTAATCCAAGATTATCGATCTTACGTCTAAAGTAAACGGTAGACTAATATTACATGACTCGGTAACGTCAATATAAATAAAATCATAACGAATGGCGACAAAATAAACAAAATCCACTGTTTTTGTCTGACATGATTTAATGAATACACATTACTTAATGGTGCATATGCTCCATGGATTTTTTTATGTTAGATTCTAATAAAGATATCAATACTACGATATTCTACAAATAAAACACAACAGTCTATTAAATATGCATACAGAGAGAGAGAGAGAGAGAGAGAGAGAGAGAGAGAGAGAGA
Source organism: Ostrea denselamellosa (assembly GCA_024699665.1). Classification (NCBI taxonomy): domain Eukaryota; kingdom Metazoa; phylum Mollusca; class Bivalvia; order Ostreida; family Ostreidae; genus Ostrea; species Ostrea denselamellosa. The sequence goes on along the minus strand of JAMZEH010000010.1, from coordinate 4,699,735 downwards.
GACTACGGTTGTAGAAGTATAACAGAAAATTTTTTCAAAATAAAGCCAAACAGCCTGTCTTTTCGAACACTTTCTTTCCGAAGCGACCCGAGTGCTGACCACGTGCTGTCTTATTAGCGAACCTCGTGCTATTTTTCCAGCAATTCTACCTGACTACTCTCTAATATTTATACATGATCTAACCTAATGAATTTAGTCCGTTCCTATTACCCCGTGGGGATCCAGGTTAGAATAGGTCCCCATCACTCACTGCATGTCCTAAAAGGCGAGTAAATGGGGAGGACCGCACATATGAGACCGCAAAAATTGAGGCCCCGTGACACAGCAGGTGTGGTACGATAAAGATCCCTCCCTGCTCCCTGCTCGAAACATAGACCTAAATTTTGCATCCCTTCACCGGCAATGGTGACATCTCCATATGAGCGGAAAAATTCTCGAGCGGGACGTTAAATAATATCCACCAACCAACCTTATTCGTATGTCTACCGTCGATGAAGTCGTATGCAGTGGAAACACTATACAAAGATGTCCAAAAGTTAGAATAGTCGACAATGAATTTAAAGTTTCGACATATTCCTTTCATGGAGTGAAATTTAATAGTTATGTTGCATATATTACTATATCGCCATTGTAGATACATTAACCATGTTAGTTTGGAAACAAACATATCTTGGTTATCAGCACCATTAATACCGTGAATCCGTTACACAATTATCAAGTGCGCGTGCGCAATCCCGTCTTCACGTAAAAGTTGTATAAAATTTGAAATAAGAAATTTCTGATTGCACGTTTGTGTCAAAATATGAAATTTTGTTGATTCTTTAGATACTAAGGCAAAATCCGTCAGAGAACTCATAAAGACAACGATGAAAGCACGCACAAACACACAGAGAGAGAGAGACATGTTGGGCTTCCAATGTCTCTTTTGTTCAGTTGTCCGATATACATACACGTACTGATGCTTGTCAAATAGTTACTAAATTAGTATTTGTAGCTAGCATATAGTGGCATTATTACAGTGTGTAAATTCACTTTGCAGTAAATATTCCCTGAGTGCACGAAACAGACCCCAACCATACATGGAATACCATTTCAACTATCCTGCGTTCACACTTAGAACTGTGGGTCTTCATTTGCTAAACCAACAACAGCCTCTGCGATAATTCCACTCCGGATGCAGGATCTTTCTTTTGTTAATATGAAACGTCATCGAAGACACGCCTATTAAATATGTCACGACTATGATGCCGATTAAAACTCCATGGAGAGCGGTCTGTATCTCAGCATTGTCACCACATTTTTCACCCCCGCCACTACATACCACTACCCCCTGTATAGCAGCAGCCCAGGCATACCCCATCGACATGATAATAATGCTTATAACGTAGTGTCCATTCAGCTGCAAGGGAGAAAACAAATATAGTAAAATTGCCACTGAAATGAAAACAATAAAAATGAAACATTTTCCCCATTAACTTTAATAACAATAAAATTGAACATTTTTGTGTCATATTTTGTGAAATTGTCCAGTGTACAAAATAAATTGTTTCAGGTAGCTTGGAAAGAAAATATTTGACTCGTAAAAACATGCCATTAACGAATAACTTACCAGTTTCTTCTGCTTTGTCTCGTCACTTGACATAGCGGCAAAAATTCCTAGTAACCCATAAACTATTGGCTGAAATACAATGTTTTTGTACAATGTAGAGAGCTTACATATTGTTGTATGTGATGTCAGTATGCATTACATTTACATGTATCGTGTACAAAATTCAAATTGACAAATCTGTTATATGAATCATAAAAAGGAGAGGAAAAGATTAGTGTAATTCCTTGTAATTACAGAACAATTATCTAAAGATAAGTGACGTCATCCACAGGTTTAACACTCACATTAATTCCAAACCAGATCCCTGTTGAGACGGTAACGGGGTATTTAGCTCCGCCGAGGTACGCAAGCGAGAGAATACCAACGGTGACACTGCCAATTCCCAGAAAAAGGGCCACAGCAGACAATATTTTGATGTTAGACATGACTCGTTCCTTTTCTAAAGATAGATTTTTAAAAATCATACATTTATGAAACACTGTCTACGTTTAGGGGTATACGATTATTGACTCCCGGCTTCATCATCCAAAAAGAATGTGTCATTGGTGATGTCACATTCCTCACAATAAGAATATGTCATTGGTGATGTCACATTCCTCACAATAAGAATATGTCATTGGTGATGTCACATTCCTCACAATAAGAATATGTCATTGGTGATGTCACATTCCTCACAATAAGAATATGTCATTGGTGATGTCACATTCCTCACAATAAGAATGTGTCATTGGAGATGTCACATTCCTCAGGGAAAATATACGGAGACTACAAAACATGAGCGAAGCCTTTTGTTTTGCATTTCATTATTCAGGTTTTTCAATTAAAATTTTATTGTTACGAAGTGTACTATAACTAAAGATTTGAATTACAATACACAGATTTAGTGAAAGTAACAAACAAATCCTGCAAATCTTTGGACTATTACAGACTTATGAATACATGTACATGGAACTGGAATTTCCCTGAATAGCGTACTGATTAATAAACTTAGTAAAACATCAACGTGTGGTTAAACTGGAGGGCTCAAAGTATGGTGTGTAAAAAGTTGCAATATCGCCGACAAATGGAAATTTAAACTCGTAAATCATTATCATTAATCGAAACGCATTGTGCAGCTTCACTAAATTTGTAGCATATTTATATACTGATAGCAATTTTCTTATTATTTATTTCAAATTTCAAGAATGTGAATAAAATAATGATTTAAGGATTTCTTTTGTCAAAACTGGACTAAAATGTCCTAAAATTGTTGATTTGATCGATCGATGATTGACCTCTATGTGATAGAGATCCTTAAGTGTAATTACTAGATAAAACAAACATTTTTAAAAATGTATGATTATTGAATGAAAACCTACATTCTGAAAATATATTGTGGATTATGTACGATTGAAAAACAAAAGAAACGGGGCGTGTTATTGTATTATTGATTGAGAACTTGAATGTATACTTACATATAAAAAAAAATATGTATATAATTATACAAAACCGATTTCCGTATTATCAAGGATGCCTATTTTATTTTTATATTAATTAACTGTATACATATTCTAATTGAATAGTATATATAGAAATTTAGACACACCCCTTCAGTAAATTCACAACTGGCCTACCTTGTGGGTCTACAGGTTCTGGTTGCGGTTCTTTCTCCATGTTGTCCTTTTTTTTTTCTTTTTTTTTTTTTGCAGTTGTTCCTCGGTTTATATGTTTTGTGGGTCCGAAGACCAGATATCGACTATTTATTTGATGGAGTGCGTCCTGCATATTAAACTGCGTATTACGAAATATGTGATAAGACGCATGTATTTAAATTGCTAAATCGATAAACACCATTATACGGGTATACCTATAAATAAAATATACACTGGTACATTTCGACATGCGAGTAGTAAGCGCTGATCAAGTGCAATAGTAAAATGCAGGTTTCAACATCTGTGCCCTCGTTGCCAAAAATATTTTGAATAAATGTCTAAATAGTCATTATTATTCGGCTAGGTGCGATTCTGTGGAAGACGCAACTACAACAGATTGCTTATATATAAAACACTGTTATCATTGTTAACAATAAGATAACTTGATTGTTTAGAAACTCTAAAATTATTTATATCATGCACATGATCTGCTCTCTTTCGTATGTTTTTAGCAGTTGAAATAACATTAGCAGGGAGCATTCGATACACGATTTGCTTTTAAATGCAATTATATATCATATTAAAAACTATTGTTCAATGATGGAAGCCGCAAGAAACTTTTGTCAATCTGTTTGATAAACCATGTTTTATTGTGTGTGTGTGTGTGTGTGTGTGTGTGTGTGTGTGTGTGTGTGTTATATCCTAGGATACCCCCACAAAATCCTCACCTATGGTGCCAGGGGTCTATGGGATTGGATTTATTTTAATTTATAACTCATATATATATATATATATATATATATATATATATATATATATATATATATATATAATATTACGATATATATGTATAATAATATATACAAAAAATGCACAAATATTTTTAGAAGTATAGTCTAGTTGCCGGTGGGTAACAGCCTTAAAACTCACAATGTTACTATTGGTACATCAGGTTTGCCGTTACAAAATATAAAATGTCATTAATGTTCCCCTTTTTATTTTCAAATCTTAACTTCATCTTTATTTATATATTTAAAAAGCTGTGTAAGATAACGAAATAGTAGTTTTATTTTCTTCACGGGAAAATCGCAAAACAATATTTTTCTATTTTATGTTGATTTTCAACTAGTTTTCTGAATTCTTTCATATCTAGTGTACGTCTCTACGCTCAAAGATACAAGTGCTTTGTGTCTTCGAGTGTTTGACAGGAAGGACATTGATTAGATACATTCTTATTCCATTTGTGAACAGATTTGTTATTATTAAGTAGATTTTGTAAGGGCTTATACTAAAATTCTGCTAATTGATTATCTTTGATTTTAGTTATTTTTGACCGACATGTATGTTTTGTTTTCCTCGAAATAAAACTTTTCCACCAAAATCTCTCAAAACAGGGTTTTATAAAGTTTTGATGATAAAATTATCATATATTATTTTGCTACTTATCAAGTTTAGAGGAATCCTCTTCTTATTTTGTAACAAAACGTTCCTTTATTTTTGGTGGGTTTTTTTCAAAATGTTTATAGAGACACCTTTTGACGTATCGTGATATTATTGTATAGGTTTGATAACTTTTTTAATGCATTATATTCGCAGATTCATTCAGACTTGTTTATAAGAATATTAGATTGATTGATTGATTGGGGTTTTACGCCGTGTTGGCAATATTTCAGCCATTTTACGGCGATAAGAATATTAGAGAAATAGTAGAAAGTTTCCGTTTTAATCAAACAGGTCTTTTACATATAAAATTCCACTTTTAATCCAATCTGCTTAGAAAAGAAGTTTATCATTAAATCGAATTAGGCAGTTTAACCAAAAAAGTTAGGATAATAGTTCAACGTCGGTCATTTCTCTTATATCCTATGTTTTATGTTCGCATTCATTCAATATACTGAAGACTTCGCAGTAAAATATTGGTAATGACTTAAATATGTGTTTTGTTTCATCGGTGCTGGTCATATTTGTCTTAATTAGATATTTTGGTGTAATAGATTTTTTAAGAATATACAAGTTGAAGAGGGATTTCGAGGATGATTGTTTTTCATTGAAAATTCGTGTTACCCATGCTGCTTTTTATTTACAATCATTATCAACAATACCTATCCCCCCTTTTTTTTGTTTTCCAATAAAAGTGATTCTTTTTATCGTTCACTTTTGCCCCACAGAATATTTAGAATTGCTTTCTTTATTTTTTTTATTATTTATTTATTTTTTTTTTTTTACAGTTTCTTTTCTATGATATTGCAAAATAGTTGCACTATTGTATAATTGTAATAATGCTAACGTATTGATTGCGGTACGTTTTCCGAATATATTGCTTGCAGGAATTTTAATACCATTCTTGATAAACAGGATAGACACCATTCACAATCAACCTATAATAACAAAAGCTCAAAACATTTAGAAGACTTGCTATCATATTTTTATACTTTGTAGATACATGGAAGATAAAACATAGAGAGGGGTTCACGCGGAGTGACGGAATTAGAATACCTAAAAGTAGAATAGATTTTATATTCATGTCCGAAAATTTTGCATTAGGTATGTCAAATATCTTCCTTAGAAATCTCCAAATACGCTAGGTAATACAAGTTCAGATCATCTATTGATTATATAAAGCCTTTTAATGAATAAAGAAAAAGAGGTCAACGTTATTGGAAACTAAATATCTCGCTATTAACGGATTTAAATTATATTCCAGAGTTAAGCAATGTTAAAAATGAACGGGAAGAATTAGATAGTGCAGTTGATAATGAAGTAAGATGGGAAAAAGTCAAATCTATTATCAAAGTCTCTCCAGTGAATTTTTCAAAACAAAAAAGTCTAAATACAAAATTGAGATGTCACCGTACCATTTGATAGATATGAAAAGAAAGGAGTCTCTTGAAGCAGAATTTGACGAAATTTATTTTAAAACCACTAAAGGTGCATTTATTAAAGCCACTGAAAAGAAAATGGGGAAAGAAACACATCGTACTATTTTAAGACTAAAAAGAAAGAATCAATCTGAGAATAGAGTATATGAAATTAAAAAAGGCAATAAAATCTTAAATAAAACTGAAAATATTATAAATTCACTTTGTAATTTTTTATGAAAATTTGTATTCACAAATCATGTCCCAGTTGAAAATATAAAAAAAAATATTTAGATGATTGCGAATGTCCTCAACTAATTAATCAAGGAAGAAAAATATATGATGAACTCCAACCCGCAAGCCTTAAAACAGATGAAAAACAAATCCCCCGGATCGGGTGGGATAGCTATTGAGTTTTACAAAATATTTTGGAATAACATTCAAAAGAAATACTTTTATGAATCACTAATGCAACATTTTTAAAAAAAAAAATCAATTATTATCTCCGAAATTACCGGCAAATTGTGATTACAAAATTTTAGCATATATTTTCGCTATATGATTACAAAGTTATAAATAGGTTAATAAATAAAGACCAGTCCACATATATGGGTGAAAATGCAAGACTTCTGCTTGATATATTTGAATACTGTGAAACTAAGCAATCTTACTTCTTGACTTTTAATTCTGCAGAATGGAATTCTATGTTCAATACCCTTGATGTATTTAACACTGAAGAACAATTCATAAAATGGATGAAAATCTTATAAACCAATTCTGTATATCGTATAAAAATAATGGGGGATGTCAAGAACTTGTAAAATGACTAGCATTCGACAAAGATGTCCAATCTCGGCAGTGCTTATTTTTTTTTTTTTTTTTTTTTTTTTTTTTCAATCGTAAAAACTTCACAATTCACCAGAAGTTAAAGGCTTAAACAATTATTTTATGACCGAGGAAATAAAAATCCCTTCAACACGCAGATGACACATCGCTCTTTTTACGGAAACCGCAATTAAAATGATTGAACTCTTTGGTCATGTATCAAGAAAAAGGGCACTTAGTTGTGGTTGTGTTGTCTGTATGACACTTAAATGTGGCTTTTTTGCCTGTGGACACTTCGGCATGGTTATTTTGCCTGTGGACACTTCGGCATGGTTATTTTGCCTGTGGACACTTCGGCATGGTTATTTTGCCTGTGGACACTTCGGCATGGTTATTTTGCCTGTAGATCACCTAATTGTGGCTATTTGGCTTATAGAACACATAGGTATGGATATTTTGTCTGTAGGATATTTAGGTGTGGCTAGTTTGCCTGTGAACATTTAATTCGGTGTGGATATTTTGCCTGCAGGACACCTAGAGCTATGAAAAGCCAACTTAGCGTAAACAGTAATTATTTGTAGATATCATCAGTTGATGCACGCATTAATTCTTTTAGAGAAAGCAGCCATATAATTAGAGATATCTCAAATTCAACATATCCACAACTGAATTAATGGTCTCTTAATTGAATTGTTGCTTTCAAAAGTATTGATGAGCGCAGTAATTCCTTATACAAAAGTGTTTAAAGAATTAAAGATATCTTCAATTGATTCTAAGAGACCATTAAATCATTTATACCGAGCTTCAAATTAAATTTTACGAGCAGTGACTCCACCGTATTGTTGAGCGCTGAATTGATGCGCGCATCAAATGAATTATTGCCCTCATAAATGAGTTAATGAGTGCACCGATTCCACTATTGAGCTCAATAATTGAATTAACCGATAATATCTACAAATAATTAAAGATATCTTCTGCCCTGTCTTTATTATAATACTTGGGTAACCTTCCTTGAGTCCGTGGTCTTTTTTTCTTTTTTGACCCGTAGGACACCCTAATAACCTTCCCAGGCTGAGTAACTGTTTTAATAGTAAAATATCTCAGTCATATTTCCTGACTCCAGCTATTTTATTTTGGGGGGTGTTTTTTTCTTTTGTTTTACGCTTGATGGATACCTCGATAGCTTCTAAGCCCCTGTAGTTATTTTGTAGTTACCTCAGAAGTCTGTCCAGTGTCCGTGTGGTTATTTTGATTAATGACATTGTTGAAGCCTTCTCCGAGTCTGTGGTTGTTCAATGATATTTTGTGGCCATTGTGTATGTAGGACACCTTGGTGTGGCCATTGTGTATGTAGCACACCTTGGTGTGGTTATTGTGCATGTAGTAACTACGATAGACTTCGCTAACCGTATGTGAGACACTCCGGTAGTCTCTCCTGGGATTGTGGTTATTTTGCCTATAGGCTATCTCGACATAGCTATTATAGGCTACCTCGACATAGCTATTATAGGCTAACTCGACATAGCTATTTCACTTATAGGAAATCCCAGGAGTTTTCCCCTACCCTTTAGCTGGTCCGCCTCTAGGATATATAGGGTACCTTCCATACCTTCTGTAGTTCTATATTCTCATATTTGTTCGATTCAACAAGTCTCGTACCTTATATTCCATTACCTACCGATTTTTTTTTTGGGGGGGGGGGGGGGGGGGCAGTTTCGATTTTTAATGAGGGCCTAGATATTCATTAAATTTAAATCTAGGATACCCCAAAGCATAATGGACAATCAGAAATCCACAATCGTGAAAAATGACATTTGTTGGCAATCTTTATACGAGAGGTTTAGTTGTGTCAATATTGACTATTTGAAGGGACCACTTTACAAAAACCTAATCGATAGAGAGAGAGCATTCTTATGGTACGAATCCACGAACCCGAGATATTGAACATCAATGAAATCCGGGGATTTCAAGTGTCTTTGACTGTACTTTGACATTTCATTTTAAAATGTACCCTCATACGTATCTTGATTGATAGCCTTTCAAGAATCTGCAAGTATTCATAAAATGGAATGTTTTTCATTATTACAAAACCCGATAATTGTTGATTCTCTCTCTCTTAATAATCTTAATAATCATATTTCTTTCATATTCTTCAATGTAATCATCTCCAGTCAATTTACAATGATGCGATTAGTACAATGACGATATTACGAAATGTATCTAAGCGCATACTTTGACACTCTTCTTAGATTTAATTTAGCATACACCCGACTTATTTTCACTGGAAATGTTGATAAATACCCACCCTAATAACATCTGAAATAAGATAATATAATATGAATGATATTTGCAGTACAAATGACTTTCTTTTCTTGAGTTTGGAAATGCTCCTTCTTTGACCATGTTCATTTCCCTTTATTTACAGACGCATTGTATATATTGGGTGACTGCCCCCCTTTTCTATAATACCAGATATTATTGAATGGTAAAAATTGTAAGATTGAACTGATAAACTACCCCACGTAGTGAAGGACGAAGATCCCTCTCCCCGATGTAGGACTTTGAAGTTTGGTCTAACACTTAACACTTCGCAGTTTTCTTTTTTTTTTTTACTTGTCAAGAATTTTTGACAATTGTAAAGTCAACTTCTCTTCCGGCTACCCCACTTGTAAAACAATGTTACGTGCCTGGAAGTAAGGTTACGAAAAGCTGTAGATTTTTTGTTACATTATACAGACAATACATTCAGCATCAAGTTATAGGTCACAAATCTGGAACTGTACTACAGTATATAATTGTAAATCTTATTTGAGGGTTGTTTTGTACAGTGTATTGTAAATCTTATTTGAGTGTGGTTTTGCTGTACAGTGTTTTGTAAATCTTATTTCAGGGTGCTTTTGTTGTACAGTGTATTGTAAATTTTATTTCAGGGTCTTTTTGTATACACTGCAAACAAAATGTGTGGGATTTAAATTTTCACACCCTGCTTTGTGTTGAAAACGCTTAGCGAGTGAATACACATTACACTCCATATTTGCCAAGAATTGCAAATACCTAATTTTAAAAAGGTTCATGTTTATCAATGTCTCAAAACTCTGTTGAAGTCCATATTATGCTGTGAACAGTTATGTTAAAAATATTTATCATTTCAAGAATGTCTTTCCTAAACATGCAAAATATGAACGTGAAAACGTATTGTCTATCACTATAATAAACAATTTTCAATGTGCGTTATATTTTACATAGCTATATGTACTTATTAACAACGGAAATTTGTTAAATACTACAAGGCAGTATTTTTATTGCAAAATACATGACATGCCAGTAATGCAGAGGGTCCTCCACATAAATATTCGTACAGGTATTTTCTGAAACGTTTCGATGTGTTTACATTAATGTCCTGGTAATGTAAATAAATCAAAGGCTTGGTGGACCATCCTCATGGTGTTTAAGGTGAGGGTGTGGTATGAAAATGACCTCAATTTCAAATTTTGACTGACACATATCGAGTATAACAAACAAAGAACTTAAATTGATTTGCTTGAAATTCCACTACCTCTGTTAACGATAGATCATCGCAAATACAGATAAAATTGTAAACTACGTCCAGTTAACAGATATCTGATAAATATGTTCACGAACTATACTCAACGATTCTTAACTAAAATTAACGATTGGTAAATTACATTATCAAGGGAAAAAAACCACCCTCAACACTTTCAATCAACTTGATGATCAACGTTTTGCATTTCATAAGTATTATTTTAAACGCTGAATATGGGTTTACATTTGATAAGCTAGGTTTCTCAGTCGTAAACTATAGTTTACAAATCGTTAACTATAATTAACACTCTGTAAACTATAGTTACGCCCGATAACAAATGTGAAACTATATTTCTCTCATTTTTGTGAAATCGACGTGTCATAACGTTAATAATCCAGCTAGGTAAAGACATTTCTATAGGTAATAATCCAGCTAGGTAAAGACATTTCTATAGGTAACAATCCAGCCTAAATTATACATTTCCAATATTCTGGAATGGACATTATTTCTAGAGGAAATATTCCAGCTAGGAAAAGACTTTTCAGGGGAAATAATACAATACAAAATCAACATTTCAAGTTGCAATAAATCAGCAATAGGCTTTTCCAGTTAATACGATATAGTTCAGTGGAAATAATCCAGCCAGTAATTATAGACATATTAGTGGAAATAATCCAGCCAGTAATTATAGACATATTAGTGGAAAGTAATCCAACCAGTAATTATAGAAATATGGGGGGTACTTTTTAAGTTCGTAGAATAAGCCTCTAACTTTTCAACGCAATTATGAAGTTGCACGATTTTTTTTACACAGAACTTGTGTAATCATTGCTCTCTCGAACGGTATCACGGTATGCGGCGCACGAGGTCCACGTGCGCGCTGCGCTGGGTATTTTCAACACGTGGTTTTATACACTATAGTAAATATAGCATTCAATCTCTGAACAGAGGGTATACAAGCGCGGATCTAGAGGGGGGGTCGGGGGGGGTCCGGACCCCCCCTGGAATTTGCAAAGATTTTACATTTTATCGTAAGTATTAGCCACATAATATGTAAAGAATGAACGTAAAACAATAGTCAATCATTCATTCAATTAATGTCTTTCAAATGCGAGACCATATAAACCGAGGTCCCGTATCGCAGTAGGCGTGACACGAAAAAGAACTCTCAGTGCTAAAAGCCTTGAGTGCTAAGTATAGATCTAAATGCAGTCCCGTCACTGGTAATGGTGACATCCGCCGCAGAGCTGAAAAAAAATGCTCAGGCGGCTATTTCAATTTTGGGTACAAATTTCGCATAGTCTACTATCTGTGAAAATGTGTGAATCCCGGAGTCTCCTGGGGCTTCGCCAGACTTTCAGTCTTTTGGACCCCCCCTGGTAAAAAAAGCTGGATCCGCGCCTGGTATATTGTAAGATTTGAGCACACCTCGAGTTTCCGTCAACGGAAATTCATGCTGATATGCAAAAGGTTTATGGGAATGATGCTTTAAAATATGCTACAGTTTGCAAGTGGGTACGTCGTTTTAATGATGGTCGGGAGTCAATTGAAAATGACCCTCGAGTGGGTAGGTCGGTTTCCGTTTTGACGGAAAAAAACGTTGCTACTGTGAAAACGTTGATTGAGGAAGACGCACGTTATACCGTGCAAGAGATAGAAGAATTAAGTGGCATTCATTCGTCAAGTGTTTTGAAGATGTTGCGTGAACGACTTGGGTTACGTAAGATCTGCGCGCGCTGGGTGTCCCATTTGCTCACTGACAAGCAGAAACAAAGTCGGTTAGACTTGCATCGCAAGTTATAAAAAAAATATGATAAATGTGACCCACGTCGTTTGGAAGAGATAGTTACAGGTGATGAAACCTGGATCTATCATTTTCAACCCGATTCTAAGGCTAAAAATAAGGTTTGGGTTTCATCTGAGGGTGACAGACCTGTCATTGCGCGCCGTTGCAAAACATCAAATTGCATGTTGCATGCGACGTCCTTTGATTCGAAAGGTCCAGTCCTTCAAATTCCAGTCCCATAAGGCAGTTCTGTCACTGCCACTGGGAAGTTTTACAGAGAAAGTGTTCTTACTCAACTTGTTGACTTCTATCAGAAACGCAGACCGCACACCGCACCGGCCCATAAATCCGTAACGGTACAGGACTATATGAAAGAATCTGGGCTCGATGTCTTAGATCATCCCCCATACAGCCCTGACCTGTTCCCCTGTGACTTTTGGTTGTTCCCAAGATTAACGGAATTGCTGGCAGGGCACCGTTTTGAATCCCGTTGTCGTATAGGCAGTGCGGTCTACCAGTGTCTGCAACATATACATAAAGTGGAGTATCGGGCGGCGTTCCGGAAATGGGTAGATCGGTGTAAAATGTGTGTTGAGGCAGACGGGGCATATTTTGAAGGTCTTAGATAAATAAAATTTTGATATTTCAAGCGGTTTTAAAAAGACCGCCCTATCTAGTGTCCCTCGTATCAATGGAAATAATCCAACCAGTAATTATAGACATGTCAGTGGAAATAATCCAACCGGTAATTATAGACATGTCAGTGGAAATAATCCAACTAGTAATTTGTTTGTTTCCGTCACACTCAACAATTTTCAGTTATAAGGTGGCGTCCAGTTTTTATTGGTGGAGGAGAGAACCCAGATAAAATGTACCCGGGAAGAGACCACCGACCTTCCGAAAGTAAACTGGCAAACTTTCTCACACATATCGGCGCGAGCGAGATTATAGACATATCAGTGGAAATAGTCCAACCAGTAAATATAGACAATTATATACATAGACAATTTTTTGAAAATAGGTAAATTTTTGGCAGTTTTTGCCCCGTTCCTATTTACAATTTATGTCACTCTTGTTCCAGAGATGCACCATACCAAATTTTAAAACAATTGAAATGGTACTTATTAAGAAGTTAAAAATGTTCAATTGTCAATGCACGATGACGAATGCTGACCAATTCCAACAGGTCACCTGAGTAACTCTGGTGACCTAAAAAAAAGCGGGATGTAACACTGAATCATAGTAAGGTATTTACTGTAAAAGGAACAATTTTAAACTAGATATTTATTTGATAAAGTTACAAATCATAAAATTCTGATAAATGTAAAAGGAATGGATTTCAAACATTTTGTGCAATTCTACCACTGACAACATTTCATTGTTTGCAATCGATATTTACAAATAAACTAACAGTGTTAACTAAAACATGTCTTCAAATTACATAACATGAAAGTGCTAAATGATTCAATTGAAATAGTTCACAGTCTTTTTACAAAATTTCGCTGATCCAAAAATTTCATACCTATCAGGAAAAAAAAATCTGTTCAAAACTGAGCAAATGGTTACAGAAATGTTTACATTTTTTTTTTTAAAACAGCAAAATCAACAATCAAAAATACAACGATAATTTAGAAACTTGTTAAAAACCTCACAGAAGTATGACACTACACTCCTCTTTTTCTGTACTGCTATAAATCTATAATTCTGCTTTCTATCATTCAAATACTCAAGAGAAGCATCAGAATAAGTTAATAAACACAACATCAATCAAATTCATAAAAGGAGAAAACATGAAAAGAGACAAGGAAATTTAATACTCATTAATTTAACACAATTAACATGCAATATCATAAATTATAATATCATAAATTAAACACAAAGGAAGGAACAATAATTTTACTTGTTTTACCCAACTAAGCACATATCAATTTTACCATGTTTATTCAAATCTAATAAAAATACTGTTTGATCAAATGATTTTTTTTCTTTCAGAAAACACAAGTCAGAGTGTAGTTTTGGACAAACAAAATTTTTGTCACATTAGTGAAGCAAAAAGATGAACAGAAGAAGTTTGTCTATACCTATTTTTTCTGAAAAAAAAAAAAATATGGAAAATAGCCATTTTATGTCAGAATATTAATTCCGAAAATAGTGGCCAAAATGTCAAATATCTTAATAGCACACTTCTTGGGTTATTCTCGTTAAATAGTGAATATCAGTCTAGTTGCATTGAAATTCTGTAACACAAAGTACACCTCATTTTGAAGAAAAAACATTGCTCAATATTTGGGACCAGAGATTAATTATCAAATATCAGGTATACTTCTATCTCCGATAGGGATTTTGACTGACAGATTCCTGAAGACTCCTCTGAAGCCCATCTTTCCCTTGCATGTATATGAAAGCAGTTGAGCCATGTGACTCATGATACTGAGAATTAGAAGCATAACAATATGGCAATATATGCATTGTGTTAATTGCAAGTCGGTATGATACACGTGTTGTATCATAAGTATAACATTATGATACAGTGCATCATTAATCTGGAATAATTTGGAGTATATTATTAAATAATATATTTAACCTTATCATTCTAGTATAAATTTCAATTTGTTTCCTTCACACAATTAATGACCTACATATCAATACTGTAGGTCTGTAGTTTTAATCTTAGAAGTAGTACTATTGTACTACCACTTCAACAGAGAACTAAGAAATTCCAAATCCAGTAAACCCAGATTTCACTCTCAAGTAATATAATCTCTAAGTGCAGTGGTACAAAATGTACATTTAAGTGTATGATAAAATTCAATTTCTCCTTGCTAGATCATAAGGTCAGATTGCTACCAAATCAATAAATGCTATTTGTTCAACAAAAAGAGAGGTAGACTGAATTCTGTATAACCAGTGTATTGATTGTCCGCAATATAATCACCCTGATATGATTTTTTGGTTACAAAATTCACTTGCAATAAATAGGAATACTACATTTTATATCTGTCAATTCTTTAAATCTAGTGCTCCAGTAGAAACATGAATGCCATCAAATATGTTGTTATAATACCAGTAATTCTGGGTATTTCACGTGAATAAAAAATTCATTCTACTAAAATCAAGAATCCTTCCCTGAATGCATAATACCATATATCAGGTAACTTTAATATGATGGAAAAGTTGGCTTATGAAATGACCCTGTTAAATTCTATTCCAAATACATGTTTGTGTGTAATTTTCAGCATCGTTCAAAACATAAGATTGAGACTTTATAAACTACAAATCACTTATCACAGAGTTCATTAATGAGAACAAGCATGTGAATTTTGTAATGAAGAAATTCCAATGACATATTTTGACCTTATATATTACAAATATTTTGAATAAGAGAACAATCCTCAATCCATAAAGAAATGATGGCATTCAGTATAAATAACAGTTACCCCAATAGACATCATTATGAATTAGAACACAGGTAGTGTTCTATACTTATCAATAAAAATTTCAAAAAAATATACCAATGTTTTTGACTATTTTAAATGAAAATTTGACCAAACAGCTATACTGATGTACAATGTGATTCATAATCTACAAAATACTTTGAAAATTACATCATAGTCATAGATTATTAATTACAGTGAACTTTCTTCATATTTAGTTTGCCAAAAAGTGAAGATTGTCTACTAAATGGATATTTACAGGGCCACATCAAACTATTCATTTGGACAATTTTATTCATATGGGTGTTGTCCGATATAAAATACCATATAAGCAGAATTTTTAGTGACCTGGATTCAAATTTTGGCATTATTAGCAAGAGTGATGAGACTGCTAAAATTGAATATCATTAACAATTCATTCCATATCAGATGCAATAGTAATTGTTCTTGAAATTATAAAACCACTAGCATTAGCTATCCTTTATCATATATAACCATTTCTATGGAAAAATCAATAAATTTGTGTCTCGTTAAAAATTCTGCTTATTGGTAGAAGAAAAACTTTCAATCAACATTGAGTACTTGACATTCGGACTCCCACTTGCTAATCACATGTTGAACTTCCACAACATCCTTTGCGGTGCTTCCAATCAGGGTGCAGAATGTTCTTGTTTTTGAAATGCAGAACCATGGAACCAACAGCCAATACATATCCAAAGAAAATGATGCCAGTTAGAACACCAAGGAGAGCAGTTTGAATCTCTGCATTTGTTCCACATTTGTCCTCACCCTGAGCACATGTCACAAGCCCCTGTATAGCAGAAGCCATGGCATATCCCATACTCACAATAACAATGCACATGATATAGTGTCCATTCAGCTGCACAAAAATAAACAGGCATTGTAAATGTCTATTTCAAAAGTTTTATAATCTAAATCATTAAAAATTGCTAAAAATTGAGAGATAATGTGTTTGTTGAAGATTTGACTCATAACCTTTGTTAATCATGACACAACAATGTTTACTTTACCATATTCATCTGTTTCTTCTCATCTTTTGTGAAAGCAGCACCAAGTCCCATAATCCCATACATTATTGGCTGAAAATGAAGTTTAAAAAATGAATACTTACATACATGTACATGGAAAGTCTTCTGAATATTAGACAAGAACAGCAATATCTTTGGTCAAGTTAACTAAGGAAACATTGTGGAAGTTTGGTTTAAATTGGCTCATTTGGACATTTTTTCATAAGAAAGCTTACTTGGATCTATATGGCACATGTGAGCTAAATGTATTGCAAACTGTCACCTGCATCTTATGATACTCAAATGCTCTAACATAAATTTTTGTTTTTATCAAAAAGATTTGGAGTGTTTCAATGTCAGAGCAGGTGTTAATTTCTGTGATGACATCATAAATCATGGAATATATCGCACTGCCATCATATAGAAAATTACACATTTTAACTGTCAAAATCTCCTTCATTTATTTACAATGAACATCTTCCTTAAAGGAACAACCTTCATTTGGGGAATGAACAATTTGAACAAAAACCAAAAAAAAAAAAAAAAGAGAAAAAAAAAACATGGAATAGTTCTTATGAAAACAGAATGATAGTAACAAGAAGCACTACTCACAAAATAAAATTTCTCACTTACTACATGTAAAAGCTCTTGATCAAGTCTATTTCCAAATTTGTGTTCTCACAATCTGACATCTATGAATCATTTCATGATATCAAGTAATCATGTAAAATTGGGAATCTCCAGTAAAGCAAACAAGATCCTGTGACTGCATGGTGTCTAGTGTCTATTATACTCACACTAATTCCATACCAGATGCCTGTTGCAGAAGTAACAGGATACTTGGCACCGCCAAGGAACACGAATACAAGAATTCCAATAATGACACTGCTGATCCCAAGAAAGAGACCAAATGCTGCCATCATCTTGATGTAAGACAAGACTTGTTCTTTTCCTTGAAAAACAAAATCAGAATATTTTAAAATATAAACATAAATGATAAGAATGTCTATTTTAAAAAAAAAAACATTCAGTGTTAAGCTCTGTCCAACAGTGAAACTCCACATTAACTTAATTACATATTAATTACAGTACACAACAACTTTTGTTAAAGAGTTCATTATATTCACATTTTCTGAGTGCACTACTGAGGCAAATGTTTCAAGACAAGGAACATTTCACTGTCCTGACTGGATGACGAATAACCAGTAAAATCAATAGGGATCATTCTTTTTCTACAAGTCTGTGATCAAATTATGGTAACTCCATTTGAAAAGGGAAATAAGTTAAGGGCAGAAAACCATTTTCCTATCTCAGCATCCAGGAAACCAGGATGTTTGACTTTCAAATGTTAGTACTTTAAAATCAATGGAGATCATTCTCCTCCTATGACAAGTGTTTTATTAAATCTCTGGGTAAAAAAAGGAAGGTCAATTTTAAAAAAGCTCCAAAACTGTTTTCATTTATTTGGGTGCCAATAAGCTGTCCTTATTATTCCAAACTCACTATTAAAGATGTCCCATACACTTTACATGCATTGATATGACTTTAATTATTTTAACATTAACATGAAATGAAAAAGTAGGTTTTATAACATCTTATTAAACATAGACCTGTCCACTTCACTTGACTTTTAATCTTTTGACACAAAAATCAGTAGGAGTCTGTATCAAGTTTCATAACAGACCTTCAGATTTGTGTTTGTGTGTGTGTGTCCTGTTGACTTGACTTTTTGACCCTAAAAAGTTTTTGCTAAATCCCTAGATAACATCCTTGTCCCATGTATTCACCATTAGCAAACCAGATGGCAAAAGACAGACAAGGTGATTCCTATAACATAATCCTCCTACATAACCTGTACATGAATTTGCATCCATCTTAAATCTAAGTAGGATTAATTATGTTTGATTCATGTAACATATCTGGAAAAAATCTGGGTAAACTTTTGGCAAAAATATTTAATCAGTGGTATATATACTGTGTTTTATTTACTTATATGTTTTCTTCTTAACAAGCTGACAGCTAGATCATTATTCAGTTCTTGGCAAGGGGTTTCAAATCACTCTTAAATCCACTCCACAAGATTAGGCCCAAGTTAGAATGTCATATTATGCTACTTGAGATGTTTAACTTGAAAAAGTATTTTATCATATAGGGGCCTAAAAAGAACTAAAAAAAAATTAAATTAAATAAATCAAATTCTGAACCATGATTAAATTAAAATGCTGGAAGTAATGCGTTAACATCCAATCGAATTTTAAGAAAATTATGTAAAATTTATATGTTTTGAAGAGTCGTTGTCTATAGAAACGAAAGAGAAATTTTAATGTCAACAAAAGATAAGATGTATTAAATGTAAGCAAGTGTTTTCGCCACCTGGCCATGGTTAAACGCGTTAATCAAACCACAGGACCTCGTCATGTCTCTATTCTATATTTACACAAAGATGAGATGGTATCAATTTTAATAAGACAAAAAGTTCTTGACGATTGTGATGAAACGAGAATTTTGTATTACTTACTTTGTGGGTCTACCTTATCAGGTTCCTGTTTTTCCATTTCGACAGTGGTACTTCAACGTTCGCTATTGGGTGCGACCTCAGTGACAAGCTAAGATCCTTAGCTATAAATCCTTGATATTGCAAAATATACCCTAGTCTGGTCCCCGCCCTCGCCACTCATTGATCACGCATTTTTGTATAACGAATGATCATTAAGTGGCGGGAGCGGGGACCAAACTAAAAATACCCGTTATAATCGTAACTATTCGGTCTTTCCGTAACTGGTTACGGAAAAGGACGAGTGCTATCCGAGTGAGTGTAAGGAACGATAACTCAAGATAGAGATTGTCTCGGTGGTTTCGGCCCAGAGTTTTTCTTATAGGGTTCATTAACACATCAGTTCGGTCTCCTCAAATTCTGGAGGTTTTCACTGATGTTTTCTTTGGGGTTTTTTTTTTAGTTAATAATTGAAAACTAAGTTTGATTCATAAAATCTGTGTCAATATTCCTTGTCCACTCCGATAGCAGGAAGCACCGTTTTTAAAAGTGGGTGGTTTGGTGGGGGTGCACTGGTGTTGATTCAAGCGTGGATCGGGAAGGGGGTCTGGACCCCACTTCTGGAATTTCCAACTGAAAGAAAATATAGTCATCTTTCACCCTAGCATCGTGTTTAATATTGCTTCTCCAACTCGCTCGGTCGACTTTATTCGCTCACTGGAGACAATTTTAAAATTTTGGGTGCAGATTTCGCATAGTATGCTATCTTTAAAAACGTGGAAATTTCGGAGGCTTCGTCCTGGAACTAGGTCCCAGATCTTCGTCTTTTGGAGGCGGGGTGTGGTTGTGTGTGTGTGGGGGGGGGGGGCATTAAAAGTAAAATTAACTAAAAATTTACCATAATTGGTAAAACCCCTAGCACTCCCCGTTGCTACTTCCTTTCCGATGTATACTTCTACAGCTAAGACATCCCATAAGTCGAAAAAGTGAATATTTTTTATTCTTCACATTCCTTCCATTGTCAACATCATGAGGTTCGGTCTTCATACAGCCCTTTAAGAAGGATCAAAGAACCAATGGAACTCATTTCCTATATTAGAAGAAAAAAGATTATATCGGGATCAATCATTATGGGTCGATCTAATTGATCGAAAATCAAACAGAATGCGTCTGATATTGTTGTTTTCCATTTCCGAACAATAACTTTATGTTGGTAGCTAATAAAAAAAAAATCAAACAAAGGTCCTTTTTTGCCTACAAGACTACAGGTGCAAAGACGGATCCAGCGCCGGCGCCCTAATTTTTTTTTTTTATTTTGTTGTACAAACGCCTACAAAATAGTAAAATATGCGTATGTAGAACCTATATGTTCATTATCTTAAATTTAAAAAAAAATCCACCTCTTATTTGTACTCATAAGAATTCATCAGCTTCTGGGGACTTCGCCCCCTGGACCCCCACCAGGGCTTTGCCCTGGATCCACTGGCAGCCCCCAGAACCCCTGCTTCTAATGTGCCCTCCTTCCCCATCCGTTATGAAATTCCTGGATCCGCCACTGAGATGTACTCTTACTACAATAAACTTTAAAGCCCTACTACGAGTAACAAATCGTAACTAGCATACCTTCTGTCGACAATGTCGATTGATGCTGAACAAAGACATTGATGCATGCCTTTTGTCCTACAAAGGATCTTAATGTATGGGTTGTATTTGCTACTTCTTTGAGAAATAACAAACATTTGCAACTTGAAATATGTTATAGCATACTGTCTATACTTATTTGATATATATTTTAATATACTATCTCTATTTATTTGATACATATTTTAACATACTGTTTATATTTCATGTATATTTCAACATATTAGTCTATACTTATTAGATATTGTTATAGCATAGTTTGAAAACTTACTTGAAATACGTACGAACATATATAACACTTTTTATACCAATCTAATATTAAAATCAGAATCAGATGTTCTCTTATCGTTACACTAAATAAGGATCTGATCCTTCTCCAGTGTAACGATTAGAGAAGATTTGATTTTAATTAGATTGCTATTTATACCTATTTAAAAATTAGTCTAGAGCTGTGTCAGTTTGACTTAGAGGTTTCCAACATTCAACAAGATATTGAAAATGCACGGTGTAAATTGTGACGCTTCACATCGGAACACTTCATGAAGCGCGTTGACGTTAGCGTGAAAAGTATGCCGGAGTGGAACGTCGCAGTTCATACCCCCCCCCCCCCCCCCCCCCCATGTATTTTCACATTCCAATTCATTTCCGTCAGAATTCTACGGAAACTGGTAGGTGCCAGGGTAGAAAAATCTTTCGTTTGAGGTAGAGGCCTCCGTGTCCAAGTGGTAATAGCATCGCGTTCAAAATCACTGGCCTATCACCTCTAGTTCGAATATCGCTCGCGCCGATGTATGTGAGAAAGTTTGCCAGTTTACTTTCGGAAGGGCGGTGGTCTCTTCCCGGGTACATTGTATCTGGGTTCTCTCCTCCAATAAAAACTGGACACCACTAGATAACTGGAAAATTGTTGAGTGTGGCGGAAAACAACAATCAATCAATCAATCGTTTAGGGTACGAATTAGACAGAAATCAATTGATACTTGGTGTTACATTGAATTATTTATTCGGAACATAAAAGTTTTCATTTAAATGAACCGGTTTTGATCGCAATGCTATATAAGGGTGAAACGTTGTTCAATACCAGTTTAGGACGACACGTACAGCAGTAAAGTTTAAATTTACAAAGTTTATAAATAGTTAAATATAAAATAAGAATTATTTAATCCAAGTATTTGGTATATTGTGAATTTGTATATTTGATATGTTTCACATATAAAATAGTTGCAGCGTGTCGTCGCTAATTCCAAAGCGAGTGTTGTTTTGTTTATTCATCTTTCATTTGAAAGTAATGAAAGGATATAATGTAGAATTAATATTCATTTAACTGGCGGTACCCACTTATTATATGGCGGTCACCATTCAAAAATGTAGTTGTGGTCACCACGCTGTATAGAGTATTGATAAAAGCGTGTTGCTGACGCGTCATTTACTTACAGGCATTCCGAATCTTAGTCCACTTCTCCAACATTCTTGCGGATTTTGAGGTCGAGAGCTGTGCACGTCTACCTAAAGCTCGTTCCACAAATGTTCATTCGTGACGTTGCACGTGGAATATCAAATTACATGGACTGGCTGTTGGCGGGATACATTTCGCGATGAAGGACAGTCAGACGGAAATCGGGTTAGAGAGATCCACTGCGCAATGAAGGGGGAAGTTAAATTCCCATAATAACTTGAAATCAATTTACGACTACATTTCTAACCTCCCATGATGTTTCTAACAATATTTTTCTCACGCGTTTGCGCACATTCACCATAAATATGGAGTGCCAAATCAACATAAACTCAAATTTAAGGATATCTTTTTTTCCGATTTTCTGAAGATCATTAATTCAGTTATTGCTCTCATCAACTGAAGTAATGCGCGCATCCATTGAATTGATGAGAGCAATAATTAATTTAATGTTCACATCTGTTCAATTGATGCTCTCATCAATTGATGCGCACATTAATTCAATTAAGCAGGGCTCAATTCTTGCTCGCACCAATATATGTGAGAAAGTTTGCCAGTTTACTTTCGGAAGGTCGGTGATCTCTTCCCAGGTACATTGTATCTGGATTCTCTCTTCCACCTATTAAAAAATCCTGGACGCCACCAGATAACTGAAAAATTGTTGAGTGTGGCGGAAAACAACAAACAATAAACCAATTGATGAGATAATCAATGTGGTGGAAATATTGATTTAGAGCTCGGTATAAATGATTCGATGACCTTAATTCAACTGAAGATATATATACAGGAACTTGAACGAGTGCTTATGGCATTTGGAATTTATGAAATGAGTTGCCAGATTTAATATTTTCCGAGCCTTGGCATGGGAAATATTTAAATCTGGTAACGAATTTCATATGCCATAAGCAAGAGTGCAAGATTCTATTTATCACACAACTATCAATAAACGCAGACGAGGGACACTTTTTAAGTTCGTAGAGTCCAGGGCGGTCTTTTTAAAACCGCTTGAAATATCAAAATTTTATTTATCTACGACCTTCGAAATATGCACCGTCTGCCTCAACACACATTTTACACTGATCTACCCATTTCCGGAACGCCGCACGGTACTCCTCTTTAGGTATATGTTGCAGACACTGGTAGACCGCACTGCCTATATGACAACGGGATTCAAAACGGTGCCCTGCCAGCATTTCCTTTAGTCTTGGGAACAACCAAAAGTCACAGGGGAACAGGTCAGGGCTGTATGGGGGATGATCTAAGACATCGAGCCCAGATTCTTTCAGATATTCCTGTCCCGTAGCGGATTTATGGATCGGTGCGTTATCATGGAGCTATTTGATGCCGCGGACACCGGTGCGCGGTCTGCGTTTCTGATAGAAATCCACAAGTTGAGTAAGAACACTTTCTCTGTAAAACTTTCCAGTGACAGAACTACCTTTCGGGACTGGAATTTGAAGGACTGGGCCTTTTGAATCAAAGAATATCGCATACAACATGCGATTTGATGTTTTGCAACGGCGCGCAATGACAGGTCTTTCACCCTCAGATGAAACCCAAACCTTATTTTTAGCCTTACAATCAGGTTGAAAATGATAGATCCAGGTTTCATCACCTGTAACTATCTCTTCCAAACGACGTGGGTCACATTTATCATATTTTTTTTATGACTTGCGATACAAGTCTAACCCGACTTTGTTTCTGCTCGTCAGTGAGCAAATGGGGCACCCAGCGGGCGCAGATCTTACGCACCCCAAGTCGTTCACGTAAGATCTTCAAAACACTTGACGATTGAATGCCACGTAATTCTTCTATCTCTTGCACGGTATAATGTGCGTCTTCCTCAATTAACGTTTTCACAGTAGCAACGTTCTTTTCCGTCAAAACGGAAACCGACCTACCCACTCGAGGGTCATTTTCAATTGACTCCCGACCATCATTAAAACGATGTACCCACTTGCAAACTGTAGCATATTTTAAAGCACCATTCCCATACACCTTTTGCAAATCAGCATGAATTTCCATTGACGGAAACCCGAGATGTGCTCAAATCTTACAATATACCCTCTGTTCAGAGATTTTTCCATTCATATTGAACGATATATTTTACCGTAGGGTGTAAAACCACGTGTTGAAAATACCCAGCGCAGCGCGCACGTGGACCTCGTGGGCCGCATACCGTGATACCGTTCGAGAGAGGAATGATTACGCAAGTTCTGTGTAAAAAAAATCGTGCAACTTTATAATCGCGTTAAAAAGTTATAGGTTTATTCTATGAACTTGAAAAGTGTCCCTCGTTTGTTAATTTGGTGCTCCATACATTTAGCGTTGGTTCAGTCTGTCTGGCCCACTGCATTTTATACCATTGGCAATGCGGTTTAAGTTCTAACCCAGACAACGTCTTCTGAAGCTGATTCCTTGGCATTTCAATATTCTGGGTACTGTTCTACGAAAAATGGACCTACATGGAGTCCAATCGTTTGTCTCGCCATAGTTACTGCAGTCGTGTAAACTTATATCCTGCAAGTGACGTTGCAATATGAACGCTTGTTGATGTGATACTGTCACAAACATTCAACCAGAATCTTGGACGATCATTTAATGATCCTGTCTGACAATTCCGTCGCAACAATCAGCTTCTTGTACAGGAGATGTATATTTAAAAAAACGTCTTGCTACCTCCCACTAGCTAACGCCTACTTGAATCATTCCAACGGCTTAATTTCGCATTAAGCACAGCAGTCTTATCTTTTATTTCTACTGTTAACTTTGAATCTGCAATCACCAGCAGAATTGTTTTATCACGACAAAACTCGTTTTGACCTTTTCACATTCATTTCATCCTTCATCAGACTCTCAACATTACAAGTGAGAATCAGTGGCCTTTTGGATATGACTTGTAAAACAGATAACCTGTGTTGCAGCAGGCGTTGGCACATTAAAGAACCCTCACTGCTATGACCCTGGGTGCTAAGAATAGGTTAAAATTTGTGGTACTTCACTTACAGCTGGTGATGTCTCAAATAAGCAAAACATTCTCGAAGGGATGCAACACAAACAAAAATAAACACTCCTATACTATCAGTATTACTTATTACAAATATACAGTATGATGCAATAAATACTGGAACAAATTCAGTCCATTTTCACCATATACTTCATAAATTTTTTCATTCCAACGACTTGTCTTATGCACAGCATTTTCATGTCTTTATATTATCTAAATAGTACTTAATATAATTATTTAACAAGTATCAGTTTTGACAATGCTAAATTCATTTTCAAAGGGGAGATATTCATTTTCAATGTTGAGATACACACCCTTGAAAATTATGATGACCTTTATTTCATACATGTATCATGCCAAAAAGTGTTAACCGGCATCTTCTACTAAAGCAATGCATTTTCATATTGGATTGTGTAGATATGCAAGCATAATCAGTTTACAGTATAAAAAAAATTATATATACTGACGGACTTTAAAAACGTGAAACATTACATATAAAACTTTTTTGCAAAATTTACCTACCTACATCATATTGATTTTTAAAACCCATCTCTCGATTTACCTGTGTTCATTGTTTGCGCGTTGTGAGTAACATCGCGCGATATTTTCAGGGCTTTTTTTTCAAACACGTGGAAAGGTAATAGAGGAGTTTTTCACGATAAAACATCTTTGTTGGTGAAAGCATAGACACCACTTACAGAAAAAACTATGCGCGCTTAAGTAATGAAATTGATTGATTGATTATATATTGTTTTACGTCTCGCTGGAGAATTTTTCACTCATATGGAGACGTCACCATTACCGGTGAAGGGCTGCAAAATTTGGGCCTATGCTCGGCGCTTATGGCCTTTGAGCAGGGAGGGATCTTTAACGTGCCACACCTGCTGTGACACGGGACCTCGGTTTTTGCGGTCTCATCCGAAGGACCGCCCCATTTAGTCGCCTCTTACGACAAGCTAGGGGTGCTGAGGATCTATTCTGACTACCCGGATCCTCACACAAGTAATGAAATGCACAATCAGGCACTTGGTATGCTGCAAGCAGGCGTTAGTCGGCGTGAGGTTGCAAGGCGTTTTTAATGTCCATCCTTGTACAGTTAGCCGGTTGTTGTCACGATTCCATCAGACAGGATCCCTAAATGATCGCCCAAGACCTGGTCAACCGTTTGTGACAACGCAACGGCAACAAGCGTTCATACGGCAAAGTCATCTGCGCAATAGGTTTATGGCCGCTACGACCACGGCGCGAGAAATCATTGGACATCATGGAAGGCCTATTCATCCTACAACCGTTTCCAGAATTTTGAAGCGCCATGGGATCCACTGCAGAAGACCTTACCAGGGGTTGCAGCTTAAACCGCATCACCGACGGTACAGATTGCAATGGGCAAGGCAGCATCTGACTCAACGTCAAAATTGGACACGTGTTCTCAGATGAGTCCAGATTTAACGTTAGCAACGCAGACTGCAGATGTTGAGTTTACATGAATGTTTTGCAGACAATTGTGTCCTCGAGCGCGACAGGTTTGAAGGGGGAAGCGTCATGTTCTGGGGTGCGATTAACCTCAATTTTCGATCACAACTGGCCGTTTTAAATGGAACCCTCACTGCTAGGAGGTGTGTGGACGAAATTCTGCAGCCTTTTTTTTAGCAACATTAAAGCAGCAGCATAGGCAAGGAAATGGGTTAATTTTCAAACAGGACAATGCGCGCGCACATACGGCAAGATTGACACAAAACTTTTTTCAAACGAACGCCACTGACGTCCTTGATTGACCCGCTGTCCCCAGACTTGAATCCAATAGAGCATTTGTGGGACAAGCTGGGGAGACGTGTGCACAGCCGCCAGCCTCAGAATCCGCAAGAATTAGGGAGAGCCTTGTTGGCAGAATATTCCTTAGAGGACCATCCGAAATGTTTGTCAATCAATGTCACGTCGCCTTCGCGCCATCATCACTGCTAATGGAGGTTGATTGATTGTTTGTTTGTTTTATGTGACGTCGAGAATTGTTTGCTCATACTGAGATGTCACCAGCTGTAGGAGTGAGGGTTCTTTAACGTGCCAACGCCTACTGTGACACGGTACCTCCGTTTTTAAGGTCATATCCGAAAGACCCGTGATTCTCACTTCTAAATGCTGAGCAATTGGCGAAGGAGCAATCACTACCTATTTTTCGTCTTAGGATTGACGCAGCCATGGCACGAGCTGGGCTCGAACTCACGACCTCCCGGTTACGAAGCGAACACTCTAACCACTGAGCTACCGCTGACGGTGGCCATACCCGGTACTAGTGAACAAATCCACATTTTTGACGCACCCCTCATTGACATTCATTTCAACTGTAACCTCTTTGTGAATAAAATGATGAATAGTGTTCAGTTAACATGGTTTATAATATACCACTATGAATTTGTGTATTATCAAGTGTTGCGGTTTTTTTTAACGTCCGTCAGTATATGTTGCATGTTCTCATCTAAAACATGAAAGAATTCTTTTTGTAAGATATGTTGAAACCTGTGTTTAATCCTATGTTTATAAGCAGACTTGTGCCTTTTCATAAAAGCAGCTTAAGCATACATAAAATCAGTCATAAAGCCTATGTTTTCTTCTGCATTCATCACCTTCAACACCTGCATCCAAATACACTAGATATAACACATCTAATCA
This sequence comes from Ostrea denselamellosa, assembly GCA_024699665.1. Lineage (NCBI taxonomy): Eukaryota > Metazoa > Mollusca > Bivalvia > Ostreida > Ostreidae > Ostrea > Ostrea denselamellosa. The sequence continues at coordinate 4,671,758 of JAMZEH010000010.1, read as the reverse complement.
TAGTGATGACAATCAATTTATTACAATAATATACATGCATTTTTCAAAAAAATCAAAATACATGTGAAGAGTTGCAATACATCAATGTGTCCAGTATCAATGTGTAATGGGGGCCTCCTTGGCCGAGTGGTTAGAGCATCGGGCTCAAAATCACAAAGCCTCTCACCTCTGTCGGCGCGTGTTCGAATCTCGGCCGCGGTGTTATGTGAGCAAGTTTGCCAGTTTACTTGCGGAAGGTCGGTGGTCTCTTCCCAGGTACATTGTATCTGGGCTCTCTCCTCCACCAACAAAAACTGGACGCCACCAGATAACTGAAAAATTGTTGAGTGTGGCGGAAAGCAATAAATAATCAATCAATGTGTAATGGCATGTCCACAATGTAATAATACATTTAGATGGAGTTACTATAAACAAAGAAAATAAAAATTGTGGTTTTTAGTGAATGGAAAAAATATCCTAGTAAAAGATATTGCAAACAAGCATGTGTATGTGTTCATAAAACACAACACCTTTGTAGAAGCAAATTCCTCTTTGACCTTAATGCCATCTCTGCAGTATGATGTTGACCTTAAGACTGCAAGTTGTAGCCAGTACACTGGCTTCATAGAAGAGTGTGCATGTCACATTTAAAATTTAAAGATTCTTACACATTGCTCATATGCTTAAAGCAAGCTCGAGGCTGAAGTTGTGAAGAGACAGATCAAAGTTCTTACCACATGCCCCTGACTGTCAATCCTGTGGGTCAAAAATGGACAAATAGACTATGACCCAAATCTAGTACAATGCAGATACATGTATCTTCTGCAGGTTTCACAGACTGTGCTTTAAATATTTCACATTCTAAATTTTACAACAAATGAAGCTGACTTCCTTGTAAATATATAAGCACAATGCAGAACACAATCTTTATACTTCTTAGTGTTTTTAAATTTCATCCTCATCACTGAAATCAAGGCCTTCCTCTGGAAAATCACCAACTTCAACATTTTCTGGCCTTATAAATCCTCCATATTTATCTGGACATTCAAAATACTGCTTTCCTCCAACACTGAAATATTATATAACTAATGCATTAAGATGGCCACTCTATGCATGTAGGCACAAACAGTAGTGACTACTGACCATTACATTCACTAGACCGAAGCGGAGAGGAAGAGAAAGAAAAATACTGAATGACTGAAGTCATTCCATCCCAGTGGCAAGAACAATCTTATTAAAATCAAATCCAAAGATCTGCTCACTAGTGTAACAATCTACATGAGTGGAACTTAGGATCTGATTTTAATCAGATTGATGGCATGAACAAACTCAATGATTTCACCAGAATGAATGTGACCTAAATTAGTTTTGTAATTTACTCAGTGTATTTCTGTCTGTATTTATCAATCCCTTTTTCCATTTATTTATTTATTTTTGGGTTCCCCCCCCCCCCTTTTTTCAAATTTATTCTAATGTATATTTTATTTATTAATTTATTAGACCCTTTATTATTTCTTCACACTTTATTACTATCCTTCAACACTAGCATTTATCTATTTATTTTTCACATAAGTTCTACATTAGTAATTGAGCTTTACACCTCCAGGTATGAATAATAACCCTTTATTGAAATCAGGGCTAGATTTAAATCCATATTGTGGCTAACTACCACAATATTTGGCAAACTAGCTATTATAATTAATTACTATAAGCATAAGAAAGACAATATGCATATAATTTTGTATACTTTAGAAACATGTGATGTGTCCTTTTATTATCTACTTATTTATACTAACTTGTTAACATGTTCAGTGGGTTTTATTTTTACTTCATTCCACATACCAGCTAATTAGTCTTGTTCAGCCTTGACTGTCAATGAAAATAGACATTTTTCAATGTCTGTAAAAACATGATGTTTTTCAATATATAGACGCTCTGGTTCCCCCTCCTTCCCCCACCCCCACCCAGGCCTTTGTAGTTTAGTTCTAGTTCTAGTTTGTTTCTTCCTTTTTATTATATTTTTATATATGTAAATATTCTATCATCGTCCTGAAGAAGGAACAGTTCATCCTAAAAATTTAACAATTCAATACTGTTTGTGTTGTTGGTCATTTTTACTGCTTTTTATATCCTTGTTTATTTGATCTTGTATCTACAATTAGATCCAACACTTTGGATATTGAGTGTTGTTGGTTTTTAGTGCTCTCTCTTTCTTTCTCTCTCTATATATACATATATCCACATCATATGTATTTGCTCAAACAAGGACCTTTCATTATATTGCAAGACTGAATGCAATAACTGAAGATATATAACCTTGATATACAACAAAAGTTCTCAGTAGACAACATAGTTCACCAGAAAGGTGACTCTACTTTATATAGACCCAGAGAATATCACCTCTGCTGCTAATATAAGCCAGGAGATGACATTGTACTTATCATAAACTGGACATTGTTACATTTAATTACTGACTATCTGTATGCATTACCTTTTAATTCCTACGACATTTAATTGTAATATTAATAGACATCTTTCTCTTCCCACCTGGAATCTCTATAGCAAGACTACTGTGGTTAATCTTAACATTGTCTCCACAATATTATTAATTCTAATTACTGACCTTGATATCTGACCTTTTAAACAGAATTAACAGACATGTTTCTCTCTACCAATGTCACAAATACTCAAAGCAATACTAAATATTTGTAATGATCTCATTTTTCATGATTCATTTAACACATCTAGCCTTACCTTCCATTATTTTTGCCCACAGGTTCATCATAATGGATGCCAACCCAATAACCAGGCTTAAACTCTGTTAAACCTGAAAAGGTATATTCTGTTAGAAGACAGCAACTTCATTAAACAAGACAACCACCTGGAACAATGTTAATCTTACTGAATCAAATCAATCATACACACTATCATTGTATCCAAATCTACACCCTGGGGTCCCTATTTACTCACTATACACATATAGAAAATAATAATCTAGTTCCTTATCAAGCTGTTGAAATCTGATCCTCTACACATTTGAACCCCTTCCTTGCCTTGCACAGCATATTAAAGAGAACTTCAAAAATCTACCTAATTTACACAAGCTAGCATTTTTCTTTGAAAGTTTGACATAGCCTTGGTATATTTTTTTCTTCATTTCTGGAATAGTTGTATAAAATGCTGGTGGTTTATTTTTGGTGGACATTTTATGCAATCGTAAAACATAAGAATGAAAATTTTACCTCCCTTGATATTTTTGACAATTTTTCCATGTTATAAAAAATTTTCTACAACAACATAATTACCCAATACACAGTATTTTAAATGCACTGGTACATATAATAAATGATTTGACCTCTTCTGTCAACCCATATCTGGCTGAAGGCCATGATTTGAACAATCTTTCTTAACAGGATGATGCATGTCTAGTTTCAAAATTGTCTGATGGTCTTATGAATACAGGTGACCCTTAAAAATTCAAAGTCAATGGAACCAAAAACTTTGAAATTGGAGAGTGCAGAAATTCCACTTCCATTGACCAATTTTTACCATTATATTAAGTGGATAAAACTCTGTTTACATTGTGCGTAGTAAATTCTGTAATTTATTTTTTAAGGTATTATATTTAATCTCAAAACTTTATTTCAGAGGAAATTTGAATAAAGAAATGACATAATTTTTTTGGGTGTTTATAGTCTTATTTGTTGCTGCAGTAACAAGACTTGTTGAAGACAACATAGTTCAATAGAAGTGTGGTTCTACTTAACCCATCTCCTTTGTTTCAAAAGGTTTAAGTTTTTGAAAAGTAGGTCAAAGTCCTAGGTCAAAGGATCTTGGCTTGGTCATGAGGCAGCTAAATGTGAAATATCAGAGACATATTTTCAAAGTTTCAACAGACATAGGCAAATTTTTTTTTTTACAGTTTTTCATTTAAAATTTTTTGAAAAGTAGGTCAATATCAAAGTAATATCAAAGTCATATCCCCCATATTTCAAAAGATGTAGCCAGGGTTAAAGTATTTAAAAAATAGGTCAAAGTTCAAGGTCACTACATCAAATAGTCTTGATACCATACGAAATGGCCTTGTCATGAAGAATCTATATGTGAAATAAGAAATCCCTAAATCTCTTTGTTTAAAAGATATAGTAAATGTTAAAGTTTTTGAAAAAATAGTTCACAGTCCAAGGTCAATAGTTTGGTAAAAAAAGAAATGTCTAGTAAAGAGGCTTGTATATGTGAAATATCAAATCATATCACCCTTTATTCAATAGATATAGCTAAAATTAAAAGTTTTTGAAAAGTATGTCAAAATCCAAGGTCACTAGGCCAAAAGTCTTGGTACCAAAATAAATGCCTTGTCATGAGGTATCTATATGTGAAATATCAAAGTCCTATCCTCCTTGTTTCAAAAGATAGAGCAAAGGTTAAAGTTTTTGAAAAGTAGATCAAAAAGTAGGTCAAAAGTCATCATATCAAAAGAAAGGTCTTGTCAAATGGGATCTATCTGTGAAATATGAAATATGGAATCCCTATTCCCCTTCATTCAAATTATCTAGCCTAGATTAAACTTTTTGGAAACTAAGTCAAAGCCCAGAGTAATGGTCACCAAGTCAAAAATTTTGGAACCGAATTAAAGGCCTGGTCATCAGCATCTATATATGAAATATGATATCCCAATTTCCCTTTATTCAAATTATCTAGCCCAGGTTAAAGTTTCTGAAAAGTGGGTCAAAGTTCATACATGATATTCATAGTGGTTCCACACTACCCCAGTGGGACCATTATTTCAACAAATTCCAGTGTGAATCTTCATCATTATGAAAACTATACTTTTATACACCAAAAACATTTTGTACATAATAAATTTTTGAGTTCACTTGCACTTCAATTCTTAAAACCTAAATTCTTTTATCCTTAAAATGAAATTCTTTCTACTCAAAAGTATATGGTGTGCCAAATTAGCATTAATTCATCTAATGTGCACAATAACTCTATGAGAAAGAGCAACTACATAATTAGTGGTATCTTTAATTCAACATATCCACAACTGAATTAATGATCTCTTTAAGGACATACATGATGTTTCTGATAGTTTGTCCAAAATTATTTTTTCATCTCAATATGAAGAGTTCTTGTTTGTTCACCTAACTAGTAAAATAAGGGCCCCAGGTTTGATACCCACTTGTTCTAAAGGATTTTTCTCTGTTTCTTTACTACATTTATACAACTTTCAGTAATACATAAAAGCTGACTTTATATTTTGACTTCCAACAACCAGTAACTATCAAAATAATTATGTGATGTCTAAAACAGATGTTGGTAATATACCCCAAGATTTTTTGTAGAAGCAAGATAGAGTGCAAGGTACATGAAATGTCACAAAAAATTATATATAACTGGGAAATGTTGAGTAATTGTCTTTAATTAAATTGCTCTCTTTAAAAGCATTGTAAATGGTTAAAGATATATTTAATTGAATTAAAGAGATCATCAAATCATTTATACTGACCTCTGAATTAAATTTTGCAAGCAATTATTCCACCACATAGATGCGCGCATTAATTAAATTGATGAAAACAATAACTGAATTGATGCACACATCAAATTAATTATTGCTCTCATTAATTGAATTAATTCACACATCAAATCAATTATTGTTGATGAGAGTAATAATTGAATTAATGATATCATCAAATAATAAATATATCTTCAATTATTTGAGTTTTTATTAATCTGGCTCTCAATAAAATTAAATAGGTAAATATTTGTACATGACATATTTGTACTTGATATTCTTGTTTCAACAACATATTTTTAGTGCTGATGAAAAGTACATTAATATCAAGGAAAAGGAACCTATTTTTCTTAATACATTAAACATATCATAGACGTCATTATATGTAAAGTTTGCAATATCACTGTTTTCACTGAGGTCAGATTACACAAATTCAAAATTAACACACGAAAAAATTCTAGTGACTTGAAACATCACTTCTTTAAACCTGAGTACTTCTTATAATTAAGTTTCTTTTTTAACATTTGATTCCTTACAAAGGATTTATGAAGAATATGGAAGGGAATTATTCCTTATATTCAGTACTTCCCTTATAAAGAAGTTTTACTGTATGTGGTTGATTTGCTCTTCACTGCAACATGTTAAAACAAGAGACTAAAATCAATACATTGATGGAATGGAGTGTACATTATGTGTTTATAATCATCTGAGAACAGAAAATCTGTCATGTTAAAAGCAAAGAATCAAGATATAAGTGACTAAAATTGAAACACATATTTTCATAAATCATGTTGGAATGTAACTATAAATATTTCAATCTCTGTCAATCTGTTCTGGAATCGTGAATACCTGGCTGGTATCTTGGTAACATTTACAAATTAATGGAAATTAATCTGTTGCCAATTTTTCACAAATTTTAGAAAAGTCTGAATTTCTACAAAGGGATAAACATACAGTTTACATACCTACATATTTTACAGTACCCCTCCTAGTAGGTTGGTTAGGAACTGTTACTTCACATCTGAATACAAATACGAGAAAAAGTTATCATCTTGTGCTATAAATGAATGATCATGTGACTTTTATCACTTTGAAAGTACATCACAGCTTCAAATCTAGTAAAGCTTTTACAAAAGTACTGTTTAATTCTTTTCTTTTCCTTTTTATGCACAGCATAATAATTATGATGTTCATGATCTTCAGTAAGTTTAATATCTAATACTGAAGTTCAACAACTATTTTAAAAGATCAAAAGCATACAAACTTGTGTACATTTCGTTTATGATTATTTGTAATAAAAAATGTTTAAAAACTGTAATGGTAATCCCATTTCTCTTTCCACACAATGAAATTGAGCTAAAATATTGTGTAGGTGCAGGGTACCCTAAATGTGTCAGCAGTATCATCATGGATGCCGTCTGTTGTACTGATGCACTGTCCTTCATAATCAGGCAGTGTTTTGTTGTGCATCCCTAAAGTCTAAAATTCACCAATCATTGTTTGTTTATAATGATTTTTATTGGGGGGGGGGGGGGGGGGGGGGGATATGTGATGTATAGTTTTTGATAGTGTTATTTCTAAAAATTGCTTGCATTTAATTCTTTAACAGGTATTGTTTTTACTATATTACTTTATATACCCACTGTCATATTATCAAATATTTTATTTTTGACAGAAAAATATTTACTTTTTTTTTTTTTTTGTACATAAACATGTTCGGTTTCAGTATATATAGTATATCAAATATAGGCTATAAGAAGATGTGTGAACAAGGCTAAAAAAGTGCCTATGAGTGGGTGAATATGAGAGACAAAAAATAAAATCAAACTAAAAAAGAGTTAGAATTTGTCAATTAGTTTTAAAGTATGTATATTTACCATAGGTTGTAAATGAAATATATGAACAATTATAAATTATTTGAAATATTGTAATGAGATCACAGTCAAAATTGACCATTTTATAGTCAAGTTTGGTAAAATTTCAATGTGTGTGGGTCGACAATCTATTTTTTTGTAATCAAGTACTTGTAGAAAAACTAAAAACATACATTTTGCAGTCTTGATAGAGGCATAACCCACTATGGATGAAAAATGTAAAAATCTTATACAAATTAATAGCATTTTGTAAAAATATTCTAAGTCTCTTACATTGAAGACAGTATATCATGAATGCTTTAAATCCCTATAAAAATTGTAAGCAAGCTGGTCAAATGGTCTATACCACTGGACACAATGGTGAATTTTGTAAGTCAAGTATTTTGGATAATGAGTTGGGTGAACAAGGCAAGGAGAATGCCTACTCATTGAAATATGTACTATAAACAGATTTTCTATCATAATTTTATCTTGTGATAAACTAATATTTGGCATAAAACAATATATAAAAATAAAAGACATCTTAGTGCTATCTAACTCTTATTTTTACATTCATTTTGTTTTAGAAGCTAATTATTTATTTTATCACCGATTTTTGTAAATATTGTCAAACAATAAAAATGCCAAATATTAGTTTATCACAAGATAAAATTATATGATAGAAAATATGTTTATAGTACGTATTTCAATGAATAGGTATTCTCGCCTTGTTCACCCATCTTCTTTCTGAATGATACTTCATGATTTTCTTATTGAATTTCAGAATGGAAGGTTTATTTTACAATTTTGATTTATTTAACTAAATTCTATATCTAATAATATGAAAATAGAAGTTACATACTTGTGGGACATGATCACGAAGAGTGTAGCTATATTAATAAATATGAAATTATACAAGTATCACTGACTGATAGACTTTGTAATGTAGATCAAATATGAAAATAAAAATATAATTTTGCATCGATTTATTAAAAATTTGCATTTATTGATGGTACGTTCTTGTGATTACAACAGTCTTGTGTAATACATACTTCTAGTGCTCTTCTCTTGAACTCATCATCAAAAACCCATGGTTGGCCACACTTCTTTTAGTGCAACTGACTGTGGTTTTCCAATGATACCTGAGCTCAGTCTGATCAAAACCACCCCCTCCTCCTTACACTTGAGTGTAAAGAGAAATGGAGGGGTTGTTAAAATTAGAATGACTTGAACTAAGCAGTGGACTTTCTACATTAATTTGTTTCAGTCTTTGGAAAATTAAAGAAATGATTGGCACAGCATTTGATTTTAAATTGATCTTTTTGTATCCACATTGTTTGGCTAACGACAGATGTACATGTACTAAAAATCATCTGTGAAATGTTTCGCACATAACCTTGATGTTTTCATGGCAACAAATCCATCACATCAGATATTTTGTACCTATATTTTTTTAAATTTGGAATCCTTTGGGAAGAGGTACATGGCCACCCCCTTCTTTGACAATACACCAGTTTCGAGATAAGAGCACTTCTGTGTAGGAGGTGCATTTAGTGGAACTACAGTCAGTGAAGAAGATGATAAATGTATTAAAATGGCCTCCATTTAAATATGTAAATGTATTAAATACAAAATACTATCGAAAGAAATGTTTTACTTAAATTGAAACATAAAAACAATGTCATATTAGCAAGTAATATCCTGCATATGATTGATTAATTATATATTGTTTAAAATCCTGCTCAAGAATTTTTCACTCATATGGAGACGTCACCATTGCCGGTGAAGGGCTGCAAAATTTAGGCCTATGCTCGGCACTCAGGGACTTTGAGCAGGGAGGGACCTTTATCGTGCCACACCTGTTGTGACATAGGACCTCGGTTTTTGCGGTCTCATCCGAAGGACCGCCCCATTTAGTCGCCTCTTACGACAAGCAAGGGGGTACTGAGAACCTGTCCTAACCCGGGTCCTCATGGAGTCCTGCATATGATACATATGACAAAAAAATAATAATGTGATAACCAAAAATTCTATGTATTAATAACTCCCTGAATACTTAAGTATCATTTACTTAGTTTGCATGCCAGTCAAATTTGGATGATGAAACTGTGTATGAGAAGCTTATTGAGTACATTCACTTATGCATTGATGAATATTTGTCCCACTCCCGCATGTAAACAAATTGTTTTGCACCTTACTACGAACAAGACTTTCCCAAAGGGAAATAACTCAGATGTATCCCAAAACTGGCATATTAAATGCAGGACACTGTGGCATTTTTCAAAGTTATGCATTAAATACTTGGTTATAAATACTCTTTTGTTTACATCATAGTGGGTCTTTATGACATCATCAGCAATATAAGCCGCAACCATCAAAGATTATTTTAAATATTAAGTATATTTTATCAACTATACTGATGTTATATTGCATTAAAAAAAAATAAAAAAATAAATTCTTGTTTAATAAACGAATAAACCTTGAATAATGAATTCCCACATATAACTCAATTTCTTCAGAATATTGTTCCATATTACCTTTAATTGGTGCACCATGACCTACTTTAGGGCTAAAGGTATATCAGATAGTTTCCTAGACTTTTTCTCATCATGGATACAGATATTGAACTGACATTTTGTCATGACCTCTCTCTTAGTGAAATACATAATCATTTAACAAGCCAATGGATTGGTGCACCATGACCAACTTTAAGGCTTTTCTATTCAGAATGTGTGTGATATCAGTTTAGAGTGCATAATGTGCTTATAGGTTGAATTTCATTGTCTGATGGGCATATGTTGTACCATTTACAGTACTCATGTAATTGTTTTTAATGTTTGTGTAATAGCTAGGATAGTGAGCCAGCACAAAGCACTGGCTTCTCCTGCAAGCTCTAATGACTAAAGCATATTAAAAAGTCTAAGCTAAAGCTACATTTGTCTAGAAAATTTTTCTGTCACAATCCCAGAAGTCACTCATCAAAAAAAGCAGAGATCTCAATCACATCTTGATCTCAGATTACAGTCTTGCTTAGATTATCTCAATTTTAGCAAAGTCTTGTGGTCCCCTACACAATGCAATTGGGCCTAATGTGTAATACCACAAATCAATACATGTGTGTTGTCACAGTCTATGCTGTGGCATCACAATACACCTGAAACTGTAGTGAAGCTATATTTGGAGTTGAAGGGTGAATTTAGCAAGCACGCATATGACAATAAAAATCGACAAAATTCATTATTGAAAATATTTCTACAACATCAAATGATCTTGATTACTTCTAGGTTTGTGACTCCAATTCAATGTATCATTAAAAAAAAAAAAAAAAAAAAAAAAAGGAGGAGGGCAAACATATGCAAATATTTTTTTTTTTTACCATTATACTAATGCTGAAATATTTATTATTGTGTTAAATTAAAATACGTCTGATCATTGCTACACTCTGTACATGGGGATTATTAGGTAATTTTTTAGAATAATCACTGCTTTGCCATTAACTAATAATTTGTGATGATTTTTATTAATATCCTTTTGTGCAATTTCTCAGTAAACTACAGACTTTTAAATCATGTATTTTAATTTCATTGGTAAAGGAATAGAGAATATTTAATGCTTTGTAGTTACATATGGATTTCATTTCACAAGACAAGATTTTTTAAAAAGATTTTCATTACTGCTTAGCACTTGTGAAACAAAAATAACTGTCTTACTTGTGAAATAAATTCCATATCCAATCACAAAGCATTGAATTTTTTGTTTATTACATTTGCTTTGGTTTTAGAACATGTGTATATCAAATCTTAATACATGTATAGTGATACACAACATGCATCACAATCAGTTGTTATTTTCACACTATGTAAATATAATTTTTATTCAATGGATAATTTATAGTATTTCACTGATGAAAATGTAATAAATATATTTACCTATTTGTATGCATTTCCAATTGTAAAATACCACATGCTGGTCCATAGTTTCAACTGGATCCTTAAAAAATGCATGGGAATGGAATCCATTTCCATGAGGAAAATTTCTGGATCCACTCATATACATACAGCTGTGCCCGCTCTAATGGTAGCACCTTCAATATATTAGGTACCCCCTCCCAAAATGTGCTAAATCCAGGTTTCGGTTTCTCAAAAAAATCTTGAATTTAAGTACGAGTTTTCTCTTTTTAAGCATTCAAAATTTGAATGAAAACTAACACTTAAGTCCAAGTTTTGACTAATAAGATCTTTTCATGAAATCTATATCTGGTATATACACTAGACCTTAGTTTCTGCATTTAGAGAAAGATAGACTGCAATGTGTTTTATTTTCTATACAGGATTTCTCTTTATTACGAAGATTAGTACAAGTCTATGTATCAAATAGAATAAATCTATGTGTCATTGAAAACCTATTTACCTTCACTGAAGTCCACACAGCTCTGTAGATAATGTTACATGAATGAAGCTGGTCTGGTTTCACTTACATGCATTTTGAAAGAATACAATGCATGCTTACATAGAATAAACTAACTGCTAGTAGACAGTGAATGACATGACTGCTTAGGTACTTCTACCCAATGGTGCATGTATTTATAAAGAGACAATGGCCATTACCTCTCTCCTATTTTCATGCTGGCTGCTTTTTCCTTGCTTTCTTTCTCTTTCCTCTCTTTTTCTTCCTCCATTCTTTTTTGCTCCTCTGGGTCCACTTCCTTAAACCTTCCTAACTTGTTTCTCTCCTTAAAACCTCTAACAGAATCTGTGAAGACAACCAATCAGTTAATGTCAATCAGTCATAAAAATGTCTGTATCTTCTGCAAAATAACAACCCATGACACCTACCTCTGACAAATGGTTAAATATTGTCTGTTGATTGACTGTTTAACTAGAAAACTGACAAGTCAGAAAGGGACCAGCAATGGATATTTAGATATAAAAAAGTGTTCCTCTTCCTAATCCAAGCATTACCTTTAAATTCTATGAAAAATTTCTCAAGTAATCTCAAGTTATTGTGTGCCATTATTATATCAATATTAAACATTTTTAAGTCCCTTAACTCTGTAATTACAACAATAAATCTGAAAATTGAAAGGAGTCTTCCTCTGCTTAATCCATGTATTATGTATAACCTTTTTGAAAATCTTCCCAAGGAAACTTTTGTTATCATGTGGATGGATGGACAGTGATTAATGTGTAGGGCACCCTCCATAATGTGGGGCCTTAAAAAGATATCAAATGCAAGTGTGATTCTTTGTGTGATGAATGAGCATATTTACCTGTCTTTTTTGCATAATCCTCCTCAGAAATTTCAAATTTTTCCACCTTTGATAAATCTTCAAATTCACCTATTTTAATTGTTGGATCTGTTACCTGAGTGAAAATAAATATATGTAGATGTATCTAATTACTTGTATTCTATGTACTGATTTGCAAATCAATGAAAATATACCCAATAGCATTTAGAATATTGTTTCTTAGAAATGTTCATGCATATATGTAAATCAAAAGACCTGTCAAAGAAACTGTAAACTTACATGAATTCTCATTCCATCATCTATTGGATAAGAACCTAAGAGTGCATTATCGTTGTCTAATTTACACACTAATTTGTTGTCCCTGTCATAAACTTCTAGCTTCATATTGCCAGATGAAGAGCCTGTTAACAACTCCAATTTGTTCTACAAAAATAAAAGTTATATGAAATGATAAACAATATATATGTATATATCTGAATGATTAATAGAAAAACAAGAGGCCCATGGGCCTTTACAGTCACCTGAGTATCACACAAGAAAACCTTCTATGTATATACATGTACTAGTAAGAAGTGTTGCATGTTGACAATGCAATGAGTGAACCTTTCAAACTCCGAGAATGAAATGGCCTCAGATTTTGTGATGGATCATTATACATTACCTGGTCACAAGCCATTTTTGTTCCTAATGTCTCTTTCTTACTATGGTGTTACATACAGATACAAAGTGGGAGAATAGTACAGAAGATGGTAATGTAGATCTCTACACCATTTAAATGTTGTTAGGGAGATGCTTCTCTTCTTATCATTACCGTGTATTCAGTATGGTTGTTTAACATCCAGAAGATCAAGAAATACTGAATTTTCACCACAAGAGCCAAACAGCCTGTTCAATAGTACCAAAATTCTTGACCAAGAAGCCATGAATTTCACAATGACCATATGTAAATTTTGTCTGCAGGTATATGGCCAGGAGCATTAAAGATTTTTAAAGACTGGATAATTTTTTTTAGGGTTTTAGCCCTCACCATTTGTCACCAATGGGCAGGGACCAACCCCAAAGTATTTGATATCATGTTCAAATTTTAATGCATGGCAGATGAAGACAGGCAAAAACAGATCACAATAGGTTACTAAGTACATGACCTAAAATTGCAAGTTTTAATTACTATACAAAATTTGATAATGAAATGCAGCACTTAGTTTGTCTGTATTATGCAGTGATCTAGGTCTTTGGCATTCTCACCTCAGTAAGAAGAGTACCATCACTAGAATTTGAGTATCTCAGGTTAAAATTAGCTAGGGTACTGGCTCAGCCCATAAAATATGTCTTCTGAAGTTCTTCACTTTACATCAATTTGTGTGCTAATTTTGGATGTGAATGAATAGTTTCAACCATGTTTTCTCAAAGAATATAATCATAAAGAAAAAATAACCATCATGCTTGAGGGATGTGTGTCACTTTTTGTTTGCAATCACTTTATTTTTGTATAAATTTGTGATGCTGCTTTGTTGCAAAAGTAAGATTCTTCTGGTGAAAATATGGTTCTTGTGAAATTTTTTCTTTATGATTATATATTGTAGTAATTAGGGCTATATGGACCATGGATATCGGCCAGGGTAGCTCAGTGGTTACAGCACCTGACTAGTAAAATGCAGGGGTCTCAGGTTTAATTCCTGGTCCAACCAAAAATTTTCTTCTGTCCTACACTACAATATGAACAATGTTACAAGCAATAAAACACCAATGGTTTAACAATGACTCACTTAGATATGGACTGAAATGTTTGACTATAAAGAGACGTAGACCATTATTGATAAAACTGCTGACTTTGAAGTTCAACAAGATACTTTGATGTCATTTCCTTTTTTGTTAACAGGGCCTTGATATTCAGTGAAGAGTCTTCTGGGGAACATATGATTGCAACTGTTATATTTTATCAGAGACAAATATGACATTGATTTTTATGTCCAACATGTTGCATAGCAAATAAGCCATACTTGGTTATTCGAAATTTTAGTATCTGATATGCTCTTAATACCTTAGTATGTATATACATTACTCAATGGCATACTTTTCAAAACATTTAAAGATCAAAAATAGTCAAAAGGAAAATCAATACAAGAAAAAAAATCCTGTTTGAAAATTCCAAATTTTTTATTTATATAAATCTTCAGTAAAATATTTTGGGCCAGCAGTGAAAATGGAGGTAGAATTAGTAAACTGGTAAAACACATATATTTAATTTGGCCTTATCAAGAAGAAGTAAAAAATGTTCAATTGTTAACATACAAAATTGACAGATGCTGACCAATTGTAATAAGTCACCCAAATGACTTGGGTGACCAAAATATCATTTTATCCCATTATTTCATAACAGATAGATAAACAGATAAGATAGAAAGACAAACAGATAAATAAATAGTGCAATATCCTTGATCTATACACCTATGCAACAGACCCTCAAATCTGAATGGTTGGCTGGGTAATAAATAATAATGGTGTTTAGGCAGTAACTTTTCACATGTTTTCTACTCCCTGCACATGGTATAAAAGCAGTACTTGAGTCAAAGGATCATCAGGATTTTAGGGAGAGGAGGGTAGTGAGTATAAATGATTTTTTTTTGTACAGTATACCTCCATGAAAGTACATTCAGTCTGCTAGATTTGACTCCAAGAATCTTACTATGAGCCCAAAAAGGTCAATCTAGGCATACTACTGTTTTCGGAGAACTTGGCACCATCATGCATTGCAACACTAGAGGAAGTGGACTGTAGTTATAATAAGAGAAGATTCTGGCAAAGCAAAATCAGAAAGAATGCTTAACACTAACACGTACAAAATGCACTGCTATACATAGCTGGATGAATTTAAATAATACCTTTTTAACTTTTTTATAATTTTGTCATGTTATTGAATGGTTCGTAAAACTGAATATAAGGTCAGAAGGAAACTAAAGATCAGCACAGAGATATTGAACACTAGGACATAGAGGCATAAAAATATTTATTTTTTAAATTCATGGCCAATTTTTAAAATCTATATGGTGTTAATCCTGATTTCTAATTCAAAATTAAGCGCCATGAAAATAATGTTATTATTAAATATAACATTGAAAAACAAAATGATGTCCAACTTTCACAGCAAAATCACATTCTGATAGACCAATTCTGCCATATAGTAACTCTTCTAATTATTGTTTTGTAGTACATATAGATTTATTAACAACTTCTGTAATTTCCTGTAGTCATTCTGTTTCAAATTTTATCAGCCACAGCACATTTACATGAACCAGAAGTATGTACTGCCTGTGTGGTTACTCATAAAACGAAGTATGACCGGACTGCAGATCCAAACCACTTACCAATCAACCCACATCTCATCCCTCATTTAGCCCTTCAGTCAATGACAGTCTCTTCGACATTCTTGCCATGTAACTAGATTTGTGCATTCAATTAAAGTGTATTAAGTTCATGATAAATACTGATTTTTTTTTTCTTTGGTGTCAAAGTTCTTTATCAATAGAAACTCTGACAATGAAAAACGTTGTGATTATATCTACAACTGGGGGTTCTGTCCACCAGTTAAGTGCCTGTGTTCCTAATAATGTCTGTCGCGTGCCTGTCACTAGTGCAGTGTCAGAATGACAACAAACCTTAAAATCTGCAATTGTTAAATCTTTGGGAAATCTTTTCTCTGTCCCAAATGAATTAGCCGAGCTTGTCACTCGCACATTAACGTGACTTTGTGTTACTACACTAAACTGCTCCATTTTCTACCTAGAGATTTTCACGAATACAACTTTCAACTTCGTATGACTATGACAATGCTAGTTTCAGCGTGGAAATAATCAACATCTCCCAAACGCTTCAAACGAAATCACGTTATTCTGGTCACGTGATACAATTTATTCAGTTTCAATATCGGTTTGTTGAGCTTAGTATACGCATATATGATAGGATATATTGAAGAAATTGATAAAATGATGTATGGTGAATCTATTTTTATTTGGTGAATCGTGAATAAAATATGTTGCACGGAAAAACGAAACCATATGATGATGTCATGTAAACGAGAGTTGAGTTTAGGGAAAGAAGATGGCGGCCACTGAAAAACAGTGGTATGTTGGAGAAGACGGTTGTATATCAGTAGGAGTACCTGCCAGTGCCGTCACATACCACTCCGCCTTAAATTCAATTATAGTGTCAACAAAAGAACCATCCATAAAAATTTTTGATGTTGCTTCCGGTGCTTTATTGCAAAAGTCGGATCTGTCAGGTACATAGATTGATATTTTGTAATTAATAGATTACAAAGTATCTGATAATATCGATTTTATATATACTAAAGCTTCAAGATGAATTGATAGCATGTTTGGAATTAATTTACATTAATAGTCAGCACTGAGTATGATCTTGATTCTTGCAAAACGATTTTCCCTTGAAAAGTGAAACATTGAAATGTAAATGTACCGTCACTCTTTGATTGTAAGGCACACATGTTAACTGTCTTGATCTTGCTGGGGCTCGCATTCTAAAGTGTTTATGTAGATTACTGGTACACAAGGTTTGATTCTCATCAAACTTTGGACACACCACTGAGGCAACCATGATACTGGTATTAGTTTTTGTGAATTGGCTTGAACAAAAACTACAAAATGAAGGGGTTTTATGACATATATATTTAAACTGATATGTTGATGAAGCTGTCCTTAGTGTGAACTCAGCTACATTTTATGGGTCCAACTAAAACTGGACAAACATTTTACAAGGCACATAATAGTCAATTTCGACTGGGTGTCTCTGCCGATAAGAACTGAAAGTGCATGTGTTATGTAACTACTTTTATTTTCTAACTAGCCCATGGATGGTGTTTTTGGACCCTCCACCCCGATATATGTATGTCTGAAATGACCTCTACCAATGAAATTAAGATATTTGAATTATAAGAAAATAAAAATAATCTGTAGTATACTGAAAATTGCATAATTGGATTGTAAAAATCATAAAAATTAGCAGGATGGTGATTATACCAAATTAGTCAAATTCCCATTTAGCAATGATGTAATTTAATTTAACATATTAATTACATATTTCAGCATTCACATTATAGTAAATAATTTCTAATTGTATGAACACACCACCCCTTTTTTGTTGTTGTTGTAATGATACAATGAAATCCATCCACAAGCCTAGAATTAAAGTTATCATGATCATTTCATATCAAATATGTTTGATCTTATGTACAATAATGAATTTTTGACATTGTATAAGTCCAAGGTGGACTTTCATTATCATGTGCATGCATGCTAAATTCACCCTTCAAATTCTAATGTATCATGACATCAAAACCTAGACTGTGGCATCATGCATTTATTGTCTTGCCATATATTACATTTCATTTTATATTGGGCCATATTTGTAGTGCTGAATCATGTAGGGACCACAAGACTAGGATGAAATTGAGATAATCTTTGTAGATTTTTTCTAGACAAATGTGAAGCTTCAGCTTGGACTTTTTCACATGCATCAGTCATTAGAGCTTGCAGTGCATTTTAATTAATTGTATTTCCTTTGAATAATTGGCACTTTGAATAATAATGAATAAACAAACCAAACCAGAAGTCACTATTTTTCACTGGTCGTCATTTTGGCTACCTTAATAGAGAATCAGGACAGCCAGTCATTTTGGGTGGATTTTACAAATGTTGAACCCAGGTTACATGTTTAAAATCTAACGGCATGGAGAGTTTGTTTCACACATTTAACATCAATTACCACCCAAAAAAACATAGTTTAACTCTTGGTGATATGTTTCATGGGCACCAATCGATCTACTGCACAACCAAAAGTTGTGAAAGAATAATCGCATAATCAACTTCCAGTTGTGCAGTACAGCAGTAGATCTCCCTAGATTCAGTTACATGAGGGGTAAGTTGACCCATGCAAATTAAACTGGGCCTAAAATAAATAAAAAATAAGAATGTGATGCTCTGGGCTATTTAATGTCCAATGATTTCACAGTAAGCAAGACACACAGGTGGCTTGTTTGACACTTGGATTTGTTTTGACATGTGATTAGTGAATTTTTACCAATAAAGTTAAACTTTTGATATGAAATTGCAAATAGAATGTACTTAACATTGCCCTTTGCTATATCAGTCTTGTAAAGGGTGACAGGAATTGTCACTTGTTTTTTTCAAGAAATTTGATATAAATAAAAATGATTGTATGGAGATCGCCTGTTTGCATAGGAGATTTTGGGTTTTGCAGTAGATTGCCCAAATTAAAACAATGACAGTAATATGAAAAACTTGTATTTTACTGGATATTGGAAATTGATAGTCCATCTCTTCCATAGTATTTGGAATTAATATATTCCCTATATAATTTCAATAGAAATTGTTCATTTGATATACACGTGTAACATTATTTAACAGGAAATGCATCAAAAGTAAACATTCCTGCATTTACCCACATATAATAATTATAACTTTTTTCCATCACAGATTTAGCATTTGATAGGGGTCTGTCATTTATTATGTGTGGTATTTAAGATAAATTGATAGTCTGTAGAAATGTTTTGATATAAGAAGAACCCTTATGTTTTCATTTAAATCTCATAGTGAACTTACGAAAATACTATCAAAATATGAAGAGGTACGTTCAAAAGTTTGATTGATTGATTATATATTGTTTTACATCCCGCTCGAGAATTTCTCACTCATATGGAGACGTCACCATTGCCGGTGAAGGGCTGCAAAATTTAGGCCTATGCTCAGCACTTATGGCCTTTGAGCAGGGAGGGATCTTTAAAGAGCCACACCTGCTATGACATGGGACCTCGGTTTTTACGGTCTCATCTGAAGGACCGCCCTATTTAGTCGCCTCTTACGACAAGCTAGGGGTGCTGAGGATCTATTCTAACAACCCGGATCCTCACGGGGTTCAAAAGTTAGATGTTAGAGGGAGGACTTTTTGGTGGGCAAAGCTTTCCAACCATCATTTTTCAAAAATTTTGCAGATTGAAATGTTAACTTTATGACAGAAATATTTGTAGTTTCTCAAATGCTAAAAGATGATCATGATTGTAGTTTTCACGATAAACTATAAAGGATCTTTTTAGTCTGTAGAGAGTAAAAATTTGGCCTCATTCCCAGTGCTGAAAAGCAGTTGTTCTCCCAAATCGACTCCTAAAAATTCCCAAAGGGTGAAAAAAAAACCTGAAAAATCACTAATCAAATGTTTTTATCTTATTTTTGTTCATGATTGAATCATTGTCAGGATATTTCCTGATTTAAAAATCTCTGACTATTAGCCCTCTGACATGTACTATCAGATTCAATGATGGATTGGTAATAGCTCACTTCATGATATGACATTTCATAATTTGCATTGGTTCAGTTATCTTCAATATGATACATTTTATATACATGTTATTAATATATTAATTTTTTATTCAAATAGTGATAAGAATGTAATCATACTGTATGTTGTATTGATTTCTAATAAGATATTTTTCTTGTAATAGCAAACACCAGTGATGCCATCCATGCCACATACCTACCTGAAAAAGACAAAGTGGTTTTTGCTGATGATTACTCAGTGGGTGCAAGAAATGACTTGCGTGGAATGCTGTTATTGGACACTGCTTTGCAGACACCTGTCAGCAAATCAGAGGACCAAGTCAAAGTGGAAATCCCACTTGCAGAGGTGAGAAAGTCATAGTTTTACAAAGTTTCAGGAGATAATTTGTTTGGAAAAACCAAAACTGTGTAAACCAAAGAACATGTAGTACACTACAGGGGGTATTTTTTCTAACACTAGTTTTTTGGCTAGTATTTAAATTTAGATGTGTGTAATAAGTATTTTAAATAAATGAATCTAAAATGATGCTCCTCAAAGTCAATTACACTCCATTATGATAGTCATTAAATTAGTTCAAGGCTTTTTAATAGGGTCATGTTCTGTTCACAGGCTGGGCAGTTTCACAAGGCATTAATGAATGCTGAACTCCCAGGAATAGATCATGTTGATGAAGTATGTAAAGAGTTGGAGAAGAAGATAGATGCTGTTCAAGAGGCAACAAAAGGCCATTTAAAAGCAGCTAAGGTAACACCTGCTGATGTTGATTATGTAGATTTGTTATAATTATTTAATACTGCTGAGTGGCAAGACATTAAGTTGCTAGAAAAGAAATATACAGTATTCATGATTTTCATCCATTTTAGTGAAAAACAATTGACGTAACAATGCTTAACTCAGCACTGAAAAATGTTCCTATCTGTGTGCCGATAGTCTTTTCAATCTGCACTGAGTAAAATTGCATTGTGATCTCAAATGTTTTGACTGTAACAAATGCTGTATATTTCATTTCTTGTCACTATGTTCACAAGTCTTAGAATTTTACGATGGACATATACATACATGTATATTTAAACTTTGATTTTTAAAGCTCTGAATTAAAAAAAAAAAAAGTAGTTCTTTTCAAAATGTTATGTATCTAGCATTGAAAGAGGGTTTATGTTAAAATTACAGTGGGCCACAATTTGTTTGGAATTACCATTTGCAACTCTCAAAGCAGTTTGTACAGGACTAGTGAATGAGATGAAGCGTCTCAGTGTGAATAACCCAGGCCTGTCTGTTGCCTCAGCCATTGGAGACAGACTGAACTATCTCCTCCCAGGCAGTGGAGAGGGTTGGAGCAATACAGTGGAAAGATCTATGATGTATAGTGAAGTTGCCAGACAGAAAACCTTCAGGACATGGCCTCACATGAATTACAAGTAAACACAATGATGCCAATGAACTAGAATCTTTTGTGCATTTTGCTGTTCTTAATTTTTATTAGTAACGCTGCTCCTAAAATTGTAATCCAACGTATCATGATTGAGAGAAATTTCCAGGTCCAATTGAGAAATGGTTCAATAAAATGAAAAAAAGAAATCCACAATATAAAATAAGTGTTTGATATCTTTTTATTGAACCATTTCCCAATTCATACATGCATTATAAAATTAGTTGTAGACTTCGCAGCAGATTCATCAATAAATTTTAGTTCTAAAAGTTGTTCACAGGAGGGAAGATTTATTTGTACCATCAAAATTTTACCTTAAGTAGGTATTGTAATGGATGAAAGTTACTAAATGATTCAATTTGGTGGGGATTTAATCTTGTTGTTTTCAATGTATGGAAGAATAATAACTCTTCAACTAGAAAATCCCCACAAATATGCAAACCACAAAAATTTTAACCATATAAAGATAAACAATTCCATGGCTGTTCACAGGAAAAATGTATTGAAATTTTTTTCTTAAAGATGGGCATTACCAGATCCAATGTCCCAGGCTGGATTTTACCATCAGCCAAACTCGATGGGGGATGACCGTGCAATGTGCTTCACCTGTAACGTTTGTCTGGTATGCTGGGAACCGACAGATGAACCCTGGTCTGAGCATGAGCGACACTCTCCTACCTGTCCGTTTGTTAAGGGAGAGTACACTCAGAATGTTCCTCTCGCTGGTATGTAGTGAATTATGTATTTTTGGCAAACACCATCTTCATCAGAAACACTTGAAAGATATGTGTCTGACAGTAATTTATAACAGATACTGTGTATTGTACAGGTGCAATGTACCTGATCATAAATATACAAGATGTTCATTGGGTGATGATATACTGAATATGTCCTCTTTCATTTATCAATTAGGATTTTTATGTCCCCCAGGGGCTAATTAATTGGTCTGTTTGTTCCTCTGCAAGTTTAAGCTTGGTCATAACTGAGAGGTCAAGGTCAGTGATATGTGACAGTGAAAAGTCATAGGTTAAGGCCAGAAGTAATGTGAATTTGACCATAGTCCAAGACATAATATTTCACAAACACTTCTTGAAAACAGGTCACATTACCATAATACTAGAATTCAAAAGTTTAGACTGAAATAAAGAAAGCATTTTACAGTATGTCAATAATCATCAATGTGAAGTATCTAGGATAACAATGTTATAAGTAATTGATGTATACTTTGGTTTCAGTCACCTATGGAAGCCAGCCTGCCAAACGACATGGAGAGAATGATGATAAGGTGTGTATTCACTCCATTATAACAAGCATGAAAATTAACACATACATAATTGAACTTTTCTGAAATCCAGTACATTTTTTTATGTCCATAGAAGGGTAGTATTATGGTATATGGTGCAGTATGTCCATTTGTCAGCACCTTGTGGGTAAAATAATAACCGTACATATAAGGCTAGAATCATCAAGCTTGGTGCACATGTTCCCAATGATTATCTCGGAAGAAACCTATTATTTTTCAAGGTTGAAGGTCAAACTCAAACTTAATCAGTAATGGGTAACAATGAAGGAAAGACTGGTATCATCAAACTCGGTGTACATGTTTCCCATGGTGTTGTTGCCAAATGTATTTTGAAGGAAAAAAAATGTTGCTTTTCATTAGACTTCATCAGGGTAAAATCTTTCTTCAATTTGATGTTCAACAAAGCCATTTTAATACTAATAGTTTAGAAATACTTTCAGTCCTGACTTTAGAGAAAGTGTCAAAAGAACACTGTCAAAGCCATTTGTTCTTTTTTTTTGTTTTTGTTTTTTTTGTTTGTTTTTTTTTTGTGGATTACTACTGCATTTCGAATATATTGGAAGATGTACATGTATTTTGCAGTGTTGCTCTTGTTTCACAATATGGTTGTGTTATACTTGTATAGTGTAATGCAATATTTGGGTTGATTTTGTAGATTGAGTGCTTGAGTACCACTGCCTCTGAGAATTTTGTAGCAACATCTACTTCAAATGGGAATATAGTGGTGTGGAATGTAGATAAAGTATTAAAGGTAATGTTGATTAGAATTTTTATGCTTTTTTTATGCAACATTAGTGACCGGGAGGGTGGAGGGGTTTGATAATTGAAC
Source organism: Ostrea denselamellosa (assembly GCA_024699665.1). NCBI lineage: Eukaryota > Metazoa > Mollusca > Bivalvia > Ostreida > Ostreidae > Ostrea > Ostrea denselamellosa. The sequence goes on along the minus strand of JAMZEH010000010.1, from coordinate 4,648,234 downwards.
TTTCGTCATATGCTGTCCATGCATACATATGTAACTAAGGTATTGTCAAAGATATAAAAAAAAAAAAAAAAGGATTGATTTGTATGAATAATGTTTTTGATGATGTTTCAGGATTTAAAGAAAAGGGGAAGGGGGTATTTTGAGATGACCTTAAGTTCAGTTTTAAATTTTGCTGTAATTTCAATGTTTTTTAACATAAAGATTTCAAACTTCCCATGTACAATAAATGAAAATTCAACATATTGGATGATGGGTGGTGGAGTGGAAAATACCATTTTAAACATAAATGTCATTGTTTTAATTAAGCAGCAGGACTAAGTAAATATATTAATCATATAAATTTTGTTTCTGTATTTGAATAGAAATACTGAATTTTGTTTCTGTATTTGAACAGAAATACTGTCAGTTTAATTTGGATCCTTCCAACCCTGTGATAGCATTGAAGACTGGACTTCAGATTGAGAGAGTCTCTACTGGATCACCAAGTGCCTCAGAAAGGTTATATCACCCTTAGAAACTTATTAGCTATGATAAAAAAAAAAACCATACATGTACAGTAAATATTACAACACTGAATGAAACTCTGTAAAATGTTACAGACCAGTTGAATTGGTAATATATGCAATTATTCAGGCCTGAAATCTATATTGGACATGAATGTTGTCTTTAACTTTCCCAATCGTCTGCGATTTTTATTCCAGACCCTTGAAACTTGATATGACATTTATAAGCCATGGGAAAAAATAGAAATTAAATAAAGGGGAAATTTAGTGAAAATATTAACCAAAGTAGAATTTCCTGTGAATGTCTTATTACATTAAATATATTAATCATATGATAAGTTAAACTTAATTTTTTTGTCCGAAATGTTTTTAGTTTTCATGCAATTGTCTCAGCAAGTCTTGTATGATCTTTCATATCAGCAGAATCCACAAGTCGAAAACAATGGCATATTTCTCATTCTGTTCTAAAGTGAATTGTATGTCTGTTGAACACATGGCAAAAATTTTATCTTTGGTGGTCCTAACTGGAAAACAAACTGTTCACATTATTAGGGAAATTTGCACTGTTGTAGTGATAATTTTGGAAATGTAGTCCTCCACATAGCTAAAAAATTCAGATCATTTTTGAAAAATCAATGGAATATACATATTGCAGCTACATTTTCATGTATCTTAGTTGGTTATCTCCATCACACCACCTGCAAATGAAGTTTATGGACTTTCTGTCTGTCTACCTGTGCAGTCCTGATATACCATGAATTTGATATGAAGAGTCATTAGATGCTTATATTTGCACAAAGATGCTTGTGGTCTGAGTAAGGAATATATCTTGACCTTTGTCCAATTTCATTTTGATAAGGTCAAGGTCACTGGTAGAATTTTTTAAAATTTTGTATCCAGGTCATACCTTTTAAAGAAGGCAACATGAAATGTTATAATCTGAGGGTATGTCATGACCCCAACCCAAGTCACTAAGTAAAATCAAGGTTGCTAAAAAATCTGAATTCTGTGTCTTTTTGTAATAGAGATCAAATGCTCACACTTGGCATAAAAGTTACTTTTTACTGGCATGTTTTTGGAGTAAGGACACAAGACTAAGGTCAAGGTCATGGGGAAAGAAGTACAGAATTATTGATCAACCATGTGTTCAATGTGTCTTTGAGAACTGAGGTGCATTGAAATTATGCAAGTTGACTGGTACCTATGCAATTGACATGATGCTAGACCAGGGTCATTTTGACAATGTTGGAAAAATATTATGACAGAGAAACATTATACATTCATACCTAACCCAAAGAATGCTTTTGACTAGTTATGTATCTTGACCCTCTATCAAAGTTGCAAGAATTAGAAACAAAATCTGGTACATATATGTAAATATATAATGCAGGAATTGTACAAATTGTATGAATATGACATTTAAATGCAGTTAATATTTTTCCTACTATATAAAACTCTTGTTATAATGCCAAATTCACATACTGCCATCCACCACACAGTTTTCAAAACAAATATCCAAATTACTTGTAAACATATTAGAGTGTTAAAGGTCTCAATATACAGCTAAAGGCATGTGATAAGTGCAACTGTTAATTAGTCATCACCTTAGATCACCAATGCATTAGTAGGCCAAATAGTAGTCAGGAAAATTTTAAAGGAGATAATTGTTTAATAGGAATTAGTGTTTTCTGTTATGCATCTTCACTAAAATGAGTGTTTTGAATTTAAAGATGAAACAATTGAGAATGTGTACATATGTCCCATTATGCAAAATATGCTTGGAAACTATTGACTTGTGAAAGTCAGAATGATGGCATCAAGAAATAATAAACTCTCATTCACAAGACATTGTTTCAATACTGTTTTGCAGAAAAACAAAATAGTCAAAAGAAGTATTTCATGTGAATTGCAGTCATGTTATTTTCATTCAATAGTAGATGCATACATTGAAATACTTCATGTATAATATACATTCCAAAGATGTGTTCAGTGAGTAAATGGCAAATGAATATTAACGGTGTATGATCAAGCTATTTATTGATATACTTTATAATCAATTCAGGTTTAACAAGAATTAACTACATGCACTATTTGGAATATGACACAGTTTGGACGGGTTCCACAGGGGTATTACATAGTTCCATTTGGAAAGGTCTCGTTTAAATCCCTATAGAGTAGGGATGAACACCCAGTTGGTGACATCTCCATATGAGTTAAATATTCTTTCGTGGGACGTTAAACAATATACAACCAACCAAGTTCCTTGTTTAGGGGAGAGAAAGAGAAAAACTATTTACATTGTTAAAATGTTTTGAACTTTAATAGTATGGCACATTAATGTATATTAGAAATGATTAAAGAGAGTTGGAAAAGATTTTAATGAATAACTGAGAACAGTGTAGTATATTGCTGAAGAAAAAAGAATTAACTTCAATATGTACATGTATGTATATTGCAGTGTTGATGCTGTGCCAGATGAAACTGATGCTAAGCCTGAGGATAGTTCTGAGAAAGTGGAGAATGGGGGTTCTACAGATAGAGGTGTGAAACCATCCACCACTACCTCAACAAGTGGTATGTCAGACACCATGTATGAACTTCCACAGGAAAAGTTGGAAAAACCAGGTCAGTTTGTGAAAGAAATGTGTAAAACTTAGGTTACTAAATGACTGATAATCTCACAGGAGATTTCTGAGACTGTCATGTAAACACTGTGGCAAAGTACTTCTGTTGGTAAAGCTAATATGCTTTTGAATGAAACAAGTGAATCAGAAATGGCTATGTTCTGTATACATTAACTTTTCTTTATTACTTTTGTAGATGGCTTGAAAACCAGAAACAGGCCATGTGAAGATGTGTTAGTTAAGTCAATGTGCATTGTAAGGAAACCGATTCTTGAGAAAAGCCCAGCAGACAAAAGTGCAAGCATTAAAATTTCTAAGGCAAAGAAGAAATCAAGATCAAAACCCCATCCAACACTGTTCTGTGGAGTGTCTCTAAGACGGACAAAAATAAGTCAACCCATTGAACAGAACAATGTGGAATGTGAAACAGAAGAGGTGGAGTTGATGAACAAAGTGAATGAAGTTGTGAGTAGTGACTCACCACAGATCATTTCATCAGAGGAGCAAAGCTTCTCCAGTGAAGATGACCTGGTTGACAATGAACTTTTACAGTCCACTGTGTTTATTCCATATCTTTTGGTTCTGTCTCTGAGAGATGACCTTCGCAAAGGTAATAAGCATAAAGAGAAGGAACAGAAAAGGGTGCTACCAAGTAGCACAAGTCTAAATAACCTAAATGCTGTGCCAAATTTGGGGTCAATTTCCATGATGAATCATGACTTTGGTTTGATTGATCCCATGTTTGATTCAGACCCAGATCCATCAGATATGTTGATTGGTGTGACACCGGGCCCTGTGAGTTTAACATCAGAGATTTCAACTGCTGGAAGTTCCAACCCTGTTGTTGATGCCAAGATTCCTACAGTGACCAAGCCAAGTTCCAGTAGACACACAAAGACGGGGAGTGTTTTACAGTGTGTTGAACTTCCTGATAGGGTACAGAGTGACAGATTTAAAATTTCTGCCATCTCTCCAACATTAGATGGACAGCATATTTTGGTAGTAGTGTCACCAATAGATAGATGTTCAAAGTTCTCCACTAAAAGTAAATCTATTTCCGTGATCACTGATTCATCTCCTAGCATTGAAGCTTCTGGTCAGTGTGATGAATGTGTGACTGCAAACAGTAGTTCAACATCCATAGTAATATGCTCAGAGAACACCTCAGAAACATCGAGCTCTCCCGATCAGTGTCTTGGTGGATGTATCTTGCTCTACAGATACAAATTTGGAGAGGAGTATGCTCATGTAGAGGAAATGCCAGTAGTTGCAAAGTACTTGGACCAAGTAGAACTATCCATTACAAGTGTTATTGTGCTGCCACAGGAGTTCAGTGAATACCAAGAAAGAGAGGAAGATGGACAGGGCTCGGATTCCCTGGTAACAAACAGTGTCAGTACCCAAGTGTCACACAATATTCCAGGTCAGGCTGCTGTCACATTGAGCAATGGCAAACTATGGCTGTTAAGCTTGAATGATTTAAGTATGGTAGCTGAAATAGCTCCTCCAGAACCCCAGGAGCGATTTGTGTCTGCTGCTTACTGCACAGGTGATATATATACATGTGTATTTTATTTTATTCAAATTATTGTAAATCAGTTTTATTTGTGATAAAATATTTACAATTACACAAAGTCCTCTCAATGCAAAAATAAAGTTCATATGGATTGATTATAATTACTCAAACATAATGTTGTACAAGATTATTATATAAGGGATTCCTTCAGTATAGACATGTGCAAAGTTTACACATTTAGGGTTCAAAATAATTGATGGCCCAATAGTCTTTGGCCAAATTTGGGGATAGTGTTTGTAAAGAGCATGTGCCCTTTGGGCTAGTTAAGTTTAAATACTTATCCAAATTCCTCAATGATTAGGCTAGTGAATTAGACATGTGCTTCCATGTGTTATTGAATGCAAAATAATTTCTATATTTCACTTTTGTTAAATTGTACTTGGAAGTAACACAATGTAAATAAATTCAAGAATGTTTCTAAGAACAAGTTGTCTTAAGCAGGATATTCCTAAGAATGATTTGTTTTCAACTGCATGTTTCTTAGAATTTTGTAATCCAGTGACACTATTTTCAAATGACAAAAACATAGACGATACTAACTATTGTCTAAGTTTACGTGAAATACCAAGAGCTCAGACTATTGTCAAATATTATTCTATAAAGCAATATTAGCTCAAATTCTAAATTAAAAATTTAGTTTGTAAAATGTGCTATTTTGATAGGTTTTTATGTAAATTTAACCATTATTAATGATAAACTTAAAATGAAATTTAACATGTTTAAGATTCATCAAAATAAAGATTTAAGTTCTATTTAATATGAAGTATTATATAGAAATCAGTTTTTGTACTGGAAGACAATAATGTAATTTTGCTTCTTTCAGAGCCTCTGAATAGATTTCTAATGCAAATATTATTAACATAAGTTTTATAAACCTAAATTTGTTCTGTCATAAATATTAAATCACAATTTTACAACAAATCTTTCCAACACCAAAATGACAACTAGTTTTGATTTAAAATACTTTACTTAATTTTTTTTTTATATAGTTTTTAAGATCCTTTCTTTTCTTAACTGTTTATAAGCAGTGAGTAATTAATATGTTGTTTGAATAATAACTGTTTGAAATCAACAATTAATGAAAGTGTTTTATCATTAATCGGTCATGAAATTTGGACTAGTCAATTTATATCCACTGGTCCACAGGGATGGTAATAGTTCTCAATTGCCCAGTAGAAGTTGATAGCCCAAGTGACCAGTGAATAAAATCATGATTTCTAGCCCTGGCGTACTAGTATTAACAAAGCAAGAGGCATAACTCAAAGCTGACCAATTGGAATGAAAACAATTATAATGCTTAGTTCAAAATAAATTCAAGTTGCAAGATCAATCTGAGAAATTTAATGATCTTTATCACAAAGTTTTTTTTACATGTGACTTAAGCTTGAAAGTCCTGGAGTGATGTGACCTATGTAGAAGACATCTTAATATTATTTCATACAGATTTCTATACATTTAGAAATTGGATAATTACATGTATTTAGGTATTTTGAATTGGATGAATACCTATTGATTTAGACCAATTATACATGTGCCTAGTTGTAGATTAAGTTTGATGTGTAACTGATTGAAAATTGATCATTCAACTTCAAGGTATGGAGCGGTTGTGTGTGTGCTCTGTTGAGGGTAAACTTCACTTCTATCAGCTATGCGAGGATAGTCCTGTCCTGTCGGAGTCTGGCTCTCTAATGGATGGAGTGGATGGAATGTGCAATGGAGAAACTCGGGTGGAACTGGAGCCCTCCACCAGTACTGCTGAATCCACAGAGTCCAGGGAAAATGTGGACAGAAGTAGTCCAGGTACTTAATTAAACACTGTATCTTTGTTTGGAGGCTTGTGAGTTGTATAAAACAGAAATCAAAATGTTGCAAGAGGAAAGGTTTGCAAATACATATACATCTTGCTCCTCTTATATAGAAATCACTTAACTTTCAAATAAAAGTCATTTGCCAACAATTCAATTAGTTGATTTGAAATCTCGCATATTGAAATATCACTAGATAGGAAGAAAATGAACAGTTTGTTGAGCTGTTAATTTCATGTAGTTGTTTTCATAGTGGTTGTATTGAAGTACCATCAGGGTTTGACATTTACTTTTTTAAGGGCAAGACTAGTTGGGCTTTTCAAATGATCCTTACTAGACCTGACCTTAAATCCACTAGCCTTGACCAAACTTTCCAGTAAAAGATTAAGACAGTGTGATGGTGTCTCCATTTAATAATCTATTTAAAATACTTAACTCAAATGACTCTTTCTTTGAGAATGAGAAACCATATTTCAATAGACATTTATGCACATATGTCAACACTGAAAAATGGCTATTCATGACATAATTTGAGGAAAGCTTTCTCACATTTAATTCAAATAAACTGTTTTCAAATTAAAATGAAATCAGTGTATATCGATTTATCTTAAACAAAACTTTACACACATTCACATTTTTAACTAACAATGAGTAGATGTCACAAAACGTTTTTTTTTTTTTTTTATTCAGAATAAAATAAATCTATCCTATGGTTTCAAACAAGGTCTCTTGTTTATTTTTTCAACATGACCACTCAGAATAAAAAACAGACATTTTATCTGGCTGGGCCAATCATTTAGTAGACTCTAATTGCCGGACATGCCTTAGTGTCAAACCCTAACTATGACCTCCAACATGGTCAGTAAGTTTGTTGTCCAAGTAGATAGGTATCCAGAGACCAGTTCTACACCAGAGACATGTTCATTGCATGTTTTTGTGATAACAGTTAATTTCTAAGAGGGAATATTCTTGTTCAGTTATTACTGTCTGATTGTGTCATCAATATAGCAGCTGGCAATAGGTCAATGTACTTGTATATACATGTAAATTGAACTTAATTTATTAATTCATTTTATGTACAGTATGTTAAGATAATTATAATGAATCTGTAATTTGCTGTTTATAATGCATAAATTGTCGCAACTTACTTTATATCATGTAAAATGAGTAAATATGACTTTAATTCCACATAAAAATGGTCAGCTTGTTCCTGAATTACAAATTATTGGGTAGAAAATACAGCGTATAACATTTTGAATAGATATTCAGATATTATGGTGTTTGAAAAGTATAATGATTTTCAATATGGTTGTTACACAGGCACTGAAGTTTTAGCAAAGAAACCTTTAACAGTGGAGAACCTGATGCTCCTTCATAACTTAATCCAATTTGAAAACTTGATGCCACGTTTCACAGCCACTGTTCCCTCCTGCTGGACAGAGATCCAGCAGGAGCAGCAACAGAGGCGTCACCCACAACATCTACAACATCAAGGGGAAGCCACTCAGCACACACGCACGTGGAAACTTCAACCAGACAGGTAGGATTTATGAAGTTTGTTAAAGCCTGCTATTCCAGCATTTTAAGGACCCCAACATTAGATAATAATTAATCTGTCTGTCAGCACCTTTTATGGTATCCAATAACAGAAGTATCCTTGGGAAAATTTTCATAAATTTTATACATAATACTTGGGTTAGGCAGAGGAAGACCTGGCATGTGATAATTTAAGTTAATTTGGGGAGATTTTCATAGAATTTAAAGGTAAGGCTTGGACTAGGAAGAGGAAGGTCCATTTCAATTTTCAGGTTTATCTGTTTTGTCATTGCATAGTTACTCCAGTAAACTGTAAGTATCAGGGACAGATTAGGTGAAACTGAAATAGATATGATCTGTTTTACAAAGCAAAAGAAAAGTTAATCTTCTTCTATAGCTTTAAAGTCTGGATTTTTATGGGATCCAGGAAGGTTGTTATACAGTACATTTTTTTTTTAATTGATTTTTTACATGGAGGAATTCAGACCTGGTAGTGAACTTGTACAAACAACATGGCAGATGCCTTAGTATTGCTAGATTTGACAAAATTTTTAAAGAATATGCATATACAATACAATGATAATTTAGGCAGTTATTAAAAATTGGATAACAAGAAGAGAAAAAATCACTCCAAAATAAAATCCTGGGTGTTTCATGTACGTATATATTTAGTCATACTTTCTAATAACTAATTCATGCAATTCACCTGAGAATATGTCATGCAGATTTGTGATTGGAAAATCAAATTGCTGGTCTTTAATAGAGATGTTCACAAAAAAAAAAAGGAACACATTTTGTTAAGTACAATGTATATGTACAGTACTTGTATTTTTCGTGTGAATAATCACACTGACTTTGGAGATGTTCTATTTTTCAAGCACACTTTCTTTTTCAAATATGCTCAGAATGGTTATATATTTTTTACAAGAAGTAGTACTTGTTGTGCCTCTTCTACAGTAATGTACAGTAATAATTTTTTCTTATCCTATTCCTTCTTGTTCTTACCTTAAAAGTATATTACATACCATGTTTTTCATTTTTTTTATGTACATATATATTGTAGTTCCACCTGGGATGAGCACCTATTTGAGATTGTGCTGCCTCGTCCATGTTGTGTTGGCCATGTTGACATCAAATTCACTTTACACCCTATGTGCACTTCACCTCCAGATGTTCAAATCACACTGCTGAAGCAAAATGTCACCACTCTCGGTCGGCAGTCCAACACCTCACAATCAGTGGAAGTTGACAAATCCATCGACTTTAAAATAGATGCATTCAGTCAGTTCCAAGAAGAGAACACTAATTCCAACTGCACTGAAAAGACCAGTGCTAGAGTCACTGAGCACATCAACAGTGTGCTAGACCCAGAGTTTCTAGAGGACCATAATGCCGAGATTTTGTGTGGGCCTGTTAATCTGGCCTCGTTTCTCGACCTGTCGGGGAATGGTGGTCTGATAACACTGACAAGTCCTCAGTTGTTGAGTGCCAAACCAAAGGCATTTCTTCTGCATATTAAAGGCTTCCATAGCAAGAATGATGACAAGAATAATGAAAAACAGAAGGTGAGTGTTAAAGGATTGTGTACAAAATACATATATCTTCATAGTTGTACACAAATTATATCTTTTGTTTACAATGTCAATAAAGCTTACAAATCGTAGGTAGGTTTGATAGGGCATTGTGACATTTTTACATTGTGATTGATGAAAAATGAAATCCTTGTAGTTATTTTGTGACTTAAACAAAAGAAATTTGTGAAACAACTCATCAAACATACTATTGTGATTTATATGTTCCAGGAAATGAGAAAGAAATCAGCATCCAGTTCTTCTACACAGAAGATGATTGTTATGAAGTCAGCATTTGACAAAGACATATTTATTCCCACCAGTAAAGTGAAAGAAGCCATGACATCATCTTCACCGAGGCCCAAATTTGCTGACAACTTCAGGGGATGTGACTGGATACAGGAGGTTTCTGTTACAATTAGAAAGACAAAGAGAACACAACTACCTAAAGAAAGGTATTTTACATGAACCATATGTTCATATACGACTTCAGTAGTTAACTGCATAACTTCATACATGAATCCTGATGTTCATATGATGTACAGTACTTATCATTGTCATTGAAGCATATTCCATATGCAGAGATGATCTTTTACTTGTTTTTTAATTTTTGGTCATTGATCAATGTACTAGTCATGTGGACATTAATTGATTTATTTCTTACAGGCTTCAGAGAAGTACAATGGTTGAAAACTTGAAGTTCCATGAGCGCTTGATGGCTGCCGTTGGAATGAGTGATGGCTATGTATTTAGTGGGATCAGTTCAGACTGCTACCAAAACATGGCTCTGGATATTCTGTTGTGGATATCAGGGGTGCAGATGAATGACCCAGTTAAAAGGTAAATGATACGCATATTATTCTTATTCTCAGAAGAAATGCCTTTGGTTTGTCTCTCAACGACTGAGGACTTGTCTTCTATAGATCATAATTATCAACAATAATTTCATTACGATCATTATTCATGTTTAATATGTATGAATTTACTATTTAGAAGTGTGACCAAGATCATTCCCTATACTCTGAAGGCTCATTTAGATAGTGTAGTGAAAGCCTGCTTCATACAAGGGACCAGAACTACAGCGCATAAGTGTTCCAGACTGCTGGCCATGTGCATGGAGTAAGTCACTGCCTTTTGAGATTGCATTTTGAGGGAATTGACCGTAATGTTAATAGTTCATAAGTTAGGGCTGGAAAAATATATTGATAATCAAAATGTATCAATATTTTTGTGATCTGGTTCTCAATAAAAGGAAAACCTTATATTGCTGCATATTCACCTGAACAACGTGATTTACATGTATTTGTGTTAGAATGCCTTAACAATGAACAAGTTGTCAAATTTAACATTTTTATACATTTTTATATTTTTATTGCAGAGTGCCAAGTCAGATTTTCTTGTGAAATATCATCACTATTTTATGTTATAGTTATTGAACTGTAACCATGTCAAAGGTTAAGTTCAGTTCACAAAAAAATATTGATAAAGTAAACTGTACTATTGTTACACAACAGGGTTTTCTGTAATTGAAGACTGCATTCAGGACACTGCGATATTATTTGAAGTTGAAAAAAAATTTTAAAATCCAGGCAAAACTTAAATTATCGTAGTACACTATTCTCCCAGCTATTGTTTGAAAGTAGGAAAAAATCTGTAATGGAAGTACATATTGCATATCATTATCCATAACCCTATACAAAAATATATTTCATTACTCAACCCTATCATAGGTACCATATAAAATATTGGGAGAAAGATTCCAAATGATCATTACATTTGGATGAAAATTTCATATGTAAATGATATCTCAACTCTGAATTTACATGTCACAGTAAAGTTTATGATGGACTTGGTGGCAGCTAGGCAGCATAGTGTTCCATAAAGACACCTTGTTCATTTAAGATTTAATACTACCTTCACTGAAGGTCATTTAAACAAATTTAGTATGAAGAAGGCAAAGATTATAAACTTTTCCTAGATTTTTATTATGTGTATTTGTTACAGGCAGTGTAAGAAGATGGCAGATCCAGACATGGCTCCCAGCTTTAGTTATGGTTTGCTTCATGCGTTGCTTTGCGCATTCCCTCTGCTGCCCTCTGCTCAGTATGCTGGAGCAGTCCGCTGGTTCTTCACTATGCTCAACAGAGTGAAGTGTATGGACATCACACAGGTCTCCCAGGCATGCTCTGATCTTCTGGTCCATGTCTCCAAACAGTACAATGAAAGGATGTCGCCTCTCCATGCTCTCCTCAAATCCAGGTAAAAATTAAAAAGGGTTATGTTTTATGCAGTCTCTATTTCTGTAGTGTGTACTAGTAAGTATGGATATGTATATACCTATGAAAGTTGAAAAAAAACCAACCCATAATATAACAGATGCATGGACGTATTTGATCAGTGCATGCATTGCTAAACTGCCATTATAAACTGGCAACATCTGTCACCTATGGAAATTTTAATGTAGAAAATCTGGCACATCACTGCAAGTTTCCATGGCAGATTAGATCAGGTACACTGACATTGATTTACAACAAAACAATCATCTACCTGTTTTAGCTGCAGTGTGTTTTAGTGCTTTGATATTGAATTGGTGTACATATACATGTAATATGAATTATGTTTCTACCTTTGTCCAGTGTTCGCAAAGGTCTAAAAAAAAAAATTATAAGACATTCTCTAGTAATGATTTTTTTTTTATACCAAACCGAACAAAAAGCCAAATTGAATTACAAAAAACAAAAACTTTCAATACTGTGTTAAAACCAATTTGTTATTAAATGTTAATCTTTTCTTAATTCAAACATTTTCATTTTCTTCTGTAAATTCATTACAATAATCACACGCATCGGACAGTTATGCTCTATAACAGAATGTTCATCTCGAAACAAAAACACTAGTCAGTCCTTTTCAGCATGTTTTAACAATTTTAGAGCTTTGCTTGCTCAGGCTGTTGAAGTATTGAATAAAATGTCAGACTCTGTCCTGACGGATGCACTTTGAAGTTTAACAGATTTTTTGTGAGCAACACTGCTCTTGTAATCAACCACAGTCGTCACTCAAAATTTGAACATCCTACTGTGTTCTGCTCTTTTAGGTTAGAACTAGTGGAGGAATGATTGGACAAGTCATTAAACTTATGCATGGGTCTGTTAGCTTCATAGTTTTTGCTTGGAATCATTATTCAGTTTTACTTTTTTGCCAGAGATAGTGGCATAGCCCTTCAAAATATTTCAGTTGAAACATTTCACAATTGGAAATGTATTTTTTTTTTTATAAACTAAACAATACTAATAATTTAGATGCGTTGATCCTGTGTTGGAGTTAGGTATTGACACATTTTTCTTTTACCAGATTTGCAGTAGAAAAAATGAATTTATACTGAACTTCAGTTTTATATTATTTTGTGCACAATATTCTTCTTTACCACATTTTCCCCACATTAAACACCCCTCATGAACTCATTTTACCATAGATTTGGTCCAATGTGATTCTAAATTTTATAGGACCTTACTTATTTTTATCGGATTTGTATGACAAACCTTCGGAAACACTTTTTATCATTGATCCATTCTGAATTTATGGAGTTGCATGTACTCTAGATATGAACATAGTGGTTTTTTTATGGGTTTTTTTTCTTGACAAATTGTTGTCTTGCACATGTTCCTGTCCAATTTTGAAGGGAAAGTTTCATACTTCATCCTTTCTGTCTCAAGAATTTAAGGAAGCATAACCAAACTCTTCTTTGTATTATTGCGAAGTCAGACTTAGAAGTCAGAGATTAGCTAAGAATTCTCCTCCACAGAAACTAGTCACAGTCAGAGGCACTGTTAATGAAACAAATTGCATTCTATCTTCAGATTTGGTTTGTATGGTCATCCATTTGACTCGGATCTGTTTGACATTGAGTTGCCCTTGGCCCTGAAGCAGACAGTACCCTCTGTGCCTTTCACTACTCTCAGTAGCAGTAACAGTAACTCCACCACATCAGGCAATACCAACAACAATCTGACCGCCCCCTCCACCTCTGCATCAGTGACAGATGAACTGGACTACTACGACCTCTTTAATCCTCCATCAGACAAATCCCAGAAGGTGCAGCTAGAGTATGCCAAAGGCAGTCTGTTTGGTCTGATGGAAGTAGAACCCTTACACTTCACTTGTCATTCAACCAGTGATGGAACCAAGATGGAACGTATGGATAACAACTCGTCAACACAAAGCACCTCCATGGGAACAGCAGGGTTGTCTGGGACTATCAACTTTGGAGAGGGAATTCCACCACAGGCCACTGGAAACATTGGAGCTTCAACACTGGCATCACTATCCTCCAGCATGGCTGTGACCAAGCAGCACTTACATGAACTCAGTAGTAAATCATACCCTACTTTTAAACATAAGATTATGCATATTAAGCAGATACTGTCAGAGGTTGGGAAGAATTTACCACCAGAAGGGAAATCTACCACCAGTGACCACTTGATGCCTCCAACACCCAAGTCCACTCCAATGGTCATTACTCCACCCCTGACCCCACCCAATGAAACCTTCTTACAGGTGAGGCACATTGTACATGTATTTGTTATCTTATCCAGTAAGAAATTAATACATAGAACTTCCAGAATAATTAAGATTTGTTGCCAAATGTTAAAAAAGAATGAAGTGTAGAATATGTAATGGAAGTAGGCTTGGTGTGCATTTTTATGTTCCCCGAAAAATTTTGGTAGCATATAGTTGCTGTCGTGTCTGGCATTCCTTCCATCCGTCCAATCTCTTCTCTCCTAAACCTTTCATCGAAAATTGATGTAAGTGATCACAAATGTTCCTCGAGACAAGGAGTCTCAAGGTCATTTTGGAAAGGTTACTCAGAACATATGAAAGTTCCTTATATCAACAGTTTTTGAAGTTATAGTTCCCATCTCCTGAACCTTTCATCAGAAATTGAATACAAATATTCCATTGGACAGGGGACTCTTGAACCAATGTCACTTTGAAAAGGTCAAAGTTACTCAGAACATATACCCTATATGAGGAAAAAGTTCCTTATTTCAACAGTTTTAGAAAAGGTATTGTTCATATATAAATACTGTAAGTAATGGGCAAATGACTTTCAGACAAAGGTCACAAGTTCATTTTGTAAAGGTCAAGGTCTCAACATATACCCTACATATAAAAATATATATATATTTTGAACAGTATTTCAACAATTGATTCATCATATGAAGTAGTTCATTGGTTAGATGCAGTTTGGGGAGCATCCATCAGTTTTATTGATATTCTTATTATACTATTATATGTATGACTTTATTTAACTAATGTGATACTTCACAGAACCAAAATACTGCCACCCCTGCTGCTGATGGGAAAGCAGACAACAATAAACATTTCTCTGCCAAGTCCGCTTTGGGAGGGCTTCCAAATGCTCAGACCCTGTTACAACAGCCTCCTCTACAGGTTCTGGTCATTGAGAGAATGCACTCAGGTTTGTTCATTCCCATGATTTTTTGTGGCTTAAATATTGAGGTAAAGATCTCTTACAAAACCTTGATTTGGGGTAATTATTGGGAAACTTTATTTGAATACAAGTTGTTGATTATTCAGGGAAGAATATTCAATTCTTGACTTGGAATGCTTGACCTGAATCATTAAATTCATTTTGAACTAGGATTATCAAACCGTATCATTTGTGGCTTGGGAGTGAGATGATATGAAGAAAACAAACAGAGTAATCCCTAGTAATTACAGATGTTTATTTTGACAGGTGCTCGCCGATTTGTGACCCTTGATTTTGGGAAGCCAATTGTTCTGACAGATGTAGTAATTCCAGCATGCACTGATTTAGCTTCTCTGTCTATAGACGTATGGGTCCAGGGGGAGGAGTTAGATGGGCAACGATTTGTGGTGGCTTCCGATATCGGTGTCAGGTCACTTATAATGACTGACATAATGCCACCTGTTGTGTGCAGGTATCTCAAGGTAGGAAATAATACTGACTGTAAAGCAACTGTCATTTGGAGGGAAGAACATCTGTTTATCACAAATATTTTTCATGCAAAGCTCTCCTTTTTGTTTATTCATAAGATGTTTAATAGTGTGTGTTTGTTCACTGGTAGATATTACACTGTATTTGTCACAACACAATACACTGATAAAAGTAGTCATGAAAGAAAGATGATTTGCAGTCCTTCAGCATTGGCAGATATTCTCATTTTAGATGTGAAGTACATTTGCCAGCTCAAAACTCATTGGGGGTAGCACCCCCAAATTTGTCAATTTCTGGTTATTTTGTTTATTGAATTTTGGGTAATTTGGAGTTGGGATTATTTAGTGGCTTTTCTCCTTATTTTTTAGCACAATTTTGTTTGAAATATGTGTCCTTTATGTGAATAAAAATTTGGACATTTTCTACATTTTTTTTTTATTTACCTCAAGTGCCCCCCCCCCCCCCTTCAAAAAAAAAGTTGGAATTTCCAGTGCAACTAAATTACCTGATACACAGTATTTAGATCAGTCCCACAAAAAGTTTCCTAATTCATGAACGTGGAATTCAACATTACCCATTTTTAGACTTTAAATTGTTTACTTAGAGATTGTTAACATTTGCAAATTGATGTATGTAAATTTATTTGTCATTTATAGCATAGTGTACTGTACTTTCTCCAATAGATAAATTTTCTTAATGAAAATACAAGCAAGTTTCAGTGATAGTGAAATATACTGTAATGTGGTTTGGATTGTAGATAACCACAATAGGAAGATTTGGAAGTGGTTCAACTCGATCAAAGATCCCCATTGGTGCTTTCTATGGACATAGTTGTCTTTTACCGTGGGAGTGGAATAGTTACGTAGAACAGCGGTCGTCATCAACAACAGGTACTCAGTCAGAACTGCCAACCCAGTCCCAGATGTTGGCTCAACTAGGAATATACATGTCTCTTCTAGAAGATATACAATGTAGATATAGTCTAGCTAGGACACGATTGGAATCTCTTTTGGCAGGGCTAGATGGGCAACAGTTTGCCAATACTCATATTCAGTATTTTTTGAAAAAAAGCAAGAAGCAGAATGATGAGGACAATAAGATTGTACAGTGTTACCATGACTGTCTACAGTTACAAGTACAACTGAACCTGGCAAAAAAAGCTACAGAAAGACTCCACACAGCACTAGGGTTTAATGTCCCCAAAACTGACTGTGGCAATGGTGTTGTGGAGAGAATCCGTCATTCGTGCACAGACAAACTGAGATTTGTACAAGAATGTCTGCTGGATGTACTCCTTAGTATGACCACATCCTCAGCCAGTATACCCCAGCCTCCAATGTCCCTGTATAATCTCCTGAGTCCCCAGACAGCAGAGATGCTGTTTAAGAACCTGTGTGTACATGGGACGAAGAAGATCCAGATCAGCTGTGGGATGTTGCTCATGAGGGTGTGTGGCAGCCAGACATGGTGGGGCAGCTTCCTGGGAAATGTCCTGAGAGAGTTTTTCCATTCTGAAAACTCACAGATATTTCCCCAAGATAGGTGAGAGATTACTGTATTTTATTGTCTGACCTGAGAGCCTATCTTACTAAAATTTGCATGCAAGTCACTTGGTCATCCCTCTATTAATGTTTCACTTTTGAAATTCTCTAAAATCAATACTAAACCAATGAGATTTGTTAAAATGAAGGATGAGTGCTGGGTCTTATGTCCCATTTGTTAATATGCACATATATAAAATTACTGTTACATAAACTTAAATGATTATTAAAATTGCCTTTTTTTTCAGAGTGTTTGTGCTGTTGTTAGCTATGGGTCAGAAATCTCTATCAGGTCCAAGTGCTGTTGCCATTATGGAAAGTCTCCTCGATATGCTAGCAAGGGTGTTGTCTCCCTTGGTAGCTGGACAAGCAGGTAAATACTAAACACTTTCAATCCACATTCTGAACTTAAGAATATCAGTTTGGAAAAATATTTAATAGCAAATACATGGACATGTATTTGAACACACTGTCTGGTCAATGTTTCTGACTGTTTTGTGTGTACTATATAGGTATGATTGATTTGACTCTTGTGGGTTGGATCCTCTTATTCCTGTGTAGGAGTTTGGATCACACTTCTCTTAACAATGATGACAGTTCTAAAGCGGCTAGGAAAGACAATGGTAAGGAATCTAACACTATTACTACCTTTCTTCCATGATCCATTCATTTATATATGGCATTTAGAGCCTCGGATTACTGTACACTGTTTAATGATTGTAGGAAACTCTCTACCAAATCGCTGGAACTTTATCCAAGGTGACCACAACT
This sequence comes from Ostrea denselamellosa, assembly GCA_024699665.1. Taxonomy (NCBI): domain Eukaryota; kingdom Metazoa; phylum Mollusca; class Bivalvia; order Ostreida; family Ostreidae; genus Ostrea; species Ostrea denselamellosa. The sequence goes on along the minus strand of JAMZEH010000010.1, from coordinate 4,630,327 downwards.
CTGCTGGGTCATTAGCAGCTGCCAACAGTGCCAAGTCGAAGTCAACCAAGCTGGTCCGGGGCTCAAGGCTGTCCATGCAGAAGAGGATGCTGCACCACAAGCAGAAGCTAATGGATCTACAGCAGGCCCAGAAAACTTTCTTCTCTACTCATCCAGACAAAGGGGCACAGAACTCCAGTAACACATTGCTCAAACAACAAGAGAAAGAGTTCAAAAAGGAATTGTCTAAATATGCCTCCAAGGTTAGCTATTGGAGATCTGAATGGAATAGATCACATGATGCAATGTTTTTGCTCTAGAAATAAAAAAAAATTTGCATGTTTCTTGCATGTATATTCAAAATGAAGAAAAATAAATTTACATGTAGCTTGTTGGACATACGTCAAGATTTTAGGCATAGACTTGATGTGTTTTATTATTCAAAATCACTAGGGAAAAAGTCAGTACTTAAAGTATATTACATTATAGTTCTCTATGTCATTGAATTTATACAACTAATAACATGATTTTATGAAACATCATTGATACAGAAAACTTGGAATTATAGGGGGGTGGGTGGGAAATACATATATACATGTAGATATTTTACAAGTCATGTTGTACAAAGTTCACCTTCAGAATGATAAAAGATTAACATGATACAATTTTTAAAAGTACACTGTATTAAGTATCTTTTACATGTACATTGTATGTATACAGTTATCAAGGTAAAAGATATTGAAAGTTACATTTGTTATGGTTGTGCGAGAAAACTTGTCAATCAAATAAATGTAATATATACAGTCAATATGATAAAAGAATAATGAAATGTTACTATCATATGAAAAAACATGTCAATTAAATTAAAATATTGAAATTTTAAAATGTGGTATAAGAAACGTTTTATAACTTGAGTTTCTTGTAGTCTAAGGATTCTACAATAATGTGCTGGTATATTTAGATTGCAATAACTTTTACTATATCTGTTTATATGATGCTCACATACACATTAAGCTGGTGCTCATGTACTGGTTCCATATCTACATGTAGAGTTGGGTCTGTTACAGCACATAAAGGATATCATACAGATGAGAAGAACTGAGGTAGAGATGCTGAGAAAGATTGGACACAGATCTGATGCTGCTTCTGAATCAGAAAAGAACAATGGAGAGGAGGATTCAGATGGGGGGTTACTGCTGTCTAAAGAAAAGACCTTGAAGGTGGTGAAGGGCCTGATGTGTCTACTTCTGAGCATGGACTTCACCTGTAATGTGGACCTCTTCCTCATCACATGCAAGGTAAGAGTGTCAGGAATAGATGAAACAAGTGCTATACAAAGAGGAAAACCACTGAAATAAAACATGTTTTAAATGTATCTAAAAATGTAGATTGAAGAAGATCTAGATCAAAGATTGAAGATATATTTTGTCCCATGTTTAACATTGAATCTTGTCTGCGCATCATCAATTAAAATTTTTAACCTGATAAAGAACTTGCAGATATTTTTACTTCAAGCTTCATATTTGGTATGTATATTCCTTGTGTCAATACTTTTCAATTATGATACCAAAGTAGAGAACCAAATTTGTCTGAGTTTACTTGAGTGTTTGTGTAAGGATAGTCAACAGTAAAATTTCTGTGATAGGTGATAGCTACTGTTTGTGTGAGTACAAGGCCTGCCATTACTCTAGCCGAGGCAATGACCCAGGAACAGCTGGAGAGGCTAATTTTGCTAGCTTCTAACCTGGAGTTCAGCTATGGAAACATCAGCTGGGGAGGCCCCTGGGCAGGGCATGCAATCACTTGTCTACTACAGGATATATTAGATGGTAAGTCTGTTATTTATACAATAGATGCCATTTTCAGTATGAATTAATCAAAATTTTATGACACAAGTAGACCAACCACTTACCATGAAGAAGAATTTTAATAGTATCAATTTCTTATAACAATCAATAACAACAATTTGGTAATGCATAATATGTACATTGTTACACATACATGTACAGAGATTATCAAAAACTAAACACAGATTCACAGTGTATCTTACATGTATGTTTGCAGGTGAGAAGTTCTATCCTGCTCACATGGACTCAGGTGTGAGTGAGACTCGAGAGGAGGCATCAGGGGGATTCACCACGGAGACAGATGAGAGCCTCCCCCACAGTGTCAGCCTTCCCATCATGGAGGATCTGGACACTGACCAGGAGAACAATGTTCTCGATACACCAGGTAATAAAATTTACCTGTAGATCTCATTGCAATCCATATCTTAATATTTGCATTTCCAATGGATTTGTCTTCAATATCTACCAATTGAACTGATAGTCATTTCGTTATATGAATCTTGATAAATACTGTATGCATTTTTTAACAACTAGGAATATACTGACAAAAATTAATTTAAAATGTAAATGTAAAATATGAATTCCATTTTTGAAAATACATGAGGATATGAACAGCAACACTGCATGTCAACATATAGTAGTTTTCATTAAGCTCTTATACACTGCACGAAGTATGCTGGCATAAAGGGCATCACACTTCAAGCCCTCATGTATTTTCAAAAATGAAATTTAGTTTTTAAGGAACAGCAGGATGTTTAAATGAAATTAATGTATAAGGCAACCAAAATATAAAAATTATTCTAATGTAGCTACTTAAACAATGATGAGATTCTTAAAGGACTGATTCATGATTTTCCTCAAAATTTTGTTTTTCATTTTAATGATCAAAATCTACTGTCTAATATGATTAAAAAGTTTCACATAAAAAAATTGAAGGTCATACATCATGACAGAAACTCATTATAGAGTTTATTATTTGTTATGTAACAAAGACTGAGGTATGTTATTGTTTACAAAGTTTTGAAAATGTATGGTTATCTAAGTTTATGATACATATCACATTTCAAATATTCTTTAGGTAAAATGTGTCATTTAAAAATTAAATTTGTGTCTGTGCAAAATTAGGATGCTTTAAATTTCAAAATTAACATCCCACTAGTATATTTGTTAATAAAAACAAGGCTCGAGTCTTGTTTACATACACAGTCTTAAGACTAAAATATCACTTTTATCTTTGCATTAAGAATGTTCAAATTTTGGTTGTCAACTTTAAATGAGTTATATTTTCAATGTTTAGCAGCAAAAATGAAAATTATTTTATTTAAAAAAGACATGTGAACCATTCCCTTTAATAGTTCATAACATCGAACACTTTATATTTTATGTTTTGCACACTGCAATTTTATGCAACACATGAATACATTTTGTATATTGTTGTAAAATACATCTTGTACTCCAGATCTTGCCTGGACTGAATAAAATTTTCAATACCATGCATTTCTGGTTTACTTTAACAAGTAATGACCCCCAAAACATTGTACATTGTTAAGATATGTTGAAGCCTTCAAGACAAGTGACATGATATTAAGACTCTGTGTATCTGGTACAGAAATGGAGTTATCTGACTGTAAAGAGGAGCCGGCCAAAATGACGTTTGACAAGGAGTCCTCTCTGATGGTGGATCTGCTGTTGGATGACATGGATTATGAAGACGAGACCTCTGCCAAGCTTCATGCGTACGTCACAGGAGAGTCTGTCAAACCTCCACCCCCACCTGAACAAATCCTATTTGAATCTGGTCTGCCTACCTCCAATTTGAATGGAACACTGGACATGGCCAATTCAATGTGTGTATCTCAGTCAAACTGTGTCATGTTTTCAGTCATTTTTGAAAATTAAACAACTTTGAATAGAGGTACTTTTTTTTTTTTGAAGGTCTGGGATAGATATATTTTGGCTGAGAAATTTATTATGCCATCCAGTAAAACTATAATCTTAGTTTTTTAGAACAGATATTATACTACGAATTATCATACTGAAAATAAGAGCAGGAAAGCATGACACAGATTTTTGCTTTGGATGTATTCAATTCTTTGACATCAGTTTTATAGATATATGGCTTTGCATGCTTTTTTGCCCCTCGATTTGCCATATACATGTATGACTATGTTAAAGGCTGAAGTCATTGAGTATCCTGGTTGGTTCAATAAGATTATGAAACTTCTCTCTATACAAACTGCTCTATTTTTGTTTACATTCATGTACTTTAACCTCACTGTTGTGTTCCTACCTGTACACTTGTATGATTGTAACTACTAAAAAATAAACTGTATGATTCTAACTACTTTGATATAAAATGTATGCATCATGTTATTTTAACAAGGTGAAGCATACAGATAGTATTAAATTCTATTTTAATAGATCATTTTGCCTTATAGAAGTTACATGCATTAACTAATAGATCACTTTGCATTTTGTTTTAAACTTAATTTCAGTAGTTCATCTTGCATTTTTGAAGTTACATGTTCTTGTGTTAAAGTTAACTTCAATAGTTCATCTTTCATGTTAAAAATTGCATATTGAAATAGGAGATTACAATTTCTTGTATTAAAAGCCAAAGCAAGTGGTGATCGAGAATTCTGCTTGTTTTCTTTTCAGACCTGTGGAAATAGAGGATAAGAAAAAGGATGTCTTCATCAAGAAAATAGTGGACAAGATTACCGAACGGGACAGAGAAAGTTGGAATTCAGGGTCATCATATCGCAGCAGTTTGGTGGCTGGTGCCCAGGGAATGTCCACAGCACTGGATGCTCGGCTGGAGTTTGGTTTGGAAACTCAAGCTGAGCTCAGACTAAAGGTATGGCAAAATTCCTGTACCATATTTATTCAATTGAGTGCCCTGGCCACTTAGAAAATTGAAAAAGGGGGGTTGGTTATTTAGAACCTTTGTTTGAAATATTTCCAGTGAAATTTTTACTTTGAGAAATGTTTAAATAGATATTACATTCTAGTGACTGAGTTGTTGTACTTTCCTTTGTGATGATATAATCCACTCAGGTCTTATTCATTGACTAAGGTGTAGTAGCTATTACTGGTATTTTTTAATATTTCTTATTATAGGTAATGCTATCACTTCACACTGAGGGGGTCCAGCAGGCATTTAGTCACACCCTGCCAGCAGCTCCATATGTGGGTCATACTCTGTCATCAGCTCCTCCTCCTACAGATGATGAATTATCTCAAGCCAGTGCTTCATTTTTACAGTCAGAGGTAACTGTCTAGAGGCAAATCAATTTTAATGATAGTGATTAATTAAAGATTAAAATGCCTTTCAGAATATTTGATATTAAGGGCTTGGACAATTCCATTATTAGTCAGTTGCTAGGTACAGTGTACATGTATTTCGATTTTTCACTGTGTGAGACAATATTTATCACAGTATTTTGTATATACACTTTAATAAATAGGTAAATTAAGAAAAGGTAACTTTTCAAGAATCATTTAACAGTAAATGAATAGTAAGTACTAAAGGGGACTTTTAAAGTTGCATAAAATATATCTTTTGTGAACAGCTACCAAGTCTGCAGTCCACTAATACCACTTACTAATTTCACATCAATGACTGTCACATCTGCCATTTTAATTATACAACATCGTGCAATTTATTTCTACTTTTATAATTGAAGACCAAATAACATCTCTAAAAGTACAGACTTTTTTTGTTGGATCCACAATTCATTAATTAGAATATCTTGATGCATTGTCCAAGCCTTATTGATGATTCTAGTTGGGTACAGTATATAGAGTATGCTTCATAATTTGCAGGTGTCATCAGCTGAGATGTTAAGTTCCTGTTATAACAACCTGTTGTGTCACCTCCTTCCCCAGTGCTCAAATCTGGATTCCCTTCTACAGCTCTGGTTAACTCTGAACAGTGATGGCAGCACAGACACCTCTGGAGGCCCCATGTTTGACTCCTCCCGAACACCTCTGATTCTCTTCAGCTCCTCCTCAGTATCCACTCTTTTGGAGGTCCTCACAGCTATTCCCAGTCTTCCTATCAGTACTTGGGTGTTGGCATTCCAGAGCCTCACTCTTGTTTCCAATCAGAGAATATCTAGTCACAGTGATGTGGGAGAGGTGTCTATGGTGATACCTATGTTGTCTGATGTAAACCTGATTGGTGTCATCAAGAAATTTTTGTCGGGGACTTCAGAAAATGGTCCTACTGCTTCATCAGTCCAGTTCTCAACAGTTAGTGTTTTTACATGTCAGTATTCACAATAAACATAATAGTAATGTCAGATATTTTGTTTTGTGATAATACCTTTACTCTTTTAGGTTGGTCCTGCTGCAACCAAAGCCTTCTATGAATTTCTGCTGCGTCTGTTGGTAAAATGTCCTCAGGATCATCTCCAGAAATTGAAAGAGCTTATGTTAAAATTAGTATACACATTAAGTGCTGAAAGGTAATTTTTCTGAAATTCTCCTTTGACTAGTTCTGTCATCTTCAGCTGTTTTGTTTTTACTATCGGGCACATTGATTCAAATTTACATTTTACAGGGGAGCTTTCCACTGTGGCTTAGGTCCACTGGATGCTCAGTGTAAGTTCATGGACTTCATTCTGGACCAGACCTACGAGAGTGTGGATCTGAGCAATGCCATAAGTGTCATAGAATCCATCAGCAGCTTGGTGCATCAACACATACTGTGTCAGGAGAGAGTCTCCTGTAGAAGTACCTCAGAGAACTCCGTCAATGCCAGGTCATGTTTTGGGGGACTGTTTGCCAGTTTCCTCCGTGGTGGGGACTCTAAAGCTGCAGATGCCAGCAGAGACCTTTTGATGTGTAGTCTTCTGAAACTAGTAAACAATTTAATACAAATTCAGTGCAACTCTCCAAGGAATAGTCGTTTGACCTCTGTGGCCTTGGATACATCAGCAACAGTGGAGCCTAGAACTCCAACAAACATCAGCATGTCAGAGCCAGTTCCTGACTCCGCCAAATTACGACAGGCTCTAGCTACATCCACCCCAACTTCAGGGGAAAGACTGTCAGATGAAGAAAAAAGCCAGCAGACTGATGAACAAAAGACTTTACAGGCTGACCAGAGTTCTTACATCACAGATTTAATTCTAGGTCACCATCAAATTATGTGCAATCTGATACAGGCTTTAAGTTACTGCAACAGTAATACAATGGCCATGATCTTAGGAAGCAGGGGTATCTCCAGCAACATGCAGGAGACATTTACTGGCGGTGAACCGATATCAGTAGGGGATGGAATCTACCAGATACTGGTTACCCTGGCCAGACTATGCTCAGACAGTCGGTGTGTTATAGAGTCTCTGTACAAGTACCTGTCTGGTTCCTACAGCATCAGAGCACAACAATCCCTGAACAAACTCTCAGAGCCTCTCCTATGGTTTATACTCAAAGTGCTAGATAGTGCTAGAGCCATCAGTGGTTTCCTGGAAATGGGCAAGTTCCATACTGATAATAATTTGAATAGCGAATTTATATTTTGATAACATGTATATATTTTTCCATTTAAAAGATAAAGAGCTATATCTAGAGAGTGAGATTGAAGAGCTGTATATATGTACTTTTATTAATAAATATGTACATATATGTATATATATGAACAACTTTGTTCATATGAACAACTTAGTCATATGATATACTAGTTTTACAAAATCGTTTTTAAATGTATGTTTCAAGTATTATTGATTCATTTTTGTGGAACAATACAGTATTTGATGTTTGTATGTTGTATCCATGCAGGTGGAATATCAGTAATCTGTCAGAATCTAGTCAACTGTAACTGTCGCATAATAAGCACCAATCCCAGTCTGATCTCCACCATCATGCAGAACCTCAATGGCCGATCTCGGATAGAAAAGAAGAACAGTGATTTTGAGTCCCCCGATGGTCTACAAAACTTTGCTCCTTTAGGTAATCAGTTGCGATTATATCCCATCATGTATATATACAGTATTTGGTCAGTGCTATGAGGCATTGTTCACGTCTTCTTCCATTGTTATTTAGTCAGGCCATTTTGTCCATACTAGATTCACTTCCAAATAAACTGTTAATGATATATTGTATCTTTATTATGTATACAAATTCATACTGGAGAAAATATTTCAATTGAGCTAAAATTTTGTGACCTTGACTTTACATTTTTTGACTTTGTTAAGCTCCTTTTTTTTAGCTTTAACTTACCACCATAATTTGATGATCTCCTTTACCTTTATTTCACATTGAAAGTATCCCATGAAGGGTGATTCATAGAACAGAAGATGTTTTAGGATGAAATTCTCAATTATGGCAAAATTCTATGATCTGGACTTAAAGATTATAAAGTATTTCAAAGTTAATAACTGCAACACAATCTAGACATGCAAAAGAATATGCATCCTAGTTTTTTTGTTGATATTTGTAGGTTCCATCAGCTCCAGTAGTCCCACTGCTAGTCCTGCCGAAGTATTGATACAGTCCTCACCTCCACACAGAAGAGCTCGCTCAGCAGCTTGGTCTTACCACTTCTATCCTGATGAGGCGTGGGTAGATTTAACTATACAGCTTCCATTTGCTGTGTTGCTGAAGGAAGTTCAGATCCAGCCCCACAGCACATCACTCACAAGTAAGGGAACTAGATAAATGATACAGCCCCACAGTGCATCATTCACAAGTAATAGAACTATATGAATAAATTCTTAGGCAATTAAATGTAAGGAAAGAAATTGTGTGTAAACAATGTGATAGCCAATGTGCATGTACTTTTAAAACAGTGGTAAAGAAGAATGCTATTGAAGAGATACTATGGTGATGGAAAAAGTCCAAATGAACCATCTGTTTATAAAATTGCCCAAGATTTCAGTAGATGCATGTAAAAGACCATTTTAACATCATTGTAGCTTGCCCCTCCAGTGTGTCATTGGAATTGAGCCATGATGGAGTAACATCAACCCCGCTTTGCCACCCCCTGCTGACCAGCAGCCTGGCCTTTATCAAGCTGCAGTTCCAACGGCCACAGATAGCCACCATGGTTACAATACGGCTCCACAAGGCCAGGGACTCCATGACCATTGGTCTGTCACAGATCATGTTAATGGGGTACAGTGCATTTGGAGATTCTTGCTCAGCTCCTCAGAATATGTTTCTACCAAATGAAGATTATGTCGCAAGATCCAGGTATGTGTAGTTTGAAAAGGTAAATTTTTTTACATCTTAAAATCCATGGTATTTCATGTATAACATGCAACAGTTACAGACGTATATTCTAAAGATGATTCTTGTACAAATAGGGTATAGACCTTTTTGTTCATTTAGAATTTGGTCCAATTCAAAATGACAGGTGTGCATCTATTGAAATTACTAGTTGTAGAAGGGGGAGAGGGGATGGGAAATTCTGTTTTCTTCCTGAATCATATTTCCAAATTATCAAAAGATGAAATAAATTGAATGTATAGTGAATTTAATGATTTCAGTGTTCGATGGATTCGTTTGTTACATCACTGTCTGACAGCCTACAAGGAAGTGGAGGAACAAGTAGCTAGTGGAGCTGCCCAGATCCCTAACCTGATGAACACCTGCTCTGCCCTGCTGGTGTCTCCTATCTCCAGTGTATATGTACCTAACATTGAAGAGGTCTTGCTACGTTTGGGGCTTCACTCAGTAGACATGGGGCTGGCACTTGTAGACAACATACTTAGAACTCATAGTAACAGGGCAAGCTTGGGTAAGGATGACTAATGCCAACTGTAATTCAAGCTTAGACATAATTTATTTTCAGTTATTTTTGAAAGGGAAAATAATTCAAAATTATGGTTTTATTTCATAAGGTGCGAGCATGCCATACCTTGGTAAAGTAAGTGGACAAGCTAATGAATCTACGGTGGAGTTGATGTACCAGTTGGGAATGGTTCAGGACCCAGGAACTAGATTAAGGTGTGTGTTACTAAAACTGTTCCGTAGTGTCACAAGAAATGAAATGAGGTATATGCTTAAAGAATGTATAACGGATTTTTTCTGTGGGAAATTTTAGTGATTTGATTAGTAAAAGGTAGCAAATCATATTCTGCATTCCAGTTTGTGTAGTGCCATTATACCTAGATATATCTATGTACATGTATATATTTTGTGATTGTAATTTTTGTGGACCATTTTATTAAACTGAATATCCATGTATTTGACAGAGTGCAGGCTTTGTTAAACTGGCTGAAGGACAGTGCACGTCTTGCCCTCCAGCGGTCCTCCATTACCCCTGATGGCTACAGAAGGGTCCAGCAGGAGTTATCATCCCTTCCTAGCCCTGCCCCATCACACATACAGTGTGTGTCAGCTATTTTATGGCAGAGCAATGATTTACCTGTAGAATATGATCTTGGCAGTCTTATAACTAGAGAGCTTGTCAGGTACATGTGTAATGATTCTTTTATTATTAAAACATTTTTTTTATTGAGATTTAGCAGGGAATGGGGTTCGCTCAATCATCGAATGCTTATTTTAGTATGGAACATTATAGATGCTCCCAAAAATTGCTCATGTTTTCGATTTTCAGTAAGATTTATTAATCAATTGATCAATGTTAGGGTGAGTACATGTTTCTGACAATGAGCATTTAATATAATGTACAGTGTATTATTATGAAATGAGAAATCCAGTACGTGTATTGACAGGTACACCATACCACTGCTTGAGAAATTTTGGGGGGGGGCTTGCAAATAGAATTTTAGGAACAAATTGTATGTGATAAAGTGAAGCCATTTAAGCATTTTAATTGTAGTTTCCTGTATGAATGGTCTACAACCCTGAAGACAGATAGTAACTTGAAGCAATCAGTAGATTATGTACTGTGTGCAGTCTGTCACATAAACCCAGAGTACTTCTCTCAGATCTTGCTTTGGATGGGCATCATTGTAACAGGAGAGAACAGTCTATCGGCCTCCATCAGTGATGATCGCAAAGACAACTCCCACATCCATCAAGGTTCCATGACAGATGACTCTAAAGACAATCGCCATCACAGGTCTATGACAGATGACTCCAAGGAAGCCAGCAGTGCCCAGGAAGGTCCAGGCTCAGAAGCCCAGCCTGGGTTTATTCAGGATTTCCACCACATCACCCTGGAAGAGTCCTGTCTGTCTACCCTGGCCCTTGCTTGTCAGTCTGGGGTTGCCATTAAGCAGTTACTGGACTCAGGATTCCCTGCTGTACTGGCTCAGGGTTTGTTTGAATTCTGTAATAAGGTGATCTTCCAGTTCACAGAGAACTACACACCTCCAGAGGGAATGACAGATGCTCACAAGTCCAGGTGTGACGAAGGTGGTGCTTCAGGGTCAGTGCTAGGTTCCATGTCCAGGACTTCATCAGGTAATTCACAGATAGTGACACAGGATGTGGTTACTAATATAAGTAGTGTTTTCTACATCCATGTACGTGTGATTACAGAAAATAATGAATTGCTAACAATGTCATATACACATAATTAAATAAACTTGAATCTATATTAGTAATTCTTGTATTTGTCAATGTTCAAAAACTTGACAGAAAATTATGCAAAATGGCCTGCATTTCAGACAAAGCTTTGTGGATCACAGCAGACATGGTGCCCTCAGTTCTTTATTTCTTGGCTAAAGTTTCAACAGAACCCCTGATGAAGGACTGGTTAGGAGAACATGAGGGAAACATTTTTTGGCCTTCCCTACTGACTATGCTGTGCAATACACCTATGCAGTCTGCCACTGCACCAGCCAGTGTTCCAAAGGAAGGGGTCAGTATAATGGCACTGCACTGGCCAGTGTCCCTAGGGAAAGGATCATTATAACCTCTGTCACTGCACTGGCTTGGGGAGGGTCAATATATTGTCTGTAACTGCAGCACCCAGTGTCTGCAGAAAGGGGTCATTATAATGTAGTTTTAAAACAAAAATGATAAAAACTAAGGACAAAAAAAAAAAAACTTAAACACTTTCACCCCTCCCCCTATCCCTAGGAAGCATCAAAATATTAGTAAACCCAATGCGATTTCAGTTTCACAGGAGTAACTCTAAACAAATGATGAAAATATCATTATTCTGTGTTTCTTCTTAGACAATGACCATAGAGAATCGTGGAAGTATTGAGTCCGCAGCTGTTTGTTTCTTCACACAAGTCATGTCCTGTCACATTATCAACCAGCTTTTGTTTGCCAAAGTTTTGAGTGAGGTCATCAAGGAGCAAAGCTCCTCCTCAAAATCAGGTAAATTGATATTTGATCTGAAGTTTTTATCAGATACAAAACCTTAGAGATGAAACTGTGTATTATCTGAAAATGAACATACTGGAACTTCTACTCAATGAAGAAAAGTGTTTGTCAAAATTGTATATTGATTTTGTTTATGGTAGCAGGTCAGCTGTTAGGGAATTTTCCACTATCTGGGTTTACCAGATGTTTGTTCCTCCAAGCCTTGTTGGAGGACGAGAAAGTTCTTGTTGTTCTGAAATCGTCACAGCAGAATGGGAAAGTCATGATGCAGACCAAAGTAAACAATGGTGTGTATCACCCCCGCTACACAGGGGGACGGGACACACAGGTGATGCTGGTCAGTCTTCACACAACAATTTCCGAGATTACAAGTAAAGTTACAGGTAGGTTATTGCCCTGCCCCCCCCCCCCCCCCCCCCCCTCTCATTTTGTATATTTATTTATTTTTCAATTTAAAGGGATATGTTTCAATATCAGTTTTTGTAATTTACATGTCTATTGTCTCAATATCAGACCTCCCTCTTCTACCAGGCCAGTTCCTGGAGAAAGCCTCCGAGAAGAGCGATGAGACAAAGAAAGATAATTTGAGCAATTACTCTGAGATGGCGGATTATCTCTCCAGTTCTGTTGGTACGTACAGTAGATAGAAAACAAAATATTCACAACATTTACTGATCAAAATGAAATGTTTAATGTAACACACTGATATAAGTTTCAGAACTCTTTATCAGTAAAATTAAAGTTGCATACCTAAAGCTTATAACTGATTAAATCGATCTCTGTTATATTACAGTAGCAGCTAGTATGGCAGCTAAGGAGAAAAGAGAGAAGGAAGACAAGTCAGGTGCCTCTGGAAAGTCATCTCTACCCCCCAGGCCCCCAACTCGACGTGGAAGACAACACATGACCAACTCCAGTGCACAGATACAACTTCCTGCTTTCAGCATATGTCACAGGACCATGCCTAGTAAGCAGATGTTTACACTGCACTATTTAGCGCAGTCTATCATGATTTGGAAATCTTGTTTGCATGATGTACATAAACTACAGATTTATAAACATCTTATAAAGGAAACTGACTACTCATAGCAAGCAAGAAATATACTTAAAATTCTCACTTGTGAATAATTTTCATAGCCAACCAGTCAGTAAACTGAATGTTACTTGTGATTATCATTTGCAAATTAATCAATGTCAAAAAAGTTTTTTTTACAACTAGTAAATTTGTGATTGATTCTACATGTACATTTCAGTTGCTTTGAACATGAATGATCAAAATTTAAAAAAAGCATTCATGCCAGAGATTCTTGGATATTTTCCACAATTATGTGTAAATTCTAGGACATTTTCAACACTTATGTGTAAATTCTCATATATTTTCCACACTTACAAATGTACATGTATGGTAAATTGTCAGATATTTTCCACAATTAAGTTTAAATAAATATCAGGTCAGTCTGCTGGTAATTCATATTAGTGATTCATGACTTAGATAGTCATGTTTAAAAGCTGATGTTAAATACATGTATATTACATTATTTTGCTACAACATTTTTTTTCTGAGGAAAAAGTCCCAAATACTTGATGATATGATGGTTCTTTTACAGACACATCTTTGCCAGGGGATTTGACCCTGTCCCAGCTGTTACAGATTCTCCATCAGCGAGGACTGCAGCACGGGCTCAACATACTGGAGTTCTCCATCAAACAGGAAACCGACAAAAAGGATGGCCACCAGGCTGACCAGAGTGAGTGTGTTGTCAGTAGCAAGAGATATCTGAATAGTATCGATGTAGAAGTTACTGATTTCTGTGTAATCTAAATAACATAAGAGTAATTCTATATTAAGTGTTCAATATGGTACAATGATCATTCAGATATACTGATTGGTTTTCAGCATGTACTTGTAGCTGTTTTGTAGTATTATACCTGTTATACATACAATGTACATGTATTTTCATATTTTATCTTTGGATGACAGGTGAGAGAGATGGATGGGGTGATCTGGATGAGGACCAGGCCCTCACTACTGTGGCCCCCTTCCCTACCTCTCTACAGGTGTTTGCCAGTGTGGGGGGCCTGGCCCTGTTAGCAGAACACCTACCACTCCTGTATCCAGAGGTCTCCAGACAGTCCATACTGCAGGAGTCCGGTCTGGATTACATGATTAAGAACATGTCTCTGGCCGAGGAGTGGTCCATGGTTGAACCCTTCCCAGAGGACTTTTATGAGGTTAGTTGTTGATATATGGAAAGTCTGAGCTGAAGAACACATATACTTTGAGAGAAAAAATAATGCTGCATGGTAGTAAACCATGTAGAGCATTTATTCAGTGTATTAAGCAATACTTTATGGTGTGATTTTTTTCAGCATTATGAAATGTCTCAACCACTGGTATCCAAAACAAGCAGCCCTCCTGTTTCCATGCCAACCATTCCTCCTCATTCATTGGTTGCCTTTGGTCTATTTCTGAGACTTCCTGGGTATGCTGAGGTCTTGCTGAAGGAGAGGAAGAAAGCTCAGTGTCTTTTGAGATTAGTGTTGGGAGTCACAGATGATGGAGATGGAGGTAAATCTTGCTCATAAATATCAATATTGTTGTCAAAGTTAACCTTTAAGAAAACAACTGAAAAATAGGTAGTGATTGCTCCTTCACCAAACACTCAGCATTTAGAAGTGAGAATCACGGATCTCTCGGATATGACCTTAAAAATGAAGGTCCCGTGTCACGGTAGGCATTGGCTTGTTAAAGAACCCTCACTGCTACGGCCCTGAGCGCTAAGCATAGGTCAAAATTTGTGGTACTTCACCTACAGCTGGTGACGTTTCAATATGAGTGAAAAATTCTCGACTTGACGTAAAACAAACAAACATTCAATCAATCTTTGTCTAAATTGAATGATGGCATTGAAGAGTTGTTTTTCTTGTATCTTTCCTAGGTCACATTCTGACCTCCCCCATTGCCTGCTCTCTGCCCACACTGCCGTTCCTGGTTCTGAAGTCTCTGTATGACAGCTCGCCCCTCACCACAGATGATGGCGTGCTGCTAAGGAGGATGTCCCTGGACATCTGGGCCATACACCTGATCCTGGCCTGTCTGTCTGTTCTCAGTCATCATGCCCCCAGAGTACCAGTCCAAGGCTTTCAACAAGAGGTTAGTCACAGGGGGTCAAATACTACAAACCATATTGATTGAGCATACAATGATACTGTGTTTATTGTAAATTACTAAGTAAATTTGCAAGGAAAAAGCACTTGAGTGTATTTCTTGCAAATTAATGAAAGTTTATTTACAATGTGATCTCGGAAACTATTTTATAATTTCATATGCCATAAAAGGCCACAATCTTTTTTACACTTACAGAATAAGAGTCTAGTAATTAATGTGATTGGTCAATTTTTAAATAATTGTCAGTCCACATATCTATATATAGCAGAATAGTTTAATTAGTTCTTCATTTATAGATATTATATCAATATGCTAAAGTCAATAGACATAATCAATATTTGATGTAATCAAGAAATGATACAAAGTCAGCATAGTTGTTATTTACAAGGTATATTTGATGTTATTTGCAGGCTCAGATGATCTTGTCTGCCATGCAGTCAGCCAGCACCCCTGTCAGTGTTCCTGTACCAAGTCAGACGGAGGAGAAATCCCAGCAGTACTGGGCCAAGGGAACAGGATTCGGAACTGGCTCCACCACCTCCAGCTGGGATGCAGAACAGGCTCTAATGCGACAGAAGAGCGAGGAGGAACATGTGGCTTGTTTGTTGCAGGTAAAGACTATGCAAAAAGATTAATGCTTCTCCCTTGATCATTATTCAATATAATGAATACATTGTTCAAGATTATGAAACAGTTCAGGAGTGATTTGGGCTTTAGAGTTTATTTTGAAATTAATCATTGCAGGTACTTGCCAGCTATGTAAATCCAGGAGGTGATATTCCAAAAGACTTTGAATCAGAATTCTATACCTGCCCAGCAGAGAAGTCCCTACTGCCAGATGTGATATATGAACTATTAAGCCAGTCCTGTATAGTCCCAGCCATATCTTCCTATCTCAGAAATGACTCTGTGTTAGACATGGCTCGTCACATTCCTCTTTATAGGGCACTACTGGAGCTGTTGAGGGGCATAGCTGTCACCCCTACCTTAGTTCCCCTCCTCCTGCCTTTGGAGAAAGACAATGTGCCAGATACTGCCACTTCAGTTGGGGTACTGCTTGACAAGATGAGAGTATGTGTGGATACTTATGCCAGCAGGTTAAAGTAAGTGTATCATGTTGCATTCAGTGATCTATTAAGTAGTTATAGAAACTTGTATGTTTCACTTGTATATAAGAAATATGATGGAATGGAATATGTGAAACTTGTATTAAGCTTTAGGGTGTTTTGTAGGTCTAATAAATCCAAAAATGGGAATGGCAATATAGCAGAGGAGGAAGAGAATGAGGGGTTAGCAATGCTGATTCCCAACATCCAGGAGACGGCCAGTATTGTCAAGATTGCCACAGACAGGCTCCAAAAGTCTACAGGTATATATTTATCTAATTGTTTTAGAGACAGTTTTTCCAATAAAACTAGTATTATAATTGCAAAAGATGTGTAGTATTTAGGGGTGGGTTTTTTTTCGCATCCTATAAAGCCTTATATTTTGCGTCCAATACAACTAATAATATATTTTTCAAAATTAATTGTAGTATGTAGGCATTTTTCTTGCATGTTATGAACCCATACATTTTTTTTAATGTATGCACAAAAGTAAATGCCTTTTTTCTTTTTAATCAGAATCTGAGGCAAGCAGTGAAGAAATGGACAAAGACAAATCAAGGCAGGGCAGTCAGGCTAGTGCAGAGGAGCATTACATGACCATTATGCAAGAGGAGCAGTTTGGTCAGTTACAGTTCAATACTTTTCTTACAACTGAAGCCTCATACAATTTATCTAAGGCTGTTATTGTTTTGCACATACATGAATGATTAAACTCATGATTAATGATACATGTAATTGATGGTAGAAAGGATTTTCTTATTTCCAGGATCCTTTGAGTTTGTAGTAGATGATTCCAATGCTGTCAAATTCACCTGTTCTCACCACTATGAAAACAATGTGAAGGCAGCAGGGGATGTGAGTAATGCGGCTCGAACACGACGCCTGGCACAGGAAGCTACCACCCTATCTACCTCACTTCCTCTCTCAGCTGGCAGCAGTGTGTTTGTCAGGTGTGATGAAGAAAGACTAGATATCATGAAGGTTTGTTCATTGTGTACTCGAAACCAAATTTTGTGATCAATTTTCATTATGTGCAGATTAGTATTGTGTCTGTAACAAGGAATCTCTACAAGTAAGCCAACAGATAGACAAAATGAATGGTTTGCAGTGAAAAATATTCACAAGGAAGTGAAGCTCACCAATTTTTGTGGATATTTCTTGCATGTATGTAAAGGTTGATTATTAGTAAGGTATATATATGCAACAAAAGTTGCAATAATGTAGCTATCATTGATTTTTTACATTTCGGGGGAGGGGGGGGGGGGGGGGGGGGGGGGCTACAATTCTATTCCTTAGTGCAATTGTAGAGGTGAATCACACCTGCAGCACAATTTGCTATAATCTTGAGATCTGTGACTGATAATTCATATCACTTTCAGATTATTTTTGTTGGTGTTTAAGACTTAAAGCACTCCAAACTTAGAATAGATAATCCTTGTTTTGATAATTTTTCTTCAATGTTACATTTATTACTTGTATATCACTGCCCATGTTTTACAATGACCTTAGTCGAGGTATATTTTGAGAACCAATCCAAACTTGGGAGCAGATCTAAGTGCCAAATTTGACTATTTGTAAGTTTCAATATGAAATCAAACCATTTTGGACAAAGTAATTAATGTAAAGATAGACATTTAGATCATATGATCAGTCTACAACATTACTTTCCTTAATATATTTAAAGATTCAAGCTCATCAGAATGTTTTTATAAATGAAAGTTTGATCAATTTCAGTGAATCTAGGTTTATCCTAATTGAAAACATTTCATTTTCCTTTGTTTTCTCGGTAACTGGGTTATATTTGCACCAGAGAAAAGAAACATTTGAAATTATATCTCCCCTCCAGAAAAGTCTGAATGTTAAAACTGAGAATTGCTACTTTGTCAGCTGATGCAGCATTTAGGCAGATATACTTTATACAATGTATGTATCTTCTTAAAAAAATAAATGAGTCACTAACTTTGTGTTGGAGTAACAATTGATGTTCTGATTTTACAGGTGATGATCACAGGGCCCTCAGATACTCCATATGAAAATGGCTGCTTTGAGTTTGATGTGTATTTCCCACCAGATTACCCCACATCTCCACCCCTTATAAATCTAGAAACCACAGGAAACCACACAATCAGATTCAACCCAAATCTCTACAATGACGGAAAGGTGATTGTCATCACACTTCATTTATCATATTTTTATATGTTTAAAATGTATACATAGTGTGCAATTCATATGTTAGAACTCTACATTGCATTTGTTTTCTAGGTTTGTTTAAGTGTGTTGAACACATGGCATGGCAGACCAGAAGAAAAATGGAATGCTCAAACTTCAAGCTTTCTACAGGTACAAATTGAAATGCAATTTCTTGAGTAGGTCTATCAAAGCAGGAATTTTTTTGTTTTTAGAATATAGAATACTCTTATTCAATATGAATTCATTCTTGAATATATCGTTTTATGTTGTAGGTTTTAGTGTCTATACAGTCCTTGATTCTAGTATCGGAACCGTACTTCAATGAGCCAGGCTATGAACGTTCTCGAGGGACCCCTTCAGGCACAGCGAGTTCCCGAGAATATGATGCCAACATCAGACAAGCCACTGTAAAGTGGGCCATGCTGGAGCAAATTAGAAACCCGACTCCTTGCTTCAGAGAAGTCATTCACAAACACTTTTGGCTGAAGAGACATGAGGTCCTAAAGCAGTGTGAAAACTGGATAGCAGAAATGGAGTCCTTCAGCAATGATAAAAGGACAGGAAGGACTATAGCTCATAGTACACTAGCACTTAAGGTAGGAATACAGATTTTTGTATGTAAATTTACTGCAATGGTAGCTCACTTCTTAGAGCAGTCAGTTTTGTGTGTAGGAGGTCTACACAGACTCGAGTCCTTAAAATAGATAGCGACTCTTTCTTCACCAAGCACTGGGCATTAAAAATAAAAGTTCATGGATCAAATGAGATGTTAAAAACTGAGGTCCTGTGCGACATATAATGCCTACTGTGAGTTGGCATTGGCACAATGAAGAATGGTTTTGTGGCACCTCATCTGTAAATAAAGTGATAGAATCTAGGAAAGATGTTAAAATGTCAAACAACCAACCATGTGTTGACTTATTTTTATAATTCTGTGCATAAAATGTCAAGTACCATAGTACTTGTAGATAAATAAAATATTTTGAAATTACCATATTTCTTTTCCATGCAGAAAATTTCATTTGAAATGAAAATCTATGTGTATATTAATTTTGAAATTAACTTCTCTTAATTGATTACATGTTGGTTCACCAATGCAGAATCTTTAAACATAATGCATTTTTCATCACAGAGACATTATAACCAATTACGAGAAGAGATTGCCAAAATGAAACTCCCAGAGGGGTTAGAGGACGAGGAAGTGGGAGAGACCATTGATCCTCAGGGGGTTCACTTCTCTACTGACTCTGCCCTGTCTTCAGCAATGAACAACTCACAGATAGCTGCTATAGAAAATTTGATCACAGATTCCAATTCCAATTCGGTCCTGGAGGATGGATTTTGCTGATGTACTTGAACACTAGATATAAGATGTGAAATTCCAGTGCACAGCAGCCACATGGATTATGCCATATTGATAGGTTGTGGTCATGAATGGGGCTGTGTGTTATAGAAAGCTAGTCATGATATAGAAGTATCCTGAGAGTGCTTGCAGCTCTCCAAAGAGCGTTTGTTCTTGTGATAAGCTGAAAATGTGATATTTGCAACCCAGTAAGTCTTGTTCTTATTCCGTTTGATATAGGAGGGACTTTCTGCAGTGAATGAGTGATCCTCTGGATGATGTAAGAATTTGTGTCTAGAATGCCGATTTTTCCAGAACATGTTCAGAGGAAAAGATATATCTGTTTTTGTCCTACTGCACAGAAATTCGCTACTTGTCATTTTAATATTTAAGAATATTTACGTGTAGGTGATATCAAAACCTTTGTTTATATGCAGTACTATTTTATTTGATGCATGCAGTTGTTAATTGTGAAAAACTATTTGGTATGCTATGTAACTTTTGTTGATGTTACTGTATGACAAAATCAATATTGGCAGCATCAGATTGTTGATTTTATTCCAGTTTTGATGCATTAAGAGTATTTATTTCAAACAGAACAATACAATGAAATAACAGTATAGATTTTATAGAAATTGCTGCTTGTTATGTGCATATGAAACCTAGGATGTGTGGATATTGAAGAACTGCATACCTCCTGAAAACTATGTTGACACGCAAGTGCTGTTTATAAATTTAGGAAGTAATTATTGTGTTTTTTAAAAAAACATCTGATTTAGGAAATTCTGTTCTTAATTGTCTCTGTCCATTACAAGTGTTCAAGAACATCAAATCTTAATAAAAGTAAGATAAATTATTGATGAGTTATCTGTAGTGAATAGATTCATTTAGCAATCGTGTTGTTAAGGTAGGTGATTACAGTAACATTTTATTTAATAGCTCATTTAAGCACCTCGTATGAAGCAGGATTTCACCGGCAAAAGAGCGGTATGAGCTCTCAATTATTTTACATGAATTTTTTGTGATTTTTTCCAGATTGATGAAAAAAGGTGTTCTGTTCACAAATCAAGTGTTAGAAAAACTAAGAAAATATGAACTACAAGGAAATTGTATTAGCTGTAATGCAAAATGGATAGAGGAAGGAAAAAACCATGAAATTATTTTTGTTAACTTGAATCGAGGAACTTTGCAAGTAAAATCACACCTAAACTAGAGTTGGATAATTTAGATAAAATATACATGTTTAATAGTCACAAATTTTGATTGAAACAAAAATTTTTTTTGTAAATTTATTTAAAAGCAATATAAATAATGCTGATTTTGAATTAGAGAATGTATCCCTAAACTTTCTAAAAGAGGTCAGAATTTTTAGAAAGTGATATTACTTTAACGGAAGCCTTAAACATGTCATATACCCTTCTAAATATGAAATCAAATAAATCACCAGGATGTGATGGTTTTTCTGCTGAATTTATTAAGGTATTATGCAAATATAATGGTGTCTATGTTGTTAGATTCATTAACTATAGTTACAAAAAAATAGGTTATCCATCACACAAAGACATGGCGTAATTACATTGTTACCAAAGGGTGACAAACCTAAGCAGTATCTTAAAACACTGGTGATATATATCTTTGTTAAATATAATATGCAAATTGTCTCTGGGTCTATTGCAGATAGATTTTAAAAACATTTAGATAGGATAATTGACCTGTATTAAACAAGGTTCATATTCAACAGACGTGTTGGAGAAAACACAAGGTTAACTTTGCTTAAATTTGATGCATGATATAAATATCTTAAATAACCGGCAAAGAAGACTCATGTAAATGCTCTAATTTTATAAATAAAAAAATTGTCTATAAAATTGTAACAGTTTTTTTTAATCTATGGCTAAAATCTTCCAAGAAGTATGTCATTTAAAAAAATAGATTTCTATTAAACAAATGTTGGGTTTTTTTTCCTTAAAAATTGAAATATTGCCATTTATTAGATTTGAACCAAACCAGAGAAAAAAGTACCAATTCCTATCAAGCATGATATAAATTAGTAAAATAATCACATTGTTGCTAATTTTGTGCACTTTTCCTCAAGAAATTAGTTTCCTTTGTATCAACCAATTTGTAAACCATATCTAACATCAAGGAATTTAGTTTCTCTTGTATTATAGTGTTCTCTGTTACTACTTTTGTATAATTCTGATCAGGCTTGGTTCAAAAATCACAATATTTTATTTTAGCCATATATTTAAAGAATATTAACAAATAACGTTATCAGTTTCTTAATTATTTTTTTTTTATTTAAAAGATTAGAATGTCTCTCCTAGTTTATTAGGCATATTTTTTTTTTAGATATTCATATCATGCATCAAATTTACGCAAAATTTGGACTCTTAAATTCTCTTATATGCAAAGAAAACACCTTTTATATTATTCCGGAAAAATCACAAAAAATTTAGAGCTTGTTTAAATCTTCCAGTGGTGAAATTATACTTTGTTTTAACAAGTCATTAAATAAATTTTGGTGTAATGAGCCACCTTAAATTGACTGCCCGTTAGCAAAAGAATGAAGTATGGGACATTGGAGATGGTGAATTGAGGTTGTCACATAATGAATTAAATGCGTATTGTTCGTCTGCTAACGCAGTCAAAGCAGCTACTATAGGTGATACATGCAGTGAATGAATTTTCATTAGGGTATGTATGGCCTGTGAAAGGAACGAGGGTGTCAATATTGATTACATGTTTCATACCAGTATGGTTAAAGAGGGAAGGAAAAAGCACAGCAAGGGATTAGTATAAGATGAGTTCACCTAAAACAGTGTTATATCTAGTGTGAATTGTTCTTGTAGAGATTCTCGGCTGCTCTTTTGAAGGCGTCAACAGTTTGTAATGGTGTACTGAAGTCAATTGAAGACTCTTTGTTAGATAATTACTCCATTGATTAAAGAATGTGGGCGATATAGTTGAATATATATGTTAATTTGAGATGCTTTGTTTGATAATGACCCTTTCTGATAACAAGATGTTGCTAGCTGTGCACCGGCTATGAGGGTTGGTGTGCGAAAAACACTTTCAATGGCTTGTGTTGCACTGGTGCTCTCTTAGGATGGACGATCCTTTTGGTGAGGGGGGGCAGTATGCGTACAAGTCAGGTCCTATACAATTCGAGGGGGGAAAACTCAAACAGCAGAATCCTTGAGAGTTATTTTCATCCTAGTGTACGGACCTTATTTGAATAAATCCCCATTACTATGTCGCTAAAGGGTGCTTTTTTATAGACCAGAAAATATTAGGACAGCAAACTTTTTATCGATGTATTGTTTATATCAAAATACGCCATTAAAATGTGTATAGAAATTCTAGGATCTAGTATAACCCTCATACGCACAGATTTCACTTCATAAAGCATACCTTCTGGACAAATATTTATTGCTTGAAGAACTAATATATCAATTATTGCGTCTGAGTGTACATCTAGGTGGATAACGCAGAGTTGCTCGTGACAAGATTCCTTGCTTTGTATGTGCCAAAATGCGTGAAAACTGGAATATGAAAAGTCGATTTTTATGTGTCAGGCTAAATGTCGATCACCCAACATCTGTTTCAAATACTGCAAAGGTTTAATTGATTACCTTTTAAGCTCTCCTAAACGTCAATGACTTAATAAATATTATTCGTACTACTGACGACAGAGCGGAAGCAGGGGTAAGCGATATGTCTTCATTTTTATTCCAGAATAGAAAAATTGAGATGACAGTTATTTGAGTTTTTTCTATAGCATTTACTTTTCTTTCAGTTTTCATTTAAATCTCGCAGACTGCATCATAGCTTATTTGGGTCTTCAACTTCACATACTACACGGCTTAACTTAATTCAGTGATTTCCACCGATATGGATAAAGATGGTGATTCTGTTAAAACTATAGCCAAAGTATATGTCGGTGGATTAAACGAAGATGTTGAAAAATTTCACTTGGAAGAGATCTTTGAACGGTATGGACTTGTTAAAACCGTCTGGATTGCAAGAAATCCCCTCTCCAGAGGTTACGCCTTTGTGACTTTCTTCGATCCGAAACACGCAGAAGAGGCGGTGAAGGGATTAGATGGCACCACTCTGTTAGGTTCAAAGCTGAAGGTGCAACTTTCCAAAAATGAAATCGTGAAGATGGAAAGAGAACAGAAAGACTCGAGAGATCTTGTGGGTCAAAGGCATCGCCAGAGAGACAGGGGAAGGTCTGAAGACCGAAGACTAAATAGATCGCGGGAAAGGGATAGATCCCCGATAATTGAAAGACGATACGACGATGACAAAGGCGCGCGTGACGTTTCCTCTAGAGCTCTAGACCCTGGAGTGATACAAGAATCCATACTGTTACGAGAGGCCCTTCTTAGATCTGGGTTCTCGCCATATTCAGTCATTAGTAATTCTCTTTTCCAGACACCTGCACTCCCAAGTCTTCCTGTCACTTGTATGAAGTCGCCTGCTTTTGGAGCAGGTTTAAACTATTTACCTTATCCTTCTGTAGTAAACGATACCTTTACAAACTTGCGCCAACAAGGTGACCTTACGTCACAAATGACGGGTCAGAGTATTCTCCTCCCCATTACAACCCCTCAAAATCCTCCGCCACCTATAAAGTACGGTCACACAATGTCAAACATGCATTCGCCATTCCTTCCGTCTTCAACTGCATTTCACACTCCACGATATCAAAACAGGGCCAAGACACCAATGGTATCTCTGACGTCACCGGAACTTTCCTACAGTGGTCGTGCAAATGACTTATCTTCACCCTCTGTCGGATTTTCATCAAGCGGGCACCAAAAAAATCATTATACCAAAGACTCAGAGTTTTCCAGAAAATAAGAACCACCGGCACTGTACAAAGAAATCAACGGATTTCGTATGATACTTAACTCTGCAAAAACCTTTGTCAAGACATTTTTACAATGTTTAATTAAATGACAAGCACTCTACATTTTCATATGATGGAAAAGAAATCAATAAAATCCCTTCTTTTTTTCCCCTTCATTTTTTGGTTTCAACAATTTATTTTGTGCATAGCTCTTTGTCAATTTTTACAGCCAGTTCGTCAGCTTGTAGGTGCGACGAAAATACAATTGACCAATCAATTCAGTAATCGGATTATAGGTTCTGTCAGGTCGAAACAGCTCGGTCCAATCAATCGATTTGTCATTTATCACCTAAAGCCTTCAGACAAAATCTCTACGTACATGTATCTAAAAAAAGGGGGAGCTCTTGCATTCAACGGTCAATTGCAAGTGTGACAGATTGCAAGTCCTGCAAAGTACCCGTAGACTACATACACTGTTAATATCACACTGTCTCTTTCAACATACATAAATTGTAATGAATTTAATCTTTCTTGATATCACATCGTGTCTGGTGGCTTTTACATTCGTGGTACTCTTCAAAAAGGGCATCATGAGACGTCGGTATTGGAACAGGCAAGAAAACTGATATTATCCAATATTTCCCGAAAACGTCAAGAAAGTTTCTAAAAATTGTTTTTCCTGTATGTCTAGCGACTCCTTTTCTTGATTCGTGTGAAGTCTGACCAGAAATCACGAGAAGCACGTGCCAAAACCATAACGAGGCGGCAATCATTCCAGCTGTCAGGCATCCATACATCAAGACTACCAAGAAAAAATACTTTTCGTTTGGGTAGTTCTCAGTGAGAAAGCCCCAAACCATATCATACAAGATTGTAACAAAGGTCTGTGGTCCATAAAATGTGGTGTTAAACAATTTCTTCAGGTACAAAACTATTAAAATCATGCCGTAGAATGTCCCTATCATCATGTAGAAACAGTACATCACGAAGTATTTGTGATTGAAGTATCCTATACAGACAGTCATAAAGAAGCAGTGATGGTCCCGTTTCAGAACACAGGTTTCACACAGATAGCAGTGATGGGTTCTAGCGAGAACAGTCTCGTGACAAACGTCACAGTTTTTGAAATCCTTGGTTTTTAACACTTTCGTCCTTAGTTCTTTGGTCAGTCTGTTAATGCTTGTATCAGTTCCAAGAATAAGGACACAGTTTCCGATGGCGTTCATGAAAACAAAAAAGATGGCTATTTTATGGATTCTAATGGTGTCAGGCCTGTGCTGATAAACGTTCGGTAGGATTTCAAACCATGCTAATGATGTCACCGTGAATGTCATCAGAGAAAAGTATAGCATACATAAAATGCTTCCCAGCGCCATTAGGCGGGCTCTGACTTTTACCCCCCTCCGACATCGACATAGTATCCGGCACGCCTGTATCATCGTTCGTTTCTGCAAAGAGTAAACTTAAACTGCTAAACATAACGATAGTATTTCTAAATGCAACAAGTTAGATCGTATTTAAATGGCACATTTTACTCTACCTAACTAAAATAAAGCGCTAAGTCGTCAGTAACCCTAAATTAAATTCCTTAAATCAATAAGTAAAGAAGGCTGCGGGTAAAGTTTAAATATCTACTATCATTAATCAAAGACAATATCCAACCGATCTGTTTAAATGATAGGTCCCACCATTATAGGAGGGTAACATTCTTGTGGTCTTGGGACATTGTGTGGACATGGATTAAAGGTCCCCCCGCCCCCCTCCCCCCCCCCCCCCCCCCCCCCCACACGCACACACATTCGGAGACCACTATATTCCATGGATGGGACAAGAAGTTTTGAAGAGTTATGATACTTATGTTTTCATACAGGGGTATGTCAATATTGTAAATCAACAAAAATTTGACACCCTTCATCTAATTACAATCAGATCTTTTCTAATAGCTCAGAAAAATTATCCTTAAAAAAGGCTTCTTTTTTTTCCTGGAAAGATTTTATTTAAATAGAATGGATATCCTCTAATAATAACATTAATTATTTCATACTGCCTGATGTTTTCAAAATTTATTCTGAAAAAGGCGTGTTGAATTAAACATGATGTTCAAAATTATACTTAAATCAATGAAACTTTTGAGCAATTAAGCATGTATTGATTAATATCCATTATAATGGGGGATAATGACTGTCGCCTGCGAATGCATATACGACGTCATTTGTTCCCTAGTGTGGTGCCTTTTCTGACATATAAGAAATGTTCATTTCAGTATGACTTGAATACACAAAAAGACAAGAAACAATTTCTCGGGAACTCACAAGTTCTTCTAATGTCATAGATTTACGCACAATATAACAGACATTAAACACCAAAACAGCTTATCAAATTACCAAAGGTACGTTAGATAATACGGTTTACATCATATGACAGATTTACTTTGCCACAAAGTAGCAATGAGTATCAATAATACAAAGCTCCTCTGGTCTACATAAATTTTCAAAGTTTGTTTCTAGTAGATAAATATTTTTTTGCGAACGAAGAATATCTTACGATTTCCCACAACATTCTGGAATGTTAACAACATTAGGCTACATCTGTATAAATTGAAATATGCCCGAGTGTGGTATGGATGATGCTTTTATTGCATGTTTACTATGTCTCGTGGATTAGAAATGATTTACAAATTGGCCAATAGAGGTAGCTTTCCTGGACTCCATTTTTCATGTACTTGCAACAAACGGTATAAACAGTTTCTGAAAATGTCGAGCC
Organism: Ostrea denselamellosa; assembly: GCA_024699665.1. Lineage (NCBI taxonomy): Eukaryota > Metazoa > Mollusca > Bivalvia > Ostreida > Ostreidae > Ostrea > Ostrea denselamellosa. The sequence continues at coordinate 4,602,822 of JAMZEH010000010.1, read as the reverse complement.
TGCATTTAGGAGGTATGTAGCTTTACATTTGCAAGTATTATATCTTGAAACTTCTTTCCGGATACTTCAGTTTCTCCTCCTCCTTTTTGGGGGAGGGGTTGCTCAACGATTCAGTTCAGAATTTGCATCATTGTGTATTTAAAAGAATATGTGGTTAACTTTGCTGCATGGCTCCTACCAATCAGAGGTTCCAACCCAATATATTTTGAGGGGAGAGGGTGGCAATAATGGAAGGCCCATAGATAAGAGTTTATTTCTGCACTTCGTTGCACCTTTTCTAATTTATTGTATACTGTGCATCCATCCCAAACCACAGATCTTACGAAAGTGGTGTACATCTTGGGAAAATTGATGTTCGTGATAAATTATGTTTTTTAAGCAAACCCCGTTTGTGTCAAGATGGAGATATACGCTCGAATAGAGCTGCTATTATACCCACTAGCAATTACACGTATTCTCTCGAGAAACAGCTGAAAGCCCCGTAGCTTGCCTATTGTTTCGAGCGTTAATTACAGTTTACAAACGAAAATTTATATTCAGCAAAATTGTCCCCGACGTGTACTCTCAGAATGATAAACGTGGTTTAGCAATTGCTAACCATAGTTTAGGTCATTAACAAACATTTACAATTTGTTTTGCCTTTGACATCTTTACAAATTGTAATGTCAGCCATTTTCTCATGAATGCACTTAAAATGTGAACAATGCGTTTATGAATCTTAATTAATCTAGTACGACTATACTGGCAGCTGGGAATTCTGACGGGTATGACGTGTAACATGAAGAGCTAAAATACGGACAGGAAACGTCGCAGTTATACCTTCACATATTTTTTTAAAAAACGATATTTTCCCCCTTCAATATAATTACACAAATGAAAACTGTAGCTAATCCTCATAAATCATATTTTACAATTAGCAAACCGTGTTTGTGAATTGCAAAATTCTGTTTTTCTCATTTTTGTGCTATATATTACCATTGGTAAACTGTGTTTCTGAATTGCAAAACTCTTTTTCTCATTTTTGTGCAATATTTTACAATTGGTAAAGCCAGTCTATTAATTGCAGAACTCTGTTTTTCTCATTCAAGAATGCAGTCTTGTAAAAAAGAAAAAAAAAAGAAAAGAAAAACCACCTCAGAGGATGTTGTGATTATTTTGTATGTGACTTAAGTCAACCTTCAAATAGTTTTTATGGGGAGGGGAAGACCCTTAGACATTACTGGAATTGCATGTACTTTGCAATTTTCTGTTGTCAGTAAGTACATATTGCTACCGTATGTAAAATATAATATACATTAAAAATTGTTTATTATAGTGAAAAACACTATGTTTTCACGTGCACAATTTACAAACTTTGGAAAAACATTCTTGACATGACAAATATTTCTAACATAATTATTCACATCATAATGTGGATTTCAGTAGATCTTTTAAAACATTGATAAACTTATCAAAATTAGGTATTTGTAAATTTCGGTAAATATTATGAAGTATAATCATCATATGTTGTCAAGCATTTTCAACACAAAGCAGGGTGTGAAAATTGAAATTCCACACAAGTTGTTTGCAATGTTTACAAAAAGACCCTGAAATACAATTTATAATACACTGTACAAAACCACCCTGAAATAAGATCTACAATTATATACTGTAGTACAGTTCCAGATTTGTGACCTATAACTTGATGCTGAATGTATTGTCTGTATAATGTAACAAAAAATCTACAGCTTTTCGTAACCTTACTTCCAGGCACATAACATTGTTTTACTAGTGGGGTAGCCGGAAGAGAAGTTGACTTTACAATTGTCAAAAATTCTTGACAGGTAAAGAAAAGAAAATTGAGAAGTGTTAAGTGTTAGACCAAACTTCAAAGTCCTACATCGGGGAGAGGGATCTTCGTCCTTCACTACATGGGCTCCTTTATCAGTTCAATCTTACATTCTTAACATTCAATAATATCCATTATCATAAAAGGGGGACAGTCACCCAATATATCTTATTTTGCATCAAATATATATGGCCCTACCATTGTTCAGCTGTTATGATTTTAAAAGAATTTTTTTTTATCAATCTTTATTCCTATGAAGATTTGACCCCATATAGTAGTCCATCCTAGCCCCAAAAGATCATAACATAACTGAAAATGAATTCATATTACACCACACCAATATGATTTAAGATAATCTTGTTGTTCTGGATAAAACCAAGGTCACAGGATCATAGATTATGGTATATGAAAGGCCTTGCCATAAAAAAAAATCTATCATCAAAATATGAAAGCTCTATCTTAAGTAGTTCTGGAGGTATTGAATAAATCAGACTTTTATTAAAACCAGATCAAACTTCCAGGTCAAGTTCACAAGGTCAAACACCAAAGTATTACTAGGACTTGCCATAACGAATCTATATCCAAAATATGAAAGCTTTACATTAAATGGAGCCTCCATGGTCGATGGTTAGAGCATCATGCTCAAAATCACAAGGCCTCTCACCTCCAGTCGGCGCAGGTTTGATTCTCGCTCACGCCGATATATGTGAGAAAGTTTGCCAGTTTACTTTTGGAAGGTCGGTGGTCTCTTCCCGGGTACATTTTCTCTGGGTTCTCTCCTCCACCAATAAAAGAAATGGACACCAGATAACTGAAAAATTGTTGATTGTGGCAGAAAACAACAATCAATTACATTAAATACTTCAGAAGATAATGATTAGGTCAAGTTTTTAAATAAAGTAGGTCAAGGTCACAATATCAAATACAATTTTTTCACAAGGTCTTGTCATAAAGAATTTGTATACAAAATATGAAAGCCCACCTTGAATAGTTCCAAGAGATATTTAAAAGGTTACTTTTTCTTACAAGATTACAAGGTCAAAGATAATAGTATGAAAGGTCTTTAAATCTATATACAAACTGTGAAAGATCTACCTTAAATAGTTCAGAAGATATTGAATAGGTCAGAGATTTAAAAAGTAGATCCAATGTTTAAGTCACATGGTCAAACTTTATGAAATAATAAGGTCTTGTCATAAAGAATTTATATACAAAATATGAAAGCCCTGATTTAAATAATTCAGGAGATAATGCATAGGTCAGGGATATTTTAAAAAGTAGGTCAAACTGCAAGGTCAAAAAATCAAATACCGTTGAATACAAGGTCTTACCATCTATAAACAAAATATGAAAGCCACACCTAAAACAGTTTTGGATATGTTTAATAGGTAAAGTTTTCTATTTTCTTAAAAGTAGGTCAAATTCCGATTTCAAGGTCACGAGTCAAAGTCATATGACATGAAAGGTCTTGCCATGAGAAATATAAATATATGAAAGATCTACCTTCAATAGTTCAGGATATATTGAATATGTCAAATTTTTTATTAAAAGTAGGTCAAATTCCAGGTCAGGGTCACCAGATCATACACCACTGCATCTCTGTAAAGAATGTATATACAAAATATGAAAGCCCTAGCTCAAAATAGATCAAGAAAAAGTTTTAAAAGATTTTTCCCTATATATCAGTATATGCACTTTGATCCCCTATTGTGGTCCCACCATACCCACGTGGACTGTAATTTGCACAAACCTGGATCTACTCCATGAAAGAAAGCTTTCATGTAAATTTCGACTTTTCTGGATCAAGAGTTTTTGATAAGAAATTTTTATTAAAAAGATTTTCCCTAGAAACTTTAATTTCCTATTGTGGCCCCACTCTACCCCATGACTTTAACAAACTTGAATCTGCACTATGTCAAGAAGCTGCCATGTAAATTTGAACTTTCTGGCTCACTGGTTCTTGAGAAGATTTTTAAAGAGTTTCCCTTGTATTCACATCTAAAACTTTTATCCCTATTGTGGTCCCTGATTTTAACAAATTTGAATCTGTACTATGTCAGGAAGCTTTCAAATAAACTTGAACTTTTTTTTTTTTTGATCAGTGGTTCTTGAAAAGACCCACTGATCAAAACAAAAAACAAAAAAACGTGGTGATCCGGGTTGTTAGAATAGATCCTCAGTACCCCTCCTTGCTTGTCGTAAGAGGCGACTAAATGGGGTGGTCCTTCAGATGAGACCACAAAACCGAGGTTCAGTCACAGCAGGTGTGGCACGTAAAAGATCCCTCCCTGCTCAAAGTCATAAGCGCCGAGCATTGGCCTGAATTTGCAGTCCTTCACCGGCAATGGTGATGTCTCCATATGAGTGAAAGATTCTACAGCGGGACGTTAAACAATATTTAATCAATCTTGAAATGATTTGTAAATGACCACATCCTATATTTGCATTTTTGTGATTATCTCGAAGGGTGCATGGCCCTTCATTTAATAAACTTGGAATCCCCTTCACCCAAGAATGAGTTGTACCAAGATAAATTGAAATCCTGGTGATTAGAATAAATCACTTAAGCTTTCAGCTCAGGTGAGCTAAAAAGTAGACGTATCCCTCCCCCCTCCCTTGATGGTGAAGTCGAAAACGTAACCCTTGATTGTAATCAGACTGAAAAAGAGACTACCAGGATAAGAAAGTAAATCTTTCTTGGAGTGTGGACTGAACACAAGAGACCAAATATGACAGGCGAGTATATACTTCTGAAATAAATCAGCGTTATATCTAAGGACGTATCATGTAGTTGAAATTGTATGATTGTGCAAATAACTTCATGGTGAAGATGACGTTGGTAATATTCGTTGTTTACTTTATATTGGACGGTAGCAGAGAAACAGTACTTTATTGTAAAATAAGTCCAAGAAAATTAATATGATTCTTGTTTTTCTGATAAACAAAATAGCAATCACCCATAGATTAACGTCAAATTATGATCTGTTTAACATCAATAGTTTAAAAAAAATTCACAATCCGGAACTTGCGGCTTTTCAGCTGTACTACATTTAGGTATAAAAAAATATTAAAAATCAGTTTACAAAATTGATACCAAATAACGCACTCGGAAATGTTCTATGTTACCTCTCTCGTCTGTTGACACCAGAAAAAAAGACACCCTACACGGCATTTTCTAAAAAAAAATTTACCCGCAAACAAGACTACCCTCAAATCCACGTGTTTTTCATATGTGTGTAAACAGCCCGAGTGCTTCTCAGGAAGTAGCCTCAGCTACCAACATCAAATAGTTCCACGGTAAACAATTGATTATTTCTACAAATTACACAAAATTTCCTAATCAGGGGTACAAAAAATAAGAGAAAAGAAGGGGAAATGAAAAAAAAAACTCACGCATTAAAAAAAATATTCTTTTAAATATACTGAACTACAATTGACTAAGTTCATTTGATTGGACAATTACCGGTGTGATTCCATTTACCGATAAACAACGATTTCGTTATTACCAGCTGTTGTGCACATCCGGTTAACCGTAACTAGAGGAAAGGGGATTGAATTATTGGTCTTGAAAGAAACATGTGGGTATTTGGGTATGGATCGTTGATTTGGAAAATTGATTTTCCGATTCATCGACAGGTTGTGGGATATATAAAGGGTTACCAACGAAGGTTTTGGCAAGGCAGCACAGACCACCGCGGAATTCCCGGAAAGGTTTGTTTAAGAAAGAAGGGTGAGGGCTTCAACCTGAATCGTGTTAAATTAACAGACATTTTTAAAAACAAGCGTTTCGACAAAGTATACTTGTGGGGAAAATTTCTGTTCATGCAACAAAATGAAATTTACAAAGTAAATTTATCATTTATACCTCTCTTATATAGAATGAAAATTGTTCTACATTTTAACCATGATTTTTTATTTATTTATTTTTTTTTTTGTTTCTCTTTTTGAATAGCCAGGAAGAGTTGTAACATTAATCAAATCTAAGAATCCCGAGGTAAGTTAACAATATATAACAATAGTACCAGAAACAGTAAACTATCACAAGCTTATATAGGGAATTTGCAGTGTTCAAAATTGGTTGAAAACTTGGTATAGACCATGGGTCTATGCCAAAAGATGGCATGACTTTATCAAATTGGCATAGATCACAACATTGAATAAAAATAATACAAATTTAAAATATTGTTATCTACTTCTAATATACTTAGAAAGCATATTTTCTTTCTATTTCCATTAAAATATCCTCCTTTCCTCATGTTTACCAGATGTCAACTGACCAAGGTCCTTTGGATTAACTTATTGTTTTCCTTCATCCCTGGTTGAGTGCCTTCCACATACTTCCACTTCACATACATTTTAATAAATTGTCCTTTTGTCTTTAAAACAAAAACTACTTGTTCCTGTTTGGGATAATTCGCATATAGAAGATGGTTCAAATAACCTTTTTAAATGGAAAAATCATTTATTTATTAATCAAAAGAAAGAATTTTGTTCAGTGTAGTTGAGAATACTTGCAATCAACACACAAGCTGGTTAAATGCTAGTTATAGTTGAATTGACAACAGTTTTAAACAGTCACGGTCACAAAACCACTCAATGGAACATTGGTTTCTCTGAGCATGCTACAATTTTTACACTGTGATTCAACAAAATTTTAATATTATTTAATTTTATTTATTCATTATTATTATTATCTTTTACGGTTTATTTTTTTTTTTATAATTTCTTACATCTACAAAATCAGCATAGATAATTTGGTCGATCTTAATTTCAATTGGCATAGACAGGTGCCATTTGACATAGACTCATTCTATCGGTCTATGGTTAATTTTGAATGCTGAATTTGTTTTTTATCATTGATTAGCAAACAAAACAAAAATGCCATGAGTTATAGAACTTTACTTAATTAAGGTAGTATCAGTTATCATCACACTGACATACTTTCTTTTGCAACATATGAATAAAACATCCAGTTAACAAACTGACAGGACGTAGACAACAAACGAAGAACTTTGTGTGTAAAATGTATTTTCCCAAAAATGCAAAAATTTTATCAAACATCAAAGAAAATCAGAAAATTGTTGGAATCAAAATCCTTGATATATGCACAAATCTACAATTCTTTACATGGCCTTCACTTGAAAACCACGAGAGGAGTTCAATGGATAAACCATGTACCCACTTTGTAATATACCCTCAAAACTGACAAAGCTAAACATGTTATTTTCTCACATTATCACCAGAGTGAGATTGGCTTTACCTATATGAGATTTTTCTGTCTTACACTGCTGCAACATCAATGATTGTAACATCATACATTTTCGATGATTTACATTCCACTGTGAGATAAAATATCTTTTATCGTTTTCCTTAAATTTCAATGTGATAAAGCTTCCTAGTGGGCAACCTTGGATTTATAGTTTACACTAGACCATTTTTAGGTATGCTCTTTCTGCCTGTCTAATTAGCTTTGCATTGAAATTCAAATGAGGATTTTGAAAATTTTGCAATTTCTCAAAGCTCCTGAACTGTAAGTAAATGAGAGAAAAATAATCTTTCATTATTTACTCAAGCACGTAGGGAAATTCCACCTATGGAACAAGATTTGCTGTCTAAGATTCGCTGTCTAGGACTAGACATAGCCTCCTCCTAGACTGCAAATCTTGTCCCCTTGGTAGAATTTCCTTATCCCACATGTACTAATGAAGGATTATATTATTCTCTAAAATCAAAGAAAATCAAAATCATTGCCACATCCATATCATCAATGTGGTACCCAAACAAACAATCAAGTATCTGTAAAATAAGACTTTAGCTTTAAAACTATAAGAGAAATTAGAAATGAATAAACCATGTACTCGCTATGTAATACATGTACTAGTAATTCCTAATAATTGACAAAATTCAACTGCTCTCAATTTTCACAAAAACTGAATAAAATAAAAATCCTTGACATATGCTTATCTTTAATACCCATACAAACACTCCATAAAATAAGAAGGTCCTCAAGTGAAAATTGTGGGAGGAGTAAGACAAACAAATTATGTACTCTTCATATAAAATTAAAATATTTCAAAGAAAGTTGCAAAACTCCTGCAAAAGAGATCAAAATGGATCAATATTGAACATGATCTAGAGTGACCCACAGACAAGCTACATAGCAACTTTCAGCTTGATATGTGACAGAGAAATTAAAATAGAAACAGAAAACCCCAGATGGACAGAAAAACAGATATCATGGTGCCACAATATATGCCAACTAAAAACCGGCATATAAAACACTTTAAAGGTACAGTAATTACACTGTGATAAGTAATTCATACAAAGATTTCTATTTTAATCTACAAATTCATACTAGGATGACATTCCTTTGCTGTGACATTTCTTTCTCTCTGATGCAACAGTAAACTATTTAAAGTGGTTGCACCTTACCAAACTAAACTTTATCAAATTGTTCTACTTGTATTTTGTGAGAAATATTTTAAAGTCATTTTATGCCTGTGGCAAGTGTGTAATATTTGGTGAACTTTTGACAGGAACAAGTGTGGGGTGTAGCCTATCAGATCGCACCAGAAAATGTGGAATCTGTGAGAGCTCATCTTGACCATAGGGAAAAAGGAGGTTACAATTCTGTTGAGGAATTATTTCACCCTGACGAAGACACACCTGATCCGTTTCCTCTGACAATTTACATGGCAACAGAGACCAATATGAATTATCTTGGACCTGCACCTGTAACAGATATTGCAAGGCAAATTGTGAACTCTGTTGGACCGAGTGGCAAAAATACAGAATACTTGTTAAATTTAGCTGAGGCAGTGCGGAAAATTTCTCCTCATGTTCATGATTCTCATTTATTCGAGTTGGAGGCTGAAGTCTTAAAACTATGTGAAGAATTGATAGAGTCATGATAATGATACAGTGTTCATACCTCCGAGGATACAATTTTACTATGTCACATGTATCATAAGGATTTTGTTTTGTTTCCCCTTTATGACTAACCTGGGAAAATGTTCTGACATGAAATATTTATTGCTATTTCTCTCCCAAGATACATTTATTTCTATTTTATTTACAATTATGAAACATTTTTTAAAAAAGATATGAAACCTTGTTGTCAATGAGCTAACTCAGAATTTTGTGTATACTATAATAAATGTAATGATAGTTATTTGCTTATTGAATGTCACTATTTTACTTTTTTGGCCCCATATGTAAAATATTTATAATATCCTACCTACCCATAAGTCAAAAAGGGGAAACACGCAATATTTTGAATTAAGTCATGTTTCCCATTGTTACCAAACTGACTACTTCCTTACAGTACATAAAAATCACCACTAACATATTAACATTCCTACATCTTGCAATCATTTGTAGTAATTTTCACATTAGAATTTCTTTTGTTTATATAAAAACAATGGCTGAAACATAATTGTATGGAAGTTCAAAGGTGAGATATTTTACATAATTTTCAATTCGTAAAATTCAATTGGAGGCTTAATCTCCCATTTATTTATTTTTTTTCATATTTTTATACATTCCAGACTTTAACGTAATTTTTTTTTTTTTTACATCCTAGGTAACATCTACTGCCCCTTTAACATATTCTTTTTTTATGTCATGATGATATATGACTAATAAAACAAGTTTAATTATTGCTTTATTTTTATATTTTTATTATTCTAAAGAGTATTTTTTCATTTCCAGAGAAGGTCAAATTATGTTGTTGTGGATTGTTCATATTAAATGTGTTGCACATAAGGAAAAAAAGTTTACAAATAACAAGAATAATACAGTAAAATAAAAAGCACTTGACAGAAAACATATGTTATAAAAATTAATATACAAATTATGGAGCAGAGTAACAATTGTACAAATACAAAAACATCAAATTATTTCTCACGTTATAGATCTTTTTTCATCCATGATATTGCACTAGGATCCCATCTAACTATTTCTTGTTTTCCTTTTGGGATGACACCTATGGACGGGGGTGGCGGAGGTGGGGGGGCAGGTGGAGCAGGGACAGGCACTACAGCTGGCTGTGGGCTCGGAATGCGTGGTTTCTTTTCTGAATCTTTGCTTATATCTTTCGTATCTGAAACTTCTGGTAAAAATCTTTGCAACTGAAATTATATATTTAATTTTACATCAGTTTATTATTTCATAACTACTTCACACAATTTCTTTTTAATAAAGCTTTACCGCATGTGTCTTCCTGATTACATATACAATTATACTAATATTCAACATACTGTCAAGTTAAGGGAATGCATAAAAATAATGTCAGAAAAGTAAATACCATTCCCCTTTACATAACAAAAACAAAACATCCTAAAATAAAGTATATATTTGTAGATTGACTTTCAAAATAATATTCAGGGTTTATGAAATCTATTATCTGCATGTCCACCATTTTAATATTTTTTACCTGTCTGACTAATGAAATGCACAGTCATCTTTTACTGGGTCCAAATTAAAATATATGTGTGTTTCCTATTTCATTCCCACAAAAAAGTAGGTAGGGTAGGTAGGTAAAACATTTTATTTTATTAAAACACTTTACTGGAATCTTCGTTTTGATATGCTTTGAACACAGGTCTTTATACATTACAAATTCTTTTGAAGATCCATAGTAGTCAGAATGTAAACCAGTTAAACTTCAACACAGAAAGAACAAAATTTTGGTTTGAAAATTCTGAATTTTATTTTATTTATATCTATCGTCAATAAAATGTTTAGGGTCGACAGCGAGAACTTAGGTAGGGTCGTGAAACCGGAAGCACACATTTATTTTATTTTGGCCTAATTTTTAATATAAACATGATATAACTTGCAGTAGTTGTTTCTTCTATGGTGAACACATTTAAAATGGAAGATTTTCATCAGAAGATTTATGGTGTATCCTTTATTGTATTAGTCATATAATTTTTCACGTGCCAATGCCTGCTGTGGCACGGAATCTCCATTTTTAAGGTCATGTCCGAAAGACCCATGGTTCTCACTTCAAAATGCCCTGCTGCATGTAACAAGATAGCATGTGTTGCAAAAAAGCAAAACAGTCAAAAACCTGCTCCTTTGGTGTTGCACCAAAAAAAATCTACACATGGTTGTGCTTTTCTCATGGTAATTTAATCACAAAATACAGCACTAAATGTACAGGTATACAGAATTTTTACATCAAATTGTTGTATACTTTGGATAAATAATGCAAAATTATACACACAAAGTGCAATTTTCCCTCAATTTTAAAGCCCCCCCCCCCAAAAAAAAGGCGGGGGGGGGGGGGGGGGTTATTAAGTACCAAGGTGTACTATACTTGACAAAATACAGTATCTTTTATGTTTTACATGTTACTAAAACTGTGCAAAGCTATTTTTTCATTTAAGCCATGAATTTCAAATTTAAACTAGAAGTATTTATTTCTATTTGAAACTATTAAAAGTGACTAAAATTTGACCCATTTTTATAATAATACACACACAAACAAATAAAGAAATGAAATAAGATTTAAAAGATAGATCGAGCACCTTATCTTTTTCAGATTAAAGTTTGTTCTCTTGAATGACATTAAGAACGTCATGACATTATGCTGATGTTATAAAATATATATCAGTGCTTCAAATGCAAAAAAAAATACAACTTAGAAGTGAAAGAGATCCATAAAATTCCATATTTTGAAAATTCTATCTATTATCTATCTGAATCTGCCAAAAAGTGAAATTGGGAAATATTGCCATAAGGACCCTTTTGTCATGGGCACAATCGTATATGAAATCAAATATTACACTGATATTGACACATTGCTGCACAGATTATACCTTGTATGACACTAATATATTGTAAAAATACTTACAAAGCCTTCTGGTAGATTGTCTGTGTTCACACCAAAACTGACAATGGGCTCACAGAATGTGTATCCCAAATGTTTGTAGAAATCTTGTTTGTCATGTGTGCTTAGAAACATTGTAGTCACTCCTTTCCTACAAACATGACAAAACATACTATAGATATCATCTCTCTCTCTCTCTCTCTCTCTCTCTCTCTCTCTCTCTCTCTCTCTCTCTCTCTCTCTCTCTCTCTCTCTCTCTCTCTCTCTCTCTCCAATATTGAACTTTGGATCAATGAATAATTATATTGGACACAATTTCTCTCTATTTTTTATTTTATACACATGTATATACTAACCTCTTTGCAAATTGTTCTGTTTCAAGCATAATTTTCCTCCCATATCCTTTTCCACGAAGATTTTTCCTAACCACAACTGAAATATGCATAGACATCCATCATACACATTCATCATAGATTTACATTTGTTAGCATTATATGATACAGTAGATTACAATACAAAAGTGCATATCGAGTGTCAGTGTGAAAATTCACATCATGTATCAGACCTATGTGCAAAAATGTATATAAAACCAGAACTCTTTGCATAATTGTTTGGAATATTCATCCTTCAAAAACATCTGCTTGAAAGAATTAGCATATTATCTCTTTTCACAAAAATAAACTCTGTTTTTGAAACACACATTTTCAACCAATCATATTTCATACTTTTTGAATTGATTTCTAATGTGAAAATCTATTAGTGCCCTAGACAGATGAACTGTATGAAGAAAGTGTAATTCTCTAAGAGAAATATAGTAATATGTTCAGACTAACAGCTAATATCTGAACAGAAAATAGCAATAACAGCTAATATTTCAACAGAAAACAACAAAATACATATAATCTGACATATTTTCTACATAAAAATTTATGTTTGATGAAATTGTATAATAAGTGATATTTGAAATATCTGATCACCCATGTTTGTATATTGGCATATATTGAAATCAATGGTTGTAACTATTTGTACAAATATAAATATGCACACCTCTGAACAGTAGTGTTTAAGCATTGAACGATTATCAACTCTTGTGTAAATAACATCATCAAATAGTATAATGTGCATACTAGCCTAATGATAATTTGTCACAAAGCTTACACAATAAAGTTTAATGGGAGAAACATATTAAATATAATGCTAATATCAAATGCTCTTGAAAACTTGAAAATATTTAATGCATCAAAACCCAATATGATGTAGAGCTGAAAAACTTTACTTTGTACATATATACCTGATTCCACTAAACATGCATTGGTTTTTCCTTGAACTTTTGATAGTCTGCTGTGAGCAACGATAGTATTTGTACCATCAATGTCTACGAGTAAAATCAGACATGTAGGAAAACTGTCGCATGATTTGTCCAACGAGTGCAACCTGTAAAACATAAATAATGTGCAAATATACTTATTATTCTCTTTGCTTGTAATAAAACAATTTCTAAAAAGTATCAAGCTCCAAGCTATAACTGACATTCTAAATAGAAATACCAGGTAAATGTAAATTGTGGATATATATCCAGTTGCTTACATCATATGAATGTTCAGGTATAGAGTGCCAATTGCTAAATGGACACACTGATGCAGATGATTGTCAGGACTTTTAATATATTTTCAAAAGAATTAAGCTAAGAAATATTTTTTATTGTTTGAATACAATTTGTCATGTACTATTATAATGTACAATTTTTTGTACACCACTTCCATGTGTATATGGTATTTTTATACTGTATAGTTTAGGGTTTAATAGTAATAACACTAAAATAATGTGTTATCTGTGTAATAGAAAAATTATATATTGTGTCAATGAATAACAAATGAAACACAAACATGTAATTTTAATAATATTGTGGAAACTTTCAGGGATAGAAATTTTCCAAATTTCAAGCAAATTGTCACAATAATTCCCAGTTTGAAGTATGTCTTCAAGAGTTCTGATCCCTTCTTAATAAGGTAAGGAGAATCTTCCTGATTTCACACTTAGTTTGTCACCCAGTTCATGAGTATCTGCACTCGTAGCTATGATCATGATGTTAAACATCATTACTGCATCCCTTGAATATTGAATCTTGATGTCAGAGAAGTTCAGCAAATTAATGTTTAGAATAATGAGCCCCCCCCCCCCCCCCCCCCCCCCCCCCCAAATTATGTATACATTATCATTAGATTTTGTTTTCTATGATTTCCTAAAAGTCACCCCACAATATGTAAAGAGTCAAGTACATGTAAGTTTGTAATCATTTGAAGCTTTGAGTTTTCAGATCGTAATGGGTTTTAATGAATATTTGAAGGTATGTTTGGACACAAGTATAGTACGAAAATATTAGGAATTCATGTGATGGCGATGCAAGAATACAGCAATATGAGACCTCAACCATGTGCATTTTTTTCTGGGCCATAAATCGAAGGTTTCTTAAAGAGGTGGATCTGCAGCTCTCTGATCAGTTCCAATATTTTCTCAGAGAGCTACAATTCTGCAGCTAGGGACTAAAGTTGCTGCAAAACTAATGGTCTGAAACTAAAATATATTAAAATAAAATATAAAAAACCATAACGCTACTGTTCTGCAGGTAGGACTCAAGCTGCTCATAAACCATGAGTCTGCGACTTTCCTAGTGACAATCCTTCCAATGAATACATGTTTACATTGGGTTATTAATACAATTTGATCTAAAACATTTAATATGCTATTACCTAAAGACTTCTGATTTTAAAACTTTTGAACATGTATCATTGTATTTGTAACTGTACACTTTTGTATCTACGTTTAGCGCTGAACCTCTTTATCATTACCTGGCAGATTTACTTCTTTTCCATTCTTCATTCAGAATGTCAGCACATTCATCTCGATACTGTTTGTTCTCGTGTAACACAAACAACTTTTCCATTGCTCTGTGTAGAATATCGTTTTTTATATATAGGTAAAATCCAGCTGTAATGAAGAGTTCAGATGATTAAGATGAAACGTGTTTCGCTCTTAATCTTAAAAACGTTTAAAATTATAAAACTACAAAATGTGAAATATAAAGCATTCAATTTACATTGATTAGTTTATAAACCATGGAGGTCTTGCCACAACCACTATCTGCAAAGGATAAAAGGTTGTTTTTACATTGTGCAAGATATCGTGATGTTTATTTTGACGATAAAACACATGGGTTCGTTCAAAGACATATGTATTGCTAAAATACGGAACGGAAATATCAAAAATGATAAGTGTGGTGGGAGGGGTGCAATATCTGATTAATTTCATACCAGTCTGTTTAAAATGCAACAGGAACCTGATTCAGGAACACCCTGTATAGTAAAATAACAAGTCCAGTACAGGAAATCTCAACTTTAATTCCATCCCAAAATCAGAGTGTTTTGCTCATAATACTGTACTGTATCATCTGTATATTTCTTTTAGTGTTCTTTATGTAGGCTATGTTTATCCACTTCTCTTGACAAAACTTCCTGTTTTGGTTGTGAAAAAAAAAATATCAATGCCAGAACTGGTGATGGTTTATGCTTTGACCAACGTTTCAACTCGAATATGAGTGGATTTACATATTCCACAACTTTAACTTGAATGAATGTATCTGTCACGAGAAAATCAACACTTACTCACTGTTAATTCATTTTCACATTAATGTGGTAGTTAATGTAATTGTTCTTTTCTTACATGGGAAGCCAGACAATACTACCATTACATATTTCAAAGAAGCACAGTCTGAAATGAGAATCAACTTGGTGACAGTAGTATATGTATCATTTAAAACAATACTTCAGAACTATTAAAATTACATACTCTTCTTGTTCCAGTGATAATAAATCATTACATGTATTAATGCAGATATAAAGATTTAAGACTGACACTTGGATAAGTGTTCTATCATTAAATGATCTATGTCTACAGATTCAGTTTAAAACATTTTTAATTACATTTTGATATGCTGCTTTGGAGCCATTTTCCCCACAACAAAGCTGCACTTTAAATTTATCTGTTTACCATTATCATCCTATTAACAATAATATGCATTGCTACAGAGATTGTGGCAACTGAGGCCACTAAGATCTACTGACTGGCACAAAGCCAAAAAATAGGATGTACTGTATATGTTCTACATGAGGAGACTGAAGGTATTCCAAACAAGATAAAGATTACAAGAACAATTGCAGTGAACTCCTCGAAGTTGCTTATATTGCACTATCAGAGTAGAATGTACATAAGAAAGGAATATTTCATGATGCAGACTCAAATTTGCCAATCATGTTTGAAATAATAATAATAATAATAAATTTATTTTGTAAAGCGTAAAGTCCATACTGCTCTAAACGCTATAATGTGTTACGGTGTGACCATTGAGACAAGTGAAGGCCCATACCATATTGCAACACGGCTTTAGGCATATTCATTTAAGACAGTAAATATAATGAGATCAATGTAAACAATCCATTGTGACATCATATTAGCTGCAATTTTTTTCCCTTTCAAACCAAGCAATTATCAACAATAAAACATATGAAGGTATGAGAAAGCTTGTATAGAATTTAAGAACATTTGTGGTACTTTCCAAACTATTTATTTGTTTTATCTATGGGGTTGTCCATGAAGTATTAGTGACAGTGATATTTTACCAGAAGTATTACGGATAATACTCATCATCTTTCAGCTGATGAAGAGCAAATCACCTGACTGAAAATGTGTAATCACTATGTCGCTTTGCGATGTGAGCTTCACTTTCTATTATTAATAGAAAGCAAGGCAACTTGTGTGACTGTAGCATTGAGTATGTGGTTTACACAGTGACTGTTCTGTACTTTGCTTGTCTGTTAATCTGTAGTTTGGGGAATGAGGAGACTTTCACAAAGCCTATAAGTAATTTGGCAATCATTTGACATGTAATTAAGCATTGCATGGTATTTATTTTAATAGGGCCAGGGTGGCCAACAAGTATTTGTATCCAAAGATTGTAGAAATATTATGATTAGTGTCTAAATAATTAAATAAGCAAACATCCGGAAACATATGGGCTTACTGTTAAGTATATTGCTCATCATATGTTATTTTGTAAAGACTTTATTTTAACATAAATTTATGAGATTGCCTTGGTGTGAAAATAATGTTCTTGTTGATTTCTTATTTGTTTGGTGTTTTTTTTTAGTTCATTTGCTTATTTGACAATCAAAGACCGACTTCCTGTAATTTTGTCCAGAGTAGCAGACACTGTGTACAGAAAGAAAGCACCCATTAAAGACAGTCATGGCGAGGTATGGAAGCATTTTTGGATTTATAACTTTCAAAGCAAAGAGCACTCTTCATTTTGTCTGCTTATGCTGTACTATAATGGTTTTACAGTGAGGTAAAGGGTTTGATACTAGTATGTATCAAACATATATTCTTTGTCACCTGACCTTTCAAAAATACTGAAATTAATTAAACTCGTGCAACAAAGTTGGGGGAATGGGGCAGGGTATACTGGAATCATTCATCCATCTGTAGATGCAATAGAGTGTTATCCATTTCACCTAGAGTCAATATACCATACATACATAGAGTCAACATACCATACATACTGACTCCCCATGAGACAAAGGTGATCCCTATTGATTGTGGGGTGAAAAGGTCATGTTTACTGAACATTGAAATGGCAAAGTGGTTTCCAGGCTCTTACATGTTATCCTTTTCACCTAAAGTCACCATATCACACTCATAGACAAAAATGATCCCTAACAATTTTGGGGTCAAAAGATCAAAGGAATAAATAATATCTATAAGTTATTGACTGAATATTACAAAATATGCCTGTCTGAGGACATAGTGTCATAGAGTGGACTTGTGGGATCCACTTCTGTGCAATAACGAAGGATAGGCATATTTTCTGATATTCAATCAATGGCCTTTTTATTACATATTTTTCAAATTATATGGACTTCTTATTCTAGAAGTGTACTTTCATTAACATTTTCAGTAGTAGAAGATATGTTTACATTCATTATTATAATTTGTAAACAAATGTGACTTCACAATCATCATTGTATGTGAACAGGTGTGACCTCACAGTTGAGAAAAAAGTAGTCCCTAGGCATTTACGGTGTCAGCTTTTATGGCTTGGTAAAAGTTCAGACTTTGTACAAAAAATATTAGAATATGGTCCTGGAATAAAGGGCAGACTACTCTTGCCACTTGACTGAAATGTGATAAGAATATACTGGGAATTCTGTTTTGTATTAAAACCAATAATTTATCACAATTGTTAAAATACGTAATACTAGTCTTACCACTCATTGATGGACACAGACATGTCTGCAATCTGATTAAAATACATCTCAAATAGCGCAGAGCTCTCTGTTCTGTTTGAGAGATATGTATTTTAATCAGATTGCAGACATGTCAACTGTATTTTAGGCGGTGCCTGATTGTGTACAGACATTTTCTTATTATCTCTTTCTATATGTTAGGATGCTACTGAGGAGCTGAAATTCATTGCTGGCTGTATCTCCAAATTGAGGAATGAACTCCAGACAAACAAAGCAGTCATCCCTCTAAATGATAATGCCCCTGACACAGGGCTGTGGAATGCCTCCATAAAGGCTGTGACTGAGAGAGAGGGTGAGGAGCCAAAGTGGTTCAAATCGCCCTGGCTGTATGTAGAGTGTTACATGTATCGCAGAATCCAGGAGTCTGTGTGGCAGTGGTAAGACTCAATAAATAAAGGAAATTCAGTACACTGCAGCTATCCAATGTATGAGTTTAATTGCTAGTGACAATTCACTCTGGAAATATACATATATTTTTTTAGATTCAAGTAATTTGAATATGCCTTGAACAATAGGTGTAGGGGTTTATCTGTCTGTCCACGATTTCACCTTAGAATTAACTTTTGTAGTAAATACAATCATTAACTTTTGATTAAGTCTATTATATTTATGGACCTGACTAGATCTATATAGCCTTGAGTGGACTAAAATCAAATGCCAATAACTGCATACATGTACTTTGCTAAATAATTTTACAAAATTTCACACAATTTTATTTGATTTACAAATTAGTCAGTTTGACAGAACAATCATTATTTGATATAAAATTGATTTGTCTGCTCAACTGATTCATTATGATATGTACAATAAATCAAATTCTTTTAAAACTTAGTAATGCCTCCATACTTGTTTTGTAACTTACCATTTTCTTGCACCATAAATTGGAAGTCCCAGGCTACTTCAGGGCGAACTACATCTGAGGTGCCCACATACAACATCGTAATCAATTATATATCACCAAAAAATAAAGATACCTGCAGAGACTTCATATTTAGTAATCTGAAAGTCAAGATCAAATTTTTAATACATTTGAAGGTCTATTTCAAGGTGAAATATGCCACTATTACAGTTAGACTTGCATTCAAATTATCCCATTTAGAAGCAGAGTGTTTACCAACTACATCTTATTTTATTATACAGTAAAGTGCTACACGAGCTGGACCCTTTCGAGGAACAGAAAAATAAGGCATTTACAGATTCTGAGGAAGCCATAGAAGTTTTGTTACATTACCTGAGGGATCTCACAGAGAAGATCTCAACAACAACTGAGGAAGATAAGGAGGAATATTTACGTGAATTTTTACAGGTGATGTGCCATGGATTGTTTAATGTACCCATATATCTGTCACTACTCAAATGATGAAACTCCATTTACATGGTTGAAAGACTAGCTTGGCTTTAAAAATTAATTAATGTACAAGTCATTTTGGGATGCTGCTATCTCTTTAAATGTTTCTTATCATATAATTACATCCTAGGGAGAACTCCTGAGTAAAGAAATTCTGGAAAAAGACGTAGTTTAAAAAAAAAAAATTTTACAAATGTTTTGAGTCATTCTCATAAAGTATTGGTACATGTAAGGCCCAGTTACTATGGTGATGATGTTCCTAAATACTGTGTGTCTTAATACCCAATAGGTACTAGTATATAACAGGCTTTGTTGTATCTAATCGGTTTTTTTTTCCCAGGTTTACAACATTTATTCATATAGTAACAGTGTCAGGGTTTTAACAATTGCCCCTACAAACCCACCTGACAAAATGACACAGGGTATTATTATCTAACATTTATTCACACATTCACTCCAATAGGCACTCATTCAAAGATAGGAAAATAGGAAGAGGATTAGAGAGGATTTGTTGTATCTAATTATATTGAATAGATGTACGAACAGGTACATGAGATAGATTGCATGTAAACAAATTCATTCTTGACCATGTGATGTGTGACACTGGTAAATATCAACATAATATTATCTGTTACATAGTCATTTATTGACTGGGTATGGGATGATACCTGGTTAGTAATTTCATTCCCAGCAAGGCAAAGTCAAGCCAGGTGTGAAAACTAATCAGGTACCATCACATACCTAATCAATGCATGACTATGTGATGAATTTACCCTACCAATGGCCACAAAAGGAATTCAAAATTTTTATTAGCCATTTAATTATAAAGCTGACAACAAGTGAACATATTTATTTTTTTACAAAAATCAAAACTTAGATATTAAAATTATGATGTAAATGATGCATCACACTGATGGTATTATGCCATGAGGTCATAATAGGCACTGACTGTGTATTTCATTTCTAGTGACAGGGTATAAGTAATACCCTGCCTTCATGTGACTGACGTAAACCAATCATTAGCCAGCATTTCATCAATAAACTCTCAGAGAAAGGGTAAATAAAGATTATTGCACTGCATTTTTTCAATCACATTTTGCATCTGCTGAGAGGTCACTTTACATCAGCCCTAGAGCTGTCAGACTTGAGGGCTGATGTTATTGTTAGTACTCATAGAAAGATCCCTATTATCCTCAAATAATGAAGCCACATCAGACACTACCGTACATCACTTTCATTTTGTGAGGCCTTATTTTCATGAGGATATAATGTATTCATTCACAAGACATATCTTTTGCAAATCATTACTTATTGCTTAAGTTTTTTATATTTAAGAACTGAATTTTCACTAATGATTAGTCTTGTGAAATAAATTTCTCATGAATGAAATGGGATTTACTGTATCTGAATGTGTTTACTCAAACTTGTAGTCTTGTCCTTCAGTTCAAAGATGCTGTTGTTAAAGGGAATAAACTTAAACATTTTAGATGAAGTCAGTGATAAAATCAATTACAAGATACCTTTCCCCTCCTTCTAGTCATTATCAAGATGATCTATAATTGATAATATAAATTCTGAATCTTAGAATAGAAAAATTTAATTTGTTGAGGCATAGTTTTCACTCAATTCTAATGATAGCACCGAGAAATTTTTACTTACTGATACCTAGATTATACATATCATATAGAAGATAATCTTTTTTATGCACTTTCACTACAACCCATATAATTGGTAGTACACTGTTCAGCTGTAATGGAAATATTATACACCTTTGGTTTATTATACACCCCATCTATAAGTTGTAAACAGTTTCCTGTCTCAGATTTGCCGAATTTGTGTATTATCACTATCACTGTCACATAAGCATACGATATAAAAATCATAACATGACAATTTTTTTTATATTGCAGTTTACTACATGTTGTATATATAAGTCTTCAATCACTTTATATCAGCCCAAGAGCCATCAGATGAGAGAATTGAAATAGATAGTGACTATGCCTTCAACAAGTGCATTGCTTTAAAAGAGAAAGTCACAGGTCTTTCAGATAAGATTTTATAAGACAGAGGCTACATGTCACGGTAGGCATTGACATGATATTAAAGAAAACTCACTGCTATGGCCTTCATTACCATGCATAGGTTAAAAGTGGAACTTCACCTACAAATGGTGACATCTTAATATGAGTGATATTCTCTTTATGGAGATACTAATGAGTCAAAATGTCAAAGTCAGCACAAAAATATAAGACAATATTAGCATGCAAACATTTGATGATATTAGCAGCAATACATTAGACAATATTAACATTAAAACATTAGACAGCATATGCATGAAAACATTTGATAACATTTACATGAAAACATTAGACAGCATATGCATGAAAACAATTGATAATATTTACATTAAAACATTAGACAGCATTAGCATGAAAACATTAAACAAAATTAGCATGAAAACATTTGACAACATTTACATGAAAACATTTGTCATGCAGACAACATTATCATTAAAAAAAACATTTTGACAACATTAGCATGAAAACATTTTAAAACATTTAATGAAAACATTAGACAACATCGATTGAAAACATTTGATAACATTAGCGTGAAAACTTATGGCAACATCTGCATGAAAATGTTAGACATTTGACAACATTAGCATGAAAACATTTATAACAGCATAAAAACATTAGACAATATGAGCAGGATAGAAGATTGTATTTACATATAGACACTGACATTGAAGATTGGATTTACATATAGACACTGATCTAGAAGATTGTATTTACATGTAGACACTGATGTAGAAGATTGTATTTACATGTAGACACTGATCTAGAAGATTGTATTTACATGTAGACACTGATCTAGAAGATTGTATTTACATGTAGACACTGATCTAGAAGATTGTATTTACATGTAGACACTGATGTAGAAGATTGTATTTACATGTAGACACTGATCTAGAAGATTGTATTTACATGTAGACACTGATCTAGAAGATTGGATTTACTTGTAGACATTGCTTTGGAAGTGCTTACAAGTTGACAACATATTTATACAATAAATGACGACACAATACACTTAGAATTTAGTGATTCCTGTGTTTGTTTCTTCTGTAATTGAATGGTAAATATTAATGCATTGCAGATTGCTCTATGGGGAAATCGTTGTGATCTCTCAATATCAGCTTCTCAGGAGAATTCGCAGACTGAATCAATCCTGGATCAGTTACACCATCTAGAGCCAAATATACTGATAAATGACACTGATCAAGTCCTTCGCTGTTTCAAGTCCAGCAGTAAAGACAGTAATATTGATATAATTCTAGACAATGCAGGCTTTGAACTCATTACTGATCTTTGTTTAGCTGAAATTCTGTTAGCTTGTGGATGGGCAAATTGTATCCGCATGCATGGGAAAGCTATGCCATGGTTTGTCTCAGATGTTACCAGCAAAGACTTTCAATGGACACTCAATTCTCTGAGAACATCTTCAAGACCTGCTATGTCTTACTTTGGTAAGCTGTGGTGTCAACGATTAGAAAAGAGTTTCTGGAAGCTCACCTGTGAAGATTTCTGGACAACGCCATATGATTTTGCTGAAATGAAAACACATGCATCAAGTCTGTATGAAAGTTTTAGAGACACAAAAATAATAATTTTCAAAGGAGATTTGAATTACAGAAAACTTTTAGGGGATTTGGATTGGAATCCTATTACACCTTTTGAAATCACACTGAGGGGATTTCACCCAGCTCCTTTATGTGCTCTGAGGGCATGTAAAGCAGATCTGATAGCAGGATTAGCTCCTGGTCAGAAAGAAGCTGTAGAAAATCAGGACAAGAAGTGGATGGTGAATGGAAATTGGTCTGTTATATCATTCTGTGAGAAATCTAATCAGTAACTCTAAACCTGTTTCTACAGCAGAATTCCATATTTATGATTTGCTTATATTTTTATATGCATTTAACCTCAATGAAATGAATTTAGTTTCAGGAAATTTTCATGTTCATTATTTATCAGCCCTTTGTACTTCATAACAAAGAAGTTTGATAGATAATAAAAATATGCATATAATGCAGATTATGCTGGTGTGAAGTGTCGCAATTCATATCCTCATGTATTTTCAAAATTGAAATTTATTTCTTAAATGTATATTATTAAACCTCTATTGATTTTTCTTTTCCTAAAAACTGTCCATTTCTCTGAAAATGCTCCATTCCTTTATCTGAGGACCACGCCCGCGGTATCAGCGCTACTCTTCGGGACTACTCCCTCCTTAATATTATTAACCAATCAAAATCACTGTAGACAGGCCCTTCCAAAAATCACGAGTTCTGTGACATAATGTTGGCGGAAGGGAGGTTTGGTAAATAATCTCTTAAAGATAATAAACGTTTTTGTTAAAATAAGCTCGTGGCCTAGGCATGATTAAATTGATCGTAATGTCGGAGTTCACATTTCAACATGTATGAAGTTCATACATTTTTCTTATTTAATGAATGAACAGAGTATTCCAGTGCTAAAATAATTTTTGGTTCCTGGATTAAAAAAAAGAGAGATATTTTGCGTATTCTATGACTTTACTCAGAAAGTGCACTGCGCATAATTTCTACGTCACTTTTTGGTTGATAATGGTGGTTGCGTCAAATGAACACCATGATTTTATTCATTCATTAGAAAACGTATCTTATATCGAAAACAAAGTTATAACGCACGTCAACTTGCATTGAAGTCTATCGCTCAGTCTTCGGATAAAACGGCGAACGTAAATGAGGTCAATGATAAACAGTACATATAGTATACAATAAATCCACTGAACTTTTGGGAATGTGGGTAAACGTGCCTGCTCATTACATCATCGCAGTAAGTCATTATACTTCAAATGTGTGGCTAACTGCAAAAATTGCGAAGTTGTTGCGTGATACTCATGTGACTGACAACGCCCACAGGCCTTTTGTTATTTGCTGCGATCTATGTTGAATGTTTCCTGCAGCGGGTTTTAGTCAATGAGAAATTCTGTGGCAGGTTTTTTATTAGTATTATATCAGGAGTAATGATCAAGATGCTGCGTGGTTACAATATAATCTTTGTATCCATTGGCCATGAAAATCTCATAGTGTAGTAAACTATATATCTTTGATGGATTCTGTGATTTTCTTGGCCAGATCAGTTCATTTTCAATGTTGATGTGATTCTTAATGGCGTTTTAAGAGAAGTTATGTAATCAAGAAACAGCATTACCAGATGAAACAGCTACGGCCTGTATCTTGACATTGCATAATATGTGATTATTTGCATGAAAGTTGCACCGCAGTTTGCAATAATTTGTCAGTATCCTATAAATCTTAAGAATATTCGGTTACTAATTGTACAGAGATACGTATTTGACAACCACAATGCGTATATTTTTCAACAAACACTTGAGTGGCTCCATTAAATTAAAGCCTAGTAATTTGATATATTGACATATGATGCTAACGTGTAATTATTTGTTTCCGCGTGATGCAAATACGATAATCGATTATTTTGATGTCCGTCGTAATTATGTTTTTCCTATTGTTCTATTATAGCAGAAATGAAAAAGACTGAACGTATTCATATAGCAAAAATACAAAACACTTGGTTTCATACACGCAAACACACACGCTCACACAGATCTTTGTAGCACAGATGCCAGTGGTGACTCGGTCACATAACATCGCGTACCAGTATGTCAGTTATTGGAAGAGGTGAATTTCTTTCCCTTAATACTATAAAAATACAAAGGAGAGATAATTACAATATGCTAAAATAGTGTTGAATCATTTAAAAATCTTAGGAACCACTGGGCCAGAAAAGTTCAAATTTATATGAAAGCTTCCTGACATAGTGCAAATTCAAGTTTATAAAAATCATGGCTCCCCGAGGGGCCACAATAGGAGATCAACGTTGTACATGCGAAAATATAGGAAATCTTCAGAACCACTGGGCCAGTTTCATTAAAACAAGGTACAACTCATCCTTAGGTGAAAGGGATGAAGGGTTTTGCCCCTTTCAAAGAGGAGATAATTACAAATATGCAAAAATAGTGTATGGTCATATACAGCTCATCTCGTGAACCACGGGGCCAGAAAGCTTCCTGACACACTGCAGATTCAAGATCGTTAAAATTATTCCTCCCCCTCCCGAGATAAGGTGGGGCCACAATAGGGGATCAAAGTTTTACATGCGAAAACTTGGTACAAATTACCCTTGAGTGAAGGGAATTACGTTTGTTCAAATGAAAGGCCATGCCTCCTTAAAAGGGGAGATAATCACAAAAGTGCAAAAATAGGGTGGTGTCTAAAAAATCTCTAAAGAACCACTGGGCCAAAAAAGTTCGAATTTACATGGAAGCTACCTGACATAATGCAGATTCAAGTTTGTTACAATATGGTCCCTAGGGTAGGGTGGGACCACAATAGAGGATAAAAGTTTTACATGCAAATATATAGGGGGAATCTTTAAATATGGGCCAAAATGACTGGTGAGTGATGTGGACCATGGGCCTCTTTAAAACCTACACATTTTTTTAAAATGATACAATAACTAATGTATCTATGTGAACACGCTATGCACTACCTTGGTTTGCGAACGTTTTAAACAACCGTGGCACCTAGCTCCAATTTTGATACTCCATGCAGTGTACGACAAATATCCGTCAATTCTGTAAATACCTTATATCAAGCAATACCAACACAAGGTGCTGTAAAAATTGTTTTGTAGGGCATAGATGTCCAAGAGTTCCATTACGCACATTTCTTCTCCAAATAACACTCGCTCAGGTTCGATAGCTACAATCAGTCAGATTTGGATCTCCTAAGATCAGATAAAACATCGCTGTGTTGAAATCTAACACATGGTAAATACCGATAGTGAAAATATTGTTGTAGATTGTTAATAGATATGCTAGTAGTATGTTTGCCCGTTAATTTATTTTCGCACGTTTGTCCCTGTGTTAGTCATATTTCTTTATTCTTTTTTTCTAACCAGGAAAAATTCTGACGCCATGAAATGAGCAAATTGACTATATTTGAAAACCCTGACCTCTATCGAAACTTCGGAAGAAATGACAAGTTTGTTTATTCAAATTTTTGTTGAATGATTTTAGTATTATTCTTAAGATTTCCAATGAAAATGCAATGGAAAATTTTTAATCCACCACGTTATAATTTCAACAAACTTTAATCAAAGTTATATGTATGCACAAGGTAAAGACGTTTTCGTCGTCTTTTTATTTTCCTCCCCGGTGGTAAAAGAAATATTTAAGGAGGAATGCTACACCAGAGAAATTTGATGCGAATGAAAAGTGGATGATATGTACAACTATTTTGAAATTGAAAACTTTCAGACTTACTTTATGTAGTAAAGAAAATGCAGTTTTAGTAGAAAGTAATCGGGGGGGGGGGGGGGGGAGGGGGGGGGGGGGCAGCTGGACTCGAACTCCAGATTTGCAGTTGACACGGTAACTGACTGAGTACGCAGCTGGACAATTAAATCTACAAAGTGTAGACAAATATTGCTGATATTTATATTTTCATTCCTGTTTGAAAGGGAAATCAGCCATTATGACGATGTAGTATACATCCTTTAATCGTCTTCAGTATATCGACAGAGCGCCAAATTAACATACTGGTACACTCAAATAATTGAAGATGTCTTTGATTATGTAACGATATCATCAATTCATTTGATGCGCGCAACAATTTTAATCAAAGATTTCTTTAAATAAAAGATGATAGCTAATCTAAATTATTGCACGCATTAATTGAAGCTTTGATAGCTTTAATTGTATTGTTGCTCTCTTCAAATGGATTGGTGGTATCAACAATTAAATTGATGCGCGATGTAATTCAATTGAAGAGAGCAATAATTCAATTGATGCGCACAATGATTTTTTTAGGGAGCACAATGATCTCTTCAATTCAACTAGCTGCAATAGGGCTACAATTCAATAGGTTGGTTAGTTGTTTTACGTCCTATCGAGAATATTTCACTCATATTGAGATGTCACCAGCTGTAGGCGAAGTACCACAAATCTACAACTATCGTTAGTACACAGGACCATAGTAGTGGGATTCTTTATAGGGCTGTCACGGTTCAAATATTTTTCAGTTTGGTTCAAATCAGGAAACAAAACCTCGGTTCTCGGTTTTATTTTGTGTGATAAAATAACTTAATGAATTCAAGAATAAGGACACTGAAGTAATTATTTTTCTGTACAAATGTAATTTCAATTTCTAATGCAGTTTATTCAACAAAACAAAAGTAAGTAAACTGATATCTATTTAAAGACGACATTATGTACTATATAACAGGCAACATTAGATTTCAAGAAAATTTACAATAGACAAAGCTATAGGGGAGGTATTGCAAATTAAGACCTATGCATGACGCTTACGGTCGTAGCAGTAAGGGTTCTTAAACAAGTCAACGCGTACTGCGACACGGGATCTTTTTTTTTTTTCTTTTTAAAGGCAATATCCGAAAGCCCTATAAATCTTACTTCTAAATGACGAGCGTTTGGCGAAGGGGCAATCACTACCTATGTTTATGTTTCATGTTTGAGTGGGGCTCGAACGCACGACCTTCCGGTCAAGAAGCGAACACTCTACCACTGAACTATCCGATTGCATACTGAAACTCTCAATTGAATGTTTTGCAGATTATGATTGTTTTGTTAAAAGCTACTCCCCCTTTCTTAGATTGATTGATTGTTTGTTTGTTTTACGTTCCGTCGAGAATCTTTCACTCGTATCGAGACGTCACCAGCTGTAGGTGAAGTACCACAAATTTCGACCTATGCTTAGTGCTCAGGGCCGTAGCAGTGAGGGTTCTCTAACGTGCCAACGCCTACTGTGACACGGGACCTCCCTTTTTAAGGTCATACCCGAAAGATCCGTGATTCTCATTCTAAATGCGCTCAGAGTCGTAGCAGTGAGGGTTCTTTAACGTGCCAACGCCTAATGTGACACGGGACCTCCGTATTTAAGGTCATATCCGAAAGATCTGTGACTCTCACTTCTAAGTGCCTTCTGGACATTATCGCTTCGTAACCGGGAGGTCGTGAATTCATGCCCCGCTCGTGCCATGGCCGCGTCAACCCCAAGACGTAAACATATGTAGTGATATCTCCATCGCCAAACAATCGGCATTTTGAACAGAGGTCCGTGTCGCGGTAGGCATTGGCACGTCAGGCCCGTAGGAAGGAATTTCACTTTGGGGGGGGGGGGGGGAGGAGTGATATCGACAAAACCATTAGTAAAACGATAACTGCATAAATATGTGCAAGCATTGAGGTATATGTCATGTACATAAATCTAATTAGTTTCCCAAAAAATCCCTCAAATTTAATTTTAAGTTTTGTTTGGGGGGGGGGGGGGGGTGTTAAGGATTTTTATTTTTTTATTGTCATATCTTTATCATTATGTTATCAATTATTTCTGAGTCATAAGGTATTTAGTACGTACTCGGTAAACTTTCCAAAAATCGCCAGTCTGTGTTCACTTTCACTTACGAACTCCTCAACTATTTTTTTCTGGATTCAGCTCATCAGTCTCACATTTATGAACATGCAATAACAGCAAATTGTTTGTTCGTATTTGGCGCATTGTTGATCTCAGTGATGTTTTCGATCTTTTCAAGGCGCTGAATGAGCGCTCACTGATAGCGTTAGTTGCAGGAAGTACCAAAATTAGTTTGAGAATTTTGGGGATCTCGGCAAACAGACTTTTTTCATTTGAATGTCTGAAAAATTCAACCACACTTGGTATATCTGTAAAGTCTTTTGACGAAACAGTCTTTAACATTATAAGCTAGCAGTGAAGATCCTTTGGCTTCAAATCTGTATCATATAGGGTCGTGAAACGTTTGACCTGTGCAAGCCTTAATTACGAAGTTTTCAAGATTAACATAAGCTTTGTAACCTGGTTGGTCAAATTTAGATTTTATGCCAGCTAAAAGCAGATCGAATGCCTCGTAGAAATCTTTCTTATACATATCTGCACACGATGTATGTGCTGCTGTCCCATCATCAAGTTTACGAGGAATTTTGCGTTTTCTAGGAAGAACAGGATCATCGATGATCATCTGTTTTGCTTTTTCAACAACTTCCTCGTAAAACTGAGTGAAGATTGTCTCATCTCGGAGACTTTGCAAAGCACTCATTGTCGTTGATGCCATTTATTGACCATTACTCGCCGAAAGATTTGGAGCCTGCAGAGCCCTTGCCAAATTATCAATATAACGTAAACGTTTTTCACTCAGTAAACACCCAAAGAAGAAATCAAACCTGCATATAAGTAGCCACTCCCCTAATTCTGTTTCTCGTTTCTACCTCACGCACGTATTAGAGGCTTTCATCCCAAACATTTCTTAGAATTTCATAGTTTGACAAAATGCTCAAAATGATCTGCTTTTATTGTCCATCTTGTGGAACACAAAACCCTTATTCCCACTAACGATTTCTCTAGATTTTGGGTATTTTTTAATTTATTGAAAATCATCTCCCTTCTTGGAGATTCTTTAATCAACTTTGTTATATCCTTTGCAATGTCCAGGGTGTCCCTAAGCTCTAAGCAACTTGCATCCCTTAATATACTGGACAAAAAAAGTTAAGGATCATAATTTTGACCTCAAAAATTTTTGTTAACCAAATAATTATTTTGACAAATTTTAACATGTATAGTTTCTCCAATGTGTCCTTAACACAATAGATTTACCTGGTTTCATATTGGCGTCATAAGTGCACGATTTTTTCGACCAAATACAAGCAAGGGGTCAAAATCAAAGTGTGCCAACGTATATATTGAAATTGAAAAATTGTGATTTTCGTTTTATTGTGGGTATTTATTGCTCTAATCGACTCTTAGGTGAACAATTATTGACATTAAAGGCCATGAGGCGCCATTTAACTGCTCTGGAAGCTGGTCAGGCAGTAGGTATGCTTCAAGCTGGCCAAGTCCAGAGAACTGTCTCTAGACATTTTAATGTGTCCCAAAGTGTGATTTCAAGGTTGTGGAATCGTTTTAGGCAGACAGGTAATGTTTCTGAGAGACCGAGATCAGGTCGTCCAAGGTCCACAACCGCTCGCCAGGATCGCTATATGTCACTTATGGCTCGTAGACACAGGTTTCAGAGTGCTGTCCAACTTTCATGCAGCAAGTGGGGTGCGCATAACACCACAAACTCTCAGACAGAGACTTCATGCTGCTAACCTTCGGGCTCATCGACCTGCTGTTCGTCCCATTTTGAGGAGAAGACATCGTGTAGCACGACTCAATTGGGCTCAAAATCACATAAACTGGCAACTGCGTCATTGGACGCCTGTTCTCTTCACAGACGAGTCACGGTTCTGCGTGGACTTTCATGACGGTCGAAGGCGTGTATGACGCATGCGTGGAGAGCGGTACGCTGATTGCTGTGTAGCAGAGCATGATCGTTTTGGAGGTGGCTCTGTGATGATTTGGGCCGGAATCAGTATTGGTGGATGTACTGACTTGCACGTGATTAATGGCAATCTTACCGGTGCAATTTACAGGGACGAGATACTGCCTCCAATTGTGAGACCTTATGCGGGAGCTATAGGCAATGACTTTGTGTTAATGGATGATAATGCTCGTCCCCACAGAGCACGTATAGTGACAGACTACCTTGCTACAGAGACAATTGAACGTATGGATTGGCCGAGTTGTTCTCCGGATTTAAATCCAATAGAACATGCCTGGGACATGTTGCAGCAAGCTGTTTCCAGACGCCCTGTACTTCCGACAAACCGCCAGGAGCTTACGTTAGCTTTACAGCAGGAATGGGCAAGGTTGCCACAAATTGCGTTCCGCAGGCTCATCAGAAGTATGCAGAGGCGTTGTCGTGCCGTTATACAGGCTCGAGGTGGACATACACCCTATTGATATTGCCTTTATAAAGATTCAATCATTTGTAATGAAATTTGTTATTATTGCTCATACCGATTTTCAAACTGTTTTAGGGGGTTACCTGACAATGGTTGCTCTGGCTACTTAACGTATTGATGAATTTGTAAAAACAGGTTTAAAATGTATTGTTCGATTGTCGTTGAACATTTTAAGTATATATTTAACATAATTTATTTGGTTTTGTTATGAATAAAATAATTCTGAAATCATAATCCTTAACTTTTTTTGTCCAGTATAGAATCACTGCAAGCTAGGTGAAGAGCATGACCATAGCAGTGTATGTAAAGGGCTTTAGGTTCAAGTGCATGAATTTGTGTTGCAACTTTGAACCAGCCATAGAAGCAGTCATGTCATAACACTGGCCTCGTACTTTGTTGATAGGCAGATCGAACCTCAAAAGGGCACCTTTAATTGCTAGGGTTATTGAATTAGCCCCAATGTCAGAAAGACAGTACATCCCTAATAAATCTTCATGAGCGGTAAAATTTTGATCAACCCATTGAATGCATAAAATAAGTTGCTCTTTGTTGGAAATATCTCGTGTTTCATCTGCCATTATTGAAAATAATTCAGACGATTTGATGAAAGCAACATTTGTCGCAAAACCTGCAACCCCATCACCTGCAAAAATTTCATTTTGTATATCTGGAGCAACATACTTATTTGTCTTGCGTTGTAGCCATTCCTGAAGCTGGGGATCGCGTCTAGCCTCTAGCATGAGAAGTTGATTAAAGTTCGAGTTTTTCTCGTCTTTGTCGCCCCGAAGAGCAATTCCTTGTCGATCAAGAAACTTCAAAATGTTTGTGATTTTAAGCAAATTCTCTCCGTTAGACTTCTTCTCGACTTCGTGCGTATTTGAAAGACATTCTCCAACATCTTTAACCTCCTCCTTTATCGTAAACTCCCTTTCCACTGCCTCTTCATGGCAATCACTTTTCTCGTGTGCGGCGAATTTTGGGGTTGCTTTTTTCCAGTTTTAAAACTACTTGATATGAAAGCTTTTTCTTTCTTATGACTACTGAGAATCTTCTGAAATGATTTTATGCAAGGAAAACAGAATACAACATCTTTGATTTCTACATAATGTAACCAAGACCACCAATCAAACCAGGATGCATTGAAAGATCTCATCTTTTTACCAAACTTTTTTGCTGGAAAGAAAATATTCTGTGGCTGGTTTGGGGTACTGCCAATCTCTGGTGTATGCCATTTTTCATGTACAACCTGGGCCTTTTGAACTGGTATTTCTGAGATATCATCTGATGAAGAAGAAGAAGAATCAATAAAGAAAGCAGCCTTAACATGTTTGTCTGTTTCTTTGTTTGCAGTTTCTCCCAATTTTGTTTCAATAGACTCCTCATTTGTGTTAGACTATCTTGTGATTGTTTTTGTTCAAATGAGCGATGAGGTTCAGAATCCTCAAAGGATAAACTCGAACGCTTTGAAAGAGGTTCCTCATGCTAGTGAATACAGGCAACAATATCTTAGGTGTCCAACCATCTATTTTTGTTTGAGTGCACATGGTGTGGATAGCATCCTGATATTCTTTAGCATCAGCACGGTCAAGAGGAACAATATGCTGATTATGATCTTGTCTGTTTACACCAGGGTTTTGCACTTCGGGGAAAATCGACACGATTGGTTTCTGCAAAACGATAGAAGCTACGAACATATGTAAAAGGCTTGAGTAGGTACCGTTCTGGGTTGTTTTTATTGTTTCCATTTTGTAACGAAGCAATCAAATCACCAGTAATTAAACACTCTTCTGACAAGGACAATTGAAGTGAACGTTTGTTTGTGGACATGGTCAACAAAAGTGTTTTTATTCGTGTTGCGCTTCAGGTTTGAAACAAGTTCAAACACAATTCGTACCCTCATTTCCTTAAAATTGTCCTCATGTCCAAACACAAAAAGAGAGTTCTGAATAAACAATTCCCATCACCATATATCTGAATCGGGATAAGCTCAGAAGGAGCATCATTTGGATAAAGCTCTGAGGAAATGGCATCTTGTCGAATATTCGAAGCTGGGATATTAGGTATGCTTGTTGGATAAGGATATTTCTTAAAACACTTGGTGCTCCTCATCAACTTTTTTTCCTGCATTCCTCGCTTCTTCGTGCACTTTTTCGAAATATGCCTTTCTTTCGTCCGTCTGGGCATACATTGTGAAATATAATCAAAGTTAAAACTGTGCGGAAGGTTGATCTTACACTGATACGATAGTGTCTACTCTTGGACCAAGAATGAAACAGGTCTTGACAGCCCGAGACTTTACAAGCTTTGAAAAAGTTGTTACACGCCATGACCTACGTCACATCGGGGGTGTTACGTCACTGATAAATAGTACTTCACACATTGTCGGGTTTACCTTTACCATAAAAACTGTGATGATAAAAAAGTCAACAATTCATTATATTAGCTTTACAAAAACATTTTAAATATATACAAACGTTGAACTGATATTAGGGCAGTTGGGCATAGGCATTTTTGTATCAAGACGAAGTTTCTATGAACAAGCTATCTAATGAATTGTTAGACCTTGAAAGTTAGTCAAGGTCACACATATTACATACCTTTTGATCAGTCGTCCATTGCGAGATTTTTTCACTCGTATGAGTCGTCAATAAATACCGGTAAAGGACTTTACATGACACTTAAACAGTGAGGGTACTTCGCCGTGCCAACGCCTTTCGCGACACAACTTAAGGTCATATCCGAAATATCCTTGACTTCCACTCCTAGTGCCGGGCACTTGGCAAAGGAACAGTCACTACATATCATAGGTTTGACAGCAGATGCGGAGCTGGGAACGAGAACCGAACCTTTACCTCATGATTACGACCTTCTGGATGATGCCCTAAGAAATGTTAAGGCATTAAGTGCTTTTCATAATATTTTTTTTTTTATTTAAGCTAAAGGACAGTCACATTGACTGACTCCGAGTCTCATTGAATGAAATGAACTTTCTGCTTTAAAATAATTATACATTACACTTTATATGAATTTTACTATATGATTTTTTTTCTTTTGGGAAAAATATTTGGGGGCACGCCCCCCCCCCCCCCCCCCCCGGTTCCTACGGCCATGCACGTTAAAGAACTCTCACTACTACGGCGTAAGTGCTAAGCATTTGTTGTACATCACCTATAAGTGGTAGAGATTCGCAGATATACGTGTGCAAGACCCAGAGAGACGTGTGTGTTGTAACACCCTCGGCCAATGCTTGATTGAACTACATGTTTAATGGACAATGTCCTATTAAGAAGGTACCCAACAGAGAGTTATATCATATTCCGTTTATTGTCTTGTATGAAAAAGCATGAATAAATTAGCAGTGGATAGCCCACCGGCGTATCCCATCACACCCTGCTTTAACCACTTCCAGGATCCACGGATAGAACGCCTCGTCATTCTGGCAATCTAAAATACAGCAAAAATGCATGGTTACGTTTTAAAATCATAATGTATTTAAAATAATACGTGTATATGCTAAAATTTATCAAATACTTTTCATGGATTTTACATTCTGTATGGTACGCAGACCATGAAATTATTAATTATAATGTCCATTTTCAGATTAATGCATGTACCACTTCTTCAATGCATTTATAGAAATGTAATGACAGATATGCAACCATGCAAACAACAAAACAAATGTAGCATTGTAATAACACTTCCATGCAAACATTCTACCGTCTCGATCAATTTTAAGCATTGCCCAAGAGCAGCAGAGGAAAATTTGGAATTACCTCGTCAGTAAAATTGCATCTATTGAAAATTTTCCTACACACTTTCATCAAAACATTTCAACTTGTTGCTCTGAAGGACATGCGCATCAGCTGCTTAGCTACAACTAGAAGTGAGTTAATTGGGATGGACATACAAATGTTAGTGAGTAGTGTTTGGGATTCCCACAACTTCAAAAATACCAAGAAAGTCTGAACAGCTCATCAATACTCATTAACAGAAAATACATATCACAAAATCACATGGACTTGTCATCAGTACTGTTGAAAGAATAGAATGTAGTGAGATTATTATATCATAATTTTGAATTTATAGAAACACCTAATTCACATGGAAGTAAAATAAGTAATAAAATTATAGATTCAAATATCCATTGTCATAAGAAAAGTTTAATTCAACTAAAATAGGTGGGGGGGGGGGGGTTAAATCCCTGAATATTTCAATATAGAATCGAAACTGGTGATTTGTATCCTGGCCTGGATTTCTCGAAAAGAACTCAAGTCGACGCTTGGACTCAATTCTGAGATTTTACTCAAATTTTGACTGCTCAAATAAAAGAAAACTTAAACTTAAGTTTAAGATTTTTTAAGAAATCCAAGCCAGGACGCACGATGAAATGGGATTTAAATATATTGATAAATAGTTTATGTTATAACCAGGGGATTTTATTTTTCAGAAAGTGCACATTTCATTTTTATTGGGTGGCGGGTCTCCATTTTTTCACAATTTAGATCATTAAAATCCTACAGGAAGAACATATTTTCTGGGTTTTGAACACACCTAAGGCGAGGACCCAGCTAAAGAACGTAATTAAGATGCCATTTTCCCAACAAATGCCTTATATGCATTACCAGATTTTGATGAACATTTCAGCTACATGAAGTAAAATTTGGTAACTCTTTTTTCAATCCTGTAAAAGGATAGATGTGTCTGTCATCAGATTGTAGAAAGGTATTTGGGGAAATCGAGTAATGAGTATTTACGTTTCTTATGCGCATGGATTCTGCAGAAATCATATCTTGCGTGCTTTAACAAGTGCTTGACAAGTCCCTGTGGTAGAATGATGACATTCCTTGTAAAAGAAAATATATAGCACAAAATTATTTCTATACACACAGACTACATATACAGCACATGCGGAAAAAATATAGCCAAATTACCCAAATTTCCAACGGTGGCGTCATGTTGCAGGAAAAACAGGAAGATAAACCATTACATTGTATTTATAGACAAGCTATTTTGCAAACGAACTTCAACTATTTATCGCTAACATAACCAAGATGCGTGCTTAGAACATGATTTACAGCAAACCTGCGAGTCGTACTTGTCTTTCGCGATCATCAAAACATCAGAACCCCAAACCATTGCGCCCAGAATATCAATACTATAAGCTAACAGTGCAGGAAAAACACTCTATACTTTACGTTAAACTGTTATAATTCTATTTATTGTAATCAAGAAATGATAAATGACTACCCATGGAGAGTCCGTTTGCCACGAATAACTCATCAATGAAGTTTTAAAAAGGGTCAAAGACGTAATGAAAAGCCTCAAGAATATGAAGTAAACAGCGAATTGCCTCAAGAATATAAGTAGACAGTCTTCATATCATAGAGCAAAAGTTCAAGCCACTGTTCAACAACTCGGTTAGAACACGGGGGCGACCTTTGTATACCACGTATACTCGGCAAACGCACCATACCATCCCACGAACTAATTGCCTACCAGAGTCAAACTTGGCCAAGGTTATGAAGGTTTCTGTTTAAGAATAAATCATGCATAAAATACCCTGCTGGTTTAGAAAAAGTAAAATCTTCTACTGTGAGTATCGAACTATTCGAAGCGCCGTGTGCTATTATGAACGCCTTTCCCAAGGACGATACAAACTTTCTTAGTCCTGTATGTATATGAATCTAAAATGAACAATGCGGTTGTTTAAATTTGATCGCATCAAACAATACTCCCAATTTTTATATAACCAGACCCCTTTCTATTAAATTACTGTACAGTTCTTCCCAGGAAATTTGGAATACGTTTAATTAATTCATAATTAACGGAAGCCTTTGCACTTTACAGTGTGGTCAGTAAAAGTTGTTTATATTGACTGGGGAAAAAATCCCTCCAACGTGTTGGTGTCAATAATCTATACAATGAACACAGCAGATAAACCAATTCTGTCTTTGTATACTCAACGAAATTTTCTTTGATTGGTCGTCATTGCAGTAGACAGACATGAGAGTCTGCGCAACACTTTCAAAAAGTGTACCTTTTTGCGTCGTTTGGTTTTGCTAGATTTCTTCTTTCTACTAAAATCCTTTGCACTATGGAACACTGGCTTTGTCTCGTCTGCTACTGTTATCTGAAAGTCTCTTTCATCGTCGGAACACTCTTCCTCGTCTTCAAGTCTTTTGTATCTGTTCTGAGTGTAACTATGGACAACGTCCTTCACATCTCGTGGGCCCATTAGAAGACTCTCATTTGCATCCCTTTTATTTACATTATTTGTGTAATGGCTACATCCAACAGATACGTCAAGATTTACTCCAGATTCTGTTTCACTATCATAGTTATTCAGTGTAGACTCTTTTTCAAATGTCGAAATTTGTCTGTCCGAGAAACTGTGCACTTCAACATGGTCGATAATTGCGCATGTGTCTGTGTGGGTTGTATTGTAATCAACAATGTCTCGTTCAGCAGACTGGCTTCCGTCTTGGAAATTTTCAAAACGATCATGCTCATCGCCATTTTCATCAAACTGTTCATAATTTCTTTTACGAAGAAAGTTTAGAATTGTAAAATTGATAGCAGATGAGTAATCACGAATTCGTTGCCACATTCTTTACAGAACAATATTCAGTTTCATTATGTAGGACGGTCGTCTGCTATATAGCTAGATAGAAACTTTGAACCAGTAAAGTGTGTCATCTGGTGTTTAAATAAACAAGGTCCAATGCCACCCCTCGATGGTAATAAAAGTATATATACCTTGTCTCTGCAGGTAACAATGTGTATCACAGTAGCTCCATTTTGAAAGTAACACAGTACTTAGTACCTTGTTTCAAGTTAAAAAATCCAGTTTTCCACAACATAACTCACATGACGAACGATGTTTGTAAACATTGTAAGTGTAGAACTAGGAAATGACAGCTAACATTCATTGATCTAGAGGGTCACTTGGTCCTCAATAGCTGATGTTTGGAACTGTGGAATAACAGACAGTTCTGTTTCCCATATCCCTGTGCTATTAATGAACGCCACGTACAAAAACACTGAACACAGCGCAAACTCCGACCACCTCGCTTAGTGAATTTGAGAACATGCCAAAACCCATCTAATTGTGTTTATTTATAAGCTTTCGCCGAACGAATACCTTGAATATGAGGAGACTTAAATAATGACCTTTTGACATTAACTCAGTGAATGGTATATTACGTAATCTTAATTAATCCATCGTGTATGGTAGGTTGGAATTTTTTTTAGCACAAAGACTTAATTAAATTGAGTCTATGCAGGGGAAAAAATCTCATTGACAACAGAATTTCGATATGAAACTGCAAATATCCCATTTTCTGTTTTTCTCTTAAATGCTAACGCGCTCCATATAACAAAATAATCACATTTGCAAGTCGATTTTGACAAAGGACTAAGCATGATATCAGCCATTTCTGACCCTGAAAATTAGTCAGTATTTCATTTCACAAACGGCAAATTTTATTCCCGGCCAGTCGCAGACAAAACTTGTGCTTCTAGATGTGACTTCGCATGGACAGATAGAGTTACGATGAGTGGTACATGTAATGGTCATGCTTTTGTCCTACAATGACCAATGCTTTTCAAGGGCTTCTAATTCATTAACATATAATTACATTCCCAACTGTTTTTGTAATAACCTTTTGGAGCTTGTGTTACGCTAGTAAATTTCCCACAGCTTACCTTTCTTACTCGACTATATTTTGTTGTAGTAGTATCACATGTATTTCAATAGTAGTGTCTCATAAGTCAATATGACTGGGTACCAATACTTTTAAATTTGGAACATTGTTATACATATATAAATTGTATGTTGACATGTTTTGGTATGTCACACTTTAATAAAATATTTCTGATTCTGATAATGATATTTGCGTACAAATGAAAGGTCAGTGGGCGGGGAGTATTGAAATTAACAATGGAGTGTCAGATTAACATAAACTCACTAAATGAAGATATCTCTAATTATTTGAAGATATCTATTCAAATGATGCGCACAACTATTCACTTAAAAATCTTTTTAAATAATTAATTTTATCTTCAAATCTAAATTATTGTACGCATTAATTGTTGATAGCGTTAATTATTCTGCTCAATTGGTGCGCGATATAAATGAATTGTTGCTTTCTTCAAATGAATTGATGTCAACAATTTAATTGATATTCACGCTATAATTCAGTTGAAGAGAGCAATAATTCAATTAATTCGTGCAAATGGTTGAATTATTCACATCATTAATTTAAATGATGCACGCACTAATTCTTTGAGAGAGAGAGAGAGAGAGAGAGAGAGAGAGAGAGAGAGAGAGAGCAGTTACTTAGAAGAAAGATATCTTCAATTCAACATATCCATAACTCAATTACCGTAATGATCTCCTTAACCGAATTATCGCTCTCTTTAAAAGAATTGATGCACACATAAAAAATCTTTGTAAATGATTAAAGATATTGTCACTTGAAGTAAAGAGATACTCAAATCATTCATTTGATTTAATAAATGCGCTCCAGATTAAATTTTCCAAGCAATAATTCCACCACATTGATGCGCACAACAATCCAATGGATTTGATGCGCACACCAATTTAGTCATTGCGCGCCATAATTGATTTGATGTGTTTATCAATCCAAGTAAATAGCACGCATTAATTGATTTGAAGTGCACATCAAACGAATTATTGCGCGCATGAAATGAATTGATATCTTCAATTATTTGAGTTTATGTTAATTTGGCGCTCCACAGGAATGACATGTATTTCAGTTTCTATTAGGAAGTTTTTATATGCTGAATTTGTGTTTTCATTTTCATTTCAATTATATGTGTAAGGAATTACTGTCTGCTTTGTTGCGTATGTGAGGTGATTAACAATGTACAATGGAACAGGCCGCGGTAGCTCAGTCGTTGAAAGGTCGTGAGTTCGAGCCCCACTCTCGCCATGACCGCGTCAAACCTAAGACGTAAACATAGGTAGTGATTGCTCATTCGCCATACTCGCTAAGCAAAGGTACTTCTGAGTGAAAAATTCTCGGTGGTCAACGGGACGTAAAGCAAACAAACACAATGAAAACGTGATAATTTATGCTTATATGCAATTTTTTTTTTGGAG
The DNA here is from genome assembly GCA_024699665.1 of Ostrea denselamellosa. Taxonomy (NCBI): domain Eukaryota; kingdom Metazoa; phylum Mollusca; class Bivalvia; order Ostreida; family Ostreidae; genus Ostrea; species Ostrea denselamellosa. The sequence continues at coordinate 4,562,391 of JAMZEH010000010.1, read as the reverse complement.
AAATACCATTTTAAATCCCATGATACGATCAACATTTGCTGCTCTGTTGGACTCAGCTGTACACAAATCCATCTTTTATATCGATTTGAAATGGTGATTGTGGATTTGGGATAAAATCGTAAATTTGACTTTGGATTTGTGTATTCAATTAGAATTTGTGTCGCCACGTGACCATGGTGTAGCATCATCTGCAGTTCATTGCATTGTACCATGATCTAGCACAAGTTATCTCCTGGTTGTCGGTATTTATCGTTGGGTCACTACAATACAGGTAAATGGGAGTGTAACTACGGTGTATAATACAGTTATTTTGGCCAGGGGTCCAACGGTGACCCTGCAGAGACTTAATGGACTTGCGAAGTAAAACGACTATGAAACCAATTGCACCGCTAATACAAGCTCGTTTCCAGCAATACCCATGCCACATTCGTCGTTCTTAACCCCTACCATTTCCGCATTACAAAGCTGATTAGAATTTGTGCGACCCTAACTAGCTGTAAATGATGTTGACAGAGGGCCAACTCACATAAAAATTGACAGTGGTTCAGAGTCCAGACACACCATCATACCGTTTTTAACCTTTGTACCAAATACTGAGTATAATATATCTACAAGCGTAGCAAATAATTCTACTCCATTAACTGTTGGGTTGGAAAAAAAGGGGGGGGGGGTGTTAAGTATAAATGATTAAGTCCCTTAGATATACTTTGACCCGACACTTTACGAAATGCATATGCTGGTAGAGCACATGACAAATATTGTAGAGAACTGGGAGCCAATCAAATTAAAATTAAATGTTTGATCAGAGTGATGTAAATATGGAAAGTGGGTCGAACGAACATCTAATTTTAATAAGATTGACTGAGAGCAGACTCTGTTTTTTTTTACACAGGACCATATAGCATAGATAGTTTAAAAATTCTAAAATAAAAAAAAAATTCGCTGTGCTGTGAGAATTCCCCCTCCTTTTTGGGAGGGGGCACAGCCTCCAGTTCAGTGCTGTAAAAATAGAGGGCAGGGAAATACTAATAAAATCAAATGATTTGCCTTATACGGGTCTCCGTTATAAGTGGTCCATGTGGGGGACGCAATCTTATACGAGACCCGTAGTCTTGTTGCAGATTTTAATTGTAAAGATAAATATATGACAAAAAGGACAATACTCTATACAGAAAGGTAGCTGCTCATAAGAGAAAACACCTCCAAATAAATTATGGGCGTCTGTCTGTTAGTTATCACTGCCGATGAGACTCGATACCTTGAACATTTTTCAACAAAACGTTTTCATATTTAATACAAAAGTGGTTTATCATTAAAGAAAGACACCTACAATTTTTGTTGTTGTCACGAGGTCAAAGTTAAAGCTTACCTTCCCACCAAGTTTACTAGAATTAAAGCTTCATACTGTATACTTGCAAACGAACATGCAAATGCAGATTTGGGAGAAAATTACTCCTCTCATTACTAACATTAACGAATTCCGTTTCATTAGCACTAGTACATGTAATACATGAATTAAGTTCTCAGCGGGGACCCTTCTGACTGAACCATTTTTCTAGTTAAAATTAGATAAAATGTGTACTTATTTTAACGTATTTAAAATTTGATGCAATCGGAACTGATGCATTATTTGGCATGATCGTCATTTAACACTTCTTTTAAGTATGAAAATGGATAAATAGAGAATTTCATATTTTAGCGAAACTAAAAACATTTGCTTCAGCACAAAAGCCACTAAAATTTGAATCCCGCTAAAATAAATACACATACAATATTAGATTTGCTCGCATATTCGCAACAAGAGCGGATCACAGTATCTGATTTTATTAGATTGTTAAGTTTTCGTTGTCAGATATTAAAAAAAAAAAAAAATCAAAACAGGATGACTATAACAAATTTTTGTTGCACTAATCTATTTAAATCACACGCGCACGTACACACTGTAATTTGCTTGTTTATATTCGAGAATGCACCTGCTCCACAAACATCCCTGAAATGATCGTTATCATAATATATGTACTGGAAGTATGCACCAACAATAGTTCATCCGTGCAAGTCAGGTCAAATCAAAAATGCAGGGATCCTTAATTCACCCGTGCATGTACCTTACCTCCAAAACATGAAGCTCCGGAAAACATTGGCCATAATCAGGACACGACTTGTATTCTATCCTTCATATAAGATTGGTACAAGTCGAGATTACAATATACAAATGTACTTGAGAATAGAAGATGCGTATACACTTGGAAATAGAAGTTACAATCTAATTAAAATTAGATCCTTTGATTCGTTCACGTATGTGTAGCGATATACGTGAGCGGTTCAAAGGATCTAATTTTAATTAGACTGTAGAAGTTAGAACTGAACCCCAAATTGCAACAATCCCCTCCATGTGGACATTCAAACACCTGGTGCTATCTAATGAATACCTTTTTTCAGTGATGCATTTGAGTTTTTTTCTCTACTTTTTGAGAAGTGAAAATAGATTCAGACTCAAATGTCCCTTTAATTAAAAAAAAACAAACCAACCATATAGAAGTCTTCAAGATTTATTGTTATAAACTTTACAACAGGTGTATCATATGATTCAAACAATTCTTGTTACAGTTCTATCTGCTACCTAAGAGTTTTTGGCCTTTGGTAGATACAGTGCCCTTTCAATCGTGTAGTACACAAAGTAAGCCATAGAAAAACCTGTGACAAGGAGGGTGTATTGTTTACCAAAAGGACTTCTGTTATGGGTGAATTCAGTTGCTGGTTTCTGAAAAATTAAAAACATATAGAAAATAAAACATGCATATTAAATGATGCCAATAACACATGCATCTTAATACATGGTTTGCATACTTAAGTTCAAAATGTCATTTATCATACATCACTGCAGTGCAAGCTACTTTGGATACCTTGCCAGCTGAGAGGAATCCTTCATCTTAGTAAAATATTTAATGGAAGAGTTAAAGATGAATCTTTAATTTTAGTAATTTATGAAGGAGGACTGCTACACCACAGAAAGGCAGAGGTTATGTACAACAATATTTTGAAATTGCAAACTTTCATATTTACTTTATTTAGTTAAAAAATGCAGTTTTAGTAGAAAGTAATCTGAAAATTTTTTTTTAAATCCCTGCTAGACTTGAACCTATGACCCACAGTTCTGCAGACGACATGCTAACCTACTGAGCTATTCAGATAGGCAATTAAATCTATAAGGACTAGACAAATATTGCTGATATTTATATTTTCATTTATGCTTTAAAAGGAAGTCGGCCATTATGATGATGTAGTACACCTCCTTAATGTACAAGTTACAGAGGAATCTATAATTTCAGTAATTGTTAGAAAACAGTCATAATGTCAGTAATGTATCAATGTAAAAGTAGCAGTTATCTTTTTTACCTGGGGGATATTGTACCTTTATATCTCTCTGAGTTGTCTTTCCTTGTTCTCATTTGTATGTGAGGTGCAAACAACAAATCGGAGTAGAATTGAATTCGATATTTTTAGAATTTATACAAGTTGTGCATGTAATTTAAAGATTTGTATGAAATATGTTCCGCACCCCATGGATCCACTCCATGAAGTGGTAAATCTCTGTCTTCCTGCAGAAATCATTTGGAGTCCTTTAATGATCCAGTTTATTTATAAACTATTAATAGTCTAATATCTATATTGGAAAAATACAAATTTTGGAATTGCTAGTCTGAAATCTCAACCGTCTTCATCCTTTCATGTTGTTTTAATGCAGTTGGATTAGTTATTGTCAAATATTAAAATTCCAGATGTTTTTCAGTACATTTTGCAGTACACATAATGTTGAATATATATACATAAATACTCTTAAAACTCTTTTTGAAAGAAATCATTCTTATTTATTTGACATTATGTATGTAAGAAAAATTATATATATATATATATATATATATATATATATATATATATATATATATATATATATATATATATACACACACACACACATAAAATATTTGATATGGTTATCCCCCATCAATTTAATTTGTTTTCAACTAATTTCAAAAGTAAACTTTTAGAAAATTATATCTTCATTTGACCCATAGAATTGAATATGTTGGGAAGGAAAGGATGGACAAAATAAGGATAGATGGACTGGCAAGTAATTTGATGTGTGTTAAATAGCAATGACAATTTTGTCAAGTATATCAAAGATTCTAATTTTGATAAGACTGGGTATATGAGGGCATAAAATATGTTTGATACAATATATTTTGACAATTTCTAATGAAATCTGACATATACATACATCATAAAATTATCAAACTTCCTGAAACAGCCTGGTGTTTATAATATATAGCAGGAATTCTTACCAAGTAGTATTTCATTTTCTTGACTACCATGTTCTCATAGCTGAATGGACTGCTTGAACTTTTGGGAACCAGGAATCTGGACTTCATGTCCTGGACATCCCTTCTGACAGCTGAGGTGGAAAAACCTCGTGATAAAGCACGTAGCCCCTAAAATACACACAGCATTACTCTTAAATATACATATATTTAACATTGCAACAAAAGAGTTACTTTCTACAACAAATTCATGTCATTTGAAACAAGGGACTCATGGACCACATTGCTGACTTGAAACATCCTGATTGATTGTTTGTTTTATGTCCAGTTGAAATTTTTGTTTTTTACTCATATTGAGATTTCACTAGTTTTAGGTGAAGTATCACAAATTTACACCTACACTTAGTGTTCAGCACCATAGCAGTGAGGCTTCTTTAACGTACCAACACCTGCTGCAACACAGAACCTCATTTTTAAGGTCATATCCAAAAGACTTGTGATTCTCACTTCTAAAAGCAGAGTGCTTGGCAAAGGAGCAATCACTACCTATATTTACATCTTAGGTTTGATGCAGCCAGACTTGAACTCACAACTTCCCTGTTATGAAGTGAATGCTTGAGACATCCTTAGTCTTTATTAGCGTGTAGTTTAAAAGAGACATCCTGAATATATATATATTAGTTAATAAGAAAGAGATATCCTGAATCCTTCTTATTAACGACACACTAAGCCAAGGTCCAAATTGAGTACTAAACACTAATAGTTAATTTTCACACACTGTAGCATATTGTTTTTCATTTGGTCAAAAACTGATATCTATCAAATTTCTGTTTTCAAGTAAATTTCATACTATTTTAATTTCCATACTGTACAATGACCATGTCTAAATGACCTTGGACTCATTCAGGATATGACCTAATGTAATATGGAACCTTTTCAGGATATATGAGCCTACAATGTTTCTTGATAAAGAAATAATGAAAACTGACCTTGACCTTAAATAAATGACCTTGGTCATAGACACAACATCACTTCACATGCAATCATTGTGTCAAGTCTAAATTTCTACTATCATTTTTCTATATAAAATTTATCTCCTAGACAAGATTTGTGAAAGACACACATAGTGATTCAATGTTGTGTACATATCAAAACTTCTCTTGCAAAAAAAAAAAAAAATTGTAAGGATTTTATTCATTGAAAATTAAGTCCTTCCAAAACACTGAAGGCCCAGAAAGAAAAACATGAGTAACAAAAATGATACATAATATCCCCCCCCCCCCCTCAAGTTAAATGGTCCTAGCCCCGATGGTTTGGCCTGTATCCTGCTTACAAGGTTTTCCTACTAAGTGATACTTTGACCTTGACTTTAAAAACCAAAAGGCATCCTCCACTTTTCATGAGGAGTATGTGTATCAAGTTTGATGGTCCAAGCCCCAATAGTTCAGTCGGTATCCTACATACAATTGTTTGATTGATTGATTGTTTGTTGCTTTTCGCCACACTCATCAATTTTTCAGTTAACTGTGGTGTCCAGTGTTTATTGGTGGAGGAGAGAACCCAGATACAATGTACCTAGGAAGAGACCACCGACCTTCCAAAAGTAAACTGGCAAACTTTCTCACATATATCGGCGCGAGCGAGATTTGAACCCGTGCTGACTAGAGGTGAGAGGCCTTGTGGTTTTGAGCGTGATGCTCTAACCACTCGGCCACGGAGGTCCCTTACATACAAGATTTCCTTTACATACAAGAAAACTATGACTACGTCAAGATGATACAGACTAATCAAATGGTGGCCTAAGGAATAACCAACTTTATTTACTGTGGGATTTACTCTATGAAAATATGCAAGTTTCATTGTAATAAGGAGTGTATAGGATTTCTTTGGTGAAAAGATGAAGCGGATGAGAAATTCTGTTTAACATATTTTAATTGCAACAAACAGCCCAAGTTCAGACAAGATTTTCCAAACCACTCTGTGTGACACTGGTCTGAGATTTGGAAGAGGCATCAGTCCAAATATCCAGCCTTGGCGAATCTTGCTGGGATTAAGTATAACAGGTTAAGGAATTATCATGCAACTTTTTGGCTATGCCATCACACTTAAGAAATTCAATCTAAACTTGCTTAATTAGGGGTAAACAAATAGCACTGTCCGATGCCTGGGGCAACCATATTTTAGAGTCGGGCAAGTAAAATTACAAGACAAACTTGTCTGTGGGCAAGTGAACTTTTAAAGTAGAATAAAAATATAAATCAATTACATTAAATATAAATACATTAGCAGTGTTGATCATGATAAAACGAAAGTATATCAACTTTCATCCAGTGATACAGTGATACATACACCTTCTAGTGAGAAATTACAAGGATCACTAAAATGCTTCAATGTACGATGAAGTTAAAACGGATTGCAAAGTGTTGAATCTATTTATACGCAATATCAAGATGAAAGTGCAGTACATTTATTAATTGAAACATGGACAAATTTGAGACATTTAACAGAAAAAGAATTGACCTTAAAAGCACGTACAGTAGGACAAAATGAAGAGAATCTAGGGATATCTCAAATCATGGGAGGAAACTAGGCTGTTGCTTTATTATGATAAGCTAACAGAAATAGATATTTATAAATTGTTTAAATTGATTACAAGGTTTAATATCAATTTCAGACAGTTTTATACATGTCTTAATTTAAGGTTGGGCAAGTTAAATTTGTGGTAGGGCAAGTGAATTTGACATTTCAACCTGTCCTTGGGCAAGTACATCAAAAATCTATTTGTCTACTCCTGGCTTAATCAAGCTATCTTAAATAGATTTGAGCTGAATCTGGTTAATTATCTGAATGGCTAATCCGAGATTCCTCCAACTTTTACATTGTGATATGTACACAGTTAAGGAGTAAGAGTTACATGTCACAATACAAAAGTGGGGGCAAGGGGTAAGAGAAATCTCAAATTTACTATATGGCATGCCACTTACATGAATATATATATATATATATATATATATATATATATATATATATATATATGTAAATTTTTTATTTAATTGCGTGGTGCTGAGTTATGTGACAGGATTCGTTCCTTTTGTTTTTTACATTCTTGAAATTCTGTAATATTTTATACCTTCAAATAAAATGAAATTAATCTCGTTACTTTCATTTTCAAACATTGTATGTAAACTCGAGTAAATGTCACTATTTTGACATTATAAATTTTTGTACATTTTTTAAATTTTTACAAATATTGAGATTCCGTGAAACTTACTACAGATGAATGGTGATTCTTTATATCATTATTTTCAAATGCTAGCGATGCATATCCCCCCTTCAAATCTTCAAGTTGAAATGGGAGCAAAATCTCTGGACTGAATTGTAAAACGCAATTCAATAGCATCCAACAATATCTTACACTCAAATTTTGCTTTGAAACCTTTTATAGTATTCATAAATGTTTTTATAAACAAACTACAAACCTTCATTGTAAGCTCAACTCTAATTTCCTCAAGGTTAGACAGAAGGGAAGTCACTCTTCGAACTCTCGCAAAATCTCGCGCGAAAATCACGTAGCAAGTGCGCTTCCTGTACCTGTGTTGTGACTTGTTTTCATGTTGCTATGCAGGGCTAATGGGAACGGAAAATATATGACAACAGCGCTGCAATAAGAGGAAAAGAAATTATTGTGTAGTTCAACAAAAAATGGCAAGTTATCTTAGAGAAGGGGACCGGCATGGTCTTCCATCAATACGGAAACATGGATTTTTAGACACACAACCTTCTCCGAGAAGAATAACCACAATTGAAAATGACATCCTACACAGAGTCGGATCAACATCACCGGGTGCCAGAATGTTGGCATCGGATTCCAGCCTACAGCACCCCAGACCACCATCCCCAAACCGTAGACAGATGACAGAGGTAAGAGATTAATCATACTTTGGGCTTAAGGTATATATTACAATTCACATCGTGCATAAAATTTACATTAATTATAGATTTTAGTTGAAGAAATTATTGAGCAATTTTGGGCAAATGATCCCCATATCCATATCATACAGTTATATCAGATAAAGTTTGTTAACTAAAATATGACAGATACAAAAATAACATTGTGTGACACATTATCAAATGCGCAAACTGTTAGGAAAGAATAGGTTAAATCAACTTAACCATATTGTATGATAGAAAATGGTTTAGGGAAATTATACTCCATAAACTGTGAAATGGTTTACAAAATAGTATAACCTGCTCAAAATATAGTTTAGTATTAGCTGCATTCCTTCATGTAAATATTGTTTTATTGTTGTTTTTGTTTGTTTGTTTGTTTTTGGGGTTTTTTTTTTTGTTTGGTTTTTTTTTTAAATCAAACATCTTATATAATTTATATCAACATACAAAGATGAATTTAAGTATATGATACATAGTAATTAATACATTCTGAAAAGCTGAATTGTGAATTTTAAACATTATGAAAAATGTTGATTGTATGTTACAACTGAAGTTGAACTAAGTTGAAATGTTCACTATGAGAAACATGTGGTATATATTTAAACAATCTATGTGACTGTATTTAATTAAATTGTTCATCATATACATTCTTGAAATTATTCATTTGTTGAAGGCATAAATTATAATCTATTTAGTAACTATTTCGTAGAGAAAAATGTATCTGAATATAGCAAAGTATTTGAGTGAAAATCATGTTTTCTTTCTAATACAGCTTTGGGTAAAAATGAGTTTTGTCTTCACTAATAAAAACTCCACAAAATCCTAATTTGTGAAAATCTGGCACAAACACTTTTCTGTACGTTAGCACAAACTGTAATAGATCACTTTGTGTATTGATTAGAGGCAAATATTTACAATGTGTGGAATTTTCCCATGAGACCTGAGTGTTAAATGCACTCACAGTTTCATTAATTATTTATATTGAATATTGTATCATTGCATGTAGAGAAATTTATACTTTAAAAAATCATCTGAAATTTCTTTTAATTTGTAGTCAATACCACAGTAAATCTGATTACATGTATATAATTTGCAGATGCATGAACAAATTAGGTCATTAAAAGAAGAAAATCAGAAGAAAGATTCCTTAATTCAACAACTGTCAAGGTAATACTATAGATACATTTTTTCATTAGTTCTCCACATCTAGCACACATAGATCAAATGTATGCAGTATCTAACATGTTTAATCTGATTACATTTTTAGCATGGATGCAATACCAAAAGTTCACATCAGATCAACAGCTGACACATTAAGAGTAAGCTTTAATTAAATTTAATTATATTGATGGTAACATGTGAATGGAATCATTCCTAATGATTCATGACTTGGGACTTGAATGACAGAGAATTAAATGTTGATAGTGTTACAGTTGTCTGAAACCAAAATTGATGATATATGAAAGCTTAAATGGTTGTATAGATTATTCATGAAGTTTCACAGGTTTATTGTAGCATGCAACTTTCAATATAAGTTATACTTCCTTTCTCACAAAATTGCTAGATGATTAGTGATGAAAACTCTGTCAGTTATTTCACTTTTGCAGCATGACACAATTTTTCTTGGAGATCGCCATGCAGTAGAAACTGCTAGGAGTGAATTAGCATCTCTACAAGTCAAAAATGACAAGCTCACCATTCAGGTAAAATATTTTTCTGATTTCCTACTTGATTTTCAAAAAAAAAAAAAAATCTGAAAAGTTAAGGGAAGAGGGTCCTGGCCATCAACCTCAACCATTCAAGGTTATGGGCCGATTTTCAGTTATAATATTCACGTTCAGTTATAGTATAATTTCAGTTATAATATGATTTAAGGCAAAGTATAGGCATTTCTATCCAAATAAGATGATTGAAATGCAGATCATCCATTTAAACTACCATAGTATGTATTTGGAGCATCTCTTCATCTTAGTATTGATTGTATATGACATGCCTGTTTAGGATTCAATGTCACATTATGACGTTATGTGTTGCATACTATAGTGTATTAAGGAAAACAAACAATATCAACAAAATGACTTTGCTACAAGGGCATACACTAAATAAATCGAGAAAATATTACTATGAAAATAAGCAGAATTGTCTACACAATAATGATACTGCTACACAAATGCCATCAGTTAATCACATAAATGAATTGTCTATATAAGTGTAATAGCCGACAAAATGCACAGACTGGTACCATTTTCTTGAAATAATGATTTAACAAGGCCATACACAGGAGTTTTGCAGTATTAACATTGATATATATTTAATTCTATCTTACCCTCTGAAAGGATTGCCAAACCATTCAGATTGCATTCCCTTGCACAAGATCAATTTACTGTAAATTCAATATTCACAGTCCATTTGATGTCGTCATATGGCATGATATAGTGCACTTAAGTCATTAGGTATATGTGTTGATCCTCTTTCACATTGTAAGAGTTAGTATTTTTTCATTGATTTGAAAATAACAATCATCGGTTAGAACTATTTTTTAAATTTTAGATTCTTCTCATTTGTAGGAAAGAATATAACTGACCTTAACTTAAATGTGTTTGTGGAAGAAGTACATGAGCATATTTTGTTCTCATATTATGGCTATGTTGTGTGTTATTTACAGATACGAGAATTTGAAGCTCAGTTAGAATCAAAAGAAATAAAAATCAGAGAATTGAGGTCGTTATATGAAACCAGCAAAGAAAACGAGATGAAGCTTACATCAATGTTAGAGTCTCACAGGCAGCAGATAATTGAACTTGAGGGTAAAGCAGGTTCTTATGAGACCGCTGTTGGAAGGAGTGAGTTCACAGTGACTGAACTACAACGCCAAATCAGGGAGAGCAACGACAAAAATCTAGAGCTGGAGTCTAGAATTCGGTATAAGCAAGAGTTGTCTTTCTTCAAACAGATTTTTAGAAAATGTCTGAAACAAAGGAAAAATTCTTGTAATTTTGAAGCATGGTCTTTGTTATCTATTTTGAGTCTTGTTAATACTAAATTTATTTACTTGGTGAATGACACTGTAGGAAACACCTTGAGGAGAGAGAGAGAATAGAGATGGGACTTCAGACAGTGGAGAAAAAGTACACAGAGGTCATCTCTCAGTTATCCAGCATCATCACTGTGGATGACATGTCACATACTACATTCACTGTCGAAGAAATTGTCAGAAGAGTAAGTGTAAGAAAACAAGTGTGAAGAGATTCTACATTATATTTCCTCATCAGTGTTCTTCCTTACTGTATAACAACATATAAACCCATTTTCTCTAACCCTTGTTTTTCTGTACTGAGTCAGATGCCACTTACTGAAAATTTTGATAATTGAGGTGTCAGGGAATTTTTTGGCGGAGTTACTCCCCCTATCCTCAGAGACCAAATCTAAGATTTAATTTCTCACTTTATAGATGACAGATCTAGTGCAAGAAAATGCATTGTTGAAGGGTAAGATTGTGACATTGAATGAAACACTAAACAGCACAGAGTTGGAAAGCAAAGCCAGCAGAGAAACCATCATGAGATTGGTGTCAGAGGTTGGCAAGGAGCAAAAGGTTGCCACAAGGTTCACTTCAGAGATTGATAATGTCAGACTGGTAAGGATTTATGATGTTCTTAAATTTGCCCAAATTTTACTTTAGATTTTTATAAAAGATCCATGGGAAGTACTATATTGTTTTGTTTTCAATTCAAATGAAAGGAAAGAGATACAGCCCTAACAGAGAAGAGAAATATGGAACGGGAGATGGCTATGATGGCAGAAAGACTAGATGCCAATCAGAGAGCACTAGAAGCAGCTAGAGAAGAACTCAATCTGAAACATACCAGGCTCAGTACACTGGATCGTGAATACCGTTGCAATGCTGAGGACATCAGGCAGGTTCAGACTGAGGCTCACCTCTTCAGAGAACAACTGGTCTCTGTCTTGTCTACGATTGATGAAAGATGCAACACATCCACTGACTTCATCTTGAACAGAATCAAGACTGTCCTCCAAGACAACAGAAATCTGGTCTTGGTAAGTTGACTTTAGATAAAGGTAGTGGTAAAGTAGAGATACATGTATTTGTTTCATAAATTGCTACATGGAACTTTAAAAATTTTTCATGTCAATTTTTCCTTGAACTGTAACTTTGAATTGAAAATGCAATGCATGTCCCTCAAAAGCAGTTTCTCAACATACTGTAGAAAGTGGAGTCTCTGGAGGAGAGGATCAAGACTCTGACAGAACAGCTGGAGACCCAGTATGAGTTACACAAGACAGCAGCTCAGAGGGCTCGCAAAGCTGAGAGTGATCTCCTGAGTTATGATGAACGACTACGCAGTGCTGAGGGAGAGTTGGCAGCTGGGGATGTGCTGAGGGATGAGTTTAAAACAGACAAAGAAAAGGTAAGAGCGGGAGGGTTTTCAGGAGCCTCATTTTGAACATTTCGTTCTTTATTTACAATAAAACACAGTTGTACCTAACCTTCAGGGCCAGCAAAAATAGTTTGTTACAACCTGACTTCATTACATCCAATGAAATTTTCATTATTTTCCTTTCATAGGTAAATAAATATCACTTTGCAATAAGCATGAATTCATTATAAGCTTGTTCATCATAAGCATGTTTTACTGTATGATGCTTTGGATCAGTATTTAACAATGTAAAAGATTCATCCACTCATTGAATGCTCCAATTGATTTCATACTGACGATTTTGTTTTGCTATGCTGTTTTAGTACCTGAGAGCTTTACAAAGATTAGGAGAAAAAATGAAAATGGATCGCATCTCAATCGACCTTGGTCTGGACATGACCATTGATGCTCTGATTGCAAGAGCAGAACAGCTAGTCAAATTGGAACAAGACACCATAGTGGACAAGTCTACTCATATCTACAACCTTCAACGCAAGGTAAAAGCCCTCAAAGAACAGCTGGAGAGCAAAGATCTTCACCTTGACCTCCTGAGAAAGAAGATGACCAGTCTGGAAGAGAAACTCCTTGGAAAAACAGAAATTCAGAAGGAGAGAGACTCTGAAGTTTTCAGAATTAGGAAACTGGAAAAACTAATTGAGAAATATAAGTTTCAGATCACAGATCTGAAGCATGAGAACACCAACCTTAAAGCTCAACTCCTGGGGTCTAGTGAACTGCAGGTAAAGTGATTATCAGTTTATACATTTTGTGCTATTTTCTGCCTCTGCAAGAACATTAATGCGAGTGCTGGTAAATGATAAAATAGCATTATTAAAAATCATACATGTAGTGAAACATCAGGCAAGGCATATCAAAATTAATTTTACAAAAGAGGAGGTGTAAAAATCACCTTAATCTGTTCACAGTTATATCAGAAATTCAAAAGTTACACTGTTGAATTTGTCCAAATTTAATAGAAAAAAAAGACACTCTCCAAAACTTTTTCCTCTTTCTGGGATATCATAGATATGGTAAATTTTTATAGGACCAAATATCCCCCCCCCCCCCCAAAAAAAAAGCAATAAACTATCAAATAAATCAATGTCTTTTTCATAATCAAATTTAATGTATTTTTCATTCTATATTTTGACAATTCTATATATAGATGAGAACAATGGAGCAGAAAAGAGAGATTGAGGAACTCGTGGGTCAGGTTGAAGAGCTGGAGGATGTGAGGAAGAAACAGTCTCACAAGATCAAGCACCTCAAGGATGAAGTGGAAGTGTCCAGTCAACAGAACCAGGAGAAGAGGCTTGTGTCTGACAATGCAGTACAGGCTCTGTCCAGTGAACTCCGAACCAGCAAGAATGCCCTGAATGCAATACAGAACAGGGAGAAGCAGGTAACAGACCAACACAATTTTTCTGTTAATGAATGATTTTTCAATGTTATTTATACCTTGTGCTCTCAAGAAGGAGGTAAATCTTGTTCATCCCTCTTTGTTGATTACTTATTTCTTTGGCATATTTCTTCTCAGTTATTCTTGAGTTTGAGTTTGAACTCAGTTTTGAAAAATTCATTAGCAGGGAATTTCACGAAGGGAATTTTATATGCACTTTTTATTTTATTTGCAGCTTTTGGACTTCCGTAATGTAGTATCTAGAATGCTTGGTCTTGACATCAACACACTAGCTATTCCTGACTACGAGATCATCTCCCGCCTAGAGAAGCTGATTCAAGCACACCACACTCATGCTTTTACCACCATGAGCATGGAGGAGGCTGTTGCAGACATGGAAGATGGATTTTTCAGTGGTTATGATGACTACCATCGGACAATGGGAAACACAGAGGCATCTAACTTCCGCCGCTCTCGAGAGCGAGTAAAAAGGAAAGCAGCCCGTGCTCGAGCACGTTCACTCTCACCAACCCGTAAAGTTGACCCCAGGGTGTATTGATCATATTGATGGAAAAATTCTTCATAATAATTGTAGTGAGATTCCCAAATATAGAAATCCAGGTACAATATTTGTCCCTATTTGACAATTTTTTAAAAAGGAAAATGCATTTTTGTAACTTAGAAATAGACCTTTAAAATATTGCAATTTGCAAAAAGTAACATTTTTATGGAAATACCATAGTTTTAATTTTTTTATTCAGAACCCCTTTTTAACTATGCTATCAATATATTCAATCAAATTTACTTAGATCAGTTTGACCTTCTTTCCATTAGGGTTTATGTAGTATCATACATTTACAATGAAGTAATCAATGTGAAAGGCACAACATGCCAAAGTTATTTGTAAAGGTATACATGTTGTTTTCAGACTAGAATTTCTAGTGTCATTTAGAATTTTTCATTGTACTGCGAGGAGTGCCTATGAAAATAAATTATTACTCAAGATCTGGAAACTTTGAAACAAAGAAAATCCATGTTTTATTGTTGATTGTTAAAGTTCTTGTTATGTGTCAGAGTATTTCTGAACTATGAGAACAGAGTTAAGAATTTTGAATATTGATTTCATCACCACATTTGATGAGGAAATCCTTTTTATGAATGAAATTGCCTGTGAAACATACATCATATTCACTCACAACAGCTCTTCTTCTCCACGAGTACTGGTATGTGCTTGTGTAGTAGTAATTTGAACATTTCCATTAGATCTGTCCATTTTTATTTAGTTGGGTATTATTATGATTGGTGGTTGATATGCTTTATGTAGTTGCTGATAATGTGTCAACATTTCTGTATGTTCCTGATGTTGAATGTACATTTTAATATTTATATATATTTCTTAATAAAAGCAACTGCCAGCAATTTTTTCTCTCTTAATTTTGAGGACAGATGACTCATAGCAATTGGTTAGCATTCGTTATCGTGTGTCATCTGTCATGTGTTAACAATTGAACATTTTTAACTTCTCCTTGATAACTACCATTCCATTTCTTTTCAAATTTGATATGAAGCATCTTTGGGACAAGGGGGACCTAAAATGTAAATTGCAGGACTCCTGCACCCTTGGGGCCTTAGGGTGGGACAAAAACTGCAAAAATTGACCAATTTTGAAAAATCTTCTTTACAACCACATATCTTTAAGAAAAACTAAATGCATAGCGATGTAGACAGGAAGGCCTCTACCAAATTTGTAAATTTCATGATCCTCTGGGTGGAGGTTCTGACTCCAGAGTGGGACCAAACTTGGTATATATAGTGTATATGCGTAAAATATTTAAATAATATCTTCTTTAATGATTGAAACTAAATAGATATTTAGAATCCTTGAAAATTTTAAATTTCATGATCCTAGGGAGTAAGAGTTTTGGTCGAGTGTGGGATGAAAATTATTACAGTGAATAAAAATTAATGCATATTTAGGAAAAGCAGAAAAGGGATACACCAAAACTGAATTTCGCAACCCCAGGTTTTTGACTCGAGAATGGGTCGAAATTAGTCGTAACGTGTTAATGTTACATATATTATACCGGTAGGCACTTTCGGACGCATTTAAACACAATTTGTTTTATAGTGTTAGAATTTAGCTTAGATATTCAGAACATATCCCCCCCTCCATATTTCATAGCTCATGAGACAAGTGATACTTTTAACTAATACTCAGGTGACCGATAAGGCCTATGGGCCTCTTGTTGTTTTAAAACATAAATACATTGTATTTATATAATGAAAGATAGTCGTTAATAAATAACAATATGTTTGAGGAGTTCAGCGTGTTTAGTAGAAAAACGACAAGCCATTAACAACAGAGTAATCTCCAATCACGATCATAGGGACTGGACACGGTAACATTTACTGACTTTGTTGTATCTTAGGAGAAAAAGAATAAACGAAAGTGGAAAAGAAGATAAGAATGCACATAAAATCAGTCAGGTTCTCCACACTGTTTACTCAGGTTTTCAGAGATTACTGGGTCAATAGAGAACGACCAGACTTTCTTCAGCATTTATCACAATATCTAAATATCTTTTGAAGAAACCTTATGTAAAGGTCTCACAGAGGGTTGACATTCAATCAACGCAACTTTAAAAATTCGTGGATTATAAGGCGTAAACTGACGCAAACTAGTATATACTCGTATAATATACCTCAAAATTAAAGTCATTCCTTAAATAAATGTCGGGGGTGGGGGGTTAGTATTCTGGCGTATATAAACTGTGGGTAATTTAAATAATCGGCGAAAAACTTTGTCCTTATTCTTCCCAACAGATTTAGGTTATTAATTTTATTCTTTACATCTTTATTTCATAATATATAGGGTTTTTAAGTCAAGTTGAAAAGCCAATGCTTCTGTTGAGAAATAAATGCATAGAGACGGCTTAGGTATATACTTCTGTCACATTTACTTTGCTGTCCATAAAATACGTCCCCTCTGAATACGTCTCCTCCCATTTTCAATTTTAAAAGATTCTTTTTTTAACATTTACCAACAGAAGTTTCTCTTTGAGAATATGTATGTAACAATATGATTATGAACATGCATACGATTAAATTATTACCACAAGTAATGCAAATTTCCTTCAAGTTTAGGAGAAAGGGATAAAAATGGGGGGATAAAAAAAGCCTGCATGAAAATAAGAATGTTTCCGTGTGCAGACATTGTTGCTGTGTTGTGGCTGGCAAAAGGAGAACACCTCTCGGTGTGTGGCAGTCGATCGATCAATATTTCATTAATAAAAACAATATCAATAATAGAAGCTAAACAATGGAGGGTAATGAACATGATCAATTGGACCCGTTTTAGAACTACTGTTCCCCGCTTTGCTTACAATATGAATTCATCATCATTTATTTACATATATTTTCTATTAATCTTTTTTCCTCAAAAAAATCTTAGGAGAGACGTTTGTCATCCAAGGCTGACACAAATGAAGATTTATCGCAAGAATTGGCCTTTATGAATATTTTGGACTATTTTTACTAGAGAAAATTGTGTCAGGTTCATTAAAAAAAAACTGACCACTGTATCTTATTGGTACATAATGAAATAGAGATATACATTTCGGTAAAAGTCGTCCGAAATCATACCCCCGAGAATTCGGAAGATGTCGCTCTCCAGCTGACAATTTGAACCGAGATTAAATAGGGGTTATAAAACAGCCGTTGTTATTTAAGTGTCGAGGAAGTTTGGTGACTATTAAAGATTGGATTCTCCAGCAACATATGTAGCAGTAATTATCACCCATCTTTTGGAACCATTATATATGAGTTTACATGATCCTTTCACATTCATTAATAACATTTTCCGTATTACGCTCTTAAATTAGAGAAGACACGTGTGGTACTGAATCCCAGTCTTCGTTAAAAAGGTTCGGTCGTGAATTTTTTAAAAGGTCTCGATACACACTTTTCCCCAAATGAACTGCCAAGATATTTACAGCAAATATAAATAAAATAACAATTCAATGAATCGTCTTAATAAGTAAAAATGTTCACTTGGGAAAAAATCATTTTAAAGAGAATTTTGATTTTTTAGTATCTTTCTATGCAAGAAAAGAGTTTCGCGTTGTTTTCGTGCGCAATATGTTATTAAGTGACTCACTTTCACGTCACCGTCGTACCATACTTTCTTATCACCGTGACAGACCTTAAATGTAAATCTTAATTCTTTAAAGATAAGGTCTCGGTGTGTATTTAGCAAAAATCAAAGATATTTTCAGATTTCAACAAATATTATTTACTATTTTTAAGGTATCTGTAAAACATTTTAAATCAAAGATTCATTTTACCACGCATTCTCGCTCCTTTACCCCGCACCCTCACTCCTTTACCCAGCATTCTCGCTCCTTTACCCCACACCCTCCCTCCTTTACCCCGCACCCTCGCTCCTTTACCCTGTATTCTCGCTCCTTTACCCCGCATTCTCGATCCTTTATCCTCGTTCCTAAGTTTGCAGGAAGAACATTCTGTAAGTTAATGGATTTGCCATACATATATGGTAATGCTCTGCTCCTGTGCATGTTGTGACGGGTTCATTTTAATTTAAGCTGAAAAATAATGTAGCTAGAAATTGAGATTAGTAGATATGTCTATGAATATTCTGGTTTAAATGTATGCGCTGTTATAGAGGTTACGTACATGAAAGGGATATTCCAAGAAAAGAAAACAAAATATATACCAACAATTTCCGACAGCAAAATTGTAAAGGCGAAGGAACAAAATCTTGAAGGTGGAGAAGTTATATCAGTTTCGCACTTTTGCATTTTTGCCACTTCTCGCAACTTCACACTTTCCCTCCGTCGCCTTCGCAATTTCATTCCTTCGCCGTCTCGATTTTTCGTTCTACACTTAGGAGCGAGTGGCCTGACCAGAACACACAACACAAAGAATTGACTTGACACGCAACAACTCTAAAGGAAAACTGAGTGAAAGTCATGGAAATCAAGTAACAAGACTTCAATAAACAAAAGATCTATGGACAACACGCATTGCTCATATCAGCAATTTTGATGTCCCATGAAATTTTTATACGTCATCATAACCCCGCCCTAGTCCCTGGGGATTCGAATTTGTTGTATGTTCATTTGATGGATTTTGTCCTTGTGGTTATTGAGTAGAAGATTTTGAAAGAAACAAAACTTTAAATGTTCGTATTATGGGAGGTTTGAACTTATATCTACACTGCCTGCGGATGCTTGCGTATTAATTTGCCAAAGTGAACCCTTATGCTTCTATCTCGAATATTTCTATGTAAAACGTAAAAACTCTTACTGAAACACGCCTTAATTCCAAAGACCCTAGTTTGGAGGAACTTAAATCTACATTACATATGGGAGCCTACACATTATTCTGACAAAATGAGCTGGATATTGTATTTTGGTGGCAATTGAAAAGGAGAATTTAAAAAGAACTTGCGTACATATTACTATGTAAAATCATAAACCACCATTCGGGAATCATGGTTTAAGCAAACCACGCTGTCTAGCACCTACTAATAATATAACAGCCGCTAAGGATACCTAATGTCCTTTTGTTTGAAAGGGCATATCAAGAGTTGTTGGTGTATCATTAGTAGCTGGGATCAGTGCCATTCCATGTACTAATGATAATACATCAAGGTCCTCTGTCCTTCAGGTGATAAAAAAATGTATTTTCCCCTTTATTAGATTTCGCCGTTTTCTGTAATATATATATATATATATATATATATATATATAGAGAGAGAGAGAGAGAGAGAGAGAGAGAGAGAGAGAGAGAGAGAGAGAGAGAGAGAGAGAGAGAGAGAGAGTTGTATCCAGGTGATCTTATGAGATCATTGGCCATTTGATAAACATGTAAATATCAGATATCACTGAGAAGGAAATCTGCAGGTTTCTTCAGTTTACATTTCATACAGCGTCTGTTAAATTGTGTGCTGCATAACAAAATATTTACAAGGTTGAAACGATCAATCTTTTTAAAACAAATTGCATTTTATCCAGTAATATATCAAAGATGAATATGAAAACATTTTATCTAACCTTCAGTATCATGAGTTATCCTTTTTCTAGGAAGTTAGAGACAACAGTAATGAATTTATACAGGTGCCCTCTCTCTGACTTGTCCTGAAAATCATAATACTGTGTCTCAACTCCCACTCTGATATACCAGCTGTACGCGTTTAAAACGAAGGCCTGATAATGGTATCTTTTTACAAAGGCCTCCGAAATAATAGGATTGTCACTTATTGGCATAAAAACATGTACATTTCGTTTGAATTTTGCACTTGGTTTACTATATCTATAGTGTATTCCTGATGCTCAATAAGTTTTTGAAGATATCAGTTGTCTCCTATGGTATCATGGACACCGAAACTGCATCCAAGAATATTTCCAATGAGAGAGCCCCCCACCCCCCACCCCTCCCCCCAAGACATATAAAAGCCAAATTTTATTATATGAAAACCATTTCCAGCTGCAACGCGAGTTACCGAACTTTGCTGAGGATTATTATTATTATACTATTTTTATATAGCGCCTTATCTAATTATATAATTACTCTAAAGCGCTTAACATGTAAAACAAGGGCAATATAAAAACGAACATTATATAAATTGAAAGGTCACAAAAATAATAATCATCTAAAGTCGAAATGGGAGGTATTAGTAATTTTTTTTTTTTTTTTTTTGTATTATCATTTTTGTTAAAACAGAAAATAACTGGATACATTATAAATCAAAAGCAAGTTTAAAAAGATGTGTTTTTAGCTTTTGTTTAAAAACAGCAAGTGATTGTTCACAACGAAGGTTCAGCGGGAGGCAGTTCCACAGGGTGGCCGAGGACACATCGAACCTTCTATCACCATACACCCTGCTGTGAGTGCGTGGCTTTAGAAGGCACAATGAATCTCCAGACCGGAGTGTACGTTGTGGGAGGTATACCTGAACCAGTTCCTGGATGTATGCTGGGGCTTTTTGATGCAGTGCTTTGAAGGCGTACAAAAGGATTTTATAAGTTGTTCGATACGCCACAGGTAGCCAGTGAAGGGATATGAGAATCGGTGTAATATGCTCATATTTCCTTGAACGTGTCACTAGCCTGGCAGCGGTGTTTTGAACTTTCTGCAATTTCTGCATGGACGTGGCCTTCACACCATAAAGAAGAGCATTGCCATAATCTAGTTTAGATGTAACGAGTGATCTTACGATTGTCCTGCATGCATCCTCAGTTATGAGGGATCTTATCCTACCGATGTTACGAAGATGGAAATAACAGGATCTAGACACTGAATTAATTTGAGAATCCATGCTAAGTTCACTATCGAAAAGTACCCCAAGATTTTTGACACAGAAAGCATTAGTGATGACAGATCCCCCAAAGGCAAGTTGACATCCTGAAAATTCATTTGCCTTACGTTTTGGGGAAAAGATGATTAGTTCTGTCTTTTCCTGGTTCAGTTTTAGTATGTTGTTTCTCATCCAGTTTTCTACATCCGAAAGACAGCTTTCAAGTCTATCTGCAATGTTGTCCCAGTTTTCCTTCGGATTTATGATCAGGTATACCTGAGTGTCATCCGCATAGCAGTGATAACACATATTATGCCTCCTGCAAATCTCTCCGATTGGTTTGGAGAACATACAATATAGACGAGGTCCCAGCACAGAACCCTGTGGGACACCAAAGTGGAGTAAGAACTCTTTGGACAGCGCAGTTCCAACAGCAATTTGTTGACTTCTACCTGACAGATAAGACCTCATCCATGATAAAGCCGACCCTGTGATACCAAACGCGTACTCAAGTCGCCCGATGAGTATGTTATGGTCTATAACATCAAATGCAGCCGAGAGATCAAGCATCACGAGGGCAACACATGAATTCCTATCCAATGCAGAGGTAATATCATGGTGCACCCGCAAAAGGGCAGTTTCAGTCGAGTGACAATTTCGGTATGCAGATTGCACTTGATCATGAAGCTGGTAAGCATTTAAGTGTTTTTCGAGTCGAGCTGCCACTACTTTTTCCAATACTTTAGACAGGAAGGGTAAGTTCGAAACAGGTCGGTAATTTTTTAACTCTTCCTTGTCAAGTCCCTGGCGTTTGATTAATGGCCGTACTATGGCTTTTTTGAAATCCACTGGTACTTTTGCTTCTAAAAAGGATTTGTTGATAATTGTAGCAACGGTTGGTAAAACACACTCTAAACATTGTTTCAAAATTTTCGTTGGTATCGGGTCTAATTCGCAGGACTTCGTTGGTGCATTACTGATGATATCACGCACCTCAGAAACTGACACTGGCTCAAACATTTCCAGAGGAAGACCACTAAACTTGATGTCAGCTCGAACAGCATCATCCATAGACGATAATATGCTCGAAGAACATAGATTATCTCTAATTTTCTGAATCTTCCCAATGAAGAATTCGCCAAATTTGGATGCAAGATCCAATTCGTTGTCATGCTCAGGCAATACTGATATATTTGTTTTCCCCATGAGACTGTTAGTAAGCTTGAAAAATTGTTTCGAGTCACTGCCTATTTCCTGAATTTTGTTTGTATAGTATTGAGTTTTACAGTGCCGCAAGAGTTTAGTAACCTGCGTACATTTCTCATGGAAAATTTCCTTGTGTACAGATAGTTTTGTTCGTCTCATCACCCGTTCAGCCCTCCGCCGATCTCTTTTGGCGGAATGTAAGTCATCGGTAAACCAAGGAGTATTTGGTCGTAAAACGATCTCCTTTGATTTCTGAGGGGCATGCAAATCGATGGTGGTTTGCAAGATCGCATTATAATTCACCACAAGTTTCTCAACAGATGTTTCTTCATACGTTATATTTGAAAAATCCAAATCATTTTTGAAACTGCCAATGTCGATGTCACCAATTCTCCGAAAAGTTACCGTTTTCCTCTCCCTAGGAGGTCTGAGAAGGCGCAGTGAAACATGAATTGCAAGGTGGTCCCCACTTATGTTGCCATTGTTGTCACATATACCAGGATCAACCACGAACGGCGTTCCATGAAATGTTCGACAATCATCCCTGGTTATTAACACATCTAATGTATGGCCATGAAGATGTGTTGCATCGGAAATATGCTGCGTCAATCCATGCCCCTTTAATATTTCTGTAAATGTTTTAGCATCCTTGTCATTAGGATCATCTAGATGGAAATTGAGATCCCCTGTGATAAGTAACTCACCAGGAATTAACACGAGACCATCTAGATAGTTGGTCCATTCTTCAAAGAAAACTGAGTTCCTGAGATTATTAGATTTCGATCGTGGTGGGCGATAAATAACAGAAAGGCGAATAAAGTTGTTTTTGACACCAACAGAGCATTCTAGGTGTTCAAAATGTGTATAATTGGCATCTTTCTTCGCCGGGATCACACGAATATGTTGTGATCTGAGTAATTTAACACGTTGTTACAAAATTTTATGGAAAATGAAATACACTATCTCTAGATTAATTTTTTTTGTGGGTGTTTTAAGAAAATTCGCTACTCCACGAAGCGTTGAGATAACTCCGAGTGTATAGGGATATGCAAATGCTCGAACCCGGTTCTTTTTTCTCGCCAGAATGTTCGTGTGTGTCGACATGGAATAGGTTAGAATATTATTTTTTTTAACGCAGTTCTTTTTAATATAGAATAAAAGTGCTATCAAATTTCATAATAGATAGGGGTGTTATTTTAAATAAAATGGCAAGAAATGGTGTAATAAATTACAGACATGTAAATACATATGAAAATGAAAACGCCTAACGAGAAAAGGGGTGATGGGGCTCACAGCGGGATGCTAACTCCTTATAGGTACCTGATCCCACCGCTGGTTTTACCAGGGGTCCGTTTTAGGCCTACTATCAATTTAGAATTTTTTTTACAGGGTTTATGAGATTGATCACCGTTCGTTATCTTCACTTTTTTATCATAAATAGTTATGTGAGAAAAACTCTTTCACCGGGGGTGAAAGATTGATCGAATTTTCCCCGTTTTGTTGTCTCTCTGTGTATTCTTGTAATCTTTTTTCACAGTTTGGACTTCTTCTCGAGAATTCCTGGGCTAGTTTCAATTAAACTTGACACAGAGCATCCTTAGGTATAAGAGATTCAAGTTAGTTCAAGTGAAGCGGGGATCATTAAGAAATGGTGAAAATAAGGTTTAAATAGCCTTTATTTTCCCCTGAGAACTACCAAATGGTACACATTTTGTTTTATAACGAAGATTCAAGTTGTTCCAACTATGGGTGACCAGGATATGGCTACAATTGTGGTTTTACATAGTTTGTTTGTTTTACGTCCCATCGAGAATTAATCATTCATTATTGAGACGTCACCAGCTGTAGGTGAAGTACCACAAATTTAGACCTATGCTTAGCGCTCAGGGCCGCATCAGTGAGGGTTCTTTAACGTGCCAACGCCTACCGTGACACGGGACCTCCCTTTTTAAGGTCAGATCCAAAAGACCCGTGATTCTCACTTCTAAATGCCGAGCGTTTGGCGAAGGAACAATCATCGTACGAGCGGGGCTCAATCTCACGATCTCCCGGTTACGAAGCGAACACTCTAACCATTGAGCTACCGCAACGTAGTAAACAGAAAACCAATTCTAAAAATCTCCCCAAGAAATACAATTGTACACTACCACGTCAATTTGCTATGCAAAAATACTCATATATTGTAGACCTCATATACAAAATAATTCTTTGAGAATCTTCTTCTCTAGATCCACAAGGATATATCTTTAAATTAATATGCAAACTTTTCATGTAGTGTAGATTAAGTGTATTTACATAATGTCTGAAGCAGTGGCTTTGGATTTATTGTTTTGCATGGGAAAATGCCTTTGCCCCGGGAAGCAATGTGGCTCACGGACCTTTTGCTAAACATCTTGCCCAATTTTACTATTTGATTCTTCATTATCTCCTCTTCGAAGAGCACGTGGTACTTCAATGAAAAATTTCCTAAAGTATGAAAAATAACATTATTTGACAATTTCGACAAACGGGTATTTAAAGGAGTACTGGTAATGTAAGGGGAAGACGGTGATTTTCTAATGCATATTTATGATGGATGTGCGTAAGAAAGCTTCAGAGGAATATTTGTACTCTACAAGAAACTACCACAGGTTACTTAATCTAGTATTATACAAGAAACCACTAGAGGAATTCTAATAGTTTACAGGCAACCACCAGAGAAATACAAAAATTCTACGAGAAATAACGTGAGGAATACAGTATTCTACAAAAACAAAAAAAAAAAACAAAAAAAAAAAAAAACAAACAAACAAACAAAAAAAAAACAAAAAAAACCCCAAACAAACAAACAAACAAAACAAAAACAAAAAACAAAAAAAAAACCAAAACACAAAAACAAAAACCCAGAAAAATATTAGTCCTCTACAGGAAACTACTGGCATTCTTCAAGAAACACCAGAGGGATATTAGTACCCAACAGGAAACAACCAAAGGAAACTAGTACTCTACACGAAAACACCAGACGAATATTAATACTCTAGAGTAAACCACTAGAGAATACTAGTATTCTACAAGAAACCACCAGCGGAATACTAGTATTCTACAAGAAATCACAAGAAGCCTAGGGATACTTATGCTCAATAAGGAAACATCAGAGAAATATTATTATCCTCCAAGAAAACACCAGAGAAGTAGTACTATTCCACAGAAAATCACCAGAGGAATTCTAGTATTCTACAAGAAACCACAAAAGGAATTCTAATATTCTGCAAGAAATCACCAGAGGAATATTAGTACGCTACAAGAAACCACCAGAGGAATACAAGTATTCTACAGGTAGCCACGAGAGAAATGCTAATATTGTACAATAGACCACTAGAAGAATACTAACACTTTACAGGAAACCAACAGAGGAATACTAGTGTTCTACAAGAAACCACTAAAGGAAATCAATATTCTATAGAAAACCACTAGAGGAATACTAATTCTCTACAAGAAACCAACAGAGAAATACTAGTATTCTACAAGAAACCACCAAAGGAAAACAATATTCTATAGAAAACCACTAGAGGAATACTAATTCTCTACAAGAAACCAACATAGAAATATTAGTATTTTACGTGAAACCACCAGAATGCTAGTATTCTAAAACCACTAGGGGAATACTATTACTTTAGAAGAAACCACCAAAGAAAATTAGTATTCTACAGGAAACCACTAAAGGAATACTAATATTGTACAAGAAACCAACAGAGGAATACTAGTATATTCTACAAGAAACCACCAGAAAAATACTAGTATTCTACAAGAAACTACTAGAGGAATACTGATATTCTACAAGAAATCACTAGAGGAATACTGATATTCTACAAGAAATCACTAGAGGAATACTGATGTTCTACAAGAAATCACTAGAGGAATACTGATATTCTACAAGAAATCATTAGAGGAATACTTATATTCTACAAGAAATCACTAGAGGAATACTGATATTCTACAAGAAATCACTAGAGGAGTACTGATATTCTACAAGAAATCACTAGAGGAATACTAGTACTCTACTGACGTTCTCCATCAGAAGTCAACATGCAGACGGTAAGAGATGTTAATAGCTCACAGCAGTCTTCGTTCAGGAAAGCCTCAGCAACTTGTACACAATATATATATATATATATATATATATATATATATATATATATATATATATATATATATATATATATATTAGAAACGCAGTGTCTTGTCCCCGAGTACCACAGAACAAAGAATCAATTTCAGCTGCTCTATGCGGTCTGATCTGGATGTTGATTTTGATCCGTTTTGTTCAGAATATAAGAGTCATTCCTTAACCACTTGAATATTGGAATCGGTCAGCTCTTCCACCATTGGAGTGACTGTGTCCGAATCCTACTCTTCAAGGTCTTATCACAAATACATCATGGAGTATAGGTAGTTTTAGATGGGGTATAATAAGAGTACGAAGCATAGGCGTATGTAGCTGTTCAAAATACTGTCACATCTTTTATAC
This sequence comes from Ostrea denselamellosa, assembly GCA_024699665.1. Classification (NCBI taxonomy): domain Eukaryota; kingdom Metazoa; phylum Mollusca; class Bivalvia; order Ostreida; family Ostreidae; genus Ostrea; species Ostrea denselamellosa. The sequence continues at coordinate 4,535,252 of JAMZEH010000010.1, read as the reverse complement.
AATTCATTCAAACGATTTAATTATTCGTTTTTACGATGTAGTAAATAGTTTAATAAAATAAAAAATGTTCATGATTCAAATATATTGTTCTAAAAATTTAATGAATCCTTTTGACATTTTATTAAATTTATAAACAGTTTCCCCAAACAGTTCTACTGAATCGTTCAAACAATCGATAAATTGTTTTAACGATTTACTCATTCGCAGAAACGTTGTCGTGAATAGTTTCAACAGATACTGCACGAGCCCCATCACTTGAAATCGTACCAATACTTAACTAATCGTTCCAGCGATTTACTGAATCGTACTACCGATTTAATAACGATTTTATGAATAGTTCAAATTATTTAATATATCATGTAAGCGATTAAATTACATCGTGCAAACTATTTAATGTCTTGTACCAAAAAAAAAAAAAAAAAAATATCATAATAATTCGCTCTAACGATTTACTTAATCATACCAACGATTTCCAACTGATGTTAACGAGTTAATCAAATTGTTTTTACTCTATTCAACGCTATCACTGGTTAGGATGCATTGGGGAAAATTAATTAATTAGCACGATTCAGTGAATCGGCACTATATTAAATCATCTGTTACAAGTGATTTTTTAAATAAAACTATTGACCAGAGAAAGGAAGTTCGAGTTGTCTTCTTTGATGTAAGTTAACTTTCGATAAAAGGTTGCTGTATAATTTTTTAAAAACATGGGAATAACGTAAAATTTACTTAACTTATTTAACAGTTATTTTACTTAACTTATTTAACAGTTATTTTACTTAACTTATTTAACAGTTATTTTACTTAACTTATTTAACAGTTATTTTACTTAACTTATTTAACAGTTATTTTACTTAACTTATTTAACAGTTATTTTACTTAACTTATTTAACAGTTATTTTAATAGTAGTAAACAATGTGTCACATTTATCATTAGTGGAACACAATCGGACTTAGTTCATGTAAAGCATGTATATTGCTGGGAAGTAGATTGAGACCATTATTCTTTCTCATCTACATAGATGACATTGAATGTGTAATGGTATTGTTTGCAAGTGACACATCTTTATATGTTGTAGTTGAAACTATGTACATTCAATTCATCGATATTACTCAATATTGATCTTGGTAAAAATTAATGAATAGTCAAAAAATGGCTTGTGAATTTCAATCCCACTAAAACAGACTGTTACTTAATCGTAAAAATTAAAAACCTTTTCATCCCTCTTTTATTATTCGTCTATAAGATGTCGAGCTTCATAAACAATTAGTTGTTACAAATGCAAGTAATTTATCATGGAAACTACATGTAATAATATCAAAAACTCAATCGCCTAAGTATGATCTGAACACCAAAACTTACTCTGCACCTTACAAAATATTAATTTCTGTTTTGTGACATCCGTATTAAATACGCAGTCTTATTAAAATCCGATCCTAAGATCCGTTACCTAGTGTAGTGGTCTACATGATCGAGTCTTAGGATCTTAATTTAATCGGATTGATTAAATACGCAGACGTCATTAGCGACAATTTAGCAGGTTATTTATTTCATATTTGATCGATTGAATGATTATATAATGTTTAACGCCCCGTTCGAGAATCTTTCACTCATATGGAGACATCATCATTGCCGGTGAAGGGCTGCAAATTTAGGCCTATGCTCGGCGCTCAGGGCCATTGAGCAAGGAGGGATCTTTATCGTGCCACACCTGCTGTACCACGGGGCCTTGGTTTCTGCGGTCTCATCCGAAGGACCGCCCCATTTAGTCGCCTCTTATAACACAAGGGGTACTGAGGATCTATTCTATATCCGGGTCCCAACGGGGCTATATTTTATTGAAAGCTTTCAGTTAGAAGCAGCCAGAACAGTTACAGGCGGAAGGATGCCTTTTTATAGAAAAACAAAACAAAACAGAACAAAAAAAAAAAAAACAACAACAAAAAAAACCCAACAAAACAAACACCCCCCCCCCCCCCAAACCAAAACAAACAAACAAAATATATGCAATTCCAATGTTTTTGCCTAACGCGCTTCTTGAAGCACAAAAGTTTGCCAGTTTACTTTCGGAAGGTCGGTGGTCTCTTCCCGGGTACATTGTATCTGGGTTTTCTCCTCCACCAATAAAAACTGGACGCCACCAGATAACTGAAAAATTTTTGAGTGTGGCGTAAAACAATAAACAATCAATCTGGAAGTACATGGTGGCGTGAAGCGTCGCAGGTCATGCCCTTGCGTATTTTCGAAAAAAAAAATTGTATCGTACATCTGTTTGGTTGACTATTCTAACGTCTATAAATCTGAAATACATGCGATTCAATATGGTTCACTTTTAATTAAAAAAATATTTATACTTCCTTAAAGAAACATACGCACTGATAAAAGTAAAATATTTTTGTATCCTAACATGATTAATGTATTTATAAAGGCGATTTCTTATAACTCATGCAACGTAAACTATTTGATTACATCCCCTATGAAAGGTTGAATAATTTATTTCTTGGACATTTGCGTTTGACCTAAATTGTATAATGAATGCACTGCGTGCGCCTTCTTCATACGTGACCGGAAAGAAAAGAATGGCGTCGGTAAGGTTTGACAGTTCATCTGAGTAAAGTTGTTTATATTTGTTTGTGTTACGTCCCGTCCAGAATTTTTCACTCATATTGAGACGTTACCAGCTATAGGTGAAGTACCATAAATCTAGACCCATGCTTTACGCTCAGGGTCGTAGCAGTGAGGGTTCTTTAACGTACCAACGCCTATCGCGACACTGGACCTTCTTTTTTAAGGTCACATCCGAAATACACGTGATTCTCATTTCTAAATGCAGAGTTTTTCGCAAATGAGCAATCACTACCAATGTTCATGTCTTGGGTTTGACGCGCCCATGGCACGAGCCGGACTTTCCGGTTTCAATTGTTTGTTTTATTTTATGTCCTGTTGAGAAATTGAGACTCACATTGTCACCAGCTGTAGGTGAGTACCACAAACCAATGCTTAGCGCTCAAGACCGTTGCAATGAGGGTTCTTTAACGAGCCAACGCCTGCCGCGATACAGGGCTTCCGTTTTAAGGTCATACCCGAACAACTCGTGATTCTCACTTCTAAATGCCGAGTGTTTGGCGAAGGAGCAATCGCGGGAGCTCAAACTCACGACCTCCCGGTTACGAAGCGAACCCTCTACCACTGAGCTACCGCGACCGGTAAGGAATCTATTATGCTAAATCATGTGTAAACTTTAATGCTCAGGCCCAAGAACTGCTTGAAAAATAACACGTGGTATGCTAAAAAGATGTGGTCAGCACTCGGCACATATCGGAATGAAGCATGTTTTGAAATATCTCTACAACCGAAGTTTTTTGTATGCATATTTGATACTGTTTTTGATTCAATTTTATTCATATATAGAATACCGCAGTATTGATATCTCAATTCTATCATATGTACATATATGTACCTTTCATACATGTATAACTTGAGCAGTTTGCTATATATAATTAGAGGTGGACTAACGGACAGAGCCTAGACTCCGTATCTGCTTTAGTGTGAGAGAAAATCGTTTTGAGACAAATCTCTTTTTGATTTACAACTATCTATTTTCACCAACCAGATATATTTTGTAATGCAGGAAAGAGATAATTCATTAAAAAAGACATCAAGCACAATTGAACTTTTTAATAATGCATCTAACGGGTGGTGATATATTTTTTCGGAAAAAATTTCTTCCGTTTTGTTGCTCGTTTACAACTGCTTTTCGAAAACCTTTTACGCGATGGTTTTGGTGTTCTACAATCCAAACGATATGTGTCAATGTTTTAAACACTGACAACAAATATGTCGCAAAATTAAAGCGTTCTTCTGCAGCAAAAACCTGGTTCGTTGGTTCGCCTGTGCAGTATTGGTTCTTTGTAATGAGCTCTACAAACAGCACCAGAGCCATATTGGAGGTTCTAAATGCGGTCTTGTTGGGGGTTCCAAATTCCTGTCTGAGATAGTATATGAATAGTATGCAACAACCTCGCTCTCAATATCGTTTTATGCGTCACTCATATTGTGATCACCAAATTTTAGAAATTTGAAATTGGTTTACAGCATACACAGTATATTGGAGAAAGCCATCAGTAGTAACGATTTTCAAATTGTGATACACGTGTATTTAAAGTCTAAATACTCATACTCAACAATTTTCAAATCGTAAATATACTATTCAAAAAAGTAGGGGATATTGTATTTACAAGGATAATGAAATGCAGATCATGAGGTCAGGAAGGAAACAAATGACAGAAAAACATTAATGAAACATTTGTCAATTTATTCGAAACCCTGTGTACAGTCAGAAAAGGAAAGATTCTCCAGAATAAGGGTCAACACCAACACAGGGTCACACAGTAAATTTACCACCATTGTGAAACAGAGTCAGAAGCGGGCAAAACCCCCTCGGTTGGCCAGACGAGCTCGGATTCGGCGTGGCATACTCCTAACGAGACGTCACACGTCATTTTGGGGAAGGTTATTCCATTCCTGTTGCAATGTTGCAGTAAGTTCTTGGACAATGGCAGGAGGTTGTTGACGTTGGCGTAGCCGCTGTCCAAGCATGTCCCAGACATGCTCGATGGGGGAAAGGTCCACAAAAGACAGGCCATTACCGTAACGCCATTACTTTAGTTATATATCATGTGCTTGCACTAGTACGCATTCTTCTTATCACAAAAAGAAGTTGAATGAAAACTAAAATGTATTTGTACGTTTAATAAATGTGAAGATACAAGCGCTTCCTTCACTTAACACGTGTGTTGTTATAGTTGTAAATAATCTATGTTCGTTTGAGTGAAACGACTTAAAACATAAGTTGGAATATTATATAATTAAAGCAAAAATTCCTTAGAACATTCGTTTTAAAGAATAAGAAATATTAAATTGGCATTGGATATGATATCTTTAACCCCCAACAAGAAAATCTTCCAACGGAAATGCCATGTTTTGCATTTTAAATCAAAGTATCATATTTAAAAGAATATCGAAATAGTTTCACTGAAAAAAAAAATCTAAAGACGTCAATCAAAGTTGGAAAGTTGAACGTAGTGTTAATGGACATAGAAACGCAGCAACTGCCGATGAACAGATAACAAACTCAAAACTAATACTTCTAATTTTTAAGTGAAATTTTAACATTTGTTTGTGGTTTATGGAAAAACCTTAAATAGGTTTCTACATGGTACATCGATTACTTTAGCACCGATAAGTATTCAAATATATGTGTAAATCCTCCAAGAAGCGCATGGTACAGATGAGATAAAATTTCACAAGTCGGTGCGACTTTTTCTGATCAGGATCAAAGAGAAGGATACTCAAGTAAGCCAACTAAAGTCGACTGTTTTTCTTTAACCAGATCAATATGAGGGTAAAAGCAAAATTAAGGAAAATGCCTTATTCAAGAAGCCGTGCGAATAAATTAGCGTCAATGGGGGGATGTTCTTCACTCTCTGCGCATGGGCGCACATCAATGTCTTCAACAAATTCAAGTTTGCTTTCTTAATATCATTAGTTCCTGTGATAAGCAGTAACGATTTCTCAAATGTACAGGAAATGGGCAAGACAGTATGCCACAAACTACTGAATAAACCGTGAAATTTGTCTTTCCTAGCCTTTTCCTGCTGTTTTAGTCAGTGTTAAAGTATGAACGATCAAGCGTTTTTCCCCCACTGGGATGTAATGCGCCAGCCACTGCAACCATCTGCTTTCGGCATGGGAACTTCTCTGCTTGATTTCAGGTAAGTCCGATACCATCAGTGGATCTTTCGATAAAAAGCATCTAAAAAAGCAAGGTCATTTTATTGTTAGCTTCCGAAATCAACTGACAAAATTCGCGTGCATGGCAAGAAGTGCATACTACATAAAACATTGCACGGTAGATATTCATTTAAAAATATATTTTAAAAAGCATTTCCACTTTTTTTCTAAAGTGGGTTGTAGTCCCTTAAACACAAGCATTTTGAAATGGAAAAAAAATGTAAACGATATTAAATGAAATAATATTAACACTACCAAGATCAAAATAATCGTGCAACAAATAACATTAATTCATAAAGACACAATAAAATTCTTGAGTATCAGTTGCTTTTTGAAATGTGATTTGAGCAATCACGAGAGGTATTTATTTTTTTTTTATTTCTTTTACTAATTTAGGTGCAACTCGTAATACAAAGGGATATAAAATACGAACTAAAATAATGATTGAATGATCAGGAATTGATTCACACAAATAAAAGGATTTCCTCAGTGTCTACCTTTACCTGTCAATGTCAAAGGATAAGTTCGTCAAATTACTAATTCATTGCTTCAGGTATTTACAATATATAAAGCTGTTTATATTCTGACAATATGGTGTAAATACCATAAAGGAAACAATTTTCTAATCCCAGTTTAAATGTTTTGTTAATAAATTTACCAATAATACTTCTTTTAGACAAAGTTTTAAAGAAAATTATGAAAGTAAAATTGAAATGGCAAAAAAGTATTTCGTTAATTTAAAAATCAAATGAAATTTGATAAATTTAATGGGATACTATAAATATCTTTATCGTGTATAAAATATTGTGCAAGGTAATGGTATTACCTGAAGTTGAGGAATCAGGTAATTTAAAAATAGACTTATAGGGAAACTGTCAAATATAGATGTCTCATTATCTGTAAGCTGAGAATATTTAAATGTATAAATACCGCCTACTTATTACTTAAAACGATTTGATGTAAAAAAAAAAAAAAGAAAAAAGGGAATTAATTATATTGGAATAAAACGATTCGTAAACAAGACGCATAAACCTTGCATTTGTATAAGATAATTTCAGAAGATGTACTGATTGCTCTTAAAGTAGTTCAACCGCGAAGCCAGAGACGAGTCTTGGAAAAATCTTAACAAATGTTTTGTTTTTTTTAAATGACGTATTGCATAATGGTGCACAAGTGAATGGATTTGTAGAACAGTATTAAAGTACAAAAAAGATCGAACATTATTGTAAATCGTATCATTTACATCAAACATTGATTGAAGATGTATCGATAACAAACGGAAATACATTTCTCAATTAGAGAGAATGAGTAGTGTCACCAAGGGCATATTGTCTGCACACATCAAACTTGGCACAATGCAGGCGATTTTCCTGGTACCTTTGCAAGACTCCAAACTTAACAAGTTTATCTGACATTTAAACACAGGAAGTCTTGCAGACCTGAAGACCATTCTAAAGAAAAAAGGGCAAGACAACATCACCTTTGAACTATTTTTTTTAAAATACAGAACATTTATAATCATTACTTCAACATTCGAAAGAAAATGAAATTCTGTGCAATAGATTGTCCCTTACAACATGCTTTACTTACTATCATTAAATCTTGGGGGATGAAGCGCACAGATTAAACGTACTTTAAATTTTGTTCCATTTTTTGGTTTTAATTTGGTGTAAAAAGGGGTTTATTCAAGGAAAAGAAATATCAAGATCTTTCTAATTTTAATATTTGAAGTATGTAACATTACGTCCATCTCGTGGCTTTTTTTTTTTTTTTACATAAATAATAAGAGAAATCCCTGAAGACAATTTCATCTGCGACTTAGCGAGATTGTCGGTTGCAGATGACAGGAAAAATGGCTACTTCCTGTGAGGTATGCAGAATGTATAAGAAAGGTTTTGAAACGTTCGGGCACAAAGAGGGCATTTTATGCACCAATTAGTTAGAATTATGTAGCTATGGATAATCTGTCGGCTATATTTCACTCCCAACAGATTAGATTGTTAGAGACTAATAACATAAATGACTTTAAATACTGTAGCCATTGTACATGTCTTATTTTTACTGCAGTTTAAAATTCGCTCTATTAATCGTAGAAAAACAACCTTGAAATTTTAACTCCGGTGGATATTATCCACACACACACACACAAACACACACACACAAAACCCCTTGAATGAAAACCTGCGAGAAAACGAAGTTAGGCATGAATCTGTCAAAATAATCCGGGATGAATTGCTGTATACATAGTAAACAGGTAGGGAGGAGGGAACGAGAGATTCTAACAGCAACTCGTTTCAAATCGTCCGAGTCTCGATATTCTTAGCGGAGCTGATGTTTTTTGTACTGCTCTTTTGAGTCCTGTCCGAGGTATTCTCATGTTATTGGTTTGAATCCCAGGAAGGAGTGTAGAGTAAAACCTACATACCGAACGCCTGTGTCACAATGGACATGGCTAGTAGAAAAAGTCCACCTTATCTTGGTTGATCATCTGCTTATTGCTTATGTCTCAGTGAAGCCCCACCCTTGTGACATGGATAATTAAACAAATTAAACTGATCGTCTTTCGTTGATTTTAGATTGATAATTCATTCATAAATTCAGAAGTATTTATATCATTTTTATCCAGAAAACGTAATCAGACATACAGCTCCTCGTGCACTCCGTGAAGGATATTTATAAATTCTTTGTATTTCTCTGAAAGTAACCAAATTTCATCATGTGTGGCATATAAATCATAACAGAGTTTTCATGTCGAAAGTTGCAGCTTTTGCAATAAATTTTACCAAAATGTTGAAAACATAACATGCACAATGAAAATTTATTTTACTTAGAAATGATTAATTGTTATAAACAATATTAATATCAAGAAAATTACAAATTCTATTAACTGTCTCGGAAAATATTATTCCTATATAGCGCTATTTACAATCATGACAGGATCAAGACATTTATGAGTGCACAACAGCTAATAAACATCATTAAAAAATTAGAGAAGTAACATTTAAGCAAAATATACTTAGCTTCTTCTTAATATGATGTATTATACCAACTGTTAATCTAAGAATGCTAAATGAACTTTTTCATATGAAATTACAATACGCAAACACATATAATACTTTTCTACCGTATTTAAAGATATTTAGTGTTTAGCATTATTGTTATAAAATTTCAATAAATAAATAAATACATAAAATAAAATAGAATAAAATAAATTTTAAAAAGTTGTTATCATCTGTTTGCTCTCTGTGTATACGAACTTTTAACAAAAATTGGCATGTCTTTTTTATATGGATACGCAATATATATATATATATATATATATATATATATATATATATATATATATTACAAAGCCGATTGAGTAAAGACTCGACTAGTTTTTTCAATTTTTCAATTCTTCAGGAGTATACTCCTGAAGAATTGAAGAAACTAGTCGAGTCTATACTCAATCGGCTTTGCAATATTTTTATTATACTACTAGTTGTGTAGATTTTCTATACTTATTTCTGGATTATATATAGACAGTCCAAAGGTTAAACTTCAGTTGCTTTACGACGATAACAAACAGGTTCTACGACACGTCGGCACGGACATTTCCACGAAGTGGTCTTGGATGTGGAAAGAAACCTATGTGTCCAAGTGAACTACCACAATACCCTCCTTCAAATACAACCACTGCCGATCTTGAGGATCGAACCCGAGTCGCAGCGATGTGCGTCAACCACTACGTTACATCATACCGCGAGTATAACGTGTTATTCATCTTTGAAATAAGATATCAGAATCAAAGCCAATATATATCTGATAATAACAAAAGTATTGCTCTTTCACAACCCGTATAACTGTGTGGGTTTACACTGTATGTTTGACGAACTGTAAATTTTAGACCATATGGTACGATAACCATTCGTGTATTAAAATATCACAGTTAAGTCTGTAACAACTCAATAAAATGGTATTCGGTCAATGTCGCAATATAACTTCTTGTATCTATTCTGACATCTTCCACCAAGTCCAAGATTCATGATTCACCATCACATGTCTCACATCATCAAATTTATCACAAACCTCATTTCTCGCCGTCACATTTGTCATATACTTTTATATTTCTCACACACCTCATTTCCCCACACACCACCACATTTCTCATATACCACCATATTTCTCACAAATCCTCACGTTTCTTACACACCACATTTCTCACACCTCCACCAATTTCTGACAAACTATCTTATTTCTAAACCGATCGCAGTTGCTCAGTGGTAAAGCGTTCATTCGTAACCGGGAAGTCGTAAGTTCGAGCCACGCTCGTACCATAGCTGCATCAAACCTAAGACGTAAACGGAGGTATTCCGTGGGAATCTGGGTTAGAATAGGTCCTCATTACCACTATCGTAAGTAAATCGTAAATGGGGCGATCCTTCAGACGAGACCGAGGTTCCGTGTCACAGCAGTTGTGGCACGATAAAGAGCCCTCGTTGCTCATAGGCCGCAAGTGCCGAGCATAGGCTTAAATTTTGCAGCCCTTCACCGGCAATGGCGAAGTCTCTATATGAGTGAAAAATTCTCGAGAGGGACGTTAAACAATATACAACCAACCAACCAATCAACCAACTTAAACATGGGTAGTGATTGCTCTTTCGCCAAACGATCAACATTTGGAAGTGAGAATCACGGGTCTTTCGGATATAACCTTTGACCTTAAAGGTAGCTCACTACACCAAGGCTTGTACACGTCACATGATGGCGATTTAAATGCATTGTGAAATTGTTTGCATCTATCGAATTCCCTGTATATCATCACACTTTAGTGGTTAAAGCATCCTGCTGGTGAACCGGAGATCTCAAATTCAAATCCGCCAGTCTTTTGTATCATATATCATTATATTTTTCATGATCAAATCATTATGTGCTGATTTGAGACACTCTCTCATGGTGTAATGAGATACCTTAAAACAAAGGTCCCATGTCGCGACAGGCGTTGGCACGTTAAAGAAACCTCACTGATAAAGACTAAGCGGTAAGCATAGGTCTGAATTCTGGTATATCACCTACAGCTGGTAACATCTCAGTATGGATGACAAATTCTCGAAGGGACAACCAACCAACATACCACCACATTTTTCACACACCACCACATTTCTGTGAGAGATGTGATGGATTACACACCCTTTTGACTTGGGCGGATGCTGCTCTGACATTTTCATATGTCTCAAGGTTTACACTGAGACATTAGAAATGCATGTACTGTTAAAGTGATGCTTCTGTGTTACCTTTTCAACGTAAAATGAACAATGTTTGGTTGACAAAATCTTACTTGACACGACATTTCGTTGCAGGGTAAAGAATGAAATTACATCATGATTTTAAATATTTCACATTTCATCGACTTGTGCAAAAACAAATCTTGTTAAAAAAAAAAAAGAATAACAGTAAATTTCGTCAAAATACTATATTTATACGAAACGTAAAAGACCGATAATGTTCAAATCGATGCCTTTTCTTTTTGCGGTTAGAAAAAGTCAATGAACACGTTTACCGTTTACTTAGTGTAAAAAAAAAAAAAAAAAAAAACCACCAAAAAAAAAACCCCCCAAAAAACCAACCAAAAAAAAAAAAACCAACCAAAAAAAAAAAAACCAACCAAAAAAAAAAAAAAAAACCAACAAAAAAAAAAAACAAAACAAAAAAAAGAATTCATAACTTTCATAAACAAAATAATAATAAATAGATAAATAAAAAATAAATAATAATAATAAAATAATAAATAATTAAAAATACCACCACCAACGTGTTTTGTTAAAATCCAATATTACACAACGTACATAATGTAGTTTACAGGTTGATTACGTATTGAGTTGAGTATTTTTATTTTTAAAGGTACTTCTGGTTGATTTGGCGTTTGAAACTATACTAGAAATTAAAAATGATTAAGATCATGATTATATAAACAATATATAAACATGGAGTGAGGTACCTCTGGCTGATTTGCTCATTTGAAACTACACTAGAAGTTAAAAATGATTAAGATTATAATATATATAAACATGGAGTGAATAGAGGTCACTTGAGCTTTTGGCGTAGGTGAACTATAATACATAAATAACATGTCAGGAACAAGGATGTATAAAGTTAGGAACGTCAATCAATCTTATTTGGTCAACGGTTTCAGCCCCGACATGATAAAAGTTTATCTCAAGAGACAATGATGCATACAAATTTGAAGCACAAAGATGGCTCTGTCACGTAGGTTAATTCTGTGCGGAAGCCGATTGCTGCCAGGTACGAAAAATATTTTGTCTGGCAGACGCCAAATTAATTTCTGGCGGTCTCTACATAATTATCTGGTGGTCGCCACATAACATTATCTGGCGACCGTCATGTAAACGTTTATCTGGCGGCCGCCACATCCGCCGGATAACTATAATGCGGCCGTCAGGTATTATATTTTTAACGCCTGGCACCAACCGGCTTCCGTAGTTCTGTAGGTATCTTTATCGTATTTCATATTAGATTTTACATAAATAGCTCGTGAGTGATTAACCTTGACTGATTATTTTCCCAATTTCAAAAAAATATCTTCATCCTTTATTTCAGATTTATTAGAGTCATTATCGATAAAATATTCATACGGTTCCCATTCTGTTTTAGTGAATTCGCTAATTTTAAGTTACCAAAAATGTAAGCGTAAATAACTCGGACTATAATCAGTATTGCTTTTCAAAAGTATATTTTTTGGCAAAATTTATTAAAGTGATTTACAGTCATTCAATAATTTGAATAAGAAAAGTAACGACATTTCAAATGCCATGAATGTGCCATGATTTGTGATTTAAAGCAAGTATTTTTAAATATTAGATTGTTTTCAATATCCAGATCTTGTTGAAAAGATAGATAAAACCAAATGAATTGGATAACAAGAGGTCCATGGGCCACATCGTTCACCTGAGTCTCCTTTGCCCTATTGTTGTTCAGCTATTGTGATTTGTAAAAAAGATTTTTGATCAACCTCTGTTCTCATGAACAGTTTTGATCCCATATTGTGGCTCTACCTTAAGCCCTCAAAGATCACAACATAACTGAAAATGAATTCACATAACACAGAGATGCCTCAACACCTATATGACTAATTTACTGTCCTGGATAATACCAAGGTCACAAGATCATAGATCATGGTATGATGCGAAACACCTTGCCATAAGATTTTCTATACATGGAATATGAAAACTCCATCTTAAATAGTTCAGAAGATATTGAATACGTAAGATTTTAAAAGTAGGTCAAAATTCCAGGTCAAGGTCACAAGCCAAACAATAACCTATAACAAGGTATAATCTATATACAAAATATGTAAGCTCTGCCTTAAATCGTTCATGAGGTATTGATTAGGCCAGATTTTTTGTAAAAAGTAGGTCAAAGTTACAACATCAAACACGATTGTATCACAATGTCTTGTTAAAAAAGAGAATCTACATATGAAATATGAAAGTCCTACTTTGAATAGTTCTGAAGATATTTAACAGGTGACATTTTCTTAAAAGTAGATCAAATTCCAGGGTCACGAGGTCAAAGTATGAAATGAAAGGTCTTGCCATAAGGAATCTATATAAATATGAAAGTCAAATCTAAAATAGCTCAGGATATGTGTAATAGGGTATGTTATCTTAAAAGCAGGTCAAATTCCAAGGTAGCGAGTTCAAAGGACATAATGAAAGGTCTTCCCATATTTTATATATATATATACAAGAATAGGTAAGGTTTTTATTAAAAGTAGGTCAAACGTTCAGGTCAAAGTCACATGATCTGAAAGCCCCAATTTAATTAATTCAAGAAATATTTTTCAAGACATTTCCTATATATATCAGCATATAAAACTTTGATCCCCTATTGCAGCCCCATCTTACCTCCGAGAATCATGATTTGAACAAACTTTGAAGCTTCCATTAAAATTTCAAATTTTCTGATCCAGGGTTTTTGAGAAGATTATTTCCTATACATCAACATGTAAAAACTTTGATCCCCTATTGTGACCTCGCCTTACCCCCGGGGCCATGATTTGAACATATCTGAATCTACTCTACGTCAGGAAGCTTTCAGGTTTTTCACTTTGGCTCTTGGTGAGAAGATTTTTAAAGATTTTCCAAATATAACTTAACGTAAAATTTTGATAACCTATTGTAGCCATACCCTACCCTCAGAGGCTATGATGTGAACAAACTTGAATCTGCACTATGTCAGGAAACGTACGTGTAAATTTCAAATTTTGTAGCCCCAATGGTGCGTGAGAATTTTTTTTTAAATGACCCACCCTATTTTTGCCTTTTCGTGACTATCTCTCCTTGGAAGGGATATGACCTTTCATTTAACTAACTCGAATACCCTAGGATGATTTGTACCAAATTTGATTTGAAATTGGTCCAGTGGTTCTGGAGAAGATGAAAATGTGAAAAGTTTACGGACAAACAGAAGACAGACAAGGTGATCAGCTTTCAACTCAGGTGCGCTATAATGAAATATGCTATATTAAACTGGAGAAGCTATTCGTTATCAAACTTTTGTGGGTGCATCTGTGTCTAAACGTTCGCCAATTTTCATACATCTGTACTTGCATTTAGTAGTTCGTTTTATGCATGTTCTATCTTTATCATTTACAATGCCAAGTATTCTACCATTTTGCCAGATATTAGGCACTTAAATTGGATTGAAGAAGATTACCCCCCCCCCCAAAAAAAAACAACAACCAAAAACAAGAAAGAAAAAAAAACCCACCAACTAACACCCCCTAAAATGCAAACAACAAGCCATGGCGCTTTAACTCTGATTAACCTCCAACTACAAGACGCAAGGTACAGACGCAAGCAAGAAATATCACAAAGGAATATTAGTGTACAAATGATTTCAACTTCTGTGTTATGAAATTATTCGACTTGGAGCACTATCACAAACTCTATCATCCTCTGCTGATTCCATCATGCCAATGATTATTGTAGAATACTCCAAAAGTTACTCTGTCATCCAAAAGGCAAAATGGGTAATCTTTTTAAAATGTCTGAGAAAGACTGTGGCATCACATGAAAATCATCGCTGAAAGTGTACTTCTGTTGGCATATTATGTGTCCTCCTTTGAAAAAGAGGGGGCATATTGGTTTGTACCTGTCAGTCGATTAGTAGAACAAGTGTTGTTCGCTCAATATCGTGAGAATCTTTTGCTTGATAAACATGAACAATCCCTATTGATTTTCAGGTTACAATGTCAAACTACTCTGGACATAAATAAAATATTGTCCGTTCATTAACATGAGAACCTTATGCTTGATAGACATCAAACCTGGTCAAAGGTATACCTACGAAATAGATTACTCCTATTGATTTTGAGGTCATAAAATCAAAGATTAATGTCATCCTACTCCCGATATAAGAAAATATCGTTTACTCAGTATTTTGAGAACCTTTTACTTAGTATACATGTGTAGCGGTCAGACGGGTTCGAATGCGGTTGGCCAGTTAACTCAGTTAGTAGAGCACCAGACTAGGGATTCTGAGGCCCGGGTTCGAGTCCCTGTCTGGTCCGTTGCATTTTCTCCCTTTCTATTACATTTGGTGCCATTGACTATTAGCAAAGCAACCTGGGTTGTGTGTCTTCGAGGACGAAGACAATTTAAAGAGTGAGAAATGTAGTGGTCAGTCGGGTTCGATCGCCGGTAGCCAGTTAGCTCAGTTGCTAGAGCACCTAGCTCAAGATTCAGGGGGCTCGGGCTTCAATCCCGATCTGTTCCGTTGCATTTTCTCCCTCCCTGTTACATTTGGTGCTACATTCCCCCCTCCTGAAATTGTATTACTTGTATCTGATTAATAGGTGGCTCTTATTTTTCACTATCATCATATACATTCTAAATTTTACCCCTTTCCATAATGCCTCACAGGAGAGGGCATATTTGTTTATAAAACATTTCTTGTTTATGTAATAAATAATTAAAGGAGGCACTCTACATCGTCATAATGGTCGTCTTCTTTAAAACCATGAATGAAAAAAATATATATCACAAATATTTGTCAATTTATTTTAAATTCAATGCATAGCTGAGTAATTCGGTATGATTGCACATCGACTATTGAAATGTAGATTGCGAGTTCTGAGTCCAGCAGGGTTTTAATTTTTGTCAGAATACTTTCTATCAAAACTATATTTCTTGACTAAATAACGTAAACCGAAAGTCTTTAATGTCAAACTAGTGTTGTACAAATCCTCCAATTTTCATCCATATCAAATTTCTCTGGTGTAACATTCCTCCTTAACGGTACATACGCCCGCTTTACGTGTGCTTATTTACTGAAAAGCTAAACGACAGAAATGAAAGTAAAATATAAATATAATTTTTTTTTTTTTTTGCTTTTTGAAAATACAAGGGGATATGAACTACGACGCTTCACACCGGCATACTTTTCACGAAACGCTAACGCTCATGTATAAATGAAATGAAATCAACTTGGGGTTGACATAAGAACCAAATTCAGAAGTTAAGGTCACGTGCAAGTTTGGTTAGGGTTACGTGTGGGCTTAGTTAAGATTACGTGTAGGTTTAGTTAGGGCTATAGGGTTAGTTACGGTTACTTGTATGGTTAGTTAAGATTACGTGAAGGGTTAGTTAAAGTCACATGTAGGTTTAGTTAGGGTTACACGTAGGGTTAGTTAAGGTAACATGTAGGGTTAATTAAGGTCACGTGTAGGTTTAGTTAGAATTACGTGTAGGGTTAGGTATATTGGTTAGGGTTAGAAGATAGAAGTTAAAGTAGGTTTTAAACGATATCAAGTCACCAGACCTCGATCCTCATGTCTTCAGTGGAAGCAATATACACGATGTTTCGAGATCAATGGTTTCAACAATAAAGATATTAATGCCAAAACTGTCAATATAATTTTATGATCAGCGATACTGACACTATCCCGACATTTTCAAAGCTATATATGCCGTAATCTTTGGATATTATAATAAGAATTAAAAAAAATGTACTTCATTTCTTTATAACTTTATGCAAACTATGCAATTTAACTCAATAGGATTAAAAAGTCGATTTAATGAACGCCCCTTTTCCAAATTTCCGCCCCGTGGGGATCCGGGCTGTTAGAATATATCCTCAGTACCCCTTGCTTGTCGCAAGAGGCGACTAAATGGAGCGGTCCTTCGGATGAGACCGCAAAAACCGAGGGGGTCACAGCAGGTGTGGCACGATAAAGATCCCTCCCTGCTCAAAGGCCATATGCACCGAGCATAGGCCTAAATTTTGCAGCCCTTCATCGGCAATGGTGACGTCTCCATATGATAAACAACATATAATTAATCACTCAATCGAAATTTCCATGACCATGTGACATTGAAAGTCGACATTTACATGGTGACGTCAAAGCGTGGACTGCCTGGAGATAGACTGTTAGCGGGGCACATTCAGCGTTAAAAGACAGTCAGACGGAAAACAGTAGAGAGAACCACTTTAAACAAGGTAAAGGGGGGCGGGTAAATTTCATGTTTAACATGAAATCACCATTCAGTTCGACTACACACTGTAAACGATATCCTCATCTCCCATGAAGTTTCTAATAATATTTTTCTCTCGCGCTTGTGCATATCCACCATAAACGTCATTCCTTCATAAATATGCATTAAAAAAATCATTGTTTTCTCCTTGCATTTTAAGTAGACAATTACTCTTATAATACCCGTATATAATTTGTCGAAGTTGTCAAATCGTATTATTTTTCATAGTTAATCATAATGACAAATTTTTTGTTCTGGTTTTTAACATCGATAATGTTTAATACGGCACATATACTTCTAAATAAGAAGCAATGTACACAACACCTCGATGTTGTCCTAAGCGCCGAGCATAGGCCTAAATTTTGCAGCCCTTCACCGGCAATGGTGACGTCTCCATGTAGCAATGTTTACAACTCTGACTAGATCACAAAAGATGCATGTATGTAAAGGCTGTCGACATCGTTTTCGAGTAGATTGTTTAAAAGTATAAAACGATCTTGTTGACTGATTGTTTGTTTGTTTTACGTCCCGTCGAGAATTTTTCACTCATACTGAGACGTCACCAGCTGTAGGTGAAGTACCACAAATTTAGACCAATGCTTAGCGCTCAGGGCCGTAGCAGTGACGGTTCTTTAACGTGCCAACGCCTACTATAGGACCTCCGTTTTTAAGGTCATATCCGAAAGACCCGTGATTCTCACTTCTAAATGCCGAGCGTTTGGCAATCACTACCTATTTTTCATCTTAGGTTTAACGCGGCCATGGTACGAGCGGGGCTCAAACTCACGACCTTCCTGTTACGAAGCGAACGCTCTAACCACTGAGCTACCGCGACCGGTTTAAAACGATCTTGTAAATATAATAAAATCAGGCGTCACGCTAATATTTTAATGTTAAAGAATCCGATAAAAATATTTAAAGAAAAAAATTGTTAAAAAATATAAATTCGCTGTATACTCCTCAAAAAATCACAATCAAGCAAAAAGTAGAATTCACCACAAGATAAAAACTTACTTTATCTCGGATCGCGCCCATTTCCTGCACACTATTCAATGTACATACGTCCTTCAGGAGAGTGATTAAGTAATCATCAAATGGAAATTTCCGCAATTTAGTAGTATGCCTATAAATCTTCGTACGGATTTGAAATAATTTCTTTCTATATTTTAATTTTTTCCCTACATTCCGGTTTAACAAGGATAGCATGAATACTCTAAACAAAACTTTATAGAATCCCTTCACACTTTACTCATTATAAAATAAGGAATTCAAAACAATTTCAGTCATATTGAAAAAATCCTAAATTAATTTATATTAAAAGATCAATTTCAAAATTACCACCGAATCATGAATTACATTAGTATTCATATAGTTTCGGGCCAAATAAAAAAAAAAAGAAGATTATAATAATAAAACAAGTTGTCATTTTTTTTTTTTACTTCATAACTTGCAACCATAAAGTCGATTTAAACAGTGTAAGATTTAGAATTTTTTTCACCGTCTTAATACATTGCGCAATACTTCAATAATTATGAATGATAAAATTCTGTTTATGGGGGCTGTCACCATACGTGGCTGCGGTGAACAAATTTGGGCCAAATATGAAGGCAGTCAGATCAATTAAAGTCTACGTGATTGATTCTTTCATTAGTATGATTATTTATGATAATGTATAATTTACTCTCATCATTACATCGAATTAATGTCAAGTATTGTTAGGAGAACGTGGTTTAAGGTATGAAAACGGGTTTACCGTGATAGTTTCCTTTTCATTCACCAGGTCCCAGGTGATTAATTATTTCACTTCGTAAAATTCCATGTTTTGTTACAAATATAGTCCTTTGGGGGGATAAATTTCAATTCGGTGAAAAATAGCGATAAAATGCAGATGTACGCCTCCTTAGTTTTGATGTTTCTGAAATAAATCATTTTCTCACAATTTTTGATGTCATTTTAAATTTTAATCTCTAAATATATCATGATACTGGACAAATCTGGTTTGAATAGTCTTGTTCCTAACCAGTTCTGGGGGCTAGACGTCAATCAGAAATACTGTTTAAAAAAAGTAAATTTTAAAGCAAGAACGTCTACCATATGTCTTGTTGTGGATATCATTCTCAACAAACTAAGTTGATGGAGAGCTGCACCTTGATTAGGTGTTCCGTCCATTCTGTTCATAATAGATTCATTGGCCATGTGTGTCAACATATACGACACAGATCATAAGGCCAGTTAAATTAATAGTGTAAACAGGTTTCTGTGGAATTTGAATAGGGCCACGTAGTTCACGATCTGTTTTTGTATTCTTATGAGGTAGTATTTATTCAAAAACTTTGACATGAACAGAAAAAAAATTCTTGCAGTGGCCTTCAACTTGAATTTACATATGTTTTATCTAGTAACAACACTCACTTTCATCCATTTGTCGATTCGATATACACTAGTGAACTCGAAATTAAAGATATCACAGAGTCTTCCATATCTGCTTCATATTTAGATTTTTTATTGAAAATAGACTTTAACAGCAAACTAACAACTTAGCTTTATGACAAACGGGGTGACTTCAGGTTCTCCATTGTCAACTTCTCATATCTGTGTAGCACCCTACATGTGCAATACACAAGACTGGTGCAATACACGAGAGCATGTTCTGCATATGATAATTTTTTTTTAATTCGAGGCAGGCTGACAAATAAGTTGATGTTACAGGAGTTTCTAAAGTCAGCATTTCGCAAATTCTGTGCCATTATGATGTTCTAATTGCAAAAATAATCTGTCATTAAGCCGAATGCTGTCTGACGTGTTTCATACCAATTGTTAGGCCGTTCTTTACATGGTGTTTTTAACTGCGGATTACTCAGTTTACCTGACTAAGATATAGAGCTATAAGTTATTTTTATACCTTGTGCATGTCCTCTCTCCACAGCTCCATATATTGACCTGTTTAATGACCGTCTTGTCATTTTTGGAATTTCTAAATATGTTTGATTAGGTACACCGAATTAGATCTTGTTTATCTTCGCTGTGAATATACATGTTCATTGAACTCCCCTGTACACTTGCATGATAACTAATGAAAAAAGGTGTATATTCTGTTTTAATTCAATATCATATTTCAGATCTTTCAGTTGATACGACAAATGAACTGATTTGAAATATCTAAGTGAAAAGTGGAAATCAAATAAAAACGGGAAAACAGAACCAGTGTCAATAAGATGTTTTCTATATCGATCATACCAATTGCTTCCGAGCTATTTTCACCTAAATGCTTTGATTGATTGATTGATTGATTATTTATTGCTTTCCGCCACACTTAAAAATTTTTCAGTTATCTGGTGGCGTCCAGTTTTTGTTGGTGGAGGAGAGAACAAAGATACAATGTACCTGGGAAGAGACCACCGACCTTCCGCAAGTAAACTGGCAAAAGACTAGATTTATCCCGTATGATATTCGTTTTATCATACTTTATCTGTTTAGAACATATTACGTTGTATATTAGCCTTGTTTCAGTGATCTTGTCTAAAGAAAACGACAGCGAAAAACGCGAAATTAAAACATGTGGGCAAAATTACCCAGTATGAAGTTTGTTTTCTGTTATCAAAAAAATATATTACTTCGTTTCGTAATGCCTCTTGAAATACAATAGTTTTGAATGATAAATACAAAAACAAAAACTTTTCTAAAAATACGCAATGTATGACATGTAATAAATTATATAAAAACTCTTCTGCTTACTTGAGATTTGCTACAAAACAGCTGTATAAGGAAACGATAACAGCAATACCCAAAAATGTTGTGGTTTGTCGCGTATATATCAAATATGCAATTGATCTTCCTGAATTAAAACAAAACAGGGGATTTTATTTAAATGAAAAGAATAAAAAAAATTGAAACATAATAAATACTTCTAAGAAACCTATAAATACAAAAATAACAGCTAGGGTTCTATATTGTTAATGTTGAAGGTTTGCATAGATTCACGTATCGACTGTCCACGTGGTACTATCCCGTACTTATAACTCAGTCTGATAACATATTTATTATATCAGCTGGTGTTTACGATTTTATTAAACATGAATCAAATATACTGTCCAGCATTTCCAAATTCTATGACATCTCGGATTGTCACGTACTGGAGTCACACTATTGCCTGTTCAAAATGTTGATGAATGTATTATGGAAGTTTTATGACAATCAAAATTAGTTCATGAAATGATTCTTTGTTGATAGACTGAGTTATTAGGTACAATACGTAATATAGAGGGCTGGTCTTACATCTAGATCTCTCACACTAATCTATGCATGATTCAAAGTTTAATATTTAGTCTTCAAAAAGTATTTCAGGCTATCCGTTTCATGAAAAAAATATCTCGAGCATCTCGCAAGATAGTTCGTAAAATGACGGGTCAATATTTTGTTTACAAAACTTTTTGTTTACAAAACTTGATCAACTAAAGTAATACTATTCTTTGAAATATGTTTTGAAGAATTTACTGTGAAAAGGATACAGCAGTGTATACACGAAATGTAGGAATGGAAAGACCAGTCTTGTTTTCATTGCTCTACAGAAAAGTACAGAAGAGCTTTACAATGCAAATATACTGGACCCAAAATCAGTGAAAAATAATATATAAATACAGATTGATTTAACTCAAATCGAGATTTAATTCAGAAAAAAAAAACGTAAATAAAGATTTAAATCGAATATAGAGATTTATTTTTCTTAAAAGTTTTGGTTTCTAGAGATAATTCCATTGGTGAAAGGTACATTCGTTCAGAGTATTTGATGCAATTCAATACTTTCTAGTTGCTTTTTTTTATTACTCCCCATTATCCCAACAGCGGTCGGAAAATGAAGAATTTCCTATTGCAGTGATTATACAGGGTTTTTCTTTGTTATGTTAAACGAGTTGATTTGATAAAGACTTGTTATTTGTTAACTAGATATTCACCTGTATAACTTTGCTAAGGTGCAAATTCAGGTGTAAAGCTTCTATGGATAATTCCATTCGCATACGGCTACTTTTTTCACAGTACGTAACGTAGATCACATAGTGTAAATCTAGAGTTCTTATGCGGCTGATGTCTGGCGATTTGGTCCACATAGACAACATGATCTAAACAAGAAGCTGAAGCTTTGTTTTGCGGACGATAAGTGCTCGATATTTTCAGAATGTAAGCAGTTATGAGGTAAGCGCTACGTTACGCGGCAATCTCAAACCTTTATAATACTTTAAATTTCAATGCCACCTCGCGTCATTGGCTTTTTCCGGTTTGGTACTATTCAGTGCATTAACGTCTGCTTGTGTACGTTCTAATCATATAACAACCAGTGCCGAACATTTCAAAACAAGGTAAGCATTGATGATTTGAAAGTATACCTAACAGATAGGAAGAATTATTCGTTATAATTCAATACTCCGTCGATAGTAAAAAATATGGAAAGGTGTAAAAGATGCAGCGAACAACATTTAAGAAATTCACACCATACGACCAACGAAAGGTCATAACGTAAATCAGCAAGGCATCACCTTCTTTGTTCTCAACTGAATGGCAAAAGCATCTTTAACATGAAGGAACTGACTGCTGTGCAATGACCAGTACTATTACAATCTGCATGGGTCAAGCCGTGCACATTTTAAATGCGTACGTGTCGTGGATTATCATTGGGGCCCTATTGACTTGTATCACACGGTACGTGTTTCGTTACACCTTTTGGGGTAACTTGCACTGTTCATTGATGGTGGATCAATACTCCTAGCACTACCTTGGTTAGCGTCATCGATGAGCTATCTGATTGCACTATTGTCGTAAGTGATGGCTGTGATTGTCTGATTATCTATTTTCAAATATGAAGTACACGAAAAGTGTCAGCGAAGTTGGAAGGCTTAATAATATTAACCATTCAACATTTAAATGGATGTGCACATATATTTTTTTTTTCATTTCATTTTTCAAAACCAGTTTCGTGAGGTGAAAAATATTGTTTACTAGTATTTGAATACACAGCAGACGAAAACGAACAACCAAGTTATGCCAAAATAAATTGTTTAACGAACAGTAAAAGGTAATACTGCAAATTTTACATATAAAATTTTGTAGTCTATGTCATATTTCATAAGATATATGATACATCCCTTTACGTCGCACACTTTGTCATTTGCACAGCTGCAGATGTACTTGAAATTGCCACTTTCATTGTGATAAATGGAGATTTCATTTTTCTTAAATTTACTGTTTTAAGGAGTAGTTTTTGTCTAGTGTACAGCATGTAATACCGTCAAGTTTCTTTAATAACAACGGAAGTCAGACTCTCAACGAAACGTGTATCTACTAGATCAGGACTAAAATTTATTTCTACTTGAATTCAATAATTGATGATTAAAGAAAACAGCTGTCCGATGAATGGATTTCGTAAGGAAGTATAGTAAAATGCGCAAACATATTATGAATATTTCCAAAGAAACGTGAATTTTACAGGACGTGGAGAAATAATGCATCAACAAAAATGAAAATTGTGACGACGTCATATGGCACTTGCATAAAAAAAAAAAAGTTGATAGAAATGAAACAATCAAATTGCGTTTTACAAGTGAAGTTATATCTATAAATATTTAAGAAAAAAATATATCGTTTTTTGAGTTTACACCAGCATAACACGTTTCATGATAAGTATACTGGAGGTAGAGCATCGCAGTTCATGCCCTCGTGTATTTTCAAAAATTATTCTTTTTTAAATATTTACATTATATTTTCATATATGTTGGAATTTCCAGCTGTAATAGATAGACGTACTATATTAATCAAGAGTCATACACATTATTCACATTTGCATCATATTCATGAGAAAATGAATATTATTGCAATTGGTAAAGATAAGATATCGAAGGCTATATATATATAAGAAGAAACGCATAGTGCAATTTCATATTCATTTTAAGACATAATTGATTTACAGGTATCACAAAAAATGATGTAAATGCTGGGTTAATAGTCAAAGTATCACAGCCATCAATAATAATTCGTCATTAACTGTTCAAGGTCACCCACGTTAACCGAATATCTAGTGTGCTTCTCACAGCACCAATGACTGCCTCACAACGTCTTCGCATGGACGCAATTAAGTCTTTTAAACTATCGAAGGATGTCGTTCCAAACTAACTGCAGGGCTTGGGTCACTTGTTGCAGAGCTGAGGTTGCAGTTGTCTTTAGTGGATGCGCCTATCCAGTGCGTCACATACATGTTCAATAAGGTTCAAATCTGATTATTTGGGTGACCAAGAAAGAACCTGGATATTGTGTCTTTGTAGAACCTCACGTGATAGACGAGCAGTATGCAGTCTGGCGTTGTCGTGTTGGAACACTACCCTGGAATGCTAAATTACTGAAACCACGAGTGGCTGTATGACTTCGTCAATATACCGATGAGCCGTCAAAGTATCCTGTATATGCACCAATGCTGTCCTGCTGCTTACCCCCTCCAAACCGGTCAGCCTCTTGGATGGAATTTTGCGCAATACGTTCATTTGGCGCCTATACACTCTGTGTCTTCCATTAGGCTTCTAGTAAAAATCGAAAACTGTCTGCTGGCGTTGCAGCGGCCATACTCTATGCATCTGAGACTATTGAAGTCGGTTCCGGCGACTTTGCGGAGTCAGAAAAATGCCGCGAACCTGCGCGCACTAATCTCAGTATCCCGTAGTTGATTGTGAACACTCTGATCTGATATTCTGCAAATCCTAGGAATGGCAGTTACTGTAGATGACGGTGTTGTGAATCGTTGACGAAGATGATTCAATCGGATGAAAAAAATCCTGTGCTACTTTGGTTTATCTGCTCTATGACGATCATTTATTGAACCATACTGTTGATATCTACTCCACAGACATGGTGCTTTGTGCAACATTGAAATCTCTTGCAAAGTTCTGCAATTGTAACACATCTGCTCCCAGACGTCCAGATGCGTTGATCATCAGTCACACGCGGCATTTCTCAAAAAGCGATTACATTTATGGAGGAAAATTTGTTATATGGATGAAAAGTGGAGGATATGTACAGAAATTCAAATATATTTTATCTAGTCAAAAATGCAGTTTTCTAAGAAAGTAATTTAAAAACAAAAGAAATTTAAATCCCCTGGGGACTCAAATCAATCGACACGCTCTCCTACTGATCGAGCTACTCAGCTAGTTAAATCAGTCAAAACGGTAAATACTAATAATTTAATAATGCTGATATTTATATTTCCATTCATATTTTAAAGGAAGTCAGCCATTATGACGATGTAGTATACCTCTTTAAGGACATACGCGACTTTTCTCAATTATAATCTTTCGCGACATGCCACGTACACATTACGTGTATCTATCTTGTTTCTACAAAAATCTTGAGGTATATTTTCATGTCTGTTTTAGAGTTAGCATAATTTGATAGTTAGAAATGTAAAGTCATCTCCTATGTATTACAGTATGTTGTATACATCTCCTGTGTATTACAGTATGTTGTATACATCTCCTGTGTATTACAGTATGTTGTATACATCTCCTGTGTATTACAGTATGTTGTATACATCTCCTGTGTATTACAGTATGTTGTATACATCTCCTGTGTATTACAGTATGTTGTATACATCTCCTGTGTATTACAGTATGTTGTATACATCTCCCGTGTATTACAGTATGTTGTATACATCTCCTGTGTATTACAGTATGTTGTATACATCTCCCGTGTATTACAGTATGTTGTATACATCTCCCGTGTATTACAGTATGTTGTATACATCTCCTGTGTATTACAGTATGTTGTATATATCTCCTGTGTATTACAGTATGTTGTATACATCTCCTGTGTATTACAGTATGTTGTATACATCTCCCGTGTATTACAGTATGTTGTATACATCTCCTGTGTATTACAGTATGTTGTATACATCTCCTGTGTATTACAGTATGTTGTATACATCTCCTGTGTATTATACAGTATGTTGTATACATCTCCCGTGTATTACAGTATGTTGTATACATCTCCCGTGTATTACAGTATGTTGTATACATCTCCCGTGTATTACAGTATGTTGTATACATCTCCTGTGTATTACAGTATGTTGTATATATCTCCTGTGTATTACAGTATGTTGTATACATCTCCTGTGTATTACAGTATGTTGTATACATCTCCCGTGTATTACAGTATGTTGTATACATCTCCCGTGTATTACAGTATGTTGTATACATCTCCTGTGTATTACAGTATGTTGTATACATCTCCTGTGTATTACAGTATGTTGTATACATCTCCTGTGTATTACAGTATGTTGTATAAATAAACATTACTGTAAAAATAAAAACGAGAGAAAAATCTTTGGTACAATCGGGTATCGAACTTGGGGCCCCTTGGATTACTAATTAGGTGATCTAACTACTCAACTTTCGAGGCCGATATACAAATTATGGTAATATTAC
The DNA here is from genome assembly GCA_024699665.1 of Ostrea denselamellosa. NCBI lineage: Eukaryota > Metazoa > Mollusca > Bivalvia > Ostreida > Ostreidae > Ostrea > Ostrea denselamellosa. The sequence goes on along the minus strand of JAMZEH010000010.1, from coordinate 4,508,460 downwards.
TACAATATAAAATTTCAACTTATTTCGAAAATCATACAAGAACTCTTCATGTCGAGAAGATTAGAAAAAATGTCAGAAACGTCGCGCTTGTCCTTAACGACAATGCAATCAAATATCGAGAACTCGTGCATTTGACAGATTACTGGTGTCTGAATTACATGCATTAGAACCTTGCAACAATCGAAAATTACAGAGACTGATTTTATGACGTTTCATTGCATTCAGAATATCTATCCAGTAAACAATAACATTAAATGCAACAAGGAGTAATCAGGCGATTCATTCTAAACAAAAACAAAAATCTGCGAAAAATTAATATATATATATATATATATATATATATATATATATATATAGAAAACCAGTCAATCATCCGGTTTAAAGGGCACTTTACATGCATATCCAAACCAGAAACCTACGATCAAACAGTATAATTTCTACTGAATTACATTATGCTGCAGCCATCTTTGTGTGATCTCCGTATGACTGATATTTATATCTTCGCATTTGAATATTGGAACAAAAGTTATGGTTTAATTGCATTAGTTAACCTTGTTCCCTGATTACGTTTGGATCAACGTAATACAAAGATACTTTGTTCTACAGAAGATTTAGATTTTGTTTATTTAATAGCCCTGTAGAAGCTCCTCCTACTTCTTATAGAGTAACATCAATATTCACTACAGAAGTTTCACTCTAGAGTAAGCTTTCCCCTCACTTTAGAATACCCCCCCCCCACACACACACAAACGTCTCACTATACTATAGAGTAAGGTTTTTCCTCAAGAAAGTCTCACTTTAAAGCACAATTTCCCCCATGGAAGCCCCCTTAATTACTCTAGTGCAAGATTTCCCCCTTACTTTAGAGACCCCCCCCCCCCCCCCCGCACATACAGACGTCTCACTCTAAAGTAAGGTTTCCCCAACGGAAGTATCACTCCAAAGTAAGGCTTCCTCCATGGAAGTCTCCTCACCTCCCAACGAAAGTCTCATTCTTGAGCAAGGTTTCTCCCCACTGAAGTCGTAGCCCCAACCCCCTCTATGGAGAATCTATTCAAGAGTCCGTGTATCATGCTGTTACAAATTACGTCATTTTCTCAACTTGAAAAAAGTACAATATACAGACATTTTTGGAAATATTAAATTCTGTACCCGCCTTAATTTCATGGCCTCGAAAACTGCAAGGGTCCATCGCAACAATTTTCGTTAACTGCCTTCACCTTGGCTATACATAATTTTTCCAACTCTTTTTTTTTTTTTATATACAGAGGCAATATGGCGTTAATTCAAGAGAGAGAGAGAGAGAGAGAGAGAGAGAGAGAGAGATTGGTACTCTGAGGAAGTAACAGTAAACATGTTGAGCATTGGTGAACCTCCATTGAAGGGTGACATACCTAAACATTTTTGTAATTCTCGCGTAATCTCTCACTAAACCCGGACCCTTCACATTTTTAACAAACCACCCATTTTGAGATCATTAAAAGTTGGCAGTTTTATGTTTAAGTTCACAGATATTACAGGATGTTTTATACTGAGATCTTTTGGGGCGGCTACGTCCATTTGCATAAAACTGACCCAAATGATGGACTTTTTTTAATAAAAAAAAATCTCGTATTTTACCTTGCTTTAACTATGAAAAAGTTACAAATCTGACCCCGTATTTCACTGGGATTCAATATTGTCTGAATATGAATGTTAAATAAAAACAATGTCTATAATTTCATAAACGCAAATGCTATCTGCATCTGACTACCAAGTTAAAAGCTATTATTTCACTATAAGACAGTTCATTTGTCACGAATATTGTCAAAGTTTATTAATAACTCAATTAAAAGGTTATCTTCTCTTAAATCTGTTACAACTCGTCATAATTCTAATAATTTCTGAAAATGGTTTACATATATGATATACGCCGTATACAGTGTAATCATGTTTCCCAAATGAAGTTTGGTAACATTTTGTTTTCACTTTATTTCCTCTTCTCATCATTATTCTCCGCAAGTGTTCTAAAAAATTCTCATTGGATGATTTTAAAATGACATGAACAAAAGTACTGATTTATCCATTTGTGCGCGTGTATGCACCTGCTTTTTTCTTCTTTCGAAGCGTTAGCGCATGAAAAGCATGCCGGCGTGAAGCATTGCAGTTCATACCCTCATGTATTTTTCAAAAATGAAATTTTATTTTTCATATTTACAATCTACATTCATGGTCTACATTTATCAAGATTCATACACACATTGTTAACATCTGTATTGCATTCATGAGGAAATGGCTACCAATACAATTAGTAAAAATATCGAAGGCAAAAACATTGGAAATGTGAATACTTCGTATTGCGCAGCATAGAATAGGACTGTATTCACAATACAGAGTTAGCCGCCCGCGTGGCGCAGTGGTTAGAGCGTCGGGCTCAAAGATCTGATGATCCTTGAGTCGGGGGTTCGAATCCCACTGTGGGACGTGGGTGCCGGTCTTTCGGATGAGACCGTATAAACCGAGGTCCCGTGTCGCAGTAGGTGTGGCACGATAAAGATCTCTCCCTGCTCAAAGTCCCTGAGTGCCGAGCATAGGCCTAAATTTGCAGCCGCCGGATAGCTGAAAAAGTGCTCAGGCGGCTATAAACAAACAAACAAACAAAACAAAAACAAACAAACAATACAGAGTTACAACACACGCGGATTCGGAGGTTAAGACAATAATTAATTCTAGAAGCGTAGGATCATGCGACGTCCTCAGAAATATCCTCTTGTGTAGCTGTAGCATAAAGAAGAACACGTTACTAATGGTTTGATTGATTTGCTGTATGTTGTTTAACGTCTCTCTCGACAATCTTTCATGGAGACGTCACCATTGTCGGTGAAGGGCTGCAAAATTTAGGCCTACGCCTACGCTCGGCACTTGTGGCCTTTGAGCAGGGAGGACTCGTGCCACACCTACTGTAACACGGGGCCTCTCATCCGAAGAACCGCCCAAATTAGTCGCCTCTTACGACAAACAAGGGGTACTGAGGACCTATTTAACCCGGATCCCCACGGGGCCGTTACTAATGGAGAAAACGAGATAGATAGATAGACAGATAGATAGATAAATGAATAAATAGGGAAAACATAGCGAGCCCCGCAACATATTGTACATATATGACCATCATGCCTTGCGATACCTGGAATTTCCTACTTAAGTTGGGATCTACAGTAGGTAGAAAGTATATACAACTAGGGTATAATCAGCCTATACGACAGGGAAAATTGACAAAATCTTCTAGCGTGTGCAAATTTTCCGAGGTTAGCCTGTCGTTACTACTGTTGTAATGCCTCGTCGTAAGACGCCATCAGTAAATGTCTCCCGATATACCGTAACTGTTTTTTAAATACTGGTCGTAGGCCTTTGGACGCGTCGCATCGTGCATCAGCTGTATGCATGCCTTCCAGTTTTCAGAATGGGAAATCCAGTCACTCCTGCCCAATTATCCGGGATTCGTACTATTTCCATCATTTTCATCACGAGGCCCGTACAATGTAAAACCCCTATGGGTATCATGTGGGTGTCAGTACAATTGAGGAGTGGCGTGCAACAAAATTAATATCAAAGTGTTCCCATGGGTGGATTCAGAATTTCAGTGTAATGGTATTTGGCAAGAAATCCAAGAGGCAGGGAGTCGGGGGAAGTTCCCGTGTTTTACTGTATTTTGATAACCAAACCTGGCGTAAATGTAATAGTATTTTTAAAACATATAAGTGTAAATTATCTAGTCACTTGTATTTTAATCGGACAAACCTACTGAAACCTAATCCGGCATATAAACGGTGATTGAAAATTTCAGTTTGAAGAAATATGCTTTTTGATAAAAGCACCATTCATATTTTAATGAATTGATCCACATTTCTTTTGTTATTTATATATACTTTGTTACTTATATACATGTACTTTATAAAATTTAATTAAATTGTATTCTGATGAAGACACTTAATCGCATCAAAATAAAAATTTTAAAGGGGCGTACGCGCGCCCTCCTCCCAGCCCGTTAGGATCCAAATTAGGATGCAATCATCATTCAAATATTGGTGGAGATCTAACCGGGGCATAAAGGTCTCGCACTTGTAATGCAACTGACTAGCTAGCGGAAGAATATTTAATATAATCTCTTGGTCTTACAATATCGGACTACCTTTACCCTTTAAAATCTCCACGTTGTTGGAGTGTATACTCACATTGGGACATAGAACAAGCATTAAAAGAATATGTATTTAACGTGTTCCATAAGATAATTGCAGAAACGCGCGACGTTTTCATAAAGACGAGAAGTTCCTTAACTTCATTACAGTAGCTTTTAATCATCATGCAGGGGTTCATAGTCAATACATGAATTGATAATGTCTTAATTTGCAAAGCATTGCAATTACTTGATTCTTTGTCTCTGGAAAAGTTTCTAATGCACAGCCTGCGGTAATATTTTCGCTCTTGCATTTAAAATGCAATATTTCCCCTTTAGAATTAGCGAAGAATTTCATTGTTATTTCCAATTACCATGTATCCATACATGTACTGTATTATATAGAAATTAAAAGTACAATTTATCAAGAGCATTTTACAACTTGGAATTTTTGATTTAAGGCTCGCGTTTGTTTGTTTGCATTTTATGCCTCCGTAATCGGAGATTCAAATCATATAGTTTTTGGTCTGTCCGTCTGTCTGCTTGTCCGCAAAAACTGCAACCGTAAATGGCAATAACTTTTGAATGGATGGTGATGGAGCTTTCACATTTCACATGTGTATTCCTTGTGACAAGACCTTTCTTTTCTTACCATTATTTTAAACCTCATGACCATGACCTTGGAGGTTAAGCCATACGGGGGCATCCGTGTTTCACAAACATGCACATCTTGGGTTTTTTCCTGTTGTTTTTACGATATTGATAAAAATAGTGGTATATACTCATCTAACAAAATTATTCAAAGATCCTGGAGAATCGTAATTCACACCTATATCATAACTCATTATGGTTCCAAATAATGGAAACTGCTACTTCCGTTATTGTGTTGACGAGAGTTAAACTACAACAATAGTGTTTAATGAGAGTGGACTGGTTTCTAAAACTAATTTAAACAACGTCATGCCTTCATTGGTTTCTGAAAAACCAAAATAGATGATGCATTATAGTTATTACGTGTTCTAGCAGACAATATATCATGTTCTCCATATTGAATGTAACCCATATGATTTCTGTTGTCACGGGACAATTGTGAAAATAAGATAGCTTTACATTGATCTCTACACATCAATCATCAAGTCCTTAGTACTTTCTTTAAAAAATGCACCTGTGTTTATTAAAAGTCAGTAAATCTATTCACCTGTAGTTCTATTTTAGGGGGGTTCAATTTCTGTGAATTCTTAGGTGAACTCAATACCAACCAATCCAAACAACTTTGACAAATTGATGCTATTAATAATCCATATTTAAATATGCATAAAGTAAGCAAGGTGATCATGGGGAATGTTATAGTTGATTTACTTCTGACAGTCAAAAGGCAGCATGTTTTGGCTTCCTTCATGCTACTGAGTGAAGGGGACCTGTTAACGATGGAGGGAGCGGTGATTTTCTCGAACTGCTTTCAGTATTCGGAGATGGATTATGAAGCCTTTGGGAGGTACAGTTTGCATTCGGCAAGAAACAAGATCCATCTGTCATAAAATCTATATATCTATCATTTAATCTGGGGAGGTTTTACCCAACAAATTATTTAGAAATAATTTTCATTCTTTAGCGTCGTTTTATCAACATTTATCTGTAAAGAAAATATTTGAAATACTTCAATTGCGCAATAATGAATGTGTTATTTATGCTTTCATCTGTTTTTTATCGGTTCGAAGAAATGCACGAGGCCAATAAAATTTTGATGTTCTGGTGCGCGTTGCAGATATAAACGGTAGAAATGCATTATCAAAATCTAATGATGTTATACAATATAGTTTTGTTAATTAAACATTTAGGACTTTAAGGAAACTATTTATAAATCGATACTTTTAAAAATGGAAATAAACACGTGTGTATTTTTCAGATTATCTGTTCAAAACAATATTATTAAAGAATGTATAAGAAACAAATAAAAATAGAAAAGGGAATGTTAATTCATTTTGTTCACTGAACAATTGTGAATACAAATATTTCGTGTACATAGTCTTCCCATATGTTTTCTGGTTTATAAAAATACTGTATTTGCGGATCGTCTGGTTTACCAATTACATGCATCTAATTATTGGTACCCAACTCTATGGCTTTGTGGTCCGTTGTGTGGTTCATGTCTCTTTATATAAAAAAAAAAATATTAATGATACAAATGTAACTGCCAATTAAAACCTTGAAAGAAACAATATTATACTGCATGAGCTCAAACGATTGTTTTTGGTCTTTTAAATTCATAAATAAATGGAATTGTTTTAAGATGGCAAATTCAGAAAAAGATTTCTAAACTTAAGTCTACATTTCACTGGAATTGGAAATAATGTGAAAGTAGATTTTTTTTCTTTATGGGTTTTATAAATTGTATACTTTTTTTTCTTCAAAAAGTCATACTTGATCTTTTTAGGCCTTGAAATATAGATAATAATTTTTCATCCAAATCAAACTTTTAATTTTTCTTTTCTGTTTTGTTGTTGTTGTACATGGGATATTTGTCTTGAAATTACATTCAGTGGCCTAAATATATTTCAACAAGACACGGAATTTATAAACTTAAAAGAGATGGATTACATCCTATAAAATATATCACCATTAGTACTTCCTATTTATAGTACAGTGTTAATTTGTCTATCATTTGGCAGATATGTTTCAAATAAGAAAGATAACATTAATGTAGACAATCCATATAGCCTATAAAGTTTTAATACATGTTTACAATGACAAACAAAACTCATTCATTCTATCTTAGTACCGAAGAAGGCAATAAATTTCATATCCACAGAAAGTGAATAGAAAAAAGAAATTTAGAAAAAAAGATGAATAATATGTAATAGCAGATTAAAGGAAATTATCTTCATTTTCTTAGGCAGAAGTACATGTGGTATTTCCATATGCTAAAAATGATAATGTTCTGCACTTTTATTCCATAAATAATTTTCAAAAATGTTGTTTACACAGGATACTTCAGGAAATGAAGAAAATTATTAATCAAATATTCCAAAGTTTAACATTTGAAGGAAGAGAACTTTCTATAAATAGAATGGTAAATCTGTAATAATCATTTTTTGTGTTCATTTTTGATTGAAATTACTTTTACATGATAACATGCTCCAAAATACATTTACAGTGAAATAGTATTTAGGGATCAATCTATGCTATTCTCTTTAGAGAAGTGGACAGGCATACTATCCACTTCTCTAAAAGAGAATACAGTCTATGCATTTTCTAATACCACAGCCTAATTTATCAAACAATCTATAATTCAGAACAAGAGGCATTGTACTCATCTTGAATATATAATAATTATTCTAGTTACTTCATTTTTGTACATCGATCTTCCAAACATAAATCCTCTCTGAACAATTATCCCATACCAAATCTGCATATTCAAGTCCAAGACACATGCGTGCATCATAAATTTTGACAATGTTTATGAGTTGCTTAAAATGTTTGCATTTGTAACAAAAGTATGCAGTGGCTTACAGTATTCTCCATCATTTGATAAAATGTGAAATTTCCACTTTGCATCCAAATGGACCTGAAAACCAAAATTGGTTTGTGACTTAATTTTGACATTTATTGAGTCTTGTACACTAAAACACGTATTTGAAAAAAACATATTTTTCTTGAAAACCCTACACTGACCAAGTTGAATTCCATAACCCATTAAATTGACTATTTAACAACGTATTAAAGATCATTATTTTTACTTGAGTTGTTGCTCTGTCTACATCAATGTCTGTAACAGTGAGCCTACCAAGAAGAAGAATTTTGTTTTGGTTTGAAATGGGGGAGGTTATTTCGTGGGTTCTGAGGGTTTGCCCTAAAAATGGTTGACTCCACACATAGTAGGTCATTTATCTGTATATAATGTGATATATTGTGGTATCATTTGATATATCATTTAAATAAAATAGCATGAGAAATGAAAATGGTCAAAAGACAGAACTACATATATTCAGTATTTATATTTTATAATGTGAACAGGTGAAGCAAAGTGGCCTAAAGCCATAATCTCCAGTCCAACCTAAAATATTGCCACCTAGGTATACTATATCACTAAATTATATCAAACTCTGTTACTCAATGGGTTTAAATTGGGATTTTTTAAAATCATAATTTGTAGATTAGTTAAAAGAGAAAAAAACGTAACTTAAAACATATTTTGTAAAAAGCAAAAAACCAACATTTATGATAAATAAAAACATTACTTAAACGAGAGGCCAGTGGCCAGTGGGCCACATTGTTCGCCTGAGCGGTTGTATTTTATATCCCTGTTCTAACTTGAGGGGGGGGGAGAGTCATAATGTGCACAACCTAAATCTACAATGGTATATTGTGCTCTTGTGGTTCTTGATAAAAAAAAAAAGATTCTAGATGAAATTTCCTATATATTTCTAAGTAAACATGGAACTTGTGTTGTGGTCCCACCCTGGCCCACTGGACTTGTGGTTGATCTCGCTGTAAGACAGCTTTTATACAAATTCTAGCCTCTCTGGCTCAGTGTTTCTTGATAGGAATTTTGAACAACCACCTTATTTTCACTATTTTTTTTGCTATCTTCATTTTGAAGGGGGCATGACCCTTTATTTCAATAAAATTTTATTCCATTTACCTAAATAATGTTGCCTTGTGCCAAGTTTAGCTAGATTGATTAATTGATTGATTATTTATTGCTTTCCACCACACTCAACAATTTTCAGTTATCTGGTGGCGTCCAGTTTTTGTTGGTGGAGGAGGGAACCCAGATACAATGTACCTGGGAAGAGACCACCGACCTTCCGCAAGTAAACTGGCAAACTTGCTCACATAACGCCGCGGCCGAGATTCGAACACGCGCCGACAGAGGTGAGAGGCTTTGTGATTTTGAGCCCGATGCTCTAACCACTCAGCTAGAAGTTTGCTTCTTGAGGTAATTGTAAATGGGAGACATTTAGACTGACACTGGACAAAAGTTGATCAGGAAAGCTCATTTGATATACTGGTCAGATGAACTAAAAATAATAGTATGATTACTGCTAAGAAATTGTGTGAATATCAATTTTATTGTCTTCAAACAGAAGACTGTGTTTTAAAATAATTCATAATTTTGAAGTGTGTAAAAATTGGAATTTACACCATGTCTGTCAATAACTTGTATGGGAGAGGGTGCTTTGGGTATTAAAAGTATCTGTTTCAGGGTGCAATGTGTACACACGAAATCAATGCAGTGCCCCATCTTTCACTGTTGAAGTATTTCGGGTTTAATCCACATCTAAAATATAGAGATAAATATACACGCATCACTTGCTATATAAGTTTGTATGTGTCAGAATATATTTTAAACTTTTAAAGTTTATTCCCAAACATGTCTGTACTATCAAGCCTGAGTCGTTTATTGTGACAAAAGAACGTTTGTTAAGTATTGTGCATTTGTGTAAAAAAAATATTATAATAATGGTCACTTTCCACTCAGTGACAGAAACACATGTAAATGAGGCAACTACAAATTATCAACAATGCGCTATTCCATTTTTAAGCAGAAGAGTCTTAATTATATTCATACATTAGTTCCTACAAATTGTCCCTGTGCAATCTGTCTCCTTTATCATTGCAGTGACATGAGATACCTGGACAGGTGAACAGAAACAAATGCTGTCACCACTGACAAGGCGTCTCTCTTAATTTACTTAACTGTTGGAAATAAAATACATGTACATATAAAATTTCTATCAAAAATGCATTTTCCACAAACAATTTTTATTGCCATTACTTGCAAAGAAATGAATTATTTCAAGAAGTGAATATAAAATGCACTACAAATTACAAATTTTAATTTTTAATAATTACCAAGAAGTAAATTACGGAGTTTCAGTGTTTCATGAATTGCTATAATATGAGCATACAACTAATTATTTTGTTACAAGTTACTATTGTCTTCTAGAAAACTGATAAAAAATAAAGACATAATGAATAAGATACCAATAATAAAGTAACAAAAATTGAAGTATATAATAAAAAGAAAATTATATTCATTTTCTAAAAAAATTGATAAACTTTTTATACCAGTTTCCCTTCCCTGTGTTTTTGCTTTATCAAAATAATAATAATGCAATGAAGCAGCATTAATTGATTTCAAAGCTTAATCAGCCCTAGTTTGGTCTTAATCCAATAAATGAACAGAATCAGTATGATCTGGCTAAAAAAAATCTCCAGAGACTTGGGAGATGTACAGGTTTGCTTTCCTAGCAATTGACTTGTAAAATCTTATAATCAACATATAAACTATGGCCGAAATTCAATTACCCAATTATTGAAATAGAGGGAAAAATAGATTAAGATGGCATTTAGAAATATGCTAATTCAATCCCTGAAAAAGACAATTATCCCGCATGTCCATACGGCAGTTCATTTTTCTTCTGCTCCCAATGTCCATAGGACTTGATGAAAATGAAATAACATTAAGATACTCAGGGCGAAAAATATAATCACTTTATTTCCTGTGTGCCCCTTTTCAACTTGATTGAAAGTAAAACTACAGTTTGCTGCAATTTTTTGGAGGGTTCCAAATTGCATTAGATCTTTCTTTCCTTCTGATTAGCATGAAAAGCTCTTATCTTTAAGAGTATAATCCACCAACTTTGATTAAAGAAATCCCATGATACTCAAGTCCCTAGAAGAAAGCAAAAGGAACCAAATTAACCCTAAATTTAAGGTACACTGCAACTTCTGAGATAAGAATCTGAAACAGAGTACATACAGTTTTTTCATATTCTCTCAATATAACTGACTTGTGAAGTACAGTAAAATTAGTAAATGAAATATCTAAAATGTTCAACCTCAAATTTGTTAATTTACCAACATGTGTGTGCACTTTGCTTATTATCATCATTTGATTCTGAGACTAGTTTTCATGGTAATTTATTAAAAAGCATAATTTAATACATTTAATTAACTTTACACCTACATAAAAGATATTTTATTTCTGTGGAGATGTGAGCATTGCAAATAAACTAGTTGCGACTTATATCAGGTGACATGCAACATCAATGGTGATTCATATTGAATTTCTTGAAAATGAAGTGAAAATTCAGAAATGCTGTACTTCTGCAAACACATTTTTTTCCAACATATTTTGTTTTCCTTCTATTTTCTTTACATCAATATGAAATAATATTTGCCATCAATATGAAATTATATTTGATATTTTATCAGTACATATGAATCATACATAACTAATGTCACTGAAGACTGGTATCCTTATATCTGTGAATGTAGTTATATCTATTCTTCATACTGATATCTGCATCAAGTATAAATTAAATGATAATTAATCATAATGTACATGTAGTGACCCTGTATGTCAGGCTTATGTACGTTCTGCCTGTTACCCAATTCTAGTAAGCTATACATGATAAAATAAGTCTAAACTAAAAACGCATGAAAATACCATTTAAAAAATATGAATTATTTTGCCAAATATATGAGCAATTTGATACATTTTATAATGTCAATTGCATCTCCCCTCCCAGTCCCAAATTTTATCTTTAAATAAAATTTCAATCATGCTCATTCTCCATGATTATATTTAGATTGGGAATCAGACTTTGTTAATTCCTGAAGTATCTTTCGGCTTTTATTCTAAATTTGGTATGAAAATATTAATCCATTCATTCTCTTTATCCTTCCACTCCATTTTTCTCTCTAAATGATTTAGTATAGTAATTATATACTAGTTAATTTGTTGGATCACAAATGACAAGAAAAATGACAAAAAGAATTTATTACAAAGCATACTTCAAGTGATAACTAGTAATAACCATAAAAAATAACACGGTACATCCTTGGTTGTCCATCAGTCCGATATGACTTATGCAGTATATCAAAGTTTTTTTTTTTTTAAAAAGATATTTCCTGAAATTATTGAAATTGATTGTTTAATACAAATGTGAAATAAACATTGCTGGAGTTAATTAATGTAGCAACTTTTAGGTATTATCTCATAAATCATAATTATGAAGGAATAATCATTGTTCAAGCCACAGTTTAGTTAAAATATTCTATCACCTATAAGAATATATTAATATTGTAATCAGAAATACAGTCTTCCTCAATTTGGTCTTATCAGTGAGATTCAATGTAAATATTCTTGACAGTTCTTCTAACCAATTTTTACTACATGTATCTTGGATATGATAATATGTGGCGGAAACTGTCATCATCATTGACAGAGTCCTTGACCTAATTATCATGAGATTTGTGATTGAAAATGGTTACTGCAGCATTCTTTTAAATCATTTACATATTAATATGTCTCTTATGGTAAACAATTCCCTGTAACGAGGATCATGATTGACAAGAATCCACATTATTACAGTTGTGAGCTGGCTTATCAATATGAAATCTTGGAAGTAATTTATAGGACACTTGCTCTTTTCTTTTGCCATAAAGGTCAAAAGAAGATTGTCAATCATGAGACTTCCTCCAGATTTGGTTGAAGTCACATGATTTAGGACCAGTGTGTGTCGCTGTTGCTGCCCAAAATAGTTCAATTCTCCTCACAGTCTCAGATTCAGAAATATTAATTAAGGCGTGGTAGTTATATATGGAACATACTGACCTAGTTTATGAACATCACCATTGATATCATAGAATTTACTATGACTGTAGTAGATTAATTTTTTGCTCTGAAATACATTTGCAATGACAGTAAATTGATAAATAGATATGTTTTGTAGATCTCTGCCCACTTCAGAAATTTTAAATCAACTTATTCAGAGACTTGGTGCTCAAAAGAACTTCATTTGGAGATTCCCTTAATCCAAGAATAACATTGAAACAACCACTATATTTCTTTGAAATATTGGTTCTGCTATTAATTCTCAGGTGGTTGTTTGAATATTTGATTTACTTTTATTTTCATTCCTCTCTATTTTTTTTTTTTTAGGTCACCTTAGTCATTCAGGTGACCAATTACTACCAGTGCTTGTCCATTGTTGATTGATGATCCATTTTCCTTCAAAAACTAATTGAACATTTTTGACATCTCTCCGAAAAACTATACATCTAATCTTCACAAAATTTGTTTTCTGCTTTCTTTGAAGGCTAAAACTTCTATAAATATTGTAATCTTTAAAAATCTTTTCAATTTCTTAGCATGGAGAATGTAACTCGGGTGAATAGTCACAATAATTATGCATTATCAGACTATGAAATTAATTGCCCCTGGGTCATGGGTTAAGACATTAGGGAGGGGTTGCATGGAAATCACTGTCGTGTATAGTTCAAAAGTCATGACCAAGATTAAAGTTGCAAACAGAAATAGACAAAGCAAAAACCCCTCTCAAGGGCAAAAAAAACCCAAAAAACAATAGTACTACTTTCCAGAAACAGGTATCACCACAAATATTATCATTCTAAAAAAGTGCATCTTTTCACATGGAGAACTGTGAAAATTCCACTTGCGAATTTTCAGATCTCTCATTGATTGGCTGTTTGATTTCAATAAAAGTGAATTTGAATAACCACGCTAACCATTCTTTCAATGTGATTTGTCACTTAGAACACACTTAAAAACTTGTTTCATTGAAATCTATCTGAAGCCTTGTCTAAAAATTTGCACATTTGGTCAGGTGGAGTATTGCTATTATTGGAACAATAGTACAAGCTTAATAAGATTTCATAGTAAAACATACAAATTAGCTTTACAAATCTTAATACATTTGACCACTCCAATTTCAAAGAATAAAAAAGTATTTTGATATTTTCAGAAATTAAATTAATGCTACACATTCGACATTTGAGTGTGCCCACATGCAAACAACAGTATTGGGCAATTATAAAAAATTTTATTCTTGAAACACCATACTGTATAAGTTTTTGTTGTTTGGAGGTCACAGTTTGATTTGTAATCCACCTACTCACCCCTCCTGAGAAAAAAGTCACAAATGGCACATTCTCTTGAATTATGTATTAGACTGAGAAAAAGGTCTTGTGCTGTCACCTAATTTAGAATCCCAACTATCAATGTAATTGCCAGAAAGTTTTTCTTTACATATTAACCTACATTCTACATTTTGGTATGTAATCTCTGGAGTTTTGGAGTTTTTTGTTAACTGATCATTCACATTACAAGAAATATACAAAAACTATATGTGACCTAAACCAATTTTTCAAAACTTGTTTTTATACACCCCTCTTCCAACAGGACATATTATGGTATAGCAATATCTGTCTCTCCATCCGTTTTTGTTTTTCTATCATATATTAAGGTGGAGATACCTTAAGCTGAAACTTCTTTGTGGGTCACTCTAGATCATTTTACAATTTTGATCCATTTCGACTTCCCTTGCAGGTGTTTTACCACTTCATTTGAAATTGAATGTTTTAAGGAGGGTACATGATTTGTCAGTCTAAGTACTGTTCTCAGTTTTCAAGGGAGGGCCTACTTATTTTACAGTATTAAATGTATTAGTATTGAAGATGATGTGGCTAGGATTTTGATTTTCTTCCATTTTTGAGACTATTACAGGTTATTTTTAAGGAAATACAGACGACTCTCGATGGCTCAAACTTTGATCTTTCGAAGTTCTTCATCTCTCAAAGTGAAATTATAGTCCTAAATCTTTTTCATTATAACTATTAAAGCAAATTTACTCTTCATCTCTCAAACTTTCAATCTCTAAAAGTTCTTGATCTCTCGAAGTGAAATTTGGGTCCAATAAAACATATTTCATTATTTTTTACTTTCAATCTTTTGAATCTTATTATACACACCATCAATCTAGCTACTACCACACCTGGAAAATGTGAAGGGTCTAGTCTAGCCATTTTAATAAGATGTTACATAGGGGACACATTGTCTGTGCTTTGCTGTGAGGGGAGGGGGTAGTCAATATTTTTAATTTGTTTAATATATTATATATATATATATATAATCTGACTATAATTAAATTTTGATTTGGTTTGACTTAACAATGAGACACATGTAATTCTGAGAAATCAATTTGGAGACTTGTCTATTTTAGCATAAAAAAAGAAGAAATCATTAAAAAAAAAAATTGAAAAAATCCTTTTATTCATGCAAGATAAAGTTCTGTATTGTTAAAATCAAGTCAATTACCTGATTACAAAATCTGAACCAGAATGGTTTAACCTTTAATATCCAGATGTGACTTGACCTTTGATCTTGAAAGTTTGATCAAGGCCCCTTGCAGTTCGAGTTATTGAGAGTCAACTGTATTACAAAGCGAGTATATAGTTTATACATTCATCTCCTTTCACAATTTTCAAGCCAGGTCCTTTGAAAATAACTTGAAGATGTGCATGTGGCAAGGGTTTTGATTCCCAACAATTCTCTTATTTACTTTGTTTGAAAAAAAAATACAGGTTGTTGAATTTGGTCAATTTTTAGAAAATATCTCATATACAGAACATTTACCTCCTGTCATAGTTTTTAAGCTTAGGACCATATATTCATATAAAACAAAAGAAAGTATATCACATTTTGATCATGGCTGATTTTACCTTAATAAGTAAAGTTCTACAATTCATATCTTTAGAAACACACTACGTAAGCTTATGTCAAGCTTAGTATGCATTGTATCCTAGAGTCTAGTGATGATAGGTGTTAATAATAAGGTGATTTTGTTTTGATTCTATCATCCTTATTTATGCATGAATCATCAGAATTATGTCTTTTAATGTAATAAGTTGTGTAAGGTATACTGCTTTTAATACTCTGTCTATCTAATGAACAGCATCCTGGAACTAAGAAAGGAGAAATCACGAGATGCAGCCAGATCAAGGCGAGGAAAGGAAAATTATGAATTTTATGAGTTGGCCAAACTGCTTCCACTTCCTGCCGCCATAACCAGTCAGCTAGACAAGGCCTCCATCATTAGACTATCTATTAGCTACCTTAAATTACGCGAGTTCTCTGGAAATGGGGATCCTCCATGGAATAGGGATCATCTTACAGGAAACAAATCTCTAAAAGGTGAGTAATACATGTAAAAACTCTACAGTACAAAGACTTATCAAAGTATAAAAAATTCCTAACCCCTCCCCCCCCAATATATATATATATATATATATATATATATATATCACCCTTTAGTGAAGTCCTCAAACTCTTGCTTTCTCATTTGTTTTAGATCATCTGAGCAATTACAGGTGACCTGATGTGATTTATGTTTGTCAGTTGTGTGTTGCTATTTTCAACTTCATCTTGGAGACTTGCATATTTGGCATGCAGCATCTATTGCAGGCATATGAAGCATCGTTTTTCAAATGGAGGAGGGGGGGGGTGCAGCAGGAGGGGATGGTTAATTTCACTTCACTATTTCAAAAAATTCTTGTATTCTCTCTCCAAATTTCAAAATTCCAATTTGAGGGAGGGTGGCCTCATTCTTTACTACATGAGTTAAATTCATCAATTTAATCTTATGTTTGTATCATTCAATATTGCTATTACAAAGTTAAGGGAGTGTATGCATTCACCCAATATATCTTGCTTTGCATGGGGAAATAACTGACTTTACAGTAAAAATAACACAAAATAGACATTGTAAAAAAGGGAAGGGGGGGGGGGGGCAATCCCATCTGATTCTACTTGCTTGTATAGGGTAAGGGGGAGAAGTTATAAATATCAAGGCCCCTGCTCCCAAATGTCTTACCATCATGTGTCAGGACCATAACTCTAATGAAGACACATTAAAAGTTCATACTTCTCAAAAAGGATGTTTTAGACTAGATAATATAAATTAATCAAGGTCATTTGACCAAGGTCAAGGCAACTAATAAAAATAATTTAGAAATGATTTGTCATGGCCACAATTTTGTAATGGATATAAAGCCACAAGTTTGTACTTGGCAAGACAGTTGTTAATTAGCAATCAGCCTAAAGTGAAGGAAAAATGACCAAATTTGAGCTGTAGTCTTGTATAAAATAATAGATCAATCATTGTATAGGGCACTAAGATTTCTTATGAGAAAACAGTGTGTTATGACCCTGAACAAAGTTCATTGGCAAAGGTTAAGACCACAGGTAAATAAAAACATCTTTGGGCTACAAATTTGTAATATAGGACATAGAAGATCAAGTTCACACTAGAGTTAAAAGTTAATTGTGAACAGATGGTGTGTTAATAACTTAATACCTTGAACCATGACCATTTTAAATAAAGAAACATTAGAAGAAATGAATATTATATCTGATCACAAAAAATCTTACTTACAAATGATGAGCACCAAGCTAGCATTATTGTACATCACAGCCCTAAAGTACATTCACTTTCTCATCTTTAAACACTAGGAAATAGATGAATGGAGAAGCAATTTATCAGGGGGGATTAGGATAATTATTACATACTATACAACTTCTCATCTCCACCATAATTACCTACAACTTTGGACTGCAGTATTTTCTTACTTTCTTGTCAGGTCTAGCCATTAGGTTGAAATACTGATGCTAAGTCTAGAACACTTCTTCAACCATTAAAGTCACCTTTAACTTTGAATCTAAGTATCATTTCAAATCAAATAACATTTTCACATGAATAATATTTACTATCTTAATATGTATATAATATTTAAATATATAATGATACACATGTTGTTTTAAATACTGACAGGTGGCTTATGTTGACATATCTTACACCACTGCAATGAAGTTTAAAACACATTTCTGTTTACATACACTTCATAACACGGTAAACCAGTAACAAAAATCAAGTATAAACAAATATTGTCAATTATATAACATACCCTTATAAGAAAATTGTGATAGATGCCAGAGAAACAATTTGAAACATTCATATTCAGTCTAGTAAATATTTATTCTTTGCACTTTTATATCTTTAAATTCTGAAGACTTGACAAAATGATCATTAATACATTACTTGCTTTCAAGTCTCATTTCACACTTGCATGTATTAATAATCATCTCCAAATGAATGTACTTTAACAATCAGTTGCAAAATAAGTCATGCTACCTTTAATCACATGCAAATAATTTTTTAGTAAAAATTATTTTATGCAAAAGAAATAGTCATTTTCAGATACTTCAGGGCTGTGTTATGCATGAATTGAAGAACAATCTAGATTTGTTTCAGTTTTTAATTAAACTTTTGACTGAAGCTCTATTAATCAAATTTTAAGATTTTTACATAATCAGGCTTTATATCAGCTGCCAAAGATTCAAACCTGTCATTAATTGAGTTGTATTTTATTGAAGGGCAGGTTTAAAAAGGCACAAAAAGTTTGAAGCTATAAATTATGTGATCTGTCTGATAGAAAATGTCACATGATATACTCCCAAGATGCATCTGTGATTATGGGAATTAACAATTTGAACAATCCTCAGGCCTTGTTATCTATAACTCCTCTTTAAAAATGACAAGAGAATATCAAATGAATGGCTAGATATAAAATATCTCCAACAGCCAGGTGTTATCTGTGATATTCATCATCCTCCCATTAAAAACCACAACTTGAGGCTTTCCTCCCAATAGAAATATGGTGGAATATATAATATTATCAACGGGAAGATATGACAACTGCCAAGTTATTGGAATCACTTATCACTCTTAAGATGGCAGAGAGAAAAAATATAGTGTTTCTGTTTGTCCAAAACAGGTTTGATTAATTATTTTCATTTCATGCAACAAAACCATGCAATGTTTCTAACAACTAAATGCATCTGAATAGAAATAAATCTCCTCCCTCAAAAAATAAATAAATAAAAAAAACCAAACAAAGCAAAAGAAGTGACATAAACATTGCTAAACCTGGAAAGATCAAAAGATCAAACAATTGAACAAATCTTATTAAGATTTAGAATTTAAAATCAAAGTGAAATCAGTGCAAAACAGAAGTAACCCCCTTCTAATTCTGATTACTTATGTCAAGTCTGAGGAAGAATTTGCATGGGCACTATACTTTCAGATACAATTTAATTTTAACTCAATTTGATAGCTAACGGAATCAAATGAAGCATAACACCAGAGATGATACCCTATCCATGTTAAACAGCTTCAGATCCTTCATGTTTTTTCAACCTCATCAGTTTCATCTGACCTATTGAAGATATCGCTACATTTTGGGTTGCTTTCCAATGCTAGTTTTTGAGTGTTTTTACCCTTGATTTTGCAGCAAAGCAGTATATACAGACAGTGTTTTATCTGCATGTTCATCACTCAGAAAATTGTGGAAACAAGAATTTCTAATTCTGATCAAGATTTATTAATAGACCCCCATCAAAATAGATTCCTTTAAATTCAGTCCCCATAAATTATGGTGAATTACTTTCTGTTTTTATACCACACATGCAATGTATTTAAAAATTTAAAACCTATAATTTCAACAAATCATATGTCAAGTTATTATTGAAATCATCATGTTATCTAAAGGAAATTCTTTAGTAATCGACAAATTGTCAGGGGCGTTAATTATTCCACTTAAGAAAATAAATCAATTTTAAAAAAAAAAAAAAAATTAACTAGCCAACATTTATAATGCATGTACTTAACACGCTGTGGTAATGCAGTCAACAAAGCATCACATCTTTGACGAATCTGGCAGTTTTATAGATCAACAAGTACAATATTTGACTTTTTGTATAATGCTATTTCTCTTTTATCAGTTATGCATCAAAATAATGGATGTAAATTAATTGTACCTGTTTTATTCCAGGGTCTGGTAGACGAAGAAATGTGTCTAACATTGCTATGGACATTTTTGATACTCATCAAGGGACCCATATTCTTCAGGTATTTTTCTAGCCCTGAGATTATCGATTGAGGAGACATATTGTTTTTGGTCTGTTTGTCTCTGTGTGTCCTTAACTTTGACCTTGAGCTTAAGTTTTGAACTATACATGGTTCAGACTTTATGCAAGGTCATTGCATTGTGACTACTAAACCTCACTGTCATTCACCAAGGTCAAGGTCAAATTTGCTACAATTCTTGAGGGCACTGAGTTTCCTAAATAATAGGTTTTATATTAATATATGCTATACTGTACCCTGCACAAGATTAATATATCAAATCAGCACACTAATTGTAAATCAAAGATATGAATAAATGCATGTATTTTAACCATGGCCTTGATATTTAATCTCTGAATTATAAACTGTCATAATCTCTGAATTGCAAATATACATCACAGTAACACTCTGATCACAATGAATTTCATATATATATATATATATATATATATATACACACACACACACACACACACACACACACACACACACACACACACACACACACACACACCTATTTCAGCAATATCAATTCAATATATTTACATTTCCATTTTTGTCTTTAATATCTTTACAAATTGTAGTGATAGCCATTTCCTCATGAATGCGCTGTAGTTGTAATCAATGTGCATATATTCTTGATAAATGCAATGTGTCTGTCTAACTGCTGGGAATTCTGACAGAAATGAAAGAATGTAAATTAATGTATGAAAAAAATTTCATTTTTGAAAATATATATTAAGAGTATGAACTGCAGTGTTTCATGCTGGCATTACTTTTCATGAAGCACTGACATGCTTCATAAAGTATGCCGATGTGAAGCATTGTAGTTCATACCCTCATGTAGTTTCAAAAATAAAATTTATTTCTTAAACAAATCTCTTTATATATGCAATATACGTTTATATAAGTATTTCATTTCCAGTGTATTTTCCGAATGAGGTGGGTTTAATTTCAGTTGATGATATAACGACATTGCATCAGAAATTCTCATAGAATCTCATACATGTAGCTGGTTCCATCTCCAGCAAATTATCTAAGGACACTGGTAACAAACATTTGTACACAGTGAACCAAAAAATTGGGGAGGGGGTGGTAATGTAGAACAAAATGAAAGCGACAGTGAGTGCTACATGCCACATAAACACTTTCTGCAACATTTTTCTAATCGGAGCCTAGTATTTTTTACTTTACATAATAATATGTCAGAAGAACTCAAAAAGTTTGAAAGCAATGCCATGTGAACAATTTTATCTTTCAGAACACCTGAAGCATTTATAAAATCATGATATTTTAGAATAATATTACAGGTGAATATGACAAAAAACTAACATAAGGTATGGGAGAAGATCAAATATCTTGCTGGCGTGCGAGACACCTTCATAATGAATCTCACCACTGCAACAGATCAAAACCCTATCTTTAGCTAATGATATGGTTTGTTTGGCAATAACTCATCAAATTTCCTGGTAATCATTATGCAGTAATTTATTAATTATATTTAACATTGTTCATATTGTTAGCTTTAACAGTAACCTTTACGTTAATATACTTTCTTTGCTGTAACAATTTATGGCAACATCCTATTTTTGCCCTATCTTTGAAGTTCACGAAACCCAATGGAAACTCATCAGTTGCAAAATATTATGCAAAAATGTTAATGGCTAGACAATTAATTTCAATGATTATGAATTAATTGACAATGCCATCTTGAAAACTCATCATGGTAAGTTAATCAATTCATCATTTGACAAAAAGTAAATTTTTGTAGGGAAGAAAAAACAACATTCATTGTTTAACAAGAGTTTTACAAAACTTAGTACTTTTCTTCATTTTGGAAATATTTCCTGATTACACTGAATTTGCAAATGGTGTGAGTAATTAATTCTCAATCACATAAAAATTATTTTGGTGACTGATTTTCAATGAAAATTTACATGTCAATCCATACACGGATTTATAACTCAAAAGTGCACCTAAATCATCCCTTCCTCAATATTGAAAAAAAGAAGGTTACTTATTCAAATCAAAAACACTAAAATACATCAAAGGTGCAATCTTGGAAGGTTACGCAAGTACACCAATTAATATACCAGAACTTTGAAAATTATTTCATTTAATGGGTCTTATTTCCTTATGACAATACAAGGTAAATGATCAGTTGAACTTTTACACAAAATAAGGCAGAGCAAAAAGTTCAAATCACTGTAATTACATATAGTTATAAGAAATCATTAAACGACAATATATTATGCGAATTGTTTACTTTAAACGAGACCGTTAACAATTTTTTTCAGAGATAGCATGGAAATTCATATAATGAATTGTTATTTTAAAATTGAAAATTCATATTTATTTCATATATATGTCTCCTTTACACAGTATAGAATATTTTTCCTCTGCTCTTTCTTTATTTATATATGGGGAGAACATATAAAAGGAAAAACAAAAAATGATCAGCACATACAATGCACTTAGTTCTTTCTTTAACAGCTAGTTAAGTACAAAGATCCACTCTTCAGAAAGATCCACAAGTAACCAAATTCGCAGAAAAACAGATTCTCTTTTTCAATTTTGCCAAACTAAAAATGCATTGAATGCGAGGCATTCAATTTCCTGACAGATTATCCATAGCATGATCAAGGTTAATTCTCTCATAATGCCAGCAAATCTTTGTTGTAACAATAGGCATGGAAAAAAGATCCTGTGTTGAGCCCTGACTCAACCTTTTAATTAAGTGTTAATTCGTATGCCATGTCACTAAACAAGACAATAATGGAAAAAAAGTAGCATTGCTCTGTGGATTGGCCAACTAGAACCATGCTGTTCTATGAACAAGAATGACTGTAAATTAAATGAAGATTGTCCGATTTATTTCCCTAAAGAAAGAAAACATTTGGATATTGAAAAATATGTTACATTTATACTGCACTATATATCTTTCATATACCTATACTGATTCTGGATTAAACCCTGGAATTTTATATATATATATTTTTAAAAAAAATCAACAATAATGTTTGCAGAAGATTATATGATTGGACAGTCCCCACTGAACTGTCCATTCAATAACTCCATAAAAGCTCTGATAGACATTAGCTTTTTTAAATTACTGATAATTTCTTATTTTCCTCAAAATTTGCAAATTTATTTTTTAAAAGAACAAATTATCTAAAAATATTAAATTTTGTGTAAAATGTAAACTTTTGGTGTTTTTCAGTCTGTGGATGGCTTTGCATTCATTCTTTCTAACGATGGAAGGTTTCTCTATATATCCGAGACTGTGTCCATCTACCTCGGGCTATCACAGGTAAAAATCATATGAAGCTTTACACACATCTTTATTTGTCACACAAGAAGTTTTCTTGTATCTGATAAAAGCATCATTTTTGTTGCCTTTAGTATTTTTTGTTAAGTAGACATTATTTTACACTTCTGCACTGTTATTATAACATGAAACATATTGTTCATGCCTCACTTATGTAATATACATGCGATTTAATCTACTTGAAGACATTTATTGTGAAAGAGATAGATATCAAACAGTTAATTTTCCACAAAATAAATCGCATTTATGACATAAAAGAATGTTAATGAACGCAATAATCTACTCTTTTTCAGCCTATTTACACATAACAAGTGCTCTTGTCATGTTTTCTGTATTTTGCCATTTGGCCCTGCAGTTCGTTCTGTCAGTGTGGCAATTTCGACTAGACGATCTGACAGTGACATTTTTAGACCTTCAACTCTGACAACAATATCTTTTAAAGCACCACATTGGGCGTTGCACTTTCTTGAAGAAGGAACTTGCCCTAGAAGCTGATGTATAATCCTAGCTAAAAAATGCTTTATAATTAATAAAATGAACTCTGAAAAACACTGAAACTACAAGTTACAATGCAATTACCATAGTTCTGATAGGGTTAAATTAATTTGTCTCTATTCCGTTTAGGTTGTGGTTTTGCTATCGACTTTGTATTTGTCACAAGTCAATTGCTGGCCTGTCATGGCTGATTCAGCATCATGCTGAGTCTGAGCATTTTGCAGAGAATGCCTTCAAGCAGACATAATCTTTTTGTCAACCTCTGCATGTTCATACAGAAGTCACACACTGATTGCATTCAATATCCCCTACATGTCCTGTGGCCTTCTCTCTCTCTCTCTCTCTTTCTCCAAGAAATACATGTAGGTTCAAAGACTGAACCCACCATTAATAAAAACACCACCTATATTATATGTTAGGGAACCCTGCATTACTTAAGATTGGCTCTGTATAAAATGCTTTCCTGTTCTCTAGGTTGAGATGACTGGCAGTAGTTTTTTTGATTATGTTCATGTACAAGATCACCAAGAACTGCTGGAACAACTAGGCCTTGGAACCCCTCACTGTAAGTGATCAACAACAGATACAATACGTCTATTAAATATGAATTCTACAATGATTACCTGAGCTAAAAACTTGTAACCAAATTTGTTGTTGCATAATTGAAACCATACTCCAACATAAAACAATACAAGTGCCTCAATATTTCTGTTCTTCTTGCTAAGAATTTTCTAGATAAATTAAGCATTACCAGGTAAAATTTGATACTTGTCCATATAGTGCATGATTTAATGTAAAAGTTGGATATTCTAAAAGCTTAAAGCAATGTTTCATACTTGCATATTAGATGTAGGATGCATTGTTTTGTTGGACCTGACCGAAATATTTTACTCATTCATAAATGCTTTTTTCTGGTTATCATAATCACGCTTTTAAAGTGAAACCTGCACTTTCAAGGCTACAACATGGTAGGTTAAGTGACAGTTGTGTACATCAAGAATGGGATATGGCTTTTGTCAACCCAATTTTTTTGGTAGATGATTTAAAGAAAAATGCAGATTTTTCTGCACTTGAAATTTTTCACTTCCTGCACTGAATTTATCAAACGTCATTTAAAATAATGCAAATTAAATTATCTGAAATTTTTCTAAGTGTAGTCCTTTTGCTGTAAGATTTTATATGCCATATACAAGTTGTAATTTTTTTCAAGTTGTATACAATTTTTATTTGTTTGCTTGCTTTATGTCCTGTTGAGAATTTTTCACTTATATTGAGACATCACCAACTATATGTGAAGTACCATAAATTTATACCTATGATTGGGGCCATACCACAGTGAGGGTTCTTTAATGTGCCAATAATTACCGCAACATGGGACTTTCATTTTTAAGGTCATATCCGAAAGACTTGTAATTTTCACTTCTAAATAACGAGCATTTAGCAAAGGAGCAAATCACTACCTGTGTTTACGTCTTAGGTTTGATGTGGCCATGGCATGAGCAGGGCTTGAAATCTCAACCTCCCGGTTACAAAGCGAATGCTCTACCACTGAGCTATTGTGACCGAATTGTACAGTTTTTGGGTACATGTTATACCTTGTACAACACAAAATACTAGTCTAATAATGCTAATACAAATTTGATCTGCACAAGTTATAACTTGTACAGACTTTGGTCAAATTATATGGAATCATAAGATAGGTTACTAATTTAATTCATTGCTATAATTAATCAGGGACAATGAAATTATGAGAGAAAATATCTTTACATATACATAGTCAATAAGCACGCGAATGATTGAATTACCTTGTACATTGTATTTTGATTTCTGTAGGGACACCTCCCCGACTTACAATACTCTACCTTATTACATTCTGACACCTTGATGATTTATGCCTGGTTTACTACCAAGACCAGATTTATCATTTTAAAACCAAACTCATATTATTTGTTAATAATGAAGTCAAAGAAAAGGAATATGGAATAGGTGCAAATGTCAATAGCCTGTTTGTTTGATAGAACCAATTAGGAAATGCGAAGTTGTCCTTTCAGTTTTTATGGTGATTTTTGATTATTTATTATCTTCAAATCAATTAATTACCTAATATTGATCATTCATCATATTTGAATGAAATGCATCTAAAGATTCTGTACAAGTTAAAACTGGTTTTTGCCTTTTAAAAACTTATAACTTGTACAAATCAAATTTGTACATGTGTGCAAGTTGTATTTCTGTGTTGTACATACAAGTTATAACACATACAGAAATCATAATCACAACTTGTACACCACATGTACATGTAATACACTATTACAAAATTTTGAATTAAAATCAAGAAGTTTCGTTAACATTTGTAGTTTAATCAGTACACATGTGGATCACCTGTGCATTTAGAAAAAATTTTCTAGTCATTACCAATAATTGAAGTCTGAATTAAAATTGACAGTTATACCATTGTCGTTACCAGTAATTAAAGTCTGTATTAAGATTGACAGTTACACCATTGTCGTTACCAGTAATTAAAGTCTGTATTAAAATTGACAGTTACACCATTGTCGTTACCAGTAATTAAAGTCTGTATTAAAATTGACAGTTACACCATTGTCGTTACCAGTAATTAAAGTCTGTATTAAAATTGACAGTTACACCATTGTCGTTACCAGTAATTAAAGTCTGTATTAAAATTGACAGTTACACCATTGTCGTTACCAGTAATTGAAGTCTGTATCAAAATTGACAGTTACACCATTGTCGTTACCAGTAATTAAAGTCTGTATTAAAATTGACAGTTACACCATTGTCGTTACCAGTAATTAAAGTCTGTATTAAAATTGACAGTTATACCATTGTCGTTACCAGTAATTAAAGTCTGTATTAAGATTGACAGTTACACCATTGTCGTTACCAGTAATTAAAGTCTGTATTAAAATTGACAGTTACACCATTGATGTGTAGACAGTCCTGCACCCCCAGAGTGCATTACTGTAAATATTTACAGCATTGAATAAGGAAACACGGTAATAAAATGTTCAGATAGCTAAAAGGAATCGTTAAATCATTGACAACTGTTTTAATTTTTGTATTAATTATTCAAAACTGCTTTATATCAATTGCTAAAGATCTATCCAAGATCAGACAGAACTGAAAATTCTGGTGTTGTTATTCAAAAATGAATGAATACAGTTAGCTCTTGTATATATTTTTAAAAAAATTGTATCGAGTACTTTAGATTAAAAAATGCAAACTGTAATAAAAAGTCAGAACAGTAACTACTTGGCTGTTTCAGATTTTTTTTTTCATAAATATTATCCAAAATGAAATCAAGCATGTTCAAGCTAATGATCATTGGTTTAAACGACAGATTTACAAGTCATAAAAGTCTAAATAACTGTCAAACAAATTCTAACAAGTCACTTAATAATTTAGTTAGTCATCTCATTTTAGTTTGATTTACAACTCCTTTATGCAAGTCATCTGAAGGAAAAATTCTAATTTAAAACATAGTATTTTATCAAGCATGCATAATGTAATTAACTCAATTAATAATGTGACAAAAGAGGAAAATTTATGATCTTTAAATAATTTCAGCTAAGCAATTTTATATATAAAATTTTTTGTTAATGAAATTGACTGTGCACCTTGTGTGCCTGACTTTGATGTCAACCTCAGGAAAATACTTTATTTCTGGCACTTATTTCTGTGTAATGAGCAAAATCAATGGAAAAGCATAGAGTAAAAAGCAAAGAAATAAATATAATCTATTTTCTCTCCGTCTTTAAAATACAAATTATCATTTACGATATGCAAAGTAATTTACATTAGCAACCAACCTGTCACATTATAATATCAGTGAAGATTTTTTTTTTCCAGCTGGGTCTGTGTCTGATGTTCCATCTCCAGACTCGCAGTCCGATGGTGGCTCAGCACCCTCTACTCCAAGGCCAACAACTCCTCCCACCTCAGAACACTGTGAGTCCTCAAGCTAGATGGCATACCATACAGAAAATCATTACTTCAATGAATAATGATAAATGTTAAAATAGAATTAGCTATACAGTAAAAACACAGTCATAGTGAATTTGCTGGGCCAGCAAAAAACAATTTGTTTTACAGTAAAACACAGTTATAACGAATCTCCATGGCCAGCAAAAAATAATTTGTCATAACTAAACTTCGTTATATCAAATAAAAGTTTTATCATTTTCCTCTCATAGGGGAAAAAACATAATTTTGCAATAAGTGTGAATTCGTTATAAGTGTGTTTGTTATAAGCATGTTTTACTGTAATAAGAAAAGAGCAGGGCATAGATTTATGACAGACTGTAAGGTAATATTCTGTAGACAAATTCTTCATGGTGAATTTTTACTTTCAAATGACAGGCATACATGTGTAAGATTTAGAAATCAGATTACATAACAGCTGACCTGATCAGTTTTTAAAACTATAAGTAAATGTATGTGGTATCATGAAACTGACTGGGTAAATATGGGGCTATATTAGGAAAGTGTCCTTTGTTTTTTATTTGTTGCATAATTTGACAAATTGTACATGTAAAATTTGTAATTCTATACATAATACATGTATTTCAAATTGTAATTACATGTATAACTACCATACTGCTGATACACAGTCATGAAATTCTTAATTGAAATGTAATATTTTATTTGCAGCAAATTTCATGGCTCCAAATGCAGAAAAGGGATTAAAAAGGACATTTTGTCTACGTATGAAGTCAACCTTAACAAAACGGGGTGTGCACATTAGGACATCTGGATACAGGGTATGAGATCCCAGTTCAGTGAAGCATATCTTCTATAAAATGATTAAGGTCATAGGATACCAAAGTTTTTGGATGCTTGTAATGAAGTAGGATTCTGCTGCATTTACATTGCACTTTTTAAAAATTATTTTATCAAACAACAATGTAAATTGAGCTTTAATATATGAAATGCACCATTAAAAAGGATTTTGGGGTGACTTTTTTTTTTTTCATTGAATTTTTCAAGTAAAGAGTTGTGAATAATGTAAACATAAAGGTGGTTTCATAGGAAAATTTTTGTGGTACGAGTAAAAACAAGATTTTAGCAATATCAAAATACTTTTACAAAAGTCTATAACAATTTTTTGGTGGAGTATCCAATGTTCTAAAGATTCTTTTCTGTATACATAAGAATTTTAGATGTTTATGATTTTAACAATTATTGTTTCTGAATTACCATTGAAAACTAAAGATTACCAATAAATCCTCACAGATCTCATACTGGGAAAAAAAGAGTAAAATCATCTTTTATAATTCATAGATTTTTTTGAGAGTTGTTTTAATTTTTTTTTGGGGGGGGGGGGTATTATGTGTACTAAAGAATATGTTAAAGAGTTGGAATAAAAATGTAAGGGAACAAGGAATTACTAAAATGCTGAACTTGTCTAGATGCATCAAAATATATTTCAGCATGTTATATTAATAATGTTAATTATTAAATCAAATTTGTAAATCTGTAAAACTTTTTCATATTTAGCTATTTTAAAATAGCTCATTATTATAATTACAGAGCTTTTTTTATTTTACTTCTGAAAACAAGGAAATACGACAGTAAATACTTCATAAATCAAATACATGTATTTTAGTATCCATAATTCATACAAGCACGACGAAGCTGTAATTAATTTACTTTTCTTTTTTTTTATAAAAAAAATCGTTGACAATCGCTTTGAAATCAAATGAATTAAATTATTTGTATTTAATGCAAATAAATTATAAAAAGAAAAAAAAACCAACAAAAATGTATATTAATATAAAAAAAAATTATGACAAAAAGAAAATATACTAAAATAAACACCAGAGCTTGATGAGTCACAACATTCACTTGAGTACATTTGCTCACACAGAGATAAATACTCAATGTTTGAGACACAGAGAATGTAAATCTTTAAATCCTTTTGTGGATCCACTCAGGATCATGTCATGAATAAATGAAATTGAATCTACATTACATGGAAGACCATATTAATTGTCCTTGTGATTTTTGAAAGGAATATTTACATATGAGTTTGTGAAACATGCACTGATGTGGTAGCAAAGTTGATAATGCCCAAGATTGAAGTTTTTCAAAATTAGGTTAAACCCCAAGGTCAAGGTCATGAGAAAAAAAACCTGTGGTACCCAAAGAAAGGCCTTGTCACAAGGAATACACATGTGAAATATGAAAGCTTTTTAAAAGTCATGGCCAAGGTTAAAAAATTTCCTGTTCTTCATATCTAAGCTATATTCTAAAATTCAGGAACAGCATAAAACAAGATGCGCTCTTGAAACTTAAATGCCCCCAAAAGTACCTATACTGATGATTAGACTTTACATAATATATGTAACATTAACACAATATGACTAATTTAGACTCATCCTACAGTTATGAAATTCACAATTTTGGTACATACTTTTCTGCTTTTCTTAAGTATGTGTTTAGTTTTTATACTGTCTCAGCAAATATAAAGAAGTCTTTCAAATGATAAAGACAATAATCACAATAATAATTTTGGTCCCACCCTACAACCAAAACATTTACCCCCTAAGGTCATAAAATTCACATGGATCATGGAATTTACATCTTTGGTAGAAGCCTTCCTGCTCTACATCACTATGCATTTAGTTTTTCTTACAGACGTGCAATTGTAGAGAAATCGGTCAGTTTTTTGCAGTTTTTGCCCCATCCCTAAGACCCCAGGTGTGCAGGAATCCTAAAATTTACAATTTGTTCCCCTTATGAAATTTGGAATGGAAGTTCTGAAGAAGTTAAAAATGTTCAAGTGTTGATAGACGCTGCATGACGAGTGTTCCTGAACAATTGAAATGGTCACCTAGGTTTACTCAGGTTTTCTTCAGTGAGCACAAATTCACTGTTTCCCATCCAATGTGCCCTGTGGGGGTATTAGTCCCATTAGGATAATTCTAATTGTTTTTGATTAAAAGATTTTAAGGATTTTTTTTGCTTAATGTTATTAGATAGATATTGATTTACTTCTCTGGGTGTTTAAAATGATTTAAAGAATTTCTCCTATGTAATCTAAAACTCTGAGCCCCTTTTATGGCTCTGTCCTGGCCCCTGGGATCATGATTGAACAAACCTCAAGTTCCATTGCATGAGAATGTTTATATATTAATTTGACACACTGCACCTTTATGATCTTTGAAAAGATTTTTTTACTGATAATATTTCAAAACTTTAAACACATATTGAAGCCCCATTCTGGTTTAGGGAATCATGGTTTGAAAAACTTGAATCTCTATAACATAAACAAGCTTTCAGGAAAGTTTTATAATTCAGTGGTATTTGATAAGATTTTTCAAACACCCAACCGATATTTTCTTTATTTCTGAATTATGATTCCACAGCCCTTCATTTGAACAAACATATGTCCCCTTTACCAAAGAAATCTTTGTACCAAATTTGATTGAAATTGGCGAAGTGGTTAGGGAGATTTTTACAAACAATTCCATAAGCTTTTGTGAGAAGAGGGTACATGTACATGTATAATCAGAATATTGTTGTAAAAACCCAAAGAACAAGCTCTTCATGAATGACCATTTACAAGGAATAAATCTTCTTCCATCAGGTGGTTTACATCACTGGGCATATTCGACAACAGCCATGTTTTGGTGTCAACAGGAAATTACAATCTCACATTATGGGAATGGTGGGAATGGCTGTGGCTCTCCCTCCCCCTACCATCACAGAACTGCGTATAGAGAGTGACACTTTCATCATGAGGCTTAATCCCAACTTCAGTATTATATACTGTGATACTTTGTAAGTCTTTGTAGATTCTATGAGGAAAATATGCAAAGTACTTGGATACGGAGTAAGACAGGATGTTTTTTAAAAAATACTTTCCACGAGTGCAAAGCATGAGTGAAAATATTTTTAAAAATCCTTTCTCACAAGTGAAATAAATTCCATATCCACTACAAAGCATTGAATTTTTTGATTATTACATTTTCTATGGTTTTAGAACACATTTATTTCAAATCTTAAAGGATGTATAGTACAAATGTAATACACATGACGTCACAATCAGTGACATGACGTCACTATCAGTTGTTATTTTCATAATGTGAAAATAACATGTTTGTTATTTTCACACTCTGAAAGTAACATGTTATTTTTACATTGAAAATATCAACTTTATTCAATGGATAAATTATAGTATTTCACTGTTGAAAATGTAATAAAAATTTGTACTTCGATTTTTTATGGCAGAAAATGGTATATGATGCTTGTTGTATGGTTCATTGATCTCCATAGTACACCTTTAGACTTAACAATGGTTAGAATACTATTACCTTTCTCAATAACTATAGGATCTCTGAGCTGTGTGATTGGTCCTCTGATGACATCATTGGGAAATCAATCTATGACCTCTGCCATCCTGGTGACCTTCAACAGATGAAGAAAACACACAAAGATTGTAAGGGATGCTGCTAACTTAAAACACCAAATGTACAAAACGTCCAAGAAAAATAAATCATGTACATTACAGATTATTATTATCATTTTTTTTTTTTTAAATAAATTTTAGATTATCTATAAACTGTATGAAAAGTTTGTAAACAGATACCCTTCAAACATTTTTTGTTGCAGTGATAACAAAGGGACAAGTTTTGTCAGACTACTTCAGAATGATAAACAAGAATGGAGGATTTGTATGGGCCCAGATTTGTGCTAGCACTCTGTACAGCTCCAAAACATCTGATGTTCATACCGTTCTCACCATTGTCTATATCCTTAGGTAACACTCACACTGTCAATACACAAGTCTTTGTACAGTTATCTACATTGTCTATATCCATGGATATTGATAGGATGGTGCTCTGTTTTAATTTGATATGATACACAACATAAGTTTAAGGAATACTTAAATGACAATGTAAATTTTATGTAAAATTACATAATACTGTACTTACTGAAAGATAACAAGAATAAAATATAGATTTGAAATAATACAACATGCTGTTATACATTGAAGTAAGTGTTTTTACTTAAATATTGTTTATTGATCAAGCTTTATTTAATGATGAAAAGATTAGAAACATACATATATACAATTTTGTTTTCAGTGGAGTGGAATATGAAAACTGTGTAATGGATGTTTGTCAACTTCCAAAATCAATAAAATTAGAGATGGACCAAACATCTTCACATGATGATCTGAACACCACAAGAGGTTCTCAGACAAGTCTTTTCCTATTTTTTTTTTGTCTTCTCTCCCTAAATCTGCATGTTTTCTAACTGAAGAAAAAGCACCATGATTTTTCCTATTTTTTTGTCTCCTCTCCCTAAATCTGCATGATTTCTAACTGAAGAAAAAGCACCATGATTACATGTATTTATTTCCTTCATCCTTTATTTGATAGATCAAATCAAAGACCAAGAAGAAAGCAGGCATACCACTAGTCCAGGCAGTGTCAAAATGGAGTCCCATCCCTCCCCTGAATCTCCTAATGAACCTTCCAAGAAGAAAAGACCTTTGAGCAATGGTTCAGAGATTGAGGAACTTGAAGTCTCTCCTAGGATTGATCATAAATCTCCCCCTGCTTTTGTTTCCCAGGACAATGAAGTCTTGGAGACATCAAATTCAACATCTACCTTGAAGATGAAGATGAACTGTTGCAAAGTGCTTTACAAAAATTCTAGAAGAAAAATGGACAAACCACGAAAAAGACTGAGAGGGAGCATAGATAGTGAAAGCTTGATATTCCCAGACAGTTTTGGACAAGAAATATCCAACAGTAGTGATAGTTTACACAGACGCTTATCTTGTGCAAGTTTGTTGCATGATAATAATAGTGTTTCTCCTCCTCTCAATGGGTACCATTCTCATTCAGAGTCACCGAAATGTTTGGAAGACTACAGCATGCCTGCACCAGAAGATCTGTCTCTGAGGTCACCAAATACCAGACAAGACACCCTTACAAACATACAAAGAAAAAACTGTTGGCAATCATCTAGTGGTGTTGATCAAAATGGCAATTGTAATATGTCCTCTGTAAAATTCTTAGAGGATGTAATGAATAAACACTTGCCAAATCTGTCTCAGCTCACTAACCATGACATCAAGCCAGTTTCTGCAACAATGAGTAATGTCATTACAAGTAATGTGTCCAATTCTCTGAACAAACAACAATCTCAGATTCAATGGACAGGTCCAGAAACTGAAATACATCCTGCATCTAATCTTTTACGAACTCTTCATGCAAAACGAGAATCAGTCATTCGAAGCAGCAATAGCTCCAGAACTTTTCCTGCTGAGAGTACAGCCATAAACATGTTAACTCCGCCAGGAAATGATGGACTGAAGGAACAACTGACCCTAAACATCCCCCAGATTTCAGTGAATGCCAAAGGTTCTGTTCTTCCCTCTTATACCTCTGCTAGTCACCTGACTGTATCTACGGCATCTGAGAGTTTCAACATGACACCTCCCTCATCAGTATCACCCACAGAGAAACTTGTCTCCCCATTTGGAATGGAGGGAAGCTTTGACCCTGGTGTCTGCAGTAGTCTAACCCATGTCACAAGTTCTCCAGTGACTCAAAAATCTCAGACTTTTCCCCTCGCTGTGGCCTCAGCAGTGTCAGACTTTAACTGTATAAAGACCACTGGCTACAATAACATATCTCCGGAATATCATGCCAATGAGTATCCTCATTTTAGCCATTCACAGAATTCATTCTTGTCCTATGATCTGAGACCAGACACATGGTATCCTGTTTCATTTCAGTCCTAAACAGACAGTGTTCTTCAGTGTGGAATACGTTCACCGAGAAAAATTGTTCAGTATTCAAAACTGTATATTGTTTCAAATGTTGCTAATGTTTACATGTTGTTACTGTGTTCTTTTGTTGGGGTTGTTGTAAGATCACTTGTTAGATAGTAAACACTTATACATTACACACTTAACAGTTGTATATTTACATCAGTCTTAAATCTTACGGTATTGTTGAGATATTCGTAAAATTGCACACAATTTCAGTGTGAGTATCTAAATTAAGGATAGATGTAAAAATAAATGTGGAAACTATCATATCTATTAATGTGGGAAAAAAATGAAAACTAGATGAACAAAAAGCCAAACAACTGAAAGCGAGAGAGAGAGAGAGAGAGAGAGAGAGAGAGAAATAGAAATATTGTTTATTGTTTGACAGGCTGTGTTTTTTACTCATAAATATTCTTCATCATATGTTTTCAATTACTGTCCTTTACATTCAACATTTAAAATAAGGATTGATATTTAATAACAATCTTTAAAAAACTGTTCAAACTACAAGGCATAATGACATTGTGTTCCAGAGAAGAATTTTAAGATTGTAAAACATTGAACTACATCATGTGTCTAATAAAGGAATTCACATTGATGTATAACTGTTTTTAAAATTTTAGTTTACATTTATCATTTAAACCATTCTGTCAGACACCCCCCCCCCACCCAAGAATTTGCAAAGTATATACTATACATAAAGTGCTTTATGAAAAAAAAAATTGAGTTATTACATTTGTGCATTAAATGATGAGGGCAGAACCAATCATAAAATTATCATGAAATATGTACAAAGTATTTTCAAAAGAATATATACTGGAACGACTTGTTTAATATCCTTCTACATAATATTACTGGTGATTGATGTAACAATTTTATTATACCCCTGCAACAAAGTTGTAGGGTGGGGTATACTGGAATCAGATTGTCCATATATCTGTATATGTACTGGTTTCCGGGCTCTAGAGTTTTTTCCTTTTCATGTAAAGTCAACATACCACACATACAGACTACCCATGGGATGAAGATGATCCCTGTTGATTTTGGGGTCAAAAGGTCTAAGGTCAAGTGTACTGGACACTGAAATAGCAAATTGGTTTCCAGGCTCTTACATGTTATCCTTTTCACTCGGAGTCACCATATCACACATATGAATTACCCAAGGGACGAAGATGATCCCTATCAATTTTGGGATCAAAAAGTCAAAGGTCAAGTGTATTGGACTTTGAAATAGCAAAATGGTTTCCGACCTCTTAAATGTGTAATACGTTTCACTTAAAGTCACCATATCACACATATGGAATACCCATGGGATGAAGACAAATCCCTATTGATTTTGGTGTCCAAAGGTGAAATGTACTGGACATTAAAATGGCAGAATGATTTCCAGGTTCTTATTTGTTATCCTTTTCACCTAGAGTCACCATATAGCATATATGGACCACCCATGGGATGAAAATGATCCCTCCTTTTGGGTTTGGCAGACTGGAGGTGAGCAGGGGGGAGGCGTATTCTAGTGAACAGTGCTCACAGTACCTCTTGTTCACACTAGATGTTTAACCATATTTAGGTTAGGATCAAAGGTATGACACTTTTCATTATTTTGTCAACAACAAACTTCTGGACAATGTAAACCTTTGAAATATTAACTTTAGTACAGTTTTGATTGTCATTACTTTTTTCATCATTAGAAATTCACCAAAAAGAAATTTTACATTCATTCATCATGCAGACAGGGAAGCCGAACATTAATTCACTCAAGTCTCCTTAGCTAAATAACACCGCATACCAGAAAACATTAGAAAATGATGAAAGGTATCTTTTATCTCTTGGGCATAGTTGAAAAATCAGATCAATTAAATTGCAGTATTTGTCATGTGTTGTGTACATATTTTACAAACCTACCCCACCCCATTTTTGTTAGTGCTTTAATGTTGCTCAGATGCTGATTATGTCTTCTCTCTTCCAGGGGGAGACATTGTTTATGTAATTTCTGTCTGTCCATTTTTCAGTCTGTCTATCATAAAATCTTGTGAATGCTTCTCCTCCTATTTGACTTATTGGATAGAATTGAAACTTTGTACCATGCATTATTGTCATTTGTAGATATGCATATTGTCCAATTATTTTCCTAAAAGTTATACTGGATCTAAGAGTGCGGGGGGATGTAAATAGCTTGTGAATGCTTTTCCTATATGGCTTATCGAATAGATTTGAAACTGTGTCATTGCCATTTGCAGATGTTCATAATGTAGGGAGGGTAGGATCCAATTATTACCCTTAAAGTTATAGTGAATCTTAGAGGGGTGGAGGGTATAAAATAGCTTGTGAACACTTTTCCTATATGGCTTATCAGAGTTCATTATGTCTATTTTCCTATTCATGCTTTCTCCTCCATACCATGCAGTATTTAAGGGGAGGTAGTTTAACTTGGAGCACTTTCAATTTGGGGAGCTGGCGAGACATTTGTTTTTCACATAAACAATCTCTAGTTTTAAGAGAGTTGAGGGGAGACCCCAAATATTCAACACCCCTCCCATTCTATTTGGAGAAGGGACAGGCACAGCCTCCATCCATAAATATTAGATATGTAAACTATGTCTGTCCACTTCTCTAAAGAAAATACCCCCATCCCCTGCTCTTTTAAAGATGTCAAGGTCAAAGGTCAAGGGTAATCCACTCTCAACATAGGAAGATATTGTCCACTCAGTATCTTGGATTGTTTTGGTACATGACTATCAGTTAATTAAATGATACATGGGTACATCCCATATCAATTTGGGTGGGGGGGGGGGGGGGGGGGGGCACATACATCATGTTTCTGAAACATTTCTTGTTAAAGGTTTTTAATCTGTTATGTGTGGATATTAAGAACTACCACCTGACCCTTTCTGCAAGACTGGTAAACATGAATACATAGCTTTTGCTAATCATCATGCAGTAATATTATAAATTACTAACTTAATATTAAAGTGTATAGGCCCGTAGAACACCAAATGGTACAGCAGTGTATTTACCCCAACTCCCTCCCTCTTGCACCTCATTTTAATCCGCACATGTCAAGAGATTGAGAGCACCAAACTCTATTATTTACCATTATTGACTCACTGGGGCTTGTGTAAAAAAAAAAAAAAAAAAAAAAAAAAAATCAAGACCCCCCCCCTTTTTTTGTTGTTGAAAATTTGTCATATCGACCATTCAGGCATCTGCTGATGGACAGATTAGCCTACTGAATACTTCAAAAAATAGTAATGGATAACGTACAACAACCTTCGGAGTCCAGTGATCTTGAATTGAAGTGTGCTAACATATTAGTAGCTAGTAATATAGTAAATGGATAATCTTGATATGATATCACATGTATGTAAATAAGCTCAATCGTCTCCTGCTTCTGAACCATTGCCAGACTCGGTTTTGATGTTTATAATCTTTGTTTACGTTCCGTTGAAACGCATGGGTCGACAAGCGGTATTTTCAAGAATGATTTAGCATTTTTATTTTTATTTTTATGCGCTACTTCCTTATTTTTTTATATAAATATTATGACCAAAGTATGATACAAGCAAATAGGGAAATTTAAGACATGGCGTCTCGGAGCAGAACAGGCTTACAAGAAGTGGATGAGACGAGCACCACCAGACGGATGCAGATGACAGCTCTAGCAGTGTCGTCAGTCTGTGGTTTAATGTTTGGATTTGCCATAGAAAAAGGGAAAGGTGAAAGATGGAATTCTTATGTAGGTCAAATTGTTATTAATAATATTGTGTGAATAGTTGAGGTTTTTGTTGATATCAAGTCAGTGTTTTTCACACCAGTTTTAAAGGTTGCAGTAATCTATGCTCTAATGATTTGGGAGGGGGGATCATCGACATTTTGGAATACTAGTAATTTTATGCCCTCGTAATCTGAGATTCAAGAGGATATAGTTTTTAGTCTGTCTGTTTTTCTGCAAAAACTTTAACCTTTGATGGATGGTGGTAAGGCTTTCATTTGTATATTTCTTATGACAAGACCTTTCATTAGGTAGCAAAATTTTTGACCTCATGATATTGACCTTGGCTATACAGGGGCATCAGTGTTTTGGACTGCTTTACAAACACATCTTGCACAATGTTGAATTCTTTCTTGAACTACGGGGACTTCTTAACATTTTGTTCTCAATCTGTGTATGAAGCCCCAGTGCTTGAATGGAAAACTATATGACTATTGATTTTTTGTAACTATAGTTATTTTTTATTGCAACCTATTCACATAATATTATGTTCGTCATGAAATTGACATTATACTGGCTTCTTAAAATGCTTAATTAAATGACAAAAACATCCTAATGACTAATATTCTCTCTCATCAAGGTGCTGTTGACACAATAGTAGGTCACACTCAAAGTTCATTTTATAAAGTTGGAATACATCTTGGGTCACTTCATTTTTAGAACAATTAAGGAAATTTTTGATGGTTTTTACAAGGGAAACTGTCAAAATTTTATAGTAAATTTTATATATGAAAACACCTAAGGGCTAAAAGAACCTGACAGTGTCCAAAGGTACTCCACACATAATATTGAAGTCATTCATATTGAAATATCAGTTATTAGAATGAAATCAATCCTTGACCACTGAACCTTTGATTTAAAACCTTGTCTAATTTGAAATTGCTTGTAATGTTGAAATATTGAATGTATTGAAGTAAGTTTATTGTAAGTGGAACTGATATATGTTTTCATAAAGGTTTTATTTCAATCCATACTTCACAAGCATAGATTTGATCATTTGTTTATACAGGGATGCATTAATTTGGTAATGATGTTTTTCACACTAGCTAATTAACATTTTGATCTATAGTAATTACCTGCTGACTTGTAAGGTTCTGTCTCTTGGGTGGGTTAAATCATAGCACTACCCATACAAATATAATACTTCACTGAATTCAAAATTATTTAATTTGATTGATTTGCATATTGAAAAGAAACTAAATAGGAATAAATTTGTTAAAATTTATGTTGCAAAATACTCTTCTCTAGGATTTAAATGTCAGTATATAACCAGAAAAGCAAGTTGAAAAAATATGGGTTAGATATATTTGGATCAGATAATAAGTAGTACCCCATATAACAGTGCCCAAGATACTAAGATTACACTGATAGCAATGATTTAGCAACAGATCTAGATAAATGGATTGGCAAAAATTATTGCTTTTATATTACAAAAAAGCAAAATATATAAACACAGTCATCCTTTGCTGTTTAATTGTTAATAGGAATGTTTTGGCTATTAACAATTAAGAGATATGTACACAATTTAATTCACTTAAGAATATGTCATTCTGTTGTATTTTGGATATATTGAAATGTGTTGTTGGGTCATCTGAACTTCAATATATCAGGAGTCGGTTGTATGTCGTATTTCATTATTTTACTGAATTATATCATTAAAAACTATCTTTTACAAACAAACTTTCAATGACCTAAAGTTATATCTGTGGACAGTCTGGTATATTTTTTTGAAATTGTTCCTATTTCAAAATTGCAGAATTTGAAGCAATTTTCTACTCAAGCACTTAGAGGGTTAAGTCTTCTGAGGTTTATGTCTGATTATATATACCTGCCATTCTAGAATTTGTAAAATGTGTAATCCAGTGTTAGGACAGTTTATAGGACAAATAGAATAATTTTCATCATGGCAGAAGGAATAATTGAGTCAAGATGTAATTCTTGTTCTTAATGAGAGATTATATTCAAAATGTCACACAGTGGATATTATGACAGAAATCATATACTGTGAGGTGAAGGTGGAAATTTTTGTGAGGGTGTATTTTGTTATTTCAATATATCAAAACATTTGCAGGAGGTTATTTTTGTGGAAATAAAATAATTTAAAGATAAAAGTGATACTTGGTAAAATCATTTCATTGAATTTCTTTCTTCTATCAGTCACCACAATCAAATGGTCATGGCCAATTTTGAATTTTTCAAAGTATGCTAAAATGAATGCTAACTTGATCTCTTGGAAAAAGTGTGCTTGTTTCAGCAAACTGCACAAACAAGCTCAGGTGAGCAATTGATATGTTTTTATCTGTCATCATGTATCGGTGGTAAACTTTTGAACATTTTCGGCTTCTTCTCTGGAATGACTAAACCATTTTTAACCAATTTTGACTTATTGGTATATAACTTTCATGGACCCTGCCTTACCAGAGCCTGAAAGATATGGTTAAAACCATCAAAATTAATGTGATCTTCAAAAATCTTGTTTACTCCTGGACATCAAGAAGTCAAACTATTAGCATGATTGCAATAAGCAATGAGTCCTTGACTAAAACTGCAGAATTCATTACCTCTGAGTTCAGGGTTCAAGCCCCAGGGTGGAGCTAAGTTGGTCATTACATTGAAAATACATTTTTTTTAAGAAAAACTGTTGGCATGATATATTGATCAATAAGCCCTGTACCAAAACTGTGAAATTCATGACTCGTGGGTTCAGGGTTCATGCCCCAGGATTGAGTTAAGTTGGTCATTTTTTGAAAATGTATTCTGTCTGAGAAAATATTCTTTACTTCTGGACAATAATTCAAAGAAACAGAATGTTTGTATGATTGTAATGGGCATTTAGCCCTCTACCAAAATTGTGAAATTCATGATCCCAGGGTTCAGGCAAAGTCCCTGAAACATTCTACTTTACCATTTTTCCGTTTGTTCAGTTTGCATTTACCATTCGTTCAGCATGCCCCCTCTATTCAGTTTTGCATTTACAAATCATTTACCGTGCATTCACCATTCACTCACCATGTGTTAACCATTCGCTCACCATGCGTTTACCGTTCGTTCACCGTTCAAGTGGGAAAGTAAAATGTTTCAGGGTCTGTACCAGGGTGGATCTTAATATTGGTCATATATATTTACATATTGAAAATGCAGTAGAAAGTCCTCATTACTTTTGGACATCAGCAGACACACTGTATTGATTATAATGAGCGATGTGAAATTTACTACCCCTGGGTTCAGGTCCAAGGGTGGGGCTTAGTTGATCATATGCTGAAAATGCAATATATTTTAGAAAATTTATCTTTACTCCTGGACATCAAGCAGGCAAACTGTACGCACGATTACCTATAGTGAGCAATAAGCCCTCTTTGAAAACTGTAAAAATGCATTTGCCCTTTTAGAAATCAAAATAGAAAATCACATTTCACTGTAATATGATCAAACTGATTTGATTTGGTAAATCCCTGTATACTATTGATTGTACCAGGATAATGAATTATTTCCTGTGTAACCAAATAAACTTATTATTCAGGTGCTATTTTTGCAGACAATGTTTGTTTAGGTTTTGTCCCATTTTGAATGCACAAGAAGAAAAAAAAATTCTTGCCTATATAACTTACTTTATTTACATGTAACATATTTAATTGAAATTTGTACTAATTTTATTGAATGTATGGTAACTGGAATTGTGACTATCATTTTATTTATTTGCTATATTTGCAATTTTTTTTTTATTTCCGTGTAGAGAGACAGTGCATTATGATGTCACATTATTTACACACACACACACCCTCCCCACCCTCCCATACACCCACACTTGGCTTTGAAGAAATTTACATCTGCATGTTGACAAATCAAAATATATCTTAGAAGATACATAGGAAATAAGATGTTTTGTTCTATTTGAGGAGATATGTTTGTACTACTAAATGAATTGACTCAGTTTCTCTAGTGGACTTACACAATGTAGCTGTTCTATACAGGAACACTGGACTTGATGCATAATAGAAATCAATAGTACTGATAAGAAATGCCAAAGTATATTCCACATTGCATGTATACACCAAAGTTTTTAAAGGAATCTTTTTGGAACTCTTGAATTTCCTAATTCCACCATTTTCTACATTAAAATAGTTTTGTTTTGTTTTTATTTCAGTTTATGAACCTCTTGTGGTTAAAAATCAGATGTTGTTGTCCCAGTTTGTTATGCTGAAAATGTTTCTATCTGGAATCATTACAGGTAAAATTAGAATTTGTATACATAAGAGACATATGTAGATTTTCACACCAGTACTATATAGTCTTAAATCCACTCCTGTTATTAGGGCTCCACCATATGGCAGATGACCTATAGGGGAAAAGAGTACCAATTCATTTCCCATAGACCTCAATACTAACATTTGGTCCTCTCACTAATTAATGAAATTAATTTTAGATAAATGACTGCCAAGATTTCAAAGTTCTTTCCAAGTGCTGACAAAAATTATATAGGGTCCTGTTGCTTTTATAGGTCATATTTGTACTTTTTTACAACACATAGCAATCTGCAGTAAATTACACCTTTCATTTCAAATACACCCCTGCCATAGCAATTTCATCAGTCATTTCTCGAGTTTATCCAATAATTTTTCATCCTGACAATTAATTTCAACTTCTATATTATTTCTCTCAATTTCAAATAATTTCACTCTTGATATTAGCCAATCATGCGACACCTAAACATTTCTACCTCTACTCAATCTTGGGTAAACTGCGTCTGGGTTACGCATCCGGGGGTGTGGTACTCTCATTCCATAGTAATCAATCTGTCTGTCAGCACTTCCTATGCCATGCAATAACTTGTTTCCTTCCTTGAGAAGATTATCATAAATTTTATGCATAATACTTTGATTAGGCAGAGGACAACTCTTTAGATTTCAAAATTTTTCAGTTTTGTCCTTGCAGAGTTATATGGCTTAGAATATTTTACTATTAATTAGATGACAGCACATTCTATGCACATGATATCTGCAAGTTGAGAAAAAAAAAATTAAGGATGGATGTATTAACCATACACATTCAACTGTCAGACCAGATACACATAGTCCAGTGTTAGAGCACTTGATGGACATGTTCAATGCAGGCCCCCTTACGAGTTGTCAGTTTTCTTGTCTATGTCAGTTTTCTTGTTAT
Source organism: Ostrea denselamellosa (assembly GCA_024699665.1). Lineage (NCBI taxonomy): Eukaryota > Metazoa > Mollusca > Bivalvia > Ostreida > Ostreidae > Ostrea > Ostrea denselamellosa. Next base: position 4,464,969 of record JAMZEH010000010.1, on the reverse strand, counting down.
CATGGTTTCTTGTCTATGTCAGTTTTCTTGTCTATGTCAGTTTTCTTGTTATCATGGTTTCTTGTCTATGTCAGTTTTCTTGTCTATGTCAGTTTTCTTGTTATCATGGTTTCTTGTCTATGTCAGTTTTCTTGTCTATGTCAGTTTTCTTGTTATCATGGTTTCTTGTCTATATCAGTTTTCTTGTCTATGTCAGTTTTCTTGTTATCATGGTTTCTTGTCTATGTCAGTTTTCTTGTCTATGTCAGTTTTCTTGTCTATGTCAGTTTTCACAATTTTCAGTTCATATTTTTATAGCCATTCTGTAAATGTTATGATCAGGTTACATTCACAGTAAGTTTGATTTTAAAGTTTTGGTTTACCATGAAAATAGTGAAATTGATATGCATTGAAAATAATGCAATTAAAAAATATTTTCTCATGTGTAAAATTTATTATGGACTCAATAAATCTTTTAAGCTTGATTTAATTACTGATCATACTGCTTGTATTAATGGAAAATAAAAAATGTGATTGTATTTAATGTAGGGATGTTTGTGATGTCGGTGTTGTCCATGGTTCCACTTACGAGAAATCAGTACCTAGGTGCTAAGTCCACTTTTGTGAGAAGTCTTAGAGACAAGGGCTTCCTGACCGTCTTCACCGGGGGAGCCTTACTAGGCATGGGAATGGCTGTAGCTGGAAGTGTAAGAGCATGTGTAAACATTAGGAGTGAAAGGATATGTGTAAACATTAGAGAGTGTAAGGATATGTGTAAACACTAGAGAGTGTAAGGATATGAGTAAAACATTAGGAGTGTAAGAACAGGTGTAAACATTAGATAGTGTGAGGACATGGTAAATATTTGGAAGTGTAAGGACATGAAAACATCAAAGGGCATGTGTAAAAATTGGAGTATAAGAACATATGTAAACATTAGGAGTGTAAGAACATGTGTAAACATTAGGTAGTGTAAGAGCAGATGTAAACATTAGGTAGTGTAAGGATATGTGTAAACATTAGAAGTGTAGTGTAAAGACATGGTAAATATTTGGAAGTGTAAGGACATGCAAACATCAAAGGGCATATGTAAACATTAGGAGTGTAAGGATTTGTATAAACATAAGGAGTGTAAGGACATGTATAAACATTAGGAATGTAAGAACATGTGTAAACAGTAAGGAGTGTAAGGACTTGTGTAAACAGTAAGAGTGTAAGAACATGTGTAAACATTAAGGAGTGTAAGGACTTGTGTAAACAGTAAGAGTGTAAGGACATGATAAATATTTGGAAGTGTAAGGACATAAACATTTGGGAGTGTAAGGACATGTGTAAACATTAAGGAGTGTAATGACATATGTAAGCATCAGTGAGTGTAAGAATAGGAGTAAAACATTAAGAGTGTAATAACATGTAAACATTAGTGAATGTTCGGTTGTATATTGTTTAAAGTCCTGCTCGAGGAATTTTCACTCATATGAAGATATCAACATTGCCTGTGAAGGGCTGCAGATTTAAACCTGTGCTCAGTGCTTATGGCCTTTGAGCAGGGAGGGATCTTTATCATGCCACACCTGCTGTAACATGGGGCCTCTGTTTTTGTGGTTTCATCCAAAGGACCGCCACATTTACTCATATCTTATGACAAGCAAGGGGTACTGAGGACCTATTCTAATTTGGATCCCCAAGCGATCATTAGGTAATGTAATAAGAACATCTGTTAACATTAGGAATGTAAGGATGTAGGTAAACATTAGGAGTGTAAAGATGTAGGTAAACATTAGGAGTGTAAGGATATATGTAAACATTAGAAGTGTAAGGATGTAGGTAAACATTAGAAGTGTAAGGATATATGTAAACATTAGAAGTATAAGGATGTAGGTAAACATTAGGAATGTAAGGATATATGTAAACATTAGAAGTGTAAGGATGTAGGTAAACATTAGAAGTATAAGGATGTAGGTAAACATTAGGAATGTAAGGATATATGTAAACATTAGAAGTGTAAGGATGTATGTAAACATTAGGAGTGTAAGGATATATGTAAACATTAGAAGTGTAAGGATGTATGTAAACATTAGAAGTGTAAGGATATATGTAAACATTAGAAGTGTAAGGATGTAGGTAAACATTAGGAGTGTAAGGATATATGTAAACATTAGAAGTATAAGGATGTAGGTAAACATTAGGAGTGTAAGGATATATGTAAATATTACGGACTGGGAAGACATGTATAAACATTATGAGTATTAAAGAAGATGTGTAAACACTAATTGAACTTGTAGCAATATTTTGAAAGGATAACTGCAGTATTGCAGTAAACTATGATGGAATTTTAAAAAAAAAAATGTTTATTGTAACACAGTTTTTGGCCATCCATGAGTGAAAATACATTGACTACATCTGAGTATGCATACTAATCTTCAAATTACATTATACCATTTTAATGCTTCTTCTTATGTAGTGTCCAGGGGTTGTTCTTGCCCAAATTGGATCAGGAACTCAGAACTCAGGTAATATACATTTAACTCATTGACCATTGTCACAAACCACAGGTTGTCGTTTCATTCCATGCCACAAACATTTGTGAAATGGAATGAAACAATAACCCATGATTTGTGATGATGCTCATTGACTTGTCATAAGTTGCATTTTATCTAATGTTGATTTTTCCTTTGTACAATGTTTATCTGGTTGTAGTTTACACTTTGCTGGGAGCTTTGTTTGGTACCCTGTTGTACGGGATTTTAGAACCAGTTGTTACAGACTTAATGAGGCCAGAACATTCCATAAGATATCAGTTGTGAGTGGGCATTATGTTTATGTTACAAGTTATGTACAATAGTTGATAGATGTCAGTTCATGCTCATTATACAGTTCGTATCATTTTCAGTTCATATCATATAATGGGGGGGGGGGGGGGGGGGGGGGCTCTGTGGCCGAGTAGTTAGAGCATTATGCTCAAAATCACAAGGCCTCTCACCTCTGGTCGGCGGGAGTTTGATTCTCACTTGCGCCGATATATGTGAGAAAGTTTGCCACTTTACTTTCGGAAGGTCAGTGGTCTCTTCCTGGGTGCATTGTATCTGGGTTCTCTCCTCCACCTACAAAAACTGGATGCCAGCAGATAACTGAAAAATTGTTGAGTGTGGCAAAAAACAACATCAATCAATCAATCATATAATGGGTATTTTCTGTGGTTGTCCATTATTTCTGGTATTTTGTGGATAAGAGAAATCCGTAAAAATTCCAATTGCAAAATATTCTAAAAAATAAAATTCTGATATTCTCTAAATGATCAATGCAGAATATAATTTGCTACCTATTAGGGATCAAGTCACAAAAATTTCCAACTGCAGAAAAAAACCTGTTGTATGGTACTGATTTAGTGCCTGCAGTATTTCAGTAATACCCATATTTGTAATTTCAGTGTATACAATCTGTATGGCTCTCCTTTCTTTGTAATGGCCTTGCCTACTGCTGCAGTGCTTTCATTGGTTGTATTCACTTTGGAGCTTGCTTATCCTTGGGAAGAAGAAATAAGTGTAATATATGTAAATCAATCTTGTGTATTCTGGAAATTTGATGAATAAAGATTTGTACTCTCTTTCACAGAGTGTATTTTTTAAAATTTCATTTGTGCTTGGTTTAACTTTACTGTTACTGACAGATTACAGACTCTGTCTATCAATCAAGTAGTTGGATTGCATCCCCAGCATGGCCGCCATTTTTGTCTGGTGTTGTAGTTGGAAGTCTACAAATTCCTACAGTGTTGGTGATGGGTGACACTTTAGGTAATGAACTCTTTTAAATCTGGAAAATACATTTATATTATGAGAATAAAGGTATCAAATAATTTTTTTTTAACCAGGCTTACCACATAGCATGTTGTACAGCTTATCAACAAACGTGTGGGAGCTTGTAATGTCCAATAAAGTCAAAGAGGTCTACTGTAAAATGTGCAATAATTCAACTCATACATATCTGATATAACAAACACTAGAAAGGCATCTGCTGGAAAAAAACCAGTTTATGTAAATGTGTCTATATTCCCTCATTTCTGTTAGGTTTTTTTTGTCCTAGTTAGGGTCCCATCATAAGGTGGGTGCTCTATAGTAATCACTCTGTCAGGCCGTCCATCTGTCTGACCATTCATCAGCACTTTTTATGACACACAGTAACTTAAGATTCCTTGGGAAGATTTTCATAAATTCTACACATAATACTTGATAAGGCAGAGGAAGAGCACTTTTGGTTTAAGATTTTTTATGCATTATTGTTATGGAGTTACTGGACTTGATTTTTTAAATATTAATAAGATATATAGTGCTTTCCATTACACACAATAACTTGATATTACTTGAGAAGACTCTTAAGGTAATGCTCAGATTAGGAACAGGAAGACTCCTTTCGATTTTCAGATTTATTGACTTTGTTGTAATGGAGTTATGACATTTTGTTTTATAGTGCACTTTCTATAGCACTCAATAATTTGAGAATTTTTTGTAAATTTATTTGTAATTCTCCATTTAGGCAAAGGAAGATCCCTATAGATTTTCAGATTTTTTGTCTGTCCATCTGTCAGCACTTTCTATGGCATGTAATAACTTAAGTTTTCTTTGGAAGATTTTTTATCTGTCCTTTGGACACTCTTGCGGGGCCCTTTCTGATTTGTAATTTTTTTTAGTTGATATACCTTTGATTTTTACCTTACATAGGAGCAAGTAGTAGCTTCTGCACCATCACCTCCCAATTTTTCCTACACAAGTCAACAAAAAGATTGTCACCATACCTCCTTAAGTTCCAAACTGGCTTTCCAAATTGGTGGCAGGTATTGTAATGCATATTTATACACTTAAATAAAACTACCAGTGAGATATTTATGCAGGATACAAATATATATCAGATGCCTTTGACATTTGAAGTAATTTTTTCTGCACAGGTTGCCTTTGTCCTGAGCTCCATTTTTGGTGCTTTCCTGTCATCCATGCTGTCTGGGAGTTATGGTACAGTTGCTGGGGCCTCGGTTGTTCAGTCATTTGTTGGGGGAGCTCTGATACTTTTTGGAGCACGCTTAGGAGGAGGATGCACAAGGTGCGTTAAACTTCTTTTCAGAGCTTGGAATGAATTCACATGTATCTGCCAATCACATTATGTATGTATATAAATTTTCATGAGTCTTTGTCTTTGTTAGATATTATTAGCTTGAGATTTTCTGATTACCTGGTTTTTGTCATCTGTCCATAAACTTTTTACATTTTCATCTTATCCAGAACCATAAGGCCAATGTGATCCAGCCTTTGCACAAAGCATCCTTGAGTAAAGAGCTTCCAAATTTTTACATTTCAGGATGAATGTCCCATTGCAAGGGGAGATGATTAGCAATTTGTTAGAATAGGGTGGGGTAATTTATTAGTCCTCTTTAGAACCACTGGGCCATTTATGACAAAACTTATTGATAGCTTTCTTATCTTAGGAACAACAAAACCATAATTACTCAATGGCTTAACTGAGCTTTTATGGTTACCATCTGTCTCTGAACTTTACACATTTTTTACTTCTTCTCCAGAATCACAAGGCCAATTTTAACCAAACTTCCATAAAGCATAGGGATTAAAATTGATGAAATAATAGGTCACACCCCTTTCCAAGGGGAGATAATCAAGAAATAATGAAATTATGGTGGCATCATTTAAAAATCTTCTCAAGGACCAAATAACACACACACACACACACATATATATATATATATATGAAAGCTTCCTTAAAGACTGTAGATTCAGAATTATTCAAATCATCATCCTCCCCCAGAGGTAGGGTGGGGCTACTGATTAGTTTTACATGGGGATATATATAGGACATATGTTCTTCTCTAGAACAACAGTCCTTGATAAGTCTTTCATATACAAGCGTCCTCAGGTGGTGCAGATTCAAGTTAGTACAAATCATGACTGTGGTGGGTAGAGCCATAATACTGGGTCAAAGTTTTTAATTGGAATATATAGGGTAAAACTTTTAAGAATCTTTTTTCTCAAAAACAACAGCTGTGATTGGTCATATTAATAAGCAAGCATCTTCAGGTAGTGCAGAGTCAAGTTTGTTTAATTTGTGGAAGTCAGATGAGGTCACAATTAGGGAATCAAAGTTTTATATAGGAATATGTATATAAAAAAAAGTCTATCAAAATCTTCTTAAGAACAGCTCAGTTATGATTAGTCATGTTACATGTAAAAGGCACGCATCCTCAGGTAGTGCAGATTCACATTTGTTGATATCAATGCTCCAAAAGGTAGGGTGGGAGCCACAACAGGAGATACATTTGAAGTATTCAATACATGGTCAGTACATGGGAATATATAGGGAAAAAAGCTTTAAAATTTCTAAAGATGGCCATGGTTAGTGTTAGTAGTATGCAAGAATCCACAGGTAGTTCAGTTTCAAGTTTAGTAAAATCCTGGCCTGTGGGTGGGGCTTCAAAGTTTTACATTAGAATAAATTTGTGAAAACCCATATTCTCAAGAGCAGCTAGGCCAGAATTAGTCATATCAATATGCAAGCATCCCCGAATAGTGCAAGTTGAAGTTTCTTCAAATCAGTGCCATGGGGGTAGGTTTGGGCCACAATACAGATTACAAATTAAAATATTATAGGAAAATATATGGGGGGAAATTTGGAAAGCATTCTTTTTATTTGTAAAAAAAAAATGGACCATGGGGTTAGGGTTGGGCTAAGATGGGGATAAAATTTACATGATACATAAATATAGGGGATCAATAGGGTATCCCAATCTTGTGTGGATTCAAGATGGGTTAACTCATGACCTTCTTTGGCTTAGACTGGTTATACTGTGGAATCAGTTTATTTATGGCAATAAAATGGGTGAAGAAAATCTTTGTTTTATAATCTGATGAATAAAAGCAAGACCGGTTTGACACTGGTGATTGTTGTGGCCCATGAGCCTCGTGTCAATGATTTATATACAGGGGGAAAAATCTAGCACAAAGAACTAAAGTTTTGCAAGTTTGTTTTCATGCAGAATTACATGAAAATAACAGTCTTGGCAAGGAAACTCTCAAGATTTATATGCATACATGAAACGTGAAACAATTATTCTGAGTTATAGTTACTCCCTGTTACATGTTCTGAATGAAAAGTAAACTGAATTTCAGAAGGAAACTGAAACTTTCATTTTTTAAGTCAATACATATATTGATAAAAACAGGTTTTTCTTTTGCAGTGGACATGGTCTATCTGGTATAGGTCTACTGAACATTCTGTCTATCACCTCCATGATGGCTATGTTTGTAGGAGGCACTCTAACTGCCCAGATTCTACAGTGGATCAGTTAGAAAACCATAATCATTCAAATTCTTGAACAATCATTCAAATTCTTGAACACATGTGTACATCTATTATTTGTATTGTGTTTATGCTTCTGCAATTGGAGATTTGGGGGCATATAGTTTTTGGTCTGTCTGCCTGTTTGTCTGCAAAAACTTTAACTTTGGCCCTCATTTTAGAATGTATGGTGATAGGACTGTCATATTTCACATGTGTACTGTGGAATCATTAATATTCTTGGGTAGCCAAATATTTACTAGTTCGTGTGGATGGAATTTCAAGGGTTATTGCCATTTCTAAACTATACATTACACTATAGAAGCTATTGCAAAGAATAACTGGTTCATGGGGATGTAAATTCGTTGGTAAAAGGTATCCAGGAAATCCACAAACACTGAGGCCCCACGAACAATAATTCCACAGTATTATTTGTGGCAAGACCTTTCTTTTGGTACCAAAATTCTTTGGCTTTGACTTACTTTTAAAATCTTCACCTTGGCCATTATCAACTTTGCTGTCATACGGAGCATCAGTGTTTCACAAGTATCTTGTGTGAATGCTTCCCAAAATTTTTTCAGGCGAACATATAATTGCTGTTGTGTCTGCCTGTCTGTCCTCCTGAGCTCGTATCTCATAAACCTTTCATCAGAAATTGATCACAAGTATTCCTTGAGATAAAGACTTTTGGACCAAGGTCATTTAGGAAAAGTCAAGGTCACTCAGTATGTAACTTTTATAAGAAAAAAGTTCCTTATTTTCATAGTTTTTAAAAAGGTATTGATCATATATCACCCAAATAACTAATAGGCAAATGGCTTTCAAACAAATGTCACTCAATGTCATTTTGTAAAGGCCAAGGTCACTCAACATACGTCTTATATATGAAATAAAGAATTCATTTCACAATATTTTAACAGTTATTGGTCATTGTGCAAGTCATTTGTCATACTGTATGAAGTAGTTCATTGGTTAGATGCAGTTTTACTGATATTCTTGTTTGTAAATTAATCATTTATTGTTATCATTATTTTCATTCTTCTCTGTTACTAACATTTTATTGAATTAAAATTTGAAAAAGATACATTTGTTTGTGATATTATACATTAAAAATTAAGCAATTAAATCCTCACAATTCTAGAATGGTGAAATTACACAATTTTGTAAAGAGATAAATGTATGTCAAAAAGCTTCTACTTTTGGAAACCAGATATGTTATCATTCAGGTCAGTAGTTTTTAGCTTACCCGAGCTGAAAGCTCAAGTGAGCTTTTCTTATCTACAGACCCACTAGGCCAATTTCAACCAAACTTGGCACAAATCATCCTTTGATCAAGGGGATTAAAGTTCAAATGAAGGGCAACACCCTTCTCCAAGTGGAGATAATAGTGAAAAAGCAAAAATACCTTGGCAATTTTTTAAAATCTTCTCCAGAACCAGCTGGCCAATTTCAATCAAATTTGGCACAAATCATCCATGAGTGAAAGGGAATTCAAGTTTGTTCAAATGAAGGGCTATGCCACCTTCAAAGAGCACATTATATCAATCACAAAATAGGGTTGGAGTCATTTAAAAATCTTTTCAAGAACGGGACCCGAAAAGTTCAAATTTATGTGGAAACTTTTTGACATAGTGCAGATAACTCACTGATGCTTTAGAGAAAGATTTTGCCCAGTTTAAAACTTATTTCCACTATTGTGGTCCCTTCCTAGCCCCATGCAGCCATGATTTACACAAACTGGAATATACCTTGCAGCACTACATTTGTACTCGAGGATGCTTGTGTATAAATCTGACCAGTTATGGTTTTGTTCCATGTGTGAACATATACCACACAGATATGAATTAATGGAAGCATCCCTATATGATTTCTGCACTAAACTCAGCATGAGCATCAAGCTCACCTATGTCAACATGTCCACAACATTTTTAGGCTACATTTGCCATTCTTGTGTGATCTCACCAAAATTCTGCTTCTTGTTTTATGTGTTGATTTTCTCAAAAACTTTTACATGTGATCAAATGTCAGAATTAATCAGCAAGAGGCCAAGCCCAGTATTACTGTTAACCAAACTTGACCCATACCTCTTTCCTGACCCTTTGTCTGCACAAGACAGCAAGAGAGATAAAGGTTTCAAGATTTTTATTTTCCTTCTCTTTCTACCTCACTTTGCCAATGCAAACATACACTAAAATTTAATTAAAAAAAGAAAACGATCTATAAATCCTATTAATTTTAATGACTTCTTAAAGTCGATTCTTGCACATCCTTTTTTTTTTAAATTACTATCACAATTCCATGTGATATTGTACATTCAAGTTTTACTTCATCAACAAAAATCAATACTTATTTCAGTTGCAAAACTTGTAGTTCTTCTCTTGTAAATGAACAGATGGTTTACAAAAAGAATTTGCTTGTGAATTTTTGTTTTGCCTGGTTCAATGACAAAAATCCACAATGTCTAAATAGTTACATATACAAGTGATATTTACAACTGCATACTTATGTACTTGAGTTGAAACCAAGATTGTTTTAATATAATAAATAACATGTAGAGCATTTGCTATACACATGTAAAATGTAATATTTACATTTCCAACATTTTTGCCTTTGACATCATTACAAAGTGTAATGTGACAGTCATTTTGACATGAATGCACTGCAGTTTATGCAATGCACATATGAATCTTAATAAATACAGTACATCTATTTTATAGTTGGGAGTTCCAACAAATGAAAATAGAATGTAAATATAAGAAATAAATTTCATTTTTGAAATACATGAGGGTAAAAAACAGCAATGCTGCACAATGGCATACTTTTCATGAAGCACTAACACACTTCATGAGAGTATGCTGGCATGTTGAGGCATCACAGTTCATATACACATGAACACATGTATTTTCAAAAATAAAATTTATTTAATTGAAAAAATAAATTACAACATCTAAAGCTCAGTGTTACCATGTGTAACACTTTAACATCAAATGCTATGATTATTGTACACTATTGTCTTTAAATCTTACTAACAACAAAATTAATGTCTGTCATGTTTGGATAAAATTTTGCTGCCAAACATATATGATATTTTAAAATGAAGTGATTATGATAAAATATAACATTACAATTAAAACTATTTAAAACATACAAATATATATATATTTCAAAGTACCCTTGTGTTAAAAACCATTAAAATTATCAATTCTTGACAACAAAAGTATGCAAGAAATGTAGTACTTTTGGCAAACATATTCATTATAAAGAATTGGATTAAGGGTCCATGTTTCTTATGTATGGATGTGTATTGCCGCCCAGTCCCTGTCGATTTGGGCGCCGATACGTCAGAACAGGCATCCTGATACTACCACCATCCGTCCCCAGACTGCCTCCAGGGATCCACCCCATGTCTTGTAGCATCTTGTTTCCTATCTCAATTTCTTTACTACCAACTGGGTCTGTAGAAATATGAATAAATAATCTATACCAATAATAATTATGAACATGTAAATTTTTCTAATATATCTACCTTATATTCACTTAGAATTTGATAATTATGCTAAAATAAATGAAAAAAAAATGAATAAAACTTCATGATCTGTAGTTATGGTCTTTATTTTCTGACTTTTTTTATTTTTATAATCATAACTTGCTAATTTCAGTCTAGGTTGTGCAATATTACCATTATATTGATATTTTTTGCAGAATGCCCATGGTAATAATATATTGCAATATGAAACCCAAATACTGGGATTATATATATATATTATATATGTGCGTATGTGTGTGTGTGTAGAAAAACTTTAGAATCATTATAAAATGTTAAATGTAGATCATTATTGCCTATGAAAGCAACATTTCATTATACAAATTTATAGAAATATAATCTATGATGGCATTTCACCATTTAAAGGTGATTTCAGTGTGTGACTGAGGATTCCAATTCTTTTTTGGTGGGTTTCACTTAAATTAGTAGATTTCAGTTACCTTGGTATTTGTGTCACCAGATCATGAGCATTTGACACCTAAGCTAAAAGACAAAAGCTAGTTTCTTCTTATGAAGTGTTACAATATGTATGCATGATATGCAACTTCAAATTTAAAGTAGGTGATCCCAATGGAACAAAACTATGTATTAGCATCAATTTCAGTCAGAAAGAAACAAATACAGAAAGAAACAAATAATAAAGACATAAACAAGAATAAAGTCAATTCACAAGTTACATACTATCTTCATTCAATTTTAAATAAAAAAAAGTATCCGAATTAATTATCTGCAATATATCGCAACATTCAAAGCCAAATATTGCAACATATCGCAATATGATTTTCACTGTCAATACCCAACTCTACACTCTAACTGCACAAGCTAAACACAACACTTTACCTTCTTCTGTAGGACTTGATGGGGGTGGAGTCTTGCGGAATCTCTTTTTATCTCCATTTCCATTGGATTTGAAGCTTGAAGGGAAATGCCCTTGCATATTGTTCCACTTTTCTCTTTCTTTCAGGAAGCGAGATAAAGAGTATCCTGGTCCCTGATGTAAAATATTTTAGAGATGTGTATGAATCAATCAATCATCAAAGCTGTATTGCTATGTTGTAACTACTTAGAAAAATCATTTTGGAAGATTCAAACAGCAAGAGCTTAATTATTTGAAATTAACATTTTAACACTTGTCATGCAAAGTATATGAGTTAACAATTAGACAGGTTTGTATTATGTATTACCTTTTCTTTCAATTTTCTCCTTCCAAATCTGATTGGTCTTCCAGACTACAAAAACATATAGTGTAAAGATATGTTCCATTACCTGGTAACCATGCCCCAAACAAACGATGATGCAGATCACGAGATGTACTGTGATTTATTTAATCAATCAACCTATCAGGAGGTAGACAGTTATGGAAAGATTCTTTATAAAATTTGCATTTTTTAAAACACATTTATTTAGCAGTATCAAATACTGGATTACCTTAGCCATCATTCTTGTAACTCTGGCTCTGAATGCCAGCTGCGATGATTTGGGAAAGTGTTCAATTGAGCTTGAGAGAATTTGCTGAAAGTGTCTATCAGACTCAGATTCAATCTCTCCAGGGCCATCCTCCCACCATTTTATTATTCCAGGAATTCCACATGCTGGTCCCGATTCATAGTAAAAATCACTTTGTTCATCATCAGCTAAAATATCAAACAAAAGGAAACTCAGTGTAACTTCACAATTTCATAGCGAAAAGCGTAAATCAAAATTAAATCAGCATACAATAAATATTTTGATAAGTTATTGCATGCCAGAAAAGTGCTATTATTATATCAATATTAAAAAATTCTAAGTCCCATAACTCTGTAATGACAACAATGAATTGGAGTTTTCCTTTGTCTAATCCATGTATTATAAAATTTATGAAAATCTTCCCAAGGAAAATTAAGTTATTTTTTGCCATAGCAAGTGCTAATAAACAGTGATTACCATAGGGCAATCTGCCATAGGACAAAACACTGCTTATATCCAATATATTTTTCTACTAACTTTTACAGATGCAATATCCATTGATAATACAAAATCCTTGACATGTTGTTGCCTAGTGGCCAAATTTTAATGGGATGGCAACAAGTTTTAAATGCTTTACATGAAAAATTTTAAAATAATTACTGTAATTATGCCCCTCACATACCTTCCCGAGCTTCATCATTTGTCAGCAGCCCGTCACTCTCACTGCTGCTGAGTCCAGAGCTACTTTCTCTGTAAAACATGAAACAATACTGACTCTCTCTCTGTAAAACATAAAACAATAGTGACTGTCGCACATGAAATATTTACACATACCAGTACACAGAGGAAACACAACTGAGGTTTGAAGCATATGCAAACATTAACAATTACATATATATCAAAATATTTTAGCAAATTTAGTGGACATTAAATGCATACATATTGCTTCCTGTTTCCATGTAATTCTGGTCCTTGCAATTAAAACTAGAAGAATATTCGCCTCTTGATTTGGAGCTTCTCTTCCTTTTCCCAGGATACACTTCTTCATCATTCCCAAACACAGCATCATCTTCTTTCAAACTGGACTTACTATTTGACATGCAAGGTCTAGATTTAAGAGGTTTGGATTTGAGATCAGTAATTCCTAATGGTGGTTTCATACTACTTGTTTCTGATTCTGAATCTACTGCCATGGTTTTGTACTTCTTTCTGCGCCTCTGAGGTCTTGATGGGGAAAATGTACTCTCATTAACAGAATCCGACTCAACAATAGGTACAAAGTTTGAATTCAGAGGCATAGACAGTCGTGTTATTTTTTCTATATCATCTGAGTCACTGTTTTGAGTAAAATTTTCAAAGTAATCCCTAAGAGTTTCATCTATACTGCTCTCTGAGGCCTCGCTTATATTCCCACAACCCAATAGTAGTGGCCTGCGTTTCTTTCCCTTCCGCTTTTTGTACTGACGTTTGTTAGTAAATGAATGATTTGAGCTCTTGACAGGTGATGCTGATTCTTCCAGTGCATTTGCAAGATCCTTCACCAGTTCATCCATACCCACGAGACGTGAGTTTGAATACACTCGAAGATTTTGAAATTGTCGGACAATATTATGATGATCCATCTGGAATTTCTTTCGGCATCTGAAACACACAAGCTATTTACAAATGTTGCTTGAGGACGTCACAATAGCTGATATCAATGACCAGTGTGCAAATATACATATCAAGTCAAGAAAATGAGCATGAACATGTTATCAAGAGCAAACTCAGAATCGGATTGCTTACCTATTTGAAAATGTTCTGCAACTCCTTATATCCTTGTCATATATGAATTAATCTTCTGAACTTCATAATAAGTAAGATTTATTGTTTACTATGAATACAATTCATGTATATGTTTATTAAATTTTGAAATGACCATAATTGAACTTTGTTTGAATTTAAAGAAAGAGGAAGTATATTATGTGTGCATGCAACAAATATTCCTTCATTTACTTTTAAAAAATGCCAAAACTTAACCTGCATGTGATAAATAGAAATTATCATGATGTAAAATCAGATCTCAGACCCAATATCAGATAACAGACACCCCCCTCCTTCTATATTGTATTAATGCAATATTTAAGTGTCTGATCCATATCATATGTCAATCAGCCCTCAGGTCCTATATCAACCATCAATATGACAGACTATGGGTTTTGGCATGTAATATTCTCTTTTGTTTCCAATGGAAGGACCCTTCTGTTTTCAAACTGTTTCTTCTTACTATTATTAAGGTCTTCTGTTTCCAATGGAAGCCCTTACTATTATTCTTTTCATTTTTCTATTCTCATACGGTCAGTTTGTCCCCGAGAGTGTTCTCAGAAACTACTTAAGATGTCAACTTAAAATTTTCAGCAGTTGTTAAAAAGACTTGGCAGATGTGACATGGGGTATTGCAGTTTTCTCTAATGCAAAAACCTTCAGAGCTTGAAAATGTGCCAAAAATATTTTGTGAAATTTTGTTATTGTAACATCTTTCCATACAAAAATAATTTGTTAAAATATGTAGAAAACAAAAGTTGTAGATAATGTCAATACCAGTTTGATGATATAAAGTTTTAGAGGCCAGACCCTTAAGGACATATGTGATGTTTCTGACATTTTCTCTCCAATTATTTTTTCATCTCCTCAATATGAAGAGTTCTTTTATAATAGGTTTATATTTTATAACGTAGTAATACACTGTAGTACTAAATTTATTATATTGACTTAGGTAGCTCAGCGATTAGATTACTCAGATTGGAATGTAAGGGTCCTGAGTTTAATATTCTTCTTTTCCAAAGTTGGTTTTTTTTTTCTCTCTCACCTGCTTTACTGTAGTAATTACCCATTTATACATTTTACTTGCAACAACCAGGAACAATCAAAATATGCTAACTCTAAAACAGACATGGTAACATACCCCAATTTTTTTTTATAGAAATAAGTAAATTGTACGTGAAACTTCACAAAAAAATTATATTACATATTAATGAGAAACATCGGAGCCAGGAGGGGTAAGAAGTGTTTAATAAATATCTAAAAATTTAAAGAGACTATTGAGGGAAAGTTGTTCGTTTTGATGTTCCTAAAATTTTTGTATCATTGAAATGATTATTGGTTGCATAATAAGAAAATAATTTATGAAACTTTTTTTTAAGTATTATAGTCAGAAGAAAGATACTGTGAATTTGGGGGTAAACATATCTTAAAACTACTTCTGATCATCACTGAAAAAAGAGTAAAAATTCTCTACTTCATCAATTTCCATTGTTTGATTTTGAGAGTGTAGAATATAAATGATATTCATACGGTTTTCTGTATGTTTTGTATGCATACACATGCATGGAAGGTGGTGACTTAAATTTAAAATTTTTTTCTTCTGCTTGCTATTTCCCAGAAATTTTTCAGATTGAATTATGAAACTTGTAAGGATGATAGACTATAATTTGTAAACTACAGATATTGGGCCAACGTTTTTGTCCATCATTTCTGGTTGTTACAAAGTGAATGGAAAATAATTTTTGCTTAAACGATTTCTCAGATTCAATAAACATGAAATTTTCAGACATGATAGACAGTATACAGTTATATTTTCATTTCTGACAAAAACAAAAATTCACTTCCTGTTGACATGTCAGCACCACTTCTCTTTGTCTAGAAAATTTTCAGATAGAGATGTGGAACGTTCATGGATTCTAGTCAATAAAGAGGCATTTTCAATTTTGGGGTAAACACATTTTAAAATCACTTCCCAACATCACTGGAAGTGACAGAAGATTTAAGTAAAATTTTCAACTTTTCTAATTTGTAATATTTTTTGAATGTACAATTTTGAATCTGTAGAAATAAATACACCAAATGAAGTAAAGCATATGTGCGAGAGATGGCAACTTAAAATTTCCTGATTACTTTCTTTTTGTTATTTCTCAAAAACTATTGGAAACTTTTATGGAAGATAAGACTAATTTGTTTATAGACTTTTGATAATGAAATACTCTGACATTTTTGCCCACTTCTACCAGTCATTACTTAACAATAACAGGATATTCTACAGTTATTATTTGAGTACACATAAATATGTTAATATATCAGTATCCCTGCTAACGTCATGAAGGAAGACAATATTGTAAACACCTGCTGTTCTATGATAAACAAAATTCATGCTTCCCAAAAACATCATAATATTGACCATCCCTAAAAGTTTATTCTA
The DNA here is from genome assembly GCA_024699665.1 of Ostrea denselamellosa. Classification (NCBI taxonomy): domain Eukaryota; kingdom Metazoa; phylum Mollusca; class Bivalvia; order Ostreida; family Ostreidae; genus Ostrea; species Ostrea denselamellosa. The sequence goes on along the minus strand of JAMZEH010000010.1, from coordinate 4,448,428 downwards.
TGTTCCTATTATCAACAATAACAGGATGCCCACAAAATTATCAGTCATCTGAGTAGTAATTAAAAGCATCACTAGCCCCGAGGGCCATGAAATGGAGAAAAAATTTCCAGTTCTGCACATCTAAATTCTAATATAGAACAGCAACAATATAAAACAAGATATGTTCTTAAATTTTAAATGCCCCTAAATGTGCTTAAACTGATGAAAGATTTTACATAATATAATTGACACAATAATAACTAATTTGGACCTGTCCTAGAGTCAAAATTCTAGGTTTGCAAAATTCACAATTTTGGTACATTTTTTTTTTTGCTTTTCCTAAATAAGCATTTAATTTTTATACAGTCATTTTTTGCCCAGCCCCTAGTTAGGTCCCAGGGGTGCAGGAGTCCAGAAATTTATAATACATGTCCCCCTTTTCCCAAATATGCTTTATATCAAATTTGAAAAGAATTGGAATGCTAGTTATCAAGAAGTTAAAGATGTTCAGTTATTATTGAAAGAAGATAGACCCTGACCAATTGCTATAGGCCATCTGAATTTACTCTGGTGGCCTAAAAATATCCCCTTAGATCAAATGGTCACAAAAGCCAGCCCTAACTAGTAAGAGATATGAAGAAGCATAATTACCAGCTACTATTATACATGAATAAATGATCATTGAATTCCTGAGCCACTGTTTGTGTATCTAGTGTATGCAGCTCAAAATGAATAAAGCAGTGATTGGGATAAGCAAGAAACTCACTGTGACAATGGCACATTGCGAGGCAGTGTCAACACGACATTCTAAAATTACTATAGGAAATTATTATGTGACTTAGAACAACACTGTGACAATGACACATTGCTAGGCAGTGTCAATATGACATTTCTAACATTAATATAGGGAAATTATTAAGTGACTTGGAACAATAAGTGGGAAAGTAACTTCTGAAGATACACTACTGCAATACATTCTTCACAGTACATCTCACATATAACCATGACCAACTTTTTATCCAATTCAATTTAACTTTTCTGTGTCATAGGTTTTACTGCCATCTTCTTCTGGTTTTTAGTTTCCATCATGTTCAACTTCATCTGTAGACTTCACAAGCTTATTCTGGTTATGAAATTTTAGAAAAGTTTGGTTTTTCTCAGGGTGAAGATTTTTTTTGGTAGCATTTTTCATCTTTGTGTTCAATAGTTGTCAATTCAACAATATTAACCAATCAAATAATGGTTTTACTCTTTGATTAAATATGGAAGAAATTGAAGTCATAATCCTGCTTGAATAAACAAATTTACAAGTATTATAGTGATGGAGATTATACTGTCAAGTCAATGGCAGAAAACTAAAAGTTTGAAAATATGAATGTCAATAGTAAGAATGGCATAGCTTGTCCAATATATATGCACCATTTTTGCATTTAATGTGACTGTGGCACAGGGCTCATTGCTATCCCAATCACTGATACAGTGATGAATTTTTAATCACTTCTTCATACTCAATTACTGATGGAATACACATCAACTGTTACACAGATGTAATGAAATATGAATATTTCAACAAGCATTCTAAGAGTATTGCAAAAGTAATACATTTAGGGATACCATTATTTGCAGACCCAATCATAATGAAAAGTTTTTCTATGGGGCTAGTATCCAAGCAAATCTTACAAGTTCCCTATAAATATTACTAGCCCACATTTCATATAAAATCAATGAAAACAATTTTAATCGCACATTATATTCTAATATTCTTTTTTCCCTTCATATTCAATATGAATGAGTTTGTACAGCATGTCTACATCTTTCTCTTTCCTAGTTGAGTGAGAGACAAGGCCTACTATTAGTCCATCCTCATTTGGAATTCTCATTTTTGTTTGAAATCATCATAATCCAATTTATGGTCAGGAGGCGGGGGAACTCACTGGCTTGATTAAAATAATTCAAATGTAGCAAAAGTGAAACTCTTAACATGTGTATCTACTCATTCGATAACCACATCAAATTTCAGATTAAAGTGACATTCGACACAAAGTTCCATAAATCTCATAAAAATCCACTAAGATGAAACTAGAACTTTATCAGTAAGCAAATATTAGTAAATCACATACTAAATTTCAGCTTCGAAAACCAAAGCATAATGAAACTTGTCCACCCCCCCCCCCCCCCCTGAAAAATATAATAAAAAAATTGAAGCTCATTCAACCATGAAACTAAGTTTTGCAATTTTTGTTAGAATAGGTCAATCGTAACAAAAGTAAAATTTGATCTGTATCCACTTATTCGTAACCACATATAGCATTTCAGATTCCATGTAGTAAAAGCATAGTGGAAACAAGAGGTCCATATGCCACTCACTCACCTGAGATACCTTGGCCTACATTGAAAGATTTTCCCTATATATTTACATGTAAAACTTTGATCCCTTACTGTGACCCAATCCTACCCCCCTAGGCCATTATTTTAAGAAAACTGAGTCTGCACTATGTCAGAAAACTGCCATGTAAACTTGAACTTTTCTGGCTCTGTGATTCTTGAGAAGATTTTTAAAGATTTTTTCCCTATATTTTGGTATGTGAAAATTTTATCCCCTGTCATGGCCCCATCCTACTCCAGGGACCCATGATTTTATCAAACTTGAATCTGCACTGTATCAGGAAGCTTCCATGTAAACTGAAATGTTTCTGGCCAAGTGGTTCTTAAAAGAAGATTTTTTAAATGACTGCCATCCTATTTTTCAATTTTTGTGATTATCACCCCTTTGAAGGGGACATGGCCCTTCATTTGAAGAAATTTGAATCCCCTTCACCCAAAGATGATTCATACCAAGTTTGATTGAAATTGGCTTTGTGAGTCTGGAGAAAAAGACTTTTAAAATATGTCAGTAAAGTTTTGCTATTATCTCCCCCCTTGAAATAGGACATTTCTCATCATATGAACTTGAATTCCCTTCACCAAAGGATGCTTTCTGTCATTTGGTTGAAATTGGCCCAGTGGTTCTGAGGAACCGAAAATGTGAAAAATTCACTAATAGATGGACAGATGACAGACAACACATGATCAGAAAAGCTCATATATAATACATGTACATTAACAACATATCATAGTTAATGTTTAAATTGAAAAACTTTTAACCTTGACCATAAGTTTTGAATGGTTGTTATACTATTCAAAAGCGCTTAGAGTAATATTTATAATGTTAGATAATGCGCTATATAAATGCCTTGTAATAAATAATAATACTTGGGTTTTCATTTTTTCACATGTGTAACCCTTTTGACAAGATTTTGGGGGTTTTTTTTAACCATACCTTTTGACTTAACATTCTTCATCTTGGAATTTGACAGAGTTCTCATTAAGAGCTGACAACCAGAAAAATTTAATCCCCTACTTTGTGCGAAGTCACCACCTACTTTTTAGAATGAACACAAAAAAGGCTGTGCTATATCATTGACAGGATAAACAAGTTCTGCTTAAGCTCTCCTCAATTCATTCTTATTCCTTCGCACAAAGTAGGGGATTAAAAATTGTTGGGTTTTGGTTCTTAAATGAGAATTCTGTTAAATTCCAAGATGAAGATTGTTAAGTCAAGAAGTTTGGTTCAAGAGAGATAGAGAGAAAAAAATCTTGTCAAAAGTATTACACATGTGAAAAAATGAAAGCCTCACCACAACAACCATTCAAAAGTTATGGCCAAGGTTAAAAGTTTTTCAAGTTAAACATGTTAAAGCATCAATGTTACAAGGTCAAAAATTTGGGTACCAAAGTAAGTTCTTGTCACAAGGAATATACCCATGTGAGATATGAAAGCTGTATCACCATCCATTAAAAAGTTATGGCCAAGATTAAAGTTTTTGCAGACAAACAGGCATAGCCTACATCCACTTTTCTTCACAAACCTTCATGTTTTGATACTGGAAAACATATAAATGGCAGAACTGGTAACCGTATATGCTTCGACTGAAGTTTTGACTCAAATATGTCTGGATTCATGTAATAAACTACTTATTTCCCCAATTTTAACTTTAATGCATGCATCTGTTGCAGGGAATTCAACATTTACTTACTGTAAATTCAATTTTACATGTTCCTTGACCCAGGTCTAAAATATGAGTATATATCTAGGTATTGGCAGTAGAAAAAAAATTGAAAACTTTGGATTATTCACACACATCTGGGTTTTACAGAAAGCATTTTGACCATAATCTAAATAATTGTTCTTGTTGATATCAACACTATGGTGGCATATTTCTGTCATCACTTATCAGATAATTATGTTAACTCATCAGGCAGTTATGACTTTTCAGCTTAAAAAATCCTCATTCATATTTTCTCATTTTTTGAAAATTCTGATATGCTAATGCCATTTGCTGACATCTACTTTCCCTTTGATATCTGACAAAACATTATGTTGACATGCCATATCTTTAGGTCAGCTTGTCAGACCATAATGTCAATTTGTCATATCTTCATGTTGTTAACCGGATGCCTCAATTTGGGTGTGGCAGTACTTTTATAGTTACTTTTTAAAATTATTACTTTTTAAAAAGTGGACAAAATCAACTGACAAGTTGACATAATTAACTGAAAAGTGGATATAATTATATGACAAGTTGACACAATCATCTGATAAGTGAACTGGCAGAAATAAGCCAATATACAACAGAAACATATGTTTAATCAAAGTTAATGCCAAAATGTTTTCCAAGAAACAAAACACAAGTTTACAAATTTTTCTACTTTAGATTTTTTTTTCTACCGCCAATAGAGATAAACAATTTGGTAACTTGTGATTTAAACTTGGGACAGAGAACATGTGAAAATGGATTAACGACAAGTAAACGTTCATTTCCTTATGACAGATGCATGCATTAGTGTTGAAGTTGTGGAAATAAATAGTATACTATGCAAATGCAGGCATATTTGAATTGAAACATCAGTCTTAAGAGTAAACTGTCACAGATTCCATCATTTACACGTTTTCTAGAATAAAAACATGAAGATTTGCGAAGAGAAATGGATGTTAGGCAAGGTCTATCCACTTCTCCAAAGAGAATCGCATAATAGCACAATAGTAATTAAATACACACTACAGAAACTCTTCAGTTTGAAGTAGACAAATAAATACGATAGGGAACCATATTTTGAACGGAAAATTTAGTGATTGGTTTTACTTTGGGATTTACATACCTAGACGGTAAACTATGCAGCATTAATAGTGATAGAAAGTTAATAGTTAAATCATGTATTTAAAGCGAACAGCAGGGTCACCTAAGTGCATATTAATTGTAGAGTCGGCCAAAACCGAGTGTAAATTTCCAGACATGAATTATAAAGGACTGCTGCGAGATTCACTGAAGGCTTCAGTCCAAATATCCAGCCGAGCCGAATCTCCGCCGAGATTATAAACACCCCCACCCTCTTTTGTTCATCTCAACAGGCAAGATCATCTGCTACCCGATGGTTAATCTGAATTTATCGTAGATATCAACAATACGAAGTTCATTATCAAAATTTGTAAAATAAAAAGATAGAGAGGCGTATATATCCTATGACCTGACCTACGGTACGCTGTATCTTTAAGATTTTTTTAATCTTGTTACGCCACAATCGTGGATATAAATAATCAAGAAACATACTTCTTACGCAGTATTCTATTTTTAAAAAATTACAAATAAATACTCATCAATTACCTGTAAAATTCTTAACAATAATGTGAAAGTCAAGTTGTGGTTACATTATCGATCGCCGCCATTTTCTCCAGCTGATGTTTTCGACTTCCCGTTTCGCAACTGATTCGCGCAATCGCATTACGTTGAAATTACATTGTTTGCGAGTCGGATGCGTCCACGCATAGTCCCAAATACTGTGGGGGCGAGGGTTATCAAATAGGAAAAGTAGGGCTAGAAGAAATGAAATTAAGGGAGGAAGGGGTGTGAGAAGAGTTACACTAGAGAGGAAAGTAGAGGAGAAAGTAAGGCCTTGGGAGCTTGAGAAGACAGCAAAAACTGAGAGACAGGGAGGAGGATTCTGCAATTCAGAGAGAGGTGATGGCTGGACCTCCTTTGTCTCCCCTCCCCTCTTAGGCCCTTTAGCCCAAGGTCCTATGGTATCGCAGTAGTTAACACATTTTGACGGGTGTTATTATGTCGTAACAGTGGTACATCTCTAGCCATATTCTAGTCTCCTATTTATTGGTCCCTTCCCACCACTCGCAAATATAATGCATTGTGTGAACAAAATTTTGTTATACATATATGTCATTTGCATATGAATGTTCTATGTATTTTTTAAATTTATTTGTTTATTTTATTTTATTTATTTATTTATTTTGCGACTTGTGGGTCCACATCTCATATTTTGTAGTGTTTAATTGTTTATTTCGGAATTTCTATAGGCCTAATCTATAATAGGTAATTTATTGTTTGTGTACAAGTTTCTTTTATTTATTATTTTTTCAAGGATGTATAATTATTATGAATATAACTCCAAAAATATTTTATTTTTTAAATGTATCTTTCTCCCGAAAGCTCCAGTCGTATTTTAGTATGACCTCTCGACAACAACCCATTCACAACAACCTGCAGGCTTAGCCTATTACTCGGATTAGAAAAGGAAGAATGGCAGCTCCAAAAGGCAAAGGATTCATGGCGAAAGGACCAAATACTATTGACCAGAGATTTGCTGAGAGACTATTCAAAGATAGCCGTGAAAGGTGATATTATTAACACTACATACTTCCAGTGATTGTAAATTTTTTTGCAGAACATTTGCGTTGCTAAGGAAAACACTGCATACGAAAACCGGAATATAATAAAACTCTCTCAGCTTTTAATGTCGAGTAGCATAGGTATAGACACAGATTTTGAAAAAAAAATACAGAAGAACTACAAATGATAACGGTCCTTTTGGGGGCTCCCGAACCCCCCCCCCCCCCCCTCTCAACTTTCCAAGCTTTAAAGAAAGACGAAGGGATCGTGCTGTTGTTTTTTATTTGTTGTTGTTTTTTTTTTAAAAATTTTATTATTATTATTATTTACTAATTTACCTCATATGAATGGTAATGTTGATTTACATAACATCAAATATGACACAATTTCTTGGTTTTACTCAATTCAAGTTAAAATTATAATTTCAGTAAACAAAACATAATGAAGAAACATTCTTTTACAATTAAAGTAAATCAATATACGACAGAAATGTAACTTTGTCCATGCTTGCACTCGATGTTTTCTAGAATGAAAACTTATTAAAAATAGCCATTTTATGACAAATTATTTTGATGTTACAATTTTGAATCTCATCTATACTTTTGGCCAAAAATTGTTCCTGAAGAAAATGTGTCTAGTGTAGTCCATTCAGTTGTTAATTTCATCAAAATTAGGAGAAATTGACTTCAAGAGAAGGTGCTAGTCAGGCATGAAACTGTAGGTCATGTTTTGTCAAATTGAGAATAGTCAAGTAAATTAGTTGTATCAGAATTCTTGCACAAAACAAACTAATTACTGAAACAAAGCATGAGTATGAATTACCATTGGTAGATAGAGAGCCCTACTACTATGTAGTCCTTTTCTCAAAGTTTGTATATACTTGTCAGTAATTTGTAAATTTATGCATGCAACTGTAGTTGAATTTTAGTCTACCAAGAGTATTTCAAATAATATGACATCTATACTTTATGGAGTGCCAAATAATTGAATATATCTTTAGTTATTTGAAGATATCAATTCAATTGATGCACACAACAGTTCAATTAAAGATCTCTTTAAATAATTAATGACATCTTATGTAATAGGAAGGGAGAAAATGCAACAGACCACACTGGGATTCGAACCTTGGCCTCCTGAATCACTAGTCAAGTGCTCTACCAACTGAGCTAATTGGCTACCGGCGATCTAACCTGGCTAACCGCTAACTTCCTCGTCTTCATCCTTGAAGACCTACAACCCAGGTTGTTTTGCCCTTGGCAAAACTTTTCACCTGCAAGTCCAGGGTTGGTCAATGGCACCAAATGTAACCAGAAGGGAGAAAATGCAATGGACCAGACCAGGATTCAAAACTGGGGCCCCTGAATCTCGTTAAATGCTCTACCAACTGAACTGGCCACATGAGATAGAACCTGACTGACCACCACACTTCTCCCTCCATAAATGTCTTCACATCTTGAAGACATCAACCCAGGATCTTTATCCCCTGGCAGGCATTTTCACCTGTCAGTCCCAGGGGCTAGTCTAGGGCACCAAATGTAACAGGAAGGGAGGAAATGCAATGAACCAGATCAGAATTCAAATCCGGGCCCCTGAATCTCTAGTTGGGTGCTCTACTAAATGTGCAATCTGGCCACCAGTAAACTGAACTCTTCTAACCACCACATTGCCGATTGCCAGTTAGCTCAATTGGTAGAGCACCTGACTAGTGATTCAGAGGGCCCAAGTCCAGTTCCCAGTCTGATCCATTGTATTTTCTCCCCTTCCTGTTACATTTGGTACTGTTGACCATCCTAGACTTGCAGGTGAAAAGTCCTGCCAAGGGCAAAACAACCTGGGTTGAGTCTTCAAGGACAAAGACAATCTAAGGAGGGAGAAATGTAGTGGTCAGCAGGGTTCAATTGCCAATGGCCAGTTAGCTCAGTTGGTAGAGCACTTGACTAGAAATTCTGGGGGCCCAGGTTTGAATCCCAGTTTGGTCCGTTTCTTTTTCTCCTTTCCAAATATACTTCAATTCTGAATTATTGCGTGCATTATTTGACGATAGCATTAATTATTCTGCTGAATTGATGCATGCTAGAATTGAATTGTTGCTCTCTTCAAATGAATTGATAATATCAACAATTGAATTCAATCGAAGAGAACAAATATTATAATTCAATTGATGTGCACATCAATTCAATTAATGTAAGTAATAAATGAATTAGTGCTCTCTTCAATTGAATTGATGATATCATTAATTCATTTGATTCTCACAATAATTTTTTTTAGAGAGAGCAATATATAATTAGAGATATCTTCAATTCAACAAATTCATAATTGAAGTAATGTACTTTTAGTTAAAATGTTGCTCTCTTTAAAAGAATTTATGCACAAATTCCTGATTATGAAAACATTGTAAATAATTAAAGATATTGTCAATTGAATTAAAGAGATCATAAAATCATTTATACCGAGTTCAAAATAAATTTTTGCGACCATTATTCCCACTACAGTGGTGCTCTCATCAATTGAATTGAAAAGTGCTCAAATATAGTTATTGCTTTCATTAATTGAATTAATGTACACATGAATTAAATTGATGAGAGCAATAATTGATTTGATATGCATATTAATTTAAAGTCAGTTATTGCTTTCATCAATTTAATTGATGCACGCATTAATTAATGCGAGCAATAATTGAATTAAAGCCCTTTAATTCAGTGGTTGAGAGCAATAATTAATTTGATGCATGCATTAACTCATTTGATTAGAGTAATAATTGAAATGATGATATCTTCAAATAATGAAAGATATCTTTAATTATTTGAGTTTATGTTAATTTGGTGCCCCGTAATACTTTTTTTCTTAAAGCACCAAATTCCAACAACACCTGATACATACAACTGTCAGATCCACAATGTGGGTACAAAGTCAAACACAATAATTATAAAAAAAGAGCACACCAATGACACAAATAATGTTTTCCAGTTGTTTGTGTCAGTCATTGCTTTTTATATATATAAAATCAATTTACTGTGATGACATAAGCACCTGGATCCCATAAAGGTACCTGCATGTATTTGAGGAATTTTGTCATTCATGACAGGAACTTGATTGTGCATTAAACAAATGTTGCTAATATGAATTTGCATAAAATGGACAAAAAAAAAAAATCCTCATTCAAAATTTGTCTTTATTATCTACAGGGTCCCAGAGTATTCTCGTCTGCATCCTGTTGTTCCACGGTTGCATGTGCAAGAATGGAAAACGGATATGAAGAACAGGGACCTCATCATTAAGGTAATAATTTTCTTTCATTCGTACCATATTAACAAAAGTATTGCACAAAATTTATTAAACTATACACAATAATTATGCAAAAGAGTACACAGACAAATTGAAGTTATATTTACTTTGATATAAGCACATTATATAATCCTGAAATCCACTTTTCTTTGGAATAGAATGCAGAGCTTGGTGGTATTCCTCATTATGAACACGATGAAAACCTCTTCTTGGACAAGCGGGAACAGATGCATTACAATACAGAGGACCGCACAAGAATTGAATCCAAGTATCCTCACATTAATAGAGCCACTCTCCTCCGTCCCAATTTCCACCATGAGACTTCCAAATACCAGAGCGAACTCATGTTCCGAAGAGATGATGATTACGTGGAATCTGCTTGAGAGCTATTTCACACTCCTTTAATCAAATAGATTTGATTTGTACAGAATTACACATACCGAAATTTCACTCTTGATATTTTAACATTTTTTCTTCAATTTAAATATTGTATATTATATAGAAATACACAGAAAATAAATAGTGGGTATTTACTCCAGGGTCTGTGCTAATCTAGTCTAGAGGTACAACAACAGCATCTAAATATGCAAAGCTGTTGTTGGAAAAACATGCTAATGGTAAAACAACAGCCATTATTTATATGCATCAGTTATATCTGTTTATTTTCTGGCACAGTGTATATTATGATGGTATGGAGGGAGAACTGTAGATTTGATGTGCTTCACATTGTTTTTATCATTTAGTATTTCTTCATGACAAAAAGGATAGCCTATCAGTATTCCATTGTTATTTTGATGAGCTCAATGCATTTATACTTTTTATGCAAAAATCTTTATTTTTTTTGTTTTAATTACATCAGACGAGATGAATTAGTGATTGAGAACAAAATCTCAACAAATTGTTTTATGTCTATAGATTTATGTTTGTTATTGCTGTGATATAATTTATATTGTTTTGAATATCATTAACACATTTTTACATTTTCTAAAGTCAGTATTACTTTATATTGTTAAAATTTTATTTATTTAAGAGAATTTTTATATTTTTGTATTTTATAAATAAACACACCAATTATGGGTGTCTAATATTTCATGACCAAATTCTGTCTATTTATACCATCATTTTCTTTGCTTACGTATGAAAACAATTTCACTTCTTCTATTTCCTTGAAAAAGTTTTATTGAAAAGATGAACTTTGTGTTTGTTCATAAGCTTTGATAACAGATAAACATCTCACAAAATGTCTTTCATTTTTTGACTTTAGTAGTGTCTTTTCCCCCTTTCATTTGACCAATTTCTGTTGATCTTTCTCTTTGATATTTTTACATTTGTCAGTCATTTGTTGGAGTGCTCAGTGACAATAAATTCTTCAGCACATATTAATGTATCATTTGTGTATTAGTAGCCATTACATCAAACCCACATATTATATTGCCTTCATTTCTCTGTTTATGGACTTTTCAGATATATTTTTGAAGACCATCAACAACATACCTAACTGGTATTCTATTATCACCAAATATTACATGGTATTTCTAAAAGTCAAACACTCACTCACATTCACCATGACTGTTTAAATTGTAAACGACAATGAAACACATGGAACATAATGGTACTAAATTAAATTTTCTGGTAATTTAAAATATATGTGATTTCTTAAAATTCACAATAATTTTGGTGGAGGGCTGCCATCTTTTTTTGTCACTGACTGTGCATACAAATATAGTCTGCAATCATGCTGGGACATTCTAGTCAAGAGACAAAATAAATCACTGTGAAATTATTGTTTGTGGAGGTTCAATGTTTGTGGATTTCATGGATACCTTTTACTAACGAATTTATGTCCCCCACGAACCAGTTATTCTTTGCAAAATCTTCTATAGTATAATGTTGTATGTTGTCAAACAGTAATCACTTTCGTCTATTTGCTACATGGGACAAAATTAGATGGAGTGATTTATATACATTTATACTATCTATGATCACAAAATGAAAAAAACAAAACATCAATATGCTGCTGATGGTTTCACTGGTGTGTTGGGGTGTGTGTGTGTTGTGTTCACTCTTTGCTGCTGCATGGTTTCTATTCTCTCTGATGGCTTCCACAATGGCAATATTAAATTATAGAGTTTTGCTTCCCATTTGATATTTATGGTTTTCATTGCAGTTAAGTTTAATGTTTACAAGCTGTTTACTATAAATGGCATTATCCACTTGTTATCAATTTCGATGTATCCAGTTACAAAACGATGTATCTTCCCACATAATAATTTATTACACTCGACCCTCTGCATATGTAATTAAAATTAAGGAGCACATCGGGGCTATTATTGTGCACTTAGGCTTATCTGTCAATCTTGGCAACACAGAAGTTTGTGCTATATTGTGGTGATTTGAAGAAAACAAAGGTGATTTTAACTCATGGGTACATAATTAGTCCCCTACCAGCTTTGCAGAAGGGGACTATCAGTTTACCCTTGGTCTGTCCGTCTGTCATTCTGCTTCAGTACTGATGAAAGACTTTGCACAATATTATGTATGTTGTATTAACACAATAGGACTATTTTGGACCCGCCCTAGAGTCACAACTTTGGTACACCCCTTTCTGCTTTTCCTAACTATACATTTAGTTTTTATACAGTACCAGCAAAATTCAAGAAAAAGTCTTTCAAGTGATAAAGATAATAATCACTGTAATAATTTGGCCTCACCCTGATACCAAAACCAGGTACCCTGAGTAATCTGAGGATCCTGGAGTTTACAATTTAGGTAAAAGGCTACCAGTTCCTTCTAAATATCCATCTAGTTTCAAATAGTATCAATAGAATAAATGATGAAGATGTTATTTAAATGTTTTACACATAAATACTATATAATACATGTAAGCTTGGTCCCGCCCTGGAGACACAACCTCTACTCTTGGGATCATGAAATTTACAATTTTGGTAGAAAACATGATTAACAATTTAAACAATAAATAACAATACTGATCACAATTATGTTTAAATTGTCACATTTTCATCACATAACAGTAGCAGGAGACTCCATCTTATTTAATATAGTATCTTTTATGAATTTTTGCAGAACCACACCATAATGACTTTTCATACTGTACAGCCTTATGCCTCAGATAATTTATTCCAGGGTTTATTGATTTTAATATGGACTTGTACTAGTGGCAACAGTATAGAAGCTACCTCAGTCCACTGATGGACAAACAGATGATGACAATATCTACACACATGATGAAACCAGTATACCATTGTACAACTTCATTGGTGGGGGTATAAATATACAACCAAAACATACATGATAGATTTTTTAATTCTAAGATGCTGGCAACTTTAGTCATAATGTGTCTCCCTCTAGCAAACTTAATTTCCATTTGATGTCTTTGTGTAAAGGAGGTGCATTTTTAATCACAGGATCTGAAAAAAAGAATCATAAATTACTCATAGCTTGTGAAATTTTATAAAGAAAAATAAATTGTAGTTGTATACAGAATTTACCATGATTACATAGAATCTTAATTTAGTAAGAAATAGAGTTTTCAGAAAATATCTTCAATACTATTTGAACTTTTTGAGTTTTTTCAACTTTTTACTGATGGACCAAAAACATGAATTTACAGAACAGTAAAAAATGGCTGAATAATCGAGATTCAGATCACATCAACCCACTAAATATCATTATTTTCTGTATTGTGTACATTCATATTGAGTATTTATTGTTAAAGCTCAAATAGTATTGAAGATATTATCTGAAAACTCTATTTCTTACTAAATTAAGATTCTTTGCTTTAGCAAAACCTAATAAAATAACCTTGATTGTCAATGGACAATTAATAAACACCTGCCCTTAATTCTAACAAGACACTGATAAGGTAAAATGTGCTACCAAGTTTTTCTTTTGTTGATAAACTTTGTCCTCTCTGTACTGCTTGAGCAATGGTGTTGGCTGTTGCATGAGGACCAAGTGCCTGTGCAATAGATAATGTACACCGAGTAGTAAATAGTTCAAATACAGTACATTTTATTATGCAGGATTTTAGTGAAAAGAATAAAATGCTCTCTAGCTGTATTTCTGATATCAACGAACTCAAAATGTATACACAAACATCATTAATTAACTACAGCAAAATGTAATGGAATTTAAAAAAACACAGCTGGATTGTTCAACTTTTACTGTATATACTCACATATGCAAGTTGACCTGCACATAAGTCAAGTAAGCATCTTTTTTTTTTTTTAAACCTTGTTTTTTTTTGAGAAATTTTCAGGAACTTCACAATGACCTTCAGTATGACTGACTTTTATATTAGATTATCCTCAATTTGATACTATTCTCTAGCAAAAGTTGAAAAGTTGTGTTTTTTTGTTCTAGATATATATTTTCTGAATTCTTTATTACTGATAACCATATGTTCAATACACTGAATGAATAAGAAAATAATTTTTCAAAGTTTATTTTTTCATTTTTCATCTTTTGAGCATGGTGATTGGAAATATAATTTTAGTACCAAAAATTTGATTACTGTATTTAAGAGGAAAAAAAAAATTAGGAGATGCTCACTGCCCACACCGTCTTTGAGTAGGAGGTACTCCCTGTCTAAGCTATCTGCCTGGTACAATGTGGTAACATAACAAGATGATCAATTAATCACTGCAGTTTAATTATACGAAATAACGGGATATCTGTATATGGAATAACAGGATATCTGTATACGGAATAAAGGGGTATCTATGTATGGAATAATGAGATATCGGTATACAGAGTTGACAATGACCATACCAAGGTCTGTGTTTGTTTAATGGCAAGCATCCCCTTTTTATTGAGTATTACAGGTAAATTTAAAAAAAGAAATGTTTCTACTCTGCAAAGTTTTAATATGCGATTGTTAGTGAATCTCTAATGCACTGTTTCCATACATTGATTTAGAATACTGATGTGCATTACATATTGAGTTCATTCTTCATGAACTGTTTGGATCAAAAATGCTGTGTGTTGACTATAATAAATATATCAAATGATGAATTAAATATTTACATTAACAAGAGACCAATAGGCCACACTGATCGCCTGAGTCACCTTGGCCCTGCTGTTGTTTAGCTATTGTAATTTTTCAAACTGTTTTTCAGTCATTCTTCCCATCAAAAATTTAACTTATTGTGGCTCAACCTAGCCCCAAAGGGTCACAAGATAACAAAACTTGAATTCACACATTTAACACCAATATGACTAACAATTGCTGTTCTGGAGAAGGTCAAAGTCATAGATCATGGTATAAAATGAAAAATCTTGCCATACAAAATCTATGTACAAAATATGAAGCTCTACCTAATAATTCAGAAGATATTAAATAGGTTAGGTTTTCTTAAATGTAGGTCAAACCGCAAGGTCAAAAGATCAAATAACATTGTGTACAAGGTCAAAATCCATGATATCAAATGAAAGGTTTCGCTACAAAGAATCTATATACAAAATACAAAAGCCCTACTTTAAATATTTCAGGAGAATTTGAATAGGCTAGGTTTTCTTAAAAGTAGGTTAAACTCCAAGGTCAAGGTCATAAACTTTGGTTCAAAATAGAGTCTTGTCACAGGGAATGTGCATATGAAATATGACAGCCCTATCACTTACCATTTAAAAGTTATGAACAAGGTTAATCATTCAGACAGACAAGACGAATTCAAAAGCCCCTTCCCCCAAGATTTTTATCCCCTGTTGTGGTCCCACCCTACCCTGGGGACCATGATTTGAACAAACTTGAATCTACTCTATCTCAGGAAGCTTTCATGTAAATTTCATCTTTTTTGGGCTCAGTGGTTCTAAAAAAGAGTTTGCCTAGAACATAGAGCATTTCCGAGTGCGTTACTTGGCATCACTAGAATTCAGTTGACAAAATTGATGCCAAATAACGCACTCGGAAATGTTCTATGTTACCTCTCTCATCTGCTGACACCAGAAAAAGACACCCTACATGGCATTTTCTAAATAATTTTACCCACAAACAAGATTACCCTCAAATCCACGTGTTTTTCACATATGTGTAAACAGCCCAAGTGCTCCTCAGGAAGTAGCCTCAGCTACCAACATCAAATAGTTCCACTGTAAACAATTGATTTTTTCCACAAATTACACAAAATTTCCTAATCAGGGGTACAAAAAATAAGAGAAAAGAAGATGAGGAAATGAGAAAAATCACACATTAACAAAATTATTCTTTAAAATATACGGAACTACAATTGACTAAGTTCATTTTGATTGGACAATTACTGGTGTGATACCTATATATCTGCATGTAAAACTTTGATGCCCCATTATGGCCACACCCTACCCTCAAGTACCACGATTTGAATAAATTTTAATCTTCTCTCTGTCAGGAAGCTTTCATGTAGATTTCACTTTTCTGGCCCAGTTGTTCTTGAGATGATTTTTTAATCACCCCACCCTATTTTTTCCTTTTATTGATTATCTCCCTTTTGAAGGGGGCATGATCCTTCACTTGGAAAAACTTGAATTCTTTCACTCATGGATATTTTGTACAAGTTTGTACCCAGTGGTTGTGCAGAGGAAAATGTAAATGTGAAAAGTTTACAACAACAACAGACGAATTTTGATCACTAAGTACTCGGCATTTATATTAATATTTAAACTATCACTCTTGTTGACTTGTTACTGGTTAAGCCTTCATTAATGCATAAATATTCTGTCAAGTAAGACAAGTTGTGCGGCAAGAATAAATTCCAACTGTAGTGCAGTATGTCAGACATAGACTTTACGTCCAAAAGCCTCATGAGTATATATATAGTGTATCTAAAAGATAGCTCACCACTGACTCCTCCCCTTCCTCAGACTCGTCCAACCATATTGAAGGAATAGATACATCAATTACACTCAAGAAATTCCCAAATGTCTGCTGCAGTTTGCTAGCCTCATGGTCAAAATTAAACTGAACTAAGACCTTCACTAATCCATTCACCTCATCTACAATTACAGATATTGCACAAATGAATGCATTTGGAACAGTGCAAGTTAATTTCTTGATTTGATGTCCATTGAAAAATGAAGCTGGGTACTGAAAATGTTGATAAGCTCCCCCCCCCAAAAAAAATCTTTGTTTTCCAGGCACCACTGCATTAGACTGAAGCTACCACATTGACAAAATTTGATAAATTTTATTTATATATTGAAAAGGGGAATAACTCAACTTTCTCTACAAATTGTGTTATGAAATAGAAGTTCATTTTTGCTTTAAAATAATTATTTCATCAATAATCCTTTACAAACAAGTGTTGAAAAAGATTTTTTACTCTCTATAGTGAATGATTCAAAATAAGTGTCCAAAAAATTATCATTTGGTAATTTTATATAAAATATTTCTGTGGAAAAGAATCATAGCTCATGCTGCAGTTTACAAAAAATATCAAATAAAAAAAATAATAAATAGACAACACTGCTTGCATCATTAAATATTGAATTTTTTGGTCTGAGAAACTATAGATTTACTTTTTTTTATCCTACACATATAGATCTTAATTAAACACATGCAAGCAACCCTGTCTGCATCATTAAATATTGAATTTTTTGGCCTGAGAAACTATAGATTAACTTTTTTTTTGGCCTAAACATATAGATTTTAATAAAACACATGCAAGCATAAGTACGTGTGTGTGTGTGTGTGTGTGTGTTTGTGTTTGTGTGTGTGTGTTTGTGTGTGTGTTTGTGTGTGTGTGTGTACATATACTTCATTTCATAAATACACTTGTACCTACTACTGCCTTAACTGTTACCTCTCATGATATCGACTGCCGTTATGATTTTGGACAGAGCTGCAATTAAAGCAAAGTCCTCATAAGGACTCCCTTCTTTTAGTTTCCACTTTTTCTGCTCTGCTTTTCTTCTGTTTCTTGAAGAACGACTGCAAAACATGAAAAATTATGTGTAGTTAAATCTCTGTTTCATATAAAAACATCTTACACCTTCCCTTTTTTTCGTTATACTTAAAATGTTTCACTGGACCAAAACTCAAAATACACATTCAGTTCAACATATGCCTGCGTTTCATGTATATATATATTTACATATCCCTTTTTCTCAGCCTGTTTGTCAAAAACAAGGCTACCACAAAACAAAACAATGGATTTGAACAAAAATTATTGTTCAATGTACAGAACTATCTCTGACTGTACTGATGTTAAGGTGGTTTGTACCCTGTGGACTTGGTGAAGGTTGATGACTGTGAGCTGGAGTACTTGGAAGACTGGATACTCTCCCCTGTGGCACTGCTGGTGTCCGAAAACAAGTCAGCCTCAGCATCATTCATACCACCACTCTCTGAAAAAAAAAAAAATATACAGTAAATAACACTAAAAAAAATTTTCAGCTTCACATACGTGTACAGTACATGAACAAATAACAAGAGGCCCACTGGGCTTATTGGTCATTTAAGTATAGTGAAAAGTATCACTAGCCCTCCCAGGTCTATGAAATCTAGAAAGAATTCCTGTATATGTCTAAGCTAAATTCTAATATTCAGCAATGGTATAAAACAAAATGTGTTCTTAAAACTTAAATGCCCCTTAGAGTGCTGAAAATGATGAAAGACTTTACATGATATAAGTAACATCAATACAATACGACTAATTTGGACACTTGAGTCCTGAAATTTACAATTTAGGTCCCCCTTGTCCCAAAGATGCTTCATATCAAATATGAAAAGAATTGAAATGGTAGTTCATTTGTTAATGCATGACACATGGAAGACTGACCAAATGCAACAGGTCACCTGAGTAACTTATGTGACCTGTATGTAATCACAATATCTATTGGAGAATAAACATTGTGTTGAATAGACGGAATTTTCTTTCCAGTAGAAAAAATAATGTGTTTGTACACGAATATTGAATCAAACTTTTACCTAGAAACTCCAGTCTTGACTTTTCTTTTTCTTCCCTCACAACCTTTAACCTCTTCCTATACTTATCAAAGTCTCCCCGCATTGTCTCAAGAGATTCCATTTGACCTTCATAGCTCTCCATCATGGCTGGCTTCAAGTTAGTTTCAATGAAATCTGTTCTGTTATGTTTATACATCTATAAATAAATCAGATTGCTTGTCATTTTTACTGCCATGTATAAAAGTTCAAAATTTATGGATAATGTGGTATTCAATGGGCTTAAGTAATTAGGATGAATAATACAATTTCATAATAACTAATTTCCTTTCAAAACATAGATATAGGAACTCAAATCAGCAACAAATTTCTTGTCCTTTTGAATTTTTGCAGATCTGTACACCATGAAGTAAAGTTTCAAAGCCATTTTAACTCCTTTGTACAAAAACTTTTTTTATCACTTACATGTAATATGCTAACTTTTCAATACCTGACCATTTTCTCTGGTTTGTTATATATCCTTATTAATAAACTACACGACAATAAAATGAATGCTCCACAGTGAGGTCACGCATAAAACAAATCAAAGTACAGAAAGTACTCCTGGGAGTAACACTTTTTTCAATAACACTTTTTTCAAACATTCAAAGAAATAAAATTAATTATTGTATATATCAAGTAATTCCACTGGATTTTGAAAATAATACTTTCACTAGTTTTGTGCAGTTAACTCTGTTCAATGAATTTAGTTGTTCATTTATTTACTATATATGTAGAGAATCTATTTGCTATATGCAGAGACTCATGCGTGTTATGGAGTATGTCTTAACCTACCACCCCTCTAATCAGCAATGAACTCGTCCATTTAAGACCAGTGTGCAATGCTCGTTTTGAAAAAAACTCGTGTGATTTATGTCTTTTCCTACCATTTTATAAACCGATCACACCTATTTATATAGTGCTCATAATTTGAAATAAGCACTCTTTGTTTTAAATACAGGATTATATAGTTTGGAGAACATTTTCTGGGACATACAATATTTCAAACAAAATAGAGGATGTGAAGAGACCCATTCCAAAGTCCTATGCAGCATATTCATGCACACAAGGCATGGTGGCCTAGGGAAGTTGAACAAAGGTCAACTCACAAAATTGCCTTGCCTTACTGTCACTCATTAGCTATGGAACTGATGATTAAATGGAATGAAACTAAAGGAATTCATACCCTTCTGAGGGCTTCCTCCCACTGACTGCCTTCAATAAGACAAACAATGGCCTCCTCTGTGTCGCTGGCATACTCCTCCAGAACTACTGCTGCCTCCTTGCACCTCTTATCACTTCGTAACTGATCTGACAGAAAGATGTCAATCATGTTCAAAACTGGAATTTTTTAACATTCTCTTCTCCAATTACTAAAAATTTTCAAATTTTCTCACATTTTTTGCCACATAACACAATAAACAGCAGTGTAAGAAAATTTCTTTCTTATCTAGCACTAACAGCACCTACACAAGCTGAACTATTTCTTTGTACACATCATTCTCATTCTGTACTACATCTACATAAACTTACTGGCTAATTTTCGTGCCAAATCAACTTCATTTTCTTTGTTAAACTTTAACTTTGCAGTCATACAGAAAGCTTGTCTCCAGTTACAACACAACATGAATGCATTCAGAGCCAGTTCCCATTCTTCAGCTTTCACATACACAAGCCCTGCCTCTTCATGTTTCTTCTTTCCGATTAAATGTTCTCCATATAGCTTTGCAATCTCCTGATAATGATTTTGAAAAAGTTTGAAATCATCTCTCAAAGTACAGCATAAAGAGTGCTTCAAGACATTACAAATTCTCAAATCATCATCATAATTCAATAAAAGGCGGCTTTTAGTGGCATTGTACATACATGTGAATTTAACCACTACTAAACATGGTTGTATACTAGAAGGACATTAATAAATAATGAAATTTTCACACTGCTACATTTTTTTACCTTGAAATTTTGTGTTCCGAGCTTGAAAAGGGACAAAGCCTCTTTAAACAACCTGTGGTCACTGACCAATGTCAAACACTCATCAAAATGTTCTGGACCTTTATTAATAAACATTGCAGAATATCACTGTTTACAACGCTTATATATCTAAATCAATAACTGAAGACTGCAGCTTGTTAGAATGGCCTTCATAAATGTGATACTCACAGTTACTTATATTATTTAGGGCTTGTGAGTATCTCTTCAGGTGTTTATCAATTGTGTAGTGTTGGTAGGACCCCTCCAGTCGTCGCAGAGAATTCAGAAATGGTATATATTCTTTTGGATCCTAAAAACATCAATTAAAAAAAAAATTCAGATTATCATCAAAAGTTCTTGAAAATAAAGTCACTGATACACGGAAACCTGTCTCGTCTGATATACTCTAAAAGATAAATTTTGTGTCAGATGGCACAGTATAACAGTATAAAGAAAACAGGCAAAGGATAATTGGTTATAAAGGGTCAGAATTCACAGGTGACTGACTAGACTGGTTAAACTGTACTTATCAAAATATTATTGCAAAAAATCATATAATCATTCATTGTACACTATTAAAAATACATCTCTATGCATTAAAATATTTGGAACATATTGAAATTTCGTTTTTGGGTTTGGGTGTCACCACATTATCAAATCAACAAGAACACAAGTCATATATTCCTTACAACATTGCTGTTGAGAAAATATATGCATTGCTACCATCCACACAATTAGTAAATGAATCAACTCTATTGTCATCTACCAATTATTTCTCAATCATAAAACACATGACACAAGAAGGCACTGTATCAAACAATGAATGAATTCAAAATATGTCAGAAATTCCAGTACTGAAAAACTTCAGCTAGCCATTTCTAAGGAACTGGTATTTGATTAGCATTTCAATTTAAAAAATAGATAATCACAACCCAAAATGCACACTATTTGAACAAGTTAGTAAATGACTGACTTGTACCCAACAGATACATGTACACCAGTCCCAGAAACATTTTTACACGTTTCAGTTGTTCATGTCATTATGAGGATTGTATGTACAACAGCTGAAACATTACACCAGTATTTCGTCTGAAGAAAGATGGTGGTGCCCAGGCCTCTCTTAATCAAATTTCAATCCACACCTTCTGTGATTTCTCAGCCACCATGAGCACCAAGTCGAAATCGTAGGTTCCTAGTGCCACATCAAACATTTCATTAACATCCACCAGAAACAGGATATACTTCAATGCGTCGGCTGGACTGACTACTGCATTCTGACTTGGGTTATCTGAAAATAAAAATTACAATGATCATTTGTCTGACAGAAAGACATGTATGCCCATGTATACTTTGAACTCAGAAGTTCCTCTCCACTGAGTATTCAGCAAGTAAAAAGTCAACTTTAAATAGATGTATATGTTGTCAAGTAACCATGGTGTTATTTACTCTGTCAGTTTTAACAAACATACACTAAATATTATTTGTATATGTACATGAATCAAAACTCCCTAAACATCTACTTACCTCTCAGAGAGCAGACCAGAAGATTTACTTACCTCTCAGACAATGGACCAGAAGATCTACTTACCTCTCACATAATGGACCAGAAGATCTACTTACCTCTCAGAGAGTGGACCAGAAGATCTACATACCTCTCAGAGAGCGGAGCAGAAGATCTACTTACCTCTCAGAGAGCGGAGCAGAACATCTACTTACCTCTTAGAGAGCGGACCAGAAGAAGTGCCTCTTCAAGCTTGGGGGTCGTTTTCTTTACGTATGATGTCAGGATGCTCAAAATGTATCTAAATAATGACACAAGTACTTCTAGTTTAACAAATTAACAAAAGGACACATCATATTGTAAATACATGTAACAAAAATACACTGAATTTAAATTTCTGAAAAACATGTAATAACTTCTATCAATTTGTGCATTCAGATTTCAATGGGTACCAACACTCACAGGTCAGTTATTTATCACAGAACAACTAATCATAATCTGCAGTTAAACAAGAGTACCAAAAATGGTACAGAATACGCCTGTCACAAGCATTTTTATTGAGGTTAGTTAGTTTTCTATGACACTGATTAGCTAACACAGCAAAAATGTCAAGAGTTGTAAAACTTTAATTAAATTAGTATCAGCTATCATCAACCTGTGACATACTTTCTTTTGCATCGTATAAATAAAACTCCCTAGGTTTGAAAAACTGAGACAGGTGACTGATAAACAAACCAAGAACTCTGTATGTAAAATATTTCCAAAAAAATTGATAAATCCAATTTTAACAACCTGTAATTTTTTAAATATCAAAGAAAATTGTTGGGAATCAAAATCCTTGCAATATGCAGATCTCCAACTTCTTTACAATGGCCTTAGCTTGAAAACTGAGAAGAGTTAAAAAGACAAACCATGTATCCAGTCTGTAATATTTCCTTAAAACTGACTTAGATCAACAACCTCTTACTTTTTCAAAATTGAAGAAAATAAAAAATCCTTGCTACATGCACATCACTAATACTCATACAAATACTCTGTAAAATAAGAAAGCCTTAGCTTCAGAACTGTGAGAGGAGTTAGTTGGACAAACCATGCACCCATTTTGTAATATTTCATCCAAATTGACTAGCAAAGTTGAACAACTGGTTATTCTATCCAAAATTGTAGAAAATCAAAATCATTGCCAAATGCACAATTTTAATAAACACTTGGTAAAATAAGAAGGCCCTAGCTTTAGAACTGTGTGAGGTGTTAAATGGATAAAGCATGTACATGTACATTTTGCCCTCTATGTAATATTTCATTAAAACTTACTAAGTCTAACAATCTGTAATTTTCTCCAAAACTGAAGAAAACAAACATGAAATGTTTCCAAAAAATATACATGTTAAGGTGGGCATAAAAATTCTTGCCATATGCACATCATCAATACCCATTACTAATACTCTGTAGAATAAGAAGCCTTAGCTTTAAAACTAGGAGAGACATTACTTGGACAAACCATGTACCCTGTTTGTAACATTTCCTAAAACTTTATGAAAAGTCAACAACCTATTATTTTCTCCAAAATTGACGAAAATCAAAATCCTTACCACATGAACATCTTCAATATCCTTACAAACACTTTGTAAAATATTAAGTAGGCCCTAGCTTTAAAACTGTAAGAGAAGTTTGATGGACAAACCACATACTATGTAATATTTTACACAAACCTTGTAGTTCAACAACCTATTATTTTCTCAAAAATTGAAGAAAATCAAAATCCTTGCTACATGCACATTTTCAATACCCATTAAAATGCTCTGTAAAATAAGGTCTTCACTTGTAAACTGTGGGAGAAATTAGATGGACAAACCCTATATTCTCAACTTAACATAAAATTTCAATTAAAGTGGCAAAATTCCTGCTAGTGAGATTGAAATGGATCCAAATTGCAATATGATCTAGAGTAACCACAAACAAGCCACACAGCAAGTTTCAGCTTGATATGTGACAGAGAACTGAAAATAGAAACAGAAAACCCTGAACTGACAAACGTATGGACAAACAGACCTATAGACATTGCAATACCAAAATATGTCCCATTTGAAGACAAACATATAAAAATACAGACTACAAAGGTTTGTTCTAGAATCTCCTTAAGTAATATCGATATGAAGTTTAACATCTTACTTGTGTTCATCCTCCTGAATGAGAGCCTGTCTCAGTGCATCACAGACTGTGTCCACTTTGTTAGACTGTTCCGATTCCTCGACGAGTGGTGAACGGTTATAGGCAGCCGTGTACATTGTTCTAGTCACGTCTTCCTCCCTATAAACACATTGAAAACATATCAGTCACAAAATTAAGACAGGTCATAACTGACAATACTAAGAATTGAATTTCAAAATGTTACATACAGGGAAAAGTAATATATACAAATCAATTTTTCATATTTTCATGTTTAAGAATAACTGAAGGTACTACTCTTTCTTTCAAATATGTGCAGTGGACCACAGTTAAAGATATATTCTGAAAGCTGAGATGCATTTTATCTTGTAAATTTCTTGACACAATGAAATCTAAAAAATATCAATGAAAATACCAGTAGTACTCTCTAACTACTACATACATGTACCGAGGTATACTGGTATGCTAAAGAGTAACGCCCCTTTACAACACAACTGTTAAAATGAGATTGATGCTTCTCTTACATGAATCACGAGTAGAATTGCATTCAAAACATGAAACAAAGTTTTAGAAACATATAAGCCCCCTGTGTGGCAATATTGAATAGGATAACTTTAAATTCAGAATGTATATAATGACAGTGAAAAACATGGGTTACATGTATTTACTGGTCAGAAACAACCACAATATTAAGTTCAATCTCTCAAGATACTGAGCAGACATTTCTAAATAACTAGTCATTTGAGTCATGATCTTTGACCATGTGACTTGAAAACCAATGGGGGTCATCTTACTCTTTTGGGGGGTACCAGTGTACCAAGTTTGATATCTGTCATGCAAAGGGTTCTCAAAATACTGAGCAGACAATATCTATGTGTCTTTCCAGGACTTTGATCCTTGACCTTTGACTTTGTGACCTAAAAATCAATCAGGGTCTCAAACAGCAAATTTCACACCTTGACACTAGTCAGTTTAATTAAGTAAGTCATTTACTGTATAAAGGACTGAAGTGTACTTACTGCAGATCTGTCAGAAATAGGTTGATGTGACTGACACTGTTTATCTGCTGAACAAAGAGTCGGACATTCACTAGGAAGTTGTCAGGATTATGGTCATAAATCAGATTCATGTTGATTCGATGTCTTCTCATTGCTGTCATGGCATCTAAGAATTTTAACCTACAAAACAAATTAACAGTGCAATATTTTCTATGTAAAATGTGTATTGCTTTTCAATTCCATTCATAAAACTGTAAAGAGCAAAGACAACTTATATTAGCAGATTTATAATATACTACTGTGAAGCACTTTAGACACTTAATAATAAATGAATTACTTCTAAAGTAATACACATAAGGTGATCTGATTCAAGACATTTAGTATATTTTTAGCAGTTTTTAAAGTTACTCGAACAGATAAGGAAATCTTTTATGGTTTAAGCCCCCTACTCATCTAAATTCTTTCTGACAGCTGACAGAACCAGGGCTCGAGGATGAATCGTTTCCAGGTTTCCCCTTGGCATCTGGAGGATCAGCTTTGTGTCATCTGGAACCACTGTCACGATTCTAGATCCACGTTCCACTCGTCGAATACTCTCATCAAAAGGATGGGCTTTCCCATCAGACAATGAAGGTAAGACTACAAGTAATATCAACCATGTTGATACATAAAACTGAACATCTCCATGATACTGATACACAAAACTGAACATCTCCATGATACTGATACATAAAACTGAACATCTCTATGATACTGATACACAAAACTGAACATCTCTATGACACTGATACACAAAACTGAACATCTCCATGATACTGATACACAAAACTGAACATCTCCATGATACTGATACATGAATTTGAACATCTCCATGATACTGATACATAAAACTGAACATTTCTATGACACTGATATACAAAACTGAATATCTCCATGTTGGTGAAAATGTAAACTTCTTTCAGAGTCATCAAATTCTACTCCTGTATATCACACCAAAGCACTATTAAATAAAAGAAGTTGTAATTCACAAAATAAAGAA
This sequence comes from Ostrea denselamellosa, assembly GCA_024699665.1. Lineage (NCBI taxonomy): Eukaryota > Metazoa > Mollusca > Bivalvia > Ostreida > Ostreidae > Ostrea > Ostrea denselamellosa. The sequence continues at coordinate 4,421,832 of JAMZEH010000010.1, read as the reverse complement.
TATCCTTAGAAAAACAAAAATGTTACAAGTACTAACCATGTTCTGTGTACCATCTTTACTTGACATGTGTTATTTCTACTATTGTATGCTTGTGTTATATCTCTAACAAACTCCTTGACATCAAATATCCATTGTTGTACAAAAGGGTTCATTGGAGATTTTATACCGTGACATCACTGTGTTTTATAAATGTCACAAACATCACCATTGTAGAATAGAAATAAATACCCCTTTCTCAAAATTGTTGACAAATATAATCCCCTTGGAATCAGTCTACAACGAATTCCTCTTGTGTGTCATTATTTCTTAAATCACAAACAGGTGCCTCTCGATAACTTGAAGTTCAATGGACCTTGATAAAACTTTGAGAGATCGAGATTTTGAGAGATTTAATGTTGAATTAAATTCAGAAATTAAAGATCCAACTGTTAAGGTTAAGATTTTATAGTAACCGGAAATGTACTTTTACAAAATCAACGGATGATAATATACATTGGCAAATCTCTAAATTATTTTTTTCAAAATTACTGTCTCATTGTCAAGTCAAAGCAAACTTTTCAAAATTACACAGTGTGGTGCAGCAATTAGGTCATTCTCAAAATTGTATACTTAAACAATTAATCAACAATTAACTAATTTACCCCAAAACAATGCATTAATAAAACAAATAATTACCTATCCCATAAGTATCACAGGTGTTATGTCACCTATGTAAACAATTAATTAATAGTAACACAGTCATTCTAGCCCCAGGCATTCACTGTTAGGCAAAAAAATTAATCTTTAGTTTCTTGGGTCAAAAATTTCACAATTAAATGTGACAGGCAGGGTTTTTTTTTGGTTTTTGTTTGTTTTTTTGTTTTTTTTGTTTTTTTTACAGCAGGTCTTAGATCTTCAATATCACTCTTCTTGTCAGTCAATAAATGAAAATATCAAATGATTCTTACCTTTTTGATTTTTTACACTAGTTATAATTTGTATTCAACTTTAAATAATGTTTTTTTCCAACCATGGGAATATATGTTAATTCATAATACCACATTAACAAGAAACATATATCATGTACCTAATAGAAATGTCTATCTACTAGCATATGAAAAGGGAGTAACTCAATTTTTTTTTTTCAACTTGGAAAAATTTTGAATTGCACCATTTCCCTTTTCAATATATAAATAAAATTGATCAATGCAGCAATGTTTGACATGATGCAGCTATGCTTGAGAAATTAATTTTGTTTGGTCTTACCTAGGTAAGCTCCAAGGGGAAATAATTATATGCTTGATTGATAGTATAGATGTGCTACCAAGATATCAGAAGAGAAAAACAATGAAGTATGTTTTACAGGACCCAAATTTCACTTTGAGAGATCAGAAGTATGAGAGATCCAAGAGTAAATCTGCTTTGTTAAATAGAGAAAAAATTCAGACTGTCACTTCACTTTGAAAAATCAAGAATGTCAAGAAAATCAAAAACTTCAAGAGGTCAAAGTTCAAGCCATTAAGAGTAACCTGTACCGATAAAACATTTGATTCCATAGCAAACCTGAATGATTGAGAATACATGTAAATACACTGAAAATAATTTATATTTACTGATTTATATATAATGTATGCATGCATTTGTGAGATTTCCCTGCCAGATTAAATTATATAACTAGCTACAAAACTGAAAGTGTAAATTTACAAGAATGAAGATGGACAAGCATCACAATGTAACAACGTAGCAATTAAATTTTCAGTTCATAAACAATCTTCATTACCTTCCAATTTGGTTTTTCTACAAATACATCGAACAGTGTGAGTCAATGTAGTTAACAGCAAGAACTCTTTATGAACAGCAAACGAGGTACAATTAGAGGCAACCTGTACGAAAAAACCACAACATTGTTATCCAAGATTTCCCAATACCCACGCGAAATATATTGATGTATGTGACACGTACATGTATGTACCATAATATTCAATATTCATACAAACCTCTGTGTTGTTAACATAAAATCGGTATCTATTTGTAAGTCCCAATACAACTTTCTGCAATAAAAAGAAACATACTTGATTAAGTCAAACGATTACTTCAGACATTTGAAAATATATTAAAGTACACAAAAATAATAATAATAATTCATGCTATTTTATAGACCCAAATTTTGGCTGCAGTTTGATTTTCAGTATTTTCACTGTTGGTCAAATTTGTAAAATCAAATTGTTTGAATATAACTTAGCCATGACATTTTCATGTATATATAAGGGACACCAAAACCATGAACTTATAAAACTGTATGCTAACTGACTTAGACAAGGAACCAAGAAAACAATCAGAAATGGACCATGAAAACGATCAGAAATGAACCACGAAAACGATTAGAAATGAGATCAAGGCTTATACAGAATCTTCAGATTTTAGTGCAGTTTAATTCCACTTGTCATTTATTTTAATAATTTTTGTAAAAGTGTCACCTAGTCCATGATAAATTGATCAATATAAGAATGTAAATGTAGTCCAAATAGAAAACAACCACAAAAATTTGCTCCTGGATTGAAAAGGAAAATTTTGATATTTAAATTTAGAGACAATATATGCAATCATTTTACCTGTCCTCCTATTGTACAGAGCGCCATCTGTTGGCAAGGTATTGGGAATGATAACTCCTCTCCACCACTCAATTCCCATGGAACAATCACTTCAGTCCCTTGAAGCAAAACATATTATTAATAAAACATTTTACAGAAACCTAATTTTGATTTTGATAATCTTCTTTCAGTATATTTGATCAGTGCATCCACAGATATGAACTACAGTTAAAATCATACATTTTATTCACTAAATTTTACTATAATAACAAAGAATTTGAAACAACACAACATTGTAACTGCATCATTGAGGAGATAGGTTTTACTTCCTCTGAGTTGATTTTACAGAACTGAATTAACATGAGACCTATGAACCACATTGCTCACCTGATCTGTTGTATCTCTCCGTGTAAAATATTTGCTTAAATCCCAAGTATGGCCAAATTATAGTCACAGGGAGCATAACAAAAAAAACAAAAAACAAAAAAAAAAAACTTGAATCCCCTCATCTTGGGAACATTTACATTTGGATTTGATTTAGTATGGTCCTGCTACTTTTGAAAAGAATTTGTTTTAATTAATTTTCTGTATATTGATCCTCTATTGTAGCCCCATCCTAATCCCAATGGAAATTAATTGAACAAACTTGAATCTATTCTATGTCATGAAGCTTCCATGTAAATTTCCACTTTTCTGGCCCAGTGATTCTTATGAAGATTTTTAAAGATTTTTCCTATATAACAGCTTGCAAAACTTTGATCCCCTATTGTGGCTCCATCCTACCCTGATTTGAGCAAACTTGAATCTACTCTATGTCAGGAAGATTCCAGATACATTATACAACTTTTCTGGTCCAATGCTTCTTGAGAAGAAGACTTTTAAAGATTTTCTCTAAATACCTGCATGTAAATCCCTATTGTGGCTCTACCCAACCCATGAAGGCCAAGATTTAAACAGATTTGAAATTACTCTATGCCAGGAATATTTCACGTAAATTTGGACTTTTTTGGCCCAGTGGTTCCTGAGAAGAATACTTTTAAATGACCCCACCCTATTGTTGCCTTTTCCTTTGAAAGGGAAAGGCCCTTCATTTGAACAAACTTGAATCCCCTTCACACAAGGATAAAATTGTGCCAAGTTTGATTGAAATTAGCCAAGTGGTTTTAGAGAAGAAGATGAACATGTGGAAACCTGATGACAACAGATGCCAGACAAATTTTGATCTGAAAAGTTCACTTGAGCATTTGGCTTAGGTGAGCTAAAATAATAACTAATTCCATAAGATTGTAAAAACACCTGTAAATTGAAAGAAAATATCAAACATGATGATAATATCAGTTACACATCTTTATGAGGTGAATATAGAGTACAAATTTTCAGAAAATTCCGCCTGCTGGTCCATCATTGCACGCCACAGCTGAAATGTAAGCTCCACTCTCTTTTCACCCATGGCTCTGTGTGTGAAAATATTCTTGTTTCTCATTAATATGCATAACAAGAATGATGTAATTCATTGACCAATAGATATTCAAGCTTTGCCTAGAATTGAAGATCTAGATTAGCAGAGCTGTGTCTAACTCAATAACAGCTGTGGTCATGAAAACTTGTGCTTTATGCAATGAAACTACCTTTGACAAGAAATCATATACCCAAATACATCTGTTTTTCAATATCAAAATTGCATGTCTGTATACATATGGGTTCTGTTTTGGTTAGTTACCAAAGAAGTGGAAGAACAAGAGTCTGATTGGTCAAGAGTAATTTGCTTGCATTCTATAAACAGTTTAAATCTACGACTAATCTATGCTCAGAAGCTCAGCAATAGGCCATATTGCATCATGCATATTTATGAGCAGCAAGAAAATTTTCACGCAGAGAACCACAGGTGAAAATGGATAGAAGTGTAAATTTCAGCTGTGACTTACAACAATGCCTGCTGGTCTAGAACATGTCCAAACAAAATCAGGTCTACAGACAGTCAGATGCAAGGACAGATGTCTACAGGCAGACAGATGGATGAAAGGACAGATGCTGGACAAAAATCGATAAGTTTAGCTCACTTGGATAATGAGCTGAAGCTAAAAATCAGATAGTGCTGCATATTTCTACTTACCAATATCATATTTCATGATGAAGCCATCAGTTAGTTGTATGGCTAATAAAGAATCTTCTGACTCACCATCACAGCACATATTATATACTGCACCATCAACTTGCACCTGGGACCTGAAATAATTATCCCACTAATGAAATACACAGTTGCAAGGGGTTAAACCCGCAACCAAACTTAATCACTATAACATACAGATATATGTACTACACAAACACTGAATAGTATATTGTCATTATTACTATTCCATAACCTTCATTACATTTGGAAGTACAGTATTATTTGTGTTATCCATATCTTTAGTACTCTGGAATTTTGTCCATTCCATCATTTAGTCCCATGCAAATTTCTATTTATTCTAACATTAAAAATTTCATATATTCTGAACACTACCTATTGTGTTTCTGCTTAGTTTTGAATTGCTCACAGTTAATCATGATTGTACTCTCAAATTCGCCTTCTGTCATGGAAACATAGGACATTTAAAATGCCCTTGTTTGGACAGACTGGTTCACGTTGAAACAAATACAGTGTACAAAAGCAGTTAATTATGACTTTGGCATGTAACACACAATCACATGCAATGTCTCTACAAGAAACACTAGAGGAGGATGCTCAGGTAAGAAGTCTATAAATAATAATCAAATTAAATAAAACTCAAAATGCATTAGTGTTAGGAAACAGTGTTTCCTTTGGACCTAAATGTTGACTAGTTCCTGTTAAATTGGGGCCAAGGACCGTCAACAAAATGCCAATGAAAACATATGACATGGAAAGCAAAAGTTTAATAAACTATGGAATAGGAAAGTATATCCAAAGTTATAACACTGTAAAATGGATCAACTACTGAGAATGATATACTGAAACGAAAAAAAAGTTTTATCATAAATAAATCAAGAGTGTAAGTTCAGCAAAATGATAGCGATTTGTAAGTGGTTGGTAATATTGAAAGTTGAATGAAACAATTTACAGAAACCACATACAAAATCTTATATATGTATCAAATATGCCATCTTTCTTCATAACCTGTAATTTCAAAAGGCACCATATGACACACTAATATCAAAGGGAAATAACGATAGTAACGGTATATCGGAACTAAAAAAAAAAACCAGGAACTCTTCAGAAAAAGAAGTAACGAATATTATGCTTCACTTGGGCAATTCTTGTATACATATTAGTGATGGCTAAATATCTCCCTGATTTTTCAGAATGCTGCAAGCAAATATCCTAGTACCAAACACGTAAACTATTAGGTTAAATTTCTGATGTTTGGTAGCCGGAGATGATTCAAAAATAACTCACAACATCGTGTATTTTCTCTCATATATGGTATGTAAATATTTACTCATTTTGTTAGATTTTCTTAAGTTAATGCATATATACAAAGCTCGTCATTTTAAATTAAATTCAAACATAATTTTATTTGCTGGTCACTTATAGTTGTGATAAATGACAGGTTGAATTAATGAATATGAACTTGTGTACTGAAGGATACCCTCTCCCCCTTTCCAAGATTTTGGGGTTTGGGCAGAACTACTCTTATTGCTAAGTAAGACTTGTCAGACAAATATGAAGTCAATTTTAATCTCCGTTTACCCTTCCCCATTCCACAGCCAAAAATGACATTTAGTGCCTGAAATCATTGTATCTGATACATGTAGTGTACTTATTTACAGCAAAAGTTGCTAAGTTAACGAAGAATACGAGATCTCGTTGGTCACATTAAACATTAAAACTGCGATGGAATCAGAGACGAAATAGTAGTTCCGAGATCCCTTATTCACTGTGTAAACTGAGTTTTTTTGTTTTAACCAACACATTCAGAATATACAGATAAAACTGTAAGTCTTTGAAGATAGTATATGATGTTTAGTTAGTAAATTTTAGAGGTGTAAATTTCAATTGTACTTTTCTTTCAGATAATAAATATTTTGTAAAGTCATTGTCAAGAGACTTCCTCACACATTCACCCAGCAATTATATTGAATTGCAAATATCGCCTTCATCACCAGTAATGGAACATGTGATACCAACTGGCAATTTTGTTAACTGTAAATAATCAGTGCTGATTTTGCTGGCAACATTTACAAGTCTACAATATGTGTTTAAAGTTTAAAGTGTGCAGTAATATGACAGTGACCACTGCTTAGGCTGGTGGGATTGTGTAAGAACTGACATATGATGACATGAAATGGAAATCAATGACAGAGGTAGTTGTTTATTTTATGTCTCATAGAGAATTTTTCACTCATACTGAAATGTCACTAGCTGTAGAAGTACCACAAATTTAAACCTATGTTTCCTGCTTAGGGCTGTAGTAGTGAGGGTTCCTTAATGTGCTGCCTGCTGCAACACAGGAAATCTGTTTCTAAGGTCAGATCCAAAAGAACCATTTGATTCTTATTTCTAAACGCCAATTGTTTGGTGAAGGAGCAATCACTACCTATGTTTACGTCTTAGATTTGGCATGACCACGGACTGAGTGGGGCTTTAACTCGTGACCTGGTTATGAAGCCACTTTACCACTGACCTATTGTGACCGGTCCATTGAGAGAGTATTTGCATTACAGTAAAACATGCTTATAGTGAAGTCCAGGAAATGCACAATAAATACTTGCTATACCTGATGAGTTCATGATGTTTTAAAATCATTTTCCTGTAAGTGTGAATTCATTATAAGCATGTTGCTGTAACAGTGTTTTACTGTATATAGAAGAAGCCAGTTGGATTTACTTACTAGACTGAAGTTGTAGACGTTCAGTCTGATTTGAAGGCCACAATTACTGAAAACTTACTTGACTACCAGATTTTCACCATCAAATTTACAGGAGTACAGAGTAGAATGCTGGGATCTATGAGCATCCACACAACAAAAAAGAACCAGATCAGAGTTGTACCAGACCACATGATGAACCAGCTTTGACAGTGGTGATGTTGGAGGTAATCCTTTTATGCTAGTGAATAGAAAATCGTTATTTATTGAATAGAATAAAACGATCACGACAAAACACTGAAAAATCATCATCATTTTATCACTTTTTTAAACATCCTCTCTAACCTCGTTGGGGGATATTTTATTAGATTTCAAAAAAAAAAATAAATAAATAAATAAATAAAAATGCAACTCACTTATAAATGCCTGTAAGCCTGGGAGTTGAACAGCATGTGTTAAAACAGTTCCCTCCTGCCCCATCCAATTTGACACTGTCATCTTTTGTTTCAGAGTCTAAAAAGACAAAGAACTACTGTATACAAGAAAATATTAACCCGTTTTATTTTTCTGCCTTTTTGCCATCATCAGTGGGAGAATTTAAGACTCTTGTCTCTCTTTTAACACAACTGGATCTGGACAAATTTAAAACAAAGCGAAACTGTATCCTAGTGTAATATGGCAAAAATAACACAGGGTAAAAATAACCCTGTATACAATATCTATTTAAAAATATTGAAAAAACGTTTCAAGTTTTCTTTTTTAAACTAGTATTTATTCCTTGTACCTTTCTCCAATTCAATTAAATGAATGACCATTTATATAGTAAATCTTCTAAACATGATTCAAAATACAGTAATCATGTCCACATTTTCATAATGACACCTACTGTCAAAGTGTATACAGCAACTCACTTTTATAGAAAAACCTGCTGTCCAAGTGTAGAAAGACGCAAAGCAACTCACTCACTGTTATAGAGAAACTTACTGTCAAAGTACATAAAACAACTCACTCACTATTATAGAGAAACTTACTGTCAAAGTACATAAAACAATTCATTCAATGTTATAGAGAAACTTACTGTCAAAGTACATAAAACAATTCACTCACTGTTATAGAGAAACTTACTGTCAAGTACATAAACAATTCACTCACTGTTATAGAGAAACTTACTGTCAAAGTACATAAAACAATTCACTTACTGTTATAGAGAAACTTACTGTCAAAGTACATAAAACAATTCACTCACTGTTATAAAGACACCTATTGTCAAAGTGAAGAAAGCAACTCACTCACTGTTTTAGAGAAGCCTACAAGGGTTGTTCAATATGTAGTGTGTATTGTATGATATTTCAAAAGCATTCAACTCAAATAGTAAAATGAACATTACATCCCTTCAAAGTATTCTCCATGGTTTGAAATACACAATTTCAATCTCTGAATCCATTTCTGAAATGTGTCACAGTACGCTGATTAGATAGATCTCTAAGGCACTGACTGAGGGCTTGTTGGAACAATGACCAGATAAGAACTTTTTAAGTTTTGGAAAAAGTAGCATGGAGCTAGATCTGAAGAGAATGATGGGTGTGGCAAGACGGCAACCTTCTCCAACTTCAAAAATTGCTTCACAAGCTCAGATGTATGTGATGAAGCATTATCATGAATTAGATGAACATGCACTAAATCCTGACACAGGGCATTGTTTATGATATTCTTGAGCTTTTTTAGTAAAACATCTCAGTAATATCGACCTGTAACACTTTTACCCTTTGACACCAGAATTTGTACGGCTATACTATCACATGAGAAGAATCTGCAATAAAGAACCTTCTTTGTGCTTATGGTTCTTTTGGCAAATACAGATTTACTGTGTTTAGTAAGCCACATTTTGATTCCAATTTTTCTTACTGGTTTGAAATAGTGAACCCAGTAACAATGATTGCAAATTGTCTTTGATTGAATTTGGGAAACATTTTGAGCAATTGCTTAATGGTTTGTACTCGAACCCATTTTTGGTCATCTGTCAATATATGCGGTATCCATCTGGCAGAAATCTTTCGAACTTTCAAAATATGTTTCAAAATGAAATGCACCCGCGATAGCAATATGCCAACAGCTTTGGCAATATCACATATCGTGTACCTGCCATCACTTTCAATTATTTCCTGACTTTTGAGACATCTGCCTTGCCTTTTACAGTCACAGGTCAGCCAGATTTTGCTGCGTCTTTGACGGACTCTGTGCCAGTCAGAAATTTCTTTCTCCACCTACCAACTGTCTCATAAGATACCTTATCAGTCCCATAAACTTCTCCCAATTCAATAAAAATCTGCATTACTGAATGATTGAGTTTTATGTGAACTTTACATAAGCTCTAATTGCTTCAATATTCTCAACTCGTGTCCCAACCATTTTTACAACAGTGGTCAACCACTGGCTCTATTGAAATGACTATATAAGTTAAAACTATGTGGAGCTGAAGGCTTGTTCATGTTTATACCATTGGAAAGGTACTGAATAGAACTATTCAAGAGTATCATCATCCACAAAATCATGCAAAGCATTATCGCGCTGTGGTACAATACACATTACATATTGAACAGCCCTCATACTGTCAAAGTGAAGAAAGCAACTCACTCACTGTTTTAGAGAAACCTACTGTCAAAATGAAAACAGCTCACTATCATAAACACTTACTGTCAAAAGAGTAGACAGCAACTCTTCCATCATCCAACAACAACAGAGTATCATCAGTATTTCCATGGTAACAAAATGATACAAAACTCACTGAGGCTGGTAATTGTAGATAATAGGCTGACATTGGTGGAGGCACAACCACTTGCTGAGTTGGCGTCATCAACAGTTTACCTGAATTAAAAATCAAAATATGTGTAATTGTTTCCAGGAATAGTCATGATCAGAAGTTTCATTTTTGCATGGTCCAAATATATACCATACACTTATTTCTTAGTTCTAGTATAATCTATACACTTATTCTGAATCCTAGCATATGCCCCACAGAAACCCATCAGTTCATACAGAACAGTGATGTTTTTATCATTTCTATTCAGGTAACAGAGTAAGCTTTACATTTCAGTTACATTATTTTGTAAATTAATAAATTTAAAATACTAACTTCCATCAATGATAGCAACAAGGGCACCATTGCTCATATGTGTGGCCCAATGCCATGTATACTGCAAATATTTCCCATTGTGACATAACACATGGAGACGATATGCATGTTCTGGGTCCCAGGTAAGGGAGGAAACTCTGTCCTCATCAAATTTAATGCTTTGTTTCAGATACCAGTGGTAGTTTCCCACACTCCATAACTGAACTGGAAAATATATATGGCTACTGGCAATACAAATCTCCTTGGTATACAAAAAGCATTTAAAACAATCACATATTGCATTTTACAAAACAACTATCAATAGGCACAAAATACTGAGTATTGACTGATTGTATTTATTACAGGCTCAAGGATTTTTACTTACTGTATGACTTGGGGGTAACTTCTGACCCCTCCTGTATCAAATCTTCACACCAGACAGCTAACACAGTAGAATCTGTATTCCACAGTAGTTCTCTAACCTGATAAAAGCAATAGCAAAGTGACATTGTTATCAGAACCAGGCAAACACTGTTGAACTGCTCAGTACTTGGTTACCTTACCATAGTGTTGAACTTTCATGATTACTCTGTCACAACATAACTGAATTTTTCTCCATTTAATACTATGCTTATACCTTCACATCTTTAACCCCAAAAGGCAAAGAAAATTCTCCATGTCTTAGTCCATTTTTTTCAAAGAAGATAACATCATGTTTATTTGGCCGTCTCTGTGTAGAAGCAATAAGACTTCCGGATGGTCTATAAGTAAGAGAATTATTCAATGAATCAGAGAAATATGAGGAAATTCAAACAGGTATTTTGTACTCAGGTAGAAAGTGTGACCTACTTCCAGGCTAAAGCCTGCTCAATGCCATCCACATTCTCACTGGTTGACTGGTGCTCAAATTCCCTGCTCCACACCCTCAGCTTTCTATTGGCTGCATAAAATTTGTCAAAGTAAATAATATCAACATTTCTATTCTGACACCAATCTTTAAATGGATATTACAATGAAACATAAATTGCACTTTCTCACACTGAAACATTTTATCAATTCCGAATAATACTTATCTACAATGTTTTGTATTTAAAAATAATCTAGGGCTTTTCTGCTTTCAAATAAACAATATCCTGCAATTTAAAGATGGAAAGCAATACAATTTTATTTCTCTAATTCCTCAAGTCTTTCAAAAACCACAGAAACATCTATTCAAGGACACATACATGTAATGGGACAAACTGAACTGACGACAAAGAACTGTCCATCACCACGCCAACTGATTCTTGTCTGTTTGTCATCCCAAGGAAGTGCTGCATGAGCTTCCTACAAGGGAAATTATAAATGTACATGTACATATGTAAAGCCACTGAATAAAATTCAAAATGTATAAACTGATACTTGAAAAATTTTAAACCCTACCTCTTTCTTCTGCTTTGCTGCTCCCTTTCCAATGGAGCCATGAAATTGAGTTTCCTTCTTTCCCCAGCCCACATTGACAAATTGCGCTAAATAAATAGAGAAGACATTCACATCTTCAGCAGCTTGCTGTTACAGGAAAATTCATCTATTTCATGTATTTGACTAAAATTCCGACATGTCTTTCACTTTCATTATTTTATCAAAGGTAAGCAATATGTACAGGTATTTTTCTGAATGGATTATTACCTGCCCCAAAATTATCAGGGTGGAGAGATTTTTCATTGATGGGGTCAAACTCCCTGGTCATCATAATCAATGTGTCCTGTCCTGTGAAAAACAAATTCTTAAATTAAATGATGACAAACATTGTAATTCACCTCATTAGCAATGATTATTCCCAGAATGTCTAAAATCATGACTTGTATAAAATCTTTAATAACTTTTGTAATGGGCAAAAGACAAATTTGTTTGGTTTATATTTTGTAATTTTCTACTTTTGCGAGAATTTATTTTGAGACATTTTAAAATTCACATCTGCAGTCAGCATGATAATCATTTTCAAAAAGATTTTATAACTGTATTTTGTATGAAAAGTCTTAAGAAAAATCAGGGGAAATGATTTTGCAAATGTAATTTAATTATATACAGTGTGTGTGTCAAAATGTTCACTGTTCACTGTAATTCTTAGTGATGACATATATTAAACCTCATTTACAATGAATATTTGGAATTTTTCAACATCTTGACCTGGAAATATCTGCTGCACATTGTAAAATGTGGTACTCACCAGTAGCTAGAACCAACATTTCCTGGTCTGGACTCCACGACATGGTTCTGATACCACTGCTGACATCCCCTACACTCTCAACCTGTCAACCGAATCAACCACATTACGGGAAATACACCAAAGCAATTGTTCAAATACAAATCAAATGGCATTCATACTGCACAGTAGATTATGGCCTGAAACCCATAAAAATAACCTGCCATAACATACACTCCATAGTTTGACAAGAAAACAGAATGTGGTTCTTTATATTTGTAGAGTATTTGAAATAAAAATGAAAACATAAAATCAACACATCAAAAATACTGCCTCATAGAAACTGAAATACATATGGCATTCCATGTTAATTTCCACAGGCCCCCACCCACTAACATCATGACAATTGCTGATTTGCATACCAAGGAGGAATTTATACATTAGTGTAGTATATGGGAAAATTAACACACTGGAGTTTCAATGGGTTATCACAGAGAAAACAGATGGAAATGTAAATATACACAAATAATATAAAAATGAACCTGTCCAGATGAAACATTCCATAGCAGAACACCTCCTGTATCTGTAGCAACACATACAGACTGCTGGTCAGCAAGGAATTCCATTCCCACAATTCTGTTGACACCATCTGGTGGCAATTCATCACACTGATCAAGGTTTACAACTCCTATAACCTATTCAATTTCAAATTTCATTTCAGTGTACTAAAAAACTAAAATCTTTGTACAAAAACAAATATATATATTTTGATTTAGAAGTATGTTGGAAATTAAGATTACTTGTTCACTTTGAGGACACAGGCCAACAATGCAGCTTGGTGATGCAGCATATATATTTCCAGAGTCATAGTCGATACAAACACACTGTGACCCCTGGAAATCCTGGCCCGCGTCCAGGTGTCTGTAAGTCAGGAGCTCAAGATTTCTCATTCTGTCTGCCACTTCTTACTTCTACAAAAATGATGAACATTATATTACCCACACCTTACAGTTAAACCTTTCTGATCCAACATCTGTGTAATCCAGTTCATTGTGTATTCTGACCCTACTTTCACTCCCAGATCAGCTCTCTTACTCCCATTGCCAAAGGCCCAAACACATGAATCCCATTAAAATAAATACTCAAAAAGCAGTTTTGAACAATTCAACAAATCTTATAGCTGCATGTAAGGGACTCTTCATCCAAGAAGTTATACAGATGACTCTCGATGGCTCAAACTTCGATCTCTCAAAGTTCTTGATCTCTAGAAGCGAAATCACAGTCCTGATTTTTTTTCTCTACATAACTAAGCAAATTTACTCTCCATCTCTCGAAGTGAAATTTGGGTACCATAACAAATATTTCACTGTTTTTCACTCTTGATCTCTGAAAGTGGTGGTAATGTATACCCATCATCACTCAAGTGTATAATTATTTCACTTGGACCTTATCTGGATAATCGTTCGCACCTAAGGCTAGCTCATCCATGTTAATTAGGTGTTTGTAGAGGGGACACAAAGACAGTGTTTCCTTGTGGAAACATCACATAATTGACAGTATTTAGAAATAAGAATAAGACTGATAGGTATGCTTCATAGTTTTGGCAGGTGAAAAACTTGGCTGCCCAAAATTATAAACAGAGCTCAGCTACAATATCTGAGATTGAACTGTCCAAGTTTTTTTAGGTAGGCATTAGTCCAAATTATTCTCTTTAGAGAATACTGGATATCGGAACTAAGAAAAATTGGAACTCTTCAGAAAAAGAAGTTAAGAAAATTATGCTTCACTTGGACATCTCTTGTATACAAAAGTGATGGCTAAAGTTGATTTATTTCTGATACAAAAACATTTACCCAATTTATAGATTATTTTTCAGATATGTAGCAAGTGAATGTCCTAGTACCCCCCAAAAAAAGCTATTAGATTAAATTTCTGATGTTTTTGTTGTGGAAGGCGATTCAATAATAACTCACAGCATCGATGGTGTATTTCCTCTACCATATGATATGTGAATAATTACTCAATTTGTTAGATTTTCTTGAGTTATTTTTAAATGCAAACATCATTTTATTAGTTTCTCACTTTTTTATAAATGGTAGTGAAAATGCAATGTTGAACTGATGAATTGAACTCATGTACTGAAAGATACCACCCTACCCTCCACGATTTTAGGTTCTGGATAAAACTATTTATCTTGTTAACTAAGAATTTTCTGACAAATATAATAGCAACTTTAATCTCCATCAACTCCTCCCGTTTCCACAACCAAAAACGACAATTAGTGCCTGAGGTCACTATATCTGATACATGTAGTGTGCTAATTTAATGAAAAGTTGCCCAAGTTAACGCAGAAAACAAGATCTCGTTGGTCATACTAAACATTAAAACCATGACAGAATTGGAGACAAAATAGTAGTTCCGATATTCCATATTACAGTGGACAGAGGTGGATGTCCACTCCTATAAAGAAAATACACTCCAAACATGCCAAATCTTACAGCCTATACTTGACTTCTTGCCAATATATTGTCTTGTGATGTTATAGTAACTATCAATAAACGTGACATGCCTTTGTGTTCATATTATATAAATATTTTACAATCTTTTTTTCATCTGGCACTGAAGAAAATACCTTTACAACAGTTATATGCTTATTTGCACAAATACATACATGCATCAGGGACTGAGGGTGATTTACTCCTGTCTCATAAATGTAATGATAGTGAAAATCATAAACTGGTCAAAATATATATTCAATTCTATCACAGGTTGTCAAAACTTTCTCAGAAAATAAAAATACATTGCGTAAAAGATTTGTCATTTAGGATAAGCCTGTAGCTGTTAATAATTTTTTTAACCCTAGGTCCATAATTTACCCAAATGAAATTGCAGCTATGGTCTGTGTTGAGTAGATATTAACACTAGCAATACCCAGAGGACTTCATCAACAGTCCAAAATGGCAACATTACCCACTGCACGTCAGTTTCGTTGCTCCATGGGCGCAGCCATGTTTGTTTCATTCATTAAAAGTCGTTTCGGCCCCAATCCAGTTCAGTCCCCCCTAGTCGTTTTGGCATTTTATTTGATTTCTTTTCATATATTTTGGTTAGAGTTTTTTCAATATAATTATATGTTTTGAAACAGACTAATTTGTAAGGAAATTAATGTCTTAAAGTAACCTACAGACCTACAAAAACAAAACTTCGATGTCAGCTGGTGCAGTTGCATTTCGCCATTTCCCCTACCTTAGATCCTTCTGGCTTGTAGCTTTTTTTTTTCTTTTTTTTTTTACAAAATTAATTCAATATGAAAAATTATTTGCTCATTTCTTGTCTATGAAAATCTATCATTTCATTACATGAAACACTCAGGGAACAAATTGTTTTTGTCCAAATAGAAAGTACAAATTTTTTTACTTTCAGTTTATCGTTTGTAGACGGAATCCGAGAATGAGGGCTCGTGATGGCGTTTAGTATTACTTAATAATTGATTTGCCGAATTTAATGAACGAATATAATGGCTGACATAACAAGTAACCAAACGAATGTAATCCTTTCAATGAACTATAGAGGCCTAGAGGACATCCCAACTTGCCTGACGAGTTCACACGCGGCAGCTGACGTTCAGCATTTGTACATGAAGGGAAATCGGTTGATCGGCGTGGTAAGCTTTGACATATTAATATTTTTTTGATGAATGGATAAATTGTTCGGGAAAATACGAATGAAATATTTTATATTTAACATGACAAAGCTACATTAATTCTGTATTCCACATTAGAAGTTCAGGTTTATTTGTAGAATGTATTAATGAACTATTAGGACACATGCTAAAATGAAATAAATTGATGAAATGTCATTTTAAAACATCTAGCGTAGTATTCTTGCAATGGTTTTATGCATTTTGTAATTTCATTAAACTAGCTTCTAATAAATTGTATATAACAAATAAAACATTTTAGTCACAATCATTTTTCTTTGCACAGCCAGAAACAATCTACAAATTTGAAAACTTAACAGTGTTGTAAGTATTTATTAACAGTGCTGGTATTTTGTCTATGTTCACATATATATGGATTAAACTTTACGCAGATGAGCCATATGGAACCCTGTAGTTTATATATGCCTATATCCATAAACTTGCTACTGCAGTACAACTCGTACAGAGATTGTAAAACTTTATGGTTCTTTGGATTTGACATCAATATATTTCTGTCTAAGAAAGTAAATAAACTGTAGCCAGTTTTGCCAAGCACAAAAGAGCAAACTGCAAGTACACTACTGTGTGGGCAAACAAGTAATCAGTTTTATAGGTCCCAAAAATTTGTACTTGCAATTGGCAAATGGGCAAGTAAGAAATATAGAACTTGGTTCAATTATAGTGTTATGTGTGATTTAAATATGATCAGTATCATCTTCAGTTTTTACCTACAATGTTGATTTATAACTTCATTAAAGAAAATCAATGTCTTTTTTTAAATAGGTATTTGCAAAGCAATAGAATTGAGTCTCTTCCACAAAGTGAGTACATGATGTGAGTTATTTAGAGTATGTTCACAAGCATTACAACACACTGATACAAGATATGTCCATGCAGAATGTAGTATATGTTTAAGAATTCTACATGAATGTATGTGTAAGTTTTTATTTATAAATCATAATATGAGGAAATGGTGGATTTTTTTTTTTTCTCTTGTAGCTATTGGTGCTTTGAAAACTCTTGAACTATTAGATGTCAGCTTTAATTATTTGGAGAAACTTCCCAAAGAGATTGGTTGTTTGCAGAAACTGAAAAGACTGTATGCCTTCAGCAACAGATTGAAGCAGCTCCCAAAATGTATGATTTACAGATTTCACAATAGCTAGATGTTGCATTTTTTCATAACATTCAGCACATGGCACATTAGATTTCTTGACAAAATTCTATACATATTTATAAAATAAGAAGTATTGTTAAAGTATTATTTGTTTGTAAAACTACCAAAGTGCAGATCATAAGATTATGTAAAACATATATTTTTAAAGCGGTACATTGTGTTTATGGCATTTCAGCGGTTGGAGCATTGCAAAATCTGGAGGTTCTAGGTGTTATGAAAAATGAGATATCGTCCCTCCCAGCTGAAATTGGCTGCCTTGTGAATCTGAAGGAACTGAACGTGGACAGCAATCATCTGACCAGTCTACCAAATCAGCTCTGCAGTCTGGGTCATCTCCAGGAACTGTCCGCATCCAACAATAATCTACTCACCCTCCCACAAGGCATTGGATACATGCTTTATAAAGAACTTAAAATTCTAAGTCTTTATGTTGTGGTAACTCTTTATTGTGGTGAAATTGGTTTATCATTTTTACCATGATGTATATGTACATAGAAATCTGAATGAATGTGCTCTTTACAAACAGTTGATATTTTTTGCACATTGGCATGTGTCATGGTTACTTGTTTAGATGCTGTGTATCTTGATGTTGCAGATTTTGGACTGATCAAGACACTGGTCAATATTTTTGTGGACAACAATCCAGTTTTGAACTCTCTTCCTCTGTCACTGAAGTCAAGAACCAATGAAGTCAAGATTGGAATAAACAGGTATGTAAAATTTTTAATATATATATTTTCTTTTGATATCATGTATGTACAGTGCATATGATATACAACTAATGTCTGTAGTACCCAATATTTATCTCTAAATTTAGTGTTGGGTCATTAATAATGGCAGTTTTTTCCCTCCTATAAAAGGAAGATCATGGAGTAACTTTGCATGAAATGATGTATCACTAAATGTAACTGTATTTTTTTACCAATCCACACAGTCTGATGCCCACAAAAAAAACCCCTGTAGTTTAGTATTATGATCATATCCTTTATATGTATTTAATTATTCCTAAGGGTTGTTTTAAATTGTTTTATATGTTATTATGCATGGTAATCATTTCATTACATAAGCCGCTAAATTTTATTCTGTTCACATATATAATGTATGTTCACATATATTTTATTATATTATCTGTAAAACACTTTAGAAGATACAGAGATGCAGGTCAATAGAGTGCTGTATAAATCTATTGAATTACAATTACAAAATAATTAAAGAAAACCACAGTCTATGCATTATTTGAATATTAATATCCTCAGGTGTGGTATTAGAGATCCACCAGACTACTCAGTCAGAGATCATCAACATGTCAACATCAGATGGAAAAACTACAAAACGATTATCATTTTGCCAAAAGAGATTTCTCAGACTATGTGCCTTATGAGCACAGATATGCTCGCATCACCATTACAGTTCTCAGTGTGGAAGAGGGATCCCTCGGAAGATTGTGAAGAAATAAATGTGACATTGTGTCATGATGCAGAATTCATGTCTAGAGTGCCAAGTCTGCTTGAACTGACTCTGAGAACATTTCATCATCTTCTTTTAATATGTGACAAAAGTAAGTACTTAGTGAAAATCAAGTATCAAAGAAATTACACATTTTTGAATCATTTTCCTTTATGTGTGAAAAATAAAATGAAACAGCAAATTCAGAGAAGAACCCTTTATACTTTTAAAATGTCAGTATTCTGTTGTGATGTTCAGTAGATTCAATCACCAATGGCCAGATAGCTCAGTTAGTAGAGCACCTAACTAGCAATTCAGGGGCAGGATCTGAAATTCTGAATCCCGATCTGAAATTCATTTTCTTTTATCCTGTGTGGCGATCAGAAGGTTCAATCACCAGTGGCCAGATAGCTTATTTGATAGAGCACTGACTGGAGATTCATGAGGCCCAGGTTCAAATCACAATTTGGTCAATTGCAATTTTTCCCTTCCTGTTACATTGGTGCTATTGACCACCCTTGGACTTTCAGGTGAAAAGTCTGGCCAGGGACAAAAAGAATGTGGGTTGAGTGTTTGAGGGCAAAGATAATTTAAGGAATGAGGCATGAGATTGTCAGTCAAGTTTGATCACCAGTGGCCAGATAGCTCAGTTGGTAGAGCATCTGACTGGAGATTCAGGGGCCCTGGGTTCAAATCCCAATCTTGTCTATTGCATTTTCTTCCTCCCTGTTACATTTGGTGCTGTACACCAGCCCCAGGATCTGACTAGTAAAACTACTTGCAAGGGCATAAAAGTACTCAATGTGTGAAGACTTTCAAGGAGGGAGAAAAATGATGGTAAATCACCAGCACCAAATAGCTCAGTTAGCAGAGCACCTGACTAGATATTCAGGGGCTTGAGTTTGAATCCTAGTCTGGTTTCCTGCATTTTCTATCTTCCTTTTACATGATAAAGATCAACATACTATATTATTTTTAGTACTTTTTACATCGCCACAACAAATTGAGGGAGCACACCTCTATCAGGTTGTTCTTCTATCTATTTAATGAGAGATTTCAGGATTGAATTCATATTAATCCAGAGTCATAAAACTACAGATGCAAAGTTCTCATGGAATTAGGATATGTTAATTGAGTTTTACAGGTCAAGCTTGCTGAGCACCTATGCCCAGTCATAAATTTTAACAATGTCTTTCTCCACTACATCATCTTTGCTAGCCAAGTGTCTGATTAGCTACTCAAGATGAGAATAAATGAATTGGACTCTTGGCTTTTACATGGAAAGATGATGTACATGCCCTATTTATTTAGAGATCAACTGGTCCAATGTCAAACTCACCAAACTCACAGGGCACTCTATATCAAGATGGTTTCTTGATCTCCTGAGCAATGCTTTTGTACTGTAGGGATTGAGCCCCAGATGGCAGAAAGTGACAGTACATTTCATTCTTCAGATTGGTTAAATTATGAGAATGTCAGACAAGTAAGAATCATATTTCAAAAATTCAGCAGGTGTAAGAATATGACATCCAAATCTAGTATGCCCCAGTTTGGGTAGGCCTAGTGGAAGAATGGGGTATTAGTCACATTACAACAACTGTAGTTTTATATCGCACTGAACCTCTTTCAGGAGATCATGGAGTAACTTTACCACAAAATATAGAAGAACTGGTTCATTGTCCAACTGCACATTGTTGTCAGTGCAATGAAGTTCTGTTTGTGTCAGCTTTTCCATTCATTTGCCAAGACAACTTCTCTCCTGAAAAACCAAATGCTGTGTTTCATTTCCTTGGCCTCTGCTGTACGGAGCAATGTAAGCACCAAAACCAATGCACCACGTAAAGTTTTGAATTCAATAGCTACATTTATGATACATGTACTAGTAACATGGAATGTGTCTAAACATGCATTAAACCACACAAATATATTCATAAAATCTTTGAATAAAAAATTTCTAGGAGTTTTCTGGCCTTGATGTTTGCAATTCTTTTGTTACTACAATTTATGTATGAAACCTCATGCCTCTTTCTATTCTGCAGGTTTTCTCCAGCAGCTCTCAGGTTGTTTATGATGAGTGTAAGAGAAGCTGAGAGTGACCTGGATGCATACTCCTCAATCCCTTCCCTCCAAATCCACAGTCACTACTGGGTATTGCAGTACAGTAAGTCTCAGATAACAGAGGTGCTACTGTTGATTCGAGGACCATTAAAGCTGTTTGTCTCAGATAACAGAGGTACAACTGCATATTCGAAGATCATTGAAAGCCGATCATTCAATCTAATCTACTGTTGCCAACCCTTGGATTAATTTTTGCAGACATGTCAACAGTTTTACATGCTGGTTGACACCAAGGAACTGTAGTGCAGAAACAAGTTTCGAAGAAAATTTGTATGCAAAAACCTGACAAAGAACATGGTTATTCCTCCAAAAATCCCAACATTATGTGGCAGTTTTTTCATAAAAAAAAAACAATAAAATAGCAAGTAGACTAGTCCCACCAGATACACCAGCACAACGTATCACAGTGTAGACTGAATTTACCAAAATTGAAATTCCATGGACAAATCCAACCAGAGAATTTTGTAATTTTGAGGGGTCAGTTGATTTCTCAATACTCATTGAAAAGAGAATCAGGAGTTTTCTTTAAAAAAAAAATAAAATAAAAGGGATTGTGTTTTGGATTGATATTCGTATAAACACAGATACAATGTATATATGTTATATATAATTAAACAAGAATTATAAAGCTGTATAATATCATGCCTATTTCTTGTAGTATTTGTACATCTTAAGTACTGTAGATTCCTTTTATTATGCAAGTAATATCCACGAAATGATTCATACATGTAGATGTCAATTTTTAATGTTTAATTTGTGAGTGAAATAATGATGAAGAGTTTTTACATTTATTTCAGCTATACATAAATAAAATAAAAGCAATTAATTTCATTTCGCAAATGGTGCTTCTTGCTAAATAAATTACATATTAAATCTTTTGCATATATTTAGGAATCTAAGCAGTATTTGGTATGCAACAGAATCAGATTCAGTTTTGCAAACCTATAGTTTTATTATCAAAAACGTCAAACCGAGATATCCATTAGGACTTGGTATGATTAAAATGTTTGTTATTTCAATGAAATTATCTTAAGGGGGAGCAATGTCATTCATTCAGGACAAAAGAACTTTGATCCAGGTTAGGTAGATTTGCAGATAAAAGAATCCTGCTTGATTGTAAAAATCTGTACACAGTATTTTATCAAACATCCCATTCATACACCAGATTTGTTTTTGTTGTAATCTGAGACTCACAAGCTTATGGTTACTTTTTTTGAAAGTATTTTAAGACATCAAGAAAATTTCAAATGGGGAAAAACACCATAGACCAGAAGACTGATACTTGCAGTTTCTCTCATATTTATGTCCCTATTGGAAAGGGGGGGGGGGGGCGGTAGTGTCATTTTGGTTTGTACTTGTACGTTGATCAGTAGACCTAGTTGTCTGCTCAGTGTCTTAAGAATAATTTGCCTGAAAGACATCAAACTGTTATTCTGGTTTCCCTTAAAGAGTAAATGGCTTCTATTGACCTTGAGGTCACAAGATCAATTAAACTACCCTGAACATAGGAAAATATTGTCTGCTCAATATCTTGAGAGCCCATTGCTTGACAGACATCAAACTTGGTACACTGGTTCCCCTTATGAAGTAGATGTCAGAGTTTTATATAGATTTTGAGGTCATCAGGTCAAGGGTCAAACTGGACATAGAAAGATATTGTCCACTCAATATCTTGATAACCCTTTACTAAACATACCAACCTGAAATGTTGGTTCTCCTTAAGGAGTACAGGACCTCTATTGATTTTGAGGTCACAAGGTCAATCTACTCTGGACACATAGTAAAATACTGTCTGCTCAATTTCTTGAGAGTTGTTTGCTTGACAACTTGGTACAGTGGTATACTGTTTCCCTCTAAAGAGTAAATGACCCCTATTGCTTATGAGTCACAAGGTTAAACTGGTATTGAGAACACTTTGCTTCCAGACATCAAATTTGGTACATGTAAACTGGTACATTCCAAGTATTATTACCCCTATTGATTTTGAGTTTATAAGGTACTCTGGATGTAAGAAAATATTGTCTGCTCAATATCTTGTGAACCCTAGATGACAGACACACTGGTACATACTGAATAGACGATCCCTATTGATTTTGAGTTCATAAGGTCAAACTACTTCATATGTAAGAAAATATTGTCTGCTCTACATCTTGTGAACCCTTTAATGACTGACACCACACCTGATACACTAGTACTCCCTAAAGATATAGATGATTTTCAAATTTAACGATTACATTTTCAATATTGCCACATGGGGGGGGGGGGGGGGGGGGATATGTTTATAAACTTTGTTCCTGTATGATATATTGTATACCTTCTTTCTGCATTCAAAATTCACTTGCATTCAAATATACTCATGGACAAAAGAAACGTTACACATATTAAATAGTAAACGTATTTAATTGGCAAAATTAAATATTTTTGGGCATTTAACACTGAATTCATATCACCAATAACCATTGAAAAGTGTCAACACAAAAGTTCAAAGTTACCCACAACTCTATACGTGTTACAGTTTAAAGGGGGTACCGCAAATGTCATTTCACAAAGTCAATATCGGGTGAATGAACCCCTGTTATCAATAACAGCCTGACATCGACGGTTAAACGATTGATTGACGCTACTGGGATGCGTTGCCATTCCTCAGTCAGTGCCATGGTAGGACGTCAACATTGTTTTGACTTTTTACGTCACTCTACGGAGCAAGAAACGGGATTCATCAGAGAACAACACCCGTTGCCAATCTCCATCGCAGATGTCGTTGTGCCCATTCCAATCGGCGCTGACAGTGACAACGGGTTAACATTGGCCCCCAGTATGGCCTCCTAGCACGAATTCCAGCATTAGCTAAACGTCTTTGGATCGTTCTCCGACTGATACGACGTAGGCCAGGGATACTTACAGCAGTGATCCGAGGATTCTCGGTGCGTTTGCGCAGATGACGTAATCGGATTAGTCTGTCCTGTCTAGGTGTTGTAACACGTGGTCTACCGGATCTTGGTCGATCTGAAGTTGAGTTAGTCGTTTGAAATCTCTGCCATAACCTTGAAATGGTTACCCCAAAACGTCGAGCAACTTCTGTTTGTGTAGTTCCAAGCTGGAGCATACCAATAGCCCTTTCTCTGTTAGCATTATCAAGCATGTTATTGCTTTGACTAAACAATTCGAAAAATGGAAATTCGATGTTTTTCTTTCTACTGGTAACAAGACGTATTGAAGGGTTGGAAAAAAAGACGAAATTTAAAGCACGTGAAAGACGCACTCTACGAAATAGTGATTTAGACTTCCTTGGAAATAAAGTAACGGTTGAATGAATTTAAGATAAATTTCTTTACCTGTATGTGAAGGTATATTTTAATAACAATAATATTGGTTTGAATTATATTTTATTGCAGTAAAGTTATTAAAATGCATATTTTTCTCATGTAACGTTTCTTTTGTCCATGAGTATATATACATATATCTGATGACACTCAGTCAATGTGTTCATGGAATTCAATAACTGTTTTTCCAGTACTATTTTAGCTATTGTAATTTATAACCAGATGGTGTTTTACGATGTTCAACAAATGTTACAGTATTTGGCAATAGGCATTAGCAGTACATTTCTAAGAAAAAACAGTCTAGACCTGATCTTCTTTTTTTTTTTCAAAGATTGCTGATATGTTCTGTGTGAACTTATTCACATGGTACATAATTTTGGTACAGTGCTCTATGTACAGTGAATTATATTACACACCTAGTATGCCTGCTTCATGCTAAGGCACAAGTAAAGAATTTTTTTAATTTTTTTTTTTTTTATACATATTTAACTATATATGATCCATGTTAGCCAGGGGTCATGAGTTGTAAGTTTTGTTCTTATGATTACCAAGATTCCCCGCATTGTTGGCTAGATACTGAAGATTTAATGCATCTTTGAGTGAAACAATTTCCTCAAGTGCCTTATACAATGTATTTCAATTTTGGTAGAGACTCCCTTGCTCTTCACAAGCTTATGTACAAAAAAAACCAAAAACAAAAAATAAACAGGAAAAAGATTTTTTTTAAGAAGATTGCATTAAAGGTTGATTTTTTTTCCTTTTATAGCTCCAGGAGAAGAGAGGCTGATGTTCATGAGATTTGTTACATACAGAATGTGATTAAAAGTTGACCATTAGTCTCACATTTGTCTATGTACAGTGTGATAAAAATGTAAAGACACTATTTTCATTCCGTTCCATATATAGAGCACCAAAATAACATAAACTCAGGTAATTGAAGATATCTTTTCTAAATAATTGAAGATACGATCAATTAATTTGATGCATGCAATAATTCAATTAAAGATCTCTTCAAATAATTAATGACATCTTCAATTCTGAATTATAATGCACATTAATTGAATAATTCATAGCATTAATTATTCTGCTGAATTGATGCACACTATAATTGAATTGTTGCTCTCTTCAAATGAATTGTTGAGAACAATTGAATTGATGCATGCTACAATTCAATTAAAGAGAGCAATAATTCAATAAATATGCACATCAATTCATTTAATGTGCACAATAATTGTATTATTGCTCTCTTCAATTGAATTAATGATATCATTAATTCAATTGATGTATACAATAATTGAGTTATTGCTGTCTTCAAATGATTTTATATCATTCATTTCATGTGTACAATAATTTTTTTTAGCTCTAAATTAATTTTTGCAAGCAATATTTCCATTGCTTTGATCCTATATCAATAGAATTGATGAGAGCAAAAACTGAATTGATGTGCACTTCAATTATAGCTTTCAGTAACTGAATTTGTGCACACATGAACTGAATTGATGAGAGTAATAATTGAATTGATGCATGCATTAATTCAAATAATGGGAGCAATAAATGAATTGAAATGCACATTAATTCAATCGATGAGAGCAATAGTTGATTTGGTGTGCATTAATTCAATTGGTGAGAGCAATAATTCAAATAATTAAAGATATCTTTAATTATTTGTGTTTATGTTGATTTGGTACTCCATAGTTCCAAGCGAGCCAAGCAGAGAAACACATTGGTTTTAGTCTCCTACTGGATTTGCCAGAGTGAACTTTTAGTTTACCTTTGGTCCATCTGTCATTCTGCTTGAATTTTTCCAGACTTTTCTCTGCATTGGAAGATTTTCAATTGAAATTTTATACATGGCCTTGTCTTGGATAGTTACATATTAAGTTTGAGTTTCGTTACACTACTTTTGACTGAATTGTGCCCTTGATGAATTGCAAGAATTGGTATTTGGACTTTCCTCTGCATTGGATGAAGATGTTCAGTTGAAATCTGATATGTGGCTTTGTCTTGAATAATTTATGACAAATTAAGTTTGAGTTTCATTATGGTTGACCTACTTTTGACTGAATTATCTACCAATAGGGGACATTGTATTGCCTGTAATACACTTAGAATGCTAAGTTATTGTTCAATATTCACTTTTAAGAATGTTTTCATAATAACAAGACAGTCATCATGCAAAAAATCTCAACTAAAAGACTTACACAAGAGGCCCATGGGCCTCATCACTCACCCAAGTCACCTTGGCCATGCCAATTTTAGCTGCTGTGATTTTAAAAAGATATTTTTTGTCAGTCTGTATTAACATGAAACATTTTCACCCCAAAGGATCACAATATAACTGAAAATGAATTCATATAACAAGAGATGCCTCAACACCAATATGACTAATGTGATCTTGCTGTTCTGGATAAGACCAAGGTCACAGATAATGGTATATGTAAAATCTTGCCATACGATATATATATATATATATATATGAAAGCTCTATATTAAATTATATATATATGAAAGCTCTATATTAAATTATATATATATATATATATACATATATATGAAAGCTCTATATTAAATAATTCAGGACATTGAATAGGTCAGATTTTTATTTAAAGTAGGTCAAGCTTCCAGGTTAAGGTCACAAGGTCAAACACCAAAGTATAACAAGGTCTTGCCATAAAGAATCTATATTATACAAAATATTAAAGCTCCACCTTAAATAATTCAGGAGATATTGATTATGCAATTTTTTTTAAAGAGGTAGGTCAAGGTCACTAAATCAAACACAATTGTAGCACAATATCTTGTCATAAAGAGTACACAGTGCTCCTTTGATATATTGCCAACTTTTGTTCAAGACCAATTCGTGCAATAAATCAGGGGTGGCAATACAACGAATTCATTGGTACTGACAATTCACTGAGCAGTCAAAAGAAATTCAGTTACCTTGTTTACATTCTGTATATACATTTAGAAAATCTCAAATTTTATTCAGCAATTATTTGTATTTATCCTGACCTCTGGAATACCTTTGTCCAGGCTGCTAGACTTCATTGCACTGCCCTTGAAATACAGGTGTGGTTATCGATTGGGTGTAATTGACATTATTATCAAGTGTAAATGCTTTAAAATTTGACCATTGTTAGTGAAAAATCAGTGGAATATGGCATTATAATGGGGGTGTTAACATGGGGAGGAATCTATTCTATAGGATTGGATGGTATTAAAACAGGAGGGGGGGGGGGGCAATATATTGAGGGAGCAGTGTATATTACAAAACATGAAAGCCTTATTTTGAATAGTTCTGAAGATATTCAACAGGTCAAGTTTTCTTAAATATAGGTCAAATCACAAGGTCAAAGTATGAAATGAAAGGTCTTGACATTAGAAATCTAAATAAAAAATATGAGATCTATTTTAAATACTTCTCTCGATATTGAATAGGTTGGAGATCTAAAAAAAAACAAAAAACCAAAATTGGTCCAACTCCAATTTCACAAGGTC
The DNA here is from genome assembly GCA_024699665.1 of Ostrea denselamellosa. Lineage (NCBI taxonomy): Eukaryota > Metazoa > Mollusca > Bivalvia > Ostreida > Ostreidae > Ostrea > Ostrea denselamellosa. Next base: position 4,393,877 of record JAMZEH010000010.1, on the reverse strand, counting down.
AAATTTCATGGGAAAAAGAGGTCTTGCCATAAAAAATCTATATACAAACTATGAAAGCCCTACTTTAAATTCCTGTGGGGATCCAGGTTAGAATAGGTCCTCAGTACCCCTTACTTGTCATAAGAAGCAACTACGTGGGGTGGTCCTTCAAACGAGACTGCAAAAACCAAGGCACTGTGTCAAAGCAGGTGTGGTACTATAAAGATCCCTCCCCTGCTCAAAGGCTGTAAATGCCTAGCATACGCCTAAATTTTGCAGCCCTTCACTGGCAATATTTGTGAACAATTCATGAGTGGGGCATTATATACACAACCAACCCTACTGTAAATAGTTGACGAGGTATTGAATAGGTCAGTTTTTCTAAAAAGTAAGCCTCGTGATCAAACACCATTGTGTCACAAAGTCTTGCCATAGAGAATCTATAAACAAAATATGAAAGCCGTACCCAAGATAGTTCAGCATATATTTAATATTTTCTTAAAAGTAGGTCAACTGAGTTCAAGGTCACAAGGCTAGAGGTCATGAAATGAAAGGTCTTGCCAAAGAAATATACATACAAGATATGACAGATCAATCTTAAATAGATCAAGATATATTGTGTACGTTACAAGATTTAAAAGTAGGTCAAACTTCCACGTCAAGGTCACACATCATTGCATCACATGAAAGGTCCTTCCATAAAGAATACTCAAAATGTAAAATTAAGCCCTATCTAAAATCATTCAAGACAATTTTAAAAAGATGTGTCCAATATATTGGCATTTACAACTTTGATCCCTCCTTGCACCCTGACCCTAACCCAAGGACTATGATTTTAACAGACTTGGATCCACTCTATTCAGGAAGTTTTCATGTAAATTTAAACTTTATGACCCAGTGGTTTTTGAAAAGATTTCCCCTATATATTTGCATGTAAACTTTGACCCTCTATTGTGGCTCCACCTTACCCTTGGGAGCCATGATTTTAACAAACTTGATTCTGCACTGTGTCGGGAAGCTTTCATGTAAATTTGAAATTTTCTAGACCAATGATTCTTGAAGATTTTTATTATATATTTGCATGTAAATCTTTGATCCCCTGTGGCCCCACCCTACCCCAGGATTTAAACATACTTGAATCTGCACTATGTCATAGAGCTTTCACATAAATTTCATGTTTTCTGACCCCATGGTTCTTGAGAAGATATTCACTATATATTTGCATGTAAACTTTGATCACCTATTGTGGCCCCACTCTATCCCATTGGGAGACATGATTTTAACAAACTTGAATCTGTACTATGTTGGGAAGCTTTCATGTAAATTTCAACTTTTTTTGATCAGTGGTTCTTGAGAAGTGGATTTTTATTTTTTCCTTTTCATCATTATCGCCCCTCTGAAGGAGGCATGACCCTTCATTTGAACAAATTTTGAATCCCCTTCACCCATGGACGAATTGTACCAAGTTTGATTGAAATTGAGCCAATGGTTCTGGAGGAAAAAAATAATGAAAATGTGAAAAGTTTACTGGCAGACAGACAAAAGGCAATCAGAAAAGCACATTGAACTGAAATGTGTATCAGACTCATTTTTAAATATATTCCACATACGATTCGCAGTACATGTTTTAGCTTGAATTACACTCTGTTTATATGTATGCATGCATCTTGTGTATTATAACAAACTCTTTCATTTGAATGACCCCCCCCCCCCAAAAAAAAAACCCCAAAACAAATAAACAAAACAAAAACTGAACATTTTCTGTCCCAAGCTCACCAAGCAAAAGACACATTTTATTCATTTTTATATCACAACATGACAGTCATCAGGTAAAAAATCTCTGGTACAGAGACTATAAGATGTATCCGACATCATTTTAAAGAAAGAAAAATACATTAAAACATGATATCCAGCTCAATAAAATATGTATGTGGGATATATAAATATATATTTCTTTTTTTTTATTTAGCATACGCACATTTTTCTTATTGCACTTAAAAGACAGAGATATAGGAATTAAATAAAACTACTTCAAGTTTTCATGCTAATAAAATAACTTTGATGAAATAAAACAGAACTGGAAGAATACAACAACATGGACAAGAAAATGCATATTAACTGTTTTTCATTACAAGACCTTGTGAACAAATTGCCATTGTAACAGCTTGGTTAATCAGGCTGTTCTGGTCAGCATTTTGAAGAGCTGAATCCCCCAAACTGGATTCTTTCTCATTTACTTGAATAACAATAGCTTGTGAGTCAGGTGAATATGGTGTAGCAGATCTAGGTGCTCTATCCTCTCCCAAACTAGAGATGTCTGTACTTGAGGGGGAACTGATCAAAGGATTGTGAAGTTGTGCAGAAAGTCCTTGTGACTGAATAGCATGAGAGATTCCAAAAGTTTCAATTTCTGTTTTTTCTCTTTTGAATGTGTCTGCCTCTGTTTCTGGAGACACTCCCATTTCTTCCAGAGTCATATTTATGGCATTGTCAACAATGGATTTAGCAATGTGTTTACTTTGCCATCTGTGCAGGTTGTAAGTATTTCTGTCTCTTGCTAGAGTCACTAAGGCATTGGAGTTTTGTCCATGAGTATGCTGCAGAGATACATCAAATATATCATTCTCAATGCTTTGACGTGAATTCTGCTGAAAATTGGTACTGATGCCAATGTCTGCAAAAAGGAGCACTTGATTTCCATTGTAACTCCCAACACTCGTATCTGTGGAGTCATCACTTTCAATGTCACTGGAATCCAGATTCCTTTCATGACTTAACTCTCTGTCCTCTGGATATTGATCATCATGACTGCAGCTTGGAATATTGTGTACATGGTCACTAGTAAATCCCACATCAACAGATCTTGAATATCTTGCCTTTTTACACAGGTTAGAATTCTGTGTGTCGGATTCTTCACTTTGATTGGCTGGCCAGCTTGATGGCTCTTTTCTCTTTGGTGGATGGGTTCTCGAATCCATCTGCCTTTCTTAATTCTGAAAACTTCCAAGCTACAAAATAAACAAATAAAAGTGCGTGTGAATTTTAATTATAGTTTTGTGTTGATATGTCAGTATTGATATCTTGTAATATAAATTGACTGATGTTTATAAATTAATATGTAAACTAATACTAACGGATACATTTAGTCATTTAATATTGACTTGTCATGACTCCAGACTATAGCAAATTTGACAAGATGGTCATGAAACGCATGATGTATAGCAACATCAAGTTGTCTTCAATTACAAATTGAAACCAAATCTGGATTGTAAATCTGAAATGTTTGATTAAATACGGATTTTTGAAAAACAAATACAGATCTTAAATTCCATGAATCTACCTTCAGAAGTGGTATTACCAATTGTGGTAGCTCAGTGCTTAGAGCATTCGCTTCATAACCAGGAGGTCGTGAGTTTGAACCCCATTCGTGCCATGGCTGCATCAAACCCAAGATGTAAAAATAGGTAGTGATGGCTCCTTAGCCAAATGCTCAGCACTTAGAAGCGAGAATCACTGGTCTTTCAGATATGACCTTAGAAACAGAGGTCCCATGTCACAGTAGGTGTTGGCACATTAAAGAACCCTCACTGCTATGGCCCTGATCGCTAATTGTTTGTTTGCATACTGTTTGACATCCCGCTTGAGAATCTTTAACTCATATGGAGATGTCACCATTGCCGGTGAAGGTTGCAAATTTAGGCCTATGCTCAGAGCTTATGGCCTTTGAGCAGGGAGGGATCTTTTTCGTGCCACATTTGCTGTAACACGGGACCTTGATTTTTATGGTCTCATCCGAAGGCCGCCCCATTTAGTCGCCTCTTACGACAAGCAAGGGATACTGAGGACCTATTCTATCCTGGATCTCACTGGATAAGCATAGGTCTAAATTTGTGGTACTTCACATACAACTGGTGACATCTCAATATGAGTGAAAAATTCTCAAAGGGACGTAAAACAAACAAACAATTGATTACTCATCAAATTGTCAATCACAATTGATCAATCAATCAGAGGTGGTTTTGCATGACTTAAAACAAGTGGCATAGCTGGGATCTTTCTCTGCCCTTAGAAATAAATGTCATCAAAATAAGATTCTCGTCAAACGAGACCATTTTAACTTAAAATAAACAATTCCATAATGGTCACTATTAGTTAAAGCTATATTTGGGGAATATGATTTGAGAATTTTAAATCCGAATCTGAATTTATTATAAATACACCCTCAGTGTCTGAATATCGTATCGGTACCAGGTCATTGGAGATAACATGTTGTATTCAAATGATTCTAAAGCTGTTTGTTGACAACAACGTTTCTTTGTTTACATATTTAGTCTCCATCTGTTTACAAATATTATACACAAGAACAGTTATCTTGACAGTTTGATGAGTAAGTCGCAAATTTGACCTGTAAAAGTAAGCATACCCACTTAATTTTTCAACAGCATGGCAAGTCTTTAAAATAGTACCCCCTTTTAACGCAATTTCTACGACAGACTATAACACCAAATAATTCTTCCAAGTACCATCCACCATATTTATGTAAATATAATGATTCACCAATCGGAGTTCGTGTTACAACGCACATAATAGATAATTCGTACCATATATACTTCACTCCATATTCTTGGCAAAACGGCTTCGATCTGGTGACCCTGAGAGTACAGTGTGTAACCTAGTACAAGGTCACAAGAAAAAGTCAGTACCATTTTTGGTAACAAATAGAAGTTTAATTAAATACATACCTGACAAAACGTTTGCTTGTGATATATATATTATATGCGTGTCCAAAATGATGATTTCAATGAGGAAATGTGCAAGAACTTTCTGATGCAACATGATTATATCCAGAGTGAGGGCAATTTCTAAAAAGGGCTTATTTTACTTTGGACTATTTGGGTATGCAAGACATTGTTGACATGCTTTATAGAACTTTTCATTAAAATAATTGAATCAGGTTATTTGGGGGGGAGGTTGAACCCAAGCACCTGTGGTACGAACGTGTTCTTGTTCTTTGATCACACTACCTAGAGAGTGATACGAGTTCTTGCAACTCGAACTCGTGATGCGAATTGGGCGTTTGGGATAGGCAGCAATTTGTATTCGTGCGAAAAACGGTGGTCTCGAACGCACTCTCAAAAAGGTTTATCACAAGCATATATATATATATATATATATATATATATATATATGTGTGTGTGTGTGTGTGTGTGTGTGTGTGTGTGTGTGTGTGTTTGCCTAACTCAAATTTTACTCATTTTTATCTTTTTTACATTTATATAATTTGACCCCCCCCCCCCAAAAAAGGTAGAATATGTAAAATATAAATCTTTATATTATCTCACTCCATCGCCAAGATCTTATTTTTACGCTTTTACAATCATGCTAGCGTTATGTCACGCCATTCTTAGTAGATACACTACACAGTATGAAACAGTAACCTTATTTCACTACTTTTGAATGTTTTAGTGCTGAAAATATGCGGTATTTTATATTTAAAAAAACACGTTATCTTAACATTGTTATGCTTAAATTCATATGTATATATTCATTTCAAATGCTGACTTTGGTAATTGTAGTTGGAATAAAGTATTAAATTCTAAAAATGAAAATGCATCAGTTCAGTTGGGTCGGAGATCACGTGAAAAGGGTTTCATGCACATAACAATTTTAACTAATGTTTACATTTTTGTTCAAATGAATGGTACAATTTTATTTTTTTTACCATATTTCTCTTCTTTATCATGTATTGTTAATTTAAAACACAAGTTTTCGTATTTCACAACACCAGTTTATCGATGTCATTTTTGAGTTATGGTTATTTTTTAAACGAATTTATCAATCAGATATGATATTGCTACAAATCAAAGCAAAAAGTTCATAAAATATACACCAGGAATCAATAAAGGTAAACTGCTTCATAATCCTAGTACCTTGTTTGATATAAAAGCCGTTTTATGATGACGTAGTTTCTCTGTTATGTCATCTTTGCGATAATCACATTTTCTCATGGGCGCAAAAAAAAAGAAGCTTCGGTTTCCTTCCCTGTTGAATTTCTTTTAGGTAAATTTCTATTGATGAATAAAGTGTATTAGAGTTAGTGATATATTAAGTAGCATATAATACCATCAGTTAAAGGTATACTGGGTCCAGAAGTTTGTTGTTAATATAGTGATAAGTGTAAAATATTGAATCTATGGTTAAACACCTTGAACGAATAAAATTGTTACATAAATCCCCGGTAATTATGTAAATGAAAGAAGGATACGTTGCCCCATATACATTCCTTTGAGAACACTTTGTACATAAATATTTCATGATAATCTTCTGATCTGGTTAAAGCTGTCCTCACTACTTAGCGCACAAGTAAAATCATAACTTAATTTTTTCATGAATCACGATGGTATATATTTTGCAAAGATCCTGGCTCCCCCAACCCCTCTTCAGACCCGCGCATAGTTTATATACCATAAAAACACCTTAAGCCTGAGTAAATATTCAATTTAGCGGGAGAAACTGATGGTGCGAACATTTCTGAAATGAAAGAAAAACGATATTTATATTAACAACTACAGTGCAAGAACTGCCTCGCTTTATATCAGGATACATAATGAAGCGCCTCAGCGCTTACAAAAAATGTATGCTGGCGCAAAGCGTTGCTGTTCATGCCCGCGTGTATTTACAAAAGTCAAATTTATTTTTTATATTTACATTTTAATTCCATTTCTGTCGGAATATTCCTAGCCGTTAAAATAGTCGTACTATATTCATAAAAATATATACGCACATTGTGTACATTCATGATCAGGAAATGACTATCATTTCAACTGGTAAAGACATCGATTGATTGATTGATTGATTAAATGTTGTTTAACGTCCCACTCGGGAATCTTTAACTCATACAGAGACGTCACCATTGCCGGTGAAGGGCTGCAAATTTAGGCCTATGCTCGGCGCTTATGGCCTTTGTGCAGGGAGGGATCTTTTACGTGCCACACTTGCTGTGAAACGGGACCTCGGTTTTTGCGGTCTCATCCGAAGGACCGACCCATTTAGTCGCCTCTTACGACAAGCAAGGGGTACTGAGGATCTATCCTAACAACCCGGATCCCCACGGGAAGACATCGAAGGCAAAAACATTTGAAATGTAAATATTGTACAGTATCTATGTAATGGAGAATTGGAAGCTAGCCACAAAGCATATTTATATATAAAGGAGACTTATTTGTAGGCATGTTTTGTTTGACCAATTTTCAGGAGTTGGGAGATATCTCTGCACAAAAAATTAATAAGGACCTGATGATAAAGATCAATAACTTTATCATCGACTTAAATTCATTGATAATGACTTTACTATACTTATCAGACACTACTGGTAAATTGAATTAAACACCATTATTATGATTTTGAAAAGAGAGAAAAACATGCAAACCGACCCCTCAGCATTCCGTTCTTGTCATAAATAAGTGTGAAATATTTTACTAATTGTCCCGGAATGTTTTCCATAATTTCTAAACATTGCTGACAGAAATCTGATAGCACCAAAAGCACATAAAACAAACACATCAGCCTGGCATAATAAACTGGGGCGAGATATTGTCTGACGGCCTCTGGCTTGTTTATTTGTCTTTGTCTTTTATTTATTATACACGAACGTGCATGGGGCTTCCGGATTTATGTGCAAAATCCTTTAGCGTACAGCCGTGTACAACTGTTCATATCTCCATTAAAGCATTTTGATGATAGAATGATTCGTTCACTCTGTACATTAAGAGAGAGAGAGAGAGAGAGAGAGAGAGAGAGAGAGAGAGAGAGAGAGAGAGAGAGAGAGAATATATGCATGCAGAGTGATTGCACATTCATTAACATGTTAGTTTAATCTGGCAATCAAATGTATACAGCCATATAAGGATCGGATTTATATTAATCATTGTGTATATCACACTACATCCTTAATTATGGGTCCAACAATACAAATATAAGTAATCAATGAAGAAAAACAAAACAATATAAAACATGATACATGTACAATCTAATAAAACTACACACGTGCTATGTATACCAAGACGGACCTTATCTAAATCTTGGCATTATACCTTTATCAAACTTATTGAACTAAGAAAAATTGGCACAATTATGTTTCGGAATCAATATAAGAAATCCAATTTATTTTTACGAGAAATAAAAGTACTAATCCTACACACCTACAGGGAATGAACCCTTTAATTCTCATACCAATCAATGATAACAACGAGTTGACTTTGATTAAATACTTAAAACCTTTTCATCATCACCCAGTTCCAATCTGAATGTTCAGAAACCCTTGACGGTTATCTGCAGAATAATAAATATGCAAACACAAGAGGAGTAAATCCAGTTTACTCAGAAACTGCCAAAAAACTTTGAGCCATATTATATACAATTTTTGTTTGGCATTTGCCACCAAGCGTTTTGGCAACGAATGATGAGCCATGCAGCTTTTGAATTAAATATTTCCAACATTTAAAAAAAAAAAACACCACCAAAGATTTTGAATTCCTTTAGAGCGCGCGCGCACACACACACACACACACACACACAGGGAGAGAGAGAGAGAGAGAGAGAGAGAGAGATATGCTGATAAAAACGTGTACAGTGAGAAATATATTTTAACCATTTGACGGAAGTTGTGACGATAGAGCTGCACTATGAGGACAAAAATCCTGTCCTCACAGTTACGTCTCCATAAACGTGACCCACAAAATTTGAAAGATTTAAATACAAGAAATTCGATTAGTGAGGACATGTCCTTACTAATATCCTCTCTCAGAGCCATTTTTTCACAATTCGTGGAGAGTATTACATAAACGTTTATAGGTGACCCTATAGCTATACCTAACATAGTACGTTTTTACCTGTACAACAACATACGTGTGCATTCTCTGCTAGACATGTGAGGATGTCCTCACTCAACAGGTTTCGTCCGTGTGTGTGTGTGTGTGTGTGTGTGTGTGAGAGAGAGAGAGAGAGAGAGAGAGAGAGATCATTACTTGTTATAAACAGTTCTATTTTTTTTTTCAAACCTGTCAACTATGCATCCAATTATTTCAGAACTTCGTTGATTGCAATTACTGAACACATGCAGCATCCAGCCAAAAAAAAAAATAAATAAACAAACATAAAATGCAACAATATTGTTGATGTGTCACAAGAATTTATTTCATGATTAAAAAGCTTTTTGAAATATTTACCGAATATTGACTTCTTCCATCGAAAAAAAAAAAAATCAGAATCCTGTATACTTGATATAGGTAAAGCTGTATTCAACGTAATGTGATTGTGTTTATCACTGTATGGTACATTTTTCTTGATCGACGTCGCAGTTTACTTTGTATTTGAAACAAGCTATAGTGATTTGATGGAAACATTTTGGTTTATACCCGGTAAACAGTTTTTGTCTATTTGGGAATTACCATGTCTATCTGTGCAAGTTGTATCCTGGTCATAATCCGAGTTTTGAAATTTCATTACAGGCCATTATCTGTTACAATTTTAATTTTAATTTACAAGTTTAAGGTAAATCATAGTCTCTTGTTTAGAAAAAGAAAATTAACGATAAAACAAGCAATCATTTTTCCAATTACGGAAAAATAAATGACAAGATATGTTGATTTATTTGTACTTTTAGTTCGAGAAAAAAACCTTAGAATTTGTAGAATATTATATTAATTTCACCTCATTAAAAATGACAGAAAATAGCAAAATTGACCTTTTTGGAGACATAGTTTAAGATCTATAAATCTAGGAACTTCTGGGAGCTTCGCCCCATGACCCATTGGAGGCCTTAAGGCAGCCCCAGACCCCTAACTTCAATTCCTGGATTTCACCCTGATTATATCTTGTGAATCGTGACCAAACTAATATACATAGCCTTAACACTTCGTGATGGATCACTCTGAATTTCAGACATAATGTATTGTGGCAAATTGTAAAAACGCGATTGTTCAATATGACACAGTTTGGATCGGCCCTTAAGTATAATGTTCCTAGTTTCCTTGATCGAAGTATATATTAAATATAAAATTGATATTCATACATGGTCCGTAGTGACCTTCACCTTTGAACCTCAGGGAGCGCCAAATTAATATAAACTAATAATTGAAGATATCTTTAATCATATGAATATATCATCAATTCAATTATTGCGCGCGATAAATTACTGCTCTCATTCATTGAATTGATGTGCACATTGATTCAATTATTACGCACATAAATTCAGTTGAAGAGTATGGGAGAGGCTGGACGAGGTGCCTGTGAAGCCCCCTGGGACCGATTACTATCCTTTATAGCAGCTGCATTCGGTCAGTAGTTTTCCGAGATCGTTCTTCGAGTCCTGGTCTGGGGAAAATTCCTGTGATCCCGTTCCATCTTGGTGTACTTTTGACTTGGTGGAGGAGGGGGGTGAGGGGAGGGCGACTCTGATCAGAATGTTGGAAATACTGCATCCGGTTCACAGCCTCCTCCACATTTTGGGCTGCCCATCCAAAGCGTAGAGCCCTCCATCACGGTCCTCTGTCCCATAGCACAGCCGCGTAACTGCATGGGGATGAATGTCAGCTAGAGTTGGGAAGACACGGACTGCCAACGCGTGTATGCGATGCGCCCACTGTCTCAAAGTTTCGCTACTTGATTGCATGTGTGGCTGACTGGAAATTCAGCTGGTGAGTGATGCCCGGTGCAGAGGACCCAAACCTCTTGTAAAACTTCCACAGGATGTCTCCGAGACTTAGACTGAGATTGGGTGAGGTCTCCAGCAGGAGAGTATAGTAGTCATTAGCGGCTCCCTCTAGAGAAAAGAAGTGATCATGTTGCTCATCTTCAGTCCACTGCTGACTGCGGGCAAGCCACACAAACTTTATCTGAAATTATTTCCATCTTGCCTTACCATCATAATGCAGATCCTTGTATCTAGCCTTGCTGCGGACTTGACCTTTGGCTTATGATGCTGCCTGTATGGGGTGAACTGGTGTTGCCAAAGCATGTGGGTTGGGAACAGCTGTTGCTCAAGAAATCTGCTCTGGCGCTGCTGCCCTCTGGACCTCAGGAAATTCCCACATCTTACTCCTCCGATCCCTTCCGCATTAGCCAGTCTTGGCGTAGTGACGCAATGGGACCACCGTTATTGACATAAATGATCCACCACACCTCTGGTAGTTGGGGGAGCGACAGGCGAAACTCCCGGTACCCATCACTATGGGCTTGGCGTCCTATGGGCCTGGCTATGTGGGGGGTGCTTGGCTGGCAAATGAGTGCACGATTGCTCTAGTTTCAACAAGAGTCGCGTGCCCTTACACCTGTGGCTGCATGGCTAGGGAGTCGCGGAAGACCGGCGAAGCGTCCTGCGCATGGGGCGTCCCCAGAGATGGGGATTTGACCGACTTCCTAATGGGAATGGCCCAGTCGCAGTTGACCGGAGGCCGACTTCCAACGTCCCAATACATGGATGTCGCAGCATCAAACGAACCCGCATGATTCATTGGCACAGAAAATCGAGTCTCTGAGAGGGGTCAGTGTATTAACCCAACCTATGGGCATCTATCCCTAAACCATAGACAGGTGATGTCTCACTACGGGAGATTGAGGATAGGGGGTGGGCAAAGGGTGAAACATATTGGGCACTGGCATAGGAGTATGTTCCAAATCCACCCCTATTCCTGGGTACCTAATATTAACCCACCTGGGAGGAGCACTCGGGGTCTCACTTGCCAACTGAAATCCCGAAGAAACACAAGTAGATTGATGATCACCATCCCCTGGGGGTAGTGCATGGGTAACATTGGAACCCCTCCCAGTCATGAACAGATCCTGGGGTGTGGAAACATCCCCACCTTTACTACAGGTTCAATCCTAGCTGATTGATTGATTATATATTGTTTAACGTCCCGCCCGAGAATTTTTCACTCATATGGAAACGTCACCAATGCCGGTGAAGGGCTGCAAAATTTAAGCCTATGCTCGGCGATCAGGGCCTTTGAGCAGAGAGGGATCTTTATCGTGCCACACCTGCTGTGACACGGGATTTCGGTTTTTGCGGTCTTGTGCGAAGGACAGCCCATTTAGTCGCCTCTTACGACAAGCAAGGAGTAATGAGGAACTATTCTAACCCGGATCTTTACGGGAGGTAAGGTGGAATGAGTCTTCGCTCGTCTCAACGGTCACACGTTAAAACATAGAACAAATCAATGAGAACAAAATGTGTGTGAAACAATGTCCCAGGATTACAACAACGTGGAACTGTAAGATTTGTAACGGTCACCAGGTCAATTACTTTGGTGTCTATGGAAAAGTCATGCTACAAGGAATGCAAATATGAGAGGTCTACCGCTTATGGTGTAAAAGATGTACAAAAGTTAAGATTTTTTGAAAATTTCCAAGAGCTAGATCAAAGGTCATTGTCACAAGGTCAACAAAACTGGTATCGTTGGAAAGGTTTTCTCACAAGTAATATACGTGCTAATTATAAAATTAGTACTTCGTATGATTTGTAAGATATTACTTATATTCAATTTTTTTAAAAGTAGGTCAAAAGCAATGCTAAGGTCACCAGGTAAAATATTTTTGCGTCAATGAGAAGTTTTTGTCACAAGGATTGCATATACCAAATACGAAAGGTATTCTTGTGGTGTAAAAATATGACCAAGTTAAAGTTTTTTTTAATTTCAAAATTAGGTCAAAGGCCAGTGTCAAAGTCACAAGGTCTACCTCTTATGATCAAGATGTGAGCAAGGTTAAAGTTTTTGTTTTCTAAAAAAATTCCAAAACTATGATCAAAGGTCAAGGTCACAAGGCTGAAAACCCTGATATCGTTGGAAAGGTCTTATAAGAAGAAATATTAAAGCAGTACCTCTTACCATTTGAAAGATATGGTTTATATTGGGTTTGTCTATAAGTAGGTCAAATGTCAATGTTAACTTCACCAGGTCAAAAAGTTTGGTGTCAATAGAAAGGTCATACCGCAAGGAATACACATACCAAATATAAAAGTTCTACCTCTTATGTTGTAAAAGATATGGGCAAGGCTAGTTTTTTATCATAGACAGACTGACATGCTAAAAAAAACTACATGACCCCGAATCTTCCGACTCCGGGGGTATAAAAATCACAGTAAATTTGATAAAAGAACAACTTAATTGCAATCTAATTCAGAAAAAAACTAACTTGCAATGCGAGTCAAACCCGAGCACGTAATGCTACTACAGAGACCAAAATGGTGAAGAGAACGCGATTCGAACCAGGCAAAACAAATCTGACAGGTCACCGCCAAAATCTCAGGAAGCAAATTAAACGCCAATTACACATCCTGAGGAAGGCTCACCTCAAGGTCTCCGTAGAAGGTAGATCTGTATTAACTGATCTTGGTACTCCTTTGCTTGTGTCTTGTCGGCTGAAGGTATAGCATGTACACTACACTGGTATTGCATGAACACTACACGGGCCAAGTGAAGTGTATATCCCGCGCACGGTCTACGTCATTCTGGTGACTGGGCGACTCGTACCCAGAACATCTCGCCCCATTCTAGTACAAAACAGAAATTTTGATAGATACAGTACGTCTATTTCAACAGCAGAATATTCCGTCAGAAATGAAAGTAGAATATAAAGATAATGTATTGGCCACGTCTAAATAAGAAATAAATTTCAGTTTTGAAAATACATGAGAGTTTGAACTGCAACGCTTCACGCCGGCATACTTTTCATGAAGTGCTATCGACATCAAGCCGACGTGTCCTTTCTAAAACGCCGTTCCGGTGTCAAAGTATTGTATCACACAGTTATCACTGTAAGCCTGTTTCTTGTTACTATCAAACGTTACCAAGATATATTTTCAAATGCATAATATTTTTCTAGTGAAATCAAAGGCACGTGTAATCGAGTTCTTTGTAGAAATAAAACATCTGATGTAGGTTGTATTACTTTTTCATGATGTTAATCTTTAGAATAAGATAAGGCAATACATTTTATTTGGATCTAAGCAGGGTTGATATATGCAAAGGGGTAAAATCACAAATATTACATAAAACTGCATTTGATGTTGAAGATGCCATTGTGTATTTGAGTATATAAACCATTGCTATTGTTTAGTAACCTTTCTCCCACTGGAAAGCTTGCTATATAACAGCCCAAATCACCCCCATGGGAAATCTACTATATAGTAGAATTTCCCCATAATTCCATTTCATTTAAGTTTATGGAAGAACATTTTTAGTAAAAATTAGCAATATTTGAGAAAATGTAGTATTAATTTTTATCATCGTGAAATCAGTCCATTACTGGGTACTCTGTTCAGTGTTATATGCATTGAAAGATGTTGCGATTTTCCATAAACAATTCGGATTTTGTAGCGAGTATTGCGAGACACACACACACATTATCAATATATATATATATATATATATATATATATATATATATATATATATATATATTCCATAACATTCCGTAGTGACCTACTTCCTTTCTGAAAGCTACATATGAAGTTTCAAATAATCAATCAGCATTTTCGAAATCATATAGGACCTTGAACTTTGACCTTTTGACCCCAAAATAAGTAGGGTTCTTCCTCTCTTGATAATGAAGCTACATGTGAAGTATGAAATAAATGGAGCAAAAAAATGTGGTCTGTAGAGTTTCGACAAGCTTTTCCATGAGTGACCTTTGGACCCCAAAATTAATTACTCTCTTGGTAACAAAGTTACACCAATCGAACAAACAATGTGGCCTTTCGAGTGTCTACAAGCTTAGTGTTAGGAATGAGAGTACCAAACCCCCGGACGCACTTTACCCCAAGATTGAGCGGAGGTATAAATGTTTAGGTGTGACGTGATTGGCTAATATCAGGAGTGAAATTATTTGAAATTGAGAGAAATAATAAAGAAATTTGAATTAATTGTCGGGATGAAAAATTATCGGACAAAATCGAGAAATGAGTGAGGAAATGGCCATGGTAGGGGTGTGTTTGAAATGAAAGGTCTAATTTACGGCAGATTGCTATGTGTTGTAAACAACGAGACTCTATATAATTTTTGTCGTTTTTTATTAGCACTTGGAATAAACTTTGAAATCTTGTCGGTCATTTATCTAAAATTAATTTCATTAATTGGTGAGAGGACCAAATGTTAGTATTGAAGACTATGGGAAATGAATTGGTACTCTTTTCACGTTACCGATACACACTCTCGCACAACGGGTCCATTACTATATTCCCTCTCGCAATGAATTGCGAAGTGGTAATGAGGATACTATGAATTGTTTGAAGATGACTTTATTCATTAGATGCGCACAATATAACACTGTTTTAGTTATCATTAATAAACATATATTACTGTTGGGCATCTCCTTGTACAAACATCTGAGTCTGTAATTAAGGTTCTCAATTACCGAACATAAAATGTTTGATTATATTCCATCCTTGAACAATAGTGGTACTAAATGTTACAGACAAACAGATAGATAGACGGATAGACTCAACTAAATATCCTCCGCATTTTTGCTAAAAGTGGAGGACAATAATAAAATAATCGAGAATTATTCACACTTTTGAATTCAATATATTTATACGGTATTAGTTGATTTCAAGTCTGATTGACTACTTGTAAAACATTTTCCCTAAAACTTAAACCAAAAACGAGAGACAGAACTCTAATGGGGAGAGGGGTTATAGTAGCTTTTCCCGATGGAGTAAATCTATATAGACAATGTTCCGGGGAGAAATGCTACTATGCAATGCCGTAGTGTAAACCTTCGATATATCAACGTTTTCTTGTACATACAAGTACACATATTATCTATAGAGCAGTATGTTATCCGATACAAGAGAGAAAACTGAATTTTTCCACATGTAGAAGACCTTTATTCGGCAGGAAAATGTTGCATCTCCTCTTGAAGATTTCAACACCCCATTATTTCGTCATTAAGGTTGGATTGCACCATATATTTGAACAGTGTAATAACATTCATCTGTTTAACAATCTCCACGATCTAAACATCAAAACTTCTGGAAAGCATTCAATGTTAGCGTTCATAATACCAAAAAAAAAAAAAAAAAAAAAAACCGAGAGAGGGAGAGAAATTATTTCAATTCATCAAGACATCTCCCGATGACAATCTTATTTATTTCTTTCAAGATCTCCTGTCTCCAACTCGTTCTTCTTTTTGTCACTGTCAAATAAACATTAGCCCCTAACGATTATGACAAACTTCTCATTTTTCAATGTTATCATATCGCTAGACAAGACGTAGGTATGGATTTAATGTACTGTATGATTATGTTATAAAAGAAACATTGATATCCACTTTTCTCCTTCGATAAAATTCAAAGGATGTTTATATTTCGGAGCAGGGTGCCTAGTAAAATGTTCACATTTCATTACACTGGAGATTGGTATGAAATGACGGTGCTATCTCCTTTACGATACCGGGAGCTTTCTCTCAGTGATAACAGGTTACCGATACTACGGACGATAGCAGAAAATAATACCAGCAGTCAATTATCCCAGTGTTCCGCATTTATCAGCAAAACGATATAAAAACATTCGTCATGCAACAAAATTAATTGAGGAAGGGATCCATTTGCACTCAGAATGCTCCACAGACAATAATGAAGAGGTCATCTTATTAAAAGGGAGGAAAATGAATCGCTCAGCTGGAGGAGGCGATGTGTTGATTTAAGCCCTCCTAATTTGAGACCAAAGAGTCTTAGAGGAAAGGTCACTCTGATGAAAACACTGTACAAAAAGAGGTTATCAATATTTATCGAAATTTTACCGTGTGATTTTGATAATTTACTTAATTAAATATTGCACTTTTTTCCACAGCTGAGGTAACATCTGTTAAATATAACATTCATTTTAACATATGGTTTTACTTTTACTGTTTTTATCATTTAATGAGGATTTAAAAACGGTAGTGTCAAAACCGTTTAATAACGAAGCACTTTAGAAGTACATAAAATATTTTACAGGTATTTACAATCATAAGCACGCAGATCAGGACATTGTCCTTCTCAATCTCAGAATATGAACTCAAAGATTATGTATGTGCTAGACAGTTTCACATAACATTGTCAACAGTTTTTAAAAGTGTCAATATTTCATTAATATAAAAAGCACCAATAAAAAAAACCCGAAACGCACTGGAGTATTTCGGATGTGGTCGCTTCATCTCGAGATTCGGTGGATGTTGACGGAGCTTGGGGTCGTCAAGGTGCTAGTATTACTATTAGTAAGACTGGCTTCGCTTTCTGTGATGCTCTCCACCGAATACACACCGTCCCAGCATTTACAACTATCCTCAGTTAAACACATAAACACGGACAACAGAATCCCGCGCGAAAATAAAATGACAACCAAAATATACGACGTCGTCTCTGTCAAGGGGTCCTGTGCGGTAATGGCGTAAATTATGTACCCGGATGTCACGTGGCAAAGAACAATCAACATTTTGTAAGCGCTTTGCCTGATGCTCATGATTTCCATAATCAAACTTTTGTTCTCGGCGAATCTTCGATGGCTTTCGTGATGCTTGTATTTCCACAAGAATAGTATTAGCAGAAGCCACGACAGAGAAATCAAGAACACGTTTATTCCTTCTATAATCCAAAATCCAGATTCTGGTTTAGTAAATTCCAATTCTCCGTTGATACATTTGAGATTTCCGGACAACACCGTGACACTTAGCCAGATAATGGTGATGACGGTGGGTATAAACCAACCCAAAAGGCACAACACGTAATACATTTTGTTCTCAATTACAATGCCACTTTTTGTCAACGAAAAATACACAGAAATTATGGTCAGCCAGGTGTAGATAGCAGATGACGACAGGGTTACCATTACACCGATAGAAACGCATGTTTCAACATCATTTACAATGTCATCCGATTTGATGACGCGACCCATTCTAATCACCAGTTCCAAAGTGTCATGTACCAAGAACGCGGCAAAGCAGTTCCTGTAAAGTTTCTTTCGAGTGATCAACGGGCCTTTGTTACAAAAAGTAATGACAACAGAAGCCAAAACCATGGTAAGGGACGTGATTAGTAACAGGGTAGAAAGGATGTCCACGCCTTCACTGTGGAAGGGGAGAATTCCGACACTGACTGACGATGGCTCCGAGGCATTGAAATATTTGTCCAGAGTTCTGTTAATTGGAGTGGGTGCTGGAATATCGTACTTAAGTCCTATGCACTCGGAATAATTTGTCCAACCCGGATAAAAATTCTTTGGAAATTTTTCATTTCCAGGATGTTTTCCGATCCATTTTCCGTCCCTGCCGCACGCTTTGGTTGCGTATCTATCAGGCGAAAGTCCGAGATATTTCGGGCATGGCAATTTCGTCTCCGATCCGATCAAAGTCGGTGGCCAACACAGAACGGAATCCCAGGTGGCATTGCAGAAAAGCTCTGCGGGGACTGTGTAAGGGGCATCGCCCTGACTGATGAGACACTCTTCAAAATTAGATGGTTGCAATGACAACTTGCTCATTTTTCGGCCGCCTTTATCATTGATGCTTCTACAAAGACAATATTTTTCTCGTGTTCAGGTTTCATGAAACAACAGGATAACGACCAAGCGTCGATGCTTTGTAACAGTGAAAGTTTATCGCCTCGGTGTCTTATTTTTCAGACCCCTGAAGTGGGCGGCAACAAAAGATTTACCTCGGCCAATGTGATAAGACTTTCTCAGCTGTAATTTCTCCACTGGGAAAATAAGCATGTAATAACGTTTAAGATTGAGCGAATAACGAATGCCCGTCAACTGTAGGCTTCCATCACATTACCGCCTAAGATAACGCAAATGAGGTTTATGTAATCCTGGATGTCGAAGAATTGCGGAAAAACTCAAAAGATCAACACGCTTTTTCTTCATATTTTCAGCGGCCAGAGATTTTTATCAGTAGCAAACTTAAAGAGTTTATATGAAATTTATCTCGGCGAACTTTTTTGTTTTGTGATTTACACTTGAGTTGTTTATTGGTGTTTAAAAGACTAGTTCTCATATTTTTGTATTTTATTTTTTAGCTGGTGAAAAAACTGTGAAGTAATGATTGGATTCTTATTGTTTTCTGGCGGTTTTCAAACTGTAAATAAAAAAGTGCTTCCTTTTAGTTGTAAATTAATTTCAAGTCGTCAATGCAAAGTTTTCAAATGCAATATATACCATATTCTGATTTAATATGAACATGTACGAGGTAAAGATTATCATAGTATTCTTCAGCAGAAGTAAAATCAATTCTTCGCACATAAGCACAAGTTAATGACAACTGTTCACATGTATCAATACTTGTTGGAAAAGTCTGTTATCGGAAGCGGTATATAAATATTTAAGTTTTAGTTTTTACTTCCAATTAGTTAATTATTATACATGGAAAGTCTTGTATTTCTAGAGATGTGAGGACCAAAATGATAGAAAATCTTGGAACTGACCCTCTGTTCTTGAAAAACCAGATACATTATTCTTCATACAAAAAAGATGAAAAGAATCCTTTAGTCGCCCAGAAAGATCTGTTACGCTTTCATTTTGTTTACCAAGCAGGCAATATGGCAACAATTATACGTACTTTTGTATAAAATCCAGCCCAATAAGTATTTTCCCAGGTGTACATGGCCGAGCATTATTTATTTTACTGAGGTAATTACGAAACCGAGAGTTAGTGGAATTGTTATAAAATATAAAACCTGGAATCTTTTTTGTTCCTTTCTCTGGCAACTGATATCAACAATATGATAATTTACAGCTAACTGAACCTGAGAGAGCTATACAGGCTTATGGAGTTGTAATTAATTCTCATTAATGCCACTCTCTTTTCTACGCCAAGTAAATCGGTGGTTGGTGCGAGACTTGGTAGCAATTTATGGGCTGGTGAGGACAGAAAAAATCGGCTGGTCACAGGTGCGCTAACAGCACGTAACAACTTGTACTCAATCTCCGCTGAAGTCACAGGTGTGCTGACATCACGTAATCACTTGTACTCCATCTCTTGTTAATATTTCCAGATTTTTCTATTTTAAAAGATTTGATTGCTCACTAGTTTCATGACAAGATTAAACGCATACACTTGTACATCTACAATAAAAACAGTAGTACTAAATCTGATTTTCCTATTTATAGAAATTAATAGGACAGGTGCGTTGATATCAGAAATATTCCAAACATACACCTACTTTTGCTCCGAGAAAGATGAGGACGATTTCAAATTATACTTAAAGTATCTGGTATTTTATAGGGAAAAAATGAAAATAGCCAAAGCTTTGCCCGAGCTTCATGCAACACAAACATGCTTGTGTTATTAGAACTTCTGAAGGCGTTTATTTTTTTTCTCTCTCTCTAATGTCATTGCCCCGTAAATGTTTTTCGTTCCTCCCCACACCCTAAAACGGTCGCCTCTAGATTTTAAACAGATATCCCCACTCTAGTGGTTTTATATGCGGAGGGTAGACTTTCTGTTTATACTTAAAGTTCCTTTTTATTCTGACAGGCATAAACACAAGAAAATGGTCATGAGAGTTTGATTGCCGAAGAAGCCACGTGGTATGTCAAGTTCTATAATCACACCGGTATAATGTTCCTTGGAAATTGCAGCATTGCTCGTGGTACAATGCCAAGATGTCGTTTACTTAATTCTGTAGATGTTGATTTTATGTTTTGTTTTAGTCTTGGAATGACGACCGCTTGTCCAAACAAATGTGTCTTCATTATTGTGATAATTAACATGTTTAGCAGATTTCCTTCTGATGAACTCGGTACTTGATCTGACACTTGATACTTCTCTCCGACCTGAAGTCAATAGCGCGGATTTCCGTTATTGAAAGAAACCTGTCTTTTATTCACAGTGTTAACCCTCAATTAACTTTCAGATTACATAAGTTTTCATAATAAAGTTTATAGCGTAAGGTACTGCAAACATTAGCTATATTTTCATTTCATATAAATAATAGGAACATTATTTCTTTCTCAATTATTTATAAAGTTTCAAAATTCCAGCTGGAAATTTTCTTTAATGAAAATACCTATTAAACAAATACATTCAGTGAGAAAATTTTGAATTCAAACTATCCCCCCCCCCCCCCCCCCCCCCGCCAGCATGGTTTTTTTTCCTATACTGTTATATACAAGCGCAGTGAAATTCTTTATACCGGGTATTCAACTCGAAATCTAATTAGAGGAAGCTGTAAACCTCTCGTGACTGATTACTTTTGATGGCAGAAGCACACATCATTAGCTTAAACAAGTGGCAAGGTCCTTAAATGAGCATAACCTAAAGAACTTCATCCAAGAGCGCCGCTTGTAAATCACGATAAATATCGACTTGTTATACAATTAAAGTGGATGAACCAATAAATATTTATTTCTAATCAAGTATTATGTGATGTTAAGCAGAACAATACATTAAACTGTGTAGAGTATTTTGAATTTGAAATAGAAAATGATTATGATAAGGCAAGGTTACCTGTTTGCAAGGTACTAAAACCTTGTTGAAATGATGAGTTAATAGAAATATTGAATTTATGATAAAAGCGAAATAAATGTTTACGCAAACATTTTGTTATTGATGGACGAGTTATTTGTAAACTTGTATTTAGTAATCGAGGAATTCCAGGTTATCAATCACCATTCAACAAACTCCACCGGGATAGCCTCCTCCAGAACAAGAGGGAAATCCTTCGTCTTTTCAGCGCGTGCTTTGATAGCGTTGATAGGGCATGACCCGAGATCTGTTCCCAGTACCGTTCATTTCTTATCGAAACGAAAGTTAAATATCTCGACGTTTCTCGGAGAAAAGATGGAATCCATCAAACGATGAGGATACGAGTGATTTGTCCAAGCAATGCGTGTGTACCAATCTTGTTCCTTCTATCGTCAAGTAATTAATTGTGAAAGAGAATGTATTGTAAGCATGCATTTCTTGTCGTTACTGAACATTTAATGATCTTGCGCTTTCATCGTTTTGAATTCGTCGTTTAGAAATGTCATATTATAACAAATATTTTCACCAAAATTTAGAGTGTGGCCAGGTTGTTATGTATTGCATCCATCCCGCCCTATTAAAAAATTAAAGATTTAACAATACGATAAAGCATTAATTTGGTACTACATTACATCCTACGAAACATTACAAAGATAAGAGATAATATTCTGTTGTTTTATCTTCATATAATTTCACATTAGTCAGAATTTAGATTGAGAAACACTGTCTTCTAAGCTATATATCATGCATACACCTGGATCCTTTCTATGCATTTTTCTGAAGATGTCTACCTTCATTTTTCTAATTCTTATTATAAACCGGAAATCAGACAGTGTAGTAAATATCCCTGAAGTTATACAACAAATTTTCATCTAAGTGTAAATGAAATCTCAGGTTTCCTCCAGATAATAAGAGTCTTAATTAATAGTTTCAAAAGCAATGTGGTGCAACAGAATAAGCATTAATGATTTCATTTTCTCTGTGGAAATGATGTGGTTTCGGACGTTTCCTGTGTAAATGAGAATATGATACATCATCTGTTAACTAGTGTGTGATCTACTTCATGTATTTATAATTTTGTTCCATTTCATACTATTTAGATTGGGTATTTAAGATTTTGCTGCACAGCATGGCGTTTGTTATATACACAATGAATCGAGAATTGGAAGTTTAGAGGTGCGTGCTGGATTATGTAGGTAACCTGATATTATCAAGATAACAGTGAATTATAGTTTGGAAATATTGTAATATATATAATTGTGGACGGAGCCCATACTTATTATACTCTGCCCAACATTGGTGTATCATTCATGCTAGAAATTGCAAACACTTTCTTTATAACGTAAAGTTTAGTGGTTATTAAAATCCCCCTAAGCTCGACAACGCTTTGACAATTCAGTTCGTGATATCTTGTATTATTTCTCAAAGACACTTCTTCTAGACCCCGTGGGGATCTGGGGTTAGAATAGGTCCTCAGTATCCCTTCCTTGTCGTAAGAGGCGACTTCGGGATGAGAACGCAAAACTGAGGTCCCGTGCCACAGCATGTGTGGCATGATAAAGATTCCTCCCCTCTCAAAGGCTTTAAGCGCCGAGCATGCAATTTTACAGCCCTTCACCGGTAATGGTGACGTCTCCATTTGAGTGAAAAATTCTCGAGTGGGACGTTAAAAAAAAATATACAACCACTTCAGCTAGTAAAATTATAGTGGCATTTAGCAACATTTCTGAAAACCATTTCCTCTGGTAAAGTTAGTATTATTTATCAATATTTCTCTCAAAAAGTACTAAAGTGTTTCGCAACATTTTCCCCAAACAGTACTTGTGGTATTTTCAGCGGTATTTAGCGACATTTCTCTCAACACTGCTTCTGGTCTTCCAATCTACTCGTAAAGAAACATTTCCCAGATATCGCGTCTGGTGAGATCAGCGACATTCAGCGACACCTGGAGATTTTTTCCTTACAGTGAGGGAATAGTGAGATATAAGCACATGTATGAAATGATTGCAAATCTAAAATAGTTAAGCAAACTTCATTGAAGTTGCCAGTTTTCAGTTGGAATGGGGTTTAATAAATATTTGAAGGTATATTTTGACACAAATATTAGATTTTTTCATAAACTTTGGAGATATGACACTGAATTCATGCGCAGAAAAAATTGTGGCTTAAATTGACGATTATAGAAATATAGAAACTGGGGATCTGTAGCTCTCGGATCTACTCCCCCCCCCCCCCCCCCCCCCCCGAGCTACAGTTCTACAATTAACATTAAAGCCTAATGAAGTCCATCATGCACTTTTTTTTTATCGATATGACCTTACCCTGACCGCTCATTGCTGGCCTCTCATTTCATAAGTTAGTACAAATAATAAGAGAAAGACAGATACACCAAAAGTAGTATGATGACCCGGTCTTCAATATACCATTCAATTACAAATCAAAAATAGTTACCTGACTTATAATACAAACTAAACACTTTTATATACATGGATTATGTTTTACAATGAAATCGGTGGAGGCAAAATACACAAGAGGTGGAGGAGTCAGTAAATGAAGTTTTGAATGAAACAAGACCAGAATGATTGCAACGTTCTAAACCGAATTCTCAGAATATTGATAGTCCTTCTCATGATCTACATGAACACTGTACTAAAATATAACAGGAACTCCGAAAAGTGGGAATCTCCTCGCAAATGCACATACGAGGATGGTATCTTGTTTCTAACTGGTTCTCAAGTTCAAACAGAAAAGGGCGTGGTCATTAGAATGGAAATTCCTAAACTCCTTGTGCTTCGTTCTCAATAATGCGGTCTTGCAATATGCATGTTGCTCCACTTTGTGCAATCCTTGTTTGATACATATTGTGTCAGAAATATTGTATTAAAATGAAAATACAGAAGGATACAAATTTTGCCAATACATTCTTTTCTGATACAAACTCGGAACAATTTGCTTCTTTGTCATTGTTACCGTTATCGACTTTTAATCCGTTACCATAGTTCACTTCTGCTTTATGGTACCGATGAAGTACTTTGAGAGTTTCCACCCTGTGACACTTAACTTCCCATGCAGCTCCACTTAACCGCGGCACATGCTTCCTGCATGTTGTTGTCAATTGTGGTGTACTACACAGTACTAACTCATGTGTATTTTCTTCAGATGAACAATTCAAACATAACCCTGTCAAACAAGTTAAAGATAAGTGTTAAATCTATCTTTACAAGCAACTTTGCAATTAAAATTGACCATTATAACACCTTATTTTCGGACGATGCGATAAGATTTGAGAGAACCGGCTCCCCGAGGCTCCTCGAATGAAAGGAAGACGTCCATTATCGCTCTGTAACACATCGACATTGTCAGCTATGCAGACCATGCTACGATGCATGTCAGTTATTTGGAGATTGTGAGAGATAAGGGGTCGTTATTTGAGCAAGTGGTGATATAGTCCATCCGACTTATTTTTCTAAAACGTATTTTACGTTTTCAAACTTGAAATATGCTCCCTTTGAATTAGAAATTTAAGTACACGCCTATAAATCATTTCTAACTTTTGTCATTAAGTGCCGTTATTTGAGCACTGAATAATTATATTTGACATCTTTTGAGCAACTGGACGTAATTCACACAAAAATGAATAACACGTGTTAGCGCGTTAAAATAATTTATCTGCACAAAGTTTCGTGGTATTTCACAATACGCGTAGAAACCAAATTCTAATCATTTAATGATTATATTTACATTTTCTCGATAAAATGATTTAATACTTTGAAATTTACTACCTACTCCATACAAACACTCGGCATTTAGAAGTGAGAATCATACAGTGGTTGGTTTATACAGGGGTTGGTAAAAACTGGCTATTTCATTCGGTGGCTGATTTATACAGTGGCTGGTTTATACGGTGGTTGTTTATACGGTAAATGTTTTATAAGGTGGCTTGTGTATACAGTGCCTGGTTTATACAGTGGTTGGTTTATACGGTGGCTGGTTTATACGATGGCTGTTTATATGGTGGCTGGTTTATACGGTGGTTGGTTTATACGGTGTCTGGTTTATACGGTGGCTGTTTATACGGTGGTTGGTTTATACGGTGGCTGTTTATACGGTGGTTGGTTTATACGGTGGCTGTTTATACGGTGGCTGGTTTATACGTTAGCTGGTGTATACAGTGGCATTGGTTGGTTTATATGGTGGCTGGTTTATACTGTTGCTGTTATACAGTGGTGTATTTATACGGTGTCTGGTTTATACGGTGATTGTTTTATACGGTGGCTTGTTTATACGGTGGCTTGTTTATACGGTGGCTGGTTTATGTGGTGGCTTGTTTATACGGTGGCTGTTTTATATGGTGGCTGGTGTATACAATGGCAGGTTTATACAGTGGCTGTTTTATACGATGGCTGATTTATACGATGGCTCGATTATACGGTGGTTGGTTTATATGGTGGCTGGTTTATACGGTGGCTGTTATACAGTGGTGTATTTATACGGTGATTGTTTTATACGGTGGCTTGTTTATACGGTGGCTGGTTTATACGGTGGCTTGTTTATACGGTGGCTGTTAATACGGTGGCTGGTTTATGTGGTGGCTTGTTTATACGGTGGCTGTTAATACGGTGGCTGGTTTATACGGTGGCTGATTTATACGGTGGTTGGTTTATACGGTGACTGTTTTATACGGTGGTTAGTTTATATCGACAGGACTACTATGCTTGTGAAAATCATAAAGTATAGAACGTTTAAGCATGAGTCCAAATAAAAAATTAAACCGAAACTCTACTTGCTTTCTTTATATAGTAACCAACCTTTGAAGCATCATGGGACATATCTATATATCTGTAAAATAACCCTTTACATACAGTTTGTCACCTTATACTTTTCTGCTCTTATTAACAGAAAGTAACCAATGTTCTATGGTTTTTCTGTTTTGGAATGTTAGTTGATCACACTGAATGTTAGCGGGGCTCGAACTCATGACCTCCCGGTTACGAAGCGAACGTTCTAACCACTGAGCTACCGCGACCGGTTCCCCAGAAGAATTTACTGAATCAAAATCATAACATCAAGAAGAAGCTCATGATTCACAAGGCCGGTCAAAATGGTGTACTGAAATGGATTAAAACAATACCAACAAGTTTTCCTTCACGCTTGTCAAGGTCAACAATGATTAATCTGAATTTAATATTTCTGTTTATTTACATGTAAGGTTTTATTTACAATCCTTGTAATATGAATTAGAGACAGCCCTCAAAGCTCATACTCGTACTTTAAAACATGGGAAAATTTAAAGAAAAAAAAGTGCTAAGCCTAAAACTAAGATTGACGTATTCAAGGATTCGGCAAAGCTGGACATCCCCTCGCAACATATCTTATTGTCTTATTGTAAGATAGCAAACCTGGAAGTGTTATTGAATTAATTCAGTACACGGAATTTTAGAATTTCTAGTGACCTTGATTTTGTTTGTTTATACTTAATTAACCTTCATCATCGGTCCCCATGGTTTTTGTGCTTGTTGTTGAATATACAACAAGCGCAAATACCATGGGGAACAACGGATCATTTAGCGGTCACGGTAGCTCAGTGGTTAGAGCGTTCGCTTCGTAACCGGAAAGTCCTGAGTTCGAGCCCCACTTGTGCCATGACCACGTCAAACCTAAGATACAAACATAGTAATTGCGCCTTCGCCAAACGATGAGAAGCACGAATCTTTCGGATACCTGGTATTACCGTAAAAATGGAGGTCCCATGTCGTAGCAGGCGTTGGCACGTTAAAGAACCCTCATTGCTACGGCCGTGAGCGCTAAGCATAGGTCTAAATTTGTGGTACTTCACCTACAACTGGTGACATCTTAGTATGAGTGAAAAATTCTCGGCGGAACATAAAACAAATAAACAAACAAACAAGGATGATTAACCTTGAGAATAAGTAGAAATCAAGATATTGGTATCATACAGCTTCCATGCAAACGCATTTGAAATCGAAAACAAAATACAAAAACTAACAAGAAAGGCACGACTATCTGTTCCAGTAATCTTGGCATTTTACATTTCTTCTGAAAACTAATAGGAACCAATATTTTTACGCAGCGTTTCATTTTTGAATGTTTTGAAAGTGACTAAGAAATGTACATATAACTTAAATCTTGTACATTTGAAATTTCCTTTCTCAGTAAAACTGACATACTACACCCAACACTGAAATTATTAGCAATGTCGCATTCCCGAGAGATTGACAAAATCTGGTTTGAATCTTGTTTAAAAGAAATTTTGGGATTTCCCTTCCTGTGACCTTAACATTTGTCCTATAACCGTAAAAGCACTTGATCGAGGAATTTATGTATAGTACAATTCCTGATGTCTTACGAGAAGTGGGCCAGAAATTTATCTTAAATCCTGTACAGAAGAAATTTTGAAATTTTCCTTACAGTTACCATGCATTGTATTTCACAAGTAAATTTCAATTCCATTGGAAACTAAGTTATAAGGTACAATTCCTGTAAGTCAAATAAAGTTTTATTAAATCTTGTACAAAGAAAATTTGGATTTACACTCCAGTCATTTTAACCTTTCATCCATGACCTTGAAAATCAATAGGAACCATCCTACGTCGTAGGATGATGACCAAGTTTTATTACTTCGTTTGCAATTTTGCTTGAATCGAGATTTCATATATTGAAAAAGTAAAAATAACGAACAGTGATCAATCCCATAAATCCTATCAAGAATACTAAATTGAGAGTAGGACAAACACGGTGCAGAGGACGCACCAGAGACGGTATCAGATAGAGGGAATAAGAATCCCCTGTTGACCGGTCACCTGACGTAAGCCTATATTTTATACAGGTAAAACAACTAATCCGTAGTCAAAATCAGTATATGTGTAAAGAACGGCCTAACGATCGTATGAAACACGTCAAACATGTTGTATATGTAAATTAGATCATATTACCACGTCCATAGAATTTGCGAAACGCTGACTTTAAACGAGATCGTTGAAACACAAACTAATTTTTCTGTAGCCTGCGTCTCGTGTGATCTGATGGTCTGCGCCTGTTAACTCGACATGATCCGATTCTTCGGATCAAGTTGCCGTAGTAATAATATACATTTATTACATGTTTATGATCTCCAATAGCAACAATACAACAACATATCATGGAAAGCATTCTGAAACATTTAGTTGTTCGTTGGCGGATCTTGGTTTTTGTTGTTTGTGTTATCATTTGTAGATCTAAGTTTGTTTAATTGTTTGTTTTACGTCCCGTTGAGAAATTTTCACCCATATTGAGACGTCACCAGCTGTAGGTGAAGTACCACAATTTTAGACCTGTGCTTAGCGTCCAGGGCCGCAGCAGTGAGGGTTCTTTAACGTGCCTACAACAGTGTATATATATATATATATATATATATATATATATATATATATATATATATGTGTGTGTGTGTGTGTGTGTGTGTGTGTGTGTGTGTGTGTATACGTATATATATATGTGATGTGTGTGTGTGTATATATATATATATATATATATATATATATATATATATATATATATATATATATATATATATATATATCGTGGATTGGGGGGGGGGGTGTACGCAAATTTTAATTTGATAATATGCTCACAATAAGTAGCAGTGTGGGGACGGATGTAGGGGTAATAATTAGTCCCCTACCGGCTTCATTGTAAAATTGAATGATATACCGATATTGATAAATTTACAAAATGTAATACAGTATTCATCTTTCATTTTGATTCCTAATCTCTTTAAAATTGCATAACTTATGATATATCTATCTATCTATCTATATACGTCACGTGTAGGGAAGCAACTTTAGAGTAATTATATGCAAAACTATATATGTATATTCCTGATTTTTCTGCATAATCTCTTTACCTATGAAAATTCAATATTTTTAATCACCCCCCCCCCCCCCCCCCCCCTGAATCTGCAGTTCAAAGTTATAAAAGATCACAAACAGAATCTAAGGCTGTCTACCTTCTCTAGATCCATTCGGTACAGACCTAGATATGTTTCATAGTTACAATGTAGAGAGATCGTAATTATTCCTACACCCCGTTAAGGATAAATCTGAAACATTGAAAAGTAAATATAAGTATGAATTTAGATAACTACGAATCAAATCAAAAGATGCAGGATAAAGTAATTATCTTTCATCAGATACCTGGCAGAGAAGATATCTATTCTATGTATATGCCGTTACGTATATATGGATGTATAAGTGCAACTTCCCCCTTCTCAAGTTCATTGTTGGAACCGAAAAGGTACCATTACGAAATTGTTCAAGTGCGACTTAATGAATAGCAACTCTCTAGAAATAGGAGATACGAATAGTGATATAGAATGAAAGTAGCAATTTCTTGAGGAAATTCAAATTGATCATTTTGTTGATACGAAAGTTTTCCATTTAAAACTATTTAAAGGGCATTCAACTGAGGTGAAATTTGGTGATTGACTTTTGTAAGTTTATAGATATTGATGTAATCCCATTTGTATACTCTGATTATTTTGTGGCCGTGGAAATCGCATGCCTTTTTTATGGCCGTGGGGTTTTTTTTGTTTGTTTTTTTTGTTTTTGTTTTTTTTTAAGCTGTGAGCGGGGCCGAGTGGTTAGAGCATTGCGCTCAAAATCATAAAGCCTCTCCCCTCTAGTCGATGCGGGTTCAATTCTCGCTCTCGCCGATATATGTGAGAACGTTTGCCAGTTTACTTTCGGAAGGTCGGTAGTCTCTTCCCGGGTACAATGTATCTGGGTTCTCTCCTCCACCTGCAAAAACTGAACGCCACCAGACAACTGAAAAATTATTGAATGTGGCGAAAAACAACAATCAATCAATTTTATGGCCGTGGAAATCGCACTCCTTGATGCATGATGTAATAAATCTCGGCTGAGATTCAGCTCGGCTGGATATTTAGACTGACCCCTTTCTAAGTCCAAATATCCAGCTAAGCTGAATCTCAGCCAAGGTTAAATTTGACGGAAGTACTACTAGTCTGCTATTAAAAAACTGTAAAGATGGTACAGAACTGTAAGTTTATTTTGTATAATATGGTGTTTATATGACTTGTTTTCTCTTGGTAGTATTTGTAGCCAGAATTGTATAAGTTTACGGAGTTTTGTTGGAAAATAATGACACTACATATAAGTAGGCTATGGCACACAATGTTCTTGGGTTTTCTGGTTCTACCTGGTAATGGCCACAATCACCTATTTTATTATTTTGCCATAGAAAATTACAAATAAAAACTTCAAATTTTTAAGTCCTCAACATTTTTGGACACCTGCTCCCTGCAGGTGTTTTGCCTGATAACAATGTGTCAAAAAAGATTGCAACACTGACTATTGCTTTATATTTTGTAATTGCAATTTCATTATGATGCTATATGCATGTCTGTAAGTAAAAATGAATAATAAAGATGTAGTTCGACTATTATGGTGTGGCAGTGACATGAAATCAATTTTGTTAGATATATATACCTCAGATGGTAATCCTGTGGGGATTTGGGTTGTTAGAACAGATCCTCAGCACCCCTAGCTTGTCGTAAGAGGCGACTAAATGGGGCGGTCCTTCGGATGAGACCGCAAAAACTGAGGCCCTGTGTGACAGCAGGTGTGGCACATTAAAGATCCCTCCCTGCTCAAAGGCCATGAGCACCAAGCATAGGCCTAAATTTTGCAGCCCTTTCCTGGCAATGGTGACGTCTCCATATGAGTGAAAGATTCTCGAGCGGGACGTTAAACAATATATAATCAATCAAATGATAATAATCTTGACAATTCTTTTCATTACTAACATTAAAAGTAATAATGCATGATCTTTATGTAATGAATTGATATTCTGTACTGGTTTATAGAACACAGCAAACTCTGATAGTAAGTATTTTTGTCCTTCAGAAAAATACAGTAAATTTCAGTGGCCAAGGGCTGGTCATGTGCAGGGAGACAATTCATAATGTCTCCCTCATGTGCAGGTTGACAACTGTGTTGTCTCCCTTCAGATGATAAATTGCAATGGCACAAGTGAAATAATTCTATTAAGAGTTATTTTAAAATATGCAGGATCTTTAATCAATAAATTCGAATAGTGATGTCAGCGTCAACATTAACGGTCACAAATAACAATTGAGAAGATAGATATCCCCATTCTAATGCAATTTTGCATTATGCTTGATGGTTACTTCTTAGTTTTATGAAATACATTACAAAATATTTATGCTTCATGTTATGTTTTTGCATTATTTTATTATGATGTCACAATCGAAAGCTTTCTGTCTCATTGTTAATGCTCATTTAACAAACCTCAGTCTTTTGTAGTGTTTAACATACACATCTGATAAATGCATGACATTAAGTATAAAACAAAAAAGTGCATGTAAGTGAGGGTAACATTGATTTAACCCCTTGAAAACCAAACTTATTTGAATTTTCTGCAGAAAAGTTGTAACAATTTTTTTTATGTTTTAAAGAACAAATATGGACTAAGTCCATAAATATTTGATATGTTTTTTACTCTCAGATTCTTCAGGATAATAAAACTATGATGGACTGTTCAGCAAGGAGACATCACAATTTACCAGATCTCGGTAGGGTTATCACCCTTGCATGCACAGGCACTCACGGGTGATAACCCTACTGAGACCTGATAATTTGTGATGTCTCCCTGTTAAACAGTCCATAATTGTATATTAACAGTAGTAGATGCTATAAAATAAATCCAATATTTTAATTTTGTACTTGCAGCAAAACACAATAAAGGTTATATAATTCTGGTTCTATATATCATGTGTAGATGATGAATATGATAAAATAATTCATATGAACATGGTAATAAAGCTCTATAGTTCTTTTAATACAGTTCTTGATTGTTCATCAATTAGTATTGGCAGCTTTGGTGAGTCTGGTATGATCTCTAGTGGTCAGCCAGAAGATTCAGGGGAACCATGTTCCTTAGTCTAGTACATTGTATTTTCTCCACATTTGATTTGGTGCTGTTGACCAACCCTGGAACTGAGTCGTCACTAACAAATGAAAATGCCTGCCAGTAAATAAAGATCCCGGGTTGTGTGTAAAACTGATTGTGTTTCCAATGCTATACCCTCGTTAATTTACTGTAAACAGTCTAGATGGTATTTTGTCAAGTTGAAAGATCAGTGCTTTTATCGAAGATTAATAGCAACTTTAAAAGTTCATCAAAATTAATGGTCCAGAATTTAAAATGTTTTGAGGACTCCATCATTATAACCTTTGATGCTTCTTTTGCAGATGTAACTTGAAAAAAAAAGATGTCTGGGGGTTCCAGTGATATCCTTAAATTAGATCTGTATGAAATCCTTGGTGTAAAAGAGGATGCCACTGAAAAAGAGGTAGGCATCTACTGGTTTAGTAACACTGAACTTGGTTCTAATCATATTATGGATGTAACGCAACTTACACATTTCTGATGAAAACTTACTACAGGTAGATGTATTAGAGAGAATCTCTTCATTAAAATTTCTATTCATTGCCGTAAAATAACAAATATGAATGTTCTTGGTTTCCAGATATTGAAATCTTACAGAAAGCAGGCTTTGAAATGTCATCCAGATAAAAACCCAGATGATCCAAAAGCAGGTATAAAGTATAAAGATGACTTGAAAAGATAAGTCACGTTGATATGTATTAATTTGAAAGTTTTAGAAGGTTATAAGTATACGCAGTGAAAGTTTTATAACATTGAAAGTACACCTATACATATTGTTCAACAAATACTTTATGAATATAGAAAGTGTGCATACAAATTGAAGAAGTTCATGGTCTTTATAACGATCTAATTTGTTGGTACAAATCAGAATTAAAAGAAATATTTTTGAAATTTTAGCTGAACTGTTTCACCAGCTGGCCAAAGCACTTGAAATATTAACAGACGCTGCTGCAAGGGTAAGAAATTTACACACTTTTACACTTTTGTGTAGATAATGCCATTTATTATTGCAATATATTTTTAGATACATTTTTAAAGTAATGCTTTTTCGACCAGTATGAGAAAATGATTAGCCGTGCACAACTTGCTTTTACATATGAATCCTCCACCGTTTTTCATTAACATACATACTCATTATATATACATCTAAAATTATATTATGAATTTTGAATAACTGGCAAACATTCCTTTTATTATGTAGGCAGCATATGATAAAGCACAAAAAGCCAAAAAAGCAACAGAGGCTCGGCACAAGGAACTTGACAGCAAGCGCAAAAAGTTGAAAGAAGGTGAGTGAACTGAACCAAATGTTACAGGTATAGATTTGCAAATAATACTAAACACTATACAAATTGAATAATGCATGTAATGATGATTTGTCCTTAGAATGTTTCATGTTATTTGCACAAAAGATGTTAAAAAAAATAATAATCCTGTCAATTCCTTATATTACACCAATACTTGATATTATGAAGTGACTTGTAGTCATCAGGTCTTGAGAATATGAATGTGTGAGACAGTAATTTTATTTTGCAAGTGATTCTTTTTGCAAAATTCTGCAAAAATAAATTCCTCATGTATATTTAAGAGTATACAATAACTTAATTCTTAAATTTACATTTTCTCAGTAAAATGCTTTGACAGTTTAAAATTTACAGCTTACTCAGTACATATATGTGAAAACAGCTGGCCCAGGTTACTCGTAAATTCATTCTACAACATGAATACTGTCTGTACTGTGTTAAGTCCCTGGCAGAAAATGTTGACAAGCAGGGTCTGTTGTATTGTGGAACAAAACACAAAGCTTGCAATTTATGAGAAAATACAGTGGAATGTAAATATCTCAATTTTGGTTTGTTTATTTCTTTTATGTCCCATTGAGAAATTTTCATTCATAGCAAGATTTCACCAGCTAAAGGTGAAGTGCTGTAAATTTAGACCTATGCATGGTACTAAAGGCTGTAGCAGTGAGGGGTGCTTTATTGTGCCACAGCCTATGACAACTAAGGACCTCATAAGGTCCCATCTGAAACACCTGCAACTCACACTTTCTAAATGTCATGGCACAAATGGGGCTCAACCCCACAATCTTCCGGTCACAAAATGAATGCTGTAATCACTTAGAGATAATTATTATGGCAATAGCATTTAGGTGAATTGTAAATGTCAGAAGAAAAATGTCTAACATGCATATTCTTATTGTTTCTTTAGATCTTGAGGGTAGAGAGAAATCTGCAAATATCAGAACAGAAACAGATTTGATATTGAAAAGAAACCTACAAGCCGAGGTATGTATACAGAAGAGGTCAGCTATACAGTACCATCAAAGGGGCATGGACTGGATTTTGGTGAAAAATCTACTGAGATATTCAGTTAATATGAAAGTACTTGATAATATGGAAGTACTTGATATGTGTAAAACATAGCAACAAACCCATATTTCAAGATGTCTTTGGGACAACTAAACTTTTATTTTAAAAACCAGACAAAAGCCTCAATATGTGACTCAACTATCAACATAATGCCAGAGTTGACAGTTTCAGTGAAAAAAGCTTAAGCAATAAAAATATTCGTTACTTTTCCCTTTGTACATGTACCCTGAATTGATTTATCATGAACTCATGTCAAAGTGTTGATGTTTTTTTTGATGGTGTCCTTACCTTTGCATTTGGTTTCTTGGCTGGTGACAAGCATTTGCTAACAGTGCCTGAAACACACACACATTTGTTTCATGCTGGATATAAACTAATACCATTGTTAGAAACACAATTTTGAGAGCTGTGGTTTGTGTACATATTTTTAATCACTTATTTGTGAAAGGTCTTTATTTCTAAAACAACTTAATTTCAAGTGATCAAAAATTGTGTCCATGCCTCTTTAATGCTATACTTCAGAATTCAATATATCCATTTAATTTACTGGAACATAGTTTCTTCCTTATGCAAAGCTTTATTCAGGCTACATTAGATTTAAAGTTAATGATATACCTAAATCGCTGTCATAAGCCACAGGTTATGTGTCCTTACTAGTTTAAAAATAGACACGTTACCCATGGCTTGGATGATGTATCTGTATAATTCTGAGCTTTGTGATTTGTTGACATCCAATAAGCTAAAGAAATGAGAACGTTACATTCACCTCCAAGTGCCTTCAAAGTGAATATAACTTTTGATTTTTCTAACATTGGATCAAATATGAATTGGGACTTTCCAGTTTGATGCAGTTGGTTATCTGTTTGGTTGTCAAATGAAAAATCTTGCCTCAAATCACTTTTGGGTAGGTCTTGCACTATAAATGTTATAAAGTTGGCTGATCAGCTATTGTATGGTAAGCTCTAGTCCAGTTTCAATGTTTTAAATTATTCAATCATATAATAACAACCAATCATAACTAATCATATAATTACCAATCATATAATAACCAATCATATACATGTAATAACCAATCATAATAACCAATCATATAATAACCAATCATATAATTACCAATCATATAATAAACAATCATATAATAAACAATCATATAATAACAACCAATCATAACTAATCATATAATTACCAATCATATAATTACCAATCATATAATAACCAATCATATAATAAACAATCATATAATTACCAATCATATAATAACCAATCATATAATAACCAATCATATAATAACCAATCATATAATAAACAATCATATAATTACCAATCATATAATAACCAATCATATAATTACCAATCATATAATAACCAATCATATAATAAACAATCATATAATAACCAATCATATAATAAACAATCATATAATAAACAATCATATAATAAACAACTCATGTCTAATCACTCTTGACTAGGTCTTACACTCTATCTGTAAACAAAGATAGCATACCAGGTATCGTTTCATAGGAAGCTCTAGTAGCTAGTCTCAATTTTGTTATTTAAAATTAATCATGTAATAAAATAATTATGGACATTTTCTCCCTCAATACAATAGCTACCCCCAAAGTACAATATTCACCTCACCTTCTGGGTACAGTGAATATCATACTTCTTAGGTGGCTAAAGCATTATATTGGCCTCAAAATGTCAATTGCACAGTATTTTCCCACTGATATGTATGTATGGATAACATAACACCTTGTAATGAATTTTCAGATTGATAGATTACGTAAAGAAGGTTCTCAGCTTTTGGAGCAAGAGCAGGAAAGACTGAAGGAAGAAATTAGGGAAGGTCAGAAAAGATTGGAACCAGAGGAAGAGAAAGATGATGTTAATAGTATTCCTAACACACCAAAACTAAAGGTAAGTAGTAATGAAGAGAACTGTAAGGTATTCCTGATACATAAAAAACTAAAGGTAAGTAGTAATGAAGAGAACTGTAAGGTATTCCTGATACATCAAAAACTAAAGGTAAGTAGTAATGAAGAGAACTGTAAGGTACATAAAAAACAAAGGGGTGTTGTAAGTTCAATACAATGAAACACATGTTATTGGAATGTTAATTGATCATTCGGAATGTTAGTTGATCACTCTAAATGTTAGTTGATCATTCTGAATGTTAATTGATCATTCAGAATGTTAGTTGATAACTCTGAACTTCATTTATAAAGGTAAACTCCCAGTATGTCTGACAAATTAACAAACCAAGATCATGTTTAGATAAACTGTAATTCCAAAAAAGGTTATCTCTTTCTTCTGTACCTCAGTGAAATATAATTTTTTTTTTCAAAGCAATTCTTGGAAGTGGAGACAGTTAGAGTTGCATTGTCTCTTTATCACTTGTTTTATGACTGGAAAAGTTATATGTAATAAAGGCAAAGAAAGATAACTTTTCATAGTTTAGTCCTTGTATTT
The DNA here is from genome assembly GCA_024699665.1 of Ostrea denselamellosa. Classification (NCBI taxonomy): domain Eukaryota; kingdom Metazoa; phylum Mollusca; class Bivalvia; order Ostreida; family Ostreidae; genus Ostrea; species Ostrea denselamellosa. Next base: position 4,356,567 of record JAMZEH010000010.1, on the reverse strand, counting down.
GTCAGGTGAAATGGAAGTGTAAAAAGAATGATGAAACAAATGGAGGATATAACCCTGAAATTCTGACAAATCTTTTCAATAAGGTAAAATAAAAATATTTAAGTGATAATGAATAGATGAATGGAGGATATGGCTTGCATGCAAAGATGTTTTTGTTTTTCCTTATAATTATGTTTAAACACCTACAAAATAAAATTGTTTATATTTGAATATTATTTTGCTAGTGGCCTAGCATCAAAACCTGTCATTATACAAAGTTCAAACATTATGGATCTGATCTATATAAACATTCTGATAGATATTTTTGATTGTATAGATGTAGTTTTGTTTGACTCCTATTCTGGTGATTTTGTATCTCCTCTTTCCTAGTATGGAGATATCCTGAATCTTATTATGTCCAAGAAAAAAGGAGGAAGTGCCATTGTAGAGTTTGCTTCCTGGAAAGATGCAGTAAGTAAATGAATTATAAAGGGAAAGATGCAATAATTAAATGGATAATAAATGGACATATATAAATGGACAGATGCAGTAAGTAAATGAATTATAAAGGGAAAGATGCAATAATTAAATGGATAATAAATGGACATATATAAATGGACAGATGCAGTAAGTAAATGAATTATAAAGGGAAAGATGCAATAATTAAATGGATAATAAATGGACATATATAAATGGACATATGCAGTAAGTAAATGAATTATAAAGGGAAAGATGCAATAATTAAATGGATAATAAATGGACATATATAAATGGACAGATGCAGTAAGTAAATGAATTATAAAGGGAAAGATGCAATAATTAAATGGATAATAAATGGACATATATAAATGGACAGATGCAGTAAGTAAATGAATTATAAAGGGAAAGATGCAATAATTAAATGGATAATAAATGGACATATATAAATGGACAGATGCAGTAAGTAAATGAATTATAAAGGGAAAGATGCAATAATTAAATGGATAATAAATGGACATATATAAATGGACATATGCAGTAAGTAAATGAATTATAAAGGGAAAGATGCAATAATTAAATGGATAATAAATGGACATATATAAATGGACAGATGCAGTAAGTAAATGAATTATAAAGGGAAAGATGCAATAATTAAATGGATAATAAATGGACATATATAAATGGACAGATGCAGTAATGAAATGGATGATAAATGGACAGACGCAGTAATGAAATGGATGATAAATGAACAGACGCAGTAGTGAAATGGATGATAAATGAACAGACGCAGTAGTGAAATGAATGATAAATGAACAGACGCAGTAGTGAAATGGATGATAAATGAACAGACGCAGTAATGAAATGGATGATAAATGAACAGACGCAGTAGTGAAATGGATGATAAATGAACAGACGCAGTAGTGAAATGGATGATAAATGAACAGATGCAGTAGTCAACAATGAAAAGGATGATAAATGAACAGATGTGTTAAATAAGTGGACACATTTAGAAAGTAAATGGACAGATTTCATAAGTATATTGGACTGATGAATGTTATGATAAGTGTTATACCTTTTATGCATTAAAGTACAGGGTATTAAAACCATCTAGTTATATAAAGCCTTTTGAAAATGAAATATACCCATATTTCTCTTGGTACAATTTTTCTTTTGATATCAAAACTCAAATCCATAGGAAAATGCCAAAGAACTAGAGAAAGGTTTACTGAGCAATCCTCTAACATTGTCATGGATAGAGCCTCCTCCAGAGAGATCTTGCTTGTCAGGAGACTCGCACACACACCCAGGGTCACAACATGCAGCTGCCAGTTTCACAAGTGTGAGTATCCATGTGCACAGTGGAACTTAAAATTTACAAATTTTAATTAAACTGAAACACACAAATATCCAGTTCCATATGCTTAGAGAGTTTAATATCCATTTATATGGAGTTTGTAATTTTTATGCCCTCAATATAAAAGTTCAAAATAGTCTTGGCATATTGTTTTTGGTGTGTTTATCTCTTGATCTGTTTGCAATCTTAACCTTGGTCATAACTTTTAAGCTATGGTATACAAGACTGAAACTCCATATTTCATGAACTGAAAGGTCAAAGTCAGCACTGAAGGTCAATGTCATTCATGAAGGCTGAGGTCAAGTTTTCCCAAACTGAAGATAGCCCTGTTAAGGGGATTACATTTTACAAATGCACATTGTATTACATGTACATTGTTTATCTTTGAGTAAGAATGAGTTTTGACTGTATTTGATAAAACTGGTTTTAGTCATATTTGACAATAATTATTTATTATGATATGATAAACACAAACACAATGCTTCTTTATTTTCCAACAGCTAACACTTTTTGTCTTGTTAATTAAAGAATGACTTCTCATCCTACACTGCAAGTGCCACATCAAGTACGCGAGACTTTGAGAGTTTAGTCTTACACAAACTCAGGCAGGCAGAGGAGAGGAAGAGATTGATTGAAGAAATGCAGAAAGAAGATGAAGAGAGATGATCACAGAGTCTTCTAGTCAACTAACACACTGCTAGCTAACAAACATAAAGATTGACATGTTAACATGAAAGAGAAAATGTTTAATTATGTATTACAAAGTGAAAGTTGGCATTGAAATGAACTAAAGTCAACTGGTGACACTACTGTGTGGTTTTATGTTTGTTTGGATCGTATGATTCGTCTGAGAATTTTTCCACTGGGTGATTTGGGAATTTCATTAGTAAAAAACACACCTCCCCGTAATCTTCTGTAGGGTGCCACTTGTTCTGTGGAGTGAAAATTGATATAATTTATTTTAGTTCGATAATGTCGATGCTGTCAATGTAAGAAGTACATGGCATCTAAAGATAAATATTTTATATTTTATGAATACTATTACTGTAAATGACATGAAAAAATTATTTAGAATATTGATAAAAACCCAGTACACTTATTTGTCAATTGGTTTAGAATTTTGTCTTGTCATTGAAGATACTATTGGAAAAAAAAAATTAAAAATGCAGAATCATACCATTGACATAATTGATGAGCATTTCTTTGGACACAGGGGATGAAGGGATGACATATGCCCTGGGAACCTCCCCGTAAATTCCAGCTGGTTCACCAATGACTGCCACTTCTCTTACACAGGGATGGGTCATCAGTATGTTCTCCAGATAGGCCGGGGCAATCTGGTTCAAATTAAACATGTCATGTCATTTGATATTGATAGATTTTTTCTTTCTTTTTTTTTTAATTAATGGTGTGAGAAAAATTCTTTTATAATGAATGACGTGAGTGTCGTTGTTGAAGATGAATGGATACCTGATATCCTTTGTATTTGATGATGTCTTTTATCCTGTCGACAACAAAGTAATTTCCATCTTTGTCAAAGTAACCAACATCACCTGTGATAGACACAGAAGTTGAGAAGTGTGCAATCTAATCTGGAGGATAAATGAGCAGAACAAAAGGATGTGCTCACCAGTTTTATACCATCCGTCCGTTGTGATGGCGCTCTGTGTTGATTGTGGTTGCCCGATGTAGCCTTTCATGACCTGTGGACCTCTGACCCAAATTTCTCCATGTTCTCCCGAAGTCATGACATCGATTCCTGAATCGGGATCAACTAGCTTGAACAAGAGAAGAAATTTGTTATTTTTATCGTGCATTTACTATTAAACTTTGCTGGGTTTGGCTGGGGGGGGGGGGGGGGGGGTGGGGGGTGGGGGGCTCTAACTCCGCCACTAATCTTGCATGTACGTGTACCTTTGCCACAGTGGCGGGAATTGGTTGACCAATGGATCCATATCGTTTGTTCCCAGGTGGGTCCATTATTACAGCTGGACTGGTCTCCGACATTCCGTATCCTACAGAAGGAATAACGCACGCGTATTAAAATCAAGAACTGCCAGGTCCATTGAGTTTCTTTCATTGCATTTAATTTTGTGTATTTTGCAGTATTTGATCGACATCTTAATAAATAAATCTGTATGGGTACGGGAGATGACACATCAAGTTGAGCAATAACTCTCCAGGGCTGGTCGTGTGCAAAATTAGTCAAAAGTAGGTGAGACTGTTGTACTGAAAGTCTTTAATGTTTTACAGTGAGTTACGGCATCGGTTAAAGAATTCCAATCAGAAATGGTGCGCGGAAAAAATGAATGTTTGAAAATGTCACTGTTACAGGTAGATTTGAGTATTAGAAGTTTGGAATGTCTTTTTCTAGACGTACGAGGGTTAAGTACAATATGTGGTTCAACAAGGATAGCTATTAGGCCATGGGTGATCTTAATTGAAGGCAAAGTGGCTGGTCTCTTCAGCGTTCAGGAAGTGGTGTGTGTGTGGGGGGGGGGGGGGGGGGGGGGGGTTACATATACTGGGTGCCGATTGGAGATATGTACCTTGTCTGATGCCGTCTAATTTCAATCGTTCTACCATTTTCTCCGTTAGTTCCTTGCCCAGAGTTGAGGCTCCACTGTATGGATCGCGGAGACTAGACAAATCGTACTTATCTACCATCGGGTCATTGGCCAGAAAGTTGACCACTGGTGGAGCAAGCAGCGAAGATGTTCCCTGTAATTCAGATTTCCACTATATAATGTATGATTACTTTTAAATAACAAGACTAATCTACTTTCTACATAGTTAATAAAGCGATGTACCCTATATTTTTGTACAGAGTTGAGAAATTCCTCTGGAACATATTTAGGGAGGATGACGACAGTGGCGCCTTGTGCCAGTGGATTCAATAACCCCATCATCAGGCCAGCTATATGTACCATAGGCAACATTGTAATCACAATGTCATTACCAGAGTCTAATGGTAAAACTGTACGATGTCTGAAAAGTCGAAATAGTAAATTGCTCTTGGCAAAACCAAAAAAATGAATAAATTGAAAAACCAACAACAATGCTGTTTTATGAAACAAATTTCCGTTAGATCCGTGGTAAGCTGTAATTTTAGTTCGAACATTAAATGATATCTTGTACATGTGTAAATATGTACCTTATTTGACTGAGCTGCGCAGTCAGATTACCGTGTGTGAGTTCTACTCCTTTAGGTAACCCTGTTGTTCCACTGGAAAATGGCATCAGAGCTATATCATCATCCCTGGTTTCATTGTCAAGGAAAGCGCACCTGTCGACATGGATTGAATTTGGAAGCAGAGATGAAAATTTCCCCTCGCCAATATGAAATACGTGCTGCAATTATACGGATACGGTATATTTTAATCTTTTGAAATGTGAATTATATATGTGTGCACTTCATGAAAGTCGACGTCATCAGTTTTACTACCTTGCCATGACTGGTCGATGCAAGTGCTTGTTGACATTTGATAAATGTGTCCTCGGTGGCGAATATAAATTTCGCTTTTGAAATCTCTAATTGGTCTGTCAATTCCCCTATGTCAATAAAGTAAAGCATGATTAAGTCAGAACATGAGAGTAACAATCAATAATCGAATTAATTTCAATTGCCCATTAATTTTGTTTGATCTGATATGAACCATGCCTTACAGTAATAATTCGATTATGATTCATGTTAAATATGCTTTATGATAAAAAATTTACGTGATGTAAGTTGTCCATTTGCAATGGTAACGGCGGCACCAATGCCAGTTGCAGCCAAAAACACGTGAGCGAATTCTGCTGTGTTTGATCCACAGATGCACACAACTTCACCCTTTCTTATACCCGACTTCTGGAAAAATTCTGCATATCTGATGACGTCATATTCCAACTCGCTGTAAGAGATCGTTTTACCTGATTGCCCGTCAACCTGGAAGATAGATGCTGTTTTTGTTATTTAAATCCACTACTATAACGAAAATCAGACTTTTCATATTTTGAGTTTCAGATATTAATGATGGATAACTACAATGCTTCTTTAATATAGATAGGAAAAGGAAATATTGATGTCTTGTGATCAGTCGTCCAAAACACTACTTTGTTAAACACCACTCTGATTCCACGCACAAGTACTCTGAAGCTGATATTAAAAGATGCTGGAATTCCTCATTGACAATGTCTCCGTAGTCTTTGGTGATCAGGTCTTCTGACTGTGTTGGAATCCCCATGCCCTTTATCAGCTGACCTGTTTTTATATTCTTACGAGGCAGAATTTGTTCAAAAGCTTCAACATGAGAAGAAAAAAATCTCTTGCTGTGGCCTTCAGCTAGACAACCGACGACGTTTTATCTAAATCAGCAATAATTATTTTTATTCATATCTTGATTCGATATACCCAGTGAACTCGAAATAAAGGACACCACAGAATCTTTCACACCTGCTTCATACTTGGATATTTTATTGAACATAGATGTTAACAGTAAACTAACACTTAAACTTTATGACAAACAGAATGATTTGAGCTTCTCCGTTGTCAACTTCTCATATTTATGTAGCAATATTCCATTGCATATGGTGTTTATGTTTCTCAACTGATTCGATACGCAAGTGCTTGTTCTGCATATGGTCAGTTTTTAAATCGAGACAGGCTGCTGACAAATAAGTTGATGTTACAGGGGTTTCAAAGGTCTCGTTTCTATGGTCGTCATAGCGATCTAGTTTACCAGTACAACCTGACTTTGGGTCAAATGCAGTCTGACTTGTTTCATACCAATTGTAAGATCGTTCTTTACACACTGATTTTGACTACAGACTACTGTGTTATCTGATCAAGATATAGGGATCACGGCGGATGTGACCGGTCGACAGGGGATATATACTCCTCATAGATACCTGATCCCACCTCTGTTATTTCCAGGGGTCCGTGTTTGCCCTATCTTATTTTGTAATATTTATATCAGTTATGAAATTGATCACTGTGTTTTACCTTCACCTTTTCGTGCTATACTTGTCTTAGAGTGTAATCAAGAATATACTCTCAGTCTGTAACCAAACATTACAAATAAACAAACAAAATTAAGAGACATAACTAAAGACATTGAAAAGAAGAACATGGACTTTCTTAAGCAGTACTTTGATTTTATCCATCAACTCACCAAGGCAGTTCTGTTGGAAAACTTTCCAAAATCTTTCAGTATTAGTTCCGCCACATTCGAACAAGGAATTTCTACTGAGAACCGAGAGGCGTGCAAACATCGCTTCCAAAGTGCCTGATCGTTTAAATACTTCGCCACACAAAGAAATTGCCTTAACCTACGTAATGAGTGCATTTTATTTTCACACAAATAAAGTAGCAATGAGAGGAGATAAGACACATTTCGGAATTCATGGTATCAAGTTTAGTGTTATCTACTAATAATATTCATCAGAAGTGTTCAACTATCTCAATCTACGTCTACAGCTACCGAATGATTAAATGTGTTTTTGTGGATCTCTTTGGAAATAAATATCCAAACAATAATCATATACTTCATTGTAGACACTAATTTTAGTTAGTTTGTGCTGTTTTCGTTCGGTTGTTTATATTTACATGTATTTAGCCCCTTGGTCCCAAAGATAGGACGCGTTGTCTAAAAAAGTGAAAAGTTTTATTGTTCCTGTCGTTGGATCATTTCAGTGCTTTACATAATAGCAGAATTTTTTTTTTTTACTAAATTCAACAGACTTAGTGTCGAAAATGGACTTATTTGACTGTAGTCCCACATTGCGACTATCAGACAGTAAAAGATCATATGATATAGGGTTTGTAGTTTGAATGATCTGAATTATGATAAAAGCTCAAGTCTGCATATCATGTTTAGAAAAAGAAATGAATATGTATTCTCAGTCATTACATAATTAACAAATTGCTGTATCAATAGCATGATCTTTTAAAAAAGTCTGCATTCAGATTACTTGCATTGTTTCTTAATTGACAGTGTATAATATTGCACTTCCGTTCCTCGTAATGGCACCATTCATTAAATTGCTTTTATTATAAAAACCTCCAAATTTGTATCTTTCTTTATGAGAAAGCTCTCAGAATTAATTTTGTAGCAACGTAACATTCCATAATTTGACCACTGAAGGAAAAACACTTATCATTTAGGACGTGGTTATAACTGTGTTGGCCACTTCTAAAACGGGATTAAAATACTAAATAAATTTTGGCAAGGTTTTTGCGATTTATCTTGAATTTTAATATGTATAGCCTCCTTGAATCTTTTCCTTATATTGTTGATTTTACAGAGTTTTCAATAGTCTCGTTTGAAATCAACATTTCATAATTCCATGGTCTGTATACCTGTCGTTAGGTTGAATGCTGTCTGACGTACTTCATACCAATTGGTAGGTCGTTCTTTACATACTAATTTTGACTACGGATTAATCCGTTTATCTGATGAAGATAGAGGGCTCACAGCGGGTGTGAACGGTCAACAGGGTATGCTTACTCCCTCTAAGCACCTAATACCACCTCTGGTGTGTCCAGGGGTCCGTGTTTGCCTTTCTCTAAATTTTATATTCTATTTGGAATTTATGTGATCAATCACTGTTAGCTATTTCTACTATTGAGACCACCACATATCTGTATATATATATATATATATATATATACATATACACACTCTCTCGATCGATCGATCGATCGATCGAGAGAGAGAGAGAGAGAGAGAGACTGGGTTTAGATATCATTTGTATGTTTGTGAGTGAATCTATAGTTTTAGATATGTCATTATTTGAAATAATTATCGTCATCAGCAATAGACGAATGTTATCTGAAATATTGTTACATACTAGTATGTATTATTTACTAAAAATAAGAATGGCCAAAAAACAATCTTGCAGTACGCTGTCGTTATTTACTATTTCATAATGTGATGTATAACCACACAACACGACTCTTTGCTTCCTAACAAGTATCGTTCAATCCAAAATATGATGTTTTCCTAAATACATAACTTTTTGATTTACTCAAGAGATCTTTTCCCCATTCTTTATTAAATGTATTGTAAATCTTCATCTGTGCTGAGTTTGAGATAATAGTTTAGTAATCTAGTTGGTTAACAGTAGCACGTATTATGTGATTTTTTTTTATTTAAGATAAAGTGCTAGATCAAATTCACGTATCTTAGTGGTTTACTACTTTCGAAATTCAAGGAGACATTCTATCTGTACTTTACTACTTTCAAAATTCAAGGGGATATTCCGTCTGTACTGCTTTGTTTTGTGTTAATGATAATTTGTAATTAGTCCGATACTCCCTGAACAATTCTAATAGATAATCTGCAATATCTTCAGATGCGTCAGGTCCATGTAGTGATAAATGTATGTGGTGGGTTCCCCTTTTTTGTTTTGTATGTTTTGATTTGTTTTTGCTTTCGTTTGTTTGTTTTGATGTGTCCCCCCCCCCCCCCCCCCCCAAAAAAAAAATATTTGTTACCTTCGCAAAATATTCAGTACCTTGACTTTGTGAAGTGGAAATATTTGTCCTAGAATTTTTAAGACATAATTAGAAGAATGCCAAAGTCTAATAGTCAAACTTCTGGAAAGACCTTATAATTATGCGTCATCAACTGGTCAGAGTCCAGGGGAAATATCCAGTATGCAATTAAGAAGGACTATCTCAAAATTGGGTGTAGTCTTCAGTCAAAATACCCTAGACAAGCTAAATCTCGCCGAGACAAATATACATATATCAACAATGTGGCATGACCCTGAACTATGTATGAATTGTCCAGGCCACAAGTTTGTAATGAATGACCATCAGAAGAATTGTGGACCTCCATGCTTTTTGTTGCGTTTAGATCCGTACTCCGGTGACCGTTTATAGAAACAACTGAGTCAGAGATATGGAGACAGGTAAATGTGCTGGCTTTCAAAACGATAAGAATAGTTTCATCGGTTCCTTACCTTTACTTGCAGTTACATTCACGAGTAAAACAATAACGCTATATGTACATGTATGTACAGCTCCAATCTTCTACGTAAAATGATCTGTTTATTCAGAAATGCTACGTAAAATAAAGTAAATACGACAGTAATGATTTCCAAAAATTGATTGATTTTGATTTCTATCAATGTGTTTGCATTCCAATTAAGACATAATGAGGCCCAATAATTCACCGTGAGTACACGGTATTGATCCGCCTGTCAGGCGCTGAAGTACGTGTATTATACATTCTTATTGATGAAAACCAGTGAACCCAATGCGGGAATATGCAACGCATCACAGCGCCAATAACATCTTTAAACCTTGAGAGGACGTATTGAAGTACTCAATAACAAATTTCGTCATAAGCAGATTTGCTATGAAATAAACCATGTTGACATAGTTGTAAAATACAGATCATTGACATTTTTTCAATTCAAAGATAACTTCAAAAAGAATGCAGGAGAAAAATAAATCCGCCAGTGTATTAAAGAAAAACGTGACAGAATAGACTGAAAAATTAGAAATCATTATTCAATGTATGTACGATGACGAGACACGGTGGTGGGTATTTAAAAGAGACAATAGCTTATGTACACGGGTTCAGTTCTCAGCGAAACTTCATTTAAAGTCCTTACAACAGAAGCAACTGTTATAAAAATAAAACAGGAGCGTAGTGGACCCGCGGGCAGCGCCTCTAATATTATGGTTCACATAACCATCATGGAGATAGCGATACGTTTCTGTATAGGTGAGTAGAAAGTAAATAAAATATATATTTTTTTCTATTTTTTACCAACAATTCTTTTTTGTTGAAACAATTCATTTTCAAATGGTCTTTAACCTATTTTTAAATGGTCTTTAAATTTAAAAGATCAATAAAACTTTCTAATAATTAACCTCAATACAAATATACTGCAACTGTGTAATTAAAATTCAGACGCCATAATGACAGGGATGGGGGTGTGGGGGTGGGGGTGGTGGGGATGAAGTGTTGACTAAAGAAAAAAAATGGTGATCATCCTGTTTACTTTCATTTATTGTAAAATAGACATATTTTTCAGAGGAAAAAAATATATTATATACATACAATATATTTAACTAAGTTCGGTATAACGATATAAATAAAGAACATTAAGTCGTGATATCGTGTGAATATACGTATATTGTGGTATCAGTAATTCATTACTCCGATAATATTTTTTAAAAATTTCAACATAGAAATCAAATATATGTATTTTGTAATTTTGGTAAGTAAGAAGAATAATTATTTTAATTGTTCGTGTTAAAGAATTAGTTTCACAAAATTCCACCACGTTGAACTATATATATGTAATTTGTATTTTTGGTCAGTAAGAATGATAATTATTTTAATTGTTGGTGTTAAAGAATTAGCTTTACAACATTTTAGCACGATCACGTTGAACTATATAGATGTAATTTGTATTTTTGGTCAGTAAGAACAATAATTATTTTAATTGCTGGTGTTAAAGAATGAGTTTTACAAAATTTTAGCACGACCACGTTGACGGTACAGTTATCTTTTTGAATTCACAATAATAATTAAAAAAAAATATCCATTGTTAGTCCGAATTCGTGACAAACAATCGACACGTCATTGATAGTGAAAGTTTGAACTTGTAGATTCACGAAGAATAGTATTATTAAAACTTTTGTATGAGTGTATTCATTTACTTCGCTTTATATAAACAATGGTAGATACACAATCCTAAAACCAAAATAATTTAATCTCTAAAAGTAAATAAAACACTTGATGACATTATTTTCTCTGTTACTTTTCAAATTAGAATCTTTCCATATTGATTCAAGAGATATTCTATTCATTATCAACATGCATATATATATATATATATATATATATATATATATATATATATATATATATATACACACACACACACACACACACACACATACACACACACACACACACACACATATATATATATGATCACATCACGTGTAAAAACTAACAAACCAATCGCCTTTTTTCCGCTGGTAGCCATGGTTTTTACAAATTGGAATTTTCCATGTTTTTATTATTATTGTCATATTTTTATAGTTATCAGTATTTTATGTCAGCAGTATAATTTCCATGCGATACCTTTTTTTAACTCAAGCCCATATATATATATATATATGATTTCTTCCAAAAATTACTGTGATGTAAATATTTAATTGGGATTGAAGTTATCTGTAATTTTCGTGTTTCATTTGCATAAACTCTAAGTAGAAAAATTAAGCGCATATAAAATTTGATAAACATTACAGTTGTCAATTTGTACTGCGTTTGTTTCGAGTTTAATTTATTTCATATTTATCACTATTCGCTCATGAAATTCAAAAAGATTGTACACTGTTTTGTGGAATCAAGACTATTTTTGCGGATTCACGTAGCTAGTAATATATTTCAGTGGTCTTGTAGTGAGAGAAGGAGTCGAATCTAGACAAGGAAAAACTCCAAACCTATATGCCTTGTAAAGTCGTCTACCTTCCGCTTAAAATTGTCTCTACTAACTAATTTTGCTGACTAAAATACATATTAATTGAAGTATGACTTCACAATTAACTCTTCATCCTGTAGGGATGCAAAAAATGCACATCGTCAGTATGGTTCGATCTGATAAAAAGAAGTAATAATAATATAATTTCATGGTTTCCGATTGGCTAGTCTATATCCAAACAACCTAGGTAAAATAGAAAGTTATGTTCACCTTCTGTGCCTTCGAGGTGAATGTCACATTTGATTCTCCAACGAGTCAAAAATAAATTGGGAATTTCATAACTATGATACATGTCAAATTATTATTGTTTTGCTTGCTCGCTGAAAACTCGAGTTTTCGACTATCTTGCACTATAAATAACTTCGTCACGAATTGGAGTAAAAGTGGCTGATCAGGTATTCTTTGGTGCAGGTAATTTCTAAATATTCTAGTAGCCAGTTTATTTAGTCACACAATACATAAAAACTGGCTTCTTTAATAACTTTCGACTTGGTCTTGCAGTCTAGCTGTATACAAATATGACCGACCAAGTATTGTTTTGTAGGTCCTAGTAGCCAGTTTCGAAAATTTCAGTTATTCAGTACTAGTCATAATAAAGCAATTATTAATATTTCCTCTTCAATATGATGCCCTCCGGGATCAATGAAAATTATATTCCTCGCGTAGCTAAAGCATCGTAGTCAATAATTGCATAATCTCTATGCAATCTCCTATTTCAGAAAAAAAATTATTTGGAAATATATACAATAGCAATACGTATTCCAATTTTGTACAGGTTGTGAAACCTTATTTCATTTTGCATGCATATTATTCATCAATAATTGGCAAGTCTGTTTAATACTATTCTGTTCTAACTCACGTGCCTGTAGAAAATTCCTACCAGAATAGATAATTTTTACTTTGGTCATTCGTGGAACAGATTGATAATCCCCTATTATGATTTGATATATAATTATATTCGTACATGTATTGAACGTTTTGGCTGATTTGAAGTTTCTTTGCGGAGGGAGGGGGATTTGGATATTTATTCTGGAGAATGGCGAAGATGACGAACATTGCTATTAAAAATGGCCATCATGCAATCATGCTTTCAAAGTCCTAACCATCTGAGTGTATCAGGAGTTGTTTTTCAGTTTAACATACATGCATGAGGGTAAATACATTGAATGCACTCAGTGTGGACGATTAAACCTCGTGACGATCACTGTCCGTTACGGTAATGCCATTCCAAAATATCTTGGAGGGACTCCCCTCCCCCCCCCCCCCCCCCCCACACACACAAAACCCCAAACAAACAAACAAACAAACAAACAAAAACTCCAAAACAAAAACAAACAAACAAACAAAAAACAAAAACAAAACAAAAACAACTATTCCAAATAAAATAAAAATACCTCTCAAATACTTAGCGTCATTGTAAAAATAAATGGTCTGGTATTGGATATAATGTATAATTATGATTATGAGGTAACAATCGTCAACAACGTCATCTTGCTGCAAGTTGAATACACAACAATAGCGATTATGGGTGTTCTTCTCAGTTGTTTCTCTAGAAATAACAAGGTGGGTGCCTTTGAGTTAAAGGAAATAGAAGCATACCAATTAATACGACAGTCTGCGGTGACATATAAATTGTTAGAAGCCAAAGGAGCAGTGGCTTTCAGCGTGACATTCGGAGCCTCTGAAAAACCCAAGCTTCCACCAATTCGTACAGTGAACGACCAAAAGGGAGAGAGCTTTGAAAAATGGCGATGTATTTCATTCTTTTGAAAAAGATTATAGAAATTGTAGAAGGGTAATTTATTTTTTTTAAGTTTATTTGAAATATGATTTATTTTTTGAAACTTGGTAACCCAAGAGAAAATTCAAGTAAACAAGCAGAAGTAGACGCGAGATAACAGAGACAAGGAAAGAATATAAGATATATAGATATATATATATATATATATATAAACCAAACAAATTGATACAGTACAGGAAGAGATGGATGGAAAGATTAGAAAAATATGTCAATCTGAAGAATGAATAGAAAGAGTTTCAAAGTACTGTGATTTCATATCATACAATGATGCGAAAATTAAAAAAAAATAATGATGTAATTCAGATTCTACAAATAAACAAAAAATAATACATGTACTTTGGTGTCTTTCTATTCATTTTTGATTGATGCATTAAATCTACCTAAAGAATTTTGGAGCATAAAACAAGGTATATCTAAAATCAGTGTCTTCTTCATCATAATCATATTTCGTCAGTTTAAACAATTTTTACTCAATAACTATATGACAATACGTAATTACAGGACACAGGCAACAATAGAAACTGGAAAGCGAGCTATACAATGACTTTTGTAAATCCGCTCTCTTTCTTTTCAACGCAATTATCATAAAAATTAATCAGCTGTCTAATGTTTTCTTCCACTACATGTACATGCATATTGAACTTTATAACTGTAAATATTTTACTAGCTTGCCGTCGGGAAATATGGTTTTTCGTGGGTGAATAGATCTTCATATCCCCCCACTATCGTGCAACATTCTACACCTCTGCGGAACCCCTCTACCATTCAGTAATTACTCAATGTTGAACACGATAACGCCAGAGGAGTTGAATGAACCGTGTGGGTTCGATCGGATTAATATATCTTTTTAGTTGAATGATTTAATAAAACTTTTTAAAAAAGGATGTATATAAATGGGGCATATGAAGCTTTAATCACGAATCACATTCCCTTCCGGCGATGCCTCGGGGATTTGAATTATCATGTGTGGGTAAAGTTCATACATTTCCATTCGTCATGCAATTAACTCTCTTTAAGCTCTGTTTATTTATACCTGTACGTATTCAGGCTTCACGTCGCTTGGCCGTTTCGGTCCGACGTATCCAATCTTACGTTTTACAGCTATTTTCTATGCCACAAAGTTGTGATTTACATATAAACAGTCCTTCCTTGGAAATACATTTTCGCACAATGTAAATCATACTCCTATATCACATGTGTATATTCTCAGTGAGGTCCTAAGTGCATTTTAATTATGCCTCTCCTTAGCACGTTTTTTTTTTTTTACAGAAAACATTACAGAAAGGATGACGTCACAACCCATTCTTCTAAAAGTAGTCGTAAATAATGACTACAATAAATATCATCATGCGTTAATTCAAACGGAGTATATTTTACTTTAAGGTCAAGAGGTCAAACAGTTTGATACCAAATAGAAAAGTCTTGTCACAAGGAATGCACATTTGATATATGGAAGCCCTATCACCATCCATTCAAAAGTTAAATCTAAGGTTAAAAGTTAAAGTTTCGCCGACAAACCGATAGACAGACGGACTGACAGAACTATACGCTCCTGAATCTCCGATTATCGGTGTTTGGGTGTAAAAGTATGTAGTGTTCATTATGTGGTTATACATGTATTAGTTTTAAAAAGTGGTGAAAAAAAAAGATTCTCCTCCGTCAAAAGGTAAATTTCTCTTTGTTCATGCACACATTAAAAGCCATCAAAATCATTTTACTGAAACTTCACAGACATTTAAATTGAGTAGTATTTGTAATAACATGTAAAATAGAGAGCAATTGATTTACTTTCCAGAGCTTTCAAAAAGTTCAAATGTCATTCCTGATTAATTTTTGAAATGCTACTTAAATTCCAAAGTAATGTAAGTGGAGGGAAACATTTTAAATGTTAAACGAAATGAACATGTCGGTGACATGCATGTTTATTTCTGTAGAAAGATATACAAGGGGAAAATGGGGGAAAAAAATTAATATTTACTATGCCAGTCCAATAAAAATAACCCAGATAAACATTTGTTTTGCTCCTAAAACAAGAAATTAATCACCAATAAAAACACATGCTTTTTCCCATAGTTCTTACGCCTCCCTTTTGATACAAATTGTCCAGAACAGACCATAATCATAAATATTTGCCGACGTACTCTACAGTAAATGTCTCTATAATGCAGCCTTTGAATAAACAATGATTTTGGACAGAAAAAGTTTAAATCTATAACTTCAATACACTTGCTAAAGTTTGACTTAATGTATAGTTCGGCTACCAGAATCTCTTAATCACAAGTGTTTGTGTTTTTTACTGAAAAAAGAAAGCTTTACTTCAAACAGAAGAAAGACCTCGTCACATGTGAGATTTAGCACATTGACATCTGACGTGTGAAGTCTGCTGACTTCGAAGAATTCAAACGATTAGACTGTAATCTCTCTAAAGTAATACTATATACATTTCTAATTAAGCACTGATTATAAACTTCATATAAAGAAAAGAATATAGACTTTCTGTTCCTCTTCTTTTGGCCTATATAAAGCCACTTCCTAAAGAATGATCAAAGGATATTTTCAGTATTACATGTACACAAATTTATCTTTTATTAATATGAATAGACATGCGAGAATCATTCCTGTAAACAAAATATGAATGAACAGAGAGTGGATTTTTTAAAGATCATGTATAGATAAAAACATAACTAAGGACTGCATTATTACGTTACTTTATGCCAATTAATTTTATTTCAGTTTAAATATTCATTTGGCATTATTTAAAAAAAAAAATTATTAATTTGAAATTTTTTCATAGGTTCAAAATTAGATTTTAATTTTTTTTCTTCTCCGATTTGTCTTAACTATTTCACGAAAAATTGGTATAATGTGTGTATTTAATGAATAGTTTGGATAAACTCATTTCTACGACCAACATATTCTGCACATATTTAAAGAAATGATATAAAGCATCCCCAGTTTTTCGTTCACAATCATCACAACCTGAAGATTAGACACATGTCGACGATAATCACCACACACACACACACACGTGTGAGTGTAGTTACATTGACGGATTTAGAGGGAGCCACTTTTTTGCCAGAAATTTACAAAATAAAGTAATGTGAGTAAATCTCCAGATTTAACACCTAAAATGGCTGAGTATTTTGGCTACTGCTTGACCTATACATGTGCCCCCCCCCCCCCCCCCCCCCCCCCCCCCGGATTCGCCATTGAGTTACTAAGTCATTCTAAGTAACTTCACTCAGTTGACTAATTTCTGTCTTGGAACGTTCAGGCGTAGTAATTCTAACTACGACTTCTCTGATTGAGAGACTTTTATAACACATACATATTTTGCAACTAATGCAGGTATCAGTCTTATCCGGGTCGCTCAGTGTCAGGGCGGAGGAGGGTCTCCGCCGACTTACTCACGAACTTTGGAGACGGCCCTTCGGACAGAACTGTTTACCACTGGCTCGTATTCGGAACTACAACGACCAAATGAGAGAACGAACGTTGTAGTATCTATGACTATTCTCACTGTCAACGATCTGGTGAGATTTTTTAAAAAAGACTTTTTTATTTCTTTGTTTATATATTTTTCATTATCATAATGATTATAAATTTTTACAAAATTTGAAATATATCCATGTATTAATCTTATCTTGATTAATATTGATATATTGTGATAGAAAGCATTGATGTGTTGAGTGTTTGATATGGTGACTTTAAAATCCATTAATATCTACAAGTCTGTGAATATACATAACATTTTTTGCATGCAGATTTCATTGAATGTCACCTACAAAATCCTTTTCACAAAGGGATTTTGATTGAATGTCGTATATTGTATCCACAAAATGTTTTCATACAAAAGATTTTATGCAAATTGTGTTAATATGAGTCTCCATAAGGTGCAAATTTTCAGTATCCGCTACGTCAGTATTCAATTCCTTTCGTCTCATTGTAATGCATGCAACATTTCAAATAACAGGCAAACAAACAATTCTATTGTGATTATTGTAAATACCAAAAATAAATAGGTAGAGTGTATTTCACAAAGTCAATATTCACTGATCAAGTTTGCACTTCACTTTTAGCGATTAATTTACTTTTTCAATTAACAATTTTCTCGGCAGGATATCAAGAACCAAGTCATGTCGGTGTCTGGATACCTGTCGTTGGTGAGAAAAATCCTACTATCATTGTTCACAGTATTTTAAATATCAGTAAAAACTGGTAAGACGGGATAATTACCGGCATCTATGTAATATATGTGTACCTGGAGTCTGTTAAATCTATTGAATCGACACGATTTAATCACCAAGATTCAGTGCAGAAATGGCATATAAAGAATTAAGGCCTCTCTGACGCCATATTTTTTGGGCCCAGGTCGAGTTTTTGTTTTTCTCTCTTTTTTTTTTTTTTAAAACTATTTTCTTTTTTCTTTTTATTTAAATATCTGATTTAAAGATGCATATCATACAAAGCCAGTTTATGTGTTTCTTAAGCAATAAATACTGAAAACTGATATTTTATCTCGCTTTTGATGGTGTCTGAAGGCATTTTGAAATGGAGTAATGTGTCGAAATTTTCAAACATTCATAAAAAAATATTACATGTGCATAAATTTAATTTATTCTCATCACGGGAAATCAAATTGAAATTAATACATTTCGTGATTCAATGCATTTTCAATATTTTAGCAAAATATCTTTTTGGCACCGCTGTGATGTGATCAATATAGTCAATTTTTGATTTATTCGTTGCGACTCAACGAATTTTGAGCATTTCCCGTCATTCTTGCAAAATATCATTACTCTTAGCCATCTGCAATAATACATGTACCATTTTAAAAGACATCAATTTGAATACAATATCAATGCAAGTATCATAAATCCTTGAAGTATGAATCTAATTGATAATAAGTCTCAAATAGACGACAACATAACTTTTATTTCCTATAAAACTTGGCCGATTTTGTTCCTTTAAACCCCTACAATATCTGGTATACCTTCTGTAATTCTGTAGTTGCAAGAGGTATATTACGGAAGCCGGTAAGTGCCAGGGTATAGAATTAATATATATTTAACTGGCGACCGCCACTTAAATTTAGGTGGCGGCCGCCACTTACTTTAACTGGCGTCGCCATTTAATTTATGTGGCGGCCCTCAGATAATAAGTGGGGGCCGCCACATAGATTAAGTGACAGTCGGCAGTTAAGTTATATGGCCGCCGCCACATAATAAGGGGCAGCCGCCAGATAATTAAGTTACGGCCGCCACATAAATTCAGTAGCGGCCGGTGGTTATATATATCTTAATTCTATATATCCTGGCACCTACCTGCTTCCGTAGTATATAGATCTCGGTTAATTTGAGACTATCTGATGGAAAATCGATGCATTTCTTATTATCTAAAGAACAATAATAATCACTTCTGGTCAATAGTAATATTCAGAAAGTTAAATACCGGTAATGTAAAATAAATTGACATATCTATGGAAATATTATCTGTTCAACCTAATTTCACGCTTTTTTTGACACAAGTAATTTTGCATAAAAAAACTATAGATGCAGTTTGTAAGCTTGCAAGTTATTGAACTATGCATGTAAATTTACATTTGTGATATCAGACGAAGACTTCGATACCACTAACGGCATTTTAAAGATGATTTTAGATTTCAAAATGATATTACATTGTAAATATATTATATATAGGTTATAGTACTTGTACGTGGATGTGAGATATCAAATACAACCCATCTATGTTATAGCCTGGGAGAGTAGTACTACGGTATCCAAACAGATCGCAAACCATTACAGTAGATTATCTATTCATTGTCCATTCTTTTCTGTAACATGTTTATTTTCATGACATTTTGTGCTTTTTTATATCGTCATTTATAATGTAAATAAATTTTTACTCTTCAAACAATCATATTTTGTTTCTTTGAATCAAAAATAGGAAAACTCCATAAAGTCATAATAAAGTCTCACAAGGAAAGCAATGTGACGATAGTACATGTAGGAATATCAGATCAAATTAAATATCATACTTGAAAACACCTTTTTTCAAAATTCCCAACTTCGCACTCCCCAGCAAGAAACCAAGCTACAGTAACATTGGGGTAACTAATTCAAATTTAAATTCTGATGGACACTCTAGTACCTGGTACTATGACTAGGACTTGTAACTGACGGTGATTTATTTATTACTCTATTCGACACAGGACATTTCATCCTTTATTTCAGGAATGGACGGATGCCAGGCTAGCGTGGAGTAACACCTCGGCCACATCCCAAGACTACTCTAACATTCGGTTTCTGTTCAGCACCGAGACGTATGTATGGCGTCCAGCCATCATCATAGAGAATTCGTAAGTTTCCGACATCATAGAGAATTCGTAAGTTTCCGACATCATAGAGAATTCGTAAGTTTCCGACATCATAGAGAATTCGTAAGTTTCCGACAACTGTAAACATGTACAATGTCGTGAAATTAATGAAGCTTTACGGACTACACTACATCCGGAAGCTTTCTTTTCTTAATTCGTAATTATAATATGCTTTAAGTCAACTGTAACCCAGATTTGAATATAAACCCATCTAAGGTCCATAAGTATATTTTCTCTTTAAAATTTGTCAAAAATAAAAAAAGGAAAAAACAACGCCACTAGATAACGGAAAGGATTATAAGAAAAGAAAAACGACGACAACAATTAGGCTGGATTTGATTTTTGTCTTTACAAAAGAGCTCATTCATATTCTTTCTAGTTCATGACTTTACGCCAAACAAATACAGTTTAGTACGTGTATATAGGAGAACACTTTAATGATTATTTTATCACGATGTAGCATGATACCTGTGTTGTTTTCGTAGTTTAATCGTCATTAGCAAATGATGTTTCCTATTTTTGTAATGGTAATATCCGATCGACTGGTAAACACCTGTCTGTAGTTTTTGAGTGGCATGCTTTTTTTCATGGCACATATAACACAGCTAGAATTAATGATGATTGTCCTCGAAATAAAGTCTGCTACCTCTAGTTCCACTTAATTATGTTTATGAACAGGGAATTTACAATTTACTTTCACTTAAATGCCTTTTATATGAAGAATAAACATATATTTTAACTAGATTATTGAAGGAAAATACACATATTTTATACAAAATATAACAAAGTGCTGAAAAGGAAAAAAAAATTAAATGCAAAAGTGTGGATTCGAACCATGACAACATATAATGCAGTGGTGTAGCTTACTGAGCTACACTAACTTCAAGAACTGAGGGTATAAATATGAACCAGGTTGTCAAAAAACAGGTTCCCTAATTTTTTGTAGTAGTAGTGGTGTGTGTGTGTGTGTGTGTGTGTGTGTGTGTGTGTGTGTGTGTGTGTGTGTGTGTGTGTGTGTGTGTGAATTTCGACCCAGGGCAGGGGTCCCTAAATATCCTATTGTAAATTATCCTATCAAAATCATAATTTCATTTAGGGACAGGCCTGCACTGAAGGACTTCATGGCCAAAATCCATACCGAAATCGGTGCTAAAAGCTAAAAACAGAAAACAACGTTTAAATCAACTCTGAAGGTTACTGGTAGCTTTAGCATCGTAAATAATAAATTTCAGGTTCAAATTGTAAATTTGAAAAATTCAAACAGATATACAGCAAAACCTTCCAATGAAAGTTGATATAACAGTGTGACTTCTTCCGGAAATTAAGTTGTTCTCCCCTATCAGTCTTTCTTTTAGCTCAAATCATCACACATACAATGAAACCTGTATAATACGACATGCATCCAGAGAGGATTATTTTGTCGAAATACACAGTGAGTCGAAATAAACAGTGTAAAAACAATGAAAATATGAAATTGAAAATGAAAATAACGGTTGGAATGCGTAGTGAAACGGATTGCACAGGTGTCGGGTTAGGCAGGTTTTACTGTATCTGATTTTATATATATTTACATACACCATCCTTTCTAATTTCATAACTGTAAAATGCATGGTTACTTTGAATTTTATTTAGCTCAAGAAATGTTGCCACTGAAGCATAGTTTCTATGAAATTCAGTTTTCCTAATGTAACTTGGTCACTCATTCATAAAATATAGGTCAATTGCAGTATCTAAATCGATTCTGATTGAATGTCCCCCAAAAAGGTATTATATAGGCAGTTTCATCATTTTAGAATATACTGCTCGAAAAAATTAACATGGCCACTTATTTGAAATAGAACGTACATACGAAAGCGTATTAGGATCACTTATTAGGAAAATAAATAAATAAATAAAAATAATGATAAAATAAATAAATAAATGAAGGTGTAATAACGTGAATGAAAGGCGTAATAAAACGGAACAAATGCGTAAAAACGCAAAACAACGCATAGTGATGCAAAACAAAGGTGTAATGATATAAACCAAAAGCATTATAACGCAAAGCAAATGCATAACAACGCGAAACAAAGGCGTGATAAACAACAGGCGTAATAACGCAAAGCAATAGCGTAATAACGCAAAGCAATAGCGTAATAACGCAAAGCAATAGCGTAATAACGCAAAGCAATAGCGTAATAACGCAAAGCAATAGCGTAATAACGCAAAGCAATAGCGTAATAACGCAAAGCAACAGCGTAATAACGCAAAGCAATAGCGTAATAACGCAAACAAATGCATAATAACGCGAAACAAAGGCGTGATAAACAACGGGCGTAATAACGCAAAGCAATAGCGTAATAACACAAAGCAATAGCGTAATAACGCAAAGCAATAGCGTAATAACGCAAACAAATGCATAACAACGCGAAACAAAGGCGTGATAAACAACAGGCGTAATAACGCAAAGCAATAGCGTAATAACACAAAGCAATAGCGTAATAACGCAAAGCAATAGCGTAATAACGCAAACAAATGCATAATGACGCGAAACAAAGGCGTGATAAACAACGGGCGTAATAACGCAAAGCAATAGCGTAATAACACAAAGCAATAGCGTAATAACGCAAAGCAATAGCGTAATAACGCAAACAAATGCATAATGACGCGAAACAAAGGCGTGATAAACAACGGGCGTAATAACGCAAAGCAATAGCGTAATAACACAAAGCAATAGCGTAATAACGCAAAGCAATAGCGTAATAACGCAAACAAATGCATAATAACGCGAAACAAAGGCGTTACAATGCGATTTAAAATATTATATTAAAAGTATAGAAACAGCGTAAGTCGAAGATTATGTTACAGTGTGTTGTAACTTACTGCGTTGTTACCTCATTTTACTTGATGTGTACTGATTATATAAATTGTGCATGTAGTTGAGGGTAACGTTGAAAATTTTCACCCCTAGGAAATCATTGTCAATCGAGGCGCATCTGAGGTCACAGTAACTTGTTTCTGTAATGAAAGTTATGATGTCTGTATGCTTAAATTAACACAATGTACTCAGATTATACCGAACGAAAGCTTCCTGAGAGTGTCGGTCATTTGCACTTCTAGGGAATAAGCACAGCTAATTTATTTACTACCGTTCTCCACGACAATTTTTGTAGAAAGCCGCATTCATTATCTCTTCTCTCCGAAGTCTCAATTGTCTGGACCATGTTTACCGTGTTCAGGTAGTTTTCAAAATATACACGCATTTTTATTTATTTTTTTTTGTCGTTCTGCCCTGGCCCACTTTCTCACAGGCATTTCATTCATAGACATTTTACTGTACCAAGATCTACCACATGTACATATTCCTTGTAACTTCCTTGTCAGTTGTTTGGGAGAATTGCCCGCATTTGAAAAAAAAAATCAGTTCTGCATTGGGCACTAAAGGATGGGTGGAATGTCATAAAGAGTAGCTAGGATACTCCACTCATTTTCTCTTATTTTCATGAAGGATTTTCACTTTCAAAAAATTGTTTTTTTATTTTTATTTTTTGTTTGTTTTACGTCCCGTCGAGAATTTTTCACTCACATTGAGACGTCACCAGCTGTAGGTGAAATACCACAAATTTAGACCTATGCTTAGCGCTCAGGGCCGTAGTAAAAAATTGTGTTAAAATACCCTTATTATGTATTTCGTTTTAAATTTTTATTTCTTATGATTATCGTAAAATTTTTACCAATACAGGGGGCACAATCCAATCCCTAAAGGTATTCTTGAATTCGCATTACTACACCTGTTAACTTGGCGTTATTGCACTTTTGATTTGCACCTTTGATTCGCGTCACTATGCTCTTCCTTTGCATGACAACGCCTTTATTTTTGCGTTACTGCATCTTTGATTCGCGTCATACACCTTTCTTTCACGTTATTACGCTTTTAAAAATATTTAATTTTTTTTAAATGATTCAAGTATAGACTTTCGAAGATAAAAACATGTTTATAGACTAACTTAAAGTTATTTTGATCTTTAATAACATTGAAAGCATTGGACGACAAATTAACATAAATTCAAATAATTGAATTGCAAGAGGATATTCAATGCTTTGCAGTTAAGATTTAGAATTTATTCATAAGTAAGACATTTTTTTAAAATACAGTATAACGAATGCGAAGCACGAGTGAAAATATTTTTAAAAAATCCTGTCTCACGAGTGAAATAAATTCCACATCCAACTACAAAATATTGAATTTTCTGTTTGTTACATTTTCTTTGGTTTTAGAATATGTTTATTTAAAATCTTTAGGATGTATAGTAATACATAACATGATGTCATAATCAGTTGTTATTTTCTCACTATGAAACTACATTTATTCAATGGATGAACTATAGTATTATAATAAATTATATTAATTCTTTGAAGATATCAATTCAATTATTGTGCGCAATAATTCAATTAATGCGCTTATCATATCAATCATTGAACGCATCAGTATGGCGGAATTATTGTTCACAGAAAATATTTGCAAGGAGTTTGTAAAAAGAATTAATACTCTCTTAATCAATTAAGAGAGCAATAATTCAGTAATTCAATTGTGGATATGTTCGTTGAATCGATGATATCTCTAATTAAATATCTGCACACTCTTAAAAATAGTGCTCTCATCTATTGAAGTACTACTATCATAAATTTTATTGAAGAGAGCAATAATCCAGTTATTCCGCGCATTAATTGAATTGAATTAATGCACGCAAAAATTCAATGGAGGAGAGCAATATTTCAATTATAGTGCGCATTAACTGAATTATTGCTCTTCTCAGCGAATTAAAGCGCACAACAATCAAATTGTTGATACCATTAATCCACTTGAAGAGAGCAAAAAGTTCAATTTGTGTGCATCAATTCATCAAAATAGTTAATGCTACGAATAATTCAATTAATGCTTAATTATTTGAAAAGATCTTTAAATGAATTGTTGCGCGCATCAAGTGAACTAATGAAATCTTCAGATAATTAAAAATATCTACAGTTATTTGAGTTTATGTTAATTTGGCGTTCCATACTGAAGGCAAACAATGGAATGTGGTTATTAATGACAGCATCGAATTTGAACATTTTCTATCATTAGTATTTTATCAACAATGTTATAGGATAATACAAAAAAAAGGGGGGGGTGACGATATTTGAGACATTAAAGAAGACTATCACCTGGTTTATCTTGAAACTTTTATTTATTAGGGTCGAGGACATTTCTGTCATCAGCGATAAAAACATACCAATGAGGATCGCTAACACTGGCCGCATCATGTGGAATCCCGCAGGAATATACCTCGTTGCCTGTAGCTCCGACATTACCTACTACCCGCTCGACGAGCAAACATGTTCTGTAAAAGTCAGCACGTGGGGATACACAAGCAATGAAATCTACCTCCATTTTGATATTAATCCAATAGATATGACATTCTACAGTGAAAACGGAGAGTGGCTACTTATAGACGCGAAGGGAGAAAAATCGAAGGAGAAATCCCGTGGGGGTCAAACTTTTTCAAGTCTCACATTCAGCATAACATTGCAAAGAAGACCTATGTTTCACGCTTTGAACACCATTGTTCCAGTGATTCTGATGGCTTTTCTTATTCCAATGGTATATAAACTCCCGGTGGATTCCGGAGAGAAAATCGGATACTCTCTTACAGTATTGCTGGCTTATGCTGTTTACCTGTCGCTGATTTCGGACAATATCCCCAGTACATCAGTCACCGTTTGTTACCTCAGTAAGATGTTCTAATTACCTTAGTAACATGTTATAATTACCTCAGTAAGGTGTTTTGATTACCTCAGTAATGTGTTATAATTACCTCAGTATAGTATTATTACCTCAGTATGGTGTTATAATTACATCAGTAAGATGTTTTGATTACCTCAACAAGGTGTTACAATTATCTCAGTATGGTGTTTGATTACCTCAGTTTGGTGTTATTATTACCTCAGTATGGTGTTATGATTACCTCAGTATGGTGTTATGATTACCTCAGTATGGTGTTATGATTACTTCACTGAGGTGTTTGATTACCTCAGTATGGTGTTATGATTACCTCAGTATGGTGTTATGATTACCTCAGTAAGGTGTTTTGATTACCTCAGTATGGTGTTATGATTACCTCAGTATGGTGTTATGATTACCTCAGTATGGTGTTATGATTACCTCAGTATGGTGTTATGATTACTTCACTGAGGTGTTTGATTACCTCAGTATGGTGTTATGTTACCTCTGTATGGTGTTTTTTACCTCAGTATGGTGTTATGATTACCTCAGTTTGGTGTTATTATTACCTCAGTATGGTGTTATGATGACCTCAGTATGGTGTTATGATTACTTCACTGAGGTGTTTGATTACCTCAGTATGGTGTTATGTTACCTCTGTATGGTGTTATTACCTCAATATGGTGTTATAATTACCTCAGTAAGGTGTTTTGATTACCTCAGTATGGTGTTATGACTACCTCAGGAAGGCGCTATAATTATCTCGGTAAGGTGTTATGATTACATCAGTATGGTTTTATGATTACCTCAGTATTGTGTTATGATTACATCAGTATAATGTTATGGTTGCCTCAGTAAGGTTATATCATCTCGCATACTTTCAAAAATTGAGACACATTCGTATATTTGTATTTTATTGCATTTTGATTTTAAACCCGTGTGGTGTTCAGCTTACATGTAGATTACATGTATGTCAAGTGTATTCATACTCGTTGATTTGTGTATTCCAAAAGCGTATGAAATAATATTTACATTTTCAATGCTTTTGCCTTTGATATCTTTACAAATTTAATGATATGTATTTCTTCATGAATACATTGCACCTATGAACCTTGATGTAGTTCGTCTATTTAATGACTGCGGATTCCGACAGAAATGGAAGTAGGGTGCAATTATAAGGAATTTCATTTTTGAAAGTCCATGAGGTTATGAACTCACTTCATGAAAAGTATGCCGGCATGAAGCATTGCAGTTCATATCATCATGTATTGTAAAAAACGAGATTTGTTTCTTAATTAACCTTCATTCCCAGTTAGTTAAAATGTAAAGAGAAAAACAGAGTGAAAGTAAATATAAAAGATAAATTTTATTTCCTCTATTTTTCGTTTTTTAGCTGTGTTCCTTCTCATCGTTCTCGCCCTGAGTGTCCTTTCTGTTGCTTTCGTGATACTAGTGATCGCCACACATCACCATGGTGACCGTGTAGTCTCCGCACGGCTGGCTAAGATTGGTCACTTCATGGCGATTGCAACATGTGATGGAGATTGCTCCTGTTGCAAAAAGAAACAGAATAATGACACAGTGACACCATTTGAGGAAGAATCAAACAAACTGCCACCGAAAGTTGGGATCTCGCAGGTAGGACTTGACGAATCGGAGACAGAATCAGCAAAAGAAATGACATACCAAGATTTTTCCAAACTTCTTGACAAATTTTTATTCCTTGTGTACATGTTGACTGTTCTTATAACAACAGCGACATTTTCATTGGTTGGCCTATATCACTACGCTACG
The DNA here is from genome assembly GCA_024699665.1 of Ostrea denselamellosa. Taxonomy (NCBI): domain Eukaryota; kingdom Metazoa; phylum Mollusca; class Bivalvia; order Ostreida; family Ostreidae; genus Ostrea; species Ostrea denselamellosa. The sequence goes on along the minus strand of JAMZEH010000010.1, from coordinate 4,328,552 downwards.
TTGTGACGTGTTTACTGACGGCATTGTTTTAATGTATAGGAAAACTTAAAGAGGGAGAGTATACTAAAAACAAAGCACCCCGCAAATCGTCACCGCATGGTGTGTAGAAAATTCTCAAACAATAATAATGAATCTTAACAACACCATACTCTGGTCGTTTTCAAAATGTCTTATCATGTAATCAATCTTGAGTCTTCCTACTGAATTCATATATATGAAGGGTTAGAATAGTATTTTGTGGTTACGTAGATATGTTATAACCTTCGTATCTTAAGTAAAAAGAGAAACATTCTATTAACACATTAACACTAAAAACATGTACAAAGGTACTCACGGGAATTTAGCGACATTCAAATGAAGCTCGTGTTTGTAACCATGGTGTGGGACCAAATCATCATCGCATAAAATAAAAAGGAAAAACACAATTAATTAAAAAAAAGACTTCCAAATGGTTGACACCTCACAAAGATGGATGCATGCATAATAGGAATTCCGGGGAAATCCCTAGATTAAAGTGGAATTATTTAGGATCGTGTATATTTTGAACTACTGCTGTACAATTGCATTGTATGATGGATCATGCAACTAGTTACTGAAAGAAAAATACCAGTTAGAAATAGTCATGAAATAAATTGTTTATTTGTTATTCATTTTATTCTGTTTTGTTACAATCATATTTAGTAACAGTTAGGAGAGAGAGAGAGAGAGAGAGAGAGAGAGAGAGAGAGAGAGAGAGAGAGAGAGAGAGAGAGAGAGAGAGAGAGAGAGAGAGAGAGAGAGAGAGTTTCTAAGTTGCTAGAACTTGTAACCAATCCCTTTGTATATTTCTACAATATGTTCAAATCAAATCAACAGTTAGCAATGGATTGAATAATACAGAAAAAAATACACTGTAGGCTTATCTGATTATCAGATTTATAATGGAATATTATCATAGTTCATATGATATCGATATCAACTATAACAGGAAAACATTGTTTCCATCCATTGTCGCTCGGAGAAAAAGTGTGAACTTTTTGTTAATTACTGTAGTAATATGTTTGACGATATCGTTAAAATTTTGCCATTAAAACATAAATGATAGACAAATCTTCATTTGAAAATCTGTTCACTTAGTTTTGTGCCAGGTTACATAAAAAAGTACAAGGATGGTTTACACAGGTCCTGTAAGTGCTTTACGTTTTTCAGTAGTAATAAAGTATGGTATTGATCTATATATTACATGTATGTGTCTTGTTTTTCATTGAACGTCCATCTTTACTTCATGATCATAAGGTTTACTGATATGACATTCATAAAAGCGGAATTTGTTTATTTCATTGAAATAACAATAGGCCTTTGGGCCACATTGCTCATCTATCCACCTTGGCTCTGCTCTTGTTCAGCTTTCGTGATTTTAAAGATTTTTTTCAATGTTTATTCCCATGAAGTCTTGACCCCATATTTGGCTGCACCTTAGCCCCCAATGTTCATGACATAACCAACCTTGCATACACACAACATGGCTATGTCCCAATACCAATATGACTAACATGACCTTGCTGTTCTTAAGAAGAGTTTTCACTATATATTTCCACGTAAAACTTTTATCCTGTATTGTCGCCCCAGCCTACTCCCAGCAACCACAATTTGAAGAAACTTGAATCTGCACTAGCCGAGGATGCTTGCATATTAATATGTTAATTATATCTCTGCTGTTATTGAGAAGAAGATTTGTAAACGTTATTACTAAATTAGGCACGTAGAACTTTGGTCCCCTGTTGTGGCTCCACCCTATTTCCGGGGGCCACACTTTGAAAAAAAAAGCTTGAATCTGCACTACTTGGGCATGCTTACATATTAATACATGTATGACTAACCATGGCCCTGTTGTTCTTGGGGGAAAGGACTATTTCCTTGGACCACAATTCGAACAAAATTGAATCTACACTACCTTATGATGCTTGCATATTAATTTGACTAATCATGGTCCAGTTGCTCGAGAGAAAATTTCTTCTTACATGTATCCGCGTGTAAAATTTGAATCCCTATTGTGGACCTACCCTTACCCCTGGGAGCCATGACTTGAACAAAACTGAATCTACACTATGTCAGGAAACCATCATGTAAATTTCCACTTCAGTGGTTCTTGATAAGATTTTTAGATGACCCCACTCTGTTTTCGTGTTATTGATTATCTTCCCATTTAAGGGACTGTGACCCTTTATTTCAATGTAATTGAGTTCCCTTTGTGCCACGCTTGATTGAAATTGGTGCAGCAAATCTAAAGATGAAAATGTAAACAGTTTACGGACAGACAAACGGGCGCTTACGGACAGACAAACGGGCGCCGCGCAACAATTGATCAGAAAAGCTTACCTGAGCTGATGAGCTGAAACCTCTTTCAACACTAGTGAAGTGAAACAGTAGCTCATAAGTCAAATATTTTGCGAAATATATACGCTAAATACACTGAAGGCATTATCAATGAGCGTTTAAAAAATAAAAAAGGGGGGGGGGGGCAGAGTCTTGTGTTCACAGCACGTAGATTTTCAGTGTGATTCAACTCTAAGGTTGGACAAAGGTGTTAATACTTTATTTACTTTTTTCCTCCATTGGTTTCAGTTCTTTGAGGTTAAAAAATATACATTACTTAATGTCTTCAACATTTTAAGTAGAACAATTCCATTCCAGTTCTGTAAGTGGTGTTTTTTTTAAAGTCATGTTTCGCGAATAGCTTAAAAGTTAACCTTATCATATGCATTCGAAAACATTGTGTTTTGTATCAAGTTATAGCTGCTGTATAGTACATAAATCAAATTTCTCTCAAATATTGAAAACTATGTTCAATCACGTATTAGTTTAGAACAAATAAATTTCATTTTTGAAAATATGTGAGGGTATGAATTGTGACGCTTCACACTGGTCTACTTCATGAAACGCTTTAGAGCTTCATGAAAAGTATGCCGGAGTTAAGCGTTGAAGTTCATCTCTCATGTATTTTTAACAAGAGGCCCATGGGCCATATCACTCACCCGAGTCACCTTGGCCCATATCAAAGATGATACGCATATAAAACTTTGATTCCCTAATGTAGACCCACCCTACCCCTGGGGACCATGATTTTAACAAACTTGAACCTGCACTATGTCAGAAAGCTGTCATGTAAATTTGAACTTTTCTGGCCCATTGGTTCTTGAGAAGATTTTTTTGATGACCGCCCAATTTAGTCGCCTCTCACGACAAGCAAGGGGTATTGACGACCTATTCTAACCCGGATCCCCACGGGTATAAAGGCGTTCTCGATATAGTATGTTTAAACAAAACTGAAATCAAACAATCAATAGCTACAACACCTCGTGTTAAAAGGATAATATCTAGTGGACTGGTACTTAAAATAAAACGGCTTATTAATTTAATAGCTACAAATGGTACGCTGTTCAGTGATAAATTATCGCAACATAATATCTTTTGAATTTTGAATTTTTTTTTTTTTAAAAAGAGCGATCTGTCATTATGTCCTTTTGAGATCCTCATATAGCTCATACAATTATCCTTGACGTAAGATGATAAAAATAAATATATAAAATACATTCATTTTCATAAACGTTTTATTTTAAGAAATAAGTTGACTACTCAATGATGACTTATTACACTAATAACTTCTCCCGTAGAATTCCCCATCACAATCTCGCAAACTCACATATAAAGAGAACAACCCGGACCTGCGGACTTCAAGAAATCAATGGGATAAAACAACGGATTTGTTATACTGTTCACCGGATCATTCCATATTGCTAAATAATTATTGATATCAGCAATTTGGAAAAAAAGGTAATCACCCCGTTAGGATTGTGTTACTACATTGTGCATGAGAGATAACTTTAAATCAATTTATTTCCTAGAATCAAATATTCATGGTTTTAGAAATGACATACTGGAGAGAATTTGATTTCGCAGGTGGAGATTTTTTAAATTTTTTAAAAAAAAATCGTTTGCTGTTTATGAATGATTGAAATTCGTGTTTATTTTCTTACACATAAATAGAAAAACCAACATATAGTACTCCTCTCTCATGATGGAATATATGTATATGAACGCCTTCACGTCATTGCGAATAAATGATGAAGAAAAAAGGTTCTTCCCATAGGGGAATATCAACGATATTTTCCAACAGAGAAATAAAATCAAATTCTTTACTACTAGAAATGACAATGATTGATTATATCCCAGACCAAAATTCTATTTACTATTAGACGAATAAAAATAAAACTTTCACTGTCATTTAAATTCATCATTGATTGTAGACATTTTAGAAATGTTTTTTACTTTTGAATTATTTAATACGTCTTTAAACAATGTAGTCGACAGTAATACAGGTTTGCGAGAGTTATATTAATTTAGCACATTCATGTCCACTTTTTGTTGAATAGGTGTACTAAATTAAACATTTAAAAAATCATAGTGAAAGATAAGCATGTAAGACACAAAGGAAAGGGAAAAATACACAAAAAGAAGATAAATTAGATCTGAGAATGACATTATATGGAGGTGTATAGAGAAATATTGTGATCCCTTTTATTTGTCATACTGGTCCCGTCAGACGCATATTGGCATGATTTGAAACTGACAAACATACACATATTTCATGGAGGAAATCAACTTTTAATATTTCTGTATACAAACAGCAAAAATGTCTAACTGGTATGTAAGGTGCAATTCACATCGGATAAATGAATTTCTCTTTTTTGAATTCAGAATTTATAGACATAAATGTGTCAGTGGTTTCACATGGATGGATTTTAAAGAATTTGAACACAGTGTTGTCGGGTCACACCTTGACTACAATGCGAATAAATATATTATTGAAATGATCGATGCAGTCGAAAATGGTGCTTCGCAAAGTAGAATACCAAATGTATCTTTCCAAATGAAGACAGAATTTTATTTTTATTCTTCTAGAAATAACAAACACTCATCATATTTCAATCCAACTTAGACGAACAAATTTGAATTATAAGGCATAAATATAATCCTAAATTTACCTCCCCCTCCTCCCCCCCCCCCTCCACCTCACCAAAAAAAAATCCATCACAATGATAATTTGTTTCGTTTACATTTCTTAAAAAATGATACCTGGTTCAATTTTCAATCCCAAAACAGCTTTCAAACATGTTCCTTTGACAAGCAACTACCATTAGGATCACGAGTCACGGTAGGCGTTGGCACAATAAAGAAGCCTGTTGCGGTCATGAATTCAATGCATAAGGCGTCATTAATGTTGCATTTCAGGAGCGAGGACTCTTTATTGTACCAACGCTTATCATGACTGCAACCGGTGCACTGAGATATCTGAATGTTACAAAGTTTTGTCAGTAATAAACCTTTGCTGTTTCAAATTATTTTATTTCTCAATCATGCACCATCGTGGAAGCTCAGCGGTAGAGCGTTGGCTTCGTAACCGGAAGGTCGTGAGTTGGAGCCTCACTCGTGTCATGGCCGCGTCAAACATGGGTAGTGATTCCACCTTCTTCAAACGCCTGACATTTAGAAGTAAAACCACGTAGGAGCAATCACTACCTATCTTTACGTCTTAGGTTTGATGCGATCATGGCAAAATCGAGGCTCGAACTCACGAACTCCCGGTTACGAATCGAACATCCTACCTCTAAGCTACTGCGACCGGTCGCGTAATGTAGTAGGTCGTGACGTCATTGCTAATAATTGCACAAGTTAATGCAGAAATCAAGATCTCCTTGGACGTACTACACATCAAAACTTTGATAGAATCAGAAACAAATATTGTGGAATCATTATTGTTCGTGGGGGTTCAATGTTCGTGCATACCTTTTACTAACGAATTTACGTCACTACGAACCAGTTATTCTTTGCAATAGCTTCTATAGTATAATGTTGTATATTTTCATAATAACGTCAATCCTCGAAATTTCATCCCCACGAACTAGTAATTATTTGGCTACCTACGAACATTGACTCCACGAACTTTAATGATTCCACAGTAATGCTTCTGATTTTCGGTATTCAAGCGAATTTTCCACATTTGTTTAAACAACTTACATTTCAAATTATGTACATATAATGTCTTACGGCATAATATATATATATATATATATATATATATATATATATATATATATATATATATATATAAATCGGGGTTAAGGTGTCCCGAGTAAACAATATGAAGGTCAGTGCACTTCAGGACCTTCATGTCTCTAGTTGTATTGCGAGGAAAATGTCAAAACGTGTTGTTATTTGGTTTCATTATCAAGTGTTCAAGCTGTATATGTGTAAATATGCATGATAAATGCTTTTCAAATGATTTTTAAAATCTTTTTATGCTGTGATAATGCATAAGTTTCTCATATCTATAGTTATTATGCGCTACAGTAATGTTTGCATTACATTGTGATCTTGAAATCACTGTCATGTGCAAAATTAGTCGATCAAGAGAGTTGATATTTCAATCTTAAAGGTGGTGATACAGGTGAAAGATGACTATAATTTCTTTTAATCAAGGGATATCGTAGAAGGTAATTAGCTGCAGATATGGAATTTTGATACGAAAGGTAGGATTTTTTGCCTCGTTTAACTAATATTTGATGATGAAAATGGGAACTAACCTATATTTTGATAAAGATTATGGAAATTGTTAAGAACAAGAGGGTATTCTTCCAGTGCGGGGTATTTTTTAAAATTATCATATCAATATCAATATATCAAGTCCAAACTGTATGTGATTTGAGTGCATCTTCCACCTATACCCATCGTCGGAAACCCATGGTTGATTACGCGTCGTTCCTCTCTCCATCACCCTTGGGGCCATTGATTCCTACAAGCTCGTTTTCATGAAAACAATTTTAATTGGTGGCTCATGGGGAAATCCTGAGTTATTTGTCCAATCAAAAAGACGCTTTCAGCGCCTTTTTAGTGTACAAACCAAAACGCCATATTGTTTTGATTGCGGAATTAGGCTAATGCTACCTTTAAAAACAGAAGAGTTCCACTATTAAAACGATTACTTTGATTGGACGATATTTTTAAAATATTAATGAGACCGAGCTAGAAGGAATCAATGGCCCCACGGGTGATGGAGAGAGGAAGGACGCATAATCGACCATGGGTTTCCGACGATGACCTATGCCGAGACGATAAACAACTGTCAGTCTTTAGGATAAAAATAGTTATACATCACTTGCATGATGACGTCATGGTTCAGCGAGGGGTTTTCCTTCGTGGCACAATATTTGTTTACATAATGCCAAACGATTATTAGTAAAATATGCGACGCTTGGAAGAATAAAAACATCCAGTCCATTAACAATTACAGCAGCATCAATAAAAATCAACAAAGGAGTATATCCGGCATTCTCTCCAATTCCACCCACCATATGAACCCGGGGTACGCATCATTCCAAAATACTATGTAAATACCCATGACGTAACTAAAGTATGTATGACTTCATAATCAAATGGCAAATTACATTTTGTGATTATTTCGAAGTAAAATACACTATTTTTTAAAAACTCGGTTGTATATATCTTTCAAAAACCTATCAGCTGCAGGGTATGACACGACTCTCATATGATTCCCGATTCTTAAAGTCTTCGAATATGTTAGAATAATATAAAGACACTCAGCAATTAAATGAATTTAGGAATATAACCATTAGAAAACTTTATGATGATGGTAACCTATTTCCGGGCAATAACCATCACTGTCATAAGCGAGGCTGGTTTCGAGCTCCCAACATTCTACCCACTCGGAAGTTTTATAGAGCCTATTTTCATGATTGAGGAATTGAAAAAAAAGAACTGCATTGAGCAATTTCGATTTAACAACCCAAAGGAACAACTCAATATGTGTCAGTTTGTTATCACGTTTTACAGATATAGTTTGATATATGATATCATTATTTCATTTGTTAGCCTGCAGAATACAGCTTTTCATACGGCTCTATTTATCATCAAAGGAACAGGTGTGAACACACAACAAAATACCGTATCTGACCAAAGTCCCAGTATTATTACACAACAAAATAAAGAAGCATTCTGTAAGTATTGCATAGCAATACATGTTCCCTACCGGCCTCAAGTCAAGCCGTCGGCATTATATTTTCCGTGGTACATCAACAGTTTGTGCAAAAGAATAACGTGGTCCCATAAAATAAACTTTCCAAGTCTAAGGGCTATACGTCAGCAAAACTTCAATGGACTGGAACAAAATTCAAACTTGATCTGTAACTTGTTATGGTGAAGCAATGCACAAAAACATCAAATGAATATTTGCAAACATGACGGGGAAAACACCTGGATATTTGCATTAATTTTCAGTCAAAGTTAGTAACTCAGCAATGGACCGGAAATTCTCAAAATCAAAATATTGAACAGAGAGTATTTTCTTATGTAAGGAGTAGTTTGGTCTATAATCTTTGACCTTGTGACCTCAAAATAAAGAGGGGTCAGATACTTCGTAGAGGATATCAGTACCCCAACTTTGAAGTCTATTCAGCAAAAAGTTCGCAAAAATATTGATCGGAAAATATTTTTTATATCCGGAGTAGTACGACCCCTGGCCTTTGACCTCAAATCAATAGGGATCAATTAATCTTTTGGGACTACCCGTGCACCAAGTTTGTTGTTCATTAGGAAAGTGTTCTCTTAATTGATGGACAGCACCTGGTTACCGACCGACAGGTGCAAAACCAATACCTCCTTGTTTTTCAAGGGGTTATGAAAATTAAAATATTGAATATTAATCATTATTAGGTTTGAATGGCATTCACTAGCTAATTTGCATTTAGGCGGAAATGAGAAGGAGAGACAGTGCACGGGTGTCAAAGCAAAAGTGTGAAGTGAAGTGAATGAGTGAAAACGCGAAGGCAGCAGAGAGAAACTAATAAGCTATCGTTCGCATTTTTGCCTTCGCAACTTTGTGCTATCATTCTTTCCCCTTGCACTATTGCTCCTTCGCAATCGGGAGTTATCAATACGCGTGCGTAAAAATAAGAAGAAATGGAATCTAATTATGTCTTAAAGCATCAGTTATCAAAAGCAACCAACCAAGTCATTATATAAACGTTATTTCTAAGTTTGAACTTACATAATTTGGCTACGCCTTTTGTCTTAAACAAATCAGATTTTGCATTATGTTGTGATGCGTATATTTTTTTCAGCTTGATTAAGATGAAGATTAGTAGTAATTCTATTGCATTTTAAAAATTATCTCCTATATTTAAAAGATATTCCCTAATAGAGACACATGTGAAAACCTTTGGCCCTTGAATACTTTGGTTGTAAATATGATGAAGATTAAGTTTCCGAGATATGGCTCAATTCCATAAAATCTTACTATAAGTCGACATTCCGCACACCATACGCGGTCCGATCGGCATATGGTTAGCAGAAATGTAGGTTTAGGTGAGGTAACTTAACAAAAATACTATAGTTAACTTAAGTCTACTATAATATCAAAAATGAAAAAAAAGTATCATTTCAAATTTTTCAATATATAAAGCAACAAAACAATATATATCAAATATTTCTGACTTATAAGCGAGTCAAACAGTTAAAGTTTTCTTCTCTGGTAAACTTAATAAACAATTAGTCTAAATGAATGTCCACATTGTTCAGTAGGGAAAAATATTCTGAGGTGTGCACATTTGGGTTCATTACATAGTATATCAAAATAAATAAATCGTGATTTTGAAAAAAAGCGTCTCCTACTAGTAAGGTGTTGTGATTTTAGATTTTAATTATTCCTCTGAGCAGGATATAATTAATACTAATTTATATATACTTAAGATTTACAACGCATATATGAAAACTCCATGAGACTTACAAACAATTCAGGTAAATAATAAATTACCATATTTACATAGTGTGACACGTGATACGTCAGTAGAACATCCAGGGGGTTTCCGTTCGTCAATTTATCTCCATCATTATCACTGGGAACCGAATGCGCGTAAAATCATTGCATATAAATATGGTTTAACTTGTCATACAGAACTTCAGTTTCAATTTAGAAGATGGGGATAAGTCAGGGAATCGTGTTTTTAGGGATACTGTTGCTGTGCTTTGTTTCCTCACAGAAAACAAAAGCACCAGAGGTAGGAATATCATACCCTGTTATTTTTCTAAAATATTTCCTGACCAAATGATACATATGTATAATCTCGATATATGTACGAGGGTGACCCAAACAGGTCATTTAACATATTTTATTGTTGATATAAATACATGTAAAAGGACGAAAAACAATTCTAAAAATTTACGTGTTCTTTTCTTGGAGTTCAGGCATACATGTATATCGTTACAATTGAGAAATTATTTTTTTTTTTTTTTTTTTTTTTTTTTTTTTTTTTTTTTTTTTTGTGAGTATATATAATTTATTATGATATTGGGTTAGGATTTAACATTAACCCCTACACTCCAACCTAACCATTGGATATGGGTTTTTTTCATTAAAGTAACAAATCGGTGTAAATAAACCAACTCACAAATAAAGGTTGAAGAAAAGAAGACAGTACAGGTAGAAACAAAAAATCAAACAATAAGCTATACTCTGGTACTCTGGCTACATTTTTTATAAACTTAAAGTATAGGTGAGCCTTTCAGCCAAGGTCATATATATCTTGTAGAGTGTTAATACACATAAAATTATGATAAACATTTATAAATATAATTTTTATATTGCCACATGACCATTCATATTGTACTTGGAATGAATAACATTGGTTTGATGTATACACATATAGATACATAATATATATACATAGTTACATTTATATATACATACTTTCAATAACTAAACCACTACTCAGACTTTAAGTTGCTCAAATAATCTCCATTTTTCATAAAATTTTCCTGCACAATTATTTCTTATTGCCAATTTCAATTCTATATTGTACAGGTTTGATACAACAATTTTAAAGCAATTCAACATTAAAGTCTTGTTGTGACATCTGCAACAATATATATAATATTTAAGGTTGCAATTTATAATGTTGGTAATTTCATTTTCAGCACATCCAAGTATATATTCTTTTTCATCCAATAAAACATCAAAGGAGAAGGTATTAGCAATCCAAGAATATACAGTTCTTATAAATCTCTGAACCACGTCACATTCATATAACAGATGTTCAATACTTTCCCTGTGTTGTCTACAAAAAGTACACAGATCTGTATCTGTTTTGTGAATAATTTTTAAAAAAGTGTTAGTGGTTAGGATCCTATGATTAACTCGATATTGAAACCATTGTAATTTTCTTTCTTTGACAAATAAAAATACATTATCATATATTTTTTTCCAATCATCTTGTGATATCTGAAACCTTTCGTTCCATTTCACTTGTCCTGTAGGTTTTACTTCATCATTATTTAAAGTACTGTAAATTTTTTTATTTCCTTTTCTGTCTAAAATCAATGGAATTAAGTGCATTGGGATGAAAGGTTCAGATATCTTATTAGTTTGATCTATCTTGTGCTGTTTCAATGTTTTCTTAATTACTTTGGTTACACTTAAGTATTCTAAAAAGTTAGTTTTAACATCTTTGTACAAAGATGTAAAGGTGTTGTATTCCATAATTTTTCCATCCTTGTCCAAAATTGAGTTAAGGAAATTAATATTATTTTCACTCCATGCTTTCAAAAACATTGTTTTGTTATTAATCTTAAAAATGTCATTATACCATAAAACACATGAGGACATGTGATCTAGTATAGTCTGGTCATCTTCACCATAGCGGTTTATAAGTTTTTTCCAAGACTTAAAGACATCCAACCAAAATTGGTTTTCAGATTTCACAACATTTTGTAAAGCATAGAGTGGTCCCAAGGTTAGTACTTGATTGATATCAATATCTGCTCTAATAACTGATTGCCATTTGGCAGAGCCTCTAAGTAGTTTTTTCATCCATGACATTTTCATGCTATCTATGAAATTTTCAATGTCAATCATCTTGAGTCCCCCCCTTTCATAATTTTGCGTTACTACTTTTTTTTTAATTTTGGAAACAGGACTTTTCCATAAGAATTCAAATAGGATACGATTTAACTGCTGAATAATGTCTTTAGGTGGAGTGGGTAAAGCAATAAATAAATGTACTAACTTAGATACCGCTAGTGACTTAATTACTGTGATTCGACCAATCGGTGTAAGATTTCTTTTTCCCCAATGTTTTAACAAACCCTTGATACTTTTGATTTTTTCGTTAAAATTACTTTTGATGATATTTTGTAATTCAATGTCAAATATTATGCCTAATACCTTGAATGTCTTACTTCCCCATGTTAAATTTGTGTCACCTAATAATATTTCTGTGCTTTGTCTTTTACTACCAATCCATATAACTTGTGATTTGGAATAATTTACTGCTAATCCCGATATTTGTCTGAATGTGCTTAATTCCTGAATGGTAGCCTCCAAAGATTGCCTCGTCCCATCAAGAAAAAGAGTAGTGTCATCTGCAAATTGTGATAATAAATGTGTGACTTCTCCTATGTGTATACCTCTGATATTGTTATTACCTCTTAATTTTATAGCAAGAATTTCTGCACATAATAAGAACAGGTATGGGGATATTGGGTCGCCTTGCCTACAGCCTCTTTGGTTGTTGAACCATCTTGATAAATTTCCCCCTTGATTAACAGTTGTTATGATATCTTTATAAAACATTTCTATCCAACCAATAATTGAGTTACCGAAATTAAAAAATTTCAACACTCGTATCATAAATTCCCAAGAAACTGTATCAAAGGCCTTTTCAAAATCTAAAAGTAAAATCAATCCAGGGATATTTTTGACTTGTGTATAATTCATGATATCATATATTAACCTAGTGTTTTCAGCAATATTTCTACCTGATATAAAACCTGTCTGGTCTCCATGTATAAGTAATGGTAAGACAGATTTTATTCTGTGTGCAATGCAGCCTGATGCAATTTTGTAAACAGTGTTCAATAATGTAATAGGTCGCCAATTCTTTAAAAATTGTTTTGGTTTATCATGCTTTGGAATACATACTATTATACCTTGTCTTTGTGTAACCGATAAAGTACCATTTCTTAATGCAAAATTTAAAGACCTTACAACAAAATGTCCAATATCTCTCCAGAAAAATTTGAAGAATTCTGTTGTAAATCCGTCACTTCCCGGACTTGTATTATTATTTAATTTCTTTAGAGTGTATACCGCTTCCTGATAACTAATTTCACCTTCCAATCCCAATTTTTCTTCCACAGATAGTTTTCTAGTATTTTCAAATACTTTATCAAATTCCCATTTTTGAGCAATATCCTTTGTTTTGTTTTGATATAAAGTTTCATAAAATGTACACACACCCTCCAATATTTCATCTTGTTTGGTAATAATATTCCCTCCCTCAGTTTCTATTCTTTGTATAATTTTACTAGTATAATTTCTTTTTTCTAAATTACAAAAATATTCTGTTGGCTTTTCGCCTTCGTCAATCCATTTCACCTTTGCTCTTATCACTGCACCTTTTAATTTTTCAGTTCTGATCTTTTCTAATTCTTTATTAAGTTCATCAATGCGAGATGGATCCATCTCACTTTCTTTATCCTCAAGACATTTTATCTGATCCTGTAATTCTTTTTCTCTTTTATCTTTATTTTTTTTAACAAAAGAGGAATGCGAAATGGATTGACCTCTTATTTCCATCAACAGTACTTCTAAAAATAATTGATCATTGATAACAAAGGTGATTTCGTTATCAGGAATATTGGGAATTTGTTCTGCATTGTACACTGGTAGACTATATTGTAACTTTGTATTAGATATAGTATTTTTTACTTTCGCTACAAATTCTTTATCATATAACAGTGAATTATTGAATTTCCATAAACCCTTTCCTCTATGGAAATCCTGAAACCTTAAAGAAAGAAATACAATAGAGTGATCTGTTCTATAACTTGGATCTATATTACACTCATGAACACAGTTAAAAAGACTATTAGATAATAGAAAAAAATCCAATCTAGCCATTTTCCTTGGATTTTTTTTCCTCCATGTATATCTGTGAGTATCAGGATGTAACTCTCTATATATGTCCATGAGATCCAAATCCTCTATAATTTCAAACATAAAATTCCGTGCATTTGGATTATTTATAGTATCTTCTTTATAAAATTTACAATCTAGTGTTGGATTCATAATGAAATTGAAGTCTCCACAAATTATGTAACTTTCATTTCCAAGATTTTTAGCCTTTTGAATTACAATTTTATAAAAATCAGGATTGTCTCTGTTTGGACCATATATATTAACTAATGTAATCTGTGTATTTTCCAAGGTAACATTCAAAATAACAAAATTACCATTTTCATCACATACACATTCATGAACTTTGAAGTCAAAAGTGTTATTAAAGATAATAGCTGTACCTCTTGCATTAGATGCATAAGAACTAAAGAAACACTTATCAAAACCCCATTCACTTGTCACAATATTGTGCATATCTTCTACAAAATGTGTGTCCTGTAGACAGTAAATATCGTACCTCTTAGATTTCAAAAATTTTAAAACATCTTTTCTTTTCTCTTGAGACCCCAGACCTTGGCAATTTACTGATAATATTTTAACTTCATCCATCATAATCTAAATATGCATATATACATTCTAATAATCTAATCAAAATACACCTAATTGCAGCCAGAGTACACAAAATAACAATGAAGGTTGATAGAAAGGCATACACAAGTAAACAAAAACCCATGGATCAGCAGCATGTTGTGGTAACCACTAAAAAATATTACACTTACCGATTGGGTGAAAACACGTGTAACACTTGTTTACATAAAAATTCTGCGTATGTCGATCCCGATTACATTTACAGACGGTAAGCATAATTTTCAATGACAGTAAACCATTAAACTTGTTGACTTTTACAAAACTAATAAAATATAACTATATACATCCAAATATGACAATGTGACAACAGATAAAAAAGGAATTATATAGAGTTGCTTGGTTTACTTCACTTAAAGTGTTAAATCACTGACAAAAGAAAAAGAAAGTTTCCTGGTCATTATTTAGAAAGCGTTTTTCATACCGTTCATTATTTCACTTTTTCATGAATTCCTCTGGACTCTAATTTTTTGATGGATATCATCGAAGAGTTCAAATTTCATCTGATGACCGGATTTGGTCTTTCCATACACTGCAGTGTTAAAATACCACGCACTGTCAATTTCACTACTTTCTTTGAGTCTTTTAATAAGGTCCATATTTTTTTTGGTCACATCATTTACCACACGCACATTGTTTTTAAGGTTCTTTTTTTGCCGCATGATATTTCTTTTGATTTCTGAAGAGGCCAAGCGCACAATGATCGGTTGGTCTCTTTGGGCGCGGTTTTTTGTCGGGATGCGGTGTATCTCCGTGATGTCTGCATGGTCCATTCGGAGTCCGAGATCGTCCGTAATAGTTTGGATTATATCCTGTCGAAGGTTCTCATCGGGTTTTGTGGGGAAATTCAATATTTTCACATTATTTTTCCTCGAGTACTGTTCATTGAAATTACACGAGACAGCTGCCTCTTGCACAAGTTGCCTGTCCATATTAACTTGTGTTCTCAACTTCGCGTTAGACTCCTTAATTGTTGAAATTTCTTTAGAAAGGTTGTCATTCACCATCTCCAAGCCTTTGATCTTATTTTCATATTCTTCCTTCAGATCTGAGAATTGAGAAATTATTGCAAATTATAAGAACAAAAATTATGTACAGTAAAAATAAATATGCATACATGTAGTGTATAAATGAATATCAATACATTTTAACAAGTACTTATTTATTAAAATTTTCTAGACGCATTGATAAATCTGAACTGCAGAATAAAATGAAGCCATTAGCAGCGTATGATAAAGTATCAGTAAGCTTATGAATTGTGTATTCAATTCATGCAAACTGAATAATTGATCAAAAGGATTGTTCCTAATATTGGAATAATTTTGCCTGAACATTCGTTGGAGGCAACAATATCACATACTTGTACACCATGTGTATGAATCGTAACGAAATTAGCAGTTTTGTGTAATTTGGTATGGATTATATTTATTTCGAGTCTACCTGTGGGAAAGTACTGAGGAGGTTCCGAATAAGGTTTTGGCTGCGATACTTCTCTTGAGTTTACTGATAAAGGTTGCTCTTTTTTAAATACTGAATTATTTCCACTTCTCAATAGAATCTGACACATATATTGTTTTGTAACTTGTGTAATCTCACTTTGGAATCGTGTTATGTCTCTTTCCGAGCATCATATCTTAACATTGTTTCCTCTCTTAGAGGGAATAAAATTTCTTAAATTCTCCAGTACTTGATTTGTTTGAATTTCAAACATTGCTGTTATTCTAGCTCTGTGTCAACGATTTATTAGTCATTATTATTGTTTCCCAGCCAGGAATTCTATAGATGATAAATAACTGAACTTTTAAAAAACTAACTTTTCATGTCAACAAGAGTGAAAATATTCTAAACAAGTATTCCAGAATTTCGGTGTTTTATAACGTCATTGTCTGTCAGAGTTCTCGACTGGTATCAGTTTCCTTGGATTCATATTGTGTATTTGTTTCCTCAGTTTTAGAAAGAAAGTAATTCATGGACTAATACAATGATATCAAACCACTTCAAAATATAATTCCGTGTACATATCATGTACATATCATGTGCATATCATGTATATTTTACTTTAGAGCGTTTTCTTGAAATATACGATGCTTATTATATTGCAGTCAAATCGTGTTCTATTCTTTGGAAATTTTGTCGCGCCCCATGTTCTCCATCGTTAACACTAGATAAAATTCCATTCATTTTAATCAGCATCATTTAATTTGTTAGAATGGCATAAACTATTATATATCAAATACATATTTCTTTAAAAATATATACTGTCCACAAACCTCGTATTTAATTTATCAGACCCTGTCGTACCAAGCACCTGTCACACCCAAAATAAAGCCCCATGACAGAGAGTAGTTGACATATCAATATAAGCTGTCAATCAACAGCTCTTAGTCTGAGGTGTTTATATTGCTGTGAGGGATTAGCAGGTAAAATTGCTGACGTCTAGATATAATAGGCCCTTTTTCAAATCTGGTTGTTTCAAGAGTAAATCCGCAAAGTATGTAATTTGTCTTTCTAGAGGGCGTGTTAATCGGCAGTATTCACCATAAATCTGACCTTCATGTTGTTGTTTGTGACAGTAAAATTATGGGTGTTGATGTCTTATGTATTTGGTTTGCATGATAATTAGTCTGAAGTTGATGTAAAACCTTACCGCTATTACACCTATTTCTCAAATTTACTTGTACATTATATGACATGTCTGCGGTTTGTACCTTTAGCCATTGTCTCGCGTTAGTGAATGAATGAATAGTAAATAATAAATACCGCCTATTCTGTTTTATATTTATATACAGATACAGGTACTTCAAATTCTCCTTGAACTCGCATAGCTAGCGACAGCTGTACATTGACTGCAATTTTGCTTCATATACGGAACTGTAATATATATCAAATGATATATGTAATATATCCTAGGACTGCCATTGCCCTAATTAACGATCAATACTTTTAAAGACTTATGGACCGAATATCTGTCGATTTCATACTCAATTGAATTCTCAAAGAAGTATTCTAATGCTATTTGGAAACACCAGTCATTTATTCTCAATATTATTCTACTGATTTGTGCCCGTGCACCTGTCACATCACAACAAAGTAGAACTGTAAGACATAGGTTTTATTTGGTTTTTTTGTTTGTTTGTTTTTAAATATTTCCAAAAACGATGTCAGTGGTCAATGCCCAAATCTGGTAACGTTGGAAAGGTCTTCTCACAAAAAATACACATGCTAAATATAAAAGCAGTAACTTTTACGATTTGTAAGATATAGCTTATATTCGAATTTTCTGAAAGTTTGTCAAAGGTCAATATTAAGGTCATCAGGCCAAAGATTTTTGTGTCAATGGAAAGGTCTTGGCACAAGGAATACACACACTAAGTATGAAAGCTTTGCCTCTTATGGTGTAAAAAATATGAATTTTTTTTTTTAATTTCCCCCAAACTAGGACTAAGGTCAATGCCACAAGGTCAATGAATTATGGCTTATATTCGAATTTTCTAAAAGTAGAACAAAAGTCAATATTATGATCAAACATTTTGGTGTCAATGGAAAGGTCATGGCACAAGAAATACGCATACTAAATATGAAAGCTCTACATGTACCTCTTATGGTGTGAACGATAGACCAAGGTTAAAGGTTTTGCAACAGACAGACGGACAAGCCAAACACTATATTCCCCGAATATTTGATTCCAGGGTCATAAAAATAAAACATGTCGTCGTGATTTAAAAACTAGGTCACATGTGTCAATAACATGTGTACAACACAATAAAATTACATTTAACATGAAAATGCATACTGGTATAAATTACTTTAAAAATGCATACCGGACGTCGTATGTCATCTACGTTAGTTTTTCTTATTTTAATGTTTATGATCATTTTTGGAAGGTAAATCTTTTCATACTAATCGTTTAAAAAAGAATATGCAATGTAATAGGAATATAAAGAAAAAAAGTTTCTTTTTTTTTTCGATCTGTGCTAATCTATATTTAGTTCAGCATAACTATTATCATGGAACACCAAAACACAACCCCATTGAAGTAATGAAACACAAGTAGTGAATGGTCCATGGAGGCTCAAATTTCATTCATATGCAAGCTTCGTCCTTTGCGTTCAGCCATAATCTTATCATGTACTCGTGTTTACAGAGAGCCGAAATTTAATATTGTGTATATCATTGGGGTTTTAATTTCATGGAAAAACGGACAAAGGATCTCCGAAAACTCGCACAGAAAAATATAAATATTCCACGGTATCTACTAATTCTGTGTACTCACTATTTAGATTTATTACCTCCATGTGACATCAGAAATTGACTTTCGCTTTGCTAAAACTTTGGTGACCAGTAAAGTTGTCAATAAGGAGCCAGAGGCCAGCGAGGCAAAGTTTGACCTCACTCTCCCGAACGAAGCCTTCATCACAGCCTTTAAACTGTACGTAGAAAATCGCAAAAGAACAGAATTCATACTGTTGCGTAGAAAACAGAATCTCAATAGAACACATTAACAATTTGAAGATTGTATATAAATTTTTATATGAATATTGAAAGACAATTGTATATGGATTTTTATATGAATATTGAAGGACAATAAATGGTAAGGAGATACATGGAAAAGTAAAAGAAAAAGAACAAGCCAAGCAGGAATTTGAAGCTGCAAAGGCGAAAGGACAGAGTGCTGGCCATATTGTAGCCAAGTAAGAGTAACTGGATTTGATTACGTCATGGCTAATTCAGTACCAGAGTGAGAAATTCATCCACTGTCAATTCAAATTTAGTTAATAAACGTTGATTTTATTGTATCGTAAACGTGAATTGTCATCTCTGTTTTCTTAGACCTAGGGAAACGAACAAGTTTCAAATACAGGTCAATGTGGCGGCGAAAGAAAAAGTGACGTTCGAGCTAACATACCGGGAACTGTTGAGAAGAAGGAAAGGCTTGTACGATCACGTCATATACATAAATCCGGGACAGGTGGTGGATGATCTCAAAATCAATGTTCTAATCAGAGAATCAAGGAACATCACAACCATCCGGACTCCACCTATAAAAAATGTTCTGCTTACTGAGGGCCCTCAAGGTATATATTCCCTCTGATTATATATATATATATATATATATATATATATATATATATATATATATATAGAGAGAGAGAGAGAGAGAGAGAGAGAGAGAGAGAGAGAGAGAAATTTTGCATACACATGAATAAACTATGGCGAATGGCGCTAGTTCGAAAGACAATTTGAAGGAGTAGGGAGATTGATTTTTATTTCAGGTACAAACGAGCTTGCTGTTGTTGATAGGATTTCCCCCACAAAAGCCTTCATTTCCTACCAACCATCCAGAGCCGAACAGAAGTCCGGAATCTCTGGCCAGTTTTTTGTTCAATACGATGTGGACAGAAGCGACAATGCAGGAGATATTCTAGTAATTCTTTCAATATTCAGTAACTGCACATGTATGCATTAATGGATGAAAGCATTAGAAATATGAATATGCATCGAATATCAGTAAAGGATCTCATGGTACAATGTTAGATATTATCTCACACGTGCTAAGAACGGTGTAGCAGTACGGTTCACGTGACCCAAGCTGAATGTGTCAGTAACTACTAAGTAGGGGAAAATGAAAGAAAAAAAATTCAATCACGTGTTTCACGTGTAAATATAAAATATTATATATATATATATATATATATATATATATATATATATACCATTAGAAATGATCTGTCAATTGTCTATAAGTATTTGAATAACTACGTAAAAATAATTAATAGGCAATATAAGGATAATTCGTAATATACGGATATTAGGTGAACATCTACTTAAAAGCTTATAATTTATCTTTTATCAGCGTTTATTTTGGTTTTTTTTTTCAGATTGAAATAAAAAGAAATCATGGAAAATCAATAGATATTGTCTGAAAAATATTGTCCAATATTACAGGTGATGGATGGATACTTTGTCCACTTCCTCGCACCGGAAGGAATGGAACCAATGCCAATGGATATTGTGTTTGTTTTGGATAAAAGTGGTTCGATGGGCGGTACTAAAATGAGACAACTTCAGGAATCTATGGTTAAGATTTTAGATGACGTAAAACCAGATGATAAAATAATGGTCATAGCGTTTGACTCAAGACTGTCTTACTGGAGACAGGAATTTGTGCATGCAACAACTTCAAACATAAATGACGCCAAAGACTATGTATGGAAGACTTATGCAGGTGGTGGTAAGTACAAGGTCACATAGAAATATCATTGTTTAGTTTGACAATAAATTTTTACAATTTTAAAAGTCCCAGAATTGTGGGAATACTATGAAAATTTACCTGTATAGGTATTTTAAATCATTGAAACCAATGAATATGATAACTTGAACTGCTCAATGTTGATATTATTAGTATTATGTACAACCTTCGTTCTACGAGAAGTAATCACTATATAATTTGGAATTTCAGGAACTAATATAGATCTTGGATTAAAAACGGGGATTGAGAAACTAATGAAGATACACGGTAACAAAGGACGTGCACCAGTTCTGGTTTTTCTTACCGACGGACAAGCCTCATCCGGTGAAACTCGCACGGAGCGTATACTAGAAAACGCTAAGAGAGCAAACGAAGCTGATATTCCGATCTTCAGTCTTGCATTTGGAATAGGAGCTGACTTTGATATCGTTAAAAAAGTTGCAGCGCAGAACAACGGCTTTGCAAGAAAAATCTATGAAGATTCTGATGCAGCTCTCCAGATAGCGGGGTTTTACAAAGAAATTTCAACCGTTTTACTAAAAAATGTCTCATTCAACTACATTGACGGGACGTTGTATGATACGACAGTTACCGACGATAAATTCAACACTTATTTCAAAGGTTCTGAAATGGTTGTTGCTGGAAAAGTTAAGGATATTACGAAGTTGCAATCGGGTATGGTCGTCAATGGGACAGGAAGTAAAAAGGAAGAAGTCCTTTTACACGTCCCTCCAATGACATGTGTTATTCTGCCATGGCCGCCAAGACCATGGCCACGCCCACCATTTCCAACGACCACGCCACCTGTAACCACCAGAAATCCCGGCATGATGGAGAAATTATGGGCGTACCTGACAATCAAACAACTATTAAAGAAAAAAGATGCACTTGATTCACAGACAGAAATAAAGAAATTAGAGGATAAAATTCTTCAGCTTTCTTTAAAGGCAAATTTAAAAAGACATAAAAATGAGAAAGAGGCAAACTGATAATGTTTAGTCTGCAAATAGTAATAGTTTTATGAACACATTAGGCATTTAAAAAATCCATTAATTTGTTGTTTTCAGTATCAGTTTGTGACGGCATTGACGTCTATGGTTGTTACATTGCCCGATAAGACGAAAGCAAACCCAAGCGAGGTGGATGCCGCCGATCAAAGGATGAGGGATTCTATGCTGGGAGGTATGAATGGTACACATCTATCTTTTATTAAGCGAAATATGACACACACACACACACACACACACACACACACACACATATATATATATATATAAAACGATGAAGAAGCTTAAGTCACCCCTTTTGTCATAAAGCTGATTTGTTAGTTTGCCGTTAACGTCTATGATCAGTAAAATATCGAAATATGGAGCAGATTTGTAAGACTGCGATGTCTTTTATTTCAAATAAATACTACATGACTTGTATATATATATGTATATGAGCGTTGGCAATTTTTTTTTATAGTTCTTGAGTTTCTCTTTACATGTAAACCGGAATTTGGATTTCGTAAGTTACAAGTATTAGAACATAATTTATATATGTGTTGTTTACTTTCTCAGATTTCTTATACTTTTTTCGTTACCATGTAAAATAAAAACACTTTGTTTTTATTCTCAGTTTTATTTATGTAGATAACGTATGTATTTAACAAACCCTCACAAACTTACTTGTATTTATATTGTTTCTGTAAATATTGCTGTCTATATATGTTTTCAGGACCATAATGTAAACTAGTTTATAAACTAATTGTGCTATCCTGGTAAGATAAAGGACACTATTATTATTATTATTATTATTATTATTACAAGTCATGTAGTATTTATTTGAAATAAAAGACATCGCAGTCTTACAAATCTGCTCCATATTTCGATATTTTACTGATCATAGACGTTAACGGCAAACGAACAATTCAGCTTTGTGACAAAAGGGGTGACTTAAGCTTCTTCATCGTTAACTTCCCAAATTTATGCAGCAATATTCCATTATCACCAGCATATGGAGTTTATTTCTCTCAAATGATTCGATACACAAGAGTATGCTCAGTTTTGAAATCGAGGCAGGCTACTGACAAACATGTTGATGTTGCAGGAATTTCAGCAATCTCGTTTAAAGTCACCTTTTCGCAAATTTCATGGTCTCTGAAATGATTGTATTTCCAAATACAATCTGTCATTAAGTCAAATGTTGTCTGAAGTGTTTCCCGTTCTTTACACACTGATTATTCCGTTTTACTGATCAAGATTGCGGGATCACAACATATGTGATTGACCACAGGGGATGCTAACTCCTCCTAGGCTCCTTATTCCACCTCTGGTGTGTCCACGGTTCCGTATTTGCTCTTTCGCGATTTGATATTTACAAGATTATCAGACTGATTACTGATTCTCATCTTTACCTTTTCCATTACTATCTCGCACGCGTCTTACAATGACTAGAAGAACTCGTTCAAGTGAAGATATATTAGGTATGTTCACCTTAGAAATATTTACAGATTAAAGTGTATATTTTACAGATCAAAGTGTAAAATGTATTCAATGACCTAATCAAATATATAGAAATCATCCAATCAATGTATGATAAATCATCCAATCAATGTATGATAAATCATCCAATCAATGTAAATCATCCAAACAATGTATGATAAATCATCCAATCAATGTATGATAAATCATCCAATCAATGTATGATAAATCACCCAATCAATGTATGATAAATCATTCAATCAATGTAAATCATCCAAACAATGTATGATAAACCATCCAAACAATGTATGATAAACCATCCAATCAATGTATGATAAACCATCCAATCAATGTATGATAAATCATCCAATCAATGTATGATAAACCATCCAATCAATGTAAATCATCCAAACAATGTATGATAAATCATCCAAACAATGTATGATAAACCATCCAAACAATGTATGATAAACCATCCAATCAATGTATGATAAATCATCCAATCAATGTATGATAAACCATCCAATCAATGTATGATAAATCATCCAATCAATGTATGATAAATCATCCAATCAATGTATGATAAATCAACCAATCGATGTATGATAAACCATCCAATCAATGTATGATAAATCATCCAATCAATGTATGATAAATCAACCAATCGATGTATGATAAATCATCCAATCAATGTATGATAAATCATCCAATCAATGTATGATAAATCAACCAATCAATGTATGATAAATCATCCAATCAATGTATGATAAATCATCCAATCGATGTATGATAAATCATCCAAACAATGTATGATAAATCAACCAATCGATGTATGATAAATCAACCAATCAATGTATGATAAATCATCCAATCAATGTATGATAAATCATCCAATCAATGTATGATAAATCATCCAATCAATGTATGATAAATCAACCAATCAATGTATGATAAACCATCCAATCAATGTATGATAAACCATCCAATCAATGTATGATAAATCAACCAATCAATGTATGATAAATCAACCAATCGATGTATGATAAATCAACCAATCAATGTATGATAAATCATCCAATCAATGTATGATAAATCATCCAATCAATGTATGATAAATCATCCAATCAATGTATGATAAATCATCCAATCAATGTATGATAAATCAACCAATCAATGTATGATAAATCATTCAATCAATGTATGATAATCATCCAATCAATGTATGATAAATCACCCAATCAATGTATGATAAATCATCTAATCAATGTATGATAAATCAACCAATCGATGTATGATAAATCATCCAATCAATGTATGATAAATCACCCAATCAATGTATGATAAACCATCCAATCAATATATGATAAATCATCCAATCAATATATGATAAACCATCCAATCAATGTATGATAAATCATCCAATCAATGTATGATAAACCATCCAATCAATATATGATAAACCATCCAATCAATATATGATAAACCATCCAATCAATGTATGATAAATCATCTAATCAATGTATGATAAATCATCCAATCAATGTATGATAAATCATCCAATCAATATATGATAAACCATCCAATCAATGTATGATAAATCATCCAATCAATGTATGATAAATCATCCAATCGATATGTGATAAACCATCCAATCAATGTATGAAAGTCAGTCAATCAATATATACGAAAAAATCATCCAATCAATATATGATAATCACCCAATCAATGTATGATAAACCATCCAATCAATGTATGATAAATCATCCAATCAATATATGATAAACCATCCAATCAATATATGATAAACCATCCAATCAATGTATGATAAATCATCCAATCAATATATGATAAACCATCCAATCAATATATGAAAGTCAGTCAATCAATATATACGAAAAAATCACCCAAATAATATAGAGAGGATATTCAATGCTTTATCGTTGGATATGGAATTTATTTCAAGAGTAAGACGGTAATTTTTTTTATTTTCATGAGTGCGAAGAATTGAATTTTCTGTTTATTACATCTTCTTTGGTTTTAGAACATGCTCATTTCAAATCTTAGAGGATGTATAGTAATACATAAAATGACGCCACAATTAGTTGTTACATGTATTTCCACACACGAATTGTGCGTTTTCTATCCCCGAGCCTTGATAAATCAATCATTATATATCAAAATCACCTAATCAATACATCAAATTCAATCAATATATAAACGATTTTTCACTCAAACAAGTCCAAGTATCAAGGTATAAATCATAGCATCAAAGTTTTACTTTAGTAAATGTAAGTATCATTTATCTGTGATTCGCTGTCATTTGTTTTGTTGGTGTTGACAGAGCCATGTAGTGTCGCTCACTATTTCCCCCCCCCCCCTTTTTTTTTTTCAAGCTCATGTCTGTAGTATTTCTCACTACTTACTGAAATAAGATTTTCCGCACCTTCACTGTCACAAGCATCGACATATCATCAAATTAAACTCTGCTCTGAATTTCAGGCCTACAATAGATATAGGATAATCTATTTGATAGGAAAAATGTAAAAATTAAAGAAGTTTTTTGTTCACTTTATTAAAAAAAACTACAAGACTGCGTTCTTGGATGATCTTATTGTTTTGTTTTTTTTAATTTTGCTAACCGAATATGGTTCCATTATTTTTTTCTGTTTTAAAAGGAATGATGCCTAGTATGTCGGCACACCAATTACGCCGATCTAGACATAGAAGTTGTAAGTGTATTATTTATTAAATACTAGTCTTAATTTTAGAAATGAAATAACCAATTTTACAAGCTCTTTGATTTCTGAATATTTGAAAATAAAAAGAGTACTGTAACGACATGTATACTAAATATAGTCATTTCTAAACATAATTAGTCGTATATGTACCGTTATTTGGGATTTAATTTATAATTACTTGTATGTGTAATATTAATTAATAATAATAAAAAAAGCTGCTTTCATTTCTTGTTTTCCATCGAAGTATTCTCCGGTAACTTAAAGTCAAAGAGACGTAAGTAGAGTTTTAATTAAAAACTGAATAGAACATATTTCATTATGAACATAATCTATAAAAGGAATGGAAACTGGTTCTAACAACTCTACTTTCCTTATGTTAGTAACTAATACAATTATCAATGAATTACACAATAAATAATACAAATATACTCATATGAATATCAATATTTAATTAAATCTACTGGATGCGTGTATAAATTTGTAAACTGCTGAGGAAAAAGTAAATATCATGACACCTTCATGTATATAAAGTCATATTTGACTGAATTTTTAGTAAGTTGTATGTATAATGAAAACTGACAATAATCAAAATGCTCAAATTGTTTGTCTTCAACCATAGCATCAAATAGACGGACGTCACCGAGACGTAAGTTGAACTTCAATTAAGAATTGAATAGAATAAAACATGCTATTGTAAATATAATCAATCTATAAAGGGAATGGGAACAGGTACTAACAACCTCCTTATGTTATTAACTAATAAAGTTGCATTGAATTATACAATAAATAATAAATATATACTCACATGAATATCAATATTTTAACTGAATCTATCAGATTTGTGTATAAATTTGTGAATTTGCTGAAAGAAATAAAATTCAGTTAATACCATGAGACAAAGCGGCATTGCCCATTGTATAAGATGCGTGTCTATCAGAACACCTTCGTTATGTTTTAACAGTTTCTCAAAGAAATTCTGTCTAGCATTTGCGTATCTTTTCATACAAAGAAAAAAATGATAGCCACCTTTAATCGCACCACAAGTACAGTTGGGAGAATCTATGTCTGTGCAGATCATTATTTAGTAACAAAACGGTGTTTAGGTATTAATAATATTGATTGCGCTTGGTATATGAAACGCACTGGGGGGATTAGAAGAAATAATTTCAATTATGTTTTTGAATGTACTGAAAGAAAGGTTGCTTCCCTAACTTGTAATGAATGAAAATTCCCTTTCCAAAAGATTTTGTATAGTTCGTGTAGACTGATCGGAACCTTGTATTACCGACTGTTATGTATATTATGCAGTGAAACAGTATTTGATTTAAGAGGAATAATGCTGCTTTAGTATGCAGGAAATTAACTAGTGAGGATTTTGAACATTATATTAATTTATCAATGTTACGTCGATTTCCAGTCTTTCTCTAAATAAAGGGATTCTTTTGATGACAAAATTAGTAAACCGGAAACAAATCTTTCGGGCTTAACTGAATTTTTTCTAAATTGTCAAAATTCGAGCAACTGCCCCATACCACAGAAATATATTAAAAACGGCTGAGGTAAATGCAATTTATATTTGCGATAAGTTATATGCAGAGAGCAAAAACTGTTTAGGAGACCTTACTCTTTATATGCACTGCTCAAAATCTCATCGATATATTCAGACCAATCCAAATTGCGAGAAAAAAATCAAACCAAGATGTCAATGGATTAATGCATAATCAAGATGACATCCTTGAAAATACAAATTAGGAAATTCTTCCGCACATTTCTTTGTAAACATACTACTATTGTTTAAGATGGATTAAATTTCAATAATCTTCTACCTGAGGAAAGGTGAAGATAACGAACAGTGATCAATTCTCATAACTCCCATAAAGAATACAAAATAGAGAGTTGGGCAAATACGGACCTCTGTATTTAACACACACACACACACAGAGAGAGAGAGAGAGAGAGAGAGAGAGAGAGAGAGAGAGAGAGAGAGAGAGCTGAAAATAGAAACTTGTTAAATCTATGCTACATGTATATTTCAAGATCAAGTTGATAGAGAAAAAGTATTTTTAAAATATCAACATGTAAATTTATGAGAGAACGTTTATAGTAAGTTGAATGTGGTTAAATATGTACTAAATGTATATTTTCAGGATCAAATATTCAAGGTAAGCTGATAAAGAATAAATAACATTATAATACATCTTTAACATGTTGGATACTTATGCAAATATTTTTAACAGTTGCCAGCATTTCTTAATCATAACACTGTACTTTTTATTTACCTGGTTATATAAGCAATGAGCGGAGCACCACCTCCAATAAGTACTTTCTCCAAAAGAAGTAAGTGTATCAATTAAGCATATACTATTAATGATTAATGCACACTACATATCTAGATGTGACACTGTTTTCTTGTGTATAGAAGTATTTGATATTTTCGATTAACTCAACTAAAAAGAAATGTTTTCAATCCCACACCCTCTCTTACAATGTTTGAGGACAAGCTTATATAAAATCCAGTTTGGGTTTTATACAATTTTTCCACAAAGACTACTTATATATGTACATGACAAGAACTGATTGGGTTTTGGGGTGATTAGGACAAGTACATAGGGGTAGATGGGATTGATATTCAGAGATATTTTAATTAGATCAATGTTGGAGGTCCCTTTGTAATCGAAACATACAATCATGGTAAACAATAGGTATTTGTGGCTTACTATAGTGGCAAGGATTTTATTATCAATGACTCAAAAGTACTGAATTTTGTTCCATATCACATCAGAGTATAATTTGTTCTTACTGTTATAATAATAAAATGATGTGTCATAGTTTTTGATATTGGAAATTAAAACTTTTAATCCAGTAAATTGTCCTGAAATACTGACTTAACTATCATCCAATTAATGTATATATATATATATATATATATATATATATATATATATATATCACTAATCAATATATCAAAATCAACCAATCAATCTATGAATATCATTAAATCAATATATCAAAATCATCCAATCTATGTATAAATATCACTCAATCAATATATCAAAATCACCCAATCAATATACAAATGTCAATCAATATGTAAAAATCGTCCAATCAATATACGATAAATCACTAAATACATCAAAATCAACCAATCAACATATGATAAATAACTCAATCAATATACAAAAATCAATCATTGTATGGTAAATCACTCAATCTATAATAAATCACTTAAGTAATATATAACAATCATGCAATTAATATATGTTAAATCACTCAATCAATATATGAAAGATTTTTCACTTAAACAAGTTCGAGTATCGAAGAATAAATCATAGTATCAAAGATTTACTCTAGTAATTGAAAAATATCATTTATTTATAATTTACTATAATACGTTTTGTTAATGTTCACAGACACATGTACCCTTACCAGAATATAAGCTCTGTGGCACACTGTTGCTGCAAGTTTGCTGCAACTAGTTGCGGCATATATACTTTTCGTATGCAAATTTTTCCTCTGGCACACTTGCCGCACACTCTTGCTGCACACTTCTGGCACACAGTTTGCAGCAAATGTGTCGTAAATATATTTTTCATATGCAATTTTTTCTCTAGCACACAATTTGCAGCAAACTTGCGGCACGCTCTTGCTACACACTTCTGGCACACAGTTTGCCGCAAGTTTGCGGCACACACTTGTTGCACACTTTAGACACAGTCTGCTAGAAATCAAAGGATTCTACAGAAAGTGTAATTATAAAAACATAATATTAATGCACTTGTATATAATTTCAAAAGCAATGACGTAATACGTAATCTTTCACATATTTAAAAATGCAAATAAAATAAAAAAATTACAATACAATTAAAAAATAACATGATGTAAGAGTAAAAGAAACTTAAAAAGGCTTCTAGTTTACATTATATGTTGCATTGTGCAATGTTAAGGAATTCTCAGTGAAGTCCCATCCTGGCCATGAGAGTGCATTTTATTTGAAAGATCAACCTTAAACCTTATACCTAACAAGTGCTATACAGATAACGCTTGTTCTAGAATTGTGTACACATATAAATGTATAACAAATTAAGTTGGTATGTTCTAATGTATACTATATATTAAAAAATGTAAATACCAGTTGCAGAACAAGAATATGTACATCAATAATAAACATCTAGGTTTCAGCAACATTTGTTGATAAGAATGACATACATGTATACTTAAAATATACACACGTAAACTGTGCAATTTTCCTCTGAAGTTCAAATCTGGAGACATTCTGACAATCTACAATAATTTTAAAGCTAATACTGTGAAGGGCATATATTCTTACAAATAAATACAGCCTCAAGGGCACTTCTTAGGAAGAACACTGTAAATCTTTACACAACTTTATCTTAGATGAACACAGTTTTATGACTCAACCTTCTTGCTGTCTGCACCTTAGAATCAAAATCATGATTAAATTCTGGAACCTTCTTTTAATCTTCCACTCGTTCAGTACATGGTCATCACAATCACATATTGTCCACAACTACTCTACTGTCCCATCCATATGTAATGATGCGCTGTAAATAGTTTTTCGGTAAAGAGTGTCTCTTTACTCGCAAATACATATAGCAGTCTCGTCAGATTCAATTGGGAAGTGTGCATAAATTTAAGTATCATCCTTTTTTCACACTAAATAACACTAAGTAACTTCATTTGAGAATTATGATATTAATC
The DNA here is from genome assembly GCA_024699665.1 of Ostrea denselamellosa. Lineage (NCBI taxonomy): Eukaryota > Metazoa > Mollusca > Bivalvia > Ostreida > Ostreidae > Ostrea > Ostrea denselamellosa. Next base: position 4,297,727 of record JAMZEH010000010.1, on the reverse strand, counting down.
CGGGTCAGGATGTTGGAACTCTCAGAATCTGAGAGTGGCAAGTTGAAGAGAGCCTGGCAAAGATCACATATAACTTCTGTATCTGACTCATTAAAGCATATTCTGAAAAAGATATAAAATTGCAAATAATGACGAGATACAAAAGGCCCTCCTATACCCAAATCTGTATGACATAGGAGGAATCAAATGCAATGCATATTTTTAGGTGGAATTCTTTGTGGTCCAAATCATAAGCATTTGAAGTTTTAAAAAATAATAAACCATTTGTTCAAAAAACCATTTACTTAATAAACCATTCACTTTTGCTAAAATGTAGAAAGTAGAAAAAGGCAGAAGTATTAAGTAAATAGGTGTTTTCGTTTTTTTTCTAAGTGCCTATGGTCTGGTCCACTGTGAAAAAATCTGGAAGGGCTACAATATTGCAAATAGAAGGAGTTTAATCTTATACATTTAAAGGAATTAGTAAAACCAACTTAATTTAAAAGAAAAAGGCAGAAGTATTAAGTAAATAGGTGTTTTTTTCTAAGTGCTTATATGTCTATGGTCTGGTCTACTGTGAAAAAATCTGGGAGGGCTGCCGCGGTTCATTTGTGAAATGTAAAACATCTCGGTGCCATCTATCAACGAGTTAGTAACCAAATATACTGCATGCAATATTTGCTTTATCTGAAAAAGTAAAAATGTCCAGAATTTTGGCAAATATGGTCATGCAAAATACTGTCTGTTAGCAACATGACGCAACGACATTGAGCAAGGGTCCGTATCGTATTAAACACTATATTGAAAACTTTATAAGATACACAGTAAATTGCTTACCCAAGGCTGGAACATAACATGAATTCTCTTTTCAGAATATCTGCATTAACTCCCTGTTTTCTGTTCATCTTTACGGTATTACATCATGGCGTCTTGGTTTTCGATTTTTTTTTGGATTTTTTCCGCGCTTTTAGTCTGGATCATTGTATACGTATATACAAACGTCGGGATGATCCAGAATACCGCTCTTTAAAAAAATATTGTGAATCACACATCCGATGCTTTTAATTAAGAATCCGATTTCGATTTACGGTGCATACAGTCAAACTTCCGTGAAGACCTGCTTTGGTATACAGCTAAGATTTTTGCAATTTAGTATCGATCAACATTCCACAATATGATAAGGTGAATTGCCATTAACTCTAGTTTAGTATTTCAACTTGCACTCTCACTCAGCACCAGCTTAACATTATTTAAGAAATAGAATAAAAAATATGATTATGGGCATATCATTGCAACATTAGGACACCAAGAGTAAATATTAAGAAAACATAACTGAATAATCGTCATATGTAATATCTTATTGTAGAAAGAAATTTAAGAGGGAAGGGGTGCATAAAAATTAAAATATATGTGAATTTTCTGAGTATGCCAAGTGTACATGTATTTTGGACACTGGATTTTAAGCACGTTGACTCTCAGATTGATATCATAAACCATGATTTTTGTAACATACTCAAAGGATATCCATTAAAAAATTATCCTCTTTACACTTAAAAATCTAAAGATTTTTGATTGGTTTTTGATAAGTTCTATATATTTGAAACATTCTTGAATTCATAAAAATAAATAAACAAAATAAATATATAAATTTCGTGAAAAATTCTTCATTAAATTAAAAATTCATTTGAGGGGCATCTCTGAATATATCAAGGATTAAAATTTTGTAGATCTATCTTTTATAAATTCAGTTGAGATATTTTAAAGAATTAATTAATCCAGAAGAGTTTAAATTCTTTTACCAAAATTGTTCAAGAATAGGTTAAAGAAAAAGTTGTGATGGACATAACATTTTGTTGGAATAACTATTTTGATTTTAAATATTCAAGAAAAGGTTATGAACATTTGGTGCACTGTTTCAATTAATTATAAAATTTTAAGCTAAAGTTGTGTGACGAACTTCTGACACACTGTTTTGATTCAAGATACTAAAGGAAACGTTCCGGTGAACCTCTGATATACTGTTTCAATTCTAAATCTTAAGGAAAAGTTGTGGTGCACTTCTGGTGCACTGTGCCACTAGTGGCACACTGTGTGCCGCTTGCGGCACTAGCTGCATACCTCTGACACACAGTTCTGGCACATTGATTTGTTTGCCGCAAACTTGCAGCAAACTTTGCATTTTGGTAAGGGTATTGTATAAAAGGGAATTACCACCATAGTTGAGGATCTCATGTGGTAGAATAAATCTTAGAATTAAGAACAGAAATTGAAATGTTATAAGGTAACTTGGAATCAAAAATGCATATAGTAAACTTAAAATTAGAATTACGAATACAAGAACGATGCAGAAAATTATGGCGGTAATTCCCTTCCATAGTAGTGTTTAAACTCGCTGTTTTTCTCTGTTTGATCAATGCTCATGTCTGTAGTATTTTACTCTAATTATTGAAGTGGGATTTGCCGCATCACCAATGTTATTGCCACAAGCATCCATGCCAGCCCTTTCAAAGTTTAGTAAGTACTTACACATATCAAATTAGACACTGCTCTGAATTTTATGCCAGCAATATTTATCGGATAATCTATTTGACAGGAATAAAGCAACAAATTATAGAAGTTCTATGGTCACTTTATGTTTAAAAATATTGGACTGCGGTGTTGGGTTATCTTGATTTGTGATTGCATTATTTTTTCTGATTTATAAGTAATACTGGCACAAAAATAAAACATCCTTAGACGACCATTATGTTGTAAGTGTATTATTAATTAAATACTATTCTTAATTTTGAATTTTAATTGCATAATTGTATATTCAATTTTATGAAATAACGAATTCTACAAGATCTGTAATAATATAGAATTATACAATAAATAATACATATATACTCACATGAATATCAATATTTTAACTGAATCTATCAGATTCGTGTATAAATTTGTGAACTGCTGAAAGAAATAAAGTAGTCATATTACGAAACAACGCATCATTTTTCATTGTATAAGATGCGTACCTATCATACCAGCTTCACTAAGTCTTCATTTCTTCTCAAGGAAATATTCTGTTTAGCATTTGAGTATGTTTTCATGTAAAGAAAAATTGGTAGCCATCTTCAGTCATACCACAAGTACAATTGGGAGTACAGAAGATGTATTACATCTAACCACCAGCAAAGATGCATTCTATCTGATGCTTTTAACAATTTAATATATACATATTTACATGCCTCATGGATTGGCCATCGATGGCACATATTGTTTTGGTTTGTCCGTCTCCTTGTCTCTCTGCAACTTTACCTTTGAATTATACAATAGATACTGCATACATTTTGTAAACTAAAACGTCAAGGTCAAAGCAAAATCAATAATTACACTAATTATCCCGTATTACGACGGGATTAAGGGGCTAAATCTTTCAAGCATTTTCTCCAGTATATCTTCAGCCAAACAGAAAATTGCTTTGATACTGATCTGCTCTCGCAGAAAAACGCACAATTGGCGTGATAATTCATCGCGAAATTTCATTTCCTTTGTTTACGTTCTTCTAATAGATAAAAGTTTTAATTTCTATGGAAAAAGGCATTTTTTTTAGTTTCATTAAAACACATTTAGTGCGATTGGTTATGTTGGTGAATTTGATATTCCAATTGCATTCTGATGTGTCACATGTTCAAGATCCTGTTTGATTAAGCTGCTTTACATGATAATTCCTAGTTATGGCTATTTCATTGGTAGATTTTCCACAAATGCTACCTATACCTCAGACCATGATGTTGACCACTATGCCTCCCCATGTCGCTAATTTTCCCACTACCACTTTTATTCCCACTACCACTCAGACCACCACTCCAAAACCAACAACACCACCTCAACCAAAACCAAGGGAACTAGGTAAATATGTTGTCTACAGAGTGAACAAGATCATTATATATATTATACGTACAACATGTACCTGCAATTATCAGTTATTCACTAAAATCATGCTCTGATGGTCTTTGATATTTTTAGAGAAATACCAAGTTCCATCTTTCGGTGTCGTCATACCTGGACTTACCAAACCAATTTGCTTTGATTTACCAATGGTTTCCTCCAAGACATACACATTAATGAAATTAACGCCATCAACATCAGGTAATATAATGCCAAAGATCTGATATTTAGACAGCTATGCTATTCATTATAATTATGGGACTGAAGAAAGTATACATGTATTTATTGTTCTTTGTGTTAGTTTGTTTTCCATGTAAAGCGCTTTAGAATAATTTTGTTGATTAGATAAAGTACTATATGAATGTGAAATAATAAATATACCCTACCCACTCGACATTTTTTGTTCAGTAAAGCGGCCGCCCAACGACCGATTTTCAGTCCATAACCTAAAAATGTGACATTTTTCTGAATTTTTGTTTTGAAATTATAATTACATATGTATTTTTTCCTTCAAATTTTCTTGAAGAGAATACCCGTGTTTCAGTAACAGACGAAATGGTTATGTCCATTTTTATTTGTTATTTCCAAATACATTTGAGGCATGTGGCCAAGATTAAAGGAATTACGTTATGAGAGGTAAAAAGGTTTGTTTTTCTATTTGAGTCTTGTCTGTGATAGAGAAACATTAGAAGATCGTATCTCGCAGAAAAATTGGTTTTGACCTCGGGGTGTGTCATGAGCCTGAACCGAGTTTATCTTGCCAATGTCGAGATCATCTATAAAAATACGTGTTCCAGAAAACGATTTTGTAATGGGACAAAAAATTAAACTGTAATATTTAGTACAAGGATTTCAAAACGAAAAATATATTATAACCTTCAAATTTGATCATTTTGCTAATTTCAAGGTAATTGAAAAACATTTTTTGCATGGGGGAATAGTAGAAGTTAACGGTAGTAGAAATAAATGGTATAACGGTTGCTGATGATGAGACAATGTGCCCTTGAATGAAGATAGACTGATAAAAATATTGGTATATCTGTTTTAGGCCATGACTTGTGGAATAACTCTTCTCAATTCAAAATAGTTGTTTTACAATATACATGCACATAAAAGCTGATTACGACTAAATATTGTGTGTGAAACATGGCCATCTGGCCAAGATCATAGTTAACATGAATTTTTCGGCATGTAATTGTGTTATTAGATGTCAAGAGTTTGAATGAAAGATTTCCTAAGATCACCGTCAGCACGCAGCGCTTCTAAGTAAGGTTTTCCTTGTGTAATATCTCAGGTGACTATGAAAGTCCATGGACTCGTGGTTGCTTTTCGATATATCCCTCGAAATAAAAGACACCACAGAGTCTTGTACATCTACTTAACAACTCAACTTTATGACAAACGGGGTGATTTCACCTTCTCCATCATCAACTTCCCATATTAATGTAGCATTAAACCATTATCACCTCCATATGATGTTTATATCTTTCAGTTGTTTCGATACACAAACACTTGTTCTGCGTATAATGGTTTTAAATTGAAGCAGGCTACGGAGAAACAAGTTGATGTTACAGGAGTTTCAACACTCTCGTTTAAAGTCAGCATTTCGCAAACTGCATGGTCGTTATAACGTTCTAGTTTGCCAATACAACCTCTTATTGGGTCAAAGGCTCTCTGACATGTTTCATAACAATTGTTAGGCCGTTCTTTATGCACTGATTTTGACTACGGATTACTCCGTTTACCTGATCAAGATATACGGCTCATGGCAGATGTGACCGGTCAACGGGGGATGCCTACTCCTCCTAGCCACCCAATCTCACTTCTGGTATATCCAGGGGTCCGTGTTTGCCCAACTCTCTATTTTGTATTCCTTATAGGAGTTATGAGATTGATCACTCTTCGTTATCTTAACCTTTTCATCATAGAATGCTTTTCATAAAGAATGTTTATTAACCAGTATACTTTCAACTGAATATTTCTAAAGCTTAATCGCTGTTATATAACGTATACTCATAGATGCATACAAAAGCAGTTATTTACTTCAGAAAATGATTGGCTTATATGATTGTGTGTTGCAGCTTACCAGCTCGATGGTCGATTTGGAACTGAGATGATTGATAAAATAACTGTAACTGATGGCCAGGTCGAGACCTTTAACGCCAATGCAAATGACATCTCAAAAACACCTGTCTACGAAAAGATCCTGGATGGCACAACTATTAATGCAGCAAACACTCCCCTCGGATTGCAATTTACAGCGAAATTCGATGTCATCAAGTCAGACCTGGAAGGAATATTATGTAATTATATATATATATATATATATATATATATATATATATATATATATATATGTAGTTCCTAATAAGATGGGGGCCTTCGTGCCCGAGTGGTTAGAGCATCGCGCTGAAAATCACAAGGCCTCTCACCTCTAGTCTGCGCGGGTTCGATTCTCGCTCGAGCCGATATATGTGAGAAAGTTTGCCAGTTTACTTGCGGAAGGTCGGTGGTCTCTTCCCGGGTACATTGTATCTGGGTTCTCTCCTCCACCAATAAAAACTGGACGCCACTAGTTAACTGAAAAATTGTTGGGTGTGGCGAAAACAACAATCAATCAATCAACCTAATAAGATGGACAAATGAAATAATGTTGCTCTACGTTGGTATGGCGTAAGCATATCATTTTCTTTCTTTTTATATTTATGGTATGCAATTCTATTTTATCATCTCGCATTAGGAGATTAGAAAAGAAAAATAAATGTCTTCATTAAGTCGAAACTTTTCTAGGGGTAAGGCGATTAACATCTAGAACTTTTATTGTTCGTATCCCTTGACATTGAATAGCAGTAAGAGAAAAATGCTACACTATGAGGTGGGATTATTTTGTTTGAAATTTAAAGATTAACAGTAGGTAAGGATGTCTTCTTCCGGATCCAAAAGTGGAAAAGTCCTATTACCTGTATACAACACTTGTGTTTCTAGTGAATTGCACGATATATTACTGTGAATCTTTAGTAATCGTGAGAACTCTGTAAATCATGACTGATGTTAATGTTTGAAAAGAACAAAATTTATTTACTGCATGGTAAATTGTTGACTGTTACGTGACCACTGAATCAGGAAATGTACCTGTAATAGTATTTTTCTTTATTGTAGCCCTCTTTAAAGACTACAATGGTACACTGGTTGACATTGTGATGGAATCGGGAGAGTTTGCCGCGTATATTGACTTACAACCAAATGAGGGACCTCAAGCATCTGTAAGAGGCATAACAAAAGAATTTGGCAACGGAATATGCTGGTATCTAGACAACAAAACCATTCAGCGCTTTTACACAAACATGTCTCAGTTTGATGCAAATGTAGCATAATATTGTTATTTTTGTTAATATCGATTCTATGATAAATCTGTTACACATACTACGACAGTGTCTTTTGTGATTAATTGATATTGCTCCTTATAACGTTTTAATGCGTGATTTACTGATGGCCAGTTCAATAGTCTGGTGTTAATGACGATTACTATGGTTTGCAGTTCTCTGAACATGTGGTAAAACATACTGTAGATTCCTTATTTTACTTCGCGTATCTAACATTGCTAAAGAATTGTATACGTCAATTAGGGCCCAGTTGTTCTAAAGTTCATTAACTTTAACTGACAACTGCTACAGCTACTTTGTCTTCAAGGATTGTGCGTGATAACGAATAGGATTTTCCTGAGGATCATGAAATCTATAATTTTGGTAAAGGACTACCTACTCCTTGTAAATATCTATTTAGTTTCAATGTAGCATCAATAGCACTAAAAGAATGGGAAAGGTAGTTATTAAGAAGTTAAAAATGTTCAATTGTTAATCTCTAACTGTTTTGGTCCCACCCTGATACCAAAACCCCTGACTCTGGCATCATGAAATTTATAATTTTGTTAAAGGGCTACCTGCTCATTCTAAATATTCATTTAGTTTTAATTTAGCGTCAATAAAAATTATTTTAAACATAAGACCAAAACATGTTTACTGCCACCGACCCTATGGTTTCGCCCTGACCATAATTTTTTTTATCCGAAAATTTATAATTTTCCAGAAATTTCGTCTCCTTCTGGAATCAAATCCGCTATTACTTGACTTATAAAATAAGGAGACTCCACCAGTAGGGATTGCGTGAATACGGCGAGTGTTTTATCTCTGAGATTTAAAGAACGAACCCTTTTGAAAGAGTTGATAAGTGTTATTGCACCATTAAAAAATTCCACAACATTTATAGACATTTTCAACCAATATCATGACTTAAATCTACAGAAGCTATGGGGATCCGAGTTAGAATAGGTCCTCAGTACCCATGCTTGTCGTAAGAGACGACTAAATGGGGTGGTTCTTCAGATACTGCCGCAAAAACCAAGGTGTGGCACGATAAAGATCCTTTCCTGCTCAAACCCGTAAGAGCCGAACATAGGCCTAAATTTTGTAGCCCTTCACCGGCAATGGTGACGTTTCCTTATAAGTGAAAAATTTTCGGGTGGGTCGTTAAACAATATGCAACCTATCAACCAACTAAAGTTTAACGAATGTAAAGTGGTGAGGAAATTATATGAGATAACGCCATCCCAAACAGTTGGTGAAGTTGTTTAAAACTGTCAACATACACAACAAATACACATTAATGAGTAAATGCATTAAATAGTTAAAAAAAAACATAATGTAACACACACCTTTTTGGCCTAAACACTATATATCAAGTTTCGCCACCGCCGTGGGATAAGGACCTCTACCCAGGGGATCGTGATATTTACAATTTTGGTAGAGGCTTTCCTGCTCTACATTACTATACATTTAGTTTTTCTTAGAGATCTGCGGTTGTAGAGAAGACTTGAAAACTTGTTTTTTTTAACTCGACCCTAAGGGGTGTAGGAGTCCTGTAATTTAAAAATTACACCCCTTTGTCCCACAGATGTTTTATATATTGTACCAAATATTAATCAAGAATTTAAAAATGTTAAATTGTTACACATTTAATCACCGACCACTTTGGCCCCATCCTGATACCAAAACCCCTACACCTGGGATGATGAAATCTACAAATTGGGTAAGGACGTTCGACTACTTGCTCATTCTAAATATTTATTTAGTTTCAATTCAATATCAATAGCACTAAAGAAGATATTATATAAATGTTGTAAACACACACACACACACACACACACACACACACACACACACACACACACACATATATATATATATATATATATAATCCAGAGATAAGTATAGATAGTAGTATAATAAAAATATCACAAAGCCGATTGAATATATACACGACTAGTTTCTTCAATTCTTCAGGAGTATACTTCTGAACTCTATGTTTTCTATCTTCGCATTGGCGAGGGGATAGAAAACACAACGAGTTGAATAATATTCATATCCAACTACATACCATGGGATATTCTTTTTATCACATATTTTATCTTTTCACACTATTTTTAAAATCTGCATTCCAAAAATTTCCTTTTATTTACCTTAACCCTAACTAAATGCGTAACATTACGCCGTTAGAAATAATTCGTTGGGAAATATAAATAAAAGTGAATATCAACTGCCACAATATTTAATTCATAAAAGATCTTCCTTAAAAATGATAAAAGAAATTACATTTAAGAAATTTTACATTGAAATTGTGTGATTATTCATGAAAAATGTCAATCATTTTTGGATTTGTTGTCGTCACATGTGTGAATGTTGACAGTAAATTTTCTAGCATGTACATTGCCATTCAGGAAGTTTAGTATGTCTTCTATGACAATGAGGGTCGTGGAATTTACAGTGTTAAATTTGTTTGGGTTTCTTACATCTGTATTTGTGATGTTTTGATTGATTGATCATATGTTGTTTAACATCCTGCTAGAGAATTTTTCACTCATATGGAAACGTCACCATTGCCGGTGAAGGGCTGCAAAGTTTACGCCTATGCTCAAGGCCTTTGAACAGGGGGATTTCTATCGTGCCACACCTGTTGTGGCAAGGGACCTCGGTTTTTGCGATCTCACCCGAAGGACCGCCCCATTTAGTCGATTTTTAGAAGGGCTGCTATAAATAAAGTACTTCTTATAGTGAATTTCTTATGAAATATGATCTTTACACTTGCTATGCTTGAAAAAAAAAAAAAAAAAAAGAAAAGATGGGTGACAGATATCAAAAATATCCCTTTTTAGGACTTTATTTGTATCTTTGCTTCTATACAGGGTTGGTATAACGTTATTGTCTTCTCTTCATTTGACATCTTATCGTCTTCTAATTCTTTTAACGATGAATGATTAGATGTTGTATAAATTCTTTCTTTGTCACTCTAATGCCATCTTCTTCACTTGAACAATATCAGCAAATGGTGCCCTTTTGTGCACAAAGTCACGTCACTAAGAAGCGACTTCCTGCCGACGAGGGAAACCACTTTCATATCAAGTAATGGCGAGTGCAGAACTAACGCATTAGTGAAGGAGTTGCCGCCATTAAGGTAAATCATATTTACTTTGTTGATTTCAGTTGACAGATATGATTATCATTTAAAACTTCTTTTCACACAAAAAATGCGAAAACATATTTGTGATTCTTAATATCTTTACGCAATAATGAGATTGAACAACATATAGTGTGTATGGAAACGTATGCCTAATGTAACTTATGATGTTATACGATCAATTAACGAAGACAGCACCGAGAAACATTTCCTGGGATATCAATTTATATATATATATATATATATATATATATATATATTCTTTTATCTGAGTATTTACGATCATTTTACCTGTGGAGTTATGATCTTTTTACCTGTGGAGTTATGGTCTTACTTGTGTAAATCATCGTTTTTACCAGCTTATTTATGGTATTTTTACCTGTGTAATTATGGTCCTTTTACCTGGGTAATTATGGTATTTTACCTGTAGATTTATGGTCTTTTAACTTGTGGATACTTATTTATGGTGTTTGTTGTTGTTGTTATCATTTTTATTTTTTTTTGTTTTGAATTATGGTCTTTTTCATGTGGAGTTATTGCCGTTTTACCTGCGTAATTATATTCTTTTCACGTATAGATTTATGATTTTTTTTACCAATGGATGTATGGTCTTTTACCTGTGGATTTATGATCATTTTACGTGCGGAGTTATGGTCTATTTCCTGTGGAGTTATGGCCTTTGTCCAGTGGAGTAATGGTCTTTTTACCTGTGTAATTATCGTCTTTTTACCTGCGGAGTTATGGACTTTTTACGTGTAGATTTATGGGTTTTTACTTTTATATTTATGACCTTTTCACCGGTCGTGGTAGCTCAGTGGTTAGAGCGTTCGCTTCGTAACCGGAAAGGTCGTGATTTCGAGCCCCGCTCGTGCCAAGGCCGCGTAAAACCTAAGACATAAAAATAGGTATTGATTTCTGCTTCGCCAAACGCTCGGCATTTAGAAGTGAGAATCACGGGTCTTTCGGATATGACCATGAAAACGGAGGTCCCATGTCACTGTAGACTTTGACACGATAAAGAACCCTCACTGTTACGTCCCTGAGCGCTAAGCTGTAGGTACTTCACCTACATCTGGTGACGTCTCAATATGAAAAATTATCGACGGGACATAAAACAAAAAACCTGTAGAATTATGTTTTTTGTTGTTGTAGAATTATGGTCTATTTACCTGGATAATTATGGTCTTTTACCTGTAAAGTACGATCTTTTTTACCTGAGGATTTAGAGTCTTTTTATCTCTGCATTTATGGTCTTGTCACTTCTATAATTATGGTCTGTTTACCTGTAGAATTATGGTCCTCTTACACGTAGATATATGGCCTTCTTCCATGTGAATTTGTGTTCTTTTTATCTGTGGAGTTATGGTTTTTTTACCTGTAGAATTATAACTTTTTAATGGTAGATATGGTCTTTTTACCTGTGTATCTATAAGTTTGTTTTTACTTGTGTGTTTATCGACTTTTTAACCTGGGTAATTATGGTCGTTTTACCTGTAGATATTTGGTAATTTTACCAGTGCATTTATGGTCTTTTTACCTGAGGAGTTATGGTCTTTCACCCGTGGATTTATAGTCATTTAACCTGTGAATTTATGGACTTTTTACCTGTGCATTTATGATCTTTTACCCAATAGATTTATGGTCCTTTTTACCTGTGGATTTATGGCATTTTTGTGTATTTATGGCCTTTTCACCTGTGGATCTATGATCTTTTTACCTGTGTATCTATGGGCTTTTTACCTGTGGATCTATGATCTTTTTACCTGTGTATCTATGGGCTTTTTACCTGTGTATCTATGGGCTTTTTACCAGTGTATTTATGGTCCCTTTACTTTAAATTTATGGTATTTTACCTGTGGATTTATGGTATTATTTTGTTTTTAAATTATATTTATATTATAAGATGTGATGGTTAACAAAGAGTTGTAATTCAAGATTTGGAGATATACACATGTAGATAAAATTTATTTTCGATGAGAGTTCAAGATTTATATATGTAAACAGAACAAATTTTATTGGACATTCGAGCACGAGTTTAGAATGCATAGACCAGACCTTTGACTATCGAAGATGTCATGCTCCAGCAGACATGTTCACAAAACTGTCCAAAGAATCGTCTGACGAATGTTCTTTAGAAACATCGTAAGAAAATTTTTGGACGATGCTAAGACAAAGCTTCATTTATTACAAACTGATTTAGCATGCAATTAAACAAAAGAATGATGTATACGTGGTTGCTACTTACTCAGAAGAAATAGCCTCTGCCATTTGCTCCGTTAGTAAGTTTCCTGGGTACATAAGCCCCCGAATTTCCCGGTGTTCCGGGGGTCTGGGTCTTGAAGAGGTATACGGTTAGATATAAACATGTTGTACAGGACAACGCAGACAATGGAAATTTCGAATGCTTCGTGCGGAGAGTATAGAAGAGTTCCTCCACTAGCATCCAGATAATGGAAACATGATTTCAGGACACTGGAATCCCTATCGAAGACAATCGTGTGCAGCATTGAACCGTTGTTTTGCATCTGATGTAGGGTTATTTACTGTCAGTAAGCATGGTTTCAAAGGGTAAGCACTGTCTCCAAATAACAACCTCTCTGCTACATTTCCATGTCCAAACAATTCAGAATTTTGCAAGTAAAAGCATCATGGTTTCCGCCGGGTCATTTCATATTACGTTTTGCATCACACACCTCGAACATTTATTGAATGATATTTTTTCAATGATATTTTTTCACATCAATAAGACACCGAGTGACATCTTTTGATATTTTGGAAACACTTAGCCTTGAAATATTATGCACATCTCCAGCAACTGCCTGGAAACTGCCAGTTGCATAAAACAGTAATGCAACAGTAACGCAACATGACCTGCAGTGACACAGAGAAACACATAGTTGGACATAGGAGTTTAAAATTTGAAATTGTTCGTCGATGAGTGGCCTTGATAGTCTATGCCTACGAATAATAGGGTTGCCATTTAAAAACAATCTACGGGGTTCTGATTATTCCTTCGCCACACTCTCTGCATTTAGAAGTGAGAATCACGTGTCTTTCGGATATGACCTTAAAAACGGAGGTCCAGTGCCGCAGATGGCAGCAGGCACGCTCTGAACATAGTTCTAAATTTGTGAAATCTCACTACAGGCACTTGTTTCTGTAAATAAGTTATGACGTATACTAGTATACAGATATCATAACTTATTTACAGAAGCAAATGCCTGTGTCCCTCACTTACAGCTGGTGACGTCTCAATATGAGTGAAATTGTCGACACACTCAAATGAAAAAAGAAAACAAACCACCACAGTAACTGTATTTATGTTGTAGTAAACGATGGAGTTAATTGAAAAATATGAAAGGTATACCTGTCATAATGTTGCGTGTATACACACCATTCGATCCTCGTGGGGATCCGGGTTATTAGAATAGATCCTCAGTACCCCTTGCTTGTCGTAAGAGGCGACTAAATGGGGCGGTCCTTCGGATGAGACAGTAAAAATCGAGGTTCCGTGTCACAGCAGCTGTGGCACGGAAAAGACTCCTCCCTGCTCAAAGGCCATAAGCGGCGAGCATAGGCCTAAATTTGCAGCCCTTCACGGCAGTGGTGACGTCTCCATATGAGTGAAAGATTCTCGAACGGGACGTTAAACAACATTTAATCAATCAATCAATCACACCATTCGCGGTAGTGTGGTGGTAAAGTCTCTTGCTTTCCAACCGGGGATCGGTTATCGATCTTTGCGCCGCGTCAAACCTATGACGTTTAACATAGGTGATGATTGTCCTTTCATTAGACGTCATAGGCAAGGTCTTTCGTATATAACCTTCAAGCAGAGGTCACTTAAGGCGTTTACACGATAAAGAAATTTTACTACAACGGCTATAAGCACCATTTAGAGGACACAAACTGTAATACTTCACTTAAAGCTGGTGACTATTCTTTATGTGAGTGAAAAATTCTCGAATGGGATATAAAAATAAACATACAAATATTTACAATTTAAAGTCAAGGTCAATGTACCGACAGTTAACTAGACTTGCATATCGGTAAACTTATGAATACAAAGAAATCCATTTTGCATGTAGTCTAGTGGCACGTTAAAAATTAAAATGAAGGAAGACGGAAAGATCGCTTATTGCAGGATGTTTACTCTTCAACACGGAAGGTAAACAGAAACAGAAAGACGAATGAATTCACGCAGCCTTGACGTCAATTTGACCCTAGTATCTTTCACACACACACACACACACACACACACACACACACACACACACACACACAGAGAGAGAGAGAGAGAGAGAGAGAGAGAGAGAGAGAGAGAGAGAGAGAGAGAGAAATTTATTTTACAGTGTGATACCATCTGATTTCTATACTGAAAAGTACTAGTAATTTTAATATTGGTTGATCCCGTGGGGATCCGGGTTAGAATAGATCCTCAGTACCCCTTGCTTGTCGTAAGAGGCGTCTAAATGGGGCGATCCTTCGGATGAGACCGCAAAAACCAAGGCTCCGTATCATAGCAGGTGTGGCACGATAAAGATCCCTCCCTGCTCAAAGGTCCTGAGCGCCGAGCATAGGCCTGAATTTTGCAGCCCTTCATCGGCAATGGTCACGTCTCCATATGAATGAAAAATTCTCGAGCAATATATAATCAATATAAAACAATATATAATCAATCAATCAATAATTCTGGTTGACTAATACTAGTAATAAGGGTGAATTATCAGTCTTATGTACAATAAATGAACCTAATACACAGTCACAGAATACCAAAGAGTGTTACTTCTATTCACTAGTATGAAATCAAAGTAGGAATAACAGCTTAGCATTGTAAGCTGTATCATATACTTGTTCATTTAAATGATTCTCAAATAAATGATTTGGTTTTTACATATGCCGGTAAATAGTTTGGAGACTTACGGGCACACGGTCCTACACTGCTTGTCAACTGAAATATACACTACTTATTTCATTTCTCACCGACTGCTTCTACTACTTTGATTTAAATGTGATAAAATAAATATTTTCTTGCTATACGGGCAAAAGAAAGTCTGACGTGTTTCATACACATTGTTAGGTCGTTCTTGGCAAACTGATTCTGACTGCGGAGTACTCCGTTTACCTGATCAAGATATCGCGGCGGATGTGACAGGTTGACAGGGGATGCTTACTCCTCCTAGGCACCTAATCCCACCTATGATATTTCCAGGAGTACGTGTTCGTCCATCTCTCTGATTTGTACTTTCTATAGGAATTATGAGATTGACGACTGTTGGCTGTCTTGTCCTTTTCATCCCCCTTCCGATGGCGCAGTGAATACTTCTCAGGGTCCTGTAGTGTATCGATTGTAAAGTCGCAGCTTCGTTTCACATAAATTAAGACTACGTTGAGATGATAAAGTATTGATTTATTATTGAACATGCAGTACTTAAAAATCGATACATTTCCTATAAACAAACTATAAGATATTAATTGTGGATTTCACTTTACTTTAAGTAGATAACCTTACCAGTTAACTACACGTTAATTTTTCTTTAAATTAATTTCAATCATCTCACAAACAGTTTTATATTTTAAAAAGTTTTAAATCCTTATGACTTCTCGGTATAGTATGGAACAAATGTCGCTATCGTTCAAAATAGAACTGATTTCAAGAGAAACAGTTTGCTGTTGAAATGGATTGTCTTTCTTTAACTTCTTCCCGAACCTATCTTCGTACAATAAAAAGTCGCCTTATGGCGGACATTTACAACTTAGGAGATCCTTATTACAACTTTTAGGTAATCCTTAGAATTGTAAGTGTTAAAGGCTTTTAGGACGTTTGTAGTATTGCATATTTTTACGGCTTTTGCGAATTCCTTAAAATTGCAAGTTTTGCGGCTTTTAGGAAATCCTTAAAATTGTATGTTTGAAAAGCTTGTAGGAAGTCCTTAGATTTGTACGTTTTAACGTACAAGACACCGGAAGACGTTTACCCCACTTTAAAACCACCAAAACGTCGTATCACAAGGCATGCCAACACACACCCGCAGAACACACATGTAGCAACGACACCTTTACGGACCCCTCATATTTTGCAAATATTATCTATATGAACGCCGTAATTAAAATTGTTGGATAAGCATTAAACACTGCTGGTCTGCCTTTCATCATGTACACGTAAAATATCTTCAGTCAATAAGCTGTATCATGATGCTTCAACATACTCTAGAATCACTAAATTTCACAAGGGCTGTATTTTGTGGAATGCCAAGACTTTACAGCATCGTTAGGGTGTAACTTGTTGCACGTATGAATTTGTCATGCGTGGATCCAATGTATTTTTGCAATGGGGTAATTTTGTATTTTAATTGGCAAAGAAAAAGTCTCTTAAAATCAGTAATTGAGCATTATGAACCAATGATCATTTAAACAGTACAAAAACAGGTAGAGTTGATATATCTACACGACACATACCCCTTTCTCGCTTTGATTTTCTCTCATTTGGGTTAAATTCCCACCATTCAAACCCCATCCGAGTACCCTGCGAGGGGATTTTGACACTATGCACAATTAAAAACTCTGCCTGCCCTTCTTAAAAATCTATCTTTCAAAAGGGGTCATCCGCCCTCCCTCTCAGCTACAGACCTTTTGTTGAATTATGCAGATTTTCATCTGATTTTTTTCAGCAACTAGCCATATGTCTTAGTTTCGTATTAGCACCCATCTGTATATGGTACATGTTGGAATCGTGGTGACATCTACATGCTGCATATCAATTTGTTTTATTAAGCACTTGGCTACACTTAAAATGTGTCCTAAAATTATTTTACTCATTTCTACACATGTAATATTTCTTCAAATATGGGGTATTATCCATTTTTAAAGAAAGTTGACCAGAAGACATATTTTTGTTAATGGATTCCAAAGCTGGCTTTCGTTGACCAGGCCTGTAGTGCGCCCTGGTACCTTTGGTAAACATCAAGTACATTGTAAATGAACAAATTGTTCCAGTATATATTCGTTTGAGAACACTGTACAAAAGTATGTCCTCATTACTTTGTGTGCAAATGTAATAAATGATTTTTTTTTCGTAAATCGAGATGGTATATGCTTTTCAAATTCCACTTGTGAGGGTGGGGTGGGATGCCATGCCACATTTAGATCCGTGCATATTTGTGCATCGAAACATTATATTGAATGTATATAATGTATTTCATAGAGGTTTAAAATTTGTGGGAAAGAGCTATTCACAATCCCCCCCCCAAAAAAAAAACCCAATGATTCCACGTTAATCTTTCTTTTTAAATTTTACTCGCAAACATTCTTGCAATTTTATTAAAAATATTTGAATCTGTACTACCCTAATTCGATGCAAAGGTTATAGAATCGTATAAAACCGATTTTCACCACCATAACAAATGAGAGGTACGGTGTCATTGACATTTAATGAGCAGCATAAACTAGGATAAAAGCCTATAAACGTTTGCAATAAATAATCCTGTTCATCAAGTGAATGTATGGAGCTGTACTTAATAGAACTCTGCTGTCTGCATTGTTTATGATGTCTAAAGGAATCACTTTAATCCGATTTTGTGTATCCTAGCTGAATAGCACCAAGATAATTAGCTGTAATTCTCGTCTTGATACCGAGTTTTTTCTATAGTTTACATCATTTAAAAAAAACATCAGTGGGGGAATCACAAATTTGGTGTGCGAGTGAAATTGATACAAGTTGTTTGAAAGTGCATATTGATAAGTATTTATCTTTTCCACAGGTGTGAATCCTTGTTTGGTACAGTCAAAGAAGACAGTATTTATCAACATTCACGGATAACCAAAGAGTGCACACTCCAGAGTGTATCAAGTGTTTTGAACAGAGTTATCCACCATCCTTCTCAGTTACACAGTGTTACAACTTTAGAATTTCAAAACTGCGCAGTTTGGTATTTTCGCTATTTTTCAAAAACATCCAGGAAAAGAAAATGAATGGCGATAATTGAAAGGAAATCTGTCACCGGAAAGCATATGTGTATGTGCAAAATCTTAATTTAGATTCACTCTAGAACAACATGTCATTACAAGAGGAAATTAACCTAAACCTTACCGAAAGGAAAGTTGTTGCTAGTATTGCGGCCAAGGAGGTCATTTTGAATCGGAAAAATGACGAAAATGCAATTTTATTACTTCCGGTAATTTGTTTTGTTTCTCTCCTGATCATCGTCGGAGGTATCGGAAACAGTATTGTATTTTACGTCTACAAAACCAAAAGTAAGTCAACAACGAAGAGAGTTTTTATTTCCGTGTTGGCCATATTCGATCTCATGAACTGTCTAATTGTAATGCCTTTTGAAATTTATGATCTTAGAAATCAGTACAAATTCATGTCGGAGGAATTCTGCAAGTGTATGAGATTCGTGGAATTTGCCATCGTTCTTGCAGCCGGTTTCACACTTGTAGCTGTTGCTATTGATAGGTACATGAATTTGTGCGTGAGAAGTTCACGAATTCTGTTTACTCCAATGCGGGCCAAAAGAGCTTGCTGCATCTGTGTGGGACTGAGTATAGTATTTTCATGGCCAACTGTGATGTTTGCGGGACTTGTAGTTTCACCTGTGCGAGAGGCAAATATATCAATCAATGGTTTTGAATGTTCTAGCTTTAGTGATGAGTCCATAAATGCTAGGATATATCTTTACACCCTCAATATAGTTTTTATACTCTCTCTCGTGTTAATGATAATCCTGTACAGTATGATAGGCATGACATTGTACCGTAGAAGGAAAGGGTCTGTTCACGATGGACTAATTTTCATGAATGACGCATCGGAATCTACAAAAATCCAGAACAGCCACTCGAACATGAACATAGAGCGTTGTGGATTTGCTATAGGGAAAATGGGTATTCGCATGACGGGCTCAACTCTAATTTTCTATTCCGTAACAGTTGTATTTATTATTGGATTTGTGCCTCATTTAATAACAAGAGTACTGAAAATCACACACACTGCCTTCGTTGAGGTTAATAATAGGGACGGTGTAGAGGTGGCCTATAATACTCTGATAAGGTCGTATATGATCAATTCAGCAGCTAATCCTTTTATTTACAGTATTATCCATAAACGATTTAGACAGGAAATTGTCCGAACGTGTCGGAAATGTGTGAGATTGTTCAGGACAGACTGACGGTGTTTAGAAATCTAATCAAAATGCCGATGTGAGAAATGTAATTGAAAATTGTGATAAAATTGTGCACAGTGTATAATACATGTATCTATTTCTATATTTGCCACGGATACATCATGAGAAGACATTAATGCTGTGTTGTTGGTTTTTTTTTTTGTAGTTTAAGCTTTAAGGACATAGAATACCCAAACACATGTGTTATAGAATTTGTAAAACTATTTGTGAATGTTTTATTATTGCTAAAACCCATATTTACCGCAAAATTTTCCTATGAAACCACCTTTATTTTTTGCATTATTCCCAAATCTTTACTTGGAAATTCAATGGGAAAACATTACACAAAAATTGAAATATTTAAATATGATAAATCTTTTTATTGCCGTATTTCATGTATTAATAACCGATTTACATGGTTATTTGATTAAATAATACAAAATCCCACATAAACACAGTAAAATCCCACTTCATTTGATATGTCCAAAATCTTGGGTATCCTATGACCTTAAAACAAACTTTAAAAAACGCCGTTTACGAGGAATTTTCTATCATACATGTATAATCAAATAGCTCTGTAAATTGATCATTAATCCATGAAATGCAGCAACAGAAAGACATTATTTGAATGGTATCCTATGTCCTTAATCCTAGGTCATGTGATGGATTTTCAACCTTTGATAATGTACTTTTCCAATAAGTTTTCAATCAAGAAAAGCGCGAAATAAAACGAATTCAACAATAAATGCTGTGTTGTAATCTTTCATTATATTAATGACAAGGAATCAACTTCACGCAAACGTCAAAGGTATCAAGCCGCAGAAGATATGAAAGAAATCATATTCTTTTTTATTCTTATTTTTGTTTCTTTTAGAGCGAACCACAATAACGATATGTATTTTGTTCGTATATCCCTTCGGAATTAACAGTTAAATGTGAAGTCATGCTTTGATTAAGATATCTTAATTGCTGTAATAAGCAAAGTTTGTTAGTAGACACAACTTTACGGAGAAGGATAACGACTTTAAAAGGAGTTTGCAAGCACTTGTCTGGACTCAACCCCCCTTTCCCCCGCCAGACCACTTAGATACATTACTACGTGTGTGAATCCGCAAAAGTAGTCTTGAATCCACGAAACATTGCACACCCTCTCATTGAAATATATTGAACCCGAAACAAACTTAGTACAAATTGACAACTATAATATCTATTGCTTTATAAAGTCAATACGCTTGTTTTATATGTAGAGATTATACAACTTTAACGCTAATATTAACAATAACTTCAATCCCCAATTAACTAGTTATATCACATTGATTTTGGGGGAAATCATGAAAAACATTAAACGTTAATCCCGCAGAAACGCATGTACATTTTGAAAACCCATATCAGAACAGACCGCGCTCCTGCGCAGCCTGTAATGACAGTGCTTTCGGTTAAAGGTATATTTAATTTTCTCTTTGATGATTGTTTTAAGCTCATTCTAAATAAAGATACTTGTTTCGGGGAATTGTATAATTTCTTCTTCGATGAAATGTTAAGACCTATATCAAAATTCGGGCGGGAGTCCTCATAAAGGGTATCTACCTTGTATAATCAACTCCTCACTCACCTCTAGCCCCACATTCCTCAAACTTTGCACAGTTGTTATGGATACATTGAAGATGTGCATATGACTTTATGGAAGTGCTCGGACATTTTTACATGTAGTTGAACTTTGTCATTTTTCAGCATCTTTTGGAAAGACGGTATCTACTTTGGGTAATGAACTCTTCTCACACTCTCCAAACTTTATACAGAAATTATGGACACATTGAAGGTGTGCATGTGACGTTTTGAAAGTGCTGCGACATTTTTCGAGAAATTTACTTGTAGATGAACTTCGTCATTTGTTTCAGCGTCTTTTAAATAGATGGTATCTCCTTTGTGTAAACAACTTCTCTTACAGCTTTGACTTGGCATCCTTCAGAGTTTGTGCAGTTGTTATAGATACATTGAAAATGTGCAAATAACTTTTTGAATTTGCTCAGACTTTTATAAAAAAAAAATTACAAATCGTTGAACTTTGCCATTTTCTCTGCATACTCTGGATAGATTGCTCATACTTTGTGTATTTAACACCTCTCACAGGTTTCCAACATTCAACATGGTAGCAAATGAGTGATAATCCTGTCTTTATCGTAGATAACATATTTTTAAGCAAGCCGGCCATTTCTGTTCTTGATTTTTTATTTTATATTTGCAGCGACAATATGAAGTCATGCTGCATGCATCGATTCCATTACGTCATGCCGTTATCAAAAGTTATAGAAATCGTTATCATTCGTGTATTAAATAAGGGAACATAATTAATACATTTCTAAATGCTCTATATTGTATAATAGAATAATTGGAAAGGGGGGGGACCATCATGTTGTGGTAATTGTTTGGTTGTTGATATATTTGTTGTTTATGTGTTTTCAAATCGCCGATATTGACGAGAATCGACAGAGTTACTTCTCCTTTCTGTGACGTCATCAGAGACCGTCACCATCAGAAACGCTTAGCAAAGTAATGATACCTTTGTAGTCTTTTGTACAATGGCACATTCTGCTGACAGCGTTCGTGATACATCAGAGATTGACCTTTTACTAAAAAAAAATCCTACATATGTCTGAGCCATTTTATAGATTGACTGATCATATATTGTTTAACATCCCGCTCGAGAATTTTTCACTCATATGGAGACGTCACCATTGCCGGTGAAGGATGCAAAATTTAGGCCTATGCTCGGCACTCAGGGCCTTTGATCAGGGAGGGACCTTTATCGTGCCACACCTGCTGTGACACGAGACCTCAGTTTCTGCTATCTCATCCGAAGGACCGCAATTTTTAAAAAAAAGCAGACGCCTTAGGAAAGCGATTCTTCATCTTGTTTGACCGATTAATCCGAAGACGAGAGTAAAAATAATACATCCGACTAGGAATTTTTACAGCCCGAGGCGATTTGAGATACTATTTTTACTAGGGAATTCAATATTGTCTAAGATGTGTTGATATATATATTCATCATACATTTAGTTCATCAGCACATCACAACAGAAATAAAGCGGCATTCTTTTCCATCTTCTCATACATTCAGTGTCAGAGAAAGTAACGAACGACAATGAGAGATTGATAAAGCGGACGCATTAATTCGCAGGCACGTAGCAACATTGCTACCCTTTATGATAAAGATTTGTAAAAAATCAAAGTGCATGTGGTTGGTTTTTTTTAGCAGTTTCTCAAAGTCCAAGGTTGAGCTCTACATCCCTGTAGAATAATAGATATCAGACTCAAGGACCAAAAAATCCTATAGGAGAATGGCAGGATTTTAATCCTACAAAACTCCTATCATAATCCTATGGGATCAAAGTTCAAAACAAAATTACGAACTTTAGTCAAATCTACTATAGATTAATAATTCTTATTGATATATTTGTCTACAGATACATGTAATTGTAAATAAATTGTTAAATCTTGGAATTGTTTTGGAATTGATTTCTGCTGGGTTTTAGAGTTTATTTTGACCCATAAGATACCTTACACCAATACATACTACAAGAGTTTTAAAATTGAAACTTCCTTCCATTGATGCCTTGATTACAAAGAACACATTTATCCCCGAAAATCGCCGATTTAATTATGCATGTGCACACGTCTCTCTTGTTTATGCATAAATAGTTATGGACACTCACGAGGTTTCTCAGTAATATACATTTTTCGTGATTTTTCAGATACATGTACAATTGACCTTATATAGTATCTTCACTTTTTCATACCCTTATATTACAGAATGTTGTATATTTGGACAGTATACTAAGTTATTATAGCAAAGGAATCATTGGATCAATTGGTAATCGAATCTGGATCCTTTGCATTACTAGTTCGGTGATCTATCGACTGAGCTAACCAGGTCGATATGCAAAATATAGTAATATTACTACTTCAATCTACTAAACAAGAATTCTTCATATCGAGGAAATACAGAAATAGTTTTGAAAAAATGATAGATACGCATGTTTAATCCTTGGTACATTTGTTCGTCGTCGGAACATTTTATAGAATAGATAAATTTAATTCTCGGTATATTTGAGACGGCTTTCAAACACTGTCACCAAATCACACACAACAATGGACCCGACACATAAGGAGATTACAATAGCACCAACATAACCCAGGTTCCTAGCTGATGGTCGCTCGTCCTTCGCGCATCTTTTCTGCCTCAGGAAAGAATTCAGTCGTGTTTTGTTTACCAATAACATTGAATGTAGGTGTTCCAACTTTTCTTTCAAGGTCGAGAAATTAAAAGTCGAACGCTGGATTTCGATGCAATATTTGCCTGGGGAACACATACACTCGTCCTTCGCGGTCGCGTTATCTCTGCGATTAGGTGTAGAAGTATAAAAATGTGAAGTTTTCAAAGATTGAAAAGCAGGTGTATTTGACGAAATTGCAGATTCGTTGTGTCTGAATGGTGTCAGTTGTGTGATGGTAGCGATTTTCAGTTTAGACCCTACATTGGATGTGGACTGACTTGATATGGAAGATTGGTTCATCGGAATGGAAGAACTTGTACGATAAATTGTCGTTTGTTTCGATGAACTTGACCATTCCTTATAAAATACCATTGATGTTCTCTGATATGTAAAATTCGACATTATCTGGCTCACAAAGCTGGATATTAACGGACTTGTAGAAACCGATGTCTTCTGACTTGATGTATTTGTTGTCAATTCTGTTGAACTTATTTGAATCGGAAAGCCTGCTTTTTGAGTGGGTGAATTTATCATACTTATTGGTAAATTGGTATGGCTTAAAGAGCTTGTGTGACCCAGAGACATTTCCGTGAAGGGATTTAATTTTCCTGAAGTTTGAATTCTTAACGTAGAAAGATTGTGGGAATTTGTTGACCTGAGGTCAGCTGACTTGGTGAAATGGGTCTCTAACGAAGAAATCATTTCAACTTCCGTCCAAAGTATATCTTGCTTGTGTGAATACTTTGTTAGAAGAACACATATTTCGAGTGTAGATCTTAAATCCAAATCCTCCCCTGACACAAGGTTGTGGGAAAAGAAATAACTACTTTGGGACACTTGTCGACTGAAGCCAGTTGAGTTTGACAGAGTTAACGTGTTTTGACAAGATGTAATGCAGCTCAAAAAAACATTGCAATGACTGACAAATACATTTTCCGGACAAGACAAATTGAAATCTTTTCCACAGTGGCTGCTTGGTTTTAGCTGGTATCTGACATGGTCCTCAACACAAAACACCGAAAATCGATCATTTGTTGACTGGATTAGAAGATGGCGTATGGGGGAACGACTACTAAATTTTACAGCTTGTCCATTTGGAACAGTCAAGTTCACGTTGATGTGGTCTATCCTTGTACCATTGATAGTCATTTTATGGAGTAGTTCATTTGGTAATGTGATGACAATGTTAAGCGGATTGTTAAAGGAAGCTAGAATGGCGCAGGTGTGTTCTTCGCCTTTATTATACATCGTAGATACATAGTAAGTTTGTCCAAGGCTAGTATCGGGTAGAAGTTTGAAAGCACTATTGAACCCATGATGATTTTTTGTGATGCTTGTTTCTGTTTTCAATTCTACTTCCGACGGAGAATGGAAGTAATAACCTAACGTGGGGTAAATCAAACCCAAATACTGCTTTCGGGATGCTGAGGAATTGAATATTACTGCTGACCGCCCATTCCTGAGGACCCAGTTCACACTGGTATTATCATGTATCTTTATATTTAAAAGGACGCTTTTGTTCTGACAACTTGAGGTTTCACTGCTTGAGTAGAATGGAAACAAAGAATAATTGTTCGCACACACATCTGAAAAATAAGATATTTCACAGAGTGATAAGTCATTCCAGTTGACAAATTGTACTTCATAGTACATACATATAGGACCTGCAATACAATTATATAAAAGGGGGGGATTATTGATAACCTGTTCAGACCGGCAAATTAATGTGAAAAAAAAATCCTATTTCAAGATTTTTTTACCCCCTTTACTCCCATGAAAGCCTTTAAAAACATATTATGACCTCACGTAACGTTCGCTTCATAACCGGGAGTTCTCGAGTTCAAGCCCCGCGTGTGTCATGACTGCGTCAAAATTAAGACGCAAAGTAAATATACCTTCGTCACATTCTCTGCTATCGCGGGGTATTCGGATATAATTTAAATCTTATTGTATTCTAGTCTCTGATTGGTCAAATTCAAAGCAAGAAATGCAAGTTATTTTTGTATAATATGGTTTGGTATGGGAGCACACCCCCTTGACAGCCTGCATCCGGAACCACTTTTTTCTTTTTAATTTACATCGCAGCACTCTGTTGAGCCTTCTGTGAAATAGAAAGTCAAAATGTACAATAAGATACTTCGGTTTAATACACAAATTGTTATCTCTCTCTGAAAAGCAAGACGTATATAGAATTTAGGCCTACTTGTACGCAAATCATCTTTGTAAAAATCAAAACATTTTCTGTATGTTCGAATGATAAATTAAAACAAAAATATAATTACATTCGAATTTATGGTATACTAAGTATTTCTAAACAGTTCATTTTGAAATACATTTCCCATTGGGGAAAAAAGGGGGGGGGGGTTGCTTGATCACCCTCTAAAAAAAATGCATTACATTATATTAAATGAAGTCACCTCACATTGACATGTGGATCGCAAATAGTTACTTATATATTTTCCTATGTCGGATTTAATATTAGTGACAATGTTGCATGCAAGGGTAAGTTTCATGTAGTAGAAACTTTCATAAAATTTATTGCATTTTCTGATATTTGAAGACTTGTTTACGGTAGATCTAGGGTCAAAGAATTTCCTGTATTTTCTCCATCTCTCTCTCAGCAACTTTAAAGGGCAACGAAATGTGCATTGTATGCGTAGCCTATACTTATTTACTGTTATGAAACTTTACCTTCAATAACTAGATTTACAGTTGTGACAAATGGACTCCATAGAACTAAGATGTCCCCTTCACAGCAGGACGCTTCGTCGTAGTTGCTAAGTGAATAATTGCGTGGCGCAGTTTATTTGTATTTGTCAGTATGCATATTTTCATAAACGAAGATTAGTACTTTTGTCTTTTTGCATTAAATTATATGAAAGGAATTCAATTTTGGGTATTGGAATATAAACTGGTTAAGGTAAGTTTACGCTTTTCGAAAATGCGCTCCGTGCGTTAAGTTACACAAACCAGGTTAGACTCATATAATATGCCCCAAAATTAAATTAATTCCCTAAATGGTCTTTAAAACAGTTGTCTCGTGTCGCCGTTAAGGCGTAGGTATATTAAGAATTGCTCACTGCTTCGGCCCTGGGTGCTAAGCATAGATCTAGATTTGTGATACTTCATCTACAGCTGGTGATGTCTCATTATAAACAGAAAGTTCTCGACAGGACGCAAAACAACCAAACAGGGTCATTCCTTAACCCAACTTGAATCCACACAACATGTTCCTATATACATGTATCAATATTTTATCCTCGAGGCTAGCCCCACTCTAACCCCCCTTTTTAAAAAAAAATCCCCATAAAAAAACTATTGTAAAACTTTGAATCTGAATTGTGGAATAGATATACCCCCAGCGCACTGATTTGTAGAAACTTGAATCTGCGCAACCAGGGGATGCTTGCATATTGATACCAACAAATGTTCATATTTGTTACCTCTAGAATAACTCTCGTTATTGTTTATACTTTATTTCGATAAATATTTTTGGAAAGATAAAAAAATAAATTCATTGTTTTGTTTTTTTTATTCCTTTATCCTATTAATATTGAAGCGGGGGTGTTCTCAAAATTGTGCTGTATACAACGGGCGTTTAATAGAGCTATGGTATATCACACTAGCGATATACACCACACGATATATATATATATATATATATATATATATATATATATATATATATATATCTGTGTGTGTGTGTGTGTGTATTTCAATACTTCTTTGCATGGCCTTAGCTTTGAGGACAGCACAGAGACGATCTGGTAGGGTTTTATAAAGACATTGTATATACCCAGGAGTAAACGAAGTAACAGCCTCTATAAGCTCTTGTCTAGTTTTGATCTGGTGTAGTTCTCGAGCAAGTCTGATTTTAATCATTCTCTACACATTTTCTATGACGTTCAGATCTGGAGATTGTGATGCCCAGTCCAGACAAGGAATGTTGTTCTAATTTGTCCGATTTTTAGCTCCTTGTGACATAGACAATTGTCGTCTTGGAAAATACATGGTGCATTACCAAAATGTTTCGCAACGACTTGCCATAGATTTCGTAGAAGTGAGATATGCTTCTCTGTGCTTAAATTGACACCAATCGGTGTTCCCGAAGAATAAATACAGCCCCAAAACGAAACTGATATCCGAACTCCACCATTAACGAAACGGAACGCAGTCCTAAACAGTCGGGTCGCCACTTTTCCTCCAGTTTTCTCCACACTTACACTCTGTTATTCTGTGCCTAGAATAACTTGTGTTCCATCAGAAAATATCACAGATGTTCACTGTCTGGTTTTTATGAAGTCTGCACCATTCTATCCGTCTTTTTCTATTGGCTTTAGAAATCGTTATTCTTTGCTATTTTTCAGTCGTGAATAATTAAAAAAAATGCAATCTTCTTTGAACTGATCGTTTTGACAATGCTTTCGGTGCAGAGCTATTAAATTCTGCAGTTAGATCACTCAAATTCTGTCTTAAATCTTTTAGAACTAACCTTTTCAACACACGATCCGCCTGCACACTTTCAATTTAAGGCGTTCACTTCGACTGTCGTTTTCAGCTGTTTTCCTTTCAAGAAATCGTTTCGGAAACTTCGATAGCGTAGATCAGTCATATCCAGTTATTTTTTCTGTCGCACTTTTTTCTTTTTCCTTTTTTCTTCCTTCTTTGTACAATCTGTTCTTTTAGGGCAGGTGTCATTTCTCATGTTTTGTTTAGGCTTTTACTCGTCTATAAATAGCCCCACGCGCATAAAGGGAGCCCTAATATGACGTAAATAACTTAAAGGAACATCTATCTAAATTTAGATTTTACAGTGCGTAAGACTGTCGAGATATCCAAGCATTACTTGAAGGTATTTTTTATATTTATTTCTCTAGAACAAAAACGTGAAACACTTATATATATATATATATATATATATATATATATATATATATATATATCGCTTACAGTGGAATGTAATTAATTCGATTTTTGTATTTCTGGACTTTTATTATTGGATATATATATATATATATATATATATATATATATATATAAAACACCCACCCGAAATACCCAAGTAAATGGGGGTACCGAAAGTCCTGTCCAGAAACACCTGTAAATGAAGATGTTAGCATAGGAATTTCACTTATCAAAGCCCAGTAATTCTTGAGAATAGTTTAAAAGATTTTTTCCTATATATCCCAATGTAAAAATTATCCACTGCTGTGGTTCCATCCCAACCCCCACCCCTTGGTACAATAATTTGAACAAGTTTGAATCTACACTCTTTGAGGAAACTCTTGCTTAAATTATCTTTTCTGGCCCAGTGGTTCTTCAGAAGATGTTTAAAAGAAGCCACCATAATTTCACTATTTCTTGATTATCTCCCCTTTGCAAAGGGTTTCACCCCTTATTTGAACAATTTTAAATCTCCTTTATCCAAGAATGTTTTATGGCAAGTTTGGTTGAAATTGGTCCAAAGGTTCTGGAGAAGAGATAAAAATTGTGTATAGTTTAGGTACGAAGGGAAGGGGGGGGGGGGGGGGGGGCTGACAGACAGACAGATAGACTCAGGGCAACAAGTGATCATAAAAATTAACTTGAGCGGATAGCTCGGTTGAGGAAATCACTAATCAAGATCAGGAGTTCATATTCAAATTCATGAGAGAAAGATTTTTAAAAAGTTTTTTTTTCCTTTATAATCTACGATAAAACTTTGTCCCCCCTATTGTGACCCCCACAATCTTATTAAAATACAGATCTCTCAAACTGCGCACAGCGCAGAGAGCTCTGCGCTGTTTAAGAGATCTGTATTTCAGTCAGATTGTGGCCTCCTTACCTCCACCCCCGGTCATGATATGAGCAGAGAGCTCTGCACTGTTTAAGAGATCTGTATTTCAGTCAGATTGTGGCCCCCTTACGCCCACCCCCGGTCATGATATGAGGAAATTTGAATCTGCATTATCTGAGAATGCTTGCATATTGACATAAATAATCAAGGCCCTGCTGATATTGAGAAGGTTTTAAAACATTTTCCTCCTAAATAATTTTATACAAAAGTTTGGTGCCCTTTTGTGACTTCACCCTACCCTCGGGGACATGATTTTAACAATTTTGAATGTGCACTCTTTAATGAAACTGTCACATAAGCTTGGTTGTTTCTGGTCCAGTAGTTTTCCTTCAGAAATTTCTTTTACTCACCCCACCCTATTTCAACAAATTGCTAATTATTTCTTCCAATTATTTTACTTTAAGTACGTCATCACTGTCACCCTCACCGTATGATTGTATTTATAATTTACCTTGTGCTCGTGTGCCTCATCAGTATAATCAAATTAATTGCGTAGACGCTTGAATTGTATACATTAGCAACCTTGCGTATACGCAACCGTGACACAGCAAAATACTACAGAAGTTGACCTGATAGCCATAATATGCCACAGTATTGTTCCATGCCTAGATCATTTTGCTTTACCTTTTTTGTCAGTTGTAAAGGCAGAAATATTTTTAAGGATTTTATGCATTCCGTAATGTTGTCTAATCAATATATATATATATATATATATATATATATATATATATATATATATATATATATAACTAACACTTGTCTTCCTCTAAAACATTAATACAGCAAATTTCTATGAAATCAATGGTATTCTGATCACAATATTTTTAATATAAAATCATCAACAGTATTAACAATATCTCTACTATTAAAGGTGAAGTTTGTTGCATCCAATATTGATAAAAGTTTATTACTTTTTTGTCAACTGGACGTCAATCGATTTACTGCTGTCACCTTTGGCATATAAGCGCTGAACTGAATCCCGATAAACCATATTATTAATTATCTAACCGCTAATTTTCTTTGCGAAATATATTGTCTAATTTAGAGTTCCTTTTTTTTCTGTCTGACACGAATAGTATTTCATTAATAGGAATTCAGAATACACTATTCCGCGACTCCGAAGAGTTATTTTGAAGTCAAACGAAAGGCATAATTTCCTAAAACAAAAAATTAATGTAATATTAATGAATTGGTAATATCAGTTATATTTACTACAAGTCCCCCTCCCCCCTCTCCTTCTGAAGATCCACTATTGAATAAAACACCAGATTAATATATTGATTGATTGACTATATAACGTCCCTCTCTGGAATCTTTTCACTCAAATGGAGATGTCGCCATTGCCGATGAATGCTGCAAATATTTGGGCCTATGTTCGACGCTTGCAACCTTTGGGCAGGGAGGAATCTTTATTGTGTCATACCTGCTTGAAACCGGACCTCTTAGTCACCTCTTACGACAAGCAAGGGGTACTGAGGACCTAAACCTGATTCCCAGGTGAATATCATGTGCTTGGGTTACGGACAATGAACCAACACATGAGTTCATTTCATTATATTTTGTTGAAAATCTCTCTAAAGCATGTCAACAATGTCTAGCATACCACAAAAGTCCAAAATAACTCAAAATAAGCCTCTTTTTTTTTTTTTAAATTGCTTTCACTGGCTATGATAAAACTTCTTGTTATTCGAGAGGGGGGGGGGGGGGTGTCGGAACCCAAGCACCTGTGAGTGAATACAGGATCATCTTGTTTAATTCAGTAGTGCCGGGATCTCGGGAGAGCGCGGCTTGTAGTATATATGCATGATATTGCCAATTTATTAATACGAAGATCACACCCTAAATATTATAGGATTCTAGATAATTATGCTACCATTGAACAGCACTGCATTACACGTAGTTGGGGTATCCCAAATTCTTAAAGATAATTTAAAGCAATTCAGAATCTGTATTCACCCTATCATATGTTTAACGTGCCTTACTTTGATTTAGCAAAATATTGGGGGTGGGGTGAGGGTTGATACATTTAAAAAAAATCAGATACCCATTTTTTCAGCATTCATGTTGATCACATCTAGAGTTGTAGATCAAAATACTTTCGGAAATGCATCCAAGAAGTGAATAATAACTTGTACGAAAAATATTTTGTTGCTTGTTTACTTCGAGAAATAGTAATGATGCAAAATCAAGGTTATTTTGATATTAAAATTTCATTTTACCTCCGTAAAAGAAACATTCTATAGATACCATACGATCATCATCTAAAACGTTATTCATGTTTGTTACGGTCATAATTCTTCACATCGTCGGACACCCACGGTCGTTCCTCTCTCCATTACCCGTGGTACCATTGACTCCTACTAGCTCGGGCTCACGAATATTTTAAAAATATCGTCCAAAGTAATCGTTTTAGTAGTGGAACTCTTCTGTTTTTAAAGATAGCATTACCCTAATTTTGCAATCAAAACAATATGGTTGCGCCCATGAAATGGTGCGTACACTAAAAAGGCGCTGAAAGCGTCTTTTTGATTGGACAAATAACTCGGGGTTTCCCATGAGCCATCAATCAAAATTGTTTCCATGAAAACGAGCTAATAGGAATCAATGGCCCCGTGGGTGATGGAGAGAGGAACGACGCGTAATCAACCGTGGGTTTCCGAAGATGAATTCTTCAAAACTTTGAGGTCGTTTGTCGTCCTCTGAATTCCATTAAACAACAAATGACATTAAAATTGCATCACTGTGTATTTAATCATCATAACATCGTAAGTATAAAGCAGATAAACAGACAATTGTTTGAAATCGTTATTATAAAATTTCTACCGATCAGGTTTTGATGACCGCAATGCATGTATATACTAGTCTACGGTCATCGAATTGGTGACAAACGTCCAAATGTTAAAGCATTTCGCGTACCACTTATAGAACACTAGCGCCACGGTGCGGTTAACGACGAGAATGAAAACTATTGTGACACCGCCGCTAACGTCATAGTCATAGCAGTAGCTCCCCGGACATTCGTCCCGCCGAGGAAAAAGGAAGCAGAATGCACGAGTCTTCTCCACATTTAGATTTGTGTGCTCCAGATATAGGATTACCCTTGGGGTAGCAGATGGTAATTAGGTTTCTTATGGCCCAAAGCAGAACTACAAGGTCCTGGGAGAGACTAGGTCTCTAAATGCACGGCACGCATAGATCACCGTTTATGTGGGAAGATTCTGGTGTCTGCCATCCTAGCGAGCAAATAGCATCACTGCCTTGTAAGTTGGCATGGGGAGAGTCAGAGGGTAAGGGAGTAAAACCCAACAGAAAATCTGGGACTATGGCGCCCATGGACACAGTACCTGTATGGGAAAGACAACCCAGAGAGAAAACCCTGCCCACCACAATGGAGGTTTGGCATAGGGTCAACTATCCCATCCTAGAAACATTACCAGTTGTACAAAACACTTCAATATTGGAAGGGAATATTGGACAGGATCTGAGACAATGGAAGGAACCTATGTCCCAGATGGGGAAACGTTCTTAAAATATTATTATTATTATTATAAGTTGTCTGCGGTTATGCGCCAATTAGGATCACATTATTAGGATATGTTAAATACATGTAGCATAATATAATATTGCATACGCGTGAAAATAATTTTTGTGGACGCATGCAAACTATGATTTTTATGTGAATTTATTTAAAAAGTTAACAGTTTTGAAAATTTTCGAGGAAAACGTAGAAGTCACTAACTTTATTATATCGAAAATAGGTATAGTTTTAAAAATAGATTTCCAGTATTTAGACATGGAAATTAGCGAAATTCAGGAAATCGAATTCAGACCTTTAAATTGTTGTCCTTTGAATACTGGCTTCTGTTTGGAATTTTTACTAATTTGTAAAATTATTTAATTCTTTTCTTCAATATTTAAGCAATGGATTATTATTTTTTGAAAAATGGACTCAGAACTGAAACGGTGTGTGCATAAAAATTGAATAACGTGCGCTGGCGCTTTATGAACATCTGGTAACACACACTGTTGCAATCACGAGACTTTGAGTTCTTTAAAAAAATAATGATTCATTCAGTTGCGTAGAATTACATTTTAATATGTGCATTTTTTTTTTTATCTATATCTGAAATCTTTGGCTAAGTAGTGTTTAGCGGAACAACATGTGGTGTCATATCGTAAAAAGAAAAGAGTGCGCAATGCTAAAAAAAAAAAAATTAATAATCCAGTTCTTGAATTGATTTTCAATTAAGTATCATAAACATTATTAACAAAATTGTACAATCTGAACTTTAAACAGTTTATCATATCTTTTCAGTAAACAGTGTTGGCATAATCACTATAGGTGCTAGTCGGGACATGTTGTCACTTCGAGAAATTGAAAGTGCAATTACTGATTGAAGAATTGTTGAAAAATCTCGAATTTGAATTAATTCCTTGTACTTAAACATATACTTACCCATGAAGTTAGCTGTGAGGATCGTAGAGAGTAGTAGTAGCGAGATGGTCATCATTTTTAAAGCATGCGATTGCGTCTCTATATTTTCATGAGAAGATTGGCTGCCTCGACCTCGGACTGTGATTAGTTTATCTCTAGTTGTTGTAGTAGTTTGCCACTTCGTACCAGGAAACAGAGCTATTTTAATGAAATCAAAACGTAATATAAACACGAGACAATGCTCGCATTATTGTACCACGGATCTATACACGTCATTTATTGGATCAGTCGATAGTAC
Source organism: Ostrea denselamellosa (assembly GCA_024699665.1). Lineage (NCBI taxonomy): Eukaryota > Metazoa > Mollusca > Bivalvia > Ostreida > Ostreidae > Ostrea > Ostrea denselamellosa. The sequence continues at coordinate 4,263,304 of JAMZEH010000010.1, read as the reverse complement.
CCCAGCTTTAAGGTTTAGCGGCGATACGTTTATCCTTGGTTATGTGTATGTATTTTTGGTGTTTATTTCCATTAATTATATTTTCATTTTATGTCATTTACCTATAATTTTCAGTACCGCATAACTTCTAGCATTCATTGTAAATATTCTCGTCGCTGAAACTACTCTCCTAGAAATAGTTTGCTTTATGAAACTTCCGAATTGTTCCACTTCCATTTGTGGTTCACTAATTCATGTTTCGTATTTTCAAACTTGATCTAATCCAAATAACATTTGTGATATAAATCATCCACTTGAAACGTCGCAATAATTAGTTCAGTGTTCGCTTTGAAAACGGAGGTCGCATGTTCGAGTCCTGCCACGTCAAATGTAAGACGTGTCATGGCTGGCGTTGACACTTTAAAGAACCACGCTCTGAGCGCTGCGAATAGGTCTAAACTTGTTGTACTCACCTACAGTTGGTGACATCTCATTGTGAGTGAAAATTCTCGAAGAGACTTAAAACAAACAAACAAACAAAACACTGCATGAACTTAAGGACATACGCGACGTTTCTGACATTTTCTCTGAAATTAATTTTTTCACCTTCTCGATATGAAGATTTCTTGTATAATAGGTTTAGATTTTGTAATATAGTAATATTACGTAATCTTTTACATCGGCCAGGGTAACTCAGTGGTTAGATCGCCCAACTTGTAATGCAAGGGTCCCGGGTTTGACACCCTATTGTTCCAAAGATTTCTCTCTCCATTTTTACTGCGGTAATGCCCATTTAAACAGTAGAGCTGAATTTACATATTTTTTTAGTTGCAACAACCAAGAACTATCAAAATATGCTAACTCCAAAAACAGACATGGTAACATACTCCCTTTATTTATTTTATTTTCTTTATCATTTTTAAAAAATTTTTTATTTTAGAAATAAGATAGAATGCGAGTGAATTGTACGTGAAATTTCATGAAAAATTATACATTATTGAAAAATGTCGCGTATGTCCATAAGTCAAACCTGATCGTAAAAGCAAATCAAAAGTGAATTGTAATCATGTTCTCTTTTTATCACATAATGCCGGTCTATTACTTAGGTAAACTAATACAATTTCTGTGATTTAATTTTACTTTGAGATATGTTTCTAGCAATTTCTGGATATCTATGTTCTATGTGGATCCAGATTAGAATAGGTCCTTGGTACCCCTTGCTTGTCGTAAAAGGTGACTAAATGGGGCAGTCCTTCGGATGAGACCGCAAAAACCGAGGCCCCGTGTCACAGTAGGTGTGGCGCGATAAAGATCCCTACCTGCTCAAAGGCCATAAGCGCCGGTCATAGGCCTAAATTTCACAGCCCTTCCCCGGCAATGGTTGCGTCTCCATATGAGTGAAAGATTCTCTCGAGAGACATTAAACAATATACAATCAATCAATCATTAGATATATATTATAGGCCCACCCTATCCCATAGGTCTACATAATCTGAACACACTAGAATCTACACTATGTCAGGTAGCTTTCATATAAGTTGAATCTTTTCTGGCCCTGCGGCTTTCAAGAAAATATTTAAATTACCCCACACTATTCTTGTCTTTCTTGATTGTCTCCCCGTGGAAGGGGGCATTGCCCTTTGTTTGAACAAACTCGAACCCCTTTAACCCAAAGATGTAGAGCGTTCACTTCCTAATCGGGAGGTTGTGATTTCGAGCCCCGCTCGTGTCATGGCCACGTTAAACCTAAGAAATTAACATAGGTAGTAAATATTCCTTCGCCAAATACTCGCCAATTAGAAATATCTTTCGGATATGAACTTAAAACCGGAGGATCCTTTTCGCAGTAGGCGTTGGAACGATAAAGAACCCTCACTGCTACGGTCTTGAGCACTAAGCATAGGTTTAAATTTGTGGTACTTCACCTACAGTTGATGACGTCTCAATGTGAGTGAAAAATTCTCGACGGGACGTAAAACAAACAAAAATCAACGATGCTTTGTGGCAGGTTTGGTTGATATTGGTCCAGTGGTTCTGGACAACAGCTTGAAAAAATTGAGAAGTTTACGGACGACGGTGGACAAAAAGACATATGCCAGTTGGATAACTGAGTTACTCAGATGACTTAAAATATTTTTTTTGAAATATTATGAGCTGTAATTATATAGTTCTCTAGGAATTCATTCCGAAAATATAATTACGTTAAATCATAACAAATCTTGTCATCCGATTGGAATATTATTAAATACAAGCAGTATCAGCATTTCCAAATGATATTAGGAATTAGCTGATTAGATGTCAACTACTTAACGATAATTAAAGATCTCATTACGAATAGATTGAAATATATCTTTGTTTTAAAATTTCATTTAGAAATCCTTCTGACCAAAATTTAATATCGAACTAGCTTGTTCGAGACATACAATTGACGGAGAGAAGTTACCTCTTACTTGAAGGAGTAGAAGACAGGACTCCTCAACTTTTATATTCGTCGTGTTTGTAAACATGGCTGTATGTTATACACGTTATAATTATTTATTATAACTCTGCTTGAATCTGTTTTACAGGAAAAAAAATTACATAGAAAAATTCCCGTAGAAAAATTACTCAATCCTATAGGAAAGTTAAATCCTGGCGAGAATATTTTTATGGGTAAATGATGTTGCCACATACTGGGCTGGTAAGAAATAAATGAGTTTATGAAAAAAAAATCATAAACATTACTTTTATATTTAGAATATCAAAATTGATTATTCATGTTTCTCCATCATGATCCTGTTTCTGTTTATACTGAATAGAATAAATGGTTATAGGAAAGGTGGGGTTGATACATTTGGCAAAACTGCATTCGCGTAATATCACACTAAATCATCTAACGCTCCACGAAGGGTAATTTTAAGACTCAGCAAATGATCACGTGTCATTGCGCGCCCGTCTATACTTATACACGCTACATCTGCCAGTAGACTGTATTAATTTGTTGTCAGTAAAAATTGCGTATCTGGATTAATCATATATGACTGTGCCCCCCCCCCCCCCCCCTATGATAAACAAAATGCAATTTGAGTTTGATCCCTCCCATCCCCATGACACTTTTCGTTGAATAAAATGTGATTTGAACGGATAAGCAATTGATATACAATATTTTTGTAACTACTATTTAGTGTGCATTTGCATGTCCTTTATTCATTATAGGCCGTGCGAGAGCGCTGTCTGTCCCGATATGGATTTCAAAATGTACATGCGTTTCTGCGGATTAATGTACACATGTTTTAATGATTTCTTCCAAAAATTACTGTAATGTAAGTATTTAATTGGGGATTAAAGTTATTGTTAATTTTAGGCTTTGATTTGTATAATCTCTTCAGAGATGAATTAAGCGTATATAAAATTAAAAAAATGAAGATTATATAGTTGTCAAGTACTGCGTTTGTTTCGGGTTCAGTTTAGTTCATATCTATCACTGTTCGCTCATAAAATATAAAAGGGTTACAGGTTTTGGGATTCCATGCTATTTTTGCGAATTCACACAACAAGTAATGTATTTAAATGGTGAAAAGGGGAGTCGAGTCTAGACAAGTAAAAATGCCTTGTAAAGACGTTTACCTTCTCCGTAAAATTGTCTCTACTAACTAAATTTGCTGACTGAAAGACGTCCTAATGTAAGTATGATTTCACAATTAACTCTTTATCCTGTAGGGATGCACAAAATGTATATCATCAGTATGGTCCGATCTGATAAAAAAATAATAGTAAAAATAAGAATAACTTCTTCATATCTTCTGCGGCCTGATACCTTTCACGCTTGCGTCAAGTTGCTTTCTTGTTTAATAGTTGTAATGGATAAAAGTTATCACATCATATCATTCAGAAGTCATTCCGAAAATATAATTACGTTAAATCATAACAAATCTTGTCATCCGATTGGAATATTATTAAATACAAGCAGTATCAGCATTTCCAAATGATATTAGGAATTAGCTGATTAGATGTCAACTACTTAACGATAATTAAAGATCTCATTACGAATAGATTGAAATATATCTTTGTTTTAAAATTTCATTTAGAAATCCTTCTGACCAAAATTTAATATCGAACTATCTTGTTCGAGACATACAATTGACGGAGAGAAGTTACCTCTTACTTGAAGGAGTAGAAGACAGGACTCCTCAACTTTTATATTCGTCGTGTTTGTAAACATGGCTGTATGTTATACACGTTATAATTATTTATTATAACTCTGCTTGAATCTGTTTTACAGGGAAAAAAAATTACATAGAAAAATTCCCGTAGAAAAATTACTCAATCCTATAGGAAAGTTAAATCCTGGCGAGAATATTTTTATGGGTAAATGATGTTGCCACATACTGGGCTGGTAAGAAATAAATGAGTTTATGAAAAAAAAATCACAAACACTACTTTTATATTTAGAATATCAAAATTGATTATTTATTTTTCTCCATCATGATCCTGTTTCTGTTTATACTGAATAGAATAAATGGTTATAGGAAAGGTGGGGTTGATACATTTGGCAAAACTGCATTCGTGTAACATCACACTAAATCATCTAACGCTCCACGAAGGGTAATTTTAAGACTCAGCAAATGATCACGTGTCATTGCGCGCCCGTCCATACTTATACACGCTACATCTGCCCGTAGACTGTATTAATTTGTTGTCAGTAAAAATTGCGTATCTGGATTAATCATATATGGCTGTGTCCCCCCCCCCCCTCACCCCACCCCACCTATGATAAACAAAATGTGATTTGAGTTTGATCACTCCCATCCCCATGACACTTTGCGCTGAATAAAATGTGATTTGAACGGATATGCAATTGATATAAAATATTTTTGTAACTACTATTTAGTGTGCTTTTTGTATGTCCTTTATTCATTATAGGCCGTGCGAGAGCGCGGTCTGTCCTGATATGGATTTCAAAATGTACATGCGTTTCTGCGGATTAATGTACATATATTTTTAATGATTTCTTCCAAAAATTATTGTAATGTAAATATTTAATTGGGGATTAAAGTTATTGTTAATTTTAGGCTTTGATTTGTATAATCTCTTCAGAGATGAATTAAGCGTATATAAAATAAAATAAAAAATGAAGATTATATAGTTGTCAAGTACTGCGTTTGTGTCGGGTTTCATTTTAGTTCATATCTATCACTGTTCGCTCATAAAATATAAAAGGGTTACAGGTTTTGGGATTCCATGCTATTTTTGCGAATTCACACAACTAGTAATGTATTTAAATGGTGAATAGGGGAGTCGAGGCTAGACAAGTAAAAATGCCTTGTAAAGACGTTTACCTTCTACGTAAAATTGTCTCTACTAACTAATTTTGCTGACTAATGTAAGTATGACTTCACAATTAATTCTTTATCCTGTAGGGATGCACAAAATGCATATCATCAGTATGGTCCGATCTGATAAAAAAATAATAGTAAAAATAAGAATAACTTCTTCATATCTTCTGCGGCCTGATATCTTTCACGCTTGCATCAAGTTGCTTTCTTGTTTAATAGTTGTAATGGATAAAAGTTATCACATCATATCATTTCTGCAATCTCAAAACGAACAAAACTATTTTAGCGCTTTTGCATAAATGTAACCCATAACACATTGTCATGTTGGAAACTAGTCGAAGCATAATATGTCGGTTAGCAATAACAGTTCATTCAAAATATAATCGCATCCATTTATCAACGAAATTATCACGGATGTTTACGAAGGTGTCATTTTTTTATGCATCAATTTTCTTCCCACATTCATATCGGCATGATGAAATATATATAAAACATTGCACCGCACGTTTCCAGCTCAGTAGTCACTATCCGCCAGTTCCACTATTTTGTTAACACGTGATTTGTATTGCAGGGATAAAATATATATCGGTATTTTAGTTTGATTGATTGATTGATTATTTATTGCTTTCCGCCACACTCAACAATTTTTCAGTTATCTGGTGGCGTCCAGTTTTTGTTGGTGGAGGAGAGAACCCAGATACAATGTACCTGGGAAGAGACCATCGACCTTCCGCAAGTAAAATTTTAGTTTGAAACATAAGACATTCAAACAATATTTTAATGGCCATTGAAGAATGGAATGGTGAAGTTGGTCAAATCAAGTCCATATCCCTTTGATCGAATTAACCGATGCACAAGAGGCATGTTCATTTGGATTGGACTGGTAGCAGGGAACAGTTTCGCACTGTAGGCCTGGTTCATTGAATTCGACAGGAAGTAGGGGACAGTTTCGCACTAGAAGACCGATCAACTTTCTTAAAAAATGGAAATACGTCATCATTGAGGTGATGTTATATGTGCAAAAATATATAAAATAATTTAGGATACAATGTACATGTTTGTTTCCCCGTGGGGATCCGGGTTGTTAGAAAAGATCCTCAGTACCTCTTGCTTGTCTAAGAGGCGATTAAATGGGGCGATCCTTCAGATGAGACCACATATACCGAGGCCCCGTGTCACAACAGGTGTGGCACGATAAAGATCCCTCCCTGCTCAAAGACCATAAGCGCCGATCATAGGCCTAAATTTTGCAGCCCTTCACTGGCAATGGTGACGTCTCCATATGAGTGAAACAATATATAATCAATCAATCAATGTACATGTCAAGTGTAGCTGAATGCTTAGTAAAAAAAAACAACTTGATATGCAACATCAAGTAAGTATCACCATAATCCCTATTATATAGATGGGTGCAAATACGAAACTAAGACATGTGGTCATCTGCTGAAAATCTACATGGTCGTCCCGTGGGGATCCGGGTTAGAATAGGTCCAGAGTACCCCTTGCTTGTCGTAAGAGGCGATTAAATGGGGCGGTCCTTTGGGATGAAACTGCAAAACTCGAGGCCCCATGTCACATCAGGTGTAAAGCAGTAAAGATATCCCCTCATGCTCAAAGGCCGTAAGCGCAGGGCATAGGCCTACATTTTACAGCCCTTCAGAGGAAATGGTGACGTGTCCATATGATTGAAACATTCTCGAGGTAGATGTTAAACAGTATACAATCAACCAGCCTACATGATCAAGAAAAAGATCTGTAGCTAAAAGGGAAGGTGGGTGGTCACAGATGAAAGGTAGATTATTAGTAAGGGCAGACAGAGTTCTTGATTGTGCACAATGTCTAAATCCCATTGCACGGTACTCTGATTGGGTTTGGGTGGTGCGGATTTAGCCCAAATGAGATAAAATCCTTTTCAGAGCACGTTTTGAGCACCAGTATGTATGGATTACATATAATTTAGGGTCATAATTTATTAACTACACCGATATGAAATACTATTGATATGAAAGGGAAATGTGATTTCAGTTTCAGTAGCCTGTCATAACTTGACTTCGATGAATAACCCCTACCTACACGTTTCAGAACTAAAATAACTAAATAAATAATAAAAATAAATAGAATAGAATAAAATCTGTCTCCTGCCACCACATCGTTAACAAATTTGGTTAGACGTAGTAGATGCAATGTGTTACCACTGTATGAAATAAACTTCCCGCAGTGACTGCTTGGTGTTGTGCTGCTAATTCACGTGTTCCTCGACATAGAACAGCAAAAATATCTTTTCGATTGGATTAGAACATGGAGTACAGGGGAGAAGCTTCTATGTTTCATTCTTGTCTATTTTGAAAAGTAAACTTTGTGATAATTTGAATTTACCATCAATTTTACTTGATCAATTAAGTAATTTATTCGTAACGTTTGTTTTCCTTAATGGCGTATATTCCATTCGAAAATATTTTACTCACATTCGGACGTCACCAGCTGTGTTTTATATATATATATATATATATATATATATATATATATATGTATGTATGTGCGTGCGTGCGTGCATGTGTGTGTGTGCATTTATTTTCTGCATTACATTGGTGAACAATGCGCGTATGAATCTTGTCAAATATAGTATGTCTATTTTTCAACAGAAATGAAAATAAACTGTAAGTATAAAAAATGAATTTAAGATTTGAAAGGACATGAGCTAATGAACTGCGACGCTTCATGAAATTAACCGGCGTGAAACGTCGCAGTTCTTCCAAACAAATGAAAATTTCTTAAATATACGTGTTTTATATATAAACTGACACAAAATATATAAACGGACACAAAATTTGTTAATGGTGGTTTTTAGATAATACATTATAAACGATAGAAGCTAATCTGGGAACTAATCTGGATTTGTTAGGAAGAGAAAAATTGAGATTTAGAAATTAAAACGTGAAAAGAAGTAAATTCTTTAGAAATTATATCGTGTGAAAAGACACGTTTACATGTATATTTCGACCTGTCCATAAATTTACCATACACTTTAAATTCTATGGACCATACCTCCCTTCCCAATTATCAAACTCCTATTATGGCATACACTGTAGTAACAGCCTTAAAACACTAAAATATCAGCTTACCCTGTATACTACTACAGAAGCTGCGCGTTAAGAATGTGGCCACAAATAGCTGTATTGGCCAATTAATATATACATTTAGCTTTGGCCTTGTTTAATCAATTGCAGGTAACAAGCATCTGTAACTTTCTAAAGTAATGAAGTCTGTGATGAGTTTGGTTTCCTACCGTTTTCAGAATTTTACAAGATAAAGTTTTAAACACTTTACGATGATTGAATGTCGTTCTTTAGATTACTCTTTTAAATACCATTGCACTGTTTCAAATGAATTTGTTTTAATTAACTGAAATAAATACGAGATAGAGATAGGAAGATATCTGGATTATTATGCCACGGAGCACTCCTTATGCAGCATTTGATTGGTCCCTATACAGGAAGGATTATAACTGCCAATGGCAGCAATTTCATCCATGTGCATATGGCTTATATTCAAAGGCTAAAATGAAAACATTTAATTTGTTTTATGAAAAATGGAGATCTGCTTGACATTGTTCATTTGTATACTTCACTCATGTTGATTGCTAACAAAACAACACACACACACACACACACACACACACACACACACACACACACAAAACCCAACAAAAAACAAAACAAAAAACAAAAAAACAAAACAAAAATATAAAAAAAAAACAACCAAAAAAACAAACAAAAACAAAACAAAACAAAACAAAAAAACAAAACAAAAAAACCCAAAAAACATGAAAATGTGACAGCCAGACGAATGGTAAGTAATTAAAGCATTTCAATACACATATTTGTCAGTAAAATTCAAAATTTCAATGAATGTAACTATTCACTCCTAATTTTGCTCTTTCAGATTCTCGATCCTTTTTTAAAATTATTTTGATGTAACGACAGTTAATCACAGGTTGTGACCTAATTACGAAGCCACTAGTATTGCTATAAAAGAATAGGTGTCAAAAGAAAGGTCTATAATTTTGAGCCAAAAATGGTATGGACAAAAAGTATTCTTAAGTGTAATCTTCAATTTGCATTAGCAAATTAAACATTAAAACCCCGTTTCTGTAATATTAAGAATTTGGGGTCCTCTAATTCAAAGGATACTTTATTGATCTGTTGGTTAGATGTGTATTCTTTATTGATCAGTGTTCTTTATAAACATAAACATTGACAATAAACTCTCTTATGTGGGTATACTATAAAAATGCTATTGTCCTTTCTGATTTTTTCGAAGACACCAGACAAAACAAACGTTCTTGACAGTACTATCCGCTGCAACAGATCCCCGAATGCCTCCTGAATTATCTAAATTTTAATGAAGTGGCCGTTTCGATGTGTACCAATATTAGTGACTCAACAAACAATATTCATTTATGAATTGGATTACTATTGTGTGTACAGGCACATGCGACCTCCATTGTCAGTGAGGTGTAAAACAATGTTACAAACAAAATGCACAAGGGTTGTTTTAAATAGCAAAATGTACAGAATTAGTAAAAATCCGTATTTCTAGGTCATCAGCCATAACCTATCCTATCACCTAATTTTTGCTTATTTGGAATGCTAACTCGGCCGTGAAGTGATATGAATATACAAAGTACGAACGCACGTGAGAATTATGCCCTTCATTTTATTAACTATGACATCAGAAATGATGAAAATTGCAACAGAATGCTAGAATACATAAATATAAAGTAAGCTAACATGTTTTCCCAATAACCACTACTTAAACTGTCACTGGAGACTAAAGATGAAGAGGTAAGAGACGTAGGAATTAATCACATAAAGTTTAAACTTTAAAACGATTAAAACGGTTATTGATGTCAATTTCTCCCAATTTGTTTAAACAAACATGAACTGAAGAGGTTAGATGGGATTAATAAATAATTTCCCCACCGTTTTCCAAACGGTCACTGTTGTAACACATGTACTAAATATTTTTAACATAGATACATGTAAATTAACTTTTAAAAATTATATAATGTATGAACAAGATAGAATGTAAATCAATATTGCTTTCACAGGACATTGCTGATCTTAATACTTGTAACATCGGGAAATGCATTTTCATTCTTTGCTGAAAAAATCCCGAATGGAGAAAACATTCCCCATCCCTGTAAGCCAAACTACATGTGGAAGGGTATAGGACACAAAACTAAGGACGGAGGAGGGGCGAGAAATTCATTTGGGGAGGATTTCTACAAACAGGGAAAGGTGAGGCATTGAAACAGGTGATAAGTTTGTAACTATCTGCCTTCATTTCCGCATGAATTGATCGTAATATTCTTCAAAGAATTTTTATTTTATTTTACACTACATTATGTTTACAACGTTTCGCTAAGAATTTTTAACTCATTTGCCGGTGAAAGGCTGCAAATTTAAGCCTGTGCGCTTACGGCATTTGAGCAGGAAGGGGGTCTTTATCGTACCACACCTGCTGTGATGCCGGTGATGGATATGTATTACTTTACAATGCTCTTGACCTGATTGTGTCAATCTATTATAGAGGATACTTGTTACATGATATAAATAGTGACGGGGGAGGGGGGAGCAGAGGCAGCATGGTATCTTACTATAAGTTCAGACTTGTAGCATTGTTTTCTAAAGGAGGGAATCACATTTGTCTGCAAAAATCCTTGGCAAGTACAAAAAAGCAAAACTTTAAATTACCCCCCCCCCCCGAAAAAAATTATAAAAATGAAAGAAAGAACCACACAACATGCAATTGGTACTTCAGCCCAAATCTCAAAATTCTTAATCGGGCAGGGGCAAACGTTCATCCTTCACTGCACAGGTTCAATTCATCGAATCACGTTTACTTTTAAACTACAATTCACTACTACTATCAAAAAGTGGTGGTGGGGGTCAACATCCATTGAATCCAACTTTGCATGTGCAAAATAATTGGAAAAGTGTGTGGTCAAAAGGATGGAACTGCCGCACCCCCTGTTGCTATGTGTCTGATACACATTTGACTGTACACCTCTTACTGTCTGTACAGGTATGGAGCGAGTCCCTCTGCAGAATGGATTCGGATGGCGATGGTAAAACTAATGGACAGGAACTGGGTGACCCCAACTGTTTATGGAAGGAAGGAGCAATCCCGGAATTTGTTACAGGAATATCACATCCCGGTAACTTAATCATAATAAATGTAGTGATGCTTAAAAAGTTCTATACCTGAAGATAACGGAGTATTTATAATTTCAAATTTGAATAAAAATTTTCATTGTAATCATTTCCTATATATCCTAGAAAGATGTTCGCTATTCGTTGTTACAGAGTGGATTCGGAGATCAATATCTTTATGGATATGTTAAGACATTCTGGTATTTTTTTTATAGCTTGAAGTATTTATATAGATTTTTAAGGTACCTCACAGCAAATATGTCATGATCATTTACGTACCGAGTTTGAACGAACAGCGCTTATCGTTATGTATATAGGTGTATGTGAGCCCATGAACAGCACAGCTTGCTTTGGAAAGAATACATGGGTAGATTGTTCGTCAGAGACTTTTCAGTGTGAAGCTTTAAACAAAGATCCAGGTATGTTGTGAACTCAGTGATGCGACTTTTATACTTTAGGATTCGTGTTCACAAGAAATATATCTTGCGTTAGTTGCAATTGTATACTTAACAACTATGCCAATATCAAATCATAAATTCATGAATAATAAATGTGAAAATTGAAATTATTTTGTTTTAGATAAGGTTTTTGTTCGATTTATTATACGCAGAGTGTTCAAAATTTCCCATATTCTTTATTCGCTATTACGTCCGCAAATTTTGAAAGAAAGAAAAAAAAATAACAACAGTAAAGCAAAATGTCATTCTCATTTGTAACCTGCAGATGTGAGGAACATGACACTAAAATTTCCTGAAACAGTTGTACCTGCGGACGAAACTAGTTACTACTGCATGGCATTTGAATTTCCTCAAGATGGTGACTATCACATGATCGCCACACAGCCAATCATTGACAACGTACACGTCATGCATCATATCCTTCTGTTTGGATGCACACAAAAACGTAAGGCTAGCTATAGTTGACAGATGGGTGTGTTATTTTTGTACCACATCAATCAATGAAATGAAATATACAATTTTATATATAAATCTCTTGTATTTGTAGTGGTTCAATGTAGCTTACGTATCAGCATGCAATGTAATCCATTTCTCTTTTATTATGTATAGCATCAATGTCATTGAACAAGCCTGAGTCGTGTGGAATGGGCTCTGGGAACTGTTTTGATACCATTGGTGGATGGACAGTTGGCGCATCGGGAGAATGCTTTCACAATAACATAGGATTCCTACTGGGCCGACACGGATATAAATACGGTTTCCTCCAGGTATGGGATAGGGATGGCACTAACACTGTCTGCAGTCTTATTTTCACGGCAGTTTTACTTTCGCTATTTTCACTAAAACCAAATTCGTGTAGTAACAATACATCTTATTTATCGATGAGTAAAATACTTATGTACATTTAGATTGAGCATAAAACCCCGTGGTTTAGCATTTGAAATTGATTTAAACAAAAAAAGTTGATAAAATCAATCATGAATTTAAAGGTAAATACAGCAACAGAAATTCTTAACGTTCGAAATCATTTATCTTCTTTTAGAAGATACTGACTTCTTCAGTACATATCAAAGTTTTGATTACTTATAATTTACTGAAACGTTACAGTTTCATTGGAACAACCCTCAGAAGAGATCGGATTACTCTGATGGTTCTGGGTTGATGATACACTATACTCCAAACAAACGCATTGCTGATGCTGGGCTTTTAATAATAGGACAGAACTACATCGAGATTCCTCCGCGTAGAAAGGAAGTGATTGTCAGTGGACAGTGTGATAGTCTAGCTGTGAATGGGACCGTTTACATCACTAGAGCCATCAATCATATGCATTATCTTGGTAAGTGTCAAAGATACATTAATATCGTCCATGTCAAACTGGTTTTATCTGGAAATATGTTTGCTTGGAATCTTGTTTACTATGCCATTGACTTGCAGTGATGACGTAACATGACGAAATCCTATTAAATGTCTAAAATACTCAAATAACCGATTTCTGTATACATATATAGTATTCTTCTGATATAATATTAAGAGCCTTCTCTACAGTGTGGTACATTATATAATGCGTTAAATTGCATTTGCACATAGCATAGACATAGATATATCAATGCTATTTTTCCAACAGGTAAAAAGATGAAGATAGAGCAGTTTCGAGGGGGAAAGAAGATAAGATACTTAACAAATGAAGACGATTATAAGTATGACTCGCCTAAATTTATTGAGTAAGTCATGGATTCTCTCTCTCTCTCTCTCTCTCTCTCTCTCTCTCTCTGTGTGTGTGTGTGTGTGTGTGTGTGTGTGTTGTATTATCAGCTCTGGTGAATATACATTTTCCTTAATATAATAGACAACTAAACATAGGCTTTCACTTTTTATAGGTCTGTTAGCATCAAATTACTTAGAATAGTTGTACATTTTAACGAAACCAATCTTTAATCTGATTGCAGTTACACTACCCCAATACAATTCAAAGTCGGCGACACTTTCAAAACAACTTGCACTTTCCAGTCCACCGGGAAAACTAAAACAGTGTTCTATGGTGATGGAACAAATGACGAGATGTGTCTTGGATTCCTGACATACTATCCAAAGCAAAATATGGAAACGTCATTCTGTGTTCCTTTCAAAAAACTTAATCAGATATCCTTATCTACTTCAGAGGTATACGAAGGGTGTCGACATTGGGATTTTCTTTTGTCATCATCAGAAGAAATGAGAAATATAAAATTTCAAGTTATAGATAACTGTCAACCATTACGAGGTTGTCTGTCCGAGTGTCTGACCGTACTGAAGAAGATAAAGGGACATGCGTGCATGAATGACGACATTGGTCTTTGGATAAAAGATTATGCTTTATATAGTCGAGATCAGAGAGTTAATAGGACTGAAATGACGCAGTTTTACTTGGCGGTGTCTTCCTGTGATCGGGAGTTGGAACAGTACGAACACAGTTACTCCTCAGACGGCGACTCTCTATCGAGGCCAACCATTTATCTTGTTCTGTATATGTTTTTGAACTATTTGAGCTTTGATAAATAAAGTTAATTTCATACGCTTAGTCCTACATAATATTATACTTTGTACATTTCTTATTTGAATTTTTTATATATAATATATATGTATATACAGTTGTTTAATAAGCATTACTTAAAATAAATGATTCAAAAACGCTCTTGTCTCTTGCATGTGCCATAATATCAACAAAATATGTAATTTATATTTATGATATTACACAATGTATTATATTTGCCTAGATGGTCGAGCGGACTAGGACACAAGTCAAACGCTTCTAGATTTGGTTCCGCAGGTTGTGAGTGGAATCACAGACAGAATCGGATGTGCGTATCCATACATATATGCTATATCTACGTAATATGAAGATGGTGCTACTGTTAGTGTAAGCGCAGCTGCATGTAAATTAGAGCATTCAGAAAACTCCTCTAGGAAAGTGGGATCTACCCCATGCACTTGAGGGTATGGACTAGCACATTAATAGAATTTACATCTGGAAATGCGGACAACTAGGGAATCTATTTTCTATGAGATGAGATGTGGGTGGATTCGGACCTTCCATCCATATGTATGCGTCCCTGACATTGAATTTTCCAATGGAATTAAAATATCTGATTTAAAATAAAACGGGAAAAATATGTCCTGTATTAAAAATAATAAAAATTACAAAATTCATTATTTAATAACATTAAAATATATTTTCTACTAAACAATTTATGGTAAGTATAACATTTGGATTTTTGTTTACATATTGTTCTCATGCTTCGTTTGATGGATCTTATCTGATTACAGCTTCTTATCATTGGATTGTATAGACCTTGTAAAAATCATCTGTCGTCTATTCTATCAGTTCTATTGGAATTGGCCTTGGCTCCACACCGCATTTTCCTTCGTCATCTCGTTCCACACAATTCTACTAGTTAATTTATAGTCACAAAAACAGCCCGACATCTTTCCTAGCGAGATAGTGAGCAAGTGGCGAAAGGTTGTATCATAACAAAAATTGCATGTAAAAATAATGAAAGTATATGCTAGTTTAGATGTCATATGTTTGACTGATCATTGAGGAAAACATGTTTATGACATCTTTAGTGCAGGATATACATAAAAAAGTAATTCTTGAAATTGACCGGTGGTCAGGTGATCGTATATAATATAGCCTAATAAGGTCAGGACATGGTGGTACGGTGTCCAGGGGTATAAATGGGAGATATGGAGGCAGAATTTTCCAGTAGGCAGCTGGATATCTGTCTTTCGCCTCTCATTTATACAGGTAAGGTCAGTTCTACACACTTCCGCAGGCTATTTTTTCCTCGGTGTATAACTACATACATATAAATCGGGGTGGGAGGGTTCAAGTATCATTACTTTATTTTCAGATAATTTGTGTAATTAGTGTAAGTTTTAAAAATTGTTTGAAAAATAATAAATTATTTATATTTATAATTATATTGGTAACTGGAATGTATTTACCAAACTTGTGAGCAGTCAGGTAGAAATCTATCTATACAGGTGAGGTTAAAGGCTACTGCCCTAGCCCCCAATTGTAGGATGTGGACATTTCCAGAAATCAGAAGTTGTCGAAGGTAGAAATTTCCAAAAACCTGAGATGTCAGTCTGGCAAACCTAGACGTACATTGTATCTGAACTTTTATCGCTTATTGTTCTACTGTCTCAATACAGAACCGGTCCTTTCATATGAGAACGCAAAAACCGAGGCCCCGCTCCCAGCTGGTGTGACTAAAGGATAAAGAGCCCTTCCTGCTCAAAGGCCGTAAGCGTCGAGCAAAGGCCTAAATTTTGCAGCCCTTCACAGGCAATGGTGATGTCTCATATGAGTGAAAAATACTCAAGCGGAACGTTAAACAATAAGCAACCAACATTACACAGGTTTCCTGACACTTTCACACGTCAATAGTTCTGCTGCACGAGATTCGAAAGCGGCGATATGAATGAATGGTTACTTGGGGATTCCGAGTATCCTCTCAGAACGCGACTTTTGACCCTGATGAACTAATCAACGTCGAGATCAGAGGAACGACGTTCCAGGGGCCTTGGTGTGTTAAAATCACATATTAAGATAACCTTTATGTTTATGTACTATACATAGAGTATAATATGTAGTTCGGTGCGTTGAACTGTTCATATCAATATAAAAAGTACAAAGTAATATCCTTAAGATGGTTGACAAATGTGGGGAAATATGACGAACTTTTCTTCATAGGTCTTTATAAACCAGGTGGAGCTCTTGACTACAAACCAAAAGACTGCTGCAAGATTGTTCATGTCGCCTACCTCATAAAACGTGGTATTAGTATTGTGTGTAAATGTGCGTGTAACTGTTCCTAATATTTCTCGTTGCTAGTTGTCCATTTCATTTATTTCCTCCTTAACCTGCTTTGGTCGTCGTCAGTGCTCTGCAAGTTTGACTGCATTTCTGCTGTTCTAATCTCCTATTTTACTGGTTGTGGTTGACTAGTGGTTATGACTTTGCTTTGCAACTTGAAGGTAACGGGTTGGATTTTCCATCCCAACACCCGCGTCAAACATAAGCCAATTTCAGAGGTAGTGGTTGCCCCTTCACCAAGCGCACATCATTGCGAGAGTCGCGGTTTTACGAATATATGGAATACTTGAATCTCAATTAATATCCTTGTCTTCATCTCTAAATTGGGTAGTACCCCATCGAAGACTTAGACATATGTGTCTTACGTCCAGAGTATTGTACTGGCTTTTGTTAATTGCTGATAGATTATTTCTTTATAAGTGATTGTTATTTGTACGCCAAAGTGCCACTTAATTATATCAGATAACAATTACACTCTAGAAATCACATGAATGACAATGTTGCCCGACAATATTGGACACATTCCCGATGCCAATCTACATAATGTCAAAACACAGTTAGAAAGTTTTATTCTTGTAGTCTTCAGTACAGGCTTAACATTGTGAACGAGAAAACAACATGGATATTCAATATTATTCTAACTAAACAGGAAATCAGTATATAGAACAAGCACCTGTACATGTACTAGAGGCCGGATTAGTTTTTACTCACCCTCTTTGACACCCATCGATCTTTATACATAATCATAATTTTCCTTTCTTTCATTCGAAGTTTTCTTTTAAATTTACATTTTTGACAAAGATTAATCAGATCCAAAGAAGCAATTGTTGTCAGAACTAAAGCTATGGCTACAGCTCCTACATATCCAAGAGACTGCGCTGATAGTCTGTCGTCACTTGCACATGATTTACTCCTAACTCTTGAAGATAACAAAGAATTGTTAACTTTCAGTTCTGTGATAAGTTCCTGAATTTTACGGTATGAAGATACTTGTTTAAAATCATTTACAGTGTGACTTAAGTTCTTGCAAATGCAGATACAGATATCTTTTGACGTGACATTGGTCCATTTATGATGACCCAAAATAGAATAAGTGGTTCGAAATTTATCCGAAGTTTCGGTGAACTGTGTCCAAATGTTTGATAAAGTAGTGCGAAATGCTTTATTGCTGACCCATGATCTACTTTTCGTATTGGTTGTAAGAGACCCTTTGCTTTGCTGTGTTGAAACATCAAATGTTTCTAGAGTTGTTGAGTGGCTGCTTGAGATGGACGTTGTCACTGAAAGGGGTGTTACACCGACAGGGTTTGTTATACCAACAGGAGATGTTATATTAACTAGGGACGTTATACCAATGGGGGATGTTTTACCAGAAGGGAATGTTACACCAACAGGGGATGTTTTACCAGGAGGGGATGTTACATCAGAAGGGGATGTTATACCAACGGGAGAGGTTTTACTTGAAGGGGATGTTATACCAACAGGCGATGTTTTATCAGAAGGGGATGTTTTATCAGAAGGGGATGTTATATCAGAAGGGGATGTTATACCAACGGGAGAGGTTTTACCTGAAGGGGATGTTATACCAACAGGCGATGTTTTATCAGAAGGGGATATTACACCTACAGGGTGTGTTTTACCAGGAGGGGATGTTATATCAGAAGGGGATGTTACACCAACAGGGAATGTTTTACCAGGAGGGGATGTTATATTAGAAGGGGAGGTTGCATCATACGTTGTTTTTGTTGGTAGAACTGGTATCGCGGAGAGCATTTTTGTTCTTATAGCAGTATTTCCAGAGCCATTATAAAAAGTATTGGCAAAAACGACGCACACCTCGTAATCCGCCTGAAGCGTCCAATTCATTTCTTTTTCCAGATGTATTTCCAGAAAGTGGCGGTCAATGATATAGCTTTTGTCGTTAACTTTGACAAACTGTCTCTTTGATACCACAGCATTGACTTTTAAGGTACAGTTGTTAACAATGGGGGTATTAAACACTGGACATGATATCTGAAAATACTTTCCGCAGTTTTTTCTCGGAAGGACCTGAAACATTGAAGAATCTTTACAAAATACCGCAAGCTTATACTGAGAGTCCACTGCTGTTTGATATAACGGAAGTTTGCTTTCTATTTGGATAAACTGTCTACTCTGCAAGTTATAAATCGAATCTGTGATACGCTTACCACTTCCACTGATGGCAAATTTCTGTTGCAAACTTACAGGTATTCTTACGTTCACGATCACTTGCTGTGAGGAAGCGGATGAAATCCGACAAACGTACTTGTCGCTGATTTCACTGGAAGAAACCAGAATGTATTCGTAACCTAATTCCACAGACGGTACAATGTTATAATAATAAATGTGCTTTAATTCTTGAACTACCATGGCAACTTCTGCTGGGTTCGGCACCGATACTGTAACGATTCCGGACTGATTTGTAAGATCCATATTGAATGTGCCATATTTTGTCACAACATTCTGAGTTTCGTTGAAAATAGTACATGTAGTGAACGTTGTATTGGTCGTCTTCACATCGAGCTTTGTGAAGAAGGTACTCTCCATGGGATGGTATGCTAATGGGAAAAGGATAATGGGATAATCCTCCGAGATTGCAGACCCTTTAAAACGTTCAATCAAAAATGTATATTAAAATGTAAATACAAATATTATTATCAATGATTATTTATTATATTACACACACACACACACACACACACACACACACACACAAAGCTGAGAGGTGGTGAAATTTAACTTAGATACCCTTCCACCCATTTAACTTTATTGTTGTAGTGAAAGTGTTCTGTATTAGTAAAACATTTGTGTTAGAATTAGTATTCTGCTGTCGTTGTCAATGTCTATTTTAGCGTCATGGCCATGTATCGTCTGGATTCAAGATTTCATGGGAACTATGCGCCATTGATTGTAACATAACGTTTAAGATGTATTAGAAGTATTCGTGAATTACTTATGGCAGAACTTTGCATATAGAATGTCATCTCCATTGGGAACTGTTATTTTTTAGGCCCATGGGTCAAGGTTGTTTTTCTTATGCTTGGAATTGTGTGTGTATATGCTGCCATATCGAGTGAAAGAAAGGCGCATGTTTTATGAATTGTTGAATATTGTGATTGAATAAATGACCATGACAAGCACGCCAAACAATAATTTGTTAGTTCTATATTATCAATAATCAAGGTACGTAAGGCATGACTGAAATGGATATTGTGATCGATATATATATATATATATATATATATATATATATATATAATACACAAAAATGGTCACGTTTAATTGGATATCTACTTCCGACCCTACCCGCGGAAAATCTCCTAGCAGCATGCGACCGGCGCACTAGACCACTCGACCATCTCGTCAAGAAATTGTCACACGCTACTCGGTCATTAACACTAGAAATGGGATACAGTTATTCAATGTACATTTAAGAGGATCATATATGATTCACATTGCATTCGATTTTATTTTCATACGAAGCAGGAGCCTACGTGGAGGAGTGGTTTGAGAATCGCGTTCAAAATATCAATGCCTCTCACGGGTTCGATTCTCGCTCACGCCAATATATGTAAGCTAGTTTGCCAGTTTAATTTCGGAAGGTCGGTGGTCTCTTCCCGGGTACATTGTATCTGTGTTCTCTCCTCCACCAATAAAATTTGGACGCCACCAGATAACTGAAAAATTGTTGAGTGTGGCGGAAAACACCAATCAATCAATTGATATAGAGCACCGAAGTGGTGATGAACTCTTAAATAAACAGAACTAACCTAATGAAGAAATATTTGATATCAAGCACAGAAAATTTCACTTTTATTTGGATACCCACTTCCACCCCTACCCGGGGTTGAGCCCACAATCTGCGGAACCAAATCTCCTAGCAGCATGCGAACCAGGGCGGTCTCGGAACCAAATCTCCTAGCAGCATGCGAACCAGAGCGATCTAAGTATGCTACATCTGTGATATAAGGCACATTTATTTTCTACAATAAATTTATTTATCATTGTCCTCTATGTACATCTACAGCATTATCAAAATTCTGTAGAAAAACTTGCATGTGGACTTTTTATAAGTTGTTTAAATTATCATAACCAATATGGAAATAAACACAAGCGGTTTGTATGTGTTCACCTAGTACTATTGGATCTGTGACAACTCAAATTAACCTCTACCAAGGTCAGTGGGTCATCCAGTGACTACTCTCACTCTGGCACTTTTAAAATTCAGGGCAGCGAGGTGAATAAACTGATAGCTTGTTATATACTTTCAACAAGCAATCTCTTGTATAAATGCATTAGTGCCCAATTACATTTTACTGCAGATATGCGATGTCCATACATTTACGATGTATGCATCATTTTTGTTCGATGTCAAGATGTATAGAAGTAACCAGTAGCTAATTCATTCTACCCAGAACAGATCGAAAATATCTGTATGTCCAACTACATGTAAAAAATTGCATAACCAAACTTACATGTATTATCCAATGCTAACATTATGGGCAATTAAGGTTCATAGCATAGTTAGTAGAGTAAATATTACAATGTTCCTTCTTACTCTCATGTATAATACTCTAACCAATCACATCCATAGTTTGAAAACTGACACATGCGCAGCATCCTTGCAAGACCGACATGTTGCTACCACACTAAACCTCGTGAAAGGCAGGGTTACTTGGGTATTACCCGATGTCGCCCAATCTACGTGAAAAAATGGCTGTACAAGATAACAACATTTCTCGTTTACAAATTGCTATGTACAAAAAGATTTCCGGTTGCCAAAAATGTTTCTGTGGCTACGTACTTTCGCATAGATTATACCTCATTTACTATGACCAGCATCGAAGAAAAGACAGTTTAGTATATAAAAGCAAAAGCACAGATCAGTTGTTGCTACGTTCACCACCTGAAATATCGTACCCGATCTTAAATTACACCCGATTGTATCTGAAATATATTCTATGTCCTAGTCTGATCACATATATCAGTAAATGTATCGTCAAATATTGATGGGGCTTCCTTTAGAGCGAGCGCAGTCACGTGTACCTTTGAGCAGATCCAGAAATTGTCACCCATGGAAGTGGGTTATACCCCATGTATTTGTAGGGATCCATTTCAAACTATGGATTAATATGTAGTATTTTAAAGGTGGGAGTGCACACAAATAGGCAAATATATTTATTTTCTACAATGTACCTACCAGTAGGTGGTAAGTTTGGAACATATATCCCTCCATATATACATACCTTTCATTGCCTCTACCAGTGGAATGAAAATATTTTATTTAAAAATATAAACGGGAAATATATGTAATCTACTGGCATTTGCACTATAGGATAAATAAAAATCATAAAAACTCTCTATTTCGTGGCAAGGCGGTGATTATCCTGAAAATTTATATAATAATCTTCATAAAGAATTGATGCATTGTAATTTAACATGCAATAATTATTTCACCACTCACAGAATAGTAAATACATTTCTACTTTTTTCATTCTTTTAATACGTGTAATTATTTTTATTTACATTCAAATCATTCACAAGCCTAGAATTAATCAAGTTGATCACGATCATTTGATGTCAAATGTTTTCAAGGACATAAATCATAATATAAGTGCGTGCATGCTAAAGTTACCCTTTATCTACTAATTTTGATCTGCCACTGCTTCAGTTGTGTAGTGACATCCAAATGTAAACTTGGCGTCAAGCATCTTTCGCCTTGCTGGATATTACAGTTCGTTATACAGTGTGTACGGGACCACAAGACTCAGTCGTAGAGCATTCGTTTCGTAACCGGGAGGTCGTGAGTCCAAGCCCCGGTCTTACATGGCAGCATCAAACTTAAGATATAAGCAAATGTAATGATTGCTCCTTTCCCAATCGCTCAGCATTTAAAAGTGAGAATCATGGGTTTTTCGCGATCGGATATGACTTAAAACGAAGGTCTCGTGTCGTGACAGGCGTTGGCATGTTAAAGAACCCTCACTACTACGGACCTGAGCGCTAAATAGGTCTAAATTTGTGGTATTTCACCTATAACTGGTTACGTCTCAATATGAGTGAAAAATTTTCGACAGGACATAAAACAAACAATCTTAAGAAGATTTTTAAAGACACCCTCCCTTAGTTTTGCCTTTTCTTGATTACATATCCCTATAAGAAGGAATGGCCTTTGATATGAACAAACTTAAAACCCCATTCACCCAAGGAGGATTTGTACCAAGTTTGATGGATATTTGGTTCAGTTATTCTGGAGAAGATGAAAATTTGAAAAGTTAACGACCAGGACGGAAGACGCCGAACGTTTCAATCAGAAACGTTCACTTAAGCCTTCGGTTCAGGTGAGCTAAAAACGGATAACAATAGGTCACCGAGTGACTACGGTGACCTAATAAGCTGTGAAACATGAGTCCCTTGGGAAAAATTAGAGGTCATTGGAAAGACCTTCTCTGGATTACACCCACTGAATATCGAATTCCTTTCACAAGTAACTTTTGATGAGGTCAAAGACAAGGTCACAATGTCAAAAACCATGGTAACGTCGGAGAGACTTTGTCATAAGGATTGAATATGAAAGCCCATAACATATAGTACATTGTAACTGTTTAAAAGTCACAAACAATGGTAGTTCTATTTCAAGCGGAGCAAAAGGTCGTGGCAATCTAGAGACTATGGCACTTGCTTCGCAACCAGAAATTCCGATTTTCGCATTAAACATACATGAAAGATACTTAATATAGTCGTGCCAGTTCTTTTTTAAGCAACCGGCATTAGAAGCGAAAGTTGCAGGTCTTTTGGATTTACCCTTAAAATCGGAGGTCACGTGTCACGATAGACTGACTCACGGTCTTGATCGCAATGTGACTGTCTTTCAAGCACCAAAATGGGACGGACTTCAGATCAAACAAGTGTTCTGAATCTCGGAGCATATCCCCTTGCAATGAGTGTTTGAAAGCCTTTCCTTTAAAATCCAAAATTAATAAGATTCTTACTCTCTTAACAAAACTACAGGATCAAATCAATCGAGCAAAGCATGTGGTTTGTAGAGTGTCTACAAACTTTTTTTTAATAAGTCCTGTAGTGACCCTGAACTTTCACCTTTTGATCCCAAAACCAATAGTGTCCTTCTTCTTGTGATGACAAAGGTACCAGTTTAGTATCAAATGGTGGCACTACGCCAACGTACATAGTTTCTCCTTTTTCATATGCAGTCCTAATCTTACGATTCTGTGTGCAGAAGAAAAAAAATCCTACGACTACCATAAAATTCTTCAAACATAACACTTGGGAAACACATTTCAAAAAATGTATTCCTTCCCAAGTTCTGTTTGAATAATGACATTTTTTCTAGGAGAGATTGAGTCGACACATAATTTCTTTACTGAACTTACCGTTCTACATGAAATTCAAGAAATGCATGAAGACAAATTTGCATTAGGGATAGTTTTCTTGCCAAATTGAAATACAATATTATATGTATATACTTACCTAACAAAAGCACATATACAACGATGTTCGACATTTTTCAGAATAACAGAAGAAATGAATTTCGATATTATGAGATTGCATGATTGAATCGTTATTAATGGGAACATGTTTACATACCGGCCAATATTTTAACTTAATAAATAATTCAGCTGTAGTGGAAACATGTACAGTATTGAGAGTTTTAATGACATTTTTTTACTAATATCTCTTTAAATAAACTTGATTATTGTGGTTTATAGGATAATGCAACACATGTTAAACTGAGCAAAAATAGAAAGGATTTGGGAAAATGGAATTATGTTGGCAAGCAAAAATAGAAAGGATTTGGGAAAATGGAATTATGTTGGCAAGTGACATAAGGAGAATTCGGTCAATAATCTGAAAACTGTCAAGTCTATGAATGTCACTACTCGATGCTGCTTATCAATGTATTAAGTTTCTTCGTATCAATAGCAATGTATCCCTAAATTTCATTTCCTAAAAACTGTTACTTAAATGTTTCGATAATTTTTTGATTTTGTGCACTTGAATTGCAGACTTTTGAAACATGGCGATCGAAATGCATCTAATTATATGTATTCCCTATTTGTTTGGTTTTTCAGTCTTGGTAATTAAACAAAATTAAAAAAAATATATCTCAAGGTACTTTTGATTTTGTAAATACCATGTACAAGTTTTAGCAGGATTAATTTTTAAAAAAAAAAAGTTTAAGGTCAAAGGTAACATACATTTCCGCCTGACATTCCAATATAAAGATGTAGTATATGTATCTGTTCAGTTGTTGAAAATATCTTAATTGGTGTTTTCCGACGGAAACTAAATCATAACTTCCGAATTCATTTCATAACCGAACAGAAGGTTATAAAAATCAAAGTATAATCGTTTATGTCCTTTATTTTAGTGGGTGATGTAAAATAAATTTGATTTGTTTTGTCTCTTGGAGACCCCCCCCCCCCTCTCATATTAAGACATCTTTCATACAAGTTTGTTTCTACAGGGTTTTCATAATAAATGTCCACTTCTAAGCGAGCTGTGTAAAATATATAAAAAGGAAAACAATGAAGTATTCCATGAATCTATAAACATATCCCTAGCATTTGTACACTATTCTTAATTAGGAAATCACCTCTGGAAAATCTACAGATTATGAACATTTTAAGATCGCGGAACAGTATTTGACAAGACTGGAAATATACAATGTTCGTGACTGTCATCTGTTGCCGCCAGTTCGGAAGAAAATTACGGATGTTGTATATTGCGGTCTAAAAGATATGCGTGTAAAACTGGCGATTTCAAGACATTTGCGTAAATTTGATATCACAAAACTTTTCGTAAATCAACAGCATCGAAATGTGCGACTTTTCAACACATCCCACTTTAATGACCCGGTTTTTATTTTTAAAAAAATGTAGTTTTGTTTAAAAATAACACTTGTCAATAAGGAAATAGTTAATCATAGGTTAATGTACAATGTCACACCATCGGAATAATTCAAGATTTTATTGTCTCACCGTTACATTTATAAAAAAAAAAAAAATACCGTAAATTATCGGTTTGATACTGCCAACACATTTTACCAATATGGAAATAAACAATCGACCAAAAATTCGAAATTTAAAACTGCGTATTAGTGCAGTTTTCACTTATCAATACTTATCAACCTGTCAAAAATATAATCTGAAAATTTCATAATGATTGATAAAGTACTTACAAAGAAAATTGAAAGACCCGGGTTCTCGTTTTGCCCTGACCCGAATTTGGCTACCCATTTTACCAACACTCTATTTCTTGTCACCAAGCCTTATACTAAATCGTGCAAACGACTTTTTCAATCGTACAGATATTTTTTTTAAATCATGCAAACGATTTTTTAAATTGTAGAAACAACCTTTCGTTGCTACGATTTACTAAATCGTATAAATGATTTAATACATCGCATACACGACTTTTTACGTAAATCGTACAAATGGATTTTTAATTTATATATAGGATTGTTTTTAAAAATCGTACAAACGACTTTTTAAATCGTTTGTACGATTTACTAAATTGTAGAAACAACTTATTTTTAAAGCACTAAGCACTGCTGAGCACTTTTTTTGTCGCTATACTTACACATTTCCAGATAACCGCCACCTATCAGCTGATTTGCCTACAAGGCAATACTAAACTGGATCTGCTATTCTGTAATCTCTCTGTAAGGGAACCGGTCAAGTTTATTTGCGGGGTGTACATCCATACACTTCCGCATGGGCTATCAAGCAGCAATACGGAAATATAGTTATTTTATCATGGATACAATTAGGCAATTATTATTACGAGAGGAATCTGCATCCTAGACGCGGAAAATTCATTTCGGACGCAAGGATGTCTAATATGACGACCAAAATCCAATTTTCTTGAAGCCCTGTTATTTGTGTATTAAAAATAACCGATGGAAATATCCAAGTGTCATGTTACGTCGTAGTTGGTTGGTTGTATAGACCTTATTACGCGCCCAAATTATTAAAAAAATTCCGTCCCAGAATTCACCGCGGTCGCGCATGCGCAGTGTTGCGTAGGGCAAGAATACACATGTCTCATAATAGAAGTTCACCTGTATGGTAGCCATTTTGTCTGTTAACCTGGATTACTATCGTAATTGATGTCATGCTTGGGTTCATTGGTATGCAGACAACATAATGCCCGCCCATTGTTGTGCGTATGACTGTAAAAACAGACAGAGACCTGGCGTAGAAGTGAAGTTTTTCAGAATACCCAAGGACCCTCACCTGAGAGTTGAAACTTCAAGGATGATGTCGAGGGCTAGGATTCACATCGAGAGAGTAATTGGACGTCTTAAGGATTTCGAAATTATCAAGGGACCCTTACCAATAAACCTCGTGAGCAAACGATTCAACTCTTGGATTCCTGCAGGAGACAAGATCGTACGTGTGGTTGCGGCAGTAGTAAATACCAATGGAGCCATTCTTTGAGACATCAATGACAGATAACCCATTCTATGGAAAGTGTTATTAAAACAACAATTTGTTAATTATGCAAGCTCCTAAATAACCCCCCCCCCCGTCTTACATAATTCCACCAAAGCCTTTGTGACTTTCACTTTGCTGTTTATTATCTAAACTACTTTTGATCATGTTTGCATTATTGTTTGGTAACATTTGCATTCCGAATAAAATTTTCTCCTTCCAATTTACTTCTCAGTGTGTGTGTATTCCATCTTGAGGCCATCATTGAAAATACTTTCGTTTGATGTACTCCGACACACATTTTTTAAGGTGAGTCGGTAGGCTGATTTTTTTTCTATATATATCGTGAAATTAAAATGTACAAAATTTTCTTTAAATTAATATTAAAGGAAATTGTTGGAAAAAAATATTGGGTACCAAGGACAAACTTGATGGGTCAGAGTATATCAAACAAATATTTTTTTAATTCATGGCCAAAGAACTAGCATCAAGTAGTAATATAATGAAATAAGCCAATACATAATGATTTTATGTTTAATTCTGCAACTATGGATTTCAATGACAATTTTTCACTGTATCACAAACTGCTCACTTAAATTTTAAAAAGAATCATACATGTAACTACAAGTCCCCCTCCCCCCTCTCCTTCTGAAGATCCACTATTGAATAAAACACCAGATTAATATATTGATTGATTGACTATATAACGTCCCTCTCTGGAATCTTTTCACTCAAATGGAGATGTCGCCATTGCCGATGAATGCTGCAAATATTTGGGGCTATGTTCGACGCTTGCAACCTTTGGGCAGGGAGGAATCTTTATTGTGTCATACCTGCTTGAAACCGGACCTCTTAGTCACCTCTTACGACAAGCAAGGGGTACTGAGGACCTAAACCTGATTCCCAGGTGAATATCATGTGCTTGGGTTACGGACAATGAACCAACACATGAGTTCATTTCATTATATTTTGTTGAAAATCTCTCTAAAGCATGTCAACAATGTCTAGCATACCACAAAAGTCCAAAATAACTCAAAATAAGCCTCTTTTTTTTTTTTTAAATTGCTTTCACTGGCTATGATAAAACTTCTTGTTATTCGAGAGGGGGGGGGGGGTGTCGGAACCCAAGCACCTGTGAGTGAATACAGGATCATCTTGTTTAATTCAGTAGTGCCGGGATCTCGGGAGAGCGCGGCTTGTAGTATATATGCATGATATTGCCAATTTATTAATACGAAGATCACACCCTAAATATTATAGGATTCTAGATAATTATGCTACCATTGAACAGCACTGCATTACACGTAGTTGGGGTATCCCAAATTCTTAAAGATAATTTAAAGCAATTCAGAATCTGTATTCACCCTATCATATGTTTAACGTGCCTTACTTTGATTTAGCAAAATATTGGGGGTGGGGTGAGGGTTGATACATTTAAAAAAAATCAGATACCCATCTTTTCAGCATTCATGTTGATCACATCTAGAGTTGTAGATCAAAATACTTTCGGAAATGCATCCAAGAAGTGAATAATAACTTGTACGAAAAATATTTTGTTGCTTGTTTACTTCGAGAAATAGTAATGATGCAAAATCAAGGTTATTTTGATATTAAAATTTCATTTTACCTCCGTAAAAGAAACATTCTATAGATACCATACGATCATCATCTAAAACGTTATTCATGTTTGTTACGGTCATAATTCTTCACATCGTCGGACACCCACGGTCGTTCCTCTCTCCATTACCCGTGGTACCATTGACTCCTACTAGCTCGGGCTCACGAATATTTTAAAAATATCGTCCAAAGTAATCGTTTTAGTAGTGGAACTCTTCTGTTTTTAAAGATAGCATTACCCTAATTTTGCAATCAAAACAATATGGTTGCGCCCATGAAATGGTGCGTACACTAAAAAGGCGCTGAAAGCGTCTTTTTGATTGGACAAATAACTCGGGGTTTCCCATGAGCCATCAATCAAAATTGTTTCCATGAAAACGAGCTAATAGGAATCAATGGCCCCGTGGGTGATGGAGAGAGGAACGACGCGTAATCAACCGTGGGTTTCCGAAGATGAATTCTTCAAAACTTTGAGGTCGTTTGTCGTCCTCTGAATTCCATTAAACAACAAATGACATTAAAATTGCATCACTGTGTATTTAATCATCATAACATCGTAAGTATAAAGCAGATAAACAGACAATTGTTTGAAATCGTTATTATAAAATTTCTACCGATCAGGTTTTGATGACCGCAATGCATGTATATACTAGTCTACGGTCATCGAATTGGTGACAAGCGTCCAAATGTTAAAGCATTTCGCGTACCACTTATAGAACACTAGTGCCACGGTGCGGTTAACGACGAGAATGAAAACTATTGTGACACCGCCGCTAACGTCATAGTCATAGCAGTAGCTCCCCGGACATTCGTGCCGCCGAGGAAAAAGAAAGCAGAATGCACGAGTCTTCTCCACATTTAGATTTGTGTGCTCCAGATATGGGATTACCCTTGGGGTAGCAGATGGTAATTAGGTTTCTTATGGCCCAAAGCAGAACTACAAGGTCCTGGGAGAGACTAGGTCTCTAAATGCACGGCACGCATAGATCACCGTTTATGTGGGAAGATTCTGGTGTCTGCCATCCTAGCGAGCAAATAGCATCACTGCCTTGTAAGTTGGCATGGGGAGAGTCAGAGGGTAAGGGAGCAAAACCCAACAGAAAATCTGGGACTATGGCGCCCATGGACACAGTACCTGTATGGGAAAGACAACCCAGAGAGAAAACCCTGCCCACCACAATGGAGGTTTGGCATAGGGTCAACTATCCCATCCTAGAAACATTACCAGTTGTACAAAACACTTCAATATTGGAAGGGAATATTGGACAGGATCTGAGACAATGGAAGGAACCTATGCCCCAGATGGGGAAACATTCTTAAAATATTATTATTATTATAAGTTGTCTGCGGTTATGCGCCAATTAGGATCACATTATTAGGATATGTTAAATACATGTAGCATAATATAATACTGCATACGCGTGAAAATAATTTTTGTGGACGCATGCAAACTATGATTTTTATGTGAATTTATTTAAAAAGTTAACATTTTTGAAAATTTTCGAGGAAAACGTAGAAGTCACTAACTTTATTATATCGAAAATAGGTATAGTTTTAAAAATAGATTTCCAGTATTTAGACATGGAAATTAGCGAAATTCAGGAAATCGAATTCAGACCCTTAAATTGTTGTCCTTTGAATACTGGCTTCTGTTTGGAATTTTTACTAATTTGTAAAATTATTTAATTCTTTTCTTCAATATTTAAGCAATGGATTATTATTTTTTGAAAAATGGACTCAGAACTGAAACGGTGTGTGCATAAAAATTGAATAACGTGCGCTGGCGCTTTATGAATATCTGGTAACACACACTGTTGCAATCACGAGACTTTGAGTTCTTTAAAAAAAATAATGATTCATTCAGTTGCGTAGAATTACATTTTAATATGTGCATTTTTTTTTTTATCTATATCTGAAATCTTTGGCTAAGTAGCGTTTAGCGGAACAACATGTAGTGTCATATCGTAAAAAGAAAAGAGTGCGCAATGCTAAAAAAAATAATTAATAATCCAGTTCTTGAATTGATTTTCAATTAAGTATCATAAACATTATTAACAAAATTGTACAATCTGAACTTTAAACAGTTTATCATATCTTTTCAGTAAACAGTGTTGGCATAATCACTATAGGTGCTAGTCGGGACATGTTGTCACTTCGAGAAATTGAAAGTGCAATTACTGATTGAAGAATTGTTGAAAAATCTCGAATTTGAATTAATTCCTTGTACTTAAACATATACTTACCCATGAAGTTAGCTGTGAGGATCGTAGAGAGTAGCAGTAGCGAGATGGTCATCATTTTTAAAGCATGCGATTGCGTCTCTATATTTTCATGAGAAGATTGGCTGCCTCGACCTCGGACTGTGATTAGTTTATCTCTAGTTGTAGTAGTAGTTTGCCACTTCGTACCAGGAAACAGAGCTATTTTAATGAAATCAAAACGTAATATAAACACGAGACAATGCTCGCATTATTGTACCACGGATCTGTACACGTCATTTATTGGATCAGTCGATAGTACCCCAGCTTTAAGGTTTAGCGGCGATACGTTTATCCTTGGTTATGTGTATGTATTTTTGGTGTTTATTTCCATTAATTATATTTTCATTTTATGTCATTTACCTATAATTTTCAGTACCGCATAACTTCTAGCATTCATTGTAAATATTCTCGTCGCTGAAACTACTCTCCTAGAAATAGTTTGCTTTATGAAACTTCCGAATTGTTCCACTTCCATTTGTGGTTCACTAATTCATGTTTCGTATTTTCAAACTTGATCTAATCCAAATAACATTTGTGATATAAATCATCCACTTGAAACGTCGCAATAATTAGTTCAGTGTTCGCTTTGAAAACGGAGGTCGCATGTTCGAGTCCTGCCACGTCAAATGTAAGACCTGTCATGGCTGGCGTTGACACTTTAAAGAACCACGCTCTGAGCGCTGCGAATAGGTCTAAACTTGTTGTACTCACCTACAGTTGGTGACATCTCATTGTGAGTGAAAATTCTCGAAGAGACTTAAAACAAACAAACAAACAAAACACTGCATGAACTTAAGGACATACGCGACGTTTCTGACATTTTCTCTGAAATTAATTTTTTCACCTTCTCGATATGAAGATTTCTTGTATAATAGGTTTAGATTTTGTAATATAGTAATATTACGTAATCTTTTACATCGGCCAGGGTAACTCAGTGGTTAGATCGCCCAACTTGTAATGCAAGGGTCCCGGGTTTGACACCCTATTGTTCCAAAGATTTCTCTCTCCATTTTTACTACGGTAATGCCCATTTAAACAGTAGAGCTGAATTTACATATTTTTTTAGTTGCAACAACCAAGAACTATCAAAATATGCTAACTCCAAAAACAGACATGGTAACATACTCCCTTTATTTATTTTATTTTCTTTATCATTTTTAAAAAATTTTTTATTTTAGAAATAAGATAGAATGCGAGTGAATTGTACGTGAAATTTCATGAAAAATTATACATTATTGAAAAATGTCGCGTATGTCCATAACTCAAACCTGATCGTAAAAGCAAATCAAAAGTGAATTGTAATCATGTTCTCTTTTTATCACATAATGCCGGTCTATTACTTAGGTAAACTAATACAATTTCTGTGATTTAATTTTACTTTGAGATATGTTTCTAGCAATTTCTGGATATCTATGTTCTATGTGGATCCAGATTAGAATAGGTCCTTGGTACCCCTTGCTTGTCGTAAAAGGTGACTAAATGGGGCAATCCTTCGGATGAGACCGCAAAAACCGAGGCCCCGTGTCACAGTAGGTGTGGCGCGATAAAGATCCCTACCTGCTCAAAGGCCATAAGCGGCGGTCATAGGCCTAAATTTCACAGCCCTTCCCCGGCAATGGTTGCGTCTCCATATGAGTGAAAGATTCTCTCGAGAGACATTAAACAATATACAATCAATCAATCATTAGATACATATTATAGGCCCACCCTATCCCATAGGTCTACATAATCTGAACACACTAGAATCTACACTATGTCAGGTAGCTTTCATATAAGTTGAATCTTTTCTGGCCCTGCGGCTTTCAAGAAAATATTTAAATTACCCCACACTATTCTTGTCTTTCTTGATTGTCTCCCCGTGAAAGGGGGCATTGCCCTTTGTTTGAACAAACTCGAACCCCTTTAACCCAAAGATGTAGAGCGTTCACTTCCTAATCGGGAGGTTGTGATTTCGAGCCCCGCTCGTGTCATGGCCACGTTAAACCTAAGAAATTAACATAGGTAGTAAATATTCCTTCGCCAAATACTCGCCATTTAGAAATATCTTTCGGATATGAACTTAAAACCGGAGGA
The DNA here is from genome assembly GCA_024699665.1 of Ostrea denselamellosa. NCBI lineage: Eukaryota > Metazoa > Mollusca > Bivalvia > Ostreida > Ostreidae > Ostrea > Ostrea denselamellosa. The sequence goes on along the minus strand of JAMZEH010000010.1, from coordinate 4,230,050 downwards.
TCCTTTTCGCAGTAGGCGTTGGAACGATAAAGAACCCTCACTGCTACGGTCTTGAGCACTAAGCATAGGTTTAAATTTGTGGTACTTCACCTACAGTTGATGACGTCTCAATGTGAGTGAAAAATTCTCGACGGGACGTAAAACAAACAAAAATCAACGATGCTTTGTGGCAGGTTTGGTTGATATTGGTCCAGTGGTTCTGGACAACAGCTTGAAAAAATTGAGAAGTTTACGGACGACGGTGGACAAAAAGATATATGCCAGTTGGATAACTGAGTTACTCAGATGACTTAAAATATTTTTTTTGAAATATTATGAGCTGTAATTATATAGTTCTCTAGGAATTCATTCCGAAAATATAATTACGTTAAATCATAACAAATCTTGTCATCCGATTGGAATATTATTAAATACAAGCAGTATCAGCATTTCCAAATGATATTAGGAATTAGCTGATTAGATGTCAACTACTTAACGATAATTAAAGATCTCATTACGAATAGATTGAAATATATCTTTGTTTTAAATTTCATTTAGAAATCCTTCTGACCAAAATTTAATATCGAACTAGCTTGTTCGAGACATACAATTGACGGAGAGAAGTTACCTCTTACTTGAAGGAGTAGAAGACAGGACTCCTCAACTTTTATATTCGTCGTGTTTGTAAACATGGCTGTATGTTATACACGTTATAATTATTTATTATAACTCTGCTTGAATCTGTTTTACAGGAAAAAAAATTACATAGAAAAATTCCCGTAGAAAAATTACTCAATCCTATAGGAAAGTTAAATCCTGGCGAGAATATTTTTATGGGTAAATGATGTTGCCACATACTGGGCTGGTAAGAAATAAATGAGTTTATGAAAAAAAAATCATAAACATTACTTTTATATTTAGAATATCAAAATTGATTATTCATGTTTCTCCATCATGATCCTGTTTCTGTTTATACTGAATAGAATAAATGGTTATAGGAAAGGTGGGGTTGATACATTTGGCAAAACTGCATTCGTGTAACATCACACTAAATCATCTAACGCTCCACGAAGGGTAATTTTAAGACTCAGCAAATGATCACGTGTCATTGCGCGCCCGTCTATACTTATACACGCTACATCTGCCAGTAGACTGTATTAATTTGTTGTCAGTAAAAATTGCGTATCTGGATTAATCATATATGACTGTGCCCCCCCCCCCCCCCCCCCCCTATGATAAACAAAATGCAATTTGAGTTTGATCCCTCCCATCCCCATGACACTTTTCGTTGAATAAAATGTGATTTGAACGGATAAGCAATTGATATACAATATTTTTGTAACTACTATTTAGTGTGCATTTGCATGTCCTTTATTCATTATAGGCCGTGCGAGAGCGCTGTCTGTCCCGATATGGATTTCAAAATGTACATGCGTTTCTGCGGATTAATGTACACATGTTTTAATGATTTCTTCCAAAAATTACTGTAATGTAAGTATTTAATTGGGGATTAAAGTTATTGTTAATTTTAGGCTTTGATTTGTATAATCTCTTCAGAGATGAATTAAGCGTATATAAAATTAAAAAAATGAAGATTATATAGTTGTCAAGTACTGCGTTTGTTTCGGGTTCAGTTTAGTTCATATCTATCACTGTTCGCTCATAAAATATAAAAGGGTTACAGGTTTTGGGATTCCATGCTATTTTTGCGAATGCACACAACAAGTAATGTATTTAAATGGTGAAAAGGGGAGTCGAGTCTAGACAAGTAAAAATGCCTTGTAAAGACGTTTACCTTCTCCGTAAAATTGTCTCTACTAACTAAATTTGCTGACTGAAAGACGTCCTAATGTAAGTATGATTTCACAATTAACTCTTTATCCTGTAGGGATGCACAAAATGTATATCATCAGTATGGTCCGATCTGATAAAAAAGTAATAGTAAAAATAAGAATAACTTCTTCATATCTTCTGCGGCCTGATACCTTTCACGCTTGCGTCAAGTTGCTTTCTTGTTTAATAGTTGTAATGGATAAAAGTTATCACATCATATCATTCAGAAGTCATTCCGAAAATATAATTACGTTAAATCATAACAAATCTTGTCATCCGATTGGAATATTATTAAATACAAGCAGTATCAGCATTTCCAAATGATATTAGGAATTAGCTGATTAGATGTCAACTACTTAACGATAATTAAAGATCTCATTACGAATAGATTGAAATATATCTTTGTTTTAAAATTTCATTTAGAAATCCTTCTGACCAAAATTTAATATCGAACTAGCTTGTTCGAGACATACAATTGACGGAGAGAAGTTACCTCTTACTTGAAGGAGTAGAAGACAGGACTCCTCAACTTTTATATTCGTCGTGTTTGTAAACATGGCTGTATGTTATACACGTTATAATTATTTATTATAACTCTGCTTGAATCTGTTTTACAGGGAAAAAAAATTACATAGAAAAATTCCCGTAGAAAAATTAATCAATCCTATAGGAAAGTTAAATCCTGGCGAGAATATTTTTATGGGTAAATGATGTTGCCACATACTGGGCTGGTAAGAAATAAATGAGTTTATGAAAAAAAAATCATAAACATTACTTTTATATTTAGAATATCAAAATTGATTATTTATTTTTCTCCATCATGATCCTGTTTCTGTTTATACTGAATAGAATAAATGGTTATAGGAAAGGTGGGGTTGATACATTTGGCAAAACTGCATTCGTGTAACATCACACTAAATCATCTAACGCTCCACGAAGGGTAATTTTAAGACTCAGCAAATGATCACGTGTCATTGCGCGCCCGTCCATACTTATACACGCTACATCTGCCCGTAGACTGTATTAATTTGTTGTCAGTAAAAATTGCGTATCTGGATTAATCATATATGGCTGTGTCCCCCCCCCCCCTCACCCCACCCCACCTATGATAAACAAAATGTGATTTGAGTTTGATCACTCCCATCCCCATGACACTTTGCGCTGAATAAAATGTGATTTGAACGGATATGCAATTGATATAAAATATTTTTGTAACTACTATTTAGTGTGCTTTTTGTATGTCCTTTATTCATTATAGGCCGTGCGAGAGCGCGGTCTGTCCTGATATGGATTTCAAAATGTACATGCGTTTCTGCGGATTAATGTACATATATTTTTAATGATTTCTTCCAAAAATTATTGTAATGTAAATATTTAATTGGGGATTAAAGTTATTGTTAATTTTAGCCTTTGATTTGTATAATCTCTTCAGAGATGAATTAAGCGTATATAAAATAAAATAAAAAATGAAGATTATATAGTTGTCAAGTACTGCGTTTGTGTCGGGTTTCATTTTAGTTCATATCTATCACTGTTCGCTCATAAAATATAAAAGGGTTACAGGTTTTGGGATTCCATGCTATTTTTGCGAATTCACACAACTAGTAATGTATTTAAATGGTGAATAGGGGAGTCGAGGCTAGACAAGTAAAAATGCCTTGTAAAGACGTTTACCTTCTACGTAAAATTGTCTCTACTAACTAATTTTGCTGACTAATGTAAGTATGACTTCACAATTAATTCTTTATCCTGTAGGGATGCACAAAATGCATATCATCAGTATGGTCCGATCTGATAAAAAAATAATAGTAAAAATAAGAATAACTTCTTCATATCTTCTGCGGCCTGATATCTTTCACGCTTGCATCAAGTTGCTTTCTTGTTTAATAGTTGTAATGGATAAAAGTTATCACATCATATCATTTCTGCAATCTCAAAACGAACAAAACTATTTTAGCGCTTTTGCATAAATGTAACCCATAACACATTGTCATGTTGGAAACTAGTCGAAGCATAATATGTCGGTTAGCAATAACAGTTCATTCAAAATATAATCGCATCCATTTATCAACGAAATTATCACGGATGTTTACGAAGGTGTCATTTTTTTATGCATCAATTTTCTTCCCACATTCATATCGGCATGATGAAATATATATAAAACATTGCACCGCACGTTTCCAGCTCAGTAGTCACTATCCGCCAGTTCCACTATTTTGTTAACACGTGATTTGTATTGCAGGGATAAAATATATATCGGTATTTTAGTTTGATTGATTGATTGATTATTTATTGCTTTCCGCCACACTCAACAATTTTTCAGTTATCTGGTGGCGTCCAGTTTTTGTTGGTGGAGGAGAGAACCCAGATACAATGTACCTGGGAAGAGACCATCGACCTTCCGCAAGTAAAATTTTAGTTTGAAACATAAGACATTCAAACAATATTTTAATGGCCATTGAAGAATGGAATGGTGAAGTTGGTCAAATCAAGTCCATATCCCTTTGATCGAATTAACCGATGCACAAGAGGCATGTTCATTTGGATTGGACTGGTAGCAGGGAACAGTTTCGCACTGTAGGCCTGGTTCATTGAATTCGACAGGAAGTAGGGGACAGTTTCGCACTAGAAGACCGATCAACTTTCTTAAAAAATGGAAATACGTCATCATTGAGGTGATGTTATATGTGCAAAAATATATAAAATAATTTAGGATACAATGTACATGTTTGTTTCCCCGTGGGGATCCGGGTTGTTAGAAAAGATCCTCAGTACCTCTTGCTTGTCTAAGAGGCGATTAAATGGGGCGATCCTTCAGATGAGACCACATATACCGAGGCCCCGTGTCACAACAGGTGTGGCACGATAAAGATCCCTCCCTGCTCAAAGACCATAAGCGCCGATCATAGGCCTAAATTTTGCAGCCCTTCACTGGCAATGGTGACGTCTCCATATGAGTGAAACAATATATAATCAATCAATCAATGTACATGTCAAGTGTAGCTGAATGCTTAGTAAAAAAAACAACTTGATATGCAACATCAAGTAAGTATCACCATAATCCCTATTATATAGATGGGTGCAAATACGAAACTAAGACATGTGGTCATCTGCTGAAAATCTACATGGTCGTCCCGTGGGGATCCGGGTTAGAATAGGTCCAGGGTACCCCTTGCTTGTCGTAAGAGGCGATTAAATGGGGCGGTCCTTTGGGATGAAACTGCAAAACTCGAGGCCCCATGTCACATCAGGTGTAAAGCAGTAAAGATATCCCTTCATGCTCAAAGGCCGTAAGCGCAGGGCATAGGCCTACATTTTACAGCCCTTCAGAGGAAATGGTGACGTGTCCATATGATTGAAACATTCTCGGGGTAGATGTTAAACAGTATACAATCAACCAGCCTACATGATCAAGAAAAAGATCTGTAGCTAAAAGGGAAGGTGGGTGTTCACAGATGAAAGGTAGATTATTAGTAAGGGCAGACAGAGTTCTTGATTGTGCACAATGTCTAAATCCCATTGCACGGTACTCTGATTGGGTTTGGGTGGTGCGGATTTAGCCCAAATGAGATAAAATCCTTTTCAGAGCACGTTTTGAGCACCAGTATGTATGGATTACATATAATTTAGGGTCATAATTTATTAACTACACCGATATGAAATACTATTGATATGAAAGGGAAATGTGATTTCAGTTTCAGTAGCCTGTCATAACTTGACTTCGATGAATAACCCCTACCTACACGTTTCAGAACTAAAATAACTAAATAAATAATAAAAATAAATAGAATAGAATAAAATCTGTCTCCTGCCACCACATCGTTAACAAATTTGGTTAGACGTAGTAGATGCAATGTGTTACCACTGTATGAAATAAACTTCCCGCAGTGACTGCTTGGTGTTGTGCTGCTAATTCACGTGTTCCTCGACATAGAACAGCAAAAATATCTTTTCGATTGGATTAGAACATGGAGTACAGGGGAGAAGCTTCTATGTTTCATTCTTGTCTATTTTGAAAAGTAAACTTTGTGATAATTTGAATTTACCATCAATTTTACTTGATCAATTAAGTAATTTATTCGTAACGTTTGTTTTCCTCAATGGCGTATATTCCATTCGAAAATATTTTACTCACATTCGGACGTCACCAGCTGTGTTTTATATATATATATATATATATATATATATATATATATATATGTATGTGCGTGCGTGCGTGCATGTGTGTGTGTGCATTTATTTTCTGCATTACATTGGTGAACAATGCGCGTATGAATCTTGTCAAATATAGTATGTCTATTTTTCAACAGAAATGAAAATAAACTGTAAGTATAAAAAATGAATTTAAGTTTTGAAAGGACATGAGCTAATGAACTGCGACGCTTCATGAAATTAACCGGCGTGAAACGTCGCAGTTCTTCCAAACAAATGAAAATTTCTTAAATATACGTGTTTTATATATAAACTGACACAAAATATATAAACGGACACAAAATTTGTTAATGGTGGTTTTTAGATAATACATTATAAACGATAGAAGCTAATCTGGGAACTAATCTGGATTTGTTAGGAAGAGAAAAATTGAGATTTAGAAATTAAAACGTGAAAAGAAGTAAATTCTTTAGAAATTATATCGTGTGAAAAGACACGTTTACATGTATATTTCGACCTGTCCATAAATTTACCATACACTTTAAATTCTATGGACCATACCTCCCTTCCCAATTATCAAACTCCTATTATGGCATACACTGTAGTGACAGCCTTAAAACACTAAAATATCAGCTTACCCTGTATACTACTACAGAAGCTGCGCGTTAAGAATGTGGCCACAAATAGCTGTATTGGCCACTTAATATATACATTTAGCTTTGGCCTTGTTTAATCAATTGCAGGTAACAAGCATCTGTAACTTTCCAAAGTAATGAAGTCTGTGATGAGTTTGGTTTCCTACCGTTTTCAGAATTTTACAAGACAAAGTTTTAAACACTTTACGATGATTGAATGTCGTTCTTTAGATTACTCTTTTAAATACCATTGCACTGTTTCAAATGAATTTGTTTTAATTAACTGAAATAAATACGAGATAGAGATAGGAAGATATCTGGATTATTATGCCGCGGAGCACTCCTTATGCAGCATTTGATTGGTCCCTATACAGGAAGGATTATAACTGCCAATAGCAGCAATTTCATCCATGTGCATATGGCTTATATTCAAAGGCTAAAATGAAAACATTTAATTTGTTTTATGAAAAATGGAGATCTGCTTGACATTGTTCATTTGTATACTTCACTCATGTTGATTGCTAACAAAACAACACACACACACACACACACACACACACACACACACAAAACCCAACAAAAAACAAAACAAAAAACCAAAAAAACCAAAAAACAAAACAAAAATATAAAAAAAAAAACAACAAAAAAACAAAACAAAAACAAAACAAAACAAAAAAACAAAACAAAAAAAAGAAAAAAAAACATGAAAATTTGACAGCCAGACGAATGGTAGGTACTTAAAGCATTTCAATACACATATTTGTCAGTAAAATTCAAAATTTCAATGAATGTAACTATTCACTCATAATTTTGCTCTTTCAGATTCTCGATCCTTTTTTAAAATTATTTTGATGTAACGACAGTTAATCACAGGTTGTGACCTAATTACGAAGCCACTAGTATTGCTATAAAAGAATAGGTGTCAAAAGAAAGGTCTATAATTTTGAGCCAAAAATGGTATGGACAAAAAGTATTCTTAAGTGTAATCTTCAATTTGCATTAGCAAATTAAACATTAAAACCCCGTTTCTGTAATATTAAGAATTTGGGGTCCTCTAATTCAAAGGATACTTTATTGATCTGTTGGTTAGATGTGTATTCTTTATTGATCAGTGTTCTTTATCAACATAAACATTGACAATAAACTCTCTTATGTGGGTATACTATAAAAATGCTATTGTCCTTTCTGATTTTTTCGAAGACACCAGACAAAACAAACGTTCTTGACAGTACTATCCGCTGCAACAGATCCCCGAATGCCTCCTGAATTATCTAAATTTTAATGAAGTGGCCGTTTCGATGCGTACCAATATTAGTGACTCAACAAACAATATTCATTTATGAATTGGATTACTATTGTGTGTACAGGCACATGCGACCTCCATTGTCAGTGAGGTGTAAAACAATGTTACAAACAAAATGCACAAGGGTTGTTTTAAATAGCAAAATGTACAGAATTAGTAAAATCCGTATTTCTAGGTCATCAGCCATAACCTATCCTATCACCTAATTTTTGCTTATTTGGAATGCTAACTCGGCCGTGAAGTGTTATGAATATACAAAGTACGAACGCACGTGACAATTATGCCCTTCATTTTATTAACTATGACATCAGAAATGATGAAAATTGCAACAGAATGCTAGAATACATAAATATAAAGTAAGCTAACATGTTTTCCCAATAACCACTACTTAAACTGTCACTGGAGACTAAAGATGAAGAGGTAAGAGACGTAGGAATTAATCACATAAAGTTTAAACTTTAAAACGATTAAAACGGTTATTGATGTCAATTTCTCCCAATTTGTTTAAACAAACATGAACTGAAGAGGTTAGATGGGATTAATAAATAATTTCCCCACCGTTTTCCAAACGGTCACTGTTGTAACACATGTACTAAATATTTTTAACATAGATACATGTAAATTAACTTTTAAAAATTATATAATGTATGAACAAGATAGAATGTAAATCAATATTGCTTTCACAGGACATTGCTGATCTTAATACTTGTAACATCGGGAAATGCATTTTCATTCTTTGCTGAAAAAATCCCGAATGGAGAAAACATTCCCCATCCCTGTAAGCCAAACTACATGTGGAAGGGTATAGGACACCAAACTAAGGACGGAGGAGGGGCGAGAAATTCATTTGGGGAGGATTTCTACAAACAGGGAAAGGTGAGGCATTGAAACAGGTGATAAGTTTGTAACTATCTGCCTTCATTTCCGCATGAATTGATCGTAATATTCTTCAAAGAATTTTTATTTTATTTTACACTACATTATGTGTACAACGTTTCGCTAAGAATTTTTAACTCATTTGCCGGTGAAAGGCTGCAAATTTAGGCCTGTGCGCTTACGGCATTTGAGCAGGAAGGGGGTCTTTATCGTACCACACCTGCTGTGATGCCGGTGATGGATATGTATTACTTTACAATGCTCTCGACCTGATTGTGTCAACCTATTATAGAGGATACTTGTTACATGATATAAATAGTGACGGGGGAGGGGGGAGCAGAGGCAGCATGGTATCTTACTATAAGTTCAGACTTGTAGCATTGTTTTCTAAAGGGGGGAATCACATTTGCCTGCAAAAATTCTTGGCAAGTACAAAAAAGCAAAACTTTAAATTACCCCCCTCCCCCGAAAAAAATTATAAAAATAAAAGAAAGAACCACACAACATGCAATTGGTACTTCAGCCCAAATCTCAAAATTCTTAATCGGGCAGGGGCAAACGTTCATCCTTCACTACACAGGTTCAATTCATCGAATCACGTTTACTTTTAAACTACAATTCACTACTACTATCAAAAAGTGGTGGTGGGGGTCAACATCCATTGAATCCAACTTTGCATGTGCAAAATAATTGGAAAAGTGTGTGGTCAAAAGGATGGAACTGCCGCACCCCTGTTGCTATGTGTCTGATACACATTTGACTGTACACCTCTTACTGTCTGTACAGGTATGGAGCGAGTCCCTCTGCAGAATGGATTCGGATGGCGATGGTAAAACTAATGGACAGGAACTGGGTGACCCCAACTGTTTATGGAAGGAAGGAGCAATCCCGGAATTTGTTACAGGAATATCACATCCCGGTAACTTAATCATAATAAATGTAGTGATGCTTAAAAAGTTCTATACCTGAAGATAACGGAGTATTTATAATTTCAAATTTGAATAAAAATTTTCATTGTAATCATTTCCTATATATCCTAGAAAGATGTTCGCTATTCGTTGTTACAGAGTGGATTCGGAGATCAATATCTTTATGGATATATTAAGACATTCTGGTATTTTTTTTTTATAGCTTGAAGTATTTATATAGATTTTTAAGGTACCTCACAGCAAATATGTCATGATCATTTACGTATCGAGTTTGAACGAACAGCACTTATCGTTATGTATATAGGTGTATGTGAGCCCATGAACAGCACAGCTTGCTTTGGAAAGAATACATGGGTAGATTGTTCGTCAGAGACTTTTCAGTGTGAAGCTTTAAACAAAGATCCAGGTATGTTGTGAACTCAGTGATGCGACTTTTATACTTTAGGATTCGTGTTCACAAGAAATATATCTTGCGTTAGTTGCAATTGTATACTTAACAACTATGCCAATATCAAATCATAAATTCATGAATAATAAATGTGAAAATTGAAATTATTTTGTTTTAGATAAGGTTTTTGTTCGATTTATTATACGCAGAGTGTTCAAAATTTCCCATATTCTTTATTCGCTATTACGTCCGCAAATTTTGAAAGAAAGAAAAAAAAATAACAACAGTAAAGCAAAATGTCATTCTCATTTGTAACCTGCAGATGTGAGGAACATGACACTAAAATTTCCTGAAACAGTTGTACCTGCGGACGAAACTAGTTACTACTGCATGGCATTTGAATTTCCTCAAGATGGTGACTATCACATGATCGCCACACAGCCAATCATTGACAACGTACACGTCATGCATCATATCCTTCTGTTTGGATGCACACAAAAACGTAAGGCTAGCTATAGTTGACAGATGGATATGTTATTTTTGTACCACATCAATCAATGAAATGAAATATACAATTTTATATATAAATCTCTTGTAGTTGTAGTGGTTCAATGTAGCTTACGTATCAGCATGCAATGTAATCCATTTCTCTTTTATTATGTATAGCATCAATGTCATTGAACAAGCCTGAGTCGTGTGGAATGGGCTCTGGGAACTGTTTTGATACCATTGGTGGATGGACAGTTGGCGCATCGGGAGAATGCTTTCACAATAACATAGGATTCCTACTGGGCCGACACGGATATAAATACGGTTTCCTCCAGGTATGGGATAGGGATGGCACTAACACTCTCTGCAGTCTTATTTTCACGGCAGTTTTACTTTCGCTATTTTCACTAAAACCAAATTCGTGTAGTAACAATACATCTTATTTATCGATGAGTAAAATACTTATGTACATTTAGATTGAGCATAAAACCCCGTGGTTTAGCATTTGAAATTGATTTAAACAAAAAAAGTTGATAAAATCAATCATGAATTTAAAGGTAAATACAGCAACAGAAATTCTTAACGTTCGAAATCATTTATCTTCTTTTAGAAGATACTGACTTCTTCAGTGCATATCAAAGTTTTGATTACTTATAATTTACTGAAACGTTACAGTTTCATTGGAACAACCCTCAGAAGAGATCGGATTACTCTGATGGTTCTGGGTTGATGATACACTATACTCCAAACAAACGCATTGCTGATGCTGGGCTTTTAATAATAGGACAGAACTACATCGAGATTCCTCCGCGTAGAAAGGAAGTGATTGTCAGTGGACAGTGTGATAGTCTAGCTGTGAATGGGACCGTTTACATCACTAGAGCCATCAATCATATGCATTATCTTGGTAAGTGTCAAAGATACATTAATATCGTCCATGTCAAACTGGTTTTATCTGGAAATATGTTTGCTTGGAATCTTGTTTACTATGCCATTGACTTGCAGTGATGACGTAACATGACGAAATCCTATTAAATGTCTAAAATACTCAAATAACCGATTTCTGTATACATATACAGTATTCTTCTGATATAATATTAAGAGCCTTCTCTACAGTGTGGTACATTATATAATGCGTTAAATTGCACTTGCACATAGCATAGACATAGATATATCAATGCTATTTTTCCAACAGGTAAAAAGATGAAGATAGAGCAGTTTCGAGGGGGAAAGAAGATAAGATACTTAACAAATGAAGACGATTATAAGTATGACTCGCCTAAATTTATTGAGTAAGTCATGGATTCTCTCTCTCTCTCTCTCTCTCTCTCTCTCTCTCTCTCTCTCTCTCTCTCTGTGTGTGTGTGTGTGTGTGTGTGTGTTGTATTATCAGCTCTGGTGAATATACATTTTCCTTAATATAATAGACAACTAAACATAGGCTTTCACTTTTTATAGGTCTGTTAGCATCAAATTACTTAGAATAGTTGTACATTTTAACGAAACCAATCTTTAATCTGATTGCAGTTACACTACCCCAATACAATTCAAAGTCGGCGACACTTTCAAAACAACTTGCACTTTCCAGTCCACCGGGAAAACTAAAACAGTGTTCTATGGTGATGGAACAAATGACGAGATGTGTCTTGGATTCCTGACATACTATCCAAAGCAAAATATGGAAACGTCATTCTGTGTTCCTTTCAAAAAACTTAATCAGATATCCTTATCTACTTCAGAGGTATACGAAGGGTGTCGACATTGGGATTTTCTTTTGTCATCATCAGAAGAAATGAGAAATATAAAATTGCAAGTTATAGATAACTGTCAACCATTACGAGGTTGTCTGTCCGAGTGTCTGACCGTACTGAAGAAGATAAAGGGACATGCGTGCATGAATGACGACATTGGTCTTTGGATAAAAGATTATGCTTTATATAGTCGAGATCAGAGAGTTAATAGGACTGAAATGACGCAGTTTTACTTGGCGGTGTCTTCCTGTGATCGGGAGTTGGAACAGTACGAACACAGTTACTCCTCAGACGGCGACTCTCTATCGAGGCCAACCATTTATCTTGTTCTGTATATGTTTTTGAACTATTTGAGCTTTGATAAATAAAGTTAATTTCATACGCTTAATCCTACATAATATTATACTTTGTACATTTCTTATTTGAATTTTTTATATATAATATATATGTATATACAGTTGTTTAATAAGCATTACTTAAAATAAATGATTCAAAAACGCTCTTGTCTCTTGCATGTGCCATAATATCAACAAAATATGTAATTTATATCTATGATATTACACAATGTATTATATTTGCCTAGATGGTCGAGCGGACTAGGACACAAGTCAAACGCTTCTAGATTTGGTTCCGCAGGTTGTGAGTGGAATCACAGACAGAATCGGATGTGCGTATCCATACATATATGCTATATCTACGTAATATGAAGATGGTGCTACTGTTAGTGTAAGCGCAGCTGCATGTAAATTAGAGCATTCAGAAAACTCCTCTAGGAAAGTGGGATCTACCCCATGCACTTGAGGGTATGGACTAGCACATTAATAGAATTTACATCTGGAAATGCGGACAACTAGGGAATCTATTTTCTATGAGATGAGATGTGGGTGGATTCGGACCTTCCATCCATATGTATGCGTCCCTGACATTGAATTTTCCAATGGAATTAAAATATCTGATTTAAAAGAAAACGGGAAAAATATGTACTGTATTAAAAATAATAAAAATTACAAAATTCATTATTTAATAACATTAAAATATATTTTCTACTAAACAATTTATGGTAAGTATAACATTTGGATTTTTGTTTACATATTGTTCTCATGCTTCGTTTGATGGATCTTACCTGATTACAGCTTCTTATCATTGGATTGTATAGACCTTGTAAAAATCATCTGTCGTCTATTCTATCAGTTCTATTGGAATTGGCCTTGGCTCCACACCGCATTTTCCTTCGTCATCTCGTTCCACACAATTCTACTAGTTAATTTATAGTCACAAAAACAGCCCGACATCTTTCCTAGCGAGATAGTGAGCAAGTGGCGAAAGGTTGTATCATAACAAAAATTGCATGTAAAAATAATGAAAGTATATGCTAGTTTAGATGTCATATGTTTGACTGATCATTGAGGAAAACATGTTTATGACATCTTTAGTGCAGGATATACATAAAAAAGTAATTCTTGAAATTGACCGGTGGTCAGGTGATCGTATATAATATAGCCTAATAAGGTCAGGACATGGTGGTACGGTGTCCAGGGGTATAAATGGGAGATATGGAGGCAGAATTTTCCAGTAGGCAGCTGGATATCTGTCTTTCGCCTCTCATTTATACAGGTAAGGTCAGTTCTACACACTTCCGCAGGCTATTTTTTCCTCGGTGTATAACTACATACATATAAATCGGGGTGGGAGGGTTCAAGTATCATTACTTTATTTTCAGATAATTTGTGTAATTAGTGTAAGTTTTAAAAATTGTTTGAAAAATAATAAATTATTTATATTTATAATTATATTGGTAACTGGAATGTATTTACCAAACTTGTGAGCAGTCAGGTAGAAATCTATCTATACAGGTGAGGTTAAAGGCTACTGCCCTAGCCCCCAATTGTAGGATGTGGACATTTCCAGAAATCAGAAGTTGTCGAAGGTAGAAATTTCCAAAAACCTGAGATGTCAGTCTGGCAAACCTAGACGTACATTGTATCTGAACTTTTATCGCTTATTGTTCTACTGTCTCAATACAGAACCGGTCCTTTCATATGAGAACGCAAAAACCGAGGCCCCGCTCCCAGCTGGTGTGACTAAAGGATAAAGAGCCCTTCCTGCTCAAAGGCCGTAAGCGCCGAGCAAAGGCCTAAATTTTGCAGCCCTTCACAGGCAATGGTGATGTCTCATATGAGTGAAAAATACTCAAGCGGAACGTTAAACAATAAGCAACCAACATTACACAGGTTTCCTGACACTTTCACACGTCAATAGTTCTGCTGCACGAGATTCGAAAGCGGCGATATGAATGAATGGTTACTTGGGGATTCCGAGTATCCTCTCAGAACGCGACTTTTGACCCTGATGAACTAATCAACGTCGAGATCAGAGGAACGACGTTCCAGGGGCCTTGGTGTGTTAAAATCACATATTAAGATAACCTTTATGTTTATGTACTATACATAGAGTATAATATGTAGTTCGGTGCGTTGAACTGTTCATATCAATATAAAAAGTACAAAGTAATATCCTTAAGATGGTTGACAAATGTGGGGAAATATGACGAACTTTTCTTCATAGGTCTTTATAAACCAGGTGGAGCTCTTGACTACAAACCAAAAGACTGCTGCAAGATTGTTCATGTCGCCTTCCTCATAAAACGTGGTATTAGTATTGTGTGTAAATGTGCGTGTAACTGTTCCTAATATTTCTCGTTGCTAGTTGTCCATTTCATTTATTTCCTCCTTAACCTGCTTTGGTCGTCGTCAGTGCTCTGCAAGTTTGACTGCATTTCTGCTGTTCTAATCTCCTATTTTACTGGTTGTGGTTGACTAGTGGTTATGACTTTGCTTTGCAACTTGAAGGTAACGGGTTGGATTTTCCATCCCAACACCCGCGTCAAACATAAGCCAATTTCAGAGGTAGTGGTTGCCCCTTCACCAAGCGCACATCATTGCGAGAGTCGCGGTTTTACGAATATATGGAATACTTGAATCTCAATTAATATCCTTGTCTTCATCTCTAACTTGGGTAGTACCCCATCGAAGACTTAGACATATGTGTCTTACGTCCAGAGTATTGTACTGGCTTTTGTTAATTGCTGATAGATTATTTCTTTATAAGTGATTGTTATTTGTACGCCAAAGTGCCACTTAATTATATCAGATAACAATTACACTCTAGAAATCACATGAATGACAATGTTGCCCGACAATATTGGACACATTCCCGATGCCAATCTACATAATGTCAAAACACAGTTAGAAAGTTTTATTCTTGTAGTCTTCAGTACAGGCTTAACATTGTGAACGAGAAAACAACATGGATATTCAATATTATTCTAACTAAACAGGAAATCAGTATATAGAACAAGCACCTGTACATGTACTAGAGGCCGGATTAGTTTTTACTCACCCTCTTTGACACCCATCGATCTTTATACATAATCATAATTTTCCTTTCTTTCATTCGAAGTTTTCTTTTAAATTTACATTTTTGACAAAGATTAATCAGATCCAAAGAAGCAATTGTTGTCAGAACTAAAGCTATGGCTACAGCTCCTACATATCCAAGAGACTGCGCTGATAGTCTGTCGTCACTTGCACATGATTTACTCCTAACTCTTGAAGATAACAAAGAATTGTTAACTTTCAGTTCTGTGATAAGTTCCTGAATTTTACGGTATGAAGATACTTGTTTAGAATCATTTACAGTGTGACTTAAGTTCTTGCAAATGCAGATACAGATATCTTTTGACGTGACATTGGTCCATTTATGATGACCCAAAATAGAATAAGTGGTTCGAAATTTATCCGAAGTTTCGGTGAACTGTGTCCAAATGTTTGATAAAGTAGTGCGAAATGCTTTATTGCTGACCCATGATCTACTTTTTGTATTGGTTGTAAGAGACCCTTTGCTTTGCTGTGTTGAAACATCAAATGTTTCTAGAGTTGTTGAGTGGCTGCTTGAGATGGACGTTGTCACTGAAAGGGGTGTTACACCGACAGGGTTTGTTATACCAACAGGAGATGTTATATTAACTAGGGACGTTATACCAATGGGGGATGTTTTACCAGAAGGGGATGTTACACCAACAGGGGATGTTTTACCAGGAGGGGATGTTACATCAGAAGGGGATGTTATACCAACGGGAGAGGTTTTACTTGAAGGGGATGTTATACCAACAGGCGATGTTTTATCAGAAGGGGATGTTTTATCAGAAGGGGATGTTATATCAGAAGGGGATGTTATACCAACGGGAGAGGTTTTACCTGAAGGGGATGTTATACCAACAGGCGATGTTTTATCAGAAGGGGATATTACACCTACAGGGTGTGTTTTACCAGGAGGGGATGTTATATCAGAAGGGGATGTTACACCAACAGGGAATGTTTTACCAGGAGGGGATGTTATATTAGAAGGGGAGGTTGCATCATACGTTGTTTTTGTTGGTAGAACTGGTATCGCGGAGAGCATTTTTGTTCTTATAGCAGTATTTCCAGAGCCATTATAAAAAGTATTGGCAAAAACGACGCACACCTCGTAATCCGCCTGAAGCGTCCAATTCATTTCTTTTTCCAGATGTATTTCCAGAAAGTGGCGGTCAATGATATAGCTTTTGTCGTTAACTTTGACAAACTGTCTCTTTGATACCACAGCATTGACTTTTAAGGTACAGTTGTTAACAATGGGGGTATTAAACACTGGACATGATATCTGAAAATACTTTCCGCAGTTTTTTCTCGGAAGGACCTGAAACATTGAAGAATCTTTACAAAATACCGCAAGCTTATACTGAGAGTCCACTGCTGTTTGATATAACGGAAGTTTGCTTTCTATTTGGATAAACTGTCTACTCTGCAAGTTATAAATCGAATCTGTGATACGCTTACCACTTCCACTGATGGCAAATTTCTGTTGCAAACTTACAGGTATTCTTACGTTCACGATCACTTGCTGTGAGGAAGCGGATGAAATCCGACAAACGTATTTGTCGCTGATTTCACTGGAAGAAACCAGAATGTATTCGTAACCTAATTCCACAGACGGTACAATGTTATAATAATAAATGTGCTTTAATTCTTGAACTACCATGGCAACTTCTGCTGGGTTCGGCACCGATACTGTAACGATTCCGGACTGATTTGTAAGATCCATATTGAATGTGCCATATTTTGTCACAACATTCTGAGTTTCGTTGAAAATAGTACATGTAGTGAACGTTGTATTGGTCGTCTTCACATCGAGCTTTGTGAAGAAGGTACTCTCCATGGGATGGTATGCTAATGGGAAAAGGATAATGGGATAATCCTCCGAGATTGCAGACCCTTTAAAACGTTCAATCAAAAATGTATATTAAAATGTAAATACAAATATTATTATCAATGATTATTTATTATATTACACACACACACACACACACACACACACACACACACACACACACACACACACACACAAAGCTGAGAGGTGGTGAAATTTAACTTAGATACCCTTCCACCCATTTAACTTTATTGTTGTAGTGAAAGTGTTCTGTATTAGTAAAACATTTGTGTTAGAATTAGTATTCTGCTGTCGTTGTCAATGTCTATTTTAGCGTCATGGCCATGTATCGTCTGGATTCAAGATTTCATGGGAACTATGCGCCATTGATTGTAACATAACGTTTAAGATGTATTAGAAGTATTCGTGAATTACTTATGGCAGAACTTTGCATATAGAATGTCATCTCCATTGGGAACTGTTATTTTTTAGGCCCATGGGTCAAGGTTGTTTTTCTTATGCTTGGAATTGTGTGTGTATATGCTGCCATATCGAGTGAAAGAAAGGCGCATGTTTTATGAATTGTTGAATATTGTGATTGAATAAATGACCATGACAAGCACGCCAAACAATAATTTGTTAGTTCTATATTATCAATAATCAAGGTACGTAAGGCATGACTGAAATGGATATTGTGATCGATATATATATATATATATATATATATATATATATATATATATATAATACACAAAAATGGTCACGTTTAATTGGATATCTACTTCCGACCCTACCCGCGGAAAATCTCCTAGCAGCATGCGACCGGCGCACTAGACCACTCGACCATCTCGTCAAGAAATTGTCACACGCTACTCGGTCATTAACACTAGAAATGGGATACAGTTATTCAATGTACATTTAAGAGGATCATATATGATTCACATTGCATTCGATTTTATTTTCATACGAAGCAGGAGCCTACGTGGAGGAGTGGTTTGAGAATCGCGTTCAAAATATCAATGCCTCTCACGGGTTCGATTCTCGCTCACGCCAATATATGTAAGCTAGTTTGCCAGTTTAATTTCGGAAGGTCGGTGGTCTCTTCCCGGGTACATTGTATCTGTGTTCTCTCCTCCACCAATAAAATTTGGACGCCACCAGATAACTGAAAAATTGTTGAGTGTGGCGGAAAACACCAATCAATCAATTGATATAGAGCACCGAAGTGGTGATGAACTCTTAAATAAACAGAACTAACCTAATGAAGAAATATTTGATATCAAGCACAGAAAATTTCACTTTTATTTGGATACCCACTTCCACCCCTACCCGGGGTTGAGCCCACAATCTGCGGAACCAAATCTCCTAGCAGGATGCGAACCAGGGCGGTCTCGGAACCAAATCTCCTAGCAGCATGCGAACCAGAGCGATCTAAGTATGCTACATCTGTGATATAAGGCACATTTATTTTCTACAATAAATTTATTTATCATTGTCCTCTATGTACATCTACAGCATTATCAAAATTCTGTAGAAAAACTTGCATGTGGACTTTTTATAAGTTGTTTAAATTATCATAACCAATATGGAAATAAACACAAGCGGTTTGTATGTGTTCACCTAGTACTATTGGATCTGTGACAACTCAAATTAACCTCTACCAAGGTCAGTGGGTCATCCAGTGACTACTCTCACTCTGGCACTTTTAAAATTCAGGGCAGCGAGGTGAATAAACTGATAGCTTGTTATATACTTTCAACAAGCAATCTCTTGTATAAATGCATTAGTGCCCAATTACATTTTACTGCAGATATGCGATGTCCATACATTTACGATGTATGCATCATTTTTGTTCGATGTCAAGATGTATAGAAGTAACCAGTAGCTAATTCATTCTACCCAGAACAGATCGAAAATATCTGTATGTCCAACTACATGTAAAAAATTGCATAACCAAACTTACATGTATTATCCAATGCTAACATTATGGGCAATTAAGGTTCATAGCATAGTTAATAGAGTAAATATTACAATGTTCCTTCTTACTCTCATGTATAATACTCTAACCAATCACATCCATAGTTTGAAAACTGACACATGCGCAGCATCCTTGCAAGACCGACATGTTGCTACCACACTAAACCTCGTGAAAGGCAGGGTTACTTGGGTATTACCCGATGTCGCCCAATCTACGTGAAAAAATGGCTGTACAAGATAACAACATTTCTCGTTTACAAATTGCTATGTACAAAAAGATTTCCGGTTGCCAAAAATGTTTCTGTGGCTACGTACTTTCGCATAGATTATACCTCATTTACTATGACCAGCATCGAAGAAAAGACAGTTTAGTATATAAAAGCAAAAGCACAGATCAGTTGTTGCTACGTTCACCACCTGAAATATCGTACCCGATCTTAAATTACACCCGATTGTATCTGAAATATATTCTATGTCCTAGTCTGATCACATATATCAGTAAATGTATCGTCAAATATTGATGGGGCTTCCTTTAGAGCGAGCGCAGTCACGTGTACCTTTGAGCAGATCCAGAAATTGTCACCCATGGAAGTGGGTTATACCCCATGTATTTGTAGGGATCCATTTCAAACTATGGATTAATATGTAGTATTTTAAAGGTGGGAGTGCATACAAATAGGCAAATATATTTATTTTCTACAATGTACCTACCAGTAGGTGGTAAGTTTGGAACATATATCCCTCCATATATACATACCTTTCATTGCCTCTACCAGTGGAATGAAAATATTTTATTTAAAAATATAAACGGGAAATATATGTAATCTACTGGCATTTGCACTATAGGATAAATAAAAATCATAAAAACTCTCTATTTCGTGGCAAGGCGGTGATTATCCTGAAAATTTATATAATAATCTCCATAAAGAATTGATGCATTGTAATTTAACATGCAATAATTATTTCACCACTCACAGAATAGTAAATACATTTCTACTTTTTTCATTCTTTTAATACGTGTAATTATTTTTATTTACATTCAAATCATTCACAAGCCTAGAATTAATCAAGTTGATCACGATCATTTGATGTCAAATGTTTTCAAGGACATAAATCATAATATAAGTGCGTGCATGCTAAAGTTACCCTTTATCTACTAATTTTGATCTGCCACTGCTTCAGTTGTGTAGTGACATCCAAATGTAAACTTGGCGTCAAGCATCTTTCGCCTTGCTGGATATTACAGTTCGTTATACAGTGTGTACGGGACCACAAGACTCAGTCGTAGAGCATTCGTTTCGTAACCGGGAGGTCGTGAGTCCAAGCCCCGGTCTTACATGGCAGCATCAAACTTAAGATATAAGCAAATGTAATGATTGCTCCTTTCCCAATCGCTCAGCATTTAAAAGTGAGAATCATGGGTTTTTCGCGATCGGATATGACTTAAAACGAAGGTCTCGTGTCGTGACAGGCGTTGGCATGTTAAAGAACCCTCACTACTACGGACCTGAGCGCTAAATAGGTCTAAATTTGTGGTATTTCACCTATAACTGGTTACGTCTCAATATGAGTGAAAAATTTTCGACAGGACATAAAACAAACAATCTTAAGAAGATTTTTAAAGACACCCTCCCTTAGTTTTGCCTTTTCTTGATTACATATCCCTATAAGAAGGAATGGCCTTTGATATGAACAAACTTAAAACCCCATTCACCCAAGGAGGATTTGTACCAAGTTTGATGGATATTTGGTTCAGTTATTCTGGAGAAGATGAAAATTTGAAAAGTTAACGACCAGGACGGAAGACGCCGAACGTTTCAATCAGAAACGTTCACTTAAGCCTTCGGTTCAGGTGAGCTAAAAACGGATAACAATAGGTCACCGAGTGACTACGGTGACCTAATAAGCTGTGAAACATGAGTCCCTTGGGAAAAATTAGAGGTCATTGGAAAGACCTTCTCTGGATTACACCCACTGAATATCGAATTCCTTTCACAAGTAACTTTTGATGAGGTCAAAGACAAGGTCACAATGTCAAAAACCATGGTAACGTCGGAGAGACTTTGTCATAAGGATTGAATATGAAAGCCCATAACATATAGTACATTGTAACTGTTTAAAAGTCACAAACAATGGTAGTTCTATTTCAAGCGGAGCAAAAGGTCGTGGCAATCTAGAGACTATGGCACTTGCTTCGCAACCAGAAATTCCGATTTTCGCATTAAACATACATGAAAGATACTTAATATAGTCGTGCCAGTTCTTTTTTAAGCAACCGGCATTAGAAGCGAAAGTTGCAGGTCTTTTGGATTTACCCTTAAAATCGGAGGTCACGTGTCACGATAGACTGACTCACGGTCTTGATCGCAATGTGACTGTCTTTCAAGCACCAAAATGGGACGGACTTCAGATCAAACAAGTGTTCTGAATCTCGGAGCATATCCCCTTGCAATGAGTGTTTGAAAGCCTTTCCTTTAAAATCCAAAATTAATAAGATTCTTACTCTCTTAACAAAACTACAGGATCAAATCAATCGAGCAAAGCATGTGGTTTGTAGAGTGTCTACAAACTTTTTTTTAATAAGTCCTGTAGTGACCCTGAACTTTCACCTTTTGATCCCAAAACCAATAGTGTCCTTCTTCTTGTGATGACAAAGGTACCAGTTTAGTATCAAATGGTGGCACTACGCCAACGTACATAGTTTCTCCTTTTTCATATGCAGTCCTAATCTTACGATTCTGTGTGCAGAAGAAAAAAAATCCTACGACTACCATAAAATTCTTCAAAAATAACACTTGGGAAACACATTTCAAAAAATGTATTCCTTCCCAAGTTCTGTTTGAATAATGACATTTTTTCTAGGAGAGATTGAGTCGACACATAATTTCTTTACTGAACTTACCGTTCTACATGAAATTCAAGAAATGCATGAAGACAAATTTGCATTAGGGATAGTTTTCTTGCCAAATTGAAATACAATATTATATGTATATACTTACCTAACAAAAGCACATATACAACGATGTTCGACATTTTTCAGAATAACAGAAGAAATGAATTTCGATATTATGAGATTGCATGATTGAATCGTTATTAATGGGAACATGTTTACATACCGGCCAATATTTTAACTTAATAAATAATTCAGCTGTAGTGGAAACATGTACAGTATTGAGAGTTTTAATGACATTTTTTTACTAATATCTCTTTAAATAAACTTGATTATTGTGGTTTATAGGATAATGCAACACATGTTAAACTGAGCAAAAATAGAAAGGATTTGGGAAAATGGAATTATGTTGGCAAGCAAAAATAGAAAGGATTTGGGAAAATGGAATTATGTTGGCAAGTGACATAAGGAGAATTCGGTCAATAATCTGAAAACTGTCAAGTCTATGAATGTCACTACTCGATGCTGCTTATCAATGTATTAAGTTTCTTCGTATCAATAGCAATGTATCCCTAAATTTCATTTCCTAAAAACTGTTACTTAAATGTTTCGATAATTTTTTGATTTTGTGCACTTGAATTGCAGACTTTTGAAACATGGCGATCGAAATGCATCTAATTATATGTATTCCCTATTTGTTTGGTTTTTCAGTCTTGGTAATTAAACAAAATTAAAAAAAATATATCTCAAGGTACTTTTGATTTTGTAAATACCATGTACAAGTTTTAGCAGGATTAATTTTTTTAAAAAAAAAGTTTAAGGTCAAAGGTAACATACATTTCCGCCTGACATTCCAATATAAAGATGTAGTATATGTATCTGTTCAGTTGTTGAAAATATCTTAATTGGTGTTTTCCGACGGAAACTAAATCATAACTTCCGAATTCATTTCATAACCGAACAGAAGGTTATAAAAATCAAAGTATAATCGTTTATGTCCTTTATTTTAGTGGGTGATGTAAAATAAATTTGATTTGTTTTGTCTCTTGGAGACCCCCCCCCCCCCCTCTCATATTAAGACATCTTTCATACAAGTTTGTTTCTACAGGGTTTTCATAATAAATGTCCACTTCTAAGCGAGCTGTGTAAAATATATAAAAAGGAAAACAATGAAGTATTCCATGAATCTATAAACATATCCCTAGCATTTGTACACTATTCTTAATTAGGAAATCACCTCTGGAAAATCTACAGATTATGAACATTTTAAGATCGCGGAACAGTATTTGACAAGACTGGAAATATACAATGTTCGTGACTGTCATCTGTTGCCGCCAGTTCGGAAGAAAATTACGGATGTTGTATATTGCGGTCTAAAAGATATGCGTGTAAAACTGGCGATTTCAAGACATTTGCGTAAATTTGATATCACAAAACTTTTCGTAAATCAACAGCATCGAAATGTGCGACTTTTCAACACATCCCACTTTAATGACCCGGTTTTTATTTTTTAAAAAATGTAGTTTTGTTTAAAAATAACACTTGTCAATAAGGAAATAGTTAATCATAGGTTAATGTACAATGTCACACCATCGGAATAATTCAAGATTTTATTGTCTCACCGTTACATTTATAAAAAAAAAAAAAATACCGTAAATTATCGGTTTGATACTGCCAACACATTTTACCAATATGGAAATAAACAATCGACCAAAAATTCGAAATTTAAAACTGCGTATTAGTGCAGTTTTCACTTATCAATACTTATCAACCTGTCAAAAATATAATCTGAAAATTTCATAATGATTGATAAAGTACTTACAAAGAAAATTGAAAGACCCGGGTTCTCGTTTTGCCCTGACCCGAATTTGGCTACCCATTTTACCAACACTCTATTTCTTGTCACCAAGCCTTATACTAAATCGTGCAAACGACTTTTTCAATCGTACAGATATTTTTTTTAAATCATGCAAACGATTTTTTAAATTGTAGAAACAACCTTTCGTTGCTACGATTTACTAAATCGTATAAATGATTTAATACATCGCATACACGACTTTTTACGTAAATCGTACAAATGGATTTTTAATTTATATATAGGATTGTTTTTAAAAATCGTACAAACGACTTTTTAAATCGTTTGTACGATTTACTAAATTGTAGAAACAACTTATTTTTAAAGCACTAAGCACTGCTGAGCACTTTTTTTGTCGCTATACTTACACATTTCCAGATAACCGCCACCTATCAGCTGATTTGCCTACAAGGCAATACTAAACTGGATCTGCTATTCTGTAATCTCTCTGTAAGGGAACCGGTCAAGTTTATTTGCGGGGTGTACATCCATACACTTCCGCATGGGCTATCAAGCAGCAATACGGAAATATAGTTATTTTATCATGGATACAATTAGGCAATTATTATTACGAGAGGAATCTGCATCCTAGACGCGGAAAATTCATTTCGGACGCAAGGATGTCTAATATGACGACCAAAATCCAATTTTCTTGAAGCCCTGTTATTTGTGTATTAAAAATAACCGATGGAAATATCCAAGTGTCATGTTACGTCGTAGTTGGTTGGTTGTATAGACCTTATTACGCGCCCAAATTATTAAAAAAATTCCGTCCCAGAATTCACCGCGGTCGCGCATGCGCAGTGTTGCGTAGGGCAAGAATACACATGTCTCATAATAGAAGTTCACCTGTATGGTAGCCATTTTGTCTGTTAACCTGGATTACTATCGTAATTGATGTCATGCTTGGGTTCATTGGTATGCAGACAACATAATGCCCGCCCATTGTTGTGCGTATGACTGTAAAAACAGACAGAGACCTGGCGTAGAAGTGAAGTTTTTCAGAATACCCAAGGACCCTCACCTGAGAGTTGAAACTTCAAGGATGATGTCGAGGGCTAGGATTCACATCGAGAGAGTAATTGGACGTCTTAAGGATTTCGAAATTATCAAGGGACCCTTACCAATAAACCTCGTGAGCAAACGATTCAACTCTTGGATTCCTGCAGGAGACAAGATCGTACGTGTGGTTGCGGCAGTAGTAAATACCAATGGAGCCATTCTTTGAGACATCAATGACAGATAACCCATTCTATGGAAAGTGTTATTAAAACAACAATTTGTTAATTATGCAAGCTCCTAAATAACCCCCCCCCCCCCCGTCTTACATAATTCCACCAAAGCCTTTGTGACTTTCACTTTGCTGTTTATTATCTAAACTACTTTTGATCATGTTTGCATTATTGTTTGGTAACATTTGCATTCCGAATAAAATTTTCTCCTTCCAATTTACTTCTCAGTGTGTGTGTATTCCATCTTGAGGCCATCATTGAAAATACTTTCGTTTGATGTACTCCGACACACATTTTTTAAGGTGAGTCGGTAGGCTGATTTTTTTTCTATATATATCGTGAAATTAAAATGTACAAAATTTTCTTTAAATTAATATTAAAGGAAATTGTTGGAAAAAAATATTGGGTACCAAGGACAAACTTGATGGGTCAGAGTATATCAAACAAATATTTTTTTAATTCATGGCCAAAGAACTAGCATCAAGTAGTAATATAATGAAATAAGCCAATACATAATGATTTTATGTTTAATTCTGCAACTATGGATTTCAATGACAATTTTTCACTGTATCACAAACTGCTCACTTAAATTTTAAAAAGAATCATACATGTAACTACAAGTCCCCCTCCCCCCTCTCCTTCTGAAGATCCACTATTGAATAAAACACCAGATTAATATATTGATTGATTGACTATATAACGTCCCTCTCTGGAATCTTTTCACTCAAATGGAGATGTCGCCATTGCCGATGAATGCTGCAAATATTTGGGCCTATGTTCGACGCTTGCAACCTTTGGGCAGGGAGGAATCTTTATTGTGTCATACCTGCTTGAAACCGGACCTCTTAGTCACCTCTTACGACAAGCAAGGGGTACTGAGGACCTAAACCTGATTCCCAGGTGAATATCATGTGCTTGGGTTACGGACAATGAACCAACACATGAGTTCATTTCATTATATTTTGTTGAAAATCTCTCTAAAGCATGTCAACAATGTCTAGCATACCACAAAAGTCCAAAATAACTCAAAATAAGCCTCTTTTTTTTTTTTTAAATTGCTTTCACTGGCTATGATAAAACTTCTTGTTATTCGAGAGGGGGGGGGGGGGGGGTGTCGGAACCCAAGCACCTGTGAGTGAATACAGGATCATCTTGTTTAATTCAGTAGTGCCGGGATCTCGGGAGAGCGCGGCTTGTAGTATATATGCATGATATTGCCAATTTATTAATACGAAGATCACACCCTAAATATTATAGGATTCTAGATAATTATGCTACCATTGAACAGCACTGCATTACACGTAGTTGGGGTATCCCAAATTCTTAAAGATAATTTAAAGCAATTCAGAATCTGTATTCACCCTATCATATGTTTAACGTGCCTTACTTTGATTTAGCAAAATATTGGGGGTGGGGTGAGGGTTGATACATTTAAAAAAAATCAGATACCCATCTTTTCAGCATTCATGTTGATCACATCTAGAGTTGTAGATCAAAATACTTTCGGAAATGCATCCAAGAAGTGAATAATAACTTGTACGAAAAATATTTTGTTGCTTGTTTACTTCGAGAAATAGTAATGATGCAAAATCAAGGTTATTTTGATATTAAAATTTCATTTTACCTCCGTAAAAGAAACATTCTATAGATACCATACGATCATCATCTAAAACGTTATTCATGTTTGTTACGGTCATAATTCTTCACATCGTCGGACACCCACGGTCGTTCCTCTCTCCATTACCCGTGGTACCATTGACTCCTACTAGCTCGGGCTCACGAATATTTTAAAAATATCGTCCAAAGTAATCGTTTTAGTAGTGGAACTCTTCTGTTTTTAAAGATAGCATTACCCTAATTTTGCAATCAAAACAATATGGTTGCGCCCATGAAATGGTGCGTACACTAAAAAGGCGCTGAAAGCGTCTTTTTGATTGGACAAATAACTCGGGGTTTCCCATGAGCCATCAATCAAAATTGTTTCCATGAAAACGAGCTAATAGGAATCAATGGCCCCGTGGGTGATGGAGAGAGGAACGACGCGTAATCAACCGTGGGTTTCCGAAGATGAATTCTTCAAAACTTTGAGGTCGTTTGTCGTCCTCTGAATTCCATTAAACAACAAATGACATTAAAATTGCATCACTGTGTATTTAATCATCATAACATCGTAAGTATAAAGCAGATAAACAGACAATTGTTTGAAATCGTTATTATAAAATTTCTACCGATCAGGTTTTGATGACCGCAATGCATGTATATACTAGTCTACGGTCATCGAATTGGTGACAAGCGTCCAAATGTTAAAGCATTTCGCGTACCACTTATAGAACACTAGTGCCACGGTGCGGTTAACGACGAGAATGAAAACTATTGTGACACCGCCGCTAACGTCATAGTCATAGCAGTAGCTCCCCGGACATTCGTGCCGCCGAGGAAAAAGAAAGCAGAATGCACGAGTCTTCTCCACATTTAGATTTGTGTGCTCCAGATATGGGATTACCCTTGGGGTAGCAGATGGTAATTAGGTTTCTTATGGCCCAAAGCAGAACTACAAGGTCCTGGGAGAGACTAGGTCTCTAAATGCACGGCACGCATAGATCACCGTTTATGTGGGAAGATTCTGGTGTCTGCCATCCTAGCGAGCAAATAGCATCACTGCCTTGTAAGTTGGCATGGGGAGAGTCAGAGGGTAAGGGAGCAAAACCCAACAGAAAATCTGGGACTATGGCGCCCATGGACACAGTACCTGTATGGGAAAGACAACCCAGAGAGAAAACCCTGCCCACCACAATGGAGGTTTGGCATAGGGTCAACTATCCCATCCTAGAAACATTACCAGTTGTACAAAACACTTCAATATTGGAAGGGAATATTGGACAGGATCTGAGACAATGGAAGGAACCTATGTCCCAGATGGGGAAACATTCTTAAAATATTATTATTATTATAAGTTGTCTGCGGTTATGCGCCAATTAGGATCACATTATTAGGATATGTTAAATACATGTAGCATAATATAATATTGCATACGCGTGAAAATAATTTTTGTGGACGCATGCAAACTATGATTTTTATGTGAATTTATTTAAAAAGTTAACATTTTTGAAAATTTTCGAGGAAAACGTAGAAGTCACTAACTTTATTATATCGAAAATAGGTATAGTTTTAAAAATAGATTTCCAGTATTTAGACATGGAAATTAGCGAAATTCAGGAAATCGAATTCAGACCCTTAAATTGTTGTCCTTTGAATACTGGCTTCTGTTTGGAATTTTTACTAATTTGTAAAATTATTTAATTCTTTTCTTCAATATTTAAGCAATGGATTATTATTTTTTGAAAAATGGACTCAGAACTGAAACGGTGTGTGCATAAAAATTGAATAACGTGCGCTGGCGCTTTATGAATATCTGGTAACACACACTGTTGCAATCACGAGACTTTGAGTTCTTTAAAAAAATAATGATTCATTCAGTTGCGTAGAATTACATTTTAATATGTGCATTTTTTTTTTTATCTATATCTGAAATCTTTGGCTAAGTAGCGTTTAGCGGAACAACATGTAGTGTCATATCGTAAAAAGAAAAGAGTGCGCAATGCTAAAAAAAATAATTAATAATCCAGTTCTTGAATTGATTTTCAATTAAGTATCATAAACATTATTAACAAAATTGTACAATCTGAACTTTAAACAGTTTATCATATCTTTTCAGTAAACAGTGTTGGCATAATCACTATAGGTGCTAGTCGGGACATGTTGTCACTTCGAGAAATTGAAAGTGCAATTACTGATTGAAGAATTGTTGAAAAATCTCGAATTTGAATTAATTCCTTGTACTTAAACATATACTTACCCATGAAGTTAGCTGTGAGGATCGTAGAGAGTAGCAGTAGCGAGATGGTCATCATTTTTAAAGCATGCGATTGCGTCTCTATATTGTCATGAGAAGATTGGCTGCCTCGACCTCGGACTGTGATTAGTTTATCTCTAGTTGTAGTAGTAGTTTGCCACTTCGTACCAGGAAACAGAGCTATTTTAATGAAATCAAAACGTAATATAAACACGAGACAATGCTCGCATTATTGTACCACGGATCTGTACACGTCATTTATTGGATCAGTCGATAGTACCCCAGCTTTAAGGTTTAGCGGCGATACGTTTATCCTTGGTTATGTGTATGTATTTTTGGTGTTTATTTCCATTAATTATATTTTCATTTTATGTCATTTACCTATAATTTTCAGTACCGCATAACTTCTAGCATTCATTGTAAATATTCTCGTCGCTGAAACTACTCTCCTAGAAATAGTTTGCTTTATGAAACTTCCGAATTGTTCCACTTCCATTTGTGGTTCACTAATTCATGTTTCGTATTTTCAAACTTGATCTAATCCAAATAACATTTGTGATATAAATCATCCACTTGAAACGTCGCAATAATTAGTTCAGTGTTCGCTTTGAAAACGGAGGTCGCATGTTCGAGTCCTGCCACGTCAAATGTAAGACCTGTCATGGCTGGCGTTGACACTTTAAAGAACCACGCTCTGAGCGCTGCGAATAGGTCTAAACTTGTTGTACTCACCTACAGTTGGTGACATCTCATTGTGAGTGAAAATTCTCGAAGAGACTTAAAACAAACAAACAAACAAACAAAACACTGCATGAACTTAAGGACATACGCGACGTTTCTGACATTTTCTCTGAAATTAATTTTTTCACCTTCTCGATATGAAGATTTCTTGTATAATAGGTTTAGATTTTGTAATATAGTAATATTACGTAATCTTTTACATCGGCCAGGGTAACTCAGTGGTTAGATCGCCCAACTTGTAATGCAAGGGTCCCGGGTTTGACACCCTATTGTTCCAAAGATTTCTCTCTCCATTTTTACTACGGTAATGCCCATTTAAACAGTAGAGCTGAATTTACATATTTTTTTAGTTGCAACAACCAAGAACTATCAAAATATGCTAACTCCAAAAACAGACATGGTAACATACTCCCTTTATTTATTTTATTTTCTTTATCATTTTAAAAAATTTTTTTATTTTAGAAATAAGATAGAATGCGAGTGAATTGTACGTGAAATTTCATGAAAAATTATACATTATTGAAAAATGTCGCGTATGTCCATAACTCAAACCTGATCGTAAAAGCAAATCAAAAGTGAATTGTAATCATGTTCTCTTTTTATCACATAATGCCGGTCTATTACTTAGGTAAACTAATACAATTTCTGTGATTTAATTTTACTTTGAGATATGTTTCTAGCA
Source organism: Ostrea denselamellosa (assembly GCA_024699665.1). Lineage (NCBI taxonomy): Eukaryota > Metazoa > Mollusca > Bivalvia > Ostreida > Ostreidae > Ostrea > Ostrea denselamellosa. Next base: position 4,199,238 of record JAMZEH010000010.1, on the reverse strand, counting down.
ATTTCTGGATATCTATGTTCTATGTGGATCCAGATTAGAATAGGTCCTTGGTACCCCTTGCTTGTCGTAAAAGGTGACTAAATGGGGCAATCCTTCGGATGAGACCGCAAAAACCGAGGCCCCGTGTCACAGTAGGTGTGGCGCGATAAAGATCCCTACCTGCTCAAAGGCCATAAGCGGCGGTCATAGGCCTAAATTTCACAGCCCTTCCCCGGCAATGGTTGCGTCTCCATATGAGTGAAAGATTCTCTCGAGAGACATTAAACAATATACAATCAATCAATCATTAGATACATATTATAGGCCCACCCTATCCCATAGGTCTACATAATCTGAACACACTAGAATCTACACTATGTCAGGTAGCTTTCATATAAGTTGAATCTTTTCTGGCCCTGCGGCTTTCAAGAAAATATTTAAATTACCCCACACTATTCTTGTCTTTCTTGATTGTCTCCCCGTGAAAGGGGGCATTGCCCTTTGTTTGAACAAACTCGAACCCCTTTAACCCAAAGATGTAGAGCGTTCACTTCCTAATCGGGAGGTTGTGATTTCGAGCCCCGCTCGTGTCATGGCCACGTTAAACCTAAGAAATTAACATAGGTAGTAAATATTCCTTCGCCAAATACTCGCCATTTAGAAATATCTTTCGGATATGAACTTAAAACCGGAGGATCCTTTTCGCAGTAGGCGTTGGAACGATAAAGAACCCTCACTGCTACGGTCTTGAGCACTAAGCATAGGTTTAAATTTGTGGTACTTCACCTACAGTTGATGACGTCTCAATGTGAGTGAAAAATTCTCGACGGGACGTAAAACAAACAAAAATCAACGATGCTTTGTGGCAGGTTTGGTTGATATTGGTCCAGTGGTTCTGGACAACAGCTTGAAAAAATTGAGAAGTTTACGGACGACGGTGGACAAAAAGATATATGCCAGTTGGATAACTGAGTTACTCAGATGACTTAAAATATTTTTTTTGAAATATTATGAGCTGTAATTATATAGTTCTCTAGGAATTCATTCCGAAAATATAATTACGTTAAATCATAACAAATCTTGTCATCCGATTGGAATATTATTAAATACAAGCAGTATCAGCATTTCCAAATGATATTAGGAATTAGCTGATTAGATGTCAACTACTTAACGATAATTAAAGATCTCATTACGAATAGATTGAAATATATCTTTGTTTTAAAATTTCATTTAGAAATCCTTCTGACCAAAATTTAATATCGAACTAGCTTGTTCGAGACATACAATTGACGGAGAGAAGTTACCTCTTACTTGAAGGAGTAGAAGACAGGACTCCTCAACTTTTATATTCGTCGTGTTTGTAAACATGGCTGTATGTTATACACGTTATAATTATTTATTATAACTCTGCTTGAATCTGTTTTACAGGAAAAAAAATTACATAGAAAAATTCCCGTAGAAAAATTACTCAATCCTATAGGAAAGTTAAATCCTGGCGAGAATATTTTTATGGGTAAATGATGTTGCCACATACTGGGCTGGTAAGAAATAAATGAGTTTATGAAAAAAAAATCATAAACATTACTTTTATATTTAGAATATCAAAATTGATTATTCATGTTTCTCCATCATGATCCTGTTTCTGTTTATACTGAATAGAATAAATGGTTATAGGAAAGGTGGGGTTGATACATTTGGCAAAACTGCATTCGCGTAATATCACACTAAATCATCTAACGCTCCACGAAGGGTAATTTTAAGACTCAGCAAATGATCACGTGTCATTGCGCGCCCGTCTATACTTATACACGCTACATCTGCCAGTAGACTGTATTAATTTGTTGTCAGTAAAAATTGCGTATCTGGATTAATCATATATGACTGTGCCCCCCCCCCCCCTATGATAAACAAAATGCAATTTGAGTTTGATCCCTCCCATCCCCATGACACTTTTCGTTGAATAAAATGTGATTTGAACGGATAAGCAATTGATATACAATATTTTTGTAACTACTATTTAGTGTGCATCTGCATGTCCTTTATTCATTATAGGCCGTGCGAGAGCGCTGTCTGTCCCGATATGGATTTCAAAATGTACATGCGTTTCTGCGGATTAATGTACACATGTTTTAATGATTTCTTCCAAAAATTACTGTAATGTAAGTATTTAATTGGGGATTAAAGTTATTGTTAATTTTAGGCTTTGATTTGTATAATCTCTTCAGAGATGAATTAAGCGTATATAAAATTAAAAAAATGAAGATTATATAGTTGTCAAGTACTGCGTTTGTTTCGGGTTCAGTTTAGTTCATATCTATCACTGTTCGCTCATAAAATATAAAAGGGTTACAGGTTTTGGGATTCCATGCTATTTTTGCGAATTCACACAACAAGTAATGTATTTAAATGGTGAAAAGGGGAGTCGAGTCTAGACAAGTAAAAATGCCTTGTAAAGACGTTTACCTTCTCCGTAAAATTGTCTCTACTAACTAAATTTGCTGACTGAAAGACGTCCTAATGTAAGTATGATTTCACAATTAACTCTTTATCCTGTAGGGATGCACAAAATGTATATCATCAGTATGGTCCGATCTGATAAAAAAGTAATAGTAAAAATAAGAATAACTTCTTCATATCTTCTGCGGCCTGATATCTTTCACGCTTGCGTCAAGTTGCTTTCTTGTTTAATAGTTGTAATGGATAAAAGTTATCACATCATATCATTCAGAAGTCATTCCGAAAATATAATTACGTTAAATCATAACAAATCTTGTCATCCGATTGGAATATTATTAAATACAAGCAGTATCAGCATTTCCAAATGATATTAGGAATTAGCTGATTAGATGTCAACTACTTAACGATAATTAAAGATCTCATTACGAATAGATTGAAATATATCTTTGTTTTAAAATTTCATTTAGAAATCCTTCTGACCAAAATTTAATATCGAACTAGCTTGTTCGAGACATACAATTGACGGAGAGAAGTTACCTCTTACTTGAAGGAGTAGAAGACAGGACTCCTCAACTTTTATATTCGTCGTGTTTGTAAACATGGCTGTATGTTATACACGTTATAATTATTTATTATAACTCTGCTTGAATCTGTTTTACAGGGAAAAAAAATTACATAGAAAAATTCCCGTAGAAAAATTACTCAATCCTATAGGAAAGTTAAATCCTGGCGAGAATATTTTTATGGGTAAATGATGTTGCCACATACTGGGCTGGTAAGAAATAAATGAGTTTATGAAAAAAAAATCACAAACACTACTTTTATATTTAGAATATCAAAATTGATTATTTATTTTTCTCCATCATGATCCTGTTTCTGTTTATACTGAATAGAATAAATGGTTATAGGAAAGGTGGGGTTGATACATTTGGCAAAACTGCATTCGTGTAACATCACACTAAATCATCTAACGCTCCACGAAGGGTAATTTTAAGACTCAGCAAATGATCACGTGTCATTGCGCGCCCGTCCATACTTATACACGCTACATCTGCCCGTAGACTGTATTAATTTGTTGTCAGTAAAAATTGCGTATCTGGATTAATCATATATGGCTGTGTCCCCCCCCCCCCTCACCCCACCCCACCTATGATAAACAAAATGTGATTTGAGTTTGATCACTCCCATCCCCATGACACTTTGCGCTGAATAAAATGTGATTTGAACGGATATGCAATTGATATAAAATATTTTTGTAACTACTATTTAGTGTGCTTTTTGTATGTCCTTTATTCATTATAGGCCGTGCGAGAGCGCGGTCTGTCCTGATATGGATTTCAAAATGTACATGCGTTTCTGCGGATTAATGTACATATATTTTTAATGATTTCTTCCAAAAATTATTGTAATGTAAATATTTAATTGGGGATTAAAGTTATTGTTAATTTTAGGCTTTGATTTGTATAATCTCTTCAGAGATGAATTAAGCGTATATAAAATAAAATAAAAAATGAAGATTATATAGTTGTCAAGTACTGCGTTTGTGTCGGGTTTCATTTTAGTTCATATCTATCACTGTTCGCTCATAAAATATAAAAGGGTTACAGGTTTTGGGATTCCATGCTATTTTTGCGAATTCACACAACTAGTAATGTATTTAAATGGTGAATAGGGGAGTCGAGGCTAGACAAGTAAAAATGCCTTGTAAAGACGTTTACCTTCTACGTAAAATTGTCTCTACTAACTAATTTTGCTGACTAATGTAAGTATGACTTCACAATTAATTCTTTATCCTGTAGGGATGCACAAAATGCATATCATCAGTATGGTCCGATCTGATAAAAAAATAATAGTAAAAATAAGAATAACTTCTTCATATCTTCTGCGGCCTGATATCTTTCACGCTTGCATCAAGTTGCTTTCTTGTTTAATAGTTGTAATGGATAAAAGTTATCACATCATATCATTTCTGCAATCTCAAAACGAACAAAACTATTTTAGCGCTTTTGCATAAATGTAACCCATAACACATTGTCATGTTGGAAACTAGTCGAAGCATAATATGTCGGTTAGCAATAACAGTTCATTCAAAATATAATCGCATCCATTTATCAACGAAATTATCACGGATGTTTACGAAGGTGTCATTTTTTTATGCATCAATTTTCTTCCCACATTCATATCGGCATGATGAAATATATATAAAACATTGCACCGCACGTTTCCAGCTCAGTAGTCACTATCCGCCAGTTCCACTATTTTGTTAACACGTGATTTGTATTGCAGGGATAAAATATATATCGGTATTTTAGTTTGATTGATTGATTGATTATTTATTGCTTTCCGCCACACTCAACAATTTTTCAGTTATCTGGTGGCGTCCAGTTTTTGTTGGTGGAGGAGAGAACCCAGATACAATGTACCTGGGAAGAGACCATCGACCTTCCGCAAGTAAAATTTTAGTTTGAAACATAAGACATTCAAACAATATTTTAATGGCCATTGAAGAATGGAATGGTGAAGTTGGTCAAATCAAGTCCATATCCCTTTGATCGAATTAACCGATGCACAAGAGGCATGTTCATTTGGATTGGACTGGTAGCAGGGAACGGTTTCGCACTGTAGGCCTGGTTCATTGAATTCGACAGGAAGTAGGGGACAGTTTCGCACTAGAAGACCGATCAACTTTCTTAAAAAATGGAAATACGTCATCATTGAGGTGATGTTATATGTGCAAAAATATATAAAATAATTTAGGATACAATGTACATGTTTGTTTCCCCGTGGGGATCCGGGTTGTTAGAAAAGATCCTCAGTACCTCTTGCTTGTCTAAGAGGCGATTAAATGGGGCGATCCTTCAGATGAGACCACATATACCGAGGCCCCGTGTCACAACAGGTGTGGCACGATAAAGATCCCTCCCTGCTCAAAGACCATAAGCGCCGATCATAGGCCTAAATTTTGCAGCCCTTCACTGGCAATGGTGACGTCTCCATATGAGTGAAACAATATATAATCAATCAATCAATGTACATGTCAAGTGTAGCTGAATGCTTAGTAAAAAAAAACAACTTGATATGCAACATCAAGTAAGTATCACCATAATCCCTATTATATAGATGGGTGCAAATACGAAACTAAGACATGTGGTCATCTGCTGAAAATCTACATGGTCGTCCCGTGGGGATCCGGGTTAGAATAGGTCCAGAGTACCCCTTGCTTGTCGTAAGAGGCGATTAAATGGGGCGGTCCTTTGGGATGAAACTGCAAAACTCGAGGCCCCATGTCACATCAGGTGTAAAGCAGTAAAGATATCCCTTCATGCTCAAAGGCCGTAAGCGCAGGGCATAGGCCTACATTTTACAGCCCTTCAGAGGAAATGGTGACGTGTCCATATGATTGAAACATTCTCGAGGTAGATGTTAAACAGTATACAATCAACCAGCCTACATGATCAAGAAAAAGATCTGTAGCTAAAAGGGAAGGTGGGTGGTCACAGATGAAAGGTAGATTATTAGTAAGGGCAGACAGAGTTCTTGATTGTGCACAATGTCTAAATCCCATTGCACGGTACTCTGATTGGGTTTGGGTGGTGCGGATTTAGCCCAAATGAGATAAAATCCTTTTCAGAGCACGTTTTGAGCACCAGTATGTATGGATTACATATAATTTAGGGTCATAATTTATTAACTACACCGATATGAAATACTATTGATATGAAAGGGAAATGTGATTTCAGTTTCAGTAGCCTGTCATAACTTGACTTCGATGAATAACCCCTACCTACACGTTTCAGAACTAAAATAACTAAATAAATAATAAAAATAAATAGAATAGAATAAAATCTGTCTCCTGCCACCACATCGTTAACAAATTTGGTTAGACGTAGTAGATGCAATGTGTTACCACTGTATGAAATAAACTTCCCGCAGTGACTGCTTGGTGTTGTGCTGCTAATTCACGTGTTCCTCGACATAGAACAGCAAAAATATCTTTTCGATTGGATTAGAACATGGAGTACAGGGGAGAAGCTTCTATGTTTCATTCTTGTCTATTTTGAAAAGTAAACTTTGTGATAATTTGAATTTACCATCAATTTTACTTGATCAATTAAGTAATTTATTCGTAACGTTTGTTTTCCTTAATGGCGTATATTCCATTCGAAAATATTTTACTCACATTCGGACGTCACCAGCTGTGTTTTATATATATATATATATATATATATATATATATATATATATATATGTATGTATGTGCGTGCGTGCGTGCATGTGTGTGTGTGCATTTATTTTCTGCATTACATTGGTGAACAATGCGCGTATGAATCTTGTCAAATATAGTATGTCTATTTTTCAACAGAAATGAAAATAAACTGTAAGTATAAAAAATGAATTTAAGTTTTGAAAGGACATGAGCTAATGAACTGCGACGCTTCATGAAATTAACCGGCGTGAAACGTCGCAGTTCTTCCAAACAAATGAAAATTTCTTAAATATACGTGTTTTATATATAAACTGACACAAAATATATAAACGGACACAAAATTTGTTAATGGTGGTTTTTAGATAATACATTATAAACGATAGAAGCTAATCTGGGAACTAATCTGGATTTGTTAGGAAGAGAAAAATTGAGATTTAGAAATTAAAACGTGAAAAGAAGTAAATTCTTTAGAAATTATATCGTGTGAAAAGACACGTTTACATGTATATTTCGACCTGTCCATAAATTTACCATACACTTTAAATTCTATGGACCATACCTCCCTTCCCAATTATCAAACTCCTATTATGGCATACACTGTAGTAACAGCCTTAAAACACTAAAATATCAGCTTACCCTGTATACTACTACAGAAGCTGCGCGTTAAGAATGTGGCCACAAATAGCTGTATTGGCCAATTAATATATACATTTAGCTTTGGCCTTGTTTAATCAATTGCAGGTAACAAGCATCTGTAACTTTCTAAAGTAATGAAGTCTGTGATGAGTTTGGTTTCCTACCGTTTTCAGAATTTTACAAGATAAAGTTTTAAACACTTTACGATGATTGAATGTCGTTCTTTAGATTACTCTTTTAAATACCATTGCACTGTTTCAAATGAATTTGTTTTAATTAACTGAAATAAATACGAGATAGAGATAGGAAGATATCTGGATTATTATGCCACGGAGCACTCCTTATGCAGCATTTGATTGGTCCCTATACAGGAAGGATTATAACTGCCAATGGCAGCAATTTCATCCATGTGCATATGGCTTATATTCAAAGGCTAAAATGAAAACATTTAATTTGTTTTATGAAAAATGGAGATCTGCTTGACATTGTTCATTTGTATACTTCACTCATGTTGATTGCTAACAAAACAACACACACACACACACACACACACACACACACACACACACACACACACAAAACCCAACAAAAAACAAAACAAAAAACAAAAAAACAAAACAAAAATATAAAAAAAAAAACAACCAAAAAAACAAACAAAAACAAAACAAAACAAAACAAAAAAACAAAACAAAAAAACCCAAAAAACATGAAAATGTGACAGCCAGACGAATGGTAAGTAATTAAAGCATTTCAATACACATATTTGTCAGTAAAATTCAAAATTTCAATGAATGTAACTATTCACTCATAATTTTGCTCTTTCAGATTCTCGATCCTTTTTTAAAATTATTTTGATGTAACGACAGTTAATCACAGGTTGTGACCTAATTACGAAGCCACTAGTATTGCTATAAAAGAATAGGTGTCAAAAGAAAGGTCTATAATTTTGAGCCAAAAATGGTATGGACAAAAAGTATTCTTAAGTGTAATCTTCAATTTGCATTAGCAAATTAAACATTAAAACCCCGTTTCTGTAATATTAAGAATTTGGGGTCCTCTAATTCAAAGGATACTTTATTGATCTGTTGGTTAGATGTGTATTCTTTATTGATCAGTGTTCTTTATAAACATAAACATTGACAATAAACTCTCTTATGTGGGTATACTATAAAAATGCTATTGTCCTTTCTGATTTTTTCGAAGACACCAGACAAAACAAACGTTCTTGACAGTACTATCCGCTGCAACAGATCCCCGAATGCCTCCTGAATTATCTAAATTTTAATGAAGTGGCCGTTTCGATGCGTACCAATATTAGTGACTCAACAAACAATATTCATTTATGAATTGGATTACTATTGTGTGTACAGGCACATGCGACCTCCATTGTCAGTGAGGTGTAAAACAATATTACAAACGAAATGCACAAGGGTTGTTTTAAATAGCAAAATGTACAGAATTAGTAAAAATCCGTATTTCTAGGTCATCAGCCATAACCTATCCTATCACCTAATTTTTGCTTATTTGGAATGCTAACTCGGCCGTGAAGTGATATGAATATACAAAGTACGAACGCACGTGAGAATTATGCCCTTCATTTTATTAACTATGACATCAGAAATGATGAAAATTGCAACAGAATGCTAGAATACATAAATATAAAGTAAGCTAACATGTTTTCCCAATAACCACTACTTAAACTGTCACTGGAGACTAAAGATGAAGAGGTAAGAGACGTAGGAATTAATCACATAAAGTTTAAACTTTAAAACGATTAAAACGGTTATTGATGTCAATTTCTCCCAATTTGTTTAAACAAACATGAACTGAAGAGGTTAGATGGGATTAATAAATAATTTCCCCACCGTTTTCCAAACGGTCACTGTTGTAACACATGTACTAAATATTTTTAACATAGATACATGTAAATTAACTTTTAAAAATTATATAATGTATGAACAAGATAGAATGTAAATCAATATTGCTTTCACAGGACATTGCTGATCTTAATACTTGTAACATCGGGAAATGCATTTTCATTCTTTGCTGAAAAAATCCCGAATGGAGAAAACATTCCCCATCCCTGTAAGCCAAACTACATGTGGAAGGGTATAGGACACAAAACTAAGGACGGAGGAGGGGCGAGAAATTCATTTGGGGAGGATTTCTACAAACAGGGAAAGGTGAGGCATTGAAACAGGTGATAAGTTTGTAACTATCTGCCTTCATTTCCGCATGAATTGATCGTAATATTCTTCAAAGAATTTTTATTTTATTTTACACTACATTATGTTTACAACGTTTCGCTAAGAATTTTTAACTCATTTGCCGGTGAATGGCTGCAAATTTAAGCCTGTGCGCTTACGGCATTTGAGCAGGAAGGGGGTCTTTATCGTACCACACCTGCTGTGATGCCGGTGATGGATATGTATTACTTTACAATGCTCTCGACCTGATTGTGTCAATCTATTATAGAGGATACTTGTTACATGATATAAATGGTGACGGGGGAGGGGGGAGCAGAGGCAGCATGGTATCTTACTATAAGTTCAGACTTGTAGCATTGTTTTCTAAAGGGGGGAATCACATTTGCCTGCAAAAATTCTTGGCAAGTACAAAAAAGCAAAACTTTAAATTACCCCCCCCCCCGAAAAAAATTATAAAAATGAAAGAAAGAACCACACAACATGCAATTGGTACTTCAGCCCAAATCTCAAAATTCTTAATCGGGCAGGGGCAAACGTTCATCCTTCACTACACAGGTTCAATTCATCGAATCACGTTTACTTTTAAACTACAATTCACTACTACTATCAAAAAGTGGTGGTGGGGGTCAACATCCATTGAATCCAACTTTGCATGTGCAAAATAATTGGAAAAGTGTGTGGTCAAAAGGATGGAACTGCCGCACCCCTGTTGCTATGTGTCTGATACACATTTGACTGTACACCTCTTACTGTCTGTACAGGTATGGAGCGAGTCCCTCTGCAGAATGGATTCGGATGGCGATGGTAAAACTAATGGACAGGAACTGGGTGACCCCAACTGTTTATGGAAGGAAGGAGCAATCCCGGAATTTGTTACAGGAATATCACATCCCGGTAACTTAATCATAATAAATGTAGTGATGCTTAAAAAGTTCTATACCTGAAGATAACGGAGTATTTATAATTTCAAATTTGAATAAAAATTTTCATTGTAATCATTTCCTATATATCCTAGAAAGATGTTCGCTATTCGTTGTTACAGAGTGGATTCGGAGATCAATATCTTTATGGATATGTTAAGACATTCTGGTATTTTTTTTATAGCTTGAAGTATTTATATAGATTTTTAAGGTACCTCACAGCAAATATGTCATGATCATTTACGTACCGAGTTTGAACGAACAGCGCTTATCGTTATGTATATAGGTGTATGTGAGCCCATGAACAGCACAGCTTGCTTTGGAAAGAATACATGGGTAGATTGTTCGTCAGAGACTTTTCAGTGTGAAGCTTTAAACAAAGATCCAGGTAAGTTGTGAACTCAGTGATGCGACTTTTATACTTTAGGATTCGTGTTCACAAGAAATATATCTTGCGTTAGTTGCAATTGTATACTTAACAACTATGCCAATATCAAATCATAAATTCATGAATAATAAATGTGAAAATTGAAATTATTTTGTTTTAGATAAGGTTTTTGTTCGATTTATTATACGCAGAGTGTTCAAAATTTCCCATATTCTTTATTCGCTATTACGTCCGCAAATTTTGAAAGAAAGAAAAAAAAATAACAACAGTAAAGCAAAATGTCATTCTCATTTGTAACCTGCAGATGTGAGGAACATGACACTAAAATTTCCTGAAACAGTTGTACCTGCGGACGAAACTAGTTACTACTGCATGACATTTGAATTTCCTCAAGATGGTGACTATCACATGATCGCCACACAGCCAATCATTGACAACGTACACGTCATGCATCATATCCTTCTGTTTGGATGCACACAAAAACGTAAGGCTAGCTATAGTTGACAGATGGATATGTTATTTTTGTACCACATCAATCAATGAAATGAAATATACAATTTTATATATAAATCTCTTGTAGTTGTAGTGGTTCAATGTAGCTTACGTATCAGCATGCAATGTAATCCATTTCTCTTTTATTATGTATAGCATCAATGTCATTGAACAAGCCTGAGTCGTGTGGAATGGGCTCTGGGAACTGTTTTGATACCATTGGTGGATGGACAGTTGGCGCATCGGGAGAATGCTTTCACAATAACATAGGATTCCTACTGGGCCGACACGGATATAAATACGGTTTCCTCCAGGTATGGGATAGGGATGGCACTAACACTCTCTGCAGTCTTATTTTCACGGCAGTTTTACTTTCGCTATTTTCACTAAAACCAAATTCGTGTAGTAACAATACATCTTATTTATCGATGAATAAAATACTTATGTACATTTAGATTGAGCATAAAACCCCGTGATTTAGCATTTGAAATTGATTTAAACAAAAAAAGTTGATAAAATCAATCATGAATTTAAAGGTAAATACAGCAACAGAAATTCTTAACGTTCGAAATCATTTATCTTCTTTTAGAAGATACTGACTTCTTCAGTGCATATCAAAGTTTTGATTACTTATAATTTACTGAAACGTTACAGTTTCATTGGAACAACCCTCAGAAGAGATCGGATTACTCTGATGGTTCTGGGTTGATGATACACTATACTCCAAACAAACGCATTGCTGATGCTGGGCTTTTAATAATAGGACAGAACTACATCGAGATTCCTCCGCGTAGAAAGGAAGTGATTGTCAGTGGACAGTGTGATAGTCTAGCTGTGAATGGGACCGTTTACATCACTAGAGCCATCAATCATATGCATTATCTTGGTAAGTGTCAAAGATACATTAATATCGTCCATGTCAAACTGGTTTTATCTGGAAATATGTTTGCTTGGAATCTTGTTTACTATGCCATTGACTTGCAGTGATGACGTAACATGACGAAATCCTATTAAATGTCTAAAATACTCAAATAACCGATTTCTGTATACATATATAGTATTCTTCTGATATAATATTAAGAGCCTTCTCTACAGTGTGATACATTATATAATGCGTTAAATTGCACTTGCACATAGCATAGACATAGATATATCAATGCTATTTTTCCAACAGGTAAAAAGATGAAGATAGAGCAGTTTCGAGGGGGAAAGAAGATAAGATACTTAACAAATGAAGACGATTATAAGTATGACTCGCCTAAATTTATTGAGTAAGTCATGGATTCTCTCTCTCTCTCTCTCTCTCTCTCTCTCTCTCTCTCTCTCTCTGTGTGTGTGTGTGTGTGTGTGTGTGTGTGTGTGTGTATGTTGTATTATCAGCTCTGGTGAATATACATTTTCCTTAATATAATAGACAACTAAACATAGGCTTTCACTTTTTATAGGTCTGTTAGCATCAAATTACTTAGAATAGTTGTACATTTTAACGAAACCAATCTTTAATCTGATTGCAGTTACACTACCCCAATACAATTCAAAGTCGGCGACACTTTCAAAACAACTTGCACTTTCCAGTCCACCGGGAAAACTAAAACAGTGTTCTATGGTGATGGAACAAATGACGAGATGTGTCTTGGATTCCTGACATACTATCCAAAGCAAAATATGGAAACGTCATTCTGTGTTCCTTTCAAAAAACTTAATCAGATATCCTTATCTACTTCAGAGGTATACGAAGGGTGTCGACATTGGGATTTTCTTTTGTCATCATCAGAAGAAATGAGAAATATAAAATTTCAAGTTATAGATAACTGTCAACCATTACGAGGTTGTCTGTCCGAGTGTCTGACCGTACTGAAGAAGATAAAGGGACATGCGTGCATGAATGACGACATTGGTCTTTGGATAAAAGATTATGCTTTATATAGTCGAGATCAGAGAGTTAATAGGACTGAAATGACGCAGTTTTACTTGGCGGTGTCTTCCTGTGATCGGGAGTTGGAACAGTACGAACACAGTTACTCCTCAGACGGCGACTCTCTATCGAGGCCAACCATTTATCTTGTTCTGTATATGTTTTTGAACTATTTGAGCTTTGATAAATAAAGTTAATTTCATACGCTTAATCCTACATAATATTATACTTTGTACATTTCTTATTTTAATTTTTTATATATAATATATATGTATATACAGTTGTTTAATAAGCATTACTTAAAATAAATGATTCAAAAACGCTCTTGTCTCTTGCATGTGCCATAATATCAACAAAATATGTAATTTATATCTATGATATTACACAATGTATTATATTTGCCTAGATGGTCGAGCGGACTAGGACACAAGTCAAACGCTTCTAGATTTGGTTCCGCAGGTTGTGAGTGGAATCACAGACAGAATCGGATGTGCGTATCCATACATATATGCTATATCTACGTAATATGAAGATGGTGCTACTGTTAGTGTAAGCACAGCTGCATGTAAATTAGAGCATTCAGAAAACTCCTCTAGGAAAGTGGGATCTACCCCATGCACTTGAGGGTATGGAATAGCACATTAATAGAATTTACATCTGGAAATGCGGACAACTAGGGAATCTATTTTCTATGAGATGAGATGTGGGTGGATTCGGACCTTCCATCCATATGTATGCGTCCCTGACATTGAATTTTCCAATGGAATTAAAATATCTGATTTAAAAGAAAACGGGAAAAATTTGTACTGTATTAAAAATAATAAAAATTACAAAATTCATTATTTAATAACATTAAAATATATTTTCTACTAAACAATTTATGGTAAGTATAACATTTGGATTTTTGTTTACATATTGTTCTCATGCTTCGTTTGATGGATCTTATCTGATTACAGCTTCTTATCATTGGATTGTATAGACCTTGTAAAAATCATCTGTCGTCTATTCTATCAGTTCTATTGGAATTGGCCTTGGCTCCACACCGCATTTTCCTTCGTCATCTCGTTCCACACAATTCTACTAGTTAATTTATAGTCACAAAAACAGCCCGACATCTTTCCTAGCGAGATAGTGAGCAAGTGGCGAAAGGTTGTATCATAACAAAAATTGCATGTAAAAATAATGAAAGTATATGCTAGTTTAGATGTCATATGTTTGACTGATCATTGAGGAAAACATGTTTATGACATCTTTAGTGCAGGATATACATAAAAAAGTAATTCTTGAAATTGACCGGTGGTCAGGTGATCGTATATAATATAGCCTAATAAGGTCAGGACATGGTGGTACGGTGTCCAGGGGTATAAATGGGAGATATGGAGGCAGAATTTTCCAGTAGGCAGCTGGATATCTGTCTTTCGCCTCTCATTTATACAGGTAAGGTCAGTTCTACACACTTCCGCAGGCTATTTTTTCCTCGGTGTATAACTACATACATATAAATCGGGGTGGGAGGGTTCAAGTATCATTACTTTATTTTCAGATAATTTGTGTAATTAGTGTAAGTTTTAAAAATTGTTTGAAAAATAATAAATTATTTATATTTATAATTATATTGGTAACTGGAATGTATTTACCAAACTTGTGAGCAGTCAGGTAGAAATCTATCTACACAGGTGAGGTTAAAGGTTACTGCCCTAGCCCCCAATTGTAGGATGTGGACATTTCCAGAAATCAGAAGTTGTCGAAGGTAGAAATTTCCAAAAACCTGAGATGTCAGTCTGGCAAACCTAGACGTACATTGTATCTGAACTTTTATCGCTTATTGTTCTACTGTCTCAATACAGAACCGGTCCTTTCATAT
This sequence comes from Ostrea denselamellosa, assembly GCA_024699665.1. NCBI lineage: Eukaryota > Metazoa > Mollusca > Bivalvia > Ostreida > Ostreidae > Ostrea > Ostrea denselamellosa. The sequence continues at coordinate 4,184,173 of JAMZEH010000010.1, read as the reverse complement.
GAGAACGCAAAAACCGAGGCCCCGCTCCCAGCTGGTGTGACTAAAGGATAAAGAGCCCTTCCTGCTCAAAGGCCGTAAGCGTCGAGCAAAGGCCTAAATTTTGCAGCCCTTCACAGGCAATGGTGATGTCTCATATGAGTGAAAAATACTCAAGCGGAACGTTAAACAATAAGCAACCAACATTACACAGGTTTCCTGACACTTTCACACGTCAATAGTTCTGCTGCACGAGATTCGAAAGCGGCGATATGAATGAATGGTTACTTGGGGATTCCGAGTATCCTCTCAGAACGCGACTTTTGACCCTGATGAACTAATCAACGTCGAGATCAGAGGAACGACGTTCCAGGGGCCTTGGTGTGTTAAAATCACATATTAAGATAACCTTTATGTTTATGTACTATACATAGAGTATAATATGTAGTTCGGTGCGTTGAACTGTTCATATCAATATAAAAAGTACAAAGTAATATCCTTAAGATGGTTGACAAATGTGGGGAAATATGACGAACTTTTCTTCATAGGTCTTTATAAACCAGGTGGAGCTCTTGACTACAAACCAAAAGACTGCTGCAAGATTGTTCATGTCGCCTACCTCATAAAACGTGGTATTAGTATTGTGTGTAAATGTGCGTGTAACTGTTCCTAATATTTCTCGTTGCTAGTTGTCCATTTCATTTATTTCCTCCTTAACCTACTTTGGTCGTCGTCAGTGCTCTGCAAGTTTGACTGCATTTCTGCTGTTCTAATCTCCTATTTTACTGGTTGTGGTTGACTAGTGGTTATGACTTTGCTTTGCAACTTGAAGGTAACGGGTTGGATTTTCCATCCCAACACCCGCGTCAAACATAAGCCAATTTCAGAGGTAGTGGTTGCCCCTTCACCAAGCGCACATCATTGCGAGAGTCGCGGTTTTACGAATATATGGAATACTTGAATCTCAATTAATATCCCTGTCTTCATCTCTAACTTGGGTAGTACCCCATCGAAGACTTAGACATATGTGTCTTACGTCCAGAGTATTGTACTGGCTTTTGTTAATTGCTGATAGATTATTTCTTTATAAGTGATTGTTATTTGTACGCCAAAGTGCCACTTAATTATATCAGATAACAATTACACTCTAGAAATCACATGAATGACAATGTTGCCCGACAATATTGGACACATTCCCGATGCCAATCTACATAATGTCAAAACACAGTTAGAAAGTTTTATTCTTGTAGTCTTCAGTACAGGCTTAACATTGTGAACGAGAAAACAACATGGATATTCAATATTATTCTAACTAAACAGGAAATCAGTATATAGAACAAGCACCTGTACATGTACTAGAGGCCGGATTAGTTTTTACTCACCCTCTTTGACACCCATCGATCTTTATACATAATCATAATTTTCCTTTCTTTCATTCGAAGTTTTCTTTTAAATTTACATTTTTGACAAAGATTAATCAGATCCAAAGAAGCAATTGTTGTCAGAACTAAAGCTATGGCTACAGCTCCTACATATCCAAGAGACTGCGCTGATAGTCTGTCGTCACTTGCACATGATTTACTCCTAACTCTTGAAGATAACAAAGAATTGTTAACTTTCAGTTCTGTGATAAGTTCCTGAATTTTACGGTATGAAGATACTTGTTTAAAATCATTTACAGTGTGACTTAAGTTCTTGCAAATGCAGATACAGATATCTTTTGACGTGACATTGGTCCATTTATGATGACCCAAAATAGAATAAGTGGTTCGAAATTTATCCGAAGTTTCGGTGAACTGTGTCCAAATGTTTGATAAAGTAGTGCGAAATGCTTTATTGCTGACCCATGATCTACTTTTCGTATTGGTTGTAAGAGACCCTTTGCTTTGCTGTGTTGAAACATCAAATGTTTCTAGAGTTGTTGAGTGGCTGCTCGAGATGGACGTTGTCACTGAAAGGGGTGTTACACCGACAGGGTTTGTTATACCAACAGGAGATGTTTTACCAGAAGGGGATGTTATATTAACTAGGGACGTTATACCAATGGGGGATGTTTTACCAGAAGGGGATGTTACACCAACAGGGGATGTTTTACCAGGAGGGGATGTTACATCAGAAGGGGATGTTATACCAACGGGAGAGGTTTTACTTGAAGGGGATGTTATACCAACAGGCGATGTTTTATCAGAAGGGGATGTTTTATCAGAAGGGGATGTTATATCAGAAGGGGATGTTATACCAACGGGAGAGGTTTTACCTGAAGGGGATGTTATACCAACAGGCGATGTTTTATCAGAAGGGGATATTACACCTACAGGGTGTGTTTTACCAGGAGGGGATGTTATATCAGAAGGGGATGTTACACCAACAGGGAATGTTTTACCAGGAGGGGATGTTATATTAGAAGGGGAGGTTGCATCATACGTTGTTTTTGTTGGTAGAACTGGTATCGCGGAGAGCATTTTTGTTCTTATAGCAGTATTTCCAGAGCCATTATAAAAAGTATTGGCAAAAACGACGCACACCTCGTAATCCGCCTGAAGCGTCCAATTCATTTCTTTTTCCAGATGTATTTCCAGAAAGTGGCGGTCAATGATATAGCTTTTGTCGTTAACTTTGACAAACTGTCTCTTTGATACCACAGCATTGACTTTTAAGGTACAGTTGTTAACAATGGGGGTATTAAACACTGGACATGATATCTGAAAATACTTTCCGCAGTTTTTTCTCGGAAGGACCTGAAACATTGAAGAATCTTTACAAAATACCGCAAGCTTATACTGAGAGTCCACTGCTGTTTGATATAACGGAAGTTTGCTTTCTATTTGGATAAACTGTCTACTCTGCAAGTTATAAATCGAATCTGTGATACGCTTACCACTTCCACTGATGGCAAATTTCTGTTGCAAACTTACAGGTATTCTTACGTTCACGATCACTTGCTGTGAGGAAGCGGATGAAATCCGACAAACGTATTTGTCGCTGATTTCACTGGAAGAAACCAGAATGTATTCGTAACCTAATTCCACAGACGGTACAATGTTATAATAATAAATGTGCTTTAATTCTTGAACTACCATGGCAACTTCTGCTGGGTTCGGCACCGATACTGTAACGATTCCGGACTGATTTGTAAGATCCATATTGAATGTGCCATATTTTGTCACAACATTCTGAGTTTCGTTGAAAATAGTACATGTAGTGAACGTTGTATTGGTCGTCTTCACATCGAGCTTTGTGAAGAAGGTACTCTCCATGGGATGGTATGCTAATGGGAAAAGGATAATGGGATAATCCTCCGAGATTGCAGACCCTTTAAAACGTTCAATCAAAAATGTATATTAAAATGTAAATACAAATATTATTATCAATGATTATTTATTATATTACACACACACACACACACACACACACACACACACACACACACACACACAAAGCTGAGAGGTGGTGAAATTTAACTTAGATACCCTTCCACCCATTTAACTTTATTGTTGTAGTGAAAGTGTTCTGTATTAGTAAAACATTTGTGTGAGAATCAGTATTCTGCTGTCGTTGTCAATGTCTATTTTAGCGTCATGGCCATGTATCGTCTGGATTCAAGATTTCATGGGAACTATGCGCCATTGATTGTAACATAACGTTTAAGATGTATTAGAAGTATTCGTGAATTACTTATGGCAGAACTTTGCATATAGAATGTCATCTCCATTGGGAACTGTTATTTTTCAGGCCCATGGGTCAAGGTTGTTTTTCTTATGCTTGGAATTGTGTGTGTATATGCTGCCATATCGAGTGAAAGAAAGGCGCATGTTTTATGAATTGTTGAATATTGTGATTGAATAAATGACCATGACAAGCACGCCAAACAATAATTTGTTAGTTCTATATTATCAATAATCAAGGTACGTAAGGCATGACTGAAATGGATATTGTGATCGATATATATATATATATATATATATATATATATATATAATACACAAAAATGGTCACGTTTAATTGGATATCTACTTCCGACCCTACCCGCGGAAAATCTCCTAGCAGCATGCGACCGGCGCACTAGACCACTCGACCATCTCGTCAAGAAATTGTCACATGCTACTCGGTCATTAACACTAGAAATGGGATACAGTTATTCAATGTACATTTAAGAGGATCATATATGATTCACATTGCATTCGATTTTATTTTCATACGAAGCAGGAGCCTACGTGGAGGAGTGGTTTGAGAATCGCGTTCAAAATATCAATGCCTCTCACGGGTTCGATTCTCGCTCACGCCAATATATGTAAGCTAGTTTGCCAGTTTAATTTCGGAAGGTCGGTGGTCTCTTCCCGGGTACATTGTATCTGTGTTCTCTCCTCCACCAATAAAATTTGGACGCCACCAGATAACTGAAAAATTGTTGAGTGTGGCGGAAAACACCAATCAATCAATTGATATAGAGCACCGAAGTGGTGATGAACTCTTAAATAAACAGAACTAACCTAATGAAGAAATATTTGATATCAAGCACAGAAAATTTCACTTTTATTTGGATACCCACTTCCACCCCTACCCGGGGTTGAGCCCACAATCTGCGGAACCAAATCTCCTAGCAGCATGCGAACCAGGGCGGTCTCGGAACCAAATCTCCTAGCAGCATGCGAACCAGAGCGGTCTAAGTATGCTACATCTGTGATATAAGGCACATTTATTTTCTACAATAAATTTATTTATCATTGTCCTCTATGTATGTATGCATTATCAAAATTCTGTAGAAAAACTTGCATGTGGACTTTTTATAAGTTGTTTAAATTATCATAACCAATATGGAAATAAACACAAGCGGTTTGTATGTGTTCACCTAGTACTATTGGATCTGTGACAACTCAAATTAACCTCTACCAAGGTCAGTGGGTCATCCAGTGACTACTCTCACTCTGGCACTTTTAAAATTCAGGGCAGCGAGGTGAATAAACTGATAGCTTGTTATATACTTTCAACAAGCAATCTCTTGTATAAATGCATTAGTGCCCAATTACATTTTACTGCAGATATGCGATGTCCATACATTTACGATGTATGCATCATTTTTGTTCGATGTCAAGATGTATAGAAGTAACCAGTAGCTAATTCATTCTACCCAGAACAGATCGAAAATATCTGTATGTCCAACTACATGTAAAAAATTGCATAACCAAACTTACATGTATTATCCAATGCTAACATTATGGGCAATTAAGGTTCATAGCATAGTTAGTAGAGTAAATATTACAATGTTCCTTCTTACTCTCATGTATAATACTCTAACCAATCACATCCATAGTTTGAAAACTGACACATGCGCAGCATCCTTGCAAGACCGACATGTTGCTACCACACTAAACCTCGTGAAAGGCAGGGTTACTTGGGTATTACCCGATGTCGCCCAATCTACGTGAAAAAATGGCTGTACAAGATAACAACATTTCTCGTTTACAAATTGCTATGTACAAAAAGATTTCCGGTTGCCAAAAATGTTTCTGTGGCTACGTACTTTCGCATAGATTATACCTCATTTACTATGACCAGCATCGAAGAAAAGACAGTTTAGTATATAAAAGCAAAAGCACAGATCAGTTGTTGCTACGTTCACCACCTGAAATATCGTACCCGATCTTAAATTACACCCGATTGTATCTGAAATATATTCTATGTCCTAGTCTGATCACATATATCAGTAAATGTATCGTCAAATGTTGATGGGGCTTCCTTTAGAGCGAGCGCAGTCACGTGTACCTTTGAGCAGATCCAGAAATTGTCACCCATGGAAGTGGGTTATACCCCATGTATTTGTAGGGATCCATTTCAAACTATGGATTAATATGTAGTATTTTAAAGGTGGGAGTGCATACAAATAGGCAAATATATTTATTTTCTACAATGTACCTACCAGTAGGTGGTAAGTTTGGAACATATATCCCTCCATATATACATACCTTTCATTGCCTCTACCAGTGGAATGAAAATATTTTATTTAAAAATATAAACGGGAAATATATGTAATCTACTGGCATTTGCACTATAGGATAAATAAAAATCATAAAAACTCTCTATTTCGTGGCAAGGCGGTGATTATCCTGAAAATTTATATAATAATCTCCATAAAGAATTGATGCATTGTAATTTAACATGCAATAATTATTTCACCACTCACAGAATAGTAAATAAATTTCTACTTTTTTCATTCTTTTAATACGTGTAATTATTTTTATTTACATTCAAATCATTCACAAGCCTAGAATTAATCAAGTTGATCACGATCATTTGATGTCAAATGTTTTCAAGGACATAAATCATAATATAAGTGCGTGCATGCTAAAGTTACCCTTTATCTACTAATTTTGATCTGCCACTGCTTCAGTTGTGTAGTGACATCCAAATGTAAACTTGGCGTCAAGCATCTTTCGCCTTGCTGGATATTACAGTTCGTTATACAGTGTGTACGGGACCACAAGACTCAGTCGTAGAGCATTCGTTTCGTAACCGGGAGGTCGTGAGTCCAAGCCCCGGTCTTACATGGCAGCATCAAACTTAAGATATAAGCAAATGTAATGATTGCTCCTTTCCCAATCGCTCAGCATTTAAAAGTGAGAATCATGGGTTTTTCGCGATCGGATATGACTTAAAACGAAGGTCTCGTGTCGCGACAGGCGTTGGCATGTTAAAGAACCCTCACTACTACGGACCTGAGCGCTAAATAGGTCTAAATTTGTGGTATTTCACCTATAACTGGTTACGTCTCAATATGAGTGAAAAATTTTCGACAGGACATAAAACAAACAATCTTAAGAAGATTTTTAAAGACACCCTCCCTTAGTTTTGCCTTTTCTTGATTACATATCCTTATAAGAAGGAATGGCCTTTGATATGAACAAACTTAAAACGCCATTTACCCAAGGAGGATTTGTACCAAGTTTGATGGATATTTGGTTCAGTTATTCTGGAGAAGATGAAAATTTGAAAAGTTAACGACCAGGACGGAAGACGCCGAACGTTTCAATCAGAAACGTTCACTTAAGCCTTCGGTTCAGGTGAGCTAAAAACGGATAACAATAGGTCACCGAGTGACTACGGTGACCTAATAAGCTGTGAAACATGAGTCCCTTGGGAAAAATTAGAGGTCATTGGAGAGACCTTCTCTGGATTACACCCACTGAATATCGAATTCCTTTCACAAGTAACTTTTGATGAGGTCAAAGACAAGGTCACAATGTCAAAAACCATGGTAACGTCGGAGAGACTTTGTCATAAGGATTGAATATGAAAGCCCATAACATATAGTACATTGTAACTGTTTAAAAGTCACAAACAATGGTAGTTCTATTTCAAGCGGAGCAAAAGGTCGTGGCAATCTAGAGACTAGGGCACTTGCTTCGCAACCAGAAATTCCGATTTTCGCATTAAACATACATGAAAGATACTTAATATAGTCGTGCCAGTTCTTTCTTAAGCAACCGGCATTAGAAGCGAAAGTTGCAGGTCTTTTGGATTTAACCTTAAAATCGGAGGTCACGTGTCACGATAGACTGACTCACGGTCTTGATCGCAATGTGACTGTCTTTCAAGCACCAAAATGGGACGGACTTCAGATCAAACAAGTGTTCTGAATCTCGGAGCATATCCCCTCGCAATGAGTGTTTGAAAGCCTTTCCTTTAAAATCCAAAATTAATAAGATTCTTACTCTCTTAACAAAACTACAGGATCAAATCAATCGAGCAAAGCATGTGGCTTGTAGAGTGTCTACAAACTTTTTTTTAATAAGTCCTGTAGTGACCCTGAACTTTCACCTTTTGATCCCAAAACCAATAGTGTCCTTCTTCTTGTGATGACAAAGGTACCAGTTTAGTATCAAATTGTGGCACTACGCCAACGTGCATAGTTTCTCCTTTTTCATATGCAGTCCTAATTTTACGATTCTGTGTGCAGAAGAAAAAAATCCTACGACTACCATAAAATTATTCAAACATAACACTTGGGAAACACATTTCAAAAAATGTATTCCTTCCCAAGTGCTGTTTGAATAATGACATTTTTTCTAGGAGAGATTGAGTCGACACATAATTTCTTTACTGAACTTACCGTTCTACATGAAATTCAAGAAATGCATGAAGACAAATTTGCATTAGGGATAGTTTTCTTGCCAAATTGAAATACAATATTATATGTATATACTTACCTAACAAAAGCACATATACAACGATGTTCGACATTTTTCAGAATAACAGAAGAAATGAATTTCGATATTATGAGATTGCATGATTGAATCGTTATTAATGGGAACATGTTTACATAACGGCCAATATTTTAACTTAATAAATAATTCAGCTGTAGTGGAAACATGTACAGTATTGAGAGTTTTAATGACATTTTTTTACTAATATCTCTTTAAATAAACTTGATTATTGTGGTTTATAGGATAATGCAACACATGTTAAACTGAGCAAAAATAGAAAGGATTTGGGAAAATGGAATTATGTTGGCAAGCAAAAATAGAAAGGATTTGGGAAAATGGAATTATGTTGGCAAGTGACATAAGGAGAATTCGGTCAATAATCTGAAAACTGTCAAGTCTATGAATGTCACTACTCGATGCTGCTTATCAATGTATTAAGTTTCTTCGTATCAATAGCAATGTATCCCTAAATTTCATTTCCTAAAAACTGTTACTTAAATGTTTCGATAATTTTTTGATTTTGTGCACTTGAATTGCAGACTTTTGAAACATGGCGATCGAATTATATGTATTCCCTATTTGTTTGGTTTTTCAGTCTTGGTAATTAAACAAAATTAAAAAAAATATATCTCAAGGTACTTTTGATTTTGTAAATACCATGTACAAGTTTTAGCAGGATTAATTTTTTAAAAAAAAAAGTTTAAGGTCAAAGGTAACATACATTTCCGCCTGACATTCCAATATAAAGATGTAGTATATGTATCTGTTCAGTTGTTGAAAATATCTTAATTGGTGTTTTCCGACGGAAACTAAATCATAACTTCCGAATTCATTTCATAACCGAACAGAAGGTTATAAAAATCAAAGTATAATCGTTTATGTCCTTTATTTTAGTGGGTGATGTAAAATAAATTTGATTTGTTTTGTCTCTTGGAGACCCCCCCCCCCCCCCCCTCTCATATTAAGACATCTTTCATACAAGTTTGTTTCTACAGGGTTTTCATAATAAATGTCCACTTCTAAGCGAGCTGTGTAAAATATATAAAAAGGAAAACAATGAAGTATTCCATGAATCTATAAACATATCCCTAGCATTTGTACACTATTCTTAATTAGGAAATCACCTCTGGAAAATCTACAGATTATGAACATTTTAAGATCGCGGAACAGTATTTGACAAGACTGGAAATATACAATGTTCGTGACTGTCATCTGTTGCCGCCAGTTCGGAAGAAAATTACGGATGTTGTATATTGCGGTCTAAAAGATATGCGTGTAAAACTGGCGATTTCAAGACATTTGCGTAAATTTGATATCACAAAACTTTTCGTAAATCAACAGCATCGAAATGTGCGACTTTTCAACACATCCCACTTTAATGACCCGGTTTTTATTTTTAAAAAAATGTAGTTTTGTTTAAAAATAACACTTGTCAATAAGGAAATAGTTAATCATAGGTTAATGTACAATGTCACACCATCGGAATAATTCAAGATTTTATTGTCTCACCGTTACATTTATAAAAAAAAAAAAAATACCGTAAATTATCGGTTTGATACTGCCAACACATTTTACCAATATGGAAATAAACAATCGACCAAAAATTCGAAATTTAAAACTGCGTATTAGTGCAGTTTTCACTTATCAATACTTATCAACCTGTCAAAAATATAATCTGAAAATTTCATAATGATTGATAAAGTACTTACAAAGAAAATTGAAAGACCCGGGTTCTCGTTTTGCCCTGACCCGAATTTGGCTACCCATTTTACCAACACTCTATTTCTTGTCACCAAGCCTTATACTAAATCGTGCAAACGACTTTTTCAATCGTACAGATATTTTTTTTAAATCATGCAAACGATTTTTTAAATTGTAGAAACAACCTTTCGTTGCTACGATTTACTAAATCGTATAAATGATTTAATACATCGCATACACGACTTTTTACGTAAATCGTACAAATGGATTTTTAATTTATATATAGGATTGTTTTTAAAAATCGTACAAACGACTTTTTAAATCGTTTGTACGATTTACTAAATTGTAGAAACAACTTATTTTTAAAGCACTAAGCACTGCTGAGCACTTTTTTTGTCGCTATACTTACACATTTCCAGATAACCGCCACCTATCAGCTGATTTGCCTACAAGGCAATACTAAACTGGATCTGCTATTCTGTAATCTCTCTGTAAGGGAACCGGTCAAGTTTATTTGCGGGGTGTACATCCATACACTTCCGCATGGGCTATCAAGCAGCAATACGGAAATATAGTTATTTTATCATGGATACAATTAGGCAATTATTATTACGAGAGGAATCTGCATCCTAGACGCGGAAAATTCATTTCGGACGCAAGGATGTCTAATATGACGACCAAAATCCAATTTTCTTGAAGCCCTGTTATTTGTGTATTAAAAATAACCGATGGAAATATCCAAGTGTCATGTTACGTCGTAGTTGGTTGGTTGTATAGACCTTATTACGCGCCCAAATTATTAAAAAAATTCCGTCCCAGAATTCACCGCGGTCGCGCATGCGCAGTGTTGCGTAGGGCAAGAATACACATGTCTCATAATAGAAGTTCACCTGTATGGTAGCCATTTTGTCTGTTAACCTGGATTACTATCGTAATTGATGTCATGCTTGGGTTCATTGGTATGCAGACAACATAATGCCCGCCCATTGTTGTGCGTATGACTGTAAAAACAGACAGAGACCTGGCGTAGAAGTGAAGTTTTTCAGAATACCCAAGGACCCTCACCTGAGAGTTGAAACTTCAAGGATGATGTCGAGGGCTAGGATTCACATCGAGAGAGTAATTGGACGTCTTAAGGATTTCGAAATTATCAAGGGACCCTTACCAATAAACCTCGTGAGCAAACGATTCAACTCTTGGATTCCTGCAGGAGACAAGATCGTACGTGTGGTTGCGGCAGTAGTAAATACCAATGGAGCCATTCTTTGAGACATCAATGACAGATAACCCATTCTATGGAAAGTGTTATTAAAACAACAATTTGTTAATTATGCAAGCTCCTAAATAACCCCCCCCCCCCCGTCTTACATAATTCCACCAAAGCCTTTGTGACTTTCACTTTGCTGTTTATTATCTAAACTACTTTTGATCATGTTTGCATTATTGTTTGGTAACATTTGCATTCCGAATAAAATTTTCTCCTTCCAATTTACTTCTCAGTGTGTGTGTATTCCATCTTGAGGCCATCATTGAAAATACTTTCGTTTGATGTACTCCGACACACATTTTTTAAGGTGAGTCGGTAGGCTGATTTTTTTTCTATATATATCGTGAAATTAAAATGTACAAAATTTTCTTTAAATTAATATTAAAGGAAATTGTTGGAAAAAAATATTGGGTACCAAGGACAAACTTGATGGGTCAGAGTATATCAAACAAATATTTTTTTAATTCATGGCCAAAGAACTAGCATCAAGTAGTAATATAATGAAATAAGCCAATACATAATGATTTTATGTTTAATTCTGCAACTATGGATTTCAATGACAATTTTTCACTGTATCACAAACTGCTCACTTAAATTTTAAAAAGAATCATACATGTAACTACAAGTCCCCCTCCCCCCTCTCCTTCTGAAGATCCACTATTGAATAAAACACCAGATTAATATATTGATTGATTGACTATATAACGTCCCTCTCTGGAATCTTTTCACTCAAATGGAGATGTCGCCATTGCCGATGAATGCTGCAAATATTTGGGCCTATGTTCGACGCTTGCAACCTTTGGGCAGGGAGGAATCTTTATTGTGTCATACCTGCTTGAAACCGGACCTCTTAGTCACCTCTTACGACAAGCAAGGGGTACTGAGGACCTAAACCTGATTCCCAGGTGAATATCATGTGCTTGGGTTACGGACAATGAACCAACACATGAGTTCATTTCATTATATTTTGTTGAAAATCTCTCTAAAGCATGTCAACAATGTCTAGCATACCACAAAAGTCCAAAATAACTCAAAATAAGCCTCTTTTTTTTTTTTTAAATTGCTTTCACTGGCTATGATAAAACTTCTTGTTATTCGAGAGGGGGGGGGGGGTGTCGGAACCCAAGCACCTGTGAGTGAATACAGGATCATCTTGTTTAATTCAGTAGTGCCGGGATCTCGGGAGAGCGCGGCTTGTAGTATATATGCATGATATTGCCAATTTATTAATACGAAGATCACACCCTAAATATTATAGGATTCTAGATAATTATGCTACCATTGAACAGCACTGCATTACACGTAGTTGGGGTATCCCAAATTCTTAAAGATAATTTAAAGCAATTCAGAATCTGTATTCACCCTATCATATGTTTAACGTGCCTTACTTTGATTTAGCAAAATATTGGGGGTGGGGTGAGGGTTGATACATTTAAAAAAAATCAGATACCCATCTTTTCAGCATTCATGTTGATCACATCTAGAGTTGTAGATCAAAATACTTTCGGAAATGCATCCAAGAAGTGAATAATAACTTGTACGAAAAATATTTTGTTGCTTGTTTACTTCGAGAAATAGTAATGATGCAAAATCAAGGTTATTTTGATATTAAAATTTCATTTTACCTCCGTAAAAGAAACATTCTATAGATACCATACGATCATCATCTAAAACGTTATTCATGTTTGTTACGGTCATAATTCTTCACATCGTCGGACACCCACGGTCGTTCCTCTCTCCATTACCCGTGGTACCATTGACTCCTACTAGCTCGGGCTCACGAATATTTTAAAAATATCGTCCAAAGTAATCGTTTTAGTAGTGGAACTCTTCTGTTTTTAAAGATAGCATTACCTTAATTTTGCAATCAAAACAATATGGTTGCGCCCATGAAATGGTGCGTACACTAAAAAGGCGCTGAAAGCGTCTTTTTGATTGGACAAATAACTCGGGGTTTCCCATGAGCCATCAATCAAAATTGTTTCCATGAAAACGAGCTAATAGGAATCAATGGCCCCGTGGGTGATGGAGAGAGGAACGACGCGTAATCAACCGTGGGTTTCCGAAGATGAATTCTTCAAAACTTTGAGGTCGTTTGTCGTCCTCTGAATTCCATTAAACAACAAATGACATTAAAATTGCATCACTGTGTATTTAATCATCATAACATCGTAAGTATAAAGCAGATAAACAGACAATTGTTTGAAATCGTTATTATAAAATTTCTACCGATCAGGTTTTGATGACCGCAATGCATGTATATACTAGTCTACGGTCATCGAATTGGTGACAAGCGTCCAAATGTTAAAGCATTTCGCGTACCACTTATAGAACACTAGTGCCACGGTGCGGTTAACGACGAGAATGAAAACTATTGTGACACCGCCGCTAACGTCATAGTCATAGCAGTAGCTCCCCGGACATTCGTGCCGCCGAGGAAAAAGAAAGCAGAATGCACGAGTCTTCTCCACATTTAGATTTGTGTGCTCCAGATATGGGATTACCCTTGGGGTAGCAGATGGTAATTAGGTTTCTTATGGCCCAAAGCAGAACTACAAGGTCCTGGGAGAGACTAGGTCTCTAAATGCACGGCACGCATAGATCACCGTTTATGTGGGAAGATTCTGGTGTCTGCCATCCTAGCGAGCAAATAGCATCACTGCCTTGTAAGTTGGCATGGGGAGAGTCAGAGGGTAAGGGAGCAAAACCCAACAGAAAATCTGGGACTATGGCGCCCATGGACACAGTACCTGTATGGGAAAGACAACCCAGAGAGAAAACCCTGCCCACCACAATGGAGGTTTGGCATAGGGTCAACTATCCCATCCTAGAAACATTACCAGTTGTACAAAACACTTCAATATTGGAAGGGAATATTGGACAGGATCTGAGACAATGGAAGGAACCTATGTCCCAGATGGGGAAACATTCTTAAAATATTATTATTATTATAAGTTGTCTGCGGTTATGCGCCAATTAGGATCACATTATTAGGATATGTTAAATACATGTAGCATAATATAATATTGCATACGCGTGAAAATAATTTTTGTGGACGCATGCAAACTATGATTTTTATGTGAATTTATTTAAAAAGTTAACATTTTTGAAAATTTTCGAGGAAAACGTAGAAGTCACTAACTTTATTATATCGAAAATAGGTATAGTTTTAAAAATAGATTTCCAGTATTTAGACATGGAAATTAGCGAAATTCAGGAAATCGAATTCAGACCCTTAAATTGTTGTCCTTTGAATACTGGCTTCTGTTTGGAATTTTTACTAATTTGTAAAATTATTTAATTCTTTTCTTCAATATTTAAGCAATGGATTATTATTTTTTGAAAAATGGACTCAGAACTGAAACGGTGTGTGCATAAAAATTGAATAACGTGCGCTGGCGCTTTATGAATATCTGGTAACACACACTGTTGCAATCACGAGACTTTGAGTTCTTTAAAAAAATAATGATTCATTCAGTTGCGTAGAATTACATTTTAATATGTGCATTTTTTTTTTTATCTATATCTGAAATCTTTGGCTAAGTAGCGTTTAGCGGAACAACATGTAGTGTCATATCGTAAAAAGAAAAGAGTGCGCAATGCTAAAAAAAATAATTAATAATCCAGTTCTTGAATTGATTTTCAATTAAGTATCATAAACATTATTAACAAAATTGTACAATCTGAACTTTAAACAGTTTATCATATCTTTTCAGTAAACAGTGTTGGCATAATCACTATAGGTGCTAGTCGGGACATGTTGTCACTTCGAGAAATTGAAAGTGCAATTACTGATTGAAGAATTGTTGAAAAATCTCGAATTTGAATTAATTCCTTGTACTTAAACATATACTTACCCATGAAGTTAGCTGTGAGGATCGTAGAGAGTAGCAGTAGCGAGATGGTCATCATTTTTAAAGCATGCGATTGCGTCTCTATATTTTCATGAGAAGATTGGCTGCCTCGACCTCGGACTGTGATTAGTTTATCTCTAGTTGTAGTAGTAGTTTGCCACTTCGTACCAGGAAACAGAGCTATTTTAATGAAATCAAAACGTAATATAAACACGAGACAATGCTCGCATTATTGTACCACGGATCTGTACACGTCATTTATTGGATCAGTCGATAGTACCCCAGCTTTAAGGTTTAGCGGCGATACGTTTATCCTTGGTTATGTGTATGTATTTTTGGTGTTTATTTCCATTAATTATATTTTCATTTTATGTCATTTACCTATAATTTTCAGTACCGCATAACTTCTAGCATTCATTGTAAATATTCTCGTCGCTGAAACTACTCTCCTAGAAATAGTTTGCTTTATGAAACTTCCGAATTGTTCCACTTCCATTTGTGGTTCACTAATTCATGTTTCGTATTTTCAAACTTGATCTAATCCAAATAACATTTGTGATATAAATCATCCACTTGAAACGTCGCAATAATTAGTTCAGTGTTCGCTTTGAAAACGGAGGTCGCATGTTCGAGTCCTGCCACGTCAAATGTAAGACCTGTCATGGCTGGCGTTGACACTTTAAAGAACCACGCTCTGAGCGCTGCGAATAGGTCTAAACTTGTTGTACTCACCTACAGTTGGTGACATCTCATTGTGAGTGAAAATTCTCGAAGAGACTTAAAACAAACAAACAAACAAAACACTGCATGAACTTAAGGACATACGCGACGTTTCTGACATTTTCTCTGAAATTAATTTTTTCACCTTCTCGATATGAAGATTTCTTGTATAATAGGTTTAGATTTTGTAATATAGTAATATTACGTAATCTTTTACATCGGCCAGGGTAACTCAGTGGTTAGATCGCCCAACTTGTAATGCAAGGGTCCCGGGTTTGACACCCTATTGTTCCAAAGATTTCTCTCTCCATTTTTACTACGGTAATGCCCATTTAAACAGTAGAGCTGAATTTACATATTTTTTTAGTTGCAACAACCAAGAACTATCAAAATATGCTAACTCCAAAAACAGACATGGTAACATACTCCCTTTATTTATTTTATTTTCTTTATCATTTTTAAAAAAATTTTTATTTTAGAAATAAGATAGAATGCGAGTGAATTGTACGTGAAATTTCATGAAAAATTATACATTATTGAAAAATGTCGCGTATGTCCATAACTCAAACCTGATCGTAAAAGCAAATCAAAAGTGAATTGTAATCATGTTCTCTTTTTATCACATAATGCCGGTCTATTACTTAGGTAAACTAATACAATTTCTGTGATTTAATTTTACTTTGAGATATGTTTCTAGCAATTTCTGGATATCTATGTTCTATGTGGATCCAGATTAGAATAGGTCCTTGGTACCCCTTGCTTGTCGTAAAAGGTGACTAAATGGGGCAATCCTTCGGATGAGACCGCAAAAACCGAGGCCCCGTGTCACAGTAGGTGTGGCGCGATAAAGATCCCTACCTGCTCAAAGGCCATAAGCGCCGGTCATAGGCCTAAATTTCACAGCCCTTCCCCGGCAATGGTTGCGTCTCCATATGAGTGAAAGATTCTCTCGAGAGACATTAAACAATATACAATCAATCAATCATTAGATACATATTATAGGCCCACCCTATCCCATAGGTCTACATAATCTGAACACACTAGAATCTACACTATGTCAGGTAGCTTTCATATAAGTTGAATCTTTTCTGGCCCTGCGGCTTTCAAGAAAATATTTAAATTACCCCACACTATTCTTGTCTTTCTTGATTGTCTCCCCGTGAAAGGGGGCATTGCCCTTTGTTTGAACAAACTCGAACCCCTTTAACCCAAAGATGTAGAGCGTTCACTTCCTAATCGGGAGGTTGTGATTTCGAGCCCCGCTCGTGTCATGGCCACGTTAAACCTAAGAAATTAACATAGGTAGTAAATATTCCTTCGCCAAATACTCGCCATTTAGAAATATCTTTCGGATATGAACTTAAAACCGGAGGATCCTTTTCGCAGTAGGCGTTGGAACGATAAAGAACCCTCACTGCTACGGTCTTGAGCACTAAGCATAGGTTTAAATTTGTGGTACTTCACCTACAGTTGATGACGTCTCAATGTGAGTGAAAAATTCTCGACGGGACGTAAAACAAACAAAAATCAACGATGCTTTGTGGCAGGTTTGGTTGATATTGGTCCAGTGGTTCTGGACAACAGCTTGAAAAAATTGAGAAGTTTACGGACGACGGTGGACAAAAAGATATATGCCAGTTGGATAACTGAGTTACTCAGATGACTTAAAATATTTTTTTTGAAATATTATGAGCTGTAATTATATAGTTCTCTAGGAATTCATTCCGAAAATATAATTACGTTAAATCATAACAAATCTTGTCATCCGATTGGAATATTATTAAATACAAGCAGTATCAGCATTTCCAAATGATATTAGGAATTAGCTGATTAGATGTCAACTACTTAACGATAATTAAAGATCTCATTACGAATAGATTGAAATATATCTTTGTTTTAAAATTTCATTTAGAAATCCTTCTGACCAAAATTTAATATCGAACTAGCTTGTTCGAGACATACAATTGACGGAGAGAAGTTACCTCTTACTTGAAGGAGTAGAAGACAGGACTCCTCAACTTTTATATTCGTCGTGTTTGTAAACATGGCTGTATGTTATACACGTTATAATTATTTATTATAACTCTGCTTGAATCTGTTTTACAGGGAAAAAAAATTACATAGAAAAATTCCCGTAGAAAAATTAATCAATCCTATAGGAAAGTTAAATCCTGGCGAGAATATTTTTATGGGTAAATGATGTTGCCACATACTGGGCTGGTAAGAAATAAATGAGTTTATGAAAAAAAAATCATAAACATTACTTTTATATTTAGAATATCAAAATTGATTATTTATTTTTCTCCATCATGATCCTGTTTCTGTTTATACTGAATAGAATAAATGGTTATAGGAAAGGTGGGGTTGATACATTTGGCAAAACTGCATTCGTGTAACATCACACTAAATCATCTAACGCTCCACGAAGGGTAATTTTAAGACTCAGCAAATGATCACGTGTCATTGCGCGCCCGTCCATACTTATACACGCTACATCTGCCCGTAGACTGTATTAATTTGTTGTCAGTAAAAATTGCGTATCTGGATTAATCATATATGGCTGTGTCCCCCCCCCCCCCCTCACCCCACCCCACCTATGATAAACAAAATGTGATTTGAGTTTGATCACTCCCATCCCCATGACACTTTGCGCTGAATAAAATGTGATTTGAACGGATATGCAATTGATATAAAATATTTTTGTAACTACTATTTAGTGTGCTTTTTGTATGTCCTTTATTCATTATAGGCCGTGCGAGAGCGCGGTCTGTCCTGATATGGATTTCAAAATGTACATGCGTTTCTGCGGATTAATGTACATATATTTTTAATGATTTCTTCCAAAAATTATTGTAATGTAAATATTTAATTGGGGATTAAAGTTATTGTTAATTTTAGGCTTTGATTTGTATAATCTCTTCAGAGATGAATTAAGCGTATATAAAATAAAATAAAAAATGAAGATTATATAGTTGTCAAGTACTGCGTTTGTGTCGGGTTTCATTTTAGTTCATATCTATCACTGTTCGCTCATAAAATATAAAAGGGTTACAGGTTTTGGGATTCCATGCTATTTTTGCGAATTCACACAACTAGTAATGTATTTAAATGGTGAAAAGGAGAGTCGAGTCTAGACAAGTAAAAATGCCTTGTAAAGACGTTTACCTTCTACGTAAAATTGTCTCTACTAACTAATTTTGCTGACTAATGTAAGTATGATTTCACAATTAACTCTTTATCCTGTAGGGATGCACAAAATGCATATCATCAGTATGGTCCGATCTGATAAAAAAATAATAGTAAAAATAAGAATAACTTCTTCATATCTTCTGCGGCCTGATATCTTTCACGCTTGCATCAAGTTGCTTTCTTGTTTAATAGTTGTAATGGATAAAAGTTATCACATCATATCATTTCTGCAATCTCAAAACGAACAAAACTATTTTAGCGCTTTTGCATAAATGTAACCCATAACACATTGTCATGTTGGAAACTAGTCGAAGCATAATATGTCGGTTAGCAATAACAGTTCATTCAAAATATAATCGCATCCATTTATCAACGAAATTATCTCGGATGTTTACGAAGGTGTCATTTTTTTATGCATCAATTTTCTTCCCACATTCATATCGGCATGATGAAATATATATAAAACATTGCACCGCACGTTTCCAGCTCAGTAGTCACTATCCGCCAGTTCCACTATTTTGTTAACACGTGATTTGTATTGCAGGGATAAAATATATATCGGTATTTTAGTTTGATTGATTGATTGATTATTTATTGCTTTCCGCCACACTCAACAATTTTTCAGTTATCTGGTGGCGTCCAGTTTTTGTTGGTGGAGGAGAGAACCCAGATACAATGTACCTGGGAAGAGACCATCGACCTTCCGCAAGTAAAATTTTAGTTTGAAACATAAGACATTCAAACAATATTTTAATGGCCATTGAAGAATGGAATGGTGAAGTTGGTCAAATCAAGTCCATATCCCTTTGATCGAATTAACCGATGCACAAGAGGCATGTTCATTTGGATTGGACTGGTAGCAGGGAACAGTTTCGCACTGTAGGCCTGGTTCATTGAATTCGACAGGAAGTAGGGGACAGTTTCGCACTAGAAGACCGATCAACTTTCTTAAAAAATGGAAATACGTCATCATTGAGGTGATGTTATATGTGCAAAAATATATAAAATAATTTAGGATACAATGTACATGTTTGTTTCCCCGTGGGGATCCGGGTTGTTAGAAAAGATCCTCAGTACCTCTTGCTTGTCTAAGAGGCGATTAAATGGGGCGATCCTTCAGATGAGACCACATATACCGAGGCCCCGTGTCACAACAGGTGTGGCACGATAAAGATCCCTCCCTGCTCAAAGACCATAAGCGCCGATCATAGGCCTAAATTTTGCAGCCCTTCACTGGCAATGGTGACGTCTCCATATGAGTGAAACAATATATAATCAATCAATCAATGTACATGTCAAGTATAGCTGAATGCTTAATAAAAAAAACCAACTTGATATGCAACATCAAGTAAGTATCACCATAATCCCTATTATATAGATGGGTGCAAATACGAAACTAAGACATGTGGTCATCTGCTGAAAATCTACATGGTCGTCCCGTGGGGATCCGGGTTAGAATAGGTCCAGAGTACCCCTTGCTTGTCGTAAGAGGCGATTAAATGGGGCGGTCCTTTGGGATGAAACTGCAAAACTCGAGGCCCCATGTCACATCAGGTGTAAAGCAGTAAAGATATCCCTTCATGCTCAAAGGCCGTAAGCGCAGGGCATAGGCCTACATTTTACAGCCCTTCAGAGGAAATGGTGACGTGTCCATATGATTGAAACATTCTCGAGGTAGATGTTAAACAGTATACAATCAACCAGCCTACATGATCAAGAAAAAGATCTGTAGCTAAAAGGGAAGGTGGGTGGTCACAGATGAAAGGTAGATTATTAGTAAGGGCAGACAGAGTTCTTGATTGTGCACAATGTCTAAATCCCATTGCACGGTACTCTGATTGGGTTTGGGTGGTGCGGATTTAGCCCAAATGAGATAAAATCCTTTTCAGAGCACGTTTTGAGCACCAGTATGTATGGATTACATATAATTTAGGGTCATAATTTATTAACTACACCGATATGAAATACTATTGATATGAAAGGGAAATGTGATTTCAGTTTCAGTAGCCTGTCATAACTTGACTTCGATGAATAACCCCTACCTACACGTTTCAGAACTAAAATAACTAAATAAATAATAAAAATAAATAGAATAGAATAAAATCTGTCTCCTGCCACCACATCGTTAACAAATTTGGTTAGACGTAGTAGATGCAATGTGTTACCACTGTATGAAATAAACTTCCCGCAGTGACTGCTTGGTGTTGTGCTGCTAATTCACGTGTTCCTCGACATAGAACAGCAAAAATATCTTTTCGATTGGATTAGAACATGGAGTACAGGGGAGAAGCTTCTATGTTTCATTCTTGTCTATTTTGAAAAGTAAACTTTGTGATAATTTGAATTTACCATCAATTTTACTTGATCAATTAAGTAATTTATTCGTAACGTTTGTTTTCCTTAATGGCGTATATTCCATTCGAAAATATTTTACTCACATTCGGACGTCACCAGCTGTGTTTTATATATATATATATATATATATATATATATATATATATATATATATGTATGTATGTGCGTGCGTGCGTGCATGTGTGTGTGTGCATTTATTTTCTGCATTACATTGGTGAACAATGCGCGTATGAATCTTGTCAAATATAGTATGTCTATTTTTCAACAGAAATGAAAATAAACTGTAAGTATAAAAAATGAATTTAAGTTTTGAAAGGACATGAGCTAATGAACTGCGACGCTTCATGAAATTAACCGGCGTGAAACGTCGCAGTTCTTCCAAACAAATGAAAATTTCTTAAATATACGTGTTTTATATATAAACTGACACAAAATATATAAACGGACACAAAATTTGTTAATGGTGGTTTTTAGATAATACATTATAAACGATAGAAGCTAATCTGGGAACTAATCTGGATTTGTTAGGAAGAGAAAAATTGAGATTTAGAAATTAAAACGTGAAAAGAAGTAAATTCTTTAGAAATTATATCGTGTGAAAAGACACGTTTACATGTATATTTCGACCTGTCCATAAATTTACCATACACTTTAAATTCTATGGACCATACCTCCCTTCCCAATTATCAAACTCCTATTATGGCATACACTGTAGTAACAGCCTTAAAACACTAAAATATCAGCTTACCCTGTATACTACTACAGAAGCTGCGCGTTAAGAATGTGGCCACAAATAGCTGTATTGGCCAATTAATATATACATTTAGCTTTGGCCTTGTTTAATCAATTGCAGGTAACAAGCATCTGTAACTTTCTAAAGTAATGAAGTCTGTGATGAGTTTGGTTTCCTACCGTTTTCAGAATTTTACAAGATAAAGTTTTAAACACTTTACGATGATTGAATGTCGTTCTTTAGATTACTCTTTTAAATACCATTGCACTGTTTCAAATGAATTTGTTTTAATTAACTGAAATAAATACGAGATAGAGATAGGAAGATATCTGGATTATTATGCCACGGAGCACTCCTTATGCAGCATTTGATTGGTCCCTATACAGGAAGGATTATAACTGCCAATGGCAGCAATTTCATCCATGTGCATATGGCTTATATTCAAAGACTAAAATGAAAACATTTAATTTGTTTTATGAAAAATGGAGATCTGCTTGACATTGTTCATTTGTATACTTCACTCATGTTGATTGCTAACAAAACAACACACACACACACACACACACACACACACACACACACACACACACACACAAAACCCAACAAAAAACAAAACAAAAAACAAAAAAACAAAACAAAAATATAAAAAAAAAACAACCAAAAAAACAAACAAAAACAAAACAAAACAAAACAAAAAAACAAAACAAAAAAACCCAAAAAACATGAAAATGTGACAGCCAGACGAATGGTAAGTAATTAAAGCATTTCAATACACATATTTGTCAGTAAAATTCAAAATTTCAATGAATGTAACTATTCACTCATAATTTTGCTCTTTCAGATTCTCGATCCTTTTTTAAAATTATTTTGATGTAACGACAGTTAATCACAGGTTGTGACCTAATTACGAAGCCACTAGTATTGCTATAAAAGAATAGGTGTCAAAAGAAAGGTCTATAATTTTGAGCCAAAAATGGTATGGACAAAAAGTATTCTTAAGTGTAATCTTCAATTTGCATTAGCAAATTAAACATTAAAACCCCGTTTCTGTAATATTAAGAATTTGGGGTCCTCTAATTCAAAGGATACTTTATTGATCTGTTGGTTAGATGTGTATTCTTTATTGATCAGTGTTCTTTATAAACATAAACATTGACAATAAACTCTCTTATGTGGGTATACTATAAAAATGCTATTGTCCTTTCTGATTTTTTCGAAGACACCAGACAAAACAAACGTTCTTGACAGTACTATCCGCTGCAACAGATCCCCGAATGCCTCCTGAATTATCTAAATTTTAATGAAGTGGCCGTTTCGATGCGTACCAATATTAGTGACTCAACAAACAATATTCATTTATGAATTGGATTACTATTGTGTGTACAGGCACATGCGACCTCCATTGTCAGTGAGGTGTAAAACAATGTTACAAACAAAATGCACAAGGGTTGTTTTAAATAGCAAAATGTACAGAATTAGTAAAAATCCGTATTTCTAGGTCATCAGCCATAACCTATCCTATCACCTAATTTTTGCTTATTTGGAATGCTAACTCGGCCGTGAAGTGATATGAATATACAAAGTACGAACGCACGTGACAATTATGCCCTTCATTTTATTAACTATGACATCAGAAATGATGAAAATTGCAACAGAATGCTAGAATACATAAATATAAAGTAAGCTAACATGTTTTCCCAATAACCACTACTTAAACTGTCACTGGAGACTAAAGATGAAGAGGTAAGAGACGTAGGAATTAATCACATAAAGTTTAAACTTTAAAACGATTAAAACGGTTATTGATGTCAATTTCTCCCAATTTGTTTAAACAAACATGAACTGAAGAGGTTAGATGGGATTAATAAATAATTTCCCCACCGTTTTCCAAACGGTCACTGTTGTAACACATGTACTAAATATTTTTAACATAGATACATGTAAATTAACTTTTAAAAATTATATAATGTATGAACAAGATAGAATGTAAATCAATATTGCTTTCACAGGACATTGCTGATCTTAATACTTGTAACATCGGGAAATGCATTTTCATTCTTTGCTGAAAAAATCCCGAATGGAGAAAACATTCCCCATCCCTGTAAGCCAAACTACATGTGGAAGGGTATAGGACACAAAACTAAGGACGGAGGAGGGGCGAGAAATTCATTTGGGGAGGATTTCTACAAACAGGGAAAGGTGAGGCATTGAAACAGGTGATAAGTTTGTAACTATCTGCCTTCATTTCCGCATGAATTGATCGTAATATTCTTCAAAGAATTTTTATTTTATTTTACACTACATTATGTTTACAACGTTTCGCTAAGAATTTTTAACTCATTTGCCGGTGAAAGGCTGCAAATTTAAGCCTGTGCGCTTACGGCATTTGAGCAGGAAGGGGGTCTTTATCGTACCACACCTGCTGTGATGCCGGTGATGGATATGTATTACTTTACAATGCTCTTGACCTGATTGTGTCAATCTATTATAGAGGATACTTGTTACATGATATAAATAGTGACGGGGGAGGGGGGAGCAGAGGCAGCATGGTATCTTACTATAAGTTCAGACTTGTAGCATTGTTTTCTAAAGGAGGGAATCACATTTGTCTGCAAAAATCCTTGGCAAGTACAAAAAAGCAAAACTTTAAATTACCCCCCCCCCGAAAAAAATTATAAAAATGAAAGAAAGAATCACACAACATGCAATTGGTACTTCAGCCCAAATCTCAAAATTCTTAATCGGGCAGGGGCAAACGTTCATCCTTCACTGCACAGGTTCAATTCATCGAATCACGTTTACTTTTAAACTACAATTCACTACTACTATCAAAAAGTGGTGGTGGGGGTCAACATCCATTGAATCCAACTTTGCATGTGCAAAATAATTGGAAAAGTGTGTGGTCAAAAGGATGGAACTGCCGCACCCCCTGTTGCTATGTGTCTGATACACATTTGACTGTACACCTCTTACTGTCTGTACAGGTATGGAGCGAGTCCCTCTGCAGAATGGATTCGGATGGCGATGGTAAAACTAATGGACAGGAACTGGGTGACCCCAACTGTTTATGGAAGGAAGGAGCAATCCCGGAATTTGTTACAGGAATATCACATCCCGGTAACTTAATCATAATAAATGTAGTGATGCTTAAAAAGTTCTATACCTGAAGATAACGGAGTATTTATAATTTCAAATTTGAATAAAAATTTTCATTGTAATCATTTCCTATATATCCTAGAAAGATGTTCGCTATTCGTTGTTACAGAGTGGATTCGGAGATCAATATCTTTATGGATATGTTAAGACATTCTGGTATTTTTTTTATAGCTTGAAGTATTTATATAGATTTTTAAGGTACCTCACAGCAAATATGTCATGATCATTTACGTACCGAGTTTGAACGAACAGCGCTTATCGTTATGTATATAGGTGTATGTGAGCCCATGAACAGCACAGCTTGCTTTGGAAAGAATACATGGGTAGATTGTTCGTCAGAGACTTTTCAGTGTGAAGCTTTAAACAAAGATCCAGGTATGTTGTGAACTCAGTGATGCGACTTTTATACTTTAGGATTCGTGTTCACAAGAAATATATCTTGCGTTAGTTGCAATTGTATACTTAACAACTATGCCAATATCAAATCATAAATTCATGAATAATAAATGTGAAAATTGAAATTATTTTGTTTTAGATAAGGTTTTTGTTCGATTTATTATACGCAGAGTGTTCAAAATTTCCCATATTCTTTATTCGCTATTACGTCCGCAAATTTTGAAAGAAAGAAAAAAAAATAACAACAGTAAAGCAAAATGTCATTCTCATTTGTAACCTGCAGATGTGAGGAACATGACACTAAAATTTCCTGAAACAGTTGTACCTGCGGACGAAACTAGTTACTACTGCATGGCATTTGAATTTCCTCAAGATGGTGACTATCACATGATCGCCACACAGCCAATCATTGACAACGTACACGTCATGCATCATATCCTTCTGTTTGGATGCACACAAAAACGTAAGGCTAGCTATAGTTGACAGATGGGTGTGTTATTTTTGTACCACATCAATCAATGAAATGAAATATACAATTTTATATATAAATCTCTTGTATTTGTAGTGGTTCAATGTAGCTTACGTATCAGCATGCAATGTAATCCATTTCTCTTTTATTATGTATAGCATCAATGTCATTGAACAAGCCTGAGTCGTGTGGAATGGGCTCTGGGAACTGTTTTGATACCATTGGTGGATGGACAGTTGGCGCATCGGGAGAATGCTTTCACAATAACATAGGATTCCTACTGGGCCGACACGGATATAAATACGGTTTCCTCCAGGTATGGGATAGGGATGGCACTAACACTGTCTGCAGTCTTATTTTCACGGCAGTTTTACTTTCGCTATTTTCACTAAAACCAAATTCGTGTAGTAACAATACATCTTATTTATCGATGAGTAAAATACTTATGTACATTTAGATTGAGCATAAAACCCCGTGGTTTAGCATTTGAAATTGATTTAAACAAAAAAAGTTGATAAAATCAATCATGAATTTAAAGGTAAATACAGCAACAGAAATTCTTAACGTTCGAAATCATTTATCTTCTTTTAGAAGACACTGACTTCTTCAGTACATATCAAAGTTTTGATTACTTATAATTTACTGAAACGTTACAGTTTCATTGGAACAACCCTCAGAAGAGATCGGATTACTCTGATGGTTCTGGGTTGATGATACACTATACTCCAAACAAACGCATTGCTGATGCTGGGCTTTTAATAATAGGACAGAACTACATCGAGATTCCTCCGCGTAGAAAGGAAGTGATTGTCAGTGGACAGTGTGATAGTCTAGCTGTGAATGGGACCGTTTACATCACTAGAGCCATCAATCATATGCATTATCTTGGTAAGTGTCAAAGATACATTAATATCGTCCATGTCAAACTGGTTTTATCTGGAAATATGTTTGCTTGGAATCTTGTTTACTATGCCATTGACTTGCAGTGATGACGTAACATGACGAAATCCTATTAAATGTCTAAAATACTCAAATAACCGATTTCTGTATACATATATAGTATTCTTCTGATATAATATTAAGAGCCTTCTCTACAGTGTGATACATTATATAATGCGTTAAATTGCACTTGCACATAGCATAGACATAGATATATCAATGCTATTTTTCCAACAGGTAAAAAGATGAAGATAGAGCAGTTTCGAGGGGGAAAGAAGATAAGATACTTAACAAATGAAGACGATTATAAGTATGACTCGCCTAAATTTATTGAGTAAGTCATGGATTCTCTCTCTCTCTCTCTCTCTCTCTCTCTCTCTCTCTCTGTGTGTGTGTGTGTGTGTGTGTATGTTGTATTATCAGCTCTGGTGAATATACATTTTCCTTAATATAATAGACAACTAAACATAGGCTTTCACTTTTTATAGGTCTGTTAGCATCAAATTACTTAGAATAGTTGTACATTTTAACGAAACCAATCTTTAATCTGATTGCAGTTACACTACCCCAATACAATTCAAAGTCGGCGACACTTTCAAAACAACTTGCACTTTCCAGTCCACCGGGAAAACTAAAACAGTGTTCTATGGTGATGGAACAAATGACGAGATGTGTCTTGGATTCCTGACATACTATCCAAAGCAAAATATGGAAACGTCATTCTGTGTTCCTTTCAAAAAACTTAATCAGATATCCTTATCTACTTCAGAGGTATACGAAGGGTGTCGACATTGGGATTTTCTTTTGTCATCATCAGAAGAAATGAGAAATATAAAATTTCAAGTTATAGATAACTGTCAACCATTACGAGGTTGTCTGTCCGAGTGTCTGACCGTACTGAAGAAGATAAAGGGACATGCGTGCATGAATGACGACATTGGTCTTTGGATAAAAGATTATGCTTTATATAGTCGAGATCAGAGAGTTAATAGGACTGAAATGACGCAGTTTTACTTGGCGGTGTCTTCCTGTGATCGGGAGTTGGAACAGTACGAACACAGTTACTCCTCAGACGGCGACTCTCTATCGAGGCCAACCATTTATCTTGTTCTGTATATGTTTTTGAACTATTTGAGCTTTGATAAATAAAGTTAATTTCATACGCTTAATCCTACATAATATTATACTTTGTACATTTCTTATTTGAATTTTTTATATATAATATATATGTATATACAGTTGTTTAATAAGCATTACTTAAAATAAATGATTCAAAAACGCTCTTGTCTCTTGCATGTGCCATAATATCAACAAAATATGTAATTTATATTTATGATATTACACAATGTATTATATTTGCCTAGATGGTCGAGCGGACTAGGACACAAGTCAAACGCTTCTAGATTTGGTTCCGCAGGTTGTGAGTGGAATCACAGACAGAATCGGATGTGCGTATCCATACATATATGCTATATCTACGTAATATGAAGATGGTGCTACTGTTAGTGTAAGCGCAGCTGCATGTAAATTAGAGCATTCAGAAAACTCCTCTAGGAAAGTGGGATCTACCCCATGCACTTGAGGGTATGGACTAGCACATTAATAGAATTTACATCTGGAAATGCGGACAACTAGGGAATCTATTTTCTATGAGATGAGATGTGGGTGGATTCGGACCTTCCATCCATATGTATGCGTCCCTGACATTGAATTTTCCAATGGAATTAAAATATCTGATTTAAAAGAAAACGGGAAAAATTTGTACTGTATTAAAAATAATAAAAATTACAAAATTCATTATTTAATAACATTAAAATATATTTTCTACTAAACAATTTATGGTAAGTATAACATTTGGATTTTTGTTTACATATTGTTCTCATGCTTCGTTTGATGGATCTTATCTGATTACAGCTTCTTATCATTGGATTGTATAGACCTTGTAAAAATCATCTGTCGTCTATTCTATCAGTTCTATTGGAATTGGCCTTGGCTCCACACCGCATTTTCCTTCGTCATCTCGTTCCACACAATTCTACTAGTTAATTTATAGTCACAAAAACAGCCCGACATCTTTCCTAGCGAGATAGTGAGCAAGTGGCGAAAGGTTGTATCATAACAAAAATTGCATGTAAAAATAATGAAAGTATATGCTAGTTTAGATGTCATATGTTTGACTGATCATTGAGGAAAACATGTTTATGACATCTTTAGTGCAGGATATACATAAAAAAGTAATTCTTGAAATTGACCGGTGGTCAGGTGATCGTATATAATATAGCCTAATAAGGTCAGGACATGGTGGTACGGTGTCCAGGGGTATAAATGGGAGATATGGAGGCAGAATTTTCCAGTAGGCAGCTGGATATCTGTCTTTCGCCTCTCATTTATACAGGTAAGGTCAGTTCTACACACTTCCGCAGGCTATTTTTTCCTCGGTGTATAACTACATACATATAAATCGGGGTGGGAGGGTTCAAGTATCATTACTTTATTTTCAGATAATTTGTGTAATTAGTGTAAGTTTTAAAAATTGTTTGAAAAATAATAAATTATTTATATTTATAATTATATTGGTAACTGGAATGTATTTACCAAACTTGTGAGCAGTCAGGTAGAAATCTATCTATACAGGTGAGGTTAAAGGCTACTGCCCTAGCCCCCAATTGTAGGATGTGGACATTTCCAGAAATCAGAAGTTGTCGAAGGTAGAAATTTCCAAAAACCTGAGATGTCAGTCTGGCAAACCTAGACGTACATTGTATCTGAACTTTTATCGCTTATTGTTCTACTGTCTCAATACAGAACCGGTCCTTTCATATGAGAACGCAAAAACCGAGACCCCGCTCCCAGCTGGTGTGACTAAAGGATAAAGAGCCCTTCCTGCTCAAAGGCCGTAAGCGTCGAGCAAAGGCCTAAATTTTGCAGCCCTTCACAGGCAATGGTGATGTCTCATATGAGTGAAAAATACTCAAGCGGAACGTTAAACAATAAGCAACCAACATTACACAGGTTTCCTGACACTTTTTTCACACGTCAATAGTTCTGCTGCACGAGATTCGAAAGCGGCGATATGAATGAATGGTTACTTGGGGATTCCGAGTATCCTCTCAGAACGCGACTTTTGACCCTGATGAACTAATCAACGTCGAGATCAGAGGAACGACGTTCCAGGGGCCTTGGTGTGTTAAAATCACATATTAAGATAACCTTTATGTTTATGTACTATACATAGAGTATAATATGTAGTTCGGTGCGTTGAACTGTTCATATCAATATAAAAAGTACAAAGTAATATCCTTAAGATGGTTGACAAATGTGGGGAAATATGACGAACTTTTCTTCATAGGTCTTTATAAACCAGGTGGAGCTCTTGACTACAAACCAAAAGACTGCTGCAAGATTGTTCATGTCGCCTTCCTCATAAAACGTGGTATTAGTATTGTGTGTAAATGTGCGTGTAACTGTTCCTAATATTTCTCGTTGCTAGTTGTCCATTTCATTTATTTCCTCCTTAACCTGCTTTGGTCGTCGTCAGTGCTCTGCAAGTTTGACTGCATTTCTGCTGTTCTAATCTCCTATTTTACTGGTTGTGGTTGACTAGTGGTTATGACTTTGCTTTGCAACTTGAAGGTAACGGGTTGGATTTTCCATCCCAACACCCGCGTCAAACATAAGCCAATTTCAGAGGTAGTGGTTGCCCCTTCACCAAGCGCACATCATTGCGAGAGTCGCGGTTTTACGAATATATGGAATACTTGAATCTCAATTAATATCCTTGTCTTCATCTCTAACTTGGGTAGTACCCCATCGAAGACTTAGACATATGTGTCTTACGTCCAGAGTATTGTACTGGCTTTTGTTAATTGCTGATAGATTATTTCTTTATAAGTGATTGTTATTTGTACGCCAAAGTGCCACTTAATTATATCAGATAACAATTACACTCTAGAAATCACATGAATGACAATGTTGCCCGACAATATTGGACACATTCCCGATGCCAATCTACATAATGTCAAAACACAGTTAGAAAGTTTTATTCTTGTAGTCTTCAGTACAGGCTTAACATTGTGAACGAGAAAACAACATGGATATTCAATATTATTCTAACTAAACAGGAAATCAGTATATAGAACAAGCACCTGTACATGTACTAGAGGCCGGATTAGTTTTTACTCACCCTCTTTGACACCCATCGATCTTTATACATAATCATAATTTTCCTTTCTTTCATTCGAAGTTTTCTTTTAAATTTACATTTTTGACAAAGATTAATCAGATCCAAAGAAGCAATTGTTGTCAGAACTAAAGCTATGGCTACAGCTCCTACATATCCAAGAGACTGCGCTGATAGTCTGTCGTCACTTGCACATGATTTACTCCTAACTCTTGAAGATAACAAAGAATTGTTAACTTTCAGTTCTGTGATAAGTTCCTGAATTTTACGGTATGAAGATACTTGTTTAAAATCATTTACAGTGTGACTTAAGTTCTTGCAAATGCAGATACAGATATCTTTTGACGTGACATTGGTCCATTTATGATGACCCAAAATAGAATAAGTGGTTCGAAATTTATCCGAAGTTTCGGTGAACTGTGTCCAAATGTTTGATAAAGTAGTGCGAAATGCTTTATTGCTGACCCATGATCTACTTTTCGTATTGGTTGTAAGAGACCCTTTGCTTTGCTGTGTTGAAACATCAAATGTTTCTAGAGTTGTTGAGTGGCTGCTCGAGATGGACGTTGTCACTGAAAGGGGTGTTACACCGACAGGGTTTGTTATACCAACAGGAGATGTTTTACCAGAAGGGGATGTTATATTAACTAGGGACGTTATACCAATGGGGGATGTTTTACCAGAAGGGGATGTTACACCAACAGGGGATGTTTTACCAGAAGGGGATGTTACATCAGAAGGGGATGTTATACCAACGGGAGAGGTTTTACTTGAAGGGGATGTTATACCAACAGGCGATGTTTTATCAGAAGGGGATGTTTTATCAGAAGGGGATGTTATATCAGAAGGGGATGTTATACCAACGGGAGAGGTTTTATCAGAAGGGGATATTACACCTACAGGGTGTGTTTTACCAGGAGGGGATGTTATATCAGAAGGGGATGTTACACCAACAGGGAATGTTTTACCAGGAGGGGATGTTATATTAGAAGGGGAGGTTGCATCATACGTTGTTTTTGTTGGTAGAACTGGTATCGCGGAGAGCATTTTTGTTCTTATAGCAGTATTTCCAGAGCCATTATAAAAAGTATTGGCAAAAACGACGCACACCTCGTAATCCGCCTGAAGCGTCCAATTCATTTCTTTTTCCAGATGTATTTCCAGAAAGTGGCGGTCAATGATATAGCTTTTGTCGTTAACTTTGACAAACTGTCTCTTTGATACCACAGCATTGACTTTTAAGGTACAGTTGTTAACAATGGGGGTATTAAACACTGGACATGATATCTGAAAATACTTTCCGCAGTTTTTTCTCGGAAGGACCTGAAACATTGAAGAATCTTTACAAAATACCGCAAGCTTATACTGAGAGTCCACTGCTGTTTGATATAACGGAAGTTTGCTTTCTATTTGGATAAACTGTCTACTCTGCAAGTTATAAATCGAATCTGTGATACGCTTACCACTTCCACTGATGGCAAATTTCTGTTGCAAACTTACAGGTATTCTTACGTTCACGATCACTTGCTGTGAGGAAGCGGATGAAATCCGACAAACGTATTTGTAGCTGATTTCACTGGAAGAAACCAGAATGTATTCGTAACCTAATTCCACAGACGGTACAATGTTATAATAATAAATGTGCTTTAATTCTTGAACTACCATGGCAACTTCTGCTGGGTTCGGCACCGATACTGTAACGATTCCGGACTGATTTGTAAGATCCATATTGAATGTGCCATATTTTGTCACAACATTCTGAGTTTCGTTGAAAATAGTACATGTAGTGAACGTTGTATTGGTCGTCTTCACATCGAGCTTTGTGAAGAAGGTACTCTCCATGGGATGGTATGCTAATGGGAAAAGGATAATGGGATAATCCTCCGAGATTGCAGACCCTTTAAAACGTTCAATCAAAAATGTATATTAAAATGTAAATACAAATATTATTATCAATGATTATTTATTATATTACACACACACACACACACACACACACACACACACACAAAGCTGAGAGGTGGTGAAATTTAACTTAGATACCCTTCCACCCATTTAACTTTATTGTTGTAGTGAAAGTGTTCTGTATTAGTAAAACATTTGTGTGAGAATCAGTATTCTGCTGTCGTTGTCAATGTCTATTTTAGCGTCATGGCCATGTATCGTCTGGATTCAAAATTTCATGGGAACTATGCGCCATTGATTGTAACATAACGTTTAAGATGTATTAGAAGTATTCGTGAATTACTTATGGCAGAACTTTGCATATAGAATGTCATCTCCATTGGGAACTGTTATTTTTCAGGCCCATGGGTCAAGGTTGTTTTTCTTATGCTTGGAATTGTGTGTGTATATGCTGCCATATCGAGTGAAAGAAAGGCGCATGTTTTATGAATTGTTGAATATTGTGATTGAATAAATGACCATGACAAGCACGCCAAACAATAATTTGTTAGTTCTATATTATCAATAATCAAGGTACGTAAGGCATGACTGAAATGGATATTGTGATCGATATATATATATATATATATATATATATATATATATATATATAATACACAAAAATGGTCACGTTTAATTGGATATCTACTTCCGACCCTACCCGCGGAAAATCTCCTAGCAGCATGCGACCGGCGCACTAGACCACTCGACCATCTCGTCAAGAAATTGTCACATGCTACTCGGTCATTAACACTAGAAATGGGATACAGTTATTCAATGTACATTTAAGAGGATCATATATGATTCACATTGCATTCGATTTTATTTTCATACGAAGCAGGAGCCTACGTGGAGGAGTGGTTTGAGAATCGCGTTCAAAATATCAATGCCTCTCACGGGTTCGATTCTCGCTCACGCCAATATATGTAAGCTAGTTTGCCAGTTTAATTTCGGAAGGTCGGTGGTCTCTTCCCGGGTACATTGTATCTGTGTTCTCTCCTCCACCAATAAAATTTGGACGCCACCAGATAACTGAAAAATTGTTGAGTGTGGCGGAAACCACCAATCAATCAATTGATATAGAGCACCGAAGTGGTGATGAACTCTTAAATAAACAGAACTAACCTAATGAAGAAATATTTGATATCAAGCACAGAAAATTTCACTTTTATTTGGATACCCACTTCCACCCCTACCCGGGGTTGAGCCCACAATCTGCGGAACCAAATTTCCTAGCAGCATGCGAACCAGGGCGGTCTCGGAACCAAATCTCCTAGCAGCATGCGAACCAGAGCGGTCTAAGTATGCTACATCTGTGATATAAGGCACATTTATTTTCTACAATAAATTTATTTATCATTGTCCTCTATGTACATCTACAGCATTATCAAAATTCTGTAGAAAAACTTGCATGTGGACTTTTTATAAGTTGTTTAAATTATCATAACCAATATGGAAATAAACACAAGCGGTTTGTATGTGTTCACCTAGTACTATTGGATCTGTGACAACTCAAATTAACCTCTACCAAGGTCAGTGGGTCATCCAGTGACTACTCTCACTCTGGCACTTTTAAAATTCAGGGCAGCGAGGTGAATAAACTGATAGCTTGTTATATACTTTCAACAAGCAATCTCTTGTATAAATGCATTAGTGCCCAATTACATTTTACTGCAGATATGCGATGTCCATACATTTACGATGTATGCATCATTTTTGTTCGATGTCAAGATGTATAGAAGTAACCAGTAGCTAATTCATTCTACCCAGAACAGATCGAAAATATCTGTATGTCCAACTACATGTAAAAAATTGCATAACCAAACTTACATGTATTATCCAATGCTAACATTATGGGCAATTAAGGTTCATAGCATAGTTAGTAGAGTAAATATTACAATGTTCCTTCTTACTCTCATGTATAATACTCTAACCAATCACATCCATAGTTTGAAAACTGACACATACGCAGCATCCTTGCAAGACCGACATGTTGCTACCACACTAAACCTCGTGAAAGGCAGGGTTACTTGGGTATTACCCGATGTCGCCCAATCTACGTGAAAAAATGGCTGTACAAGATAACAACATTTCTCGTTTACAAATTGCTATGTACAAAAAGATTTCCGGTTGCCAAAAATGTTTCTGTGGCTACGTACTTTCGCATAGATTATACCTCATTTACAATGACCAGCATCGAAGAAAAGACAGTTTAGTATATAAAAGCAAAAGCACAGATCAGTTGTTGCTACGTTCACCACCTGAAATATCGTACCCGATCTTAAATTACACCCGATTGTATCTGAAATATATTCTATGTCCTAGTCTGATCACATATATCAGTAAATGTATCGTCAAATGTTGATGGGGCTTCCTTTAGAGCGAGCGCAGCCACGTGTACCTTTGAGCAGATCCAGAAATTGTCACCCATGGAAGTGGGTTATACCCCATGTATTTGTAGGGATCCATTTCAAACTATGGATTAATATGTAGTATTTTAAAGGTGGGAGTGCATACAAATAGGCAAATATATTTATTTTCTACAATGTACCTACCAGTAGGTGGTAAGTTTGGAACATATATCCCTCCATTTATACATACCTTTCATTGCCTCTACCAGTGGAATGAAAATATTTTATTTAAAAATATAAACGGGAAATATATGTAATCTACTGGCATTTGCACTATAGGATAAATAAAAATCATAAAAACTCTCTATTTCGTGGCAAGGCGGTGATTATCCTGAAAATTTATATAATAATCTCCATAAAGAATTGATGCATTGTAATTTAACATGCAATAATTATTTCACCACTCACAGAATAGTAAATAAATTTCTACTTTTTTCATTCTTTTAATACGTGTAATTATTTTTATTTACATTCAAATCATTCACAAGCCTAGAATTAATCAAGTTGATCACGATCATTTGACGTCAAATGTTTTCAAGGACATAAATCATAATATAAGTGCGTGCATGCTAAAGTTACCCTTTATCTACTAATTTTGATCTGCCACTGCTTCAGTTGTGTAGTGACATCCAAATGTAAACTTGGCGTCAAGCATCTTTCGCCTTGCTGGATATTACAGTTCGTTATACAGTGTGTACGGGACCACAAGACTCAGTCGTAGAGCATTCGTTTCGTAACCGGGAGGTCGTGAGTCCAAGCCCCGGTCTTACATGGCAGCATCAAACTTAAGATATAAGCAAATGTAATGATTGCTCCTCTCCCAATCGCTCAGCATTTAAAAGTGAGAATCATGGGTTTTTCGCGATCGGATATCACTTAAAACGAAGGTCTCGTGTCGCGACAGGCGTTGGCATGTTAAAGAACCCTCACTACTACGGACCTGAGCGCTAAATAGGTCTACATTTGTGGTATTTCACCTATAACTGGTTACCCTCACCCCACCCCACCTATGATAAACAAAATGTGATTTGAGTTTGATCCCTCCCATCCCCATGACACTTTTCGCTGAATAAAATGTGATTTGAGCGGATAAGCAATTGATATAAAATATTTTTGTAACTACTATTTAGTGTGCTTTTTGTATGTCCTTTATTCATTATAGGCCGTGCGAGAGCGCGGTCTGTCCTGATATGGGTTTCAAAATGTACATGCGTTTCTGCGGATTAATGTACATATATTTTTAATGATTTCTTCCAAAAATTATTGTAATGTAAATATTTAATTGGGGATTAAAGTTATTGTTAATTTTAGGCTTTGATTTGTATAATCTCTTCAGAGATGAATTAAGCGTATATAAAATAAAATAAAAAATGAAGATTATATAGTTGTCAAGTACTGCGTTTGTGTCGGGTTTCATTTTAGTTCATATCTATCAATGTTCGCTCATAAAATATAAAAGGGTTACAGGTTTTGGGATTCCATGCTATTTTTGCGAATTCACACAACTAGTAATGTATTTAAATGGTGAAAAGGAGAGTCGAGTCTAGACAAGTAAAAATGCCTTGTAAAGACGTTTACCTTCTCCGTAAAATTGTCTCTACTAACTAATTTTGCTGACTAATGTAAGTATGACTTCACAATTAATTCTTTATCCTGTAGGGATGCACAAAATGCATATCATCAGTATGGTCCGATCTGATAAAAAAATAATTGTAAAAATAAGAATAACTTCTTCATATCTTCTGCGGCCTGATATCTTTCACGCTTGCATCAAGTTGCTTTCTTGTTTAATAGTTGTAATGGATAAAAGTTATCACATCATATCATTTTCTGCAATCTCAAAACGAACAAAACTATTTTAGCGCTTTTGCATAAATGTAACCCATAACACATTGTCATGTTGGAAACTAGTCGAAGCATAATATGTCGGTTAGCAAAAACAGTTCATTTGAAATATAATCGCATCCATTTATCAACGAAATTATCACGGATGTTTACGAAGGTGTCATTTTTTTATGCATCAATTTTCTTCCCACATTCATATCGGCATGATGAAATATATATAAAACATTGCACCGCACGTTTCCAGCTCAGTAGTCACTATCCGCCAGTTCCACTATTTTGTTAACACGTGATTTGTATTGCAGGGATAAAATATATATCGGTATTTTAGTTTGAAACATAAGACATTCAAACAATATTTTAATGGCCATTGAAGAATGGAATGGTGAAGTTGGTCAAATCAAGTCCATATCCCTTTGATCGAATTAACCGATGCACAAGAGGCTTGTTCATTTGGATTGGACTGGTAGCAGGGAACAGTTTCGCACTGTAGGCCTGGTTCATTGAATTCGACAGGAAGTAGGGGACAGTTTCGCACTAGAAGACCGATCAACTTTCTTAAAAAATGGAAATACGTCATCATTGAGGTGATGTTATATGTGCAAAAATATATAAAATAATTTAGGATACAATGTACATGTTTGTTTCCCCGTGGGGATCCGGGTTGTTAGAAAAGATCCTCAGTAGCTCTTGCTTGTCTAAGAGGCGATTAAATGGGGCGATCCTTCAGATGAGACCACATATACCGAGGCCCCGTGTCACAACAGGTGTGGCACGATAAAGATCCCTCCCTGCTCAAAGACCATAAGCGCCGATCATAGGCCTAAATTTTGCAGCCCTTCACTGGCAATGGTGACGTCTCCATATGAGTGAAACAATATATAATCAATCAATCAATGTACATGTCAAGTGTAGCTGAATGCTTAGTAAAAAAAAAAAACTTGATATGCAACATCAAGTAAGTATCACCATAATCCCTATTATATAGATGGGTGCAAATACGAAACTAAGACATGTGGTCATCTGCTGAAAATCTACATGGTCGTCCCGTGGGGATCCGGGTTAGAATAGGTCCAGAGTACCCCTTGCTTGTCGTAAGAGGCGATTAAATGGGGCGGTCCTTTGGGATGAAACTGCAAAACTCGAGGCCCCCATGTCACATCAGGTGTAAAGCAGTAAAGATATCCCTTCATGCTCAAAGGCCGTAAGCGCAGGGCATAGGCCTACATTTTACAGCCCTTCAGAGGAAATGGTGACGTGTCCATATGATTGAAACATTCTGTTAAACAGTATACAATCAACCAGCCTACATGATCAAGAAAAAGATCTGTAGCTAAAAGGGAAGGTGGATGGTCACAGATGAAAGGTAGATTATTAGTAAGGGCAGACAGAGTTCTTAATTGTGCACAATGTCTAAATCCCATTGCACGGTACTCTAATTGGGTTTGGGTGGTGCGGATTTAGCCCAAATGAGATAAAATCCTTTTCAGAGCACGTTTTGAGCACCGGTATGTATGGATTACATATAATTTAGGGTCATAATTTATTAACTACACCGATATGAAATACTATTGATATGAAAGGGAAATGTGATTTCAGTTTCAGTAGCCTGTCATAACTTGACTTCGATGAATAACCCCTACCTACACGTTTCAGAACTAAAATAACTAAATAAATAATAAAAATAAATAGAATAGAATAAAATCTGTCTCCTGCCACCACATCGTTAACAAATTTGGTTAGACGTAGTAGATGCAATGTGTTACAACTGTATGAAATAAACTTCCCGCAGTGACTGCTTGGTGTTGTGCTGCTAATTCACGTGTTCCTCGACATAGAACAGCAAAAATATCTTTTCGATTGGATTAGAACATGGAGTACAGGGGAGAAGCTTCTATGTTTCATTCTTGTCTATTTTGAAAAGTAAACTTTGTGATAATTTGAATTTCATCCATGTGCATATGGCTTATATTCAAAGGCTAAAATGAAAACATTTAATTTGTTTTATGAAAAATGGAGATCTGCTTGACATTGTTCATTTGTATACTTCACTCATGTTGATTGCTAACAAAACAACACACACACACACACACACACACACACACACACACAAAACCCAACAAAAAACAAAACAAAAAACCAAAAAAACCAAAAAACAAAACAAAAATATATAAAAAAAAACAACAAAAAAACCAAAACAAAACAAAACAAAAAAACCCAAAAAAAAACCAAAACATGAAAATGTGACAGCCAGACCAATGGTAAGTAATTAAAGCATTTCAATACACATATTTGTCAGTAAAATTCAAAATTTCAATGAATGTAACTATTCACTCATAATTTTGCTCTTTCAGATTCTCGATCCTTTTTTAAAATTATTTTGATGTAACGACAGTTAATCACAGGTTGTGACCTAATTACGAAGCCACTAGTATTGCTATAAAAGAATAGGTGTCAAAAGAAAGGTCTATAATTTTGAGCCAAAAATGGTATGGACAAAAAGTATTCTTAAGTGTAATCTTCAATTTGCATTAGCAAATTAAACATTAAAACCCCGTTTCTGTAATATTAAGAATTTGGGGTCCTCTAATTCAAAGGATACTTTATTGATCTGTTGGTTAGATGTGTATTCTTTATTGATCAGTGTTCTTTATAAACATAAACATTGACAATAAACTCTCTTATGTGGGTATACTATAAAAATGCTATTGTCCTTTCTGATTTTTTCGAAGACACCAGACAAAACAAACGTTCTTGACAGTACTATCCGCTGCAACAGATCCCCGAATGCCTCCTGAATTATCTAAATTTTAATGAAGTGGCCGTTTCGATGCGTACCAATATTAGTGACTCAACAGACAATATTCATTTATGAATTGGATTACTATTGTGTGTACAGGCACATGCGACCTCCATTGTCAGTGAGGTGTAAAACAATGTTACAAACAAAATGCACAAGGGTTGTTTTAAATAGCAAAATGTACAGAATTAGTAAAATCCGTATTTCTAGGTCATCAGCCATAACCTATCCTATCACCTAATTTTTGCTTATTTGGAATGCTAACTCGGCCGTGAAGTGTTATGAATATACAAAGTACGAACGCACGTGAGAATTATGCCCTTCATTTTATTAACTATGACATCAGAAATGATGAAAATTGCAACAGAATGCTAGAATACATAAATATAAAGTAAGCTAACATGTTTTCCCAATAACCACTACTTAAACTGTCACTGGAGACTAAAGATGAAGAGGTAAGAGACGTAGGAATTAATCACATAAAGTTTAAACTTTAAAACGATTAAAACGGTTATTGATGTCAATTTCTCCCAATTTGTTTAAACAAACATGAACTGAAGAGGTTAGATGGGATTAATAAATAATTTCCCCACCGTTTTCCAAACGGTCACTGTTGTAACACATGTACTAAATATTTTTAACATAGATACATGTAAATTAACTTTTAAAAATTATATAATGTATGAACAAGATAGAATGTAAATCAATATTGCTTTCACAGGACATTGCTGATCTTAATACTTGTAACATCGGGAAATGCATTTTCATTCTTTGCTGAAAAAATCCCGAATGGAGAAAACATTCCCCATCCCTGTAAGCCAAACTACATGTGGAAGGGTATAGGACACAAAACTAAGGACGGAGGAGGGGCGAGAAATTCATTTGGGGAGGATTTCTACAAACAGGGAAAGGTGAGGC
Organism: Ostrea denselamellosa; assembly: GCA_024699665.1. NCBI lineage: Eukaryota > Metazoa > Mollusca > Bivalvia > Ostreida > Ostreidae > Ostrea > Ostrea denselamellosa. The sequence continues at coordinate 4,143,122 of JAMZEH010000010.1, read as the reverse complement.
ATTGAAACAGGTGATAAGTTTGTAACTATCTGCCTTCATTTCCGCATGAATTGATCGTAATATTCTTCAAAGAATTTTTATTTTATTTTACACTACATTATGTGTACAACGTTTCGCTAAGAATTTTTAACTCATTTGCCGGTGAAAGGCTGCAAATTTAGGCCTGTGCGCTTACGGCATTTGAGCAGGAAGGGGGTCTTTATCGTACCACACCTGCTGTGATGCCGGTGATGGATATGTATTACTTTACAATGCTCTCGACCTGATTGTGTCAACCTATTATAGAGGATACTTGTTACATGATATAAATAGTGACGGGGGAGGGGGGAGCAGAGGCAGCATGGTATCTTACTATAAGTTCAGACTTGTAGCATTGTTTTCTAAAGGGGGGAATCACATTTGCCTGCAAAAATTCTTGGCAAGTACAAAAAAGCAAAACTTTAAATTACCCCCCTCCCCCGAAAAAAATTATAAAAATAAAAGAAAGAACCACACAACATGCAATTGGTACTTCAGCCCAAATCTCAAAATTCTTAATCGGGCAGGGGCAAACGTTCATCCTTCACTACACAGGTTCAATTCATCGAATCACGTTTACTTTTAAACTACAATTCACTACTACTATCAAAAAGTGGTGGTGGGGGTCAACATCCATTGAATCCAACTTTGCATGTGCAAAATAATTGGAAAAGTGTGTGGTCAAAAGGATGGAACTGCCGCACCCCTGTTGCTATGTGTCTGATACACATTTGACTGTACACCTCTTACTGTCTGTACAGGTATGGAGCGAGTCCCTCTGCAGAATGGATTCGGATGGCGATGGTAAAACTAATGGACAGGAACTGGGTGACCCCAACTGTTTATGGAAGGAAGGAGCAATCCCGGAATTTGTTACAGGAATATCACATCCCGGTAACTTAATCATAATAAATGTAGTGATGCTTAAAAAGTTCTATACCTGAAGATAACGGAGTATTTATAATTTCAAATTTGAATAAAAATTTTCATTGTAATCATTTCCTATATATCCTAGAAAGATGTTCGCTATTCGTTGTTACAGAGTGGATTCGGAGATCAATATCTTTATGGATATATTAAGACATTCTGGTATTTTTTTTTTATAGCTTGAAGTATTTATATAGATTTTTAAGGTACCTCACAGCAAATATGTCATGATCATTTACGTATCGAGTTTGAACGAACAGCACTTATCGTTATGTATATAGGTGTATGTGAGCCCATGAACAGCACAGCTTGCTTTGGAAAGAATACATGGGTAGATTGTTCGTCAGAGACTTTTCAGTGTGAAGCTTTAAACAAAGATCCAGGTATGTTGTGAACTCAGTGATGCGACTTTTATACTTTAGGATTCGTGTTCACAAGAAATATATCTTGCGTTAGTTGCAATTGTATACTTAACAACTATGCCAATATCAAATCATAAATTCATGAATAATAAATGTGAAAATTGAAATTATTTTGTTTTAGATAAGGTTTTTGTTCGATTTATTATACGCAGAGTGTTCAAAATTTCCCATATTCTTTATTCGCTATTACGTCCGCAAATTTTGAAAGAAAGAAAAAAAAATAACAACAGTAAAGCAAAATGTCATTCTCATTTGTAACCTGCAGATGTGAGGAACATGACACTAAAATTTCCTGAAACAGTTGTACCTGCGGACGAAACTAGTTACTACTGCATGGCATTTGAATTTCCTCAAGATGGTGACTATCACATGATCGCCACACAGCCAATCATTGACAACGTACACGTCATGCATCATATCCTTCTGTTTGGATGCACACAAAAACGTAAGGCTAGCTATAGTTGACAGATGGATATGTTATTTTTGTACCACATCAATCAATGAAATGAAATATACAATTTTATATATAAATCTCTTGTAGTTGTAGTGGTTCAATGTAGCTTACGTATCAGCATGCAATGTAATCCATTTCTCTTTTATTATGTATAGCATCAATGTCATTGAACAAGCCTGAGTCGTGTGGAATGGGCTCTGGGAACTGTTTTGATACCATTGGTGGATGGACAGTTGGCGCATCGGGAGAATGCTTTCACAATAACATAGGATTCCTACTGGGCCGACACGGATATAAATACGGTTTCCTCCAGGTATGGGATAGGGATGGCACTAACACTCTCTGCAGTCTTATTTTCACGGCAGTTTTACTTTCGCTATTTTCACTAAAACCAAATTCGTGTAGTAACAATACATCTTATTTATCGATGAGTAAAATACTTATGTACATTTAGATTGAGCATAAAACCCCGTGGTTTAGCATTTGAAATTGATTTAAACAAAAAAAGTTGATAAAATCAATCATGAATTTAAAGGTAAATACAGCAACAGAAATTCTTAACGTTCGAAATCATTTATCTTCTTTTAGAAGATACTGACTTCTTCAGTGCATATCAAAGTTTTGATTACTTATAATTTACTGAAACGTTACAGTTTCATTGGAACAACCCTCAGAAGAGATCGGATTACTCTGATGGTTCTGGGTTGATGATACACTATACTCCAAACAAACGCATTGCTGATGCTGGGCTTTTAATAATAGGACAGAACTACATCGAGATTCCTCCGCGTAGAAAGGAAGTGATTGTCAGTGGACAGTGTGATAGTCTAGCTGTGAATGGGACCGTTTACATCACTAGAGCCATCAATCATATGCATTATCTTGGTAAGTGTCAAAGATACATTAATATCGTCCATGTCAAACTGGTTTTATCTGGAAATATGTTTGCTTGGAATCTTGTTTACTATGCCATTGACTTGCAGTGATGACGTAACATGACGAAATCCTATTAAATGTCTAAAATACTCAAATAACCGATTTCTGTATACATATATAGTATTCTTCTGATATAATATTAAGAGCCTTCTCTACAGTGTGATACATTATATAATGCGTTAAATTGCACTTGCACATAGCATAGACATAGATATATCAATGCTATTTTTCCAACAGGTAAAAAGATGAAGATAGAGCAGTTTCGAGGGGGAAAGAAGATAAGATACTTAACAAATGAAGACGATTATAAGTATGACTCGCCTAAATTTATTGAGTAAGTCATGGATTCTCTCTCTCTCTCTCTCTCTCTCTCTCTCTCTCTGTGTGTGTGTGTGTGTGTGTGTGTATGTTGTATTATCAGCTCTGGTGAATATACATTTTCCTTAATATAATAGACAACTAAACATAGGCTTTCACTTTTTATAGGTCTGTTAGCATCAAATTACTTAGAATAGTTGTACATTTTAACGAAACCAATCTTTAATCTGATTGCAGTTACACTACCCCAATACAATTCAAAGTCGGCGACACTTTCAAAACAACTTGCACTTTCCAGTCCACCGGGAAAACTAAAACAGTGTTCTATGGTGATGGAACAAATGACGAGATGTGTCTTGGATTCCTGACATACTATCCAAAGCAAAATATGGAAACGTCATTCTGTGTTCCTTTCAAAAAACTTAATCAGATATCCTTATCTACTTCAGAGGTATACGAAGGGTGTCGACATTGGGATTTTCTTTTGTCATCATCAGAAGAAATGAGAAATATAAAATTTCAAGTTATAGATAACTGTCAACCATTACGAGGTTGTCTGTCCGAGTGTCTGACCGTACTGAAGAAGATAAAGGGACATGCGTGCATGAATGACGACATTGGTCTTTGGATAAAAGATTATGCTTTATATAGTCGAGATCAGAGAGTTAATAGGACTGAAATGACGCAGTTTTACTTGGCGGTGTCTTCCTGTGATCGGGAGTTGGAACAGTACGAACACAGTTACTCCTCAGACGGCGACTCTCTATCGAGGCCAACCATTTATCTTGTTCTGTATATGTTTTTGAACTATTTGAGCTTTGATAAATAAAGTTAATTTCATACGCTTAGTCCTACATAATATTATACTTTGTACATTTCTTATTTGAATTTTTTATATATAATATATATGTATATACAGTTGTTTAATAAGCATTACTTAAAATAAATGATTCAAAAACGCTCTTGTCTCTTGCATGTGCCATAATATCAACAAAATATGTAATTTATATCTATGATATTACACAATGTATTATATTTGCCTAGATGGTCGAGCGGACTAGGACACAAGTCAAACGCTTCTAGATTTGGTTCCGCAGGTTGTGAGTGGAATCACAGACAGAATCGGATGTGCGTATCCATACATATATGCTATATCTACGTAATATGAAGATGGTGCTACTGTTAGTGTAAGCGCAGCTGCATGTAAATTAGAGCATTCAGAAAACTCCTCTAGGAAAGTGGGATCTACCCCATGCACTTGAGGGTATGGACTAGCACATTAATAGAATTTACATCTGGAAATGCGGACAACTAGGGAATCTATTTTCTATGAGATGAGATGTGGGTGGATTCGGACCTTCCATCCATATGTATGCGTCCCTGACATTGAATTTTCCAATGGAATTAAAATATCTGATTTAAAAGAAAACGGGAAAAATATGTCCTGTATTAAAAATAATAAAAATTACAAAATTCATTATTTAATAACATTAAAATATATTTTCTACTAAACAATTCATGGTAAGTATAACATTTGGATTTTTGTTTACATATTGTTCTCATGCTTCGTTTGATGGATCTTATCTGATTACAGCTTCTTATCATTGGATTGTATAGACCTTGTAAAAATCATCTGTCGTCTATTCTATCAGTTCTATTGGAATTGGCCTTGGCTCCACACCGCATTTTCCTTCGTCATCTCGTTCCACACAATTCTACTAGTTAATTTATAGTCACAAAAACAGCCCGACATCTTTCCTAGCGAGATAGTGAGCAAGTGGCGAAAGGTTGTATCATAACAAAAATTGCATGTAAAAATAATGAAAGTATATGCTAGTTTAGATGTCATATGTTTGACTGATCATTGAGGAAAACATGTTTATGACATCTTTAGTGCAGGATATACATAAAAAAGTAATTCTTGAAATTGACCGGTGGTCAGGTGATCGTATATAATATAGCCTAATAAGGTCAGGACATGGTGGTACGGTGTCCAGGGGTATAAATGGGAGATATGGAGGCAGAATTTTCCAGTAGGCAGCTGGATATCTGTCTTTCGCCTCTCATTTATACAGGTAAGGTCAGTTCTACACACTTCCGCAGGCTATTTTTTCCTCGGTGTATAACTACATACATATAAATCGGGGTGGGAGGGTTCAAGTATCATTACTTTATTTTCAGATAATTTGTGTAATTAGTGTAAGTTTTAAAAATTGTTTGAAAAATAATAAATTATTTATATTTATAATTATATTGGTAACTGGAATGTATTTACCAAACTTGTGAGCAGTCAGGTAGAAATCTATCTATACAGGTGAGGTTAAAGGCTACTGCCCTAGCCCCCAATTGTAGGATGTGGACATTTCCAGAAATCAGAAGTTGTCGAAGGTAGAAATTTCCAAAAACCTGAGATGTCAGTCTGGCAAACCTAGACGTACATTGTATCTGAACTTTTATCGCTTATTGTTCTACTGTCTCAATACAGAACCGGTCCTTTCATATGAGAACGCAAAAACCGAGGCCCCGCTCCCAGCTGGTGTGACTAAAGGATAAAGAGCCCTTCCTGCTCAAAGGCCGTAAGCGCCGAGCAAAGGCCTAAATTTTGCAGCCCTTCACAGGCAATGGTGATGTCTCATATGAGTGAAAAATACTCAAGCGGAACGTTAAACAATAAGCAACCAACATTACACAGGTTTCCTGACACTTTCACACGTCAATAGTTCTGCTGCACGAGATTCGAAAGCGGCGATATGAATGAATGGTTACTTGGGGATTCCGAGTATCCTCTCAGAACACGACTTTTGACCCTGATGAACTAATCAACGTCGAGATCAGAGGAACGACGTTCCAGGGGCCTTGGTGTGTTAAAATCACATATTAAGATAACCTTTATGTTTATGTACTATACATAGAGTATAATATGTAGTTCGGTGCGTTGAACTGTTCATATCAATATAAAAAGTACAAAGTAATATCCTTAAGATGGTTGACAAATGTGGGGAAATATGACGAACTTTTCTTCATAGGTCTTTATAAACCAGGTGGAGCTCTTGACTACAAACCAAAAGACTGCTGCAAGATTGTTCATGTCGCCTACCTCATAAAACGTGGTATTAGTATTGTGTGTAAATGTGCGTGTAACTGTCCCTAATATTTCTCGTTGCTAGTTGTCCATTTCATTTATTTCCTCCTTAACCTGCTTTGGTCGTCGTCAGTGCTCTGCAAGTTTGACTGCATTTCTGCTGTTCTAATCTCCTATTTTACTGGTTGTGGTTGACTAGTGGTTATGACTTTGCTTTGCAACTTGAAGGTAACGGGTTGGATTTTCCATCCCAACACCCGCGTCAAACATAAGCCAATTTCAGAGGTAGTGGTTGCCCCTTCACCAAGCGCACATCATTGCGAGAGTCGCGGTTTTACGAATATATGGAATACTTGAATCTCAATTAATATCCCTGTCTTCATCTCTAACTTGGGTAGTACCCCATCGAAGACTTAGACATATGTGTCTTACGTCCAGAGTATTGTACTGGCTTTTGTTAATTGCTGATAGATTATTTCTTTATAAGTGATTGTTATTTGTACGCCAAAGTGCCACTTAATTATATCAGATAACAATTACACTCTAGAAATCACATGAATGACAATGTTGCCCGACAATATTGGACACATTCCCGATGCCAATCTACATAATGTCAAAACACAGTTAGAAAGTTTTATTCTTGTAGTCTTCAGTACAGGCTTAACATTGTGAACGAGAAAACAACATGGATATTCAATATTATTCTAACTAAACAGGAAATCAGTATATAGAACAAGCACCTGTACATGTACTAGAGGCCGGATTAGTTTTTACTCACCCTCTTCGACACCCATCGATCTTTATACATAATCATAATTTTCCTTTCTTTCATTCGAAGTTTTCTTTTAAATTTACATTTTTGACAAAGATTAATCAGATCCAAAGAAGCAATTGTTGTCAGAACTAAAGCTATGGCTACAGCTCCTACATATCCAAGAGACTGCGCTGATAGTCTGTCGTCACTTGCACATGATTTACTCCTAACTCTTGAAGATAACAAAGAATTGTTAACTTTCAGTTCTGTGATAAGTTCCTGAATTTTACGGTATGAAGATACTTGTTTAAAATCATTTACAGTGTGACTTAAGTTCTTGCAAATGCAGATACAGATATCTTTTGACGTGACATTGGTCCATTTATGATGACCCAAAATAGAATAAGTGGTTCGAAATTTATCCGAAGTTTCGGTGAACTGTGTCCAAATGTTTGATAAAGTAGTGCGAAATGCTTTATTGCTGACCCATGATCTACTTTTCGTATTGGTTGTAAGAGACCCTTTGCTTTGCTGTGTTGAAACATCAAATGTTTCTAGAGTTGTTGAGTGGCTGCTCGAGATGGACGTTGTCACTGAAAGGGGTGTTACACCGACAGGGTTTGTTATACCAACAGGAGATGTTATATTAACTAGGGACGTTATACCAATGGGGGATGTTTTACCAGAAGGAGATGTTACACCAACAGGGGATGTTTTACCAGGAGGGGATGTTACATCAGAAGGGGATGTTATACCAACGGGAGAGGTTTTACTTGAAGGGGATGTTATACCAACAGGCGATGTTTTATCAGAAGGGGATGTTATACCAACGGGAGAGGTTTTACCTGAAGGGGATGTTATACCAACAGGCGATGTTTTATCAGAAGGGGATATTACACCTACAGGGTGTGTTTTACCAGGAGGGGATGTTATATCAGAAGGGGATGTTACACCAACAGGGAATGTTTTACCAGGAGGGGATGTTATATTAGAAGGGGAGGTTGCATCATACGTTGTTTTTGTTGGTAGAACTGGTATCGCGGAGAGCATTTTTGTTCTTATAGCAGTATTTCCAGAGCCATTATAAAAAGTATTGGCAAAAACGACGCACACCTCGTAATCTGCCTGAAGCGTCCAATTCATTTCTTTTTCCAGATGTATTTCCAGAAAGTGGCGGTCAATGATATAGCTTTTGTCGTTAACTTTGACAAACTGTCTCTTTGATACCACAGCATTGACTTTTAAGGTACAGTTGTTAACAATGGGGGTATTAAACACTGGACATGATATCTGAAAATACTTTCCGCAGTTTTTTCTCGGAAGGACCTGAAACATTGAAGAATCTTTACAAAATACCGCAAGCTTATACTGAGAGTCCACTGCTGTTTGATATAACGGAAGCTTGCTTTCTATTTGGATAAACTGTCTACTCTGCAAGTTATAAATCGAATCTGTGATACGCTTACCACTTCCACTGATGGCAAATTTCTGTTGCAAACTTACAGGTATTCTTACGTTCACGATCACTTGCTGTGAGGAAGCGGATGAAATCCGACAAACGTATTTGTCGCTGATTTCACTGGAAGAAACCAGAATGTATTCGTAACCTAATTCCACAGACGGTACAATGTTATAATAATAAATGTGCTTTAATTCTTGAACTACCATGGCAACTTCTGCTGGGTTCGGCACCGATACTGTAACGATTCCGGACTGATTTGTAAGATCCATATTGAATGTGCCATATTTTGTCACAACATTCTGAGTTTCGTTGAAAATAGTACATGTAGTGAACGTTGTATTGGTCGTCTTCACATCGAGCTTTGTGAAGAAGGTACTCTCCATGGGATGGTATGCTAATGGGAAAAGGATAATGGGATAATCCTCCGAGATTGCAGACCCTTTAAAACGTTCAATCAAAAATGTATATTAAAATGTAAATACAAATATTATTATCAATGATTATTTATTATATTACACACACACACACACACACACACACACACACACACACACACACACACAAAGCTGAGAGGTGGTGAAATTTAACTTAGATACCCTTCCACCCATTTAACTTTATTGTTGTAGTGAAAGTGTTCTGTATTAGTAAAACATTTGTGTGAGAATCAGTATTCTGCTGTCGTTGTCAATGTCTATTTTAGCGTCATGGCCATGTATCGTCTGGATTCAAGATTTCATGGGAACTATGCGCCATTGATTGTAACATAACGTTTAAGATGTATTAGAAGTATTCGTGAATTACTTATGGCAGAACTTTGCATATAGAATGTCATCTCCATTGGGAACTGTTATTTTTCAGGCCCATGGGTCAAGGTTGTTTTTCTTATGCTTGGAATTGTGTGTGTATATGCTGCCATATCGAGTGAAAGAAAGGCGCATGTTTTATGAATTGTTGAATATTGTGATTGAATAAATGACCATGACAAGCACGCCAAACAATAATTTGTTAGTTCTATATTATCAATAATCAAGGTACGTAAGGCATGACTGAAATGGATATTGTGATCGATATATATATATATATATATATATATATATATATATATATATATACACACAAAAATGGTCACGTTTAATTGGATATCTACTTCCGACCCTACCCGCGGAAAATCTCCTAGCAGCATGCGACCGGCGCACTAGACCACTCGACCATCTCGTCAAAAAATTGTCACACGCTACTCGGTCATTAACACTAGAAATGGGATACAGTTATTCAATGTACATTTAAGAGGATCATATATGATTCACATTGCATTCGATTTTATTTTCATACGAAGCAGGAGCCTACGTGGAGGAGTGGTTTGAGAATCGCGTTCAAAATATCAATGCCTCTCACGGGTTCGATTCTCGCTCACGCCAATATATGTAAGCTAGTTTGCCAGTTTAATTTCAGAAGGTCGGTGGTCTCTTCCCGGGTACATTGTATCTGTGTTCTCTCCTCCACCAATAAAATTTGGACGCCACCAGATAACTGAAAAATTGTTGAGTGTGGCGGAAACCACCAATCAATCAATTGATATAGAGCACCGAAGTGGTGATGAACTCTTAAATAAACAGAACTAACCTAATGAAGAAATATTTGATATCAAGCACAGAAAATTTCACTTTTATTTGGATACCCACTTCCACCCCTACCCGGGGTTGAGCCCACAATCTGCGGAACCAAATCTCCTAGCAGCATGCGAACCAGGGCGGTCTCGGAACCAAATCTCCTAGCAGCATGCGAACCAGAGCGGTCTAAGTATGCTACATCTGTGATATAAGGCACATTTATTTTCTACAATAAATTTATTTATCATTGTCCTCTATGTACATCTACAGCATTATCAAAATTCTGTAGAAAAACTTGCATGTGGACTTTTTATAAGTTGTTTAAATTATCATAACCAATATGGAAATAAACACAAGCGGTTTGTATGTGTTCACCTAGTACTATTGGATCTGTGACAACTCAAATTAACCTCTACCAAGGTCAGTGGGTCATCCAGTGACTACTCTCACTCTGGCACTTTTAAAATTCAGGGCAGCGAGGTGAATAAACTGATAGCTTGTTATATACTTTCAACAAGCAATCTCTTGTATAAATGCATTAGTGCCCAATTACATTTTACTGCAGATATGCGATGTCCATACATTTACGATGTATGCATCATTTTTGTTCGATGTCAAGATGTATAGAAGTAACCAGCAGCTAATTCATTCTACCCAGAACAGATCGAAAATATCTGTATGTCCAACTACATGTAAAAAATTGCATAACCAAACTTACATGTATTATCCAATGCTAACATTATGGGCAATTAAGGTTCATAGCATAGTTAGTAGAGTAAATATTACAATGTTCCTTCTTACTCTCATGTATAATACTCTAACCAATCACATCCATAGTTTGAAAACTGACACATGCGCAGCATCCTTGCAAGACCGACATGTTGCTACCACACTAAACCTCGTGAAAGGCAGGGTTACTTGGGTATTACCCGATGTCGCCCAATCTACGTGAAAAAATGGCTGTACAAGATAACAACATTTCTCGTTTACAAATTGCTATGTACAAAAAGATTTCCGGTTGCCAAAAATGTTTCTGTGGCTACGTACTTTCGCATAGATTATACCTCATTTACAATGACCAGCATCGAAGAAAAGACAGTTTAGTATATAAAAGCAAAAGCACAGATCAGTTGTTGCTACGTTCACCACCTGAAATATCGTACCCGATCTTAAATTACACCCGATTGTATCTGAAATATATTCTATGTCCTAGTCTGATCACATATATCAGTAAATGTATCGTCAAATGTTGATGGGGCTTCCTTTAGAGCGAGCGCAGCCACGTGTACCTTTGAGCAGATCCAGAAATTGTCACCCATGGAAGTGGGTTATACCCCATGTATTTGTAGGGATCCATTTCAAACTATGGATTAATATGTAGTATTTTAAAGGTGGGAGTGCATACAAATAGGCAAATATATTTATTTTCTACAATGTACCTACCAGTAGGTGGTAAGTTTGGAACATATATCCCTCCATTTATACATACCTTTCATTGCCTCTACCAGTGGAATGAAAATATTTTATTTAAAAATATAAACGGGAAATATATGTAATCTACTGGCATTTGCACTATAGGATAAATAAAAATCATAAAAACTCTCTATTTCGTGGCAAGGCGGTGATTATCCTGAAAATTTATATAATAATCTCCATAAAGAATTGATGCATTGTAATTTAACATGCAATAATTATTTCACCACTCACAGAATAGTAAATAAATTTCTACTTTTTTCATTCTTTTAATACGTGTAATTATTTTTATTTACATTCAAATCATTCACAAGCCTAGAATTAATCAAGTTGATCACGATCATTTGATGTCAAATGTTTTCAAGGACATAAATCATAATATAAGTGCGTGCATGCTAAAGTTACCCTTTATCTACTAATTTTGATCTGCCACTGCTTCAGTTGTGTAGTGACATCCAAATGTAAACTTGGCGTCAAGCATCTTTCGCCTTGCTGGATATTACAGTTCGTTATACAGTGTGTACGGGACCACAAGACTCAGTCGTAGAGCATTCGTTTCGTAACCGGGAGGTCGTGAGTCCAAGCCCCGGTCTTACATGGCAGCATCAAACTTAAGATATAAGCAAATGTAATGATTGCTCCTCTCCCAATCGCTCAGCATTTAAAAGTGAGAATCATGGGTTTTTCGCGATCGGATATGACTTAAAACGAAGGTCTCGTGTCGCGACAGGCGTTGGCATGTTAAAGAACCCTCACTACTACGGACCTGAGCGCTAAATAGGTCTACATTTGTGGTATTTCACCTATAACTGGTTACGTCTCAATATGAGTGAAAAATTTTCGACAGGACATAAAACAAACAATCTTAAGAAGATTTTTAAAGACACCCTCCCTTAGTTTTGCCTTTTCTTGATTACATATCTTTATAAGAAGGAATGGCCTTTGATATGAACAAACTTAAAACCCCATTCACCCAAGGAGGATTTGTACCAAGTTTGATGGATATTTGGTTCAGTTATTCTGGAGAAGATGAAAATTTGAAAAGTTAACGACCAGGACGGAAGACGCCGAACGTTTCAATCAGAAACGTTCACTTAAGCCTTCGGTTCAGGTGAGCTAAAAACGGATAACAATAGGTCACCGAGTGACTACGGTGACCTAATAAGCTGTGAAACATGAGTCCCTTGGGAAAAATTAGAGGTCATTGGAGAGACCCTCTCTGGATTACACCCACTGAATATCGAATTCCTTTCACAAGTAACTTTTGATGAGGTCAAAGACAAGGTCACAATGTCAAAAACCATGGTAACGTCGGAGAGACTTTGTCATAAGGATTGAATATGAAAGCCCACAACATATAGTACATTGTAACTGTTTAAAAGTCACAAACAATGGTAGTTCTATTTCAAGCGGAGCAAAAGGTCGTGACAATCTAGAGACTAGGGCACTTGCTTCGCAACCAGAAATTCCCGATTTTCGCATTGAACATACATGAAAGATACTTAATATAGTCGTGCCAGTTCTTTTTTAAGCAACCGGCATTAGAAGCGAAAGTTGCAGGTCTTTTGGATTTAACCTTAAAATCGGAGGTCGCGTGTCACGATAGACTGACTCACGGTCTTGATCGCAATGTGACTGTCTTTCAAGCACCAAAATGGGACGGACTTCAGATCAAACAAGTGTTCTGAATCTCGGAGCATATCCCCTCGCAATGAGTGTTTGAAAGCCTTTCCTTTAAAATCCAAAATTAATAGGATTCTTACTCTCTTAACAAAACTACAGGATCAAATCAATCGAGCAGAGCATGTGGCTTGTAGAGTGTCTACAAACTTTTTTTTAATGAGTCCTGTAGTGACCCTGAACTTTCACCTTTTGATCCCAAAACCAATAGTGCCCTTCTTCTTGTGATGACAAAGGTACCAGTTTAGTATCAAATGGTGGCACTACGCCAACGTGCATAGTTTCTCCTTTTTCATATGCAGTCCTAATTTTACGATTCTGTGTGCAGAAGAAAAAAATCCTACGACTACCATAAAATTCTTCAAACATAACACTTGGGAAACACATTTCAAAAAATGTATTCCTTCCCAAGTTCTGTTTGAATAATGACATTTTTTCTAGGAGAGATTGAGTCGACACATAATTTCTTTACTGAACTTACCGTTCTACATGAAATTCAAGAAATGCATGAAGACAAATTTGCATTAGGGATAGTTTTCTTGCCAAATTGAAATACAATATTATATGTATATACTTACCTAACAAAAGCACATATACAACGATGTTCGACATTTTTCAGAATAACAGAAGAAATGAATTTCGATATTATGAGATTGCATGATTGAATCGTTATTAATGGGAACATGTTTACATACCGGCCAATATTTTAACTTAATAAATAATTCAGCTGTAGTGGAAACATGTACAGTATTGAGAGTTTTAATGACATTTTTTTACTAATATCTCTTTAAATAAACTTGATTATTGTGGTTTATAGGATAATGCAACACATGTTAAACTGAGCAAAAATAGAAAGGATTTGGGAAAATGGAATTATGTTGGCAAGTGACATAAGGAGAATTCGGTCAATAATCTGAAAACTGTCAAGTCTGTGAATGTCACTACTCGATGCTGCTTATCAATGTATTAAGTTTCTTCGTATCAATAGCAATGTATCCCTAAATTTCATTTCCTAAAAACTGTTACTTAAATGTTTCGATAATTTTTTGATTTTGTGCACTTGAATTGCAGACTTTTGAAACATGGCGATCGAAATGCATCTAATTATATGTATTCCCTATTTGTTTGGTTTTTCAGTCTTGGTAATTAAACAAAATTAAAAAAAAATATATCTCAAGGTACTTTTGATTTTGTAAATACCATGTACAAGTTTTAGCAGGATTAATTTTTTAAAAAAAAAGTTTAAGGTCAAAGGTAACGTACATTTCCGCCTGACATTCCAATATAAAGATGTAGTATATGTATCTGTTCAGTTGTTGAAAATATCTTAATTGGTGTTTTCCGACGGAAACTAAATCATAACTTCCGAATTCATTTCATAACCGAACAGAAGGTTATAAAAATCAAAGTATAATCGTTTATGTCCTTTATTTTAGTGGGTGATGTAAAGTAAATTTGATTTGTTTTGTCTCTTGGAGACTCCCCCCCCCCCCCCCCCCCCCCCCTCTCATATTAAGACATCTTTCATACAAGTTTGTTTCTACAGGGTTTTCATAATAAATGTCCACTTCTAAGCGAGCTGTGTAAAATATATAAAAAGGAAAACAATGAAGTATTCCATGAATCTATAAACATATCCCTAGCATTTGTACACTATTCTTAATTAGGAAATCACCTCTGGAAAATCTACAGATTATGAACATTTTAAGATCGCGGAACAGTATTTGACAAGACTGGAAATATACAATGTTCGTGACTGTCATCTGTTGCCGCCAGTTCGGAAGAAAATTACGGATGTTGTATATTGCGGTCTAAAAGATATGCGTGTAAAACTGGCGATTTCAAGACATTTGCGTAAATTTGATATCACAAAACTTTTCGTAAATCAACAGCATCGAAATGTGCGACTTTTCAACACATCCCACTTTAATGACCCGGTTTTTATTTTTAAAAATGTAGTTTTGTTTAAAAATAACACTTGTCAATAAGGAAATAGTTAATCATAGGTTAAAGTACAATGTCACACCATCGGAATAATTCAAGATTTTATTGTCTCACCGTTACATTTATAAAAAAAAAAATACCGTAAATTATCGGTTTGATACTGCCAACACATTTTACCAATATGGAAATAAACAATCGACCAAAAATTCGAAATTTAAAACTGCGTATTAGTGCAGTTTTCACTTATCAATACTTATCAACCTGTCAAAAATATAATCTGAAAATTTCATAATGATTGATAAAGTACTTACAAAGAAAATTGAAAGACCCGGGTTCTCGTTTTGCCCTCACCCGAATTTGGCTACCCATTTTACCAACACTCTATTTCTTGTCACCAAGCCTTATACTAAATCGTGCAAACGACTTTTTCAATCGTACAGATATTTTTTTTTTAATCATGCAAACGATTTTTTAAATCGTAGAAACAACCTTTCGTTGCTACGATTTACTAAATCGTATAAATGATTTAATACATCGCATACACGACTTTTTACGTAAATCGTACAAATGGATTTTTAATTTATATATAGGATTGTTTTTAAAAATCGTACAAACGACTTTTTAAATCGTTTGTACGATTTACTAAATTGTAGAAACAACTTATTTTTAAAGCACTAAGCACTGCTGAGCACTTTTTTTGTCGCTATACTTACACATTTCCAGATAACCGCCACCTATCAGCTGATTTGCCTACAAGGCAATACTAGACTGGATCTGCTATTCTGTAATCTCTCTGTAAGGGAGCCGGTCAAGTTTATTTGCGGGGTGTACATCCATACACTTCCGCATGGGCTATCAAGCAGTAATACGGAAATATAGTTATTTTATCATGGATACAATTAGGCAATTATTATTACGAGAGGAATCTGCATCCTAGACGCGGAAAATTCATTTCGGACGCAAGGATGTCTAATATGACGACCAAAATCCAATTTTCTTGAAGCCCTGTTATTTGTGTATTAAAAATAACCGATGGAAATATCCAAGTGTCATGTTACGTCGTAGTTGGTTGGTTGTATAGACCTTATTACGCGCCCAAAATATTAAAAAAATTCCGTCCCAGAATTCACCGCGGTCGCGCATGCGCAGTGTTGCGTAGGGCAAGAATACACATGTCTCATAATAGAAGTTCACCTGTATGGTAGCCATTTTGTCTGTTAACCTGGATTACTATCGTAATTGATGTCATGCTTGGGTTCATTGGTATGCAGACAACATAATGCCCGCCCATAGTTGTGCGTATGACTGTAAAAACAGACAGAGACCTGGCGTAGAAGTGAAGTTTTTCAGAATACCCAAGGACCCTCACCTGAGAGTTGAAACTTCAAGGATGATGTCGAGGGCTAGGATTCACATCGAGAGAGTAATTGGACGTCTTAAGGATTTCGAAATTATCAAGGGACCCTTACCAATAAACCTCGTGAGCAAACGATTCAACTCTTGGATTCCTGCAGGAGATAAGATCGTACGTGTGGTTGCGGCAGTAGTAAATACCAATGGAGCCATTCTTTGAGACATCAATGACAGATAACCCATTCTATGGAAAGTGTTATTAAAACAACAATTTGTTAATTATGCAAGCTCCTAAATAACCCCCCCCCCCCGTCTTACATAATTCCACCAAAGCCTTTGTGACTTTCACTTTGCTGTTTATTATCTAAACTACTTTTGATCATGTTTGCATTATTGTTTGGTAACATTTGCATTCCGAATAAAATTTTCTCCTTCCAATTTACTTCCCAGTGTGTGTGTATTCCATCTTGAGGCCATCATTGAAAATACTTTCGTTTGATGTACTCCGACACACATTTTTTAAGGTGAGTCGGTAGGCTGATTTTTTTTTCTATATATATCGTGAAATTAAAATGTACAAAATTTTCTTTAAATTAATATTAAAGGAAATTGTTGGAAAAAAATATTGGGTACCAAGGACAAACTTGATGGGTCAGAGTATATCAAACAAATATTTTTTTAATTCATGGCCAAAGAACTAGCATCAAGTAGTAATATAATGAAATAAGCCAATACATAATGATTTTATGTTTAATTCTGCAACTATGGAATTCAATGACAATTTTTCACTGTATCACAAACTGCTCACTTAAATTTTAAAAAGAATCATACATGTAATGCATGCTCATTTGGGTCATATTGATAGTCCAAATCGAAATTACAAGAATTGCTCAATTCTAAACATTCACCGTTCAAACTTTGGCACGCAGAAAACAATTTGTTTTTAAATCACACAACAACACCGTTTGCACCCACCCGCTGTGAAAATAATTGTAAGCTTCTAACGATCTGTATGCCTTCAAAGTCTCACGTGTAAACTGCCCAGGGCTATCAACGAGGTAACAATAAATTTGTCCAAACTCCACGTCTGGCCATTTTGACACATTGTTTATCCAATTATCATTGTCTATGAAAGGATCCAAACACAAATCGCTCACTCCCAGCTGTAGTAGTTTATCTGCGTAATCCACCTGACAAGCCTCCGGCAGTGATTTATAATATAAACTCATCCTGAACAGTTAATCCGCTGTTAAACAAACAAGCCTATGGCCTTATTTCTTTACATGGCGAGAGTTTTCTTGCCCTACGCAACTTGCGCATGCGCGAGGTCAAGGGTCAAATTTTAAAAATAAAAGGCGCTTAATAAGGTCTATACTGTTTATCGCCCCGATCAAGAAATTTTTCTCTCATGTAGAGACGTCAACACTGCCGGTAAAGGGCTGCAAAATTTATGCCTATACTTGGCGCTTACATCCTTTGAGCAGGGATATTTCTTTATCGTGCGACACCTGCTGTGACACGGGGCCCCGTATTTTGCGGTTTCATCCGAAGGACCACCTCATTAGTTGCCTCTTACAACAAACAAGGGGTATTGAGGATCTATTCTAACCCGGATCACCTCGGGGTTAACTGTAAAGGAAGCATTCCATGTCCCAATGCGTTAAAATGGGACCCTATCCAAGAGGAACTTTGGAGGGAAAAATGAGTCTGGGGGGAAAGAAATCAACAACAGACCCCAACAAATATCATCCCAACTAAAATGCCAACACCTATACATACATACATATTTGGAAGGGTATGGTGATAAGAAACACTATCTCCTTCAAGGCTTTCGTCAAGGTTTTTCATCAAGGGAATATTCCTCGTGCTCAAATTTAAAATCGACTTTGAATAATTCAGAAGTAGTTCTATACAAAATTAAAAAAAGGTCAGTTTGTAACAGTGTCGGACGGACTTTCAGAAACAAACCAGTTTTAAATCTGCGCTTTTCACCATTGGAGCTAGTCTCATCTATAGGGCTACACAGTAATGGGCCAGACTTCGCGAAATTTCGTTTCTGGAGATAAACAAACATGTCGACTGTCACAGGTTAACTAGTGCGATGACGTTTTCGATAATACACTGGGATATATTGCTTACTAGGGAAAAATTAGTATCAACTCTTGATTGACTATTCGTTAAGACCTGTTAAAGATAACTTGCGTAAAAGAAGCGTATTATGTCTGTGGTGAAGCATGAAGTTCTAGGTTCCGTGCAAGACTGTTCAAGCTACAAATCAGCAGTTATTTTTTGTCATTCATTGAAAGTTATATACTAACTTTGACTACGGATAATCCCGTTTACCCTAATTTCGACTAAGGGCTCACGGCGGATGTGACCGGTCAGCAGAGGATGCTTACTCCTCCATGGCACCTGATCCTACCTTCGCTTTGTCGGAGGTCCGTGTTGCCCTACACTCGAACTTGTATATGTCTTTGGGATTTATCATTACGATTTACACATTGTTTACTTCGCCATTCGATATCTTAAATGTTATATTCACAATATCCGAAACTCACGTGACACCTCTCATTCAAAAAGATATTCTTCATAACCATAACTCTGATCTGTGTTTTAGATTTATGTATTTTATGCTTTGGATTCGGGTATGAAAAAATACAAGTGTTCCACAAAATTCAAAAACTAGAATATGCAAATAATACAAAACATGAGATTCAACTGTTACATGAAAATGCCTATATATAACTTTTAAAGACTACATGTATATTTATTTATCGGATGTTGTATTTTTAAAAATTTAGACTAAGCACGGTTATAATGAACACGAGTAACTGTAAAATCCAACATATTTTCTAATTCTGCACATTTCTATGAAACCGAACCCGCCCACAATATGCTGATGAAGGTGAACAGTTTTCTCCATATTTTATCTTTCTCCCTCAATTCTTTAAGATAAACATTCGTCATCAAACTCCATGGATAAACTCAAATAGAGCCCATGAGACCCGTTAATATTATTCATAAGCTTTTCATCCGTACCGTACGTCGTGTCTTTTATTTCCATCTTCTCTCATATGGTGAAAAGTGAGGGAGGGGGGCATTTATCTTTCACACCGTCCTTTGAATAACATCTATTGCTTCAGTCGTTTTCGGTCATCAAATCTCTGCAAATATAAATGTATACTTGCGAAATATTTATCCGTGAAATACAGAAAACGTATAGTTTTGACATCGATTGTTTACATATTCAGTACCTGCATTGTTTTCCCTTTTTTCGCCAACCTGGGAGTAGATAGGAACCTTGACATATTATATGTTCGTCGTAAACCAAGTTAATAAAAGTTAGGATGTTTTTTTTAACTCAAATAAGTCAATTTTATAGTCTATTGCTAAGTTAAGAAATGTGCGATTATCTCCGGAAGTTTCCACCGGAAGTGATACTTTGCGAGACTGTGTAGCCCTATTTCCAAGACTGAAAATGGCCATTTCCGGTACCCACTTTCAGTGAGATGATGACTTCATACATGCCTTGGAGGACTTTCTGAATGGTCAACAAAAGGACTTCTTTAAAAAGTGGCATTGAGGCCTTTAAACATCGCTGGCAAAAGTGTATAGATATTGAAGAGGATTATGTTGAAAAATATTGCAATATGTCCGCCAAAATTCAAACCTTTACGTAATATTATGAGGCTCACAACATATCAACCATCCCTCGTAGGAGCAATGCGCAATATGAAAGCATAATTGAAACTTCTAGGTCTCACCTCCTGAATGATTAATAATATTACTGACAAAAGTAAAATTGAACATTTATTGATGTTCTGCTTTATACAGTTTGTAATTACTATACATACATGCAAATTGCCAAAGACCATTACACCTTCCACGATGTTTATTTATGCATTATCTCTGTTGGAAGGGAGAGTCAAGCCATGCTGTACAAACCTGGTTAGGTTGTCAATTTATTGAAGTGGGCCATAAAAATTTAATCACAGTGGAGAGGTTGATTTCAAGCCTGGTGAAGTTTTTGTAAGCATGGCAGATAAATTGAATTTAAGTATGGAGGCCCTGCATTGTAAAAACCCTTGTGGAGAATCCAGTACATACAGCAGATTTTCATTATGGGACAGTGTGCACAGAAAAAGGATATGTATATGAACATTTTAATACACGTATATTGTCCATAATGCTTATATTAATATCTTCCATTGATGATTTTTCATAATATTCACTTAAATTCAAATCTATATCATTCTTTGAAATAACTAATTCTTGAATAACATTAATTAACTTAAAATAAACAAATTTCCATCCCTGAAGTCGGTGTTAAATTCTTGCTCTGTTAAATCGTATGATCTTCATCATCACCTTTTTCACATCCATCCTGCCAATACTGCACCTATATAAATGAGATGAAAGCTTATTAGTCATACTGAATTGGAAATCAAATTCAATTCAAGGTTAGAATTTTAAAAGTAACAAAAAGGGACAAGTACAAATAAAACAAAAGAAGACATCACAGAAGACAAGACAGACATGCACAAAAGATAAAATTAATGTGTGAATTATCATTTTTCAAATCCAAAAATTTAATGTCAACATTGATATGGTAGTTTTTTGGTAATTCGTGTTGAAATCACTTGTGCTACCATTGATTTAATATTCCCCTTTATGCTAACTGCAGAGATGTCTCGCATACATGTAAATTTCGACACAAAAAAATGACGATGCAGATTCTGAGGAGAAGCCAATATTATTTTCATAACTTAATGATGTATGACGGGTATGGATAACAATTGTTCACATGAGTGGTTCATGTGACCTAAACACGGTGACAGAAAAATTGGCATATTTATAAACAAGAATGTTATGTCCAAGAAAACCAATAAATACAGGAGATGGGATTGGGGTGTGTATATTAGTTTCTTTCGTATGGTTCCTACACCTTTCAGATGTGCAATGTAAAAAGTAGATTTAGTGGTTCCAAAACAATTAAATGTATTATCAAAATTTACTTTGAATATTCCATCTTTGAATAAAATGATTTGTCTATTCCAAATGATGTTGTCCATTTCGTTGGTTGTTCATGTATGAAGTATATGTCTATGAACGAGACTCCTTGATTCTGGCAATGCAGGTTTTCTACTATTCTCTTCTTTACAGATCAATATGATTTCTTTCAAATTTTTAACAAGAGCATCTATAGAAAGTGACTATCCCTTTAACTGAATTTAGTGAGGTCTTTCATCTTCTTGTCCATGCAAATACATTTTATACATATTGATCTGTTGTTTTACTGCTTTTATTTTTTCTACTTTCTTCTTTATGTCCTACTTTAATGTCAACATCATCACGCCATAAGCCATCCTCTTGAATAAATTCCACTGCTTCGTTTATAGTCTTTTCTTTTCTTTCTGTACCGTTCTGAATGTTTTTTTGTCTCTCTTTAATGAGTTGTAAATGCTGTTCTAATAATTTAGCCTTTTCTTCCTTATTTCTCCTTATAATTTCTTTTGTGTGTTCCATAGCCTCGGTAATCAGTTACTTCTTTTCAGAATTATTTTTTATACTTAGCCATTTACTTATTCTGTTATCATTAAAAATGACAGAGTTTTCTATTTTAAAAATATTGCATGTTGGTTTGTCTTGTCTAACTTGCCCCTAAGTCTTTCAACGCAGATGTTGTTTGGTGGGCAAGACTTATATATCTTAAGAACTTCACCAGAGGAGTTAAAAAATCTACCATTTTCTTCAATAAAAGCACAAAAGTTTCTCGCGTTTCATCTTCAAACACAGGCAGAATCTTTTAAGGAAGGAACAGGTGAGGTCATTATAAAAATTGCTATATAAAATATTCTTTTATCATTATTTAGTTTTTAAAAAGGACCATAAAACATGCGAACAGTATTTGACAATAACAATACTGGATTTTCTATACAAACATATGGAAATTCAACAGCTCTTTTATATACACTTCCAATACACAAAGACGACTCTGCCTGTTACGCACTTTTCAGATATGGCTCTGTAAATGCCTTGCATGAAATACCGAAAGCTCGTAAAATACAAAAAATGAAGTGGTTTTGTAAAGCAATAAAATTCTGAATAAAATTAAGAGAACTCTTGGAAGATGTCAAATAATTTAAAATATGTTTTCTGAGATAAAAAAAACAAACCACCAGCAACATTAAAAAACAAAACATTGAACTTGTTCCCTCTGACATTCATAATGGGAATTTATTTAAAACCTTGAGATTTCATAAAAGTTGCTGCAAGCAATGGATCATCTGTCCCATCCCTGTAAAAAAAAATTGAAATACCCCTAATGAGATAAATTGATTGATTGATTAAATATTGTTTAACGTCCCGCTCGAGAATTTTTCACTCATATGGAGACGTCACCATTGGCGGTGAAGGACTGCAACATTTAGGCCTATGCTCGGCGCTTATGACCTTTGAGCAGGCAGGGATCTTTTACGTGCCACACCTGCTGTGACACGGGGCCTCGGTTTATGCGGTCTCATCCGAAGGACCACCCCATTTAGTCGCCTCTTACGACAAGCAAGGGGTACTGAGGATCTATTCTAACAACCCGGATCCCTATGGGCTCCTAATGAGATAAAAAGAACAGGACTCTTTGCATGATACATTGCTAAAATCGATATTAAAATATTTTTCAAAATTTAAAACTTCTTTAAGACACTCATCTGAAACTGTAATAAAGGATGGACAGAATATTTAAATGAATAAAAAGCTTTGTCTATATTAAAATCATTATTGCATTTCTGGATTAAAACATTAACTTTCTCTTCTGTAGAACTACGATCTGTCATAAAACATGAAACTTGTTTTAAAACATCTGATGACTGTCCATCTGAAACATTGTCTAAAATATTCAAATTACTTTGTACATATCTTTCTGCATTTCCATCAACAACTTCTTTCAATCCTGCTGTAAAAATGTGATCCTCTGTACTGAATTTTACACCATAGTAACGTTTCCTTTCTTTGTAGTGCCATCCTTGTGCATTGTTATATTTTCAAATTTATCAAATTCTTCTTTCAAATGTTTTTACTTAGGACACCCATCTCGGTGGTTAAAACTGCATTTAAACTCTTTGATGGTATTTCTTTGACTTTAAAATTTACTAAAGACAAAACCGCACTGACAATGGGTTCAATATGTTCAATAGAAATGTTATGTTTATGTAATTCTCGAATTCTAAAATCATAAGGTCCTCCTCTACTAGTCTCTCTAAAATCTCTTTTCACTCTATGAACACTTTCTCTCTCAACCTCTCTCTCTCACTTTGTAAAACATCAATATCTCTCATTAAATCATTGATTAAAGTTTTTACTAAGTTGCACTGTGTACTTATCTTTAAATGTCCTGACATTTTGCAAAGTTGTTGTTCTTCCACCTCTCCCGTTTTCTTGTTCTTTCTAATAATTTTTCTTTGCACTTTAGATCTTAATTTTCGAATAGTTAAATCCTTGCGCAATAACGCCTGGGGGAAAACGTTTTGCTCTGATCTTCCTTAGGTCTTCCTTTAACATTTCAACCTTTCTCTGCAAATGGACAATCTTTATGTGCGACTCCACTGATGGCGAGTTAAACTGAGCGCAATGATGGTCAGTAATAAAAAGCATACTGATCAGTTCAGAGTCTAAAAATATACCTTCAATATGAATTTCAAAGCATTTCATTAGTAACTACATTTGTAGTTATACAATAATACTTTATTTCATATGCATGTGAATTTGATTCCGGAATTTTTGTTTACACCATTAATTTGGGATTCATATCAGAAACGTAAAGGAAAATCTTCATTTAATTTCCTTTTTATATTAGGTAGTTATGGTAACATAAACTTGTTAAGATTTAAAGAAAAACAAAGTGATGTTTACAAATGCACATGAGGATGATTCAGCATGTCTATTCATGCCATTCATATTATATACCCACAGTATAAAAACTATGTTTCAATCATTCATAAGAAAGTCATGATGATTTTAATTGTCCAATGAGAATTAGTACATGCATGATTTGCACATCTACAGACCAGTCCGTATCACCATGTAAAGATTTTACTTGGATCCATTAAAACATTTTTGAAAGTGTCTTTCAGAATAAAAAGTACCACAAATGATAGGGAGAAACTGAGTAAAAACTTTTAGAACAGACTCCACGATCATCAACTAATAACTGAAGTCATGTGACCATACATTTCATAAATTCTGTATAACATACCTTATAAAGTTCAAAGGATTTCAACAACAATCATCACTATGTACTAAACAATGTGGCCTAGGTATTGAAATAAGAAATGAATTACCAGTTACACTATCCAATTGAAAGTAAATGCAAAGCACATACAATATTTACAAGTAACTGAACTGGAACATTGAATTATGCCATTTCCCACACATACACACATATTCTAAAAATGAAATTTTCATAAATTTTACCACGTAAGAGTAACTTAGATAGTATATCTCTTAACCTTAATGATTATAAAGTATTTGGACCATGTAAAATGCTGACATTTGGAGTATTGCTTTTTTCTAACATGTAACATTAGCAATCGGATATTATTGCAAAATGATAGGACTGTAAATTTGAATGTACAACATAATTTGTCATGGAGAGACAGAGGAATACAAATAGGCATCTGAATCTCTTTGCATGATGCAGAATTCTCATTAGCTTTTAATTATTTAATTTCTTTTCACATTAACTCCATAAAAAGGAAATTATCTATACATTACTTTAACACAAAGAATTTGTAGAGTACATAATCTACATGACAAATAAGGAAGTCAAAAATAAATATTTATACATATATGATTACATACATGTACATCATCTGTACACATGAAACAATTTTGAATAATTCATAATGTTCACTTTTACATGTGAAAATGAAATCTATACACACCATGAAAACGTTGAAGAGAAACAATTTGAAAATATGCAAACTGAAAGAGAAAAAATATACACTGTTTATGAACAGTGTAAAATAAACAAACTATGAATAAGTTTTTGAAATAAATTGGCTTTAACCAATACCTTTCAAACATATGTATACAAAGAAGATGTGGGAAATAAATACAAAATAACTGGGGGAAAATGAAACCTGAAAAAAAAAATGAAATAAGAAAATTTTCAGGATATTGACATACATAGTAAACAAGGAATGAACACAATGAAATATTTTCACCTTTACCTTGTTCAAGGAATCCAAACTATATATATACAACACACAAGGAAATGAACGAATTCTTGGAAAAAAGAGAAATCTGAAAGAAATAAAAAAGTCAGAATCAATGTCAGCAGTACTATTGAGCTCTTTTTTAATCAGATATAATGCGATTTTGTCAGCTATGGAAAACAGAACAGACTATAGTCAATGGAAGATAACTCCTACTGAGAATAAATTGATTTACACATAATAATTTTCCTCGCATCTATATTTCGGGCATATATTTCATTATACAGCATTTCAGTAACATTGAGAATTTGTCATCATACTCTATAAAATATGTAAATTAGTATTGGTATTTTTGTGTCTGGTTTTCAGCCTCTTGTTCATATAATTTACAGGCCTACACGTACCTACATGTGACATCTGTTTTAATGACAAAATATGCATTACGTTATTAATGTTATCATGAGTATGGAAATGCATTGCATGTTTGTTACATTTATTACAAACAAATTCCCTAATAATTACACGTAAATCGTCCAATAAATTTCATTTATATCAACAGCAACTATACATGGTTTGTACATCTTTAATCCTCAAGCAGAACATGGAGAACTACCTGCACGAACGGTTAGATCTACCTGCACTTAATCGTGTCAAATTCAGGTCTAATTATCATAAAATGTGCTGTACTGTTTCGATAGTAACAATTGTTCAATTACATTGAACCTTTTCATTGGCACCTGCGTCTTTTGTATAGAGCTAATTAATTAAATATTTATGCAAACTGTAGGAATACCTATACGGATTACAATGGTGACGATTACGGTAGTGGCGAAATATGTGTTCTACATGTATATATTTCTTATATTGAAATAAATATTTTTCCAAATCAAAAAATTCGTGGATTTAATTTCGTTGTTTTTTTATTAACACGAAAGTAACGAAATTTAATCCGACACGAAATTAAATGTCTCTACAGTACTCCGTTTACCTGATAAAATATAGGGCTCACGGCGGGTGTGAACTGTCGACAGCGGATGCTTACTCCTCCTTGGCACATGATACCACCTCTGATATGTCCAGGGGTCAGAGTGTGCCCTACTCTTGATTTTGTATTCTTTGTAGAGCTATGAGATTGATCACTATTCGTTATCTTCACCTTTTCATCTTCTTTAATGCTATTGATACTAAATTAAAAGTATATATCTATTTAGAAGGAGTCGGTCCTTCGGATAAGACCGCAAAACTCGAAGCCCCGTGTCACAGCAACTGTGGCATCATCAAGATTCCTCTCTGCTCAAATGCCGTAAGCGCCGAGCATAGGCCTAAATTTTGCAGCCCCTCACTGATAATTGTGACGTCTCCATATGAGTGAAAGATCTCAAGAGGGATGTTAACCAACATATAACTAACCAATCCTTTACCAAAATTGTAAATTGGTTAAGGGATTTGGTTCCAGGGTGGGGCGAAAATGATTATAGTGGTTACTGTCTTTATCATTTGAAGTAGTCCTCCGTGGCCGAGTGGTTAGTGCATCCCGCTCAAAATCACAATGCCTCTCACCTCTAGTCGGCACGGGTTCGATTCTCCCATCAACCTTGGTTAAAATTTAATAATAATAATGATTGGTTTTTATATAGCGCTTCTTTCAGCATATGCTGCTCAAAGCGATTCACAATACATTATTACCCCAGCAGACCTTATTCCATTCCAGAGCTTTCTCAGTGCAAGCTGTGCATCGACGTCATGATTTTGGGAAATTTACGTTGTGTTTTTAGTTACGTTTTGCTGCTATTTTAAACGTAAATAAAATACATTACTAAAGAGACTACCTAGATTATTTTATCATACGATACATAGATATTTAATCATTTATCATGCATTCAAAATACGTGACGTCGACTTTGCCGTTTGATTTCTCGATAACGTCATAATGTACTTAAAGGTGGTTTTTGCTTGAAGGTAATCAAATGCATATTTAGGAAAAGCAGAAAAGTATGTACTGAAATTGTGAATTTTGCAAACGCAGGGTTTTGACTCTAGGACAGATCCAAATTAGCTATATCGTGTTATGTCACACATGTTAAGTTTTTCATCAATATAGGCATTGTGGAGGCGTGCAAGTTTTAAGAACACATCTCGTTTTATACTGTTGCTGAATATTAGAATTTAGTTAGAGATGCGGAATAGGAGTTTTTCTAGATTACATACCCTGGGGTTAGTGATAGAGTAATAGATTTATCTAATACTCAGGTGACCGATAAGGCCTGTGGACCTCTTGATCTAAAATCTTATAGTGCTCCAGTACATAATACACAGTATCACGTTATAGCTAGAGTTTGGAATCCTTGGGAGATATTTATTAATTTACAAATAAAAATATTGTTGAGTTAGGATTTTCTTAACACACTATTATATCCAATGCTCACAAATATTACTCAAGTATGCTTATATGAAAGTTGCGTAAATAATTCATGCTCGGTCATAATTATAAGAATTTGTATTGATTATTTTGTACGTAACATGCCCACTTTTATTTTGTAGGGACAAGTCCTCCTCGGTTAATTAAAAATCTGTATCATGTAAATCCTGAAATGTCATTTTGGCTATATATGCACCGAGTGTTCAATAATTCCTTTACAAAGCGTGGCATACAACTGCTAGATCCGCCTTTGGTTTAGTTATTGTATACTTGATTTCAAAGAAAAATCCCACACCAACCATAATACAATATTTTAATACGTTATATCATTAAGATATCATATATTGCATAATACCAATGAAATGGTAATTAAAGATATTACATTTCTGACAATAATGTCTTAACTCTTCGAATGACACACCTTTTAAAAACAAATATACTCTCGATAACTATATTTATTGTTAACGTTGAAATAAATGTGACAAGTATCTAAAAATGAATATGAGTGAACAATAAAAATCATATAAGAAAGCACTGTATATAAAAAAACCCATTAAAATAAGGATTATATCTCTATTTGAATTCATTTGAAAATGCTCCCTCCGAGAAGCATTGCTTTACAGCGAACTGCTCAATAATGACGATTTCAGGTCTTAAAATACAGTTATTGTTTTCCTGCGAGTATTCTTTAAAATGTGTGTTCAAAGGGTTTAAAATAAATTTCTGTGTAGTTTCCTGAATAAGCACTCCGTTTGAAATTAATAAATTATGAAACGAGTGGGTTAGTGTTCATATGAAGTAACATCTACCCATCTCCTTAATTACTTAATACGACATTTAAAGTCATTAATTACGGTAGATTCCATGCCTTCTCTGACGATATGTTAACAAGTTCTATAATATAGCATTTGCCAGTTTTCTCGATTCAGTGATTGATTCTACATTGGAATTCATGTACAATTATTTCATAGCAATGAATGGAATTTTGTTTAACATTCACGATCTCTTCTTGTTCTGATTAAAACCACCTGCATCAGCAGTGGGTGGTAATGACTGTCAGGTCACAAAAATACATTGTAGTATGATTCAAATCTCTGGGGCATGGTTTATAGTCAAATATCGGGAAGAACGTTATTCAAAGACAAAACTGAATGACGATCCTGCCATCTTTTTGTGATAAACTTTATCAAATTCCTCATTCTGAGCCACCGTAAAATGGTTTTTCCAATCTCCCACTTGTCCTACAAAATAACATAAAACAATGCACGATTAAACATTGGTGTCATTTAAACCTTCTCTTTCTAAATAAATGGAATAGTATTATTTTCAATTCATTTGGAATTTTCCATGGGCACGATTTGAGCTTACTTGTATTTTGTATTCTTATGAGGCATAATTTATTCTAAAGCTTCTGCATGAGAAGAACAAATCTCTTGCTGTGACTTCAACTCAACTTTTATAAATATATCTATGACGTTTTATTTATTAACAATATTAATTTTCATTCCTATGTAGATTCGATATATTCCAGTGAACTTAAAATAAAACTTCGTTGATATGTTTAAATGTCGAGTTGATTGATTGATTGTTTATTGTTTTTCGCCACACTCAACAGTTTTTTCAGTTATCTGGCGGCGTTCAGTTTTTGTAGGTGAAGGAGAGAACACAGATACAATGTATCCGGGAAGAGACCACCGACCTTCCGAAAGTAAGCTGGAAAACTTTCTCACATATATCGGCGCGAGCGAGAATCGAACCCGCGCCGACTAGAGGTGCGAAGCATTCAGATTTCGAGCGCAACGCTCTAACCACTCCGCCACGGATGTCCCTTGTCGAGTTGATGGCCACTTTATCTTCGAATGTGTGTAGCGGTCGCGGTAGGTCAGTGGTAGAACGTTCGCTTCGTAACCGGGAGGTCGTGACTTCGAGCCCCGCTCGTTCCATGGCCTCGTCAAACCTAAGACGTAAAAATAGGTAGTGATTGCTCCTTCGCCAAACGCTCGGTATTTGGAAGTGAGAATCACAGGTCTTTCGGATATGACCTTAAAAACGGAGGCCCCTTGTCACGGTAGGCGTTGGCATGTTAAAGAACCCTCACTACCACGGCCTAAAGCGCTAAGCATAGGTCTATATTTGTGGTACTTCACCTACAGCTAGTGATGTCTCAATATGAGTTAAATATTCTCGACGAGACGTAAAACAATCAATCAATTAATCTTCCAATGTAGAACCTTTAAAATAAATCCTGCCTCGTAAGAATATATAACAGGTCAGCTAATAAAGGAGCACATTTTGTGCCTATTGGAATTCCAACAAACTGTTGGACGATTTAATCACCAAAGACTACTAAGATATTATCAATGAGGAACTCTAATATCTATTTAATATAAATTCCAGAGTATCAGAATGGTGTTTAATAAAGTAATTTATTTTAATGACTGATCACTAAATATGATTGATTGATTGTTTGGTGTTTTTCGCCACACTCAACAATTTTTCAGTTATCTGGTGGCGTCCAGTTTTCGTAGGTTAAGGTGAGAACACATATACAATGTATCCGGGAAGAGACCACCGACCTTCCGAAAGTAAACTGGCAAACTTTCTCACATATATCGGCGCGAGCGAGAATCGAACCCGCGCCGACTAGAGGTGAGAGGCCTTGTGATTTTGAGCGCAATGCTCTAATCACTCGGCCACAGAATATGAATATTTCCTTTTCCCGTGTTTATTGAAGAAGCAACTGTCTAAGATGTTAAAAAGGCCATCGTTAATTTATAGTGAGGAGTGGTCGTGTAAAGTGTTGTATAGTCAAAAATGTACGGCTTTATGTTGATTTGAAAAAAGTTTTTGTGGTTAAATTTACTTAAAGTTCTTTAGAAGTTTTAAGGCGTAATTTTCATCAAAATGGTTACCAACCTTTTCTGTACATTTTATCCGGATCAAACATATTCAAGTTGTTCCTGTTTTCATATTTATCTTTATTCGCAGATCTCATGTTTTCAAGTGTACATTTGTGAACAATTTCCTCCGCTAAGGTTTCCGAACACGGAATTCCAAGATATTCGGCAATAGACTTTACTGTTGCAAGGGGGTTCTACAAGTAAAAGAAAATTAAGGAGTATAATTAATAAACATTTGTATGGTTTATGTCATGATTAACCCTTAAAGCTTCGATTAACAATAATTGTAACTTAACTGCTATAATTACTGAATTATCCGAGGTATGTTCCAAAAAAAATATCACGCACAGTGCTTCTCCGATACTACAATTTTTTTTATTATTTTAACTTGCTGAGCCTTTCAAAATACTCTCCATCTGCCTGAATACACACTTAGAGCCTTTCAGTTAGATGATATTTAAGTGTGGGAAACAGAAAATAATCACGGGGGCCAAATCTGGTGAATGCAGTGGATGTAGGAAGACTGTAATCTTCTGTGACTCCAAACATTCGCTCACAATGTCTGCATTATGAGGGGGTGTTTGCCTTATTCTCAATTTTGTATTCTTTATGGGATTTACGACATTGCTCACTGTTCGTTATTTTTACATTTTTACTGACTGACTTTTAAGTTGAGAAATACAATAATGACGGGTTTAATTTTCTGGACAACTGATAGTCATAAATTAGGTTCATTTGTACAAATATTAACCTTCTTTTTATGGCATTGGTGAAAACATGTTTCTAGACATTTTGATCAGGGGAATTACTACATCGCACTCAGCATATAAGAAAGGGAAGAGACAAGAAAGAAAAAACTTTTAGATGAAATATAGTTGGAATGTGAATCTCTTATTGATTTTAATATTTTAGATGAGAAGAGAGCAGCTGTAGAAAACATTAGAAATGAAAGGTTACAAGGTCACATTATGAGGTCTCGTGCTCATTGGATAGAGGAAGGGGAAAAACCATCAAAATATTTTTGTAATTTGGAATCCCGAAATTATTCAAACGAAACTATTAAAAAATTGAATTGGAGGATATTGGTACAATATACAAACAGTCTGATATATTGGACAATGTTAAGAAATATTACGAAAACTTATATACTACTAATGATTCAAATCTAATTAATGTTGATATCGAGAAAATCATCCCCGATTGCAATTCTCCAAAGTTAGATGTGCATATAGCCAAAACTTTTGAGGGTGATATTGTAGAAGGAAAAGTTCTTAAGGTTTTGAAAAACATGAAAAACAACAAATCTCGAGGTAGTGATCGTTATACAACTGGATTCTTTAAAATGTTTTGGAATGATATAAAATATTTTGTTGTTAGAGCCATTAATTGTATATTCCTTACGAGGGAATTTTCTATCTCACAAAGGCTAGGAATTATTTAACAAGACAGTTTTTACAAAAATTGGCAGCCAATTACCCTACTAAATGTATTATACAAAATTATATCTGGTTATCTCAGCTTCAGAATTAAACAAGTTTTGGATCATTTGATATCTGATACGCAGTCTGGTTTTTTAATGAGGAGATACATAGGGGAGAACACTTGATTTATTTATGATATTAATTATGCCATACACTGAAAGATACAATCTTCCAGGTCTTTTAGTATCCATTGGTTTTGAAAAAGCTTTTGACTCAATGTCATGGTCATTCTTATATAAAGTTTTCAAGTACTTTGGTTTTGGGGAGTATTTTACTCAATGGATAAAAATTTTGAATACAAATTTCAGAGCCTCAATTTTACAAAGTGGATTTTTATCAGAACAGTTTGACATTCAAAGGGGATGTAGACAAGGGGGCCCAATTGCACCATATTTATTTATTTTATGCGCTGAAATTCTTGCAATATTAATTAAACAAAACAAAAATATAATAGGCATATGTATTGAAAACACAGAACATAAAATATAACAATATGCAGATAATACTTCGTTAGCCTTTTATGGTTCATGTGAAGCATTAGATACTTTAGAATTTTTCTCAAGCTTCTCTGGTTTGAGAATTAATACATTTAAAGCAAATATTGTCTGGATTGGTTCCAAAAATATTCAGATCAAGTCTTTCACTATACAAGATGGAAATTGGACTGGGGAGCTGCAACTTTTGATCTATTAGGTATTAAATTTTCTGTTGATCTTAAGGATATTGTTAATATAGATTTTAGACTTCAAATCCCAAAAAATGTTGCTCTTGTTGAACAGTGGAAATGAAGAATTCTTACTCCTATTGGAAGGGTCACTGTAATTAAAACCTTACTCATCCCAAAATTAAATCATTTGTTCATATCGCTTCCAACTCCAAACAGGGTGACAATTTCATATTTATGCAAAACTTTCGTTGAACTTCTGTGGAAATTTAGTGTCAATAAGGTGAAAAGATTTGTGATAACACAGGACTATATATCAGGGGGTATTAAGATGGTAGATTTAAACAAATTTATTACATCTCTGAAATGCACATGGATTAAAAGGCTAACCAAATGATATTTTGAAAAAATTATATGACTTTGGAGATACTTTTGTTTTAGAATGTTTACTTAATGAAAGAAATGCTTTTTGGAAGGATGTTTTAAACTCTTGGCTTTCCTTTCTGAAGATTAGTCAGAGTCGTCCTAGTACAAAATGTAATGTTTAAAATATTCCAGTGTGGTACAATTCAAATATTAAAATCACTTTTTATTCAAGAATGGTATGAAAAAGGAATTAAAGTTGTACAGATTTTTAGACAGTGATTGTAACATTTTAGCCTTAGATGAATTCCAATGTATATATAATCTCAAAGTATGTGTAATGAAATACAATAGCATTATTACAGCAATTGCTAGATATTTAAAAATTTTGTCTTTTTTTAATCCGTGCATGCCTGTATTTTTTTAACCGTTTTGCTGCATGAAAATGTTCTAAAATCATTTAAAATCTTTTGAATAAAAAAAAGAGGATATCACAACTTCTATTGGCAAGTGGAAAGCTGAATTAACCCCATATGGAGTAGATGATATTTCAATACCAAATATTTTCAAAATTTGTTTCAAAACTACAACTGATTCTTCCGCTCAGTGGCTACAGTTCAGAATTTTACATATAATCCTCCCTGTCGGCTATTATTTGAAAAAATATATATGTCAAAACTTGTGACAATTGTTGACTTTGTAAAAAAGATGTAGAGACAGTAACACATATTTTTACGTCATGTGACAAAACTCAAACACTGTGGAGAGAGTTAAGTCTTCATGTATACAGAAAAACTTCAGAAAGAGTTGGTTTTAAAGTGTTGAATATCATATTTGGTGAAATTCCATTATCTTTCAATAACAGAGTTATTAATTTTATAACCCTGTATGTTAAACAATACATATTTACTTGGTAGATGCAGAATGAGTAACCTAACCTTGTTGGACTATTGATTGTTTGTTTGTTTTACGTCCCGTCGAGAATTTTCACTCATATTGAGACGTCACCAGCTGTAGGTGAAGTAACACAGATTTAGACCTATGCTTAACGCTCAGGACCGTAGCAGTGAGGGTTCTTTAACGTGCCAACGCCTACCGTGACAAGGGGCCTCCGTTTTAAGGTCATATCCCGAAGACCCTTATGTCACTTAAAATTCAAATATCATGTAGAAAAATATGCTGCAATCCAAATATTTTAAATGTACAATTTTGATAAAATGTGGATTAAGTGGAAAAACATTTTTGAATAATTTGTTAATTACCAGTTATATGAATTCAGTTTTCTTATAATTATATTATTCTTATTTGTACAGCAAGTAACAATGGGGCTTAATATTAATTATATTATTTGATAATTATGAATGAATCAATGTCAGGGAGAAGTGTGTGTATGGAATGTAATGTATGTATGTATTAGATATATGTAAAAAATAAATAATTAAAATAAAAACCTTCTTCATTTCCTCGTAGTAAAGACAGAGGTAGTTTGCCTTCTTCTTATTTATTTCTTTCTCCCATTCTTTGGTGTATTCATACCAATCATATCTATTTCCTGAAAAGATATACATTTCATATGCAAAACTTCACATTAGGAATATATGTAAACGATTGTAGTTTTTTTAAAACGTGGTCAATCTTGAACAACAAAAGTTGCTTTATTCAAAATGGATCATACATGTATACATTAAACTTCCAAATATTAGCGTTTGTCTTTCATTGTTGATGTTATGATAACTATTACTACATACAAAAAGCTTTATTATCTTACCTCCATAATTGATTACCATGTACATGTAATCATCCCAGCTTATCGATGGGTCGAATTTCTTCCAGTTCATTAAATGGTGATAATAGGACACAAACACATCTTTAGGATTTCGGAGCAAAAACAATCTCTTTCCTTTTCCCTCCAAAGATGCCGTTGGTACCTGGTTAGGGAAATGATGTGTATTGAAAATTCTAGGTCTTTTTTCTTCAGATAGATTTTCCACAGAAACAAAATCCATCATGGTAACTTCTTTTGGACGTTTTTCATATTCGGGTTTCCCTTTGTGCAGCATTGTAACCATTTCCCAAACCCAGTGAGTCCCTGTACAATTATCCGAATACACCATATGTTAATTTGATAAACTGATACTGGTTAAATAGACTGATTACTTTAAGAGACATTTATCCACTGCTTCTGTGAAACTATTTAAAAAAACAGATAAGAAGTGACATCGGAAAGTACATAGTAACAACTGTGATGGACAAGAGTTTTGATGTCATTCTTGACCATGTGCGATTTTTACTTCTAACATGTGACATATCAGGTGCAACCATAATTTTTGAAAAGCAAAGGTCAAGGACTTTCGATCCAGCTGCCAAGCCAGATTGATGGATCACAAAGCAAGATGGGCAAGAGTAAGGGACCAACCCCTCTCTCCTGGTGTGGTCAGAATCCAACAGTTTGTTAGCGAATATACAATATCGTATGCGGTAGAACATTTAGATCAATTATGCATTGGTTAACATTGTGGCATTCACCTAAATTTGATGATGTCTCAATATGAGTGAAAGGTTTTGGATGTAAACACATAAAACAAACAAAAGGTAATACAACTATATCACACTTAAACAAGACTGTTGAAACCCCCGTATCATCAACTCATTTGTTAGAAGTCTTCCTCGGTGTAGAAATGGAACATGTTCTCGCGTATCGAATCAGTTGAGAGGCATAAACACCAAATGCAGGTGATAATGGAATATTGCTAGATAAATAAAGGAAGCTGACAATGAAGAAGCTGATGTCATTCCCTCTGTCATAAAATTGAGTTGTTAGTTCCCCGCATCCAAAGATGAAACACAAATGGAAAAATTGATGATATCTTATATTTCGAGTTTTCTGGAATATATTGAATCCATACATAAATGAAAATCAATATTGTCAATTAATAAGTTGTCTTGATGTCAAGTTGAAGGCCACAACAATATATTTCTTATTCTCCTATAAAAATTCTTCGAATGAATTCTGCTTCATAAGAATACAAAAGCGAGTGATCTAATAAAGGAGCATAATCTGTACCCATGAGAATTTCAACACACTGTTTGAAGACCTGACATCCAAAGACTTACTACATATATTTGAATGAGGAACAACAACATCTTTATAATGAAAAAGTAAAGATAACGAATTGGGATGAATATTATAATTCCTATAAAGATTACAGAATTGAGTGTAGGGCAAACATGAATCCCTCGACACACCAAAGGCATTAGGAGTGTAAAGATTCCCTGCTTACCAGGCACACTGACCGTGATCCCTATATCTTCTCCTCTACACTCCAATTTTAACTATGGATTATTGCCTTTTTTATCAAAATACAGGATTTACGGCGGTATGGCCGGTCAACAGGGGATGCTTACTCCTCTTAGGCGCTTGATCCCATCTCTGGTGTTTCCAGGGAGTCCGTGTTTACTTTACTCTCAATTCTGTGTTTTATATGGGAATTGTGAGATTTATCAATGTTTGTCATCTTCACTTTTTCATAACAGTTACATAGATAATGCAGATTTCAGGTTACCCCATTTTATTTGTCAGAAGAATAGATGTGGACTGAATATTTTTCGAAGGAAGATGTGAGGAAAAAGACTTGGATAAATTTTTTGTCCGCGCAAGGATTCACAGTCGCCTTTGTCCATGCACTTTTCCAAAACGTAATTAAAAAGAAAAACTGAGAAAAATGGATATAGAAGCTAAGCACAGTTATAGCATATGCATTCTGTTCTGGTCTTCATCATTTCATAAAATACTCACACTTTGAGAATAAAAAAAGTTACCTTATATTAACTATACACTTGTGATCTCAGTTCGTACCAACTCGTAGATTTACTAAAAAAAATTAAATTTTGATGATCGAAAATTTATAAATAATAAAATATTGTAATTACTGACTTTAAATTCAAATTGATTTTGAAAAGTGAAATCATTAAATCAAGTACAGTATAACGCGGTGATCCCATTTGTTGGCGTGTAGATGACAATTCAAAAAGGAAAGAAAACAATATTGCTTGCGTTAAAATAAAGTATTAAATATTGTGATTTTTACTTTACATTTAATAATAATAATAATAATAATAATTTTATATATATATATATATATATATATATATATATATATATATAGAGAGAGAGAGAGAGAGAGAGAGAGAGAGAGAGAGAGAGATTTGAAATGCACCCGTGACAGTAGCCCTGTTGATGAGCGATGTAACAGGTATCATAATTTTTCTAATCCAAACATGAATATTGCATATTTATTATAAAACAGCGCCATTTGAATAACCTTACCAAATAGTATTTACATGTAAACTGTCGATTTATACCCCTTTCCTCGCTGTATCTTGGGTATTTCCATTGCTATTTGTACAGGTGTATGCACTGGTGGCTAAAACACATACGGTTTGAATGTTAAGACTAAGGGGGGGGGGGGGGGGGATTGACAACATGAAAATAAATGTTGTCCATGGTGAATAAAAGTTGAGTTTTTAAACATATCTAACACTACTTTCACAATCAGATGATCGAAGGTCGCATGTAACGTCACTGTACCACGTGACTAACTAATTAACGAGTATTTTACAATCGGGGCTTAGATTTAAATCGGTATTTAACTAATCATTGCAATATTTTGGTGAACTAACAAGCAGAATTAATATATGCAAAAGAAAAATAATTTGCATATAATTTTGTGTACGTTGGAAACATGCAATATGTCCTTTAACAGCAATATGTAATTCACGTGAATCAAACTTCAATTCTACGGTTTTCATACCACATTTAGGGTACGCATAAATCAGGACGTCATCATCGTATATTTCCATATTGCGGAGTTTGGGTACATGAGTCCTTGGATCTGGCATGAAATGACTTTGTACGTGGTCCAGTGGTTTATATTGTCCGTGTAGCAGGATGTACTTGGATGACCATCCGCCTGGGCATTTTCTTTCTACTATTGTCTCGCCCTCTAAACTCTCTATAATAGAATCCATTTTAAATTAAAACAATATTCCCAATTATCTTTCCACTCTTTATATCAACCTCTTTATGTATATTGATTTCTACTTCTCTATGTAATCAAATTTTCCATGTATAATGATGTGAACTATATATATATATATATATATATATATATATATATATATATATCAAACAGGTACCTGATCAACAGTGTCTTTCTTACGAATGATGCCTACATCAGTTAACTGTTTCAGCTCCTTTTATACCACGTAAATTGTGTCTCCTAGCACTATTCTATTAGGTCTGTCAAAACTGTTCTTAATCTGATCAATGGCACACTAATTTTTGTATTCTCATGCAATGATATAACAAAATATCATAAATACATATAATATACTTTTCTTCAGCTCTTTATGCTAGCAATGGTATCTCAGATTGTATACAATATTTCGCCGAAAATGCACGCGATGCAGCTGTTAAAACAGAAATCCAATATGGCAGCGTGATATACCTTACAATTATTTTGTTTACAGGAAGACTTTTTATTATAAATATTTAAAACGTCGAGTGCCTGTGACTAAATCCGGTGGTTCTTGAATTTAATCCCGGCGCATCATCAAAATTAACACATTTAGCATAGGTAGTGACTGTTCCTTCGGTATTAGAAGAGATCTATTGGATGTGACCATAAAAACAGAGGTCCCGTGTTATGATATGCGTTTGCACGATAAAATACCCTCACTATTACGGGCCTGTAGGTTATGCATAAGTCAAAATATGTGGTTACTTAAAAATTTCTTGAATGGGACGTAAGATGTTATATGCAAAATACATATGAGATACCTGAGCATCTTATCAGTAACATACCAAACTGTGAATCTTAATAAGGGAATTATTAGCGAAGTACTGTGGATGTTACCAATGGGATATCTTACTTATCCTATCGATTCTATCAGTAGGTGACCTTTATGGATACTTACAGGTACTAATGATCTATTTGCTAGTTCTTGTGCTTATTACCAATTATACTTAGAACCCTTCTCTGGATCTTAGCAACCATATACTTACCTAACATACATGTATGTGGATTTCACCAGTGGTAAACTTACTTAACTCCTGTGGGCTTTCACCGTCCATGGTCAATGTGACAGAAATCCGAAGCACAGTAAATTGTTTGCAGATATTGGCTCTGTAATATTAATAATGAAAAAGTAAAGACAACAAACAGTGATTAATCTCATAATTCCTATAAGAATACAAAATAAGAGTAGGTCAAACACAGATCCCTGGACACACCAGAGGTGGGATCATGTGTCAAGGAGGATTAAGCATCCCCCGTTGACCAGTCACACCTGCTGTATGCCCTTTATCTTGATCAGAGTAATCCGTAGTCGAAATCAGCATATATTAAGAATGCAAACACGGTCTCCTTTACATACCAGAGGTGGGATGAAGTGGTGTCTAGGAGAAGTAAACAGCCCTTGTACGAAAATTTGCACCCGATTTATTTAACGATCAAAACTAGTCTTACACACTGAGTAGGAAATAATGTACCACCCTGTCATATTGAGGCTTTGATAATAAATTTAGTTAGTAACATTTTTTATACTCAAAATATATCAAATATCATTGATAAGAATGTTGCTGAATTTGACTATAGGCTGTTACATAATCTATTGTTCAACAGATATTTAGCTAGTAAATGGAATGGGGAAACAGATAAAGAATGCACTATATGCAGAAATGATATCGAAAATAACAGACACCTCATTTATGATTGTCGAGACGTTTGTCAAATATGGCATATAATTGGTGTTGTACTCAAATTTGATGTAACTGGAAACACATTGTCATTGGTTTTTGAGGAGATTAATAACAAAACAATTGTATTAAACAATGTAATTTCATTTATTGCCTGTAGAATATATAAATATGAAATGTTATGTAGAATTAAAGGTGAAAATGAAAGCAGCCAAAGCATGATCTCTCATGTGAGGTCATCACTGATGAAATTTTATTAAGTTTTGTTAAGAATTGACACCGATTTTCAGCCTATAATAATTTTAAAATATGTGACTTGCTTTAATTAATCACTTGTGTAATACTTTTGTTATAGCTTTATTGTAAAGGAATCATTTTGCCCGAAATGATTTCCTTGTAAATGGGCCATATTATGAATTATGAATAAAAGGGGGAAGTAACGTGATGTTTACGACCCACCCTCAAGGATTGCTTGCTGTCCCTCAGTGGATCATACTAGGGGTGTTTATGGACTTTTGTGCGCGTGTGTTACCCCTGGTATGTGTGTGGTTTTTCCATCTAATTAAATATATACGTATGTGTATATATATATATGTGTGTGTGTGTGTGTGTGTGTGTGTGTGTGTGTGTGTGCTATTAATATCATAATCATATGCATGTAAACGTACCAAATACATCTACATAATTATGTAAGTCAAATAATAAGATATCGTTAAATGCTCTGTTACCGGTTACATGTGTTATATTAACTATCTTGACCCGCGATAGTTAGAATATGTAAATGGGTACTTACAATGATTAATAAAAGATTTAAATATAAAAAAAAAAGTTAGCTACATTTTTGTCAGATCATCATTGACATAAATATTAATTCACGACAATGCAGCTATTGGAAGAATTAATATCCCGGTGTTTCACCCATGGACAGGTAGCAAGTATACACCATTAACGTGCTTATCTACAGACAAGATACAAAGAACACACACTTTTCAGAGTTTCTCTTAACTTAGGTATTCAATTTGTAAATCAAAATAGTCAGGTTTATTTGTGCAATAATTTCTCTTACAGTTGCCAATTGATGCGACCTTATTCTAAAGTTTGTAAAAACATCTGGTTTATTTATTACTGAATAAATAGTGTTCTCGAGAAGTTTGTTTTCTTTTTTAAAATGGAGAATGTAGTTATTTCCGGATCGAGTTTTGCAAATCCATGATGCAAGTACCACAATTACATCTGTTTTACTAAATACATAAATGAGTATATCATATAACTTTGAGATAATGATGAGATCAATGATACACTGGTGAGTTTTGTCAAGCAGCAGGAACATTAATATTCAAATTGTTCAATACAAATATTTAATAAATTTTCAATATCGCCCTAATTAAATGCATTTTTGAGTTTATATTGAAAACTGTTTATTCCACATAATAATAAAATGCTAATCAGTGCATCATTTGTTTTCGGTTATGAAATTTGTAGAACAATCACGAAACAATAAATTATTGCATGGAATAAAAGTACTATACAGAGAGATAATTACATTGTTCTTTGATAAAGGAAGCTGATAAACAATAACAAACTACAGTGTTTCCTTTAGAGCAATATTAGCTGTCAGTCTGGTGTCGAAAATTTTTGT
Source organism: Ostrea denselamellosa (assembly GCA_024699665.1). Lineage (NCBI taxonomy): Eukaryota > Metazoa > Mollusca > Bivalvia > Ostreida > Ostreidae > Ostrea > Ostrea denselamellosa. The sequence continues at coordinate 4,101,254 of JAMZEH010000010.1, read as the reverse complement.
TGTAAATTGTAATTTACTATTTCTACGAAAAAAACGTTTATCAACTTTTGTTATTGATGTTTGTGTTAGAAAATCTATTCAGGGGCTCTGAATGGAGCTAAATTACATTGTTGTCTTCCCGTACCAAAACTGATTTCTTAATTATGCCATATATTCAAAAGAATATAAGATATTGATAAAATCTTATAGTTTTAATTTTGTTAATGATTATGGTTAAAGTTACGTACAAAACTTATCATAACAGCACATATTTACATCAAAATAAAGTAAAACAAGGAAACTTCCATTATGAGTCTTGATCCGGAAGCTCTTTCATTGAAACAATGTAATACAAGATAATTTTGATGCAAAGCCTCAAATCGGCCGCTAAAATTTTAAATATTATATCTTTAAAAAAAACCAAACAAACCAACAAACAAACAAAAACCAAAAAAACAACCAAAAAACACACCCACCCCCACCCCGAAATTGTAATATGAAATATTTTACTTGAATATGGAAATAAAATTAAGAGACAATTCAATTTTGATAAAAAGAATTATAAAAAAAAACACATTGATATATCATTAATGTATCAATGGATGAAATATCATATTTAGGTGTCAATATTGGACGTGTCCAGTTAAATTGCAGCAGAACTTAGAATAAATCATTTTAAAATCAGCAAGTGTTCCTCTAAAGATCTTAAACTTAAGTGCTACAAAATGTATATTGAAGAGGTTCAGAGATGATAACCAAAAAAAAAAAGGGGGGGGATGTCGCCCAAGTCTATCTATGAAAAGATGCTAGATACAGTGAGCCAATTGCCATAGTATCACCAAACATGATTGGATGAGTTTAAAACTAAAACACTATATATTCCCAAATTAGATTGCAACATGCGTACTTGAAAATTCTATTAGTTTTACACCAGATTACAGTTTAACACAAGACGTTCCGGGGGCAAAACAATTGGAGCCGCCATCAAGGCGAACAGACCCCTGCTTCTCATATTTTCCTACGACCCACTAAATCAAAATCCTAAATCAGTCCATGCTTATAAGGCAACTGGTATTGATTGATTGATTATATATTGTTTAACGTCCCGCTTGAGACTCTTTCACTCATATGGAGACGTCACCATTACCGGTAAAGGGCTGCCAAATTTAGGCCTATGCTCGACGCTTGTGGCCTTTGAGCAGGGAGGGATCTCTATCGTGCCACACCTGCTGTGACGCGGGGCGTCGGTTTTTGCGGTCTCATCCGAAGGACCGCCCCAATTAGTCGCCTCTTACGACAAGCAAGGGGTATTGAGGATCTATTCTAACACCCGGATCCCCACGGGGCTAAAAACTTGTAAACTTGTATTGAAGAATTTAAAATTCATTAATAAAATATTGAAGTACCATCATGATGGTATGCAAATGAAGCAAACATGAAAATATTAGATTGAGTTTCGATGGATTGCAGAAACAAACATGCTTCAGAAATGTATCCTATAGTTTATAAATAGAATGTAATGACAAGGCGGACCACCTGATCTACGTCACATGAGGGATTCTGCTGGATTAGCTATTCTGTGTACGTCTGCAACTCTAATTTACACGTCGCGGATTTTAAACCAAGCAATAATAACACACACACACACACACACACACACACACACACACACATATATATATATATATATATCCCGGGGAGAACTTGTATAAAATCGTAAATTCATAATATTTGTTGAGTAATGAATAAAATTGAAACGTATTGCTAACAGTAATTAAGACTTATATTTATGTATATTTTAAGGTCCTTTATTCAGACATATTATTTATGTTATTATTAAGGAATTATACTTTCGAAACAATAAAAAAAAAAGATTTCTCATTTGCCCATGCGTAACTTTCTAACACAAACACCAATAGATCGGCCGCTTAATGATGCATATGAGGTTGTTATCTAATCTTTTACCGCCTCCTTCACAACTAGGTCAGAAATGCAAATTATGGTCGTTTATCAAACAATGTAGACACATTGCCTGATTTTATACTTTTAACCTATATAAGCATTAAGAGAGGTCATCAATTTCCTCACATTTAATACGTTGATACTAACTGAAACTTTTCATAAACATACAACTTGTGAAATAAGGTAATCACTACATGTAAATATACACTTGGCCTAAAGAGCACAGCAGAGTTTGGTATCAAAATGCAAATGATATGATTACAAAGGAAACATAAGAAATGTATATTAGTGTTTAAGGACATAGGGTTCCCAAATACATTTGGAATAGAATTATGTGAAACTATTAGAAATGTTTTAATAATGCTAGTAAAAACCCCTTTTTACCACAAAATGGTCATATGAAACCAACTTTTATATATACTTCAAATCCATAAATGCTATTAATGTAAGCGCTTGTCTATGTAGTGAGGTTTTAAGAAATTACACGGTTAAAATCCACATCGTCCAATGTCATTTTTATAGTTCGTGCTTGGTAAACTTACCTGGACTTCTTGGCCATACTCAAAAATTCAGTCTAAAATTAGATCGTGTGAGATCCTTCCGGATTTACTCCACATTTTATAGTAACAGAAATACAAGAACAAAACATTTCAATCGGATGTATAAAAAAGGTCCTATTTTATGCAACTTTAGATATATTTCAGAAAATGTTTTGTTTTGCTTTTTTCTTACATGGTTTAGTGTCGTTGTTTCGTCACATACTCACCTTGCATAAAATAATTGAAGTGACTGAACGTGGCGTTTTGTTCTATATTTTGTACCCTTTACATACAGGGTTGTACAAAAATTTTAGCTACGGTGGAAAACAAGACTGAAGGCGGAAAATATGTACTATACAGTATCTATTCGTTTGTTTCACAAAACATTAATAAAGGCCAACGACAAGAACAATATCAAATTATATATATATATATATATATATATATATATATATATATATATATATATATTAAAATGCGTTATGTTTTACAAGAATGAAATAAAAGAAATCAAATTCGGAACTGGAGGAAATGCATAGGGTCGTTATACCAAAAAATCAGGTCATTATACCCCTGACAATTTTACCGTCCAATAAAAAAAGTATTTAAGATGTATTCTACAATTTGGTTTCATAATTCTTATAGAAAATGTTAATATTGAGTATATTAGTTCCAGATGCAGAAAAAAATGCAGACAAATCATTAAATTACAAAAAACTTTAATGAATAACTCTCTAACCACTCGGCCACGGAGGCCCCTTCCTGATTCGTGGTAATCCCCGAATTCCGCCAGATGGATTTGTCTAGATACAAGTTCACCCGCCAACAACGCGCTATCAGTGGTCAAGTATTACAAGCCCATATTTCACCCACCGTTCCTTGCACACAGAATAATGTACATTGTCGAAATGATACATGTTAATAAATAATCATAAATTAATGAACTTGCAGATAATCTGGAAATACAGTAATGTCCTTTTTAGGATCTGATAAAAAGGTTTCCAACTCCCCTTGGAAATCATTCAGAAGCACAGCGTATTGAGATGAGTGCCATCATACCTGAAGAGTTGCTTTTCGGTAAATGTGATTGTTGGGTGCCTAATAACCAAACCCCCCTCTGTTTTAAGTAATTTCTTAACCTTGTGGTTGACATCCTTGCGCATGGCGTCCACGCGAGAGACGCTTTTGGCATTGTGCCAATATAAGCATGGTAGTATGTCAAACCAAACAATAGTTGTGTCTCGGAACAGCAGCTTACAACGAAGAAAGGAACACTTAATGTGATTAAATAACTCTAATCCTGGAAAATTCCCTAAATTATTATATCCGAAGTGCACTACTAAGTATCTAGATGCCGGGTTTGTTCCTAGTTTGTTATAGAACAGAGAGCCAAACTTCTCCAATTCCATGCCTCTGACACCAAACCAACAAATTTGAACATTCTTATCTTTGAGTGCAAGTTGCTTTTCACCAGGATGAATGTTGGCGCTACTGGCAGCCCAATGAATAATGGAGGATCCCATTATCCACACTATTGTTGGGTTTCCTGCAAAACTTGGTCTTTGTTAGCAAAAATTTACAACATACAGCGCCAAAATCATGAACATTGGAACTGTTCTAGCAAAATATACAATGCATAAACGTCAAGACAATCGAATATAAGAGGAATAAACTCCCGACTTCCACCGACCCCATCGATTGATTACTACATCTGGAATCCCCCTCATTGCCGCCTCTGTAGCTACCCCAATCCTAAATGAGTGAGATCTAACATGTCCCTGGTTATATTGCAGAAGTTCAAGGTTTTGCCCAATATACATGTGAACTGATGACAGGCTAGGGGATTGTCATCGAAATGAACTAATAACTGACTGTTGCCCGGGGAAATGAGATTTCTTACAGCTAGATACTTAACCAACTAGTCAACTGAACAAGTAGGGACCCCCGATTCTGCTAATAACAAAGTCTACGACTGGCCTGATTGGTCAGTTGTGGATCGACGATTTGTCAGTTTGACTTGTCGGCGTCCCTTGTATGTCACAATGTCACTAAAACATAAAGGTCTTGGGTCGCTGCGCTTATGTGATGTACTGGTCAGCTCCCCATCACGCAAAAAACCAAAGAAGGTTAAGCAAAAGGCAGTCATAAATAAACAAGCCTCATACCTGGAAGCACAAATTTTGTTTAAAGCTTGGATTAATTGTACTAGTATCCTTAAAGTGATCGGCGACCTTGTATCCAGACGTTTGGAACTTCTTTTAGCACCCTCCAGCAGCTTGGTTACTATGAATGACTTAGTAACGTCTTCGAGACCTTGAACTTTGTGCATATACGACAAGCCAAAATGTATGTCCTAATGGAGGCTGGTGTCTGATTGTTGGTTGACATATAAGCTATGAAATTGACTATATGATCGAGGGGTGCCGGCCATGTTGGTTGTAAGCTAAATATATACCTGAAGTGATTAAAACTTTCGACAGCTGCTCTATAAGTGTGTCATGTATTGTCTGCCATTGAAGCTTTCGAGAACCTTTTGGTTTCCACTGTCATATCTGCCAAATACTGCGGGAGAGTGGAAATGGTACTGGCTCTGCATGTGGGGCCAACACCCGAAACTGGCAACGAGAAATAGAATTTGCTATTGTGTTAAGTTTTGTATTAATATACTGTGCTTTAAGACTTATGTCAAAGCGCAACATGCCAAGAACCAGTTTCCTAACTAAAATCACAACTTCGGGGGATTTAAATGATTTTTTTGTTGATTATTTGAACTGCTGCCTGATTATCGACATGAAATAGTATTTTCTTATTTGCTAGCCATTGCCCCCATACAGACAAAGCCATCACTATAGGGAAGAGTTCTAAGAAAGTCATGTCGCCTAATCTACCTGTTTCTGCTCATTGCTGTGGCCATCTACCATAGGCCCATTTGTTCTGAAAGAAAATCCCAAAGCCACCAGCAGGACCGTCTGAGCTATCTATAAAGAACTGAATTGTGTAGTTAGCAGCATAAGACCTTTCTGGAAATAGAGTCACCCCATTATAATGATTCAAAAATTTCAACTACATCTCCAAGTCTAGTTTCATGCTAGAGGTTACCCTAATTTTGTATTTCACTTTCTTAATCCCTATCGTTGCATCGATAAGCCTCCTGATGAAAGCTGCACCAGGTGAAATAACCTGACATATTAAGTTGAGTGAACCTATCAAGGACTGCATCTCTTGTAATGTCAATTTTTTAACCAGTAGTATGGCTTCCAACTGGTTACGCCACTCAGTCAATTTGTCCTGGGGTAGGCATATTTGCATCGCTACTGTATCCAGTTCGATTCCTAAAAAGGTCAAACATGTAGTTGGTTCGACAGTTATAAGCTATGGGGATTCCCAAATGAGCAAAAACTATGGAAAGTTATTAGTGTTTCAGAACATGTCGTTTCCCCTGACCTACCCCCAAATACAAAGTCATCCAAATAGTGAATTACATGAGAATTCTGTGATTTGTTTTTACTAACCAACCAATGCAAAAAGAAACTGAAACAATTGAATAGGGTACAAGATAATTTGGAGCTATTATGTCGAAGTCGCCAGGTATAATGCACTCTTAAGGTCAGTTTTGGCAAGCAATGCATTCCGTCCCAGTTTTTGACTCATGAGGAGTGCCTCTTCGATATTTGAGTATTTGACTGTACAAATGTCCGGGTCAATGCAATAATTGACTGAATCGTATTGGGGGTAAGACAGGTGGTAGATCAATCTAAACTCACCGTCTTTTTTATGGACAAGACCCACAGGCGATACCCGGAGAGTGGGGAATGGGACATCAGTAAATGGACCTGCAATTCCTCCCAAAGTGATTTCCCTAATCAATTTAGTTTCAACTAGATGGGAGGGGCTTCCCGGGCAGATTTAAGATTTTGCGATTCCATGCACTTCCTGGGGCCCCGAATATTGTATAAAGAAAAACCAATAATCATAAAAGTTTGAATAATGCACTTTATAATTTTATAGTTTAGAAGTGTATGTGTTCAGGTCTATCTGGACATTATACCCTTCCCCTTCTGTTATTTTATTTTTCAATTTATTTACCGTCAATTACAACTTGTATTGCTTAAATGTTGGAATATTTCATTGAGCAAGTAGTTTTTATCAGTTCGTAACCTTACTAATCGCAAAAAACTATTATCTACCCTGTATTGGTGTTAAATATTATAGTGATATGGGGATATTAGCCATCATAGATGTTCCCCCTAATGTAAAATGTCGACTTATGTAAGTTACAACCCCTCCTCCTCTAGTACGGAGAGTGTAAACCATTAGAACAATTGATACTGTATTGGTACTGTATTCTGATGTTATCAGTATTTGTACTTATCTTTTAGCTATTAGAATATCTAAATGAATCAAAACCCACATCGCATTGATAAAAACATTAAAAGGAACGTTATATGGGATTCATACAGTTTGCATTGCATCGAAATACAAATGTCCATTAATTTTCATCTGTTGTACAAATAAGTGAGGTTACACCAATTCGCTTAAGTAAAGTTATTTGTTTCAAATCTCAAATGCAGATTTCACCGTAACAATAGAAAGAGAGAATTTTAGTATTGTATTGATCATCATTAAAGGAGAGCCATTATTTCATTATTCGACGCAGTGATGGTTTTCCCATGAGATGTTTAAGCTAACTCAAATAGGTTAGCTTTTATTGAGGGTCAACATTTGCGGATTACTTAATAAACGCTTAATTGTGACATTCTGCTAAGAACTTCTAAGACATGTACAAGTATTAGACAATGTGTGATAATAAATGGAGTAAACGTCATTATGTAGTGAACGTATTTTATGAATTGTGATATCTACCAGAGTATGACTTCTATGAAAGTTCATATGCGTCCACTGGATTTGTCACTGAGGATTTTTGGACTGTCACATTTTGCTCAGTCTAGTAGAATCGAACCTGTTATCGAAAACACTCCAAAGGAGACGCAGAGCAGCAAACGACAAATTACACCTAGGATTTTGAGGGTCTACTGTATCTTCATCTGCTGTCTGTTGATTTTAAACGTTCTACGATACATTCCAAGCTTCTGGGTAGGATATGACTTTGTTCCTAACCTCACAGCGCTTAGGATTGTTGTCCTTCTTTGGTACATCCAGAACACCATTACCGCCATCGTACTGTTTGTTTTCTTTGATAAAAAGGAACATTTTGAATTGTACACAGAGCAGTATAACCAAGTCATTAATGACAGCGTTTCAAAGCATCTCAAAGCTAATCCTGGATGTGTCAAACTCAGAAAATGTATTATAAGAAATCTAGTGATCGGCTGGATGTTCGTCATCTTTAACACAGTTTCGATCGCCCTTTTGAGTGTTTCAGATATCACTCCAGATATTGTGGTGATTTTAGGCAATCCGCTTCCTTACAATTCCGTGATTGTAAAGTTACTGGGGTGCCTGATACACTTCGTGTTATCGGGAGTCTGGGTATTTCCCGTTGTGCTCCATTATGATTTGACTTCCGCCTTACAGTTCCGATTTCAAGAACTCTACCGCGTTGTGGAGAGCACAGCGTTAAACCAGTGCGAGGATAGGTTCGAAATCTTGAAGCATGTTCGTCAGAAACATCTGCAGTTGTGTAAAATGGTAGAAACAATCGACCAAAGTTTGAGTTTTTACATAGGAAACATATTTACAGTAAACATAGGGATTGCCTGTTTCGGAACATATGTAATCATAAACAACATAGATTTCGCCACCGAAGCAACTGAAGCTATTGTTTTTATATTCTGGGTACTCTCTTCCTTCTTCCTGTTGTTTATTATCTCCAAAAGTTCAGCTACATTGCAAGAAAAGGTAGGTTTGAATCGTCGTCCTATCATCTCTTTTTTGTTCTTTTTCACTTTCAGATGTGTACGTTTTCTCTTTTAGGCACATTCTCTATCCTCATTGATATTCGATATCAATTTAGACACCGCCTCAATTCAAGACATTGCACATGTGAGTATAAAATTACTTTATTGTCAAGCAAAAGATCAAATCCTATTTTGAGCCCTTTCATTAACATCAAAGAGGCAACAAACAACAAAGGCAGTAGGACTCATAATTCTATAGCCTCATTATAATTGGCTAATTTCCAATTTAACAAAACCCATGTTCGTCGTCAATTCACGAGAACGCGAAGTCGTGTGTGCTTTTCTTGAAGGATTTAGCTCTCTGCATATCAACATATATTTGTGATGTAATTACATGTATTAACGATAAAACGATAATTAAAGCGATCTGATCTGTTTTTAATGCGTTTTTCTAAATTATCATTTATTTATTTATTTTTAGCGAATCAAAACTAATATAAATTGTCTAGAAGTTATGCACTAAAAGTCGGAGAAAGATGTTCGTCCGCGACAAAGCGGACTGAACTCTTGAGTTTATACCCGCGCAAATACCGAGAGCGGGCATATTTATCGATATTCTGTAAATAGCCTTTATATTAATTTTTGCTAGTTACAAATATGTTCAGTCAGCCAAATTGTTTCCTTAAAATGACAATCTTATCATTTAGACTTGTAGCGTTTCCTAATCAGTCACCCATTAAATGAAAGCACGTCATCATGTCCATCCTTAGTAAATTCTTGTAGTGAAAATCTGAACAAGGTTTCAGTATTTATTACACAAAAAGAGGCGATGGCAGTGAAGACGGAAGTCTGAAGGAAAAGGGAAAATATACAATCAAGATATAGGGTTCACGTCGGGTATGACCGGTCAACATGGGATGCTTACTCTTTCTAGGCACCTGATCTCACCTCTAGTATGTCTAGGGGTCCGTGTTTACCCTTCTATTAATTTTGTATTCTTTATAGGATGCATGAGATTGGTTACTCTTCGCTATGTTCACTTTTTCTTTGCGTCATTGAATCATGAAAGTTATGAGGAACTTGACATAATATATTTAAACCACACGAAAATAATAATTGTAATAAAGGAGAAGCCTCGGGCAAGAACTTTTAGTAAATTTGATATCACAAAACTTTTCCAATATCAACATCAGGAAAATATACGACTTATCAAATCTTCATACCACCATAACCACGATAAATTAAAGACTAGTAAGCCTTTAACATAATAGATAGCGCTTCTATAAAGATGGATCTCGGAAATTTTCACATCTTGTAATCAGTCCAAAAATTACTTTCTTAAATATCATTCTGATTCCACGCACAAGTACTCTGAAGTTGATATTAAAAGATATTGGAGTTCCTCATTGACAATCCCGATATAGTCTTTAATTATCAGATCTTCCAACAGTCTTTTAAAATTCCCATTGGCATAAACCGTGCTCCTTTATTAGCTGACTTGTTTTTGTGTGCTTAAGAGGCAAAATTTATTCAAAAGCTTCAACATGAGAAGAAAAAGGTTTCAATTCAACGTATAGATATATCGACAACCTTTTCCCTATTCTAACAATGATCATTTTCATGCATAAGTTAATTTGATATATTCCAGTAAACTTAAATTAAAAGACGCCACAGAGTTGTTTACATCTGCTTCATATTTGGATATTTTATTGAACATTATTGATGTTAATGGCACACGAAAGACTGAACATGATGATGAACAAATGACTCCTGGTTCTCTATCACCAGTTTTTTGTACTAAAATAGTAACATTCCATTATCACCTGCATATGGTGCTTTGCCTTTCAACTGATTCGATACGCAAGGGCATGGTCTGCGTATGATCAATTTTTAAATCCAGGCATGCTACAGACGAGTAAGTTGATATTACAGCGGTTTCAACAATTCCATTTAAAGTCAGCAGTTAGTAAATCTATGGCCATTATAATGATCTAATTTGTACATACAACCTGTCATTAGGTCGAATGTTGCCTGGCGTGTTTAATACCAATCATAAGGCTGTTCTTTACATAGTGATTTTGACTACGGATTACTCCGTTGACCTGATCAAGATATAGGGTTCACAGTGGGTGTGATTGGTCAGCAGGGGATACTTATTCCTCCTAGGAACCTAATTCCTCCTCTGATGTTTCCATGAATCCATGTTTGCCTTGCGCTAACTTTTGAATTCTTTATGGGATTTATGAAATTGATCAGTGCGGGCCTTTGTAACATTAAGAGCCCGGATATTCTTTATAAAATCTATAAGAAAATGATATATAATGATATATAATGTATATAATTGCCTATTTTGGTGTTATAGATATATATCTAATATAGAATCCAAGACAGAGTATTAATTACCATACTGATATTATATTGTACTGATATGTACTGATGTAATTACTATTTGAATGTAGGTCAACTTGCTAGTGGCCAAACTCCATGGTCCACCAATTGGCCTTTCTGTGTTGGGCATCATAACTATCACCAAGGAGATGATCCTAACGGTAAGTTCCAAATGTAACGTTAATGAGAAATAATACAATCTTGTGGGAAATAATTCTTCTGTCATGATGATACATCAGATTGATAATAGATGGTTGTCTGGTAGTACTGTGAAAACATCGACCGGTAGTGAACATTAATTTTTAAGCATTTATGAAAATTTTGTGATAAAATGTAAAATAAGACATTGCCAGCTCATCGTAAATTAGAATAAAATGTTTGATATACTAGTCAAATCCCCTTTGCATTATTCAAGATTTATTTACAAAATCTGTACGAAGTAGAAAATGGCGTTTTAACTGGCTCATTTTAGAATAATCTCATCGACAGCCGCATTTATTCCCTTGATGCAACTCCTTTAACAATAACCCGGCGCATTAATGTGTAACTTTTCGTTCCAATTCTTTTCGATTTTAATTTATGAAGAAATCAAGTCTACAATACGTACTTCAGTATACTATTTAGGATAGCGTGACGTTACAACACGTACAACGACGTACCTTATAAATGCGTTATCCTCACTATGAATAAAATTTGTTTTTTAAAATAGTATTATCTAAAGGGGATTTGATCACTGCCGTTTCGTAAGAGTTCAACTGTATCAAAAATGTCTTGAAATGTTATCTTAGAATGACAAATACACATTTCCAGGAATTTCTCTTTAAGTTAAATCTTCAGATTGTTGTTTCTCTCTTGACTGGAGTTTGATTATATTGTGTTACGAAAGTGCTATTCTAGATTCTACATGTAGCTAATCAGTTGCTTGATTTATGTGACGTCATTGTTATTTTTTATTGTACCTCGCCGGTTCCTTTTGATTGATGTGACGTCATTGCTATTTTTTATTGTAGGTAGCCGGTTCCTTTTGATTGATGTGACGTCATTGCTATTTTTTATTGTACCTCGCCGGTTCCTTTTGATTGATGTAACGGCATTGATATTTTTATTGTAGCTAGCCGGTGTTTTTCTGACCTACTTCTTCCTACTGCTCCAGTTTCGGATCTAGGTGGATTTAGGTAACTGTTCTTCTTTAAACCCTTTATTTCCAGATAAAGTCGTCAATAAAGAGAAAGACGTGGCCCTTAGTAACAACATGTGGGAGTCTTAATGTATCTGTCTGTACTTACAGATAGTTGTACGAAATCAGTATTCTAAAAAAGTATAAATGTATGCTTACGGTTGTATGTGTCTTGCATTCCCTATATAAATAATGAAGTTTGAGATAAACTATCCTCAAGTCAATCTTATTATTTAAAGAACAATGAGTCTTATCTTCAGAAGAATAAAATTACAGCATTGAAACATTTTCAAAAGAATAGAACTGGCAAAAGTAACAGAACATACAAAATATGGTGTCTTGAACTAACCAACCTTGTGTATATGCCCAACTTCTATTAATGTTATTTCAAGAAGAATTGAGGAGATTACGTTTTCTTTCCAGAATATTGTATGTTGTTATGGCTATGTTCTTCAAGTATATCGATTTTATCGCATGAAAACGACAAGGTTTTTAAGTTCTTTAAATATACCAGTGTTGTCGTATAAAAACGTCAAGGTTTTTAGGCATTAGCAGTATGACAGAAATTCGTATAATTATCAATGTGCAAAATTAAAAACAAATTGGAAGAAATTCTGTCTTGTATCTTATTGCATTTGCTTGTTCTTTATGGATATGATACGTAAAAAGACGGAAAATATGTTCATATAAACTAGCGTGCAGAACATTGTGATGATCATTGATAAATACAATTGTCGAAATTCCCGGGTCTCTGACATGAAAAGATTGTGACTCCATCTTCAACATAAAACTCAGCACCCTGTTTTCTGTTTCACATATCATAAAATATGCCAGGATTGATATATGATATATGGTATGGATTTTACTATGTAACATTCTATTTATCAGATACTTAACCCCTATCGTTTTATGATCTCTGATACATGGATGATACATTACTTGACTTATCAATGAATGAATTATTTTCAATAAAAACAAAATAAAACACTCAAATGAATGTTATTCCTGTAATGAAATAATTTTCTATTTATATAAGGTCAATACGATTATTCAGCGACCCTCGAAGACGGTATTCAAACACAGAGTGTGAAGTGCAGTTTCTAAATGATCGACCAGGTTATTAAAGGTTTCAGCGTTGAAGTTCTTGGACTCGGTCACATTCTTATATTACTCTAGTCAATATGTAGATGTAATATACTATGTATCTTATTCTACGATACGGTGATGTGATATGATATGCATTTTATTCATTGATATTATATACTCTGGTGTTGTACCTCCAAGACTATCAGATGACATGTTATTCACGAAAAATTAATTATATTTCATTCATATATTTCAAAGCATATTTAATGTACATGGTGTAAATTGTACACGTTCATAAGATCATAGATGTACCAAAGAAAAAACTTATGTAAATTTCTATAATTTATTCTATGTAGTTGAGTAGATTTTTTAAATGATATCAAGAATGTTATATTTTACATGTTCCCAGTTCAGGGGCCATAGTACCCTAGGTGAGGTTTCAGAAAGGATATCTGAAAAGAATTTACCCCACTAGTTCTAACACTTATGGTTTAAGAATTAAGATTATTTACATCGCAGAAAAAAGGCCCTCATAGGCTTAAAAATAGGGCTCTTAAAAAACTTAAGTTCAAAATTGGTAGAAAACATCTGTTAAAATTGTATATAGCATTTATTAGGCCTACTCTTGAATATGCTTCAACTGTTTGGGATGGCTGTTCTGTGCAAGATTCTGAGAAACTTGAAAAAGTAGTTATCTACAGCTAGAATTGTCACTGGACTTCCTATCTTCTAGGAAAACCCTTTATTCTGAAACATGCTGGCAAACTTTACAAAGTAGATGCTATATCGCAAAAATTACTACTATGTTTAAAATTCGCAATGGTAGCGCCCCAAATTACTTAAGTGATATTTTTTCAAATATATATGAAAATGTGTCCCGTTACAATACACGGAACAAAGACCAGTTTTATATTCCAAAATGTAGATTAGAATTATTTAAAAAATATTTTGTTCCTGATTCAATAAAACATTGGAATTTATTAAATGTAGAAATCTCAATCAATTCATTCCGCAAAAATATAAAAGCAGAGAGCAAAAGTCCATCATTATATTTTTCGTTTGGGAAACGATTCATAAACATTATTCATACTAAACTAAGACACAGCTGTATTCTTCAGTATGATCTTTATAAACGTAACATTACAAATTCTCCTCTTTGTTCATGTGGACATAACGTAGATGTATATCATTTCTTTTTTGCTTATAAAAATCCTCTAAAGCTAGAAATGATCTATTTAATCGCTTTTTTATGTTTAACTTGGTAATATTGATATAAATCTGCTATTGCGTGGTAATATGAATTTGCCTTGAAAACTAATATAAATATCTTTTCCGCTGTTCAGAAATTTCTAGATGAAACTTGTAGATTCAATTAATTATTGTACATTTTTACCTGTTAACTATTATCTTGCATGGCATTTTGTATTTGTAATCCTCTAGGAGAGGGACTAGTAAATTGTTAGAACTTGTTCCCAATCCTTTTGATTTGAATCAATAAAATATGTTCAAACAAACATAAGCACCACATAACAAGTTTGGCCCAGCCCAGGGCCAGAACATTAACTCCGGGAATCATGAAATTTACAATTTTGGTAGAGGCCCTCCTGCTCTACACCATTGTGTATTTAGTTGGGGTTTTTTTGTTTGTTTGTTGTTGTTTTTTTGTTTGTTTGGGGTTTTTTTACACGTGTGTGGTTGCAGAGAATAAGAATTTTTAAAATTGGTAAGTTTTTGCCCAGTCCCCAAGGCCCCAGGAGTTCTGAAATTTACAATCTATCTACCCCTTGTCCCAAAGATGCTACATACCAAATTTGAAAAGAATTGAAATGGTAGTTATCAAGAAATTAAAAATGTTCAAATTGTAAACGCACGACGGACTCAGACCAATTGCAATACAAAAAAAAAAAATAAAAAAATAACCAAACAAACAAACAGAACCAAAACGAAAACGATTCAAAACATTTTTTAGCATCATGGTAGCTTTCTAAAAAGGGGAGATTCATTTTCATTTTCTTTTAAAATCCTATGCCTTTTCATCAATATGCATGAAACGGTGGAGAGGAGATGAAGAACAATTACCAGTTTATGAACAAAAACTTGACTGAGATGTTAGTTAGAAAAAAGACACACTATCTCTTGCCGTGCATGGTCTTTTGCAGATCAAGAGATGAGAAAATTCGAATGACGTGGCCATTTATTTTATTAATTAGGATATGTAGATCCGCCTCCTTTACTCACTGAACGACAACAAATTCAGCTGTATTAAAGAAACTTTCTTATACAACATTATTGTTAAATAATAGTTTTTATGTACTCATGTTCTTGTATATAGCTGGTAAAAATGTAACCCGGGTCAAAGTCGACTCTGGCTTTTAACGGAACCTCTATATCTTATCATGTGATTCTAAGATAGCGTCACTTGAAAATTTCAGAGACAATAGAAGACAATAGAATAGAGTAACCTAATACACGGACTTCAATGTGTCATGGGCAATCAACAACACAGGATTCTGCTAAAATCTATCTTCCTGTTAGCATTCAATAAATTCCTTCGCTTGGGTGAAGTTGTTGTCAAATCAAAAAGGTCATCCAAAGGGAAGATGTTACTTTCAACTACGATGAGAAAAAGGCGCCAGCGGCAGCGGTACTTGTACTAAAACATTTCAAAACAAATAAAACAAAAAACATCTTCCAGATCCAGTTGAAGGCAGCAAAAAACACATCCATGTGCCCGGTACAGGGCTGGATATATACTTGAAAACATTTGGGCATCGCACTGTACCAATTCCGGTTACATACTCTTTCGTTATCAAACACCTTAAAAATGCAATTCAATTTATTGGTCTCAACCCGGCACTGTACAAAGGCCCTAGCTACAGAGTAGGGGCAGCAACACAGTTGGGCTTCTCAGAAAATTGCATACAGAAGATTGGGAGATGGAATTCTGATGGTTTGCATCGATACATTCGACTCGAAAGTTTCGCAATATAGACATAATCTTAGTTCGTGATTAGAATATGCTTAGGGGGATGTAGGTAACCTATAGGACAGGTCAGATGTTAACGCTGGGGGCTGTTACTGTAGGTAACTTATAGTACAGGCCAGATGTAAACTGCGGTACAATAAGATGGTACAACATTGTTCATGTTAGATTATTCAGTTCGGCAGGTCAGGAGTAAACTGCTGCAGGATCATTTATTTTCAATGCCCCTTTGACAATCGCTCAGGTCAGAGTAAACTGCTGAATATTTATCTTCAACTCCCTTTGTCATTCCTCAGGTCAGAAGTAAACTACTCGGTATTTGTATAAGAGTACGGTGCATATCCACCAGTGTGTGTGTGTGTGTGTGTGTGTGTGTGTGTGTGTGTGTGTATTAGCAATTATAGTCCCATACTAACAAGGTGCCTGCTGGGTTCTCTATTCATATATCTTATGCAGAAAATAGGTGTGTTATATTGTATCGCCGTCTTATGTAGATATCCCTTTTTTGTGATACCATTAAATGCCAAGTCATCTAGTCCACTCTGTCATTATGTATTTATGTATTTATTTTTGTGTGTGAGTTGTGTACCCTATGCTGAGTTAGTCCACTAATGTTGGCGTGGGCAAACGGAGTTTGCTTTTTGTGGGCATCTTTTGTCATTCTTTTATACCCCAACCTTTTGCTTTGTACTGTAAATATGTTTTTACATTCTGTTCTCCTTTGTGATTGTATTTTGGGCGTTATCTTGTTATATATCAGGGGAGATCATTACGCAATGTATGAAGTATGTTTTGATGATCTCCCATTTTACAGTGTGATCTCGCGTTAGTTGGTTGTAGCTCAGGGGAGATCACTACGCAAATTAGTACCAATATATAGAGTTTGTTGATGTCCCCTTTAAATATGTTCATTGCCATCTCAATAAATGACAGTACACTCTACGACAGGTGTCTGTGATATATTATGGAAGGGGACAGGAGGATTTTCCGAACTTATATTACATGAAAGAATTTACATTCTGCAAGAACATGTATAAAAGATTTTGAAAAAAGGGATAAAAGAAAAATTCTCTTTAAAATGTCAATCGCTTCACATATTTAAACAATGTCATTACAAGCGGCATCAAAGTAACAGTAACAAATGATTTGCAGAGCGATCAGCTACTAATAGTAAGAACGATTCAAGTTTTGTCAGTTTTTATTTATTACTGTGATTTCCTAACTGGCTGAGGACTTGTAGACTTGATAAAGCGTCCATGTTAATTGTTTTAATGTTTGCTAACTACTCTCTGATATTTTAATTGTATTTCTAAAACATATGTTCTGACTATTATAAAATAAATGGCACAGAGAGAGAGAGAGAGAGAGAGAGAGAGAGAGAGAGAGAGAGAGAGAGAGAGAGTTAACAGCGATGATCTGATTCAAATTAAACGCAGATTTAGTTCTTTGCAATAAAACTTTTATACAAACTCAATACCCATGTAAAGTCATTAAGAGCACCTACACTACAAATATGTACCAATCAAAATAATGCATCGGAACATGAGTTTTAAAATTGCACAGTAGATCAACAAAATAAACAAACGTTGTCAATGATGATCGCACTTCGTGAAATGAAATCAAAATAGAATTTTGGAAATCTGATTGGTTAGGAAAGGAATGTTCTTAACTATGAATAGGAAATCTGATTGGTTAGTAAGGAGAATTGGGGATATTTGACGTGTCAGGCAACACAATACCTTTATTCATTCATTCATTCAATCTTTATTTCCTCCCTTAGGAGATTATAAGTTAAGTACAATTAAATTAAATAAGTATGACTACAACATACAACAATATGTAATGCTATAATCTAATGATACACATAGTGAAAATGAGGCGAAAAATCTCTGTACAATGCTTACTGGAAGTAGAAAAAGTAACATTCCGATTTGTGCAACAAAATTGATTGCATACAGAGCTGTAGCAGCTGTCCCTTTGAATGAAAATTACATGGGTTATTGAAATGCTTTACTGCGTAGAACATCTGTAGTATTGTGCTGAAGCACTACGCACTAATCTGAAGTTTAAATGACGGAATGATACATCGTCCTCCTGGTTCAAGTGGGTAGATATCTGCCCGCCAAGAAGTACAACGTACCACTCGAATTCCGAAAGTCCACAGAGTTCTGCGCATAATTCTACGCAGAAACAGTCAGCTATAGCGTTCCACCAAACTTCTCTAATACTAGCGGTACATGAACATGAGCATAAAGAATGACAAAAAACATCTGTAAAAGAGTTGCCACATAAACGACACAAATAGATAACGCCATTAACATGCATGCCTGAGTATAGTTTGTCGGGGAAAAATCCCGTGTCCAGCCACACACTGATATGGTTGGTAAGATCGTACGATTGCAAAATGTTGAAAATGTCCGGAATAAAACCGTATTGAGTCTCTGAAAGATTTTAAAAGTAAGAGTATAATCTGGTTAAAAATATTTTTTGGGGAATAGTGTGTATATCCATTCGGCATAGTCTTCCTAGAAATAGTAGTTTTCTTGCATCTATTTCTGCGTTGATAGGCAATACATCAAAAAGTGATTCGCATATATCGGATCTACATAATTTCGGCAAGTTTAAGGATTTTTTGCACACAAAATGTTGGAAAGTACGTAGATTTTGGTGGTCTGAGCAGGACATATTGTTCCAAAGTTCACATCCATAAAGTACTGTGGGCATCACTATTGTTTTGTATAAGTGAGATACGGTCATTGGATTAAGAAATTGAGATCCTAAGTCAGATAAAGCAAAAAATGACTTTCGGCCCTTTTCGCAGGCTCTATCTAATCTTTGGGAAAGCTTGAAATTCTGATGAATCACAATGCCTAAGTGGTTGTAGAATTTTCCGCATGGGATGAGCGATTGTCCCAGATGCCATACAAAATTGTTTTCGACATTGTTTTTCTTGCCTTGGAATTTCAAAATGCACGATTTTGATGCATTAAATGAGAATCGCCATTTATTTGAATATGAGTTAGCAATATCTAGCATATTTTGGAGGGCAACTGGAGACAATCCAATACAAGATATGTCATCTGCTAATGAGGGACAGCTGCTCATAACATTAAGAATACCTGTATAAGGACTATTTCGCTCTAATTCATTAATAAGGTCATTAATGAAAACAAGGTATAAAAATGAAGACAAAACACCACCCTGTCTTACACCTTGGTTAACAGAAAACCATCTAGATTGAGTATGATTAACAATAATAGAACTTGATGTTCCTTGATGACAATCATTAATCAGTGACCAGGTTTTGCCTGTTATTCCAAGTTTGTATAGCTTTAACATGAGGCCGTTCCTCCAAACCGTGTCAAACGCTTTACTGCTATCCAAAAAACTGACATACACATTATTGCCTTGTTCTATGTTATGAAAAATTGTCTCTTGTATATTAAATGATGCAGTTAGACAGCCGAGATATTTTTGAAAACCTTGCTGTTGATCATTAGGAAAATGTTTCCATGCTATAACTGATTCTGATATACGAGGAAGAATTAATTTCTCAAAGATTTTGAAGAGGCAGGATAAAAGGGATACCGGTCTGTAACTGTTGCAGTGGGATTTTACTTTGTTATCACCTTTGTATAATGGAACTATTAGACCTCGCTTCCATTCAGAAGGAATAATACCACAAAATATGACTGCGTTGTACATTTTTAGGAGGCAAAGAATAAGATTTTTACCTCCGTAAATAACATGCTCATTTGTTAAGGAATCATACCCTGGTGCTTTCCGCAACTTTAAACTATTTATAACCGATGCTAGTTCTTCCAGTTTTATTTCACCACCGGGTAGATTACCAGCGTCAAGTTTACATTCCTTTTTAATATTGCTAATTTTGTGATCAACTTCATTTTTAAAATTCAAATCAAAATGTTTATCCTCAAGAGGAGTATAATTTTTTTGGAAATAATAAGCAAAAGCTTCCGCTACACTATTGGGATCATTGTATTTCTGACCATTTTCATCTTCTATATCGGGGTAAATTCTTGAAGCCCTTGTTTTTCTACGTTTAACTAATTTCCAAAATAACCGTATGTCACATTCAGCTGCATGATCTAGGTCATGATAAACTTGATGCATGTATTTTTCATGTTCTTCGTTAAGAGCATTACGAAATTGTCGTTTTGCCCGTTTATAATCTCGGTATGATGAGAAGTTCATACCACGAGGTCGCCCTTCAGATATCCACACACGACGTTTAGATCGCTCGATTGTGTGAAGATCTTTAACGGTTTTTGTCCACTCTGGACGGGTGAAGGGATTGAAGGATGTAAATGGAATGGATTCCTTAGTATATCTATGGAGGATATCCGTAATAGTACGGATATATTCGACCAGACTAGCTTCATTATTTATGTTAGTTTGTAACAAATTTTCTAAAGCGATATCTACGTTGTTTCGGTATTTTGCAATAGCCTCGGGAGAAGCTTTGTGCCATCCGGGTAATCGTGATTGGGTGAACTTAAGTTTATGCATCGCCATATTGAAGTTTATAGTTGCAATGACAGGCAAATGGTCTGACGTTGTAGAGAACGTGCCTTCAGGAATAATGCTATAATTTTGTAGATTTTCCAGAACGTACTTATCAAAAAGAATATAATCTAACGTTGTTAATTTTTGTACAAAGGTAAACTTTTCACCCTCTGCTACAAAGTCTGTATTCGGGATGGATAAATTGTACTTGGATACAAAATTTAACAGTAGTTTTGATTTTCGTACGTTTGTGTTGCAGAGGTCAATAATACTGCCATTCATATCACCTGCAATAATGACTTTACCATACTCAGAGTAATAATCGTACAAGCTGTCAACTACGTTAAGTTCATGTTCAAATGCTTCAATGTCATTGTCTGATAGTAGATAAACACCAAGAATATATGCAACACAACCTTTTGCATCTTGAATTTGAATACCTAATACTCGATTGGATTCTGAACATTCAATTTCTTTGACAGAAAAACACAATGACTTTCTAAACATAATTGCAACACCTCCTCTACCATACATATTAGAATTTTGATGAGAAGTGTTTTCTGTGTCAATTTTAACAAAACTATGATAATCTTTGTGAATCGAATTTAGGTAACCTTTGGTGTTTTCTCTAAGTTTATGTTCAGAGATAACTACAATGTCACACTTTTCTTTCTCTAACAATGACGAAAGACATAATGTGGATGAAATAATTCCACGCACATTCCACGACATGATGACAACCATGGTGTTATAAATAATGAGTGAAAGCAACATGCAGATAAAAAAAAAGAGGTCTAAAATGGCTGAGAGTTTGAATTCGCTCGGATATTACTCAGACCCATCTTGGAGATAGGAATCCCAATCCTCGTTAGAGAATTGAGCGTTGCATTTCTGTTCCCAGTCTCTGATGCTCATTCATGGTCTACATTTCACGCCTTTGGGCCAGAATTTTGGATGTTCTATCTGGTCCGCGTATTGAATGGGTACATTTACTTTCGCTGTCAACAATGAACGTCCATGTTTTGGCTTAAAAATCACAAGATGGGTTGTTTTTACACCCATTCTTTCTATGTAACTGAGGATACCAAGTCGGGTTGATTTTTTACCAATGCCGGAAAGATAATATCTGGCTGTCTTTTTATACGTCACTCCAACAAAAATGTCTTGTTCATTCTCGTTCTCGTTAGGACGGTCATTGAAGGAATGATCGTTGACGGTGATGGAACACGACTTTCCATTGAATTTTACTGATCTGTTCAGCGGTTTAGTGCCCTTGGATCCACCAGGCGTTTTTCTAGTGAAAGGATTATTCTCGCAAGGTGCATTTACCTGTGGTTCGTTCGAGGGTGACGGAGTCGCACATTGTTCACCGTTATCGTATGGGGTACACTGCGGGTTGACTGACGCGAGATCCAGATCTTCGCTTTCAATGACACACATTTCAGCAATTCAGCAATTTGGTCGGATGCTACACGATCATTGCGTATGAGATTAATTTTTTCAGAAACGATGTTATCCACGCTGATGGTTTTAGAAGTCGTACTATCAGATGTGCGTTCATTATAGTGTTTGTCTTTTTGTTCCCCTGTACTTCTCGTGTTGTTAGTATGTTCGGTCACAGCATCTGCATAGGATTTCGCAGGACTAAGTGCACTCACGCGTTTTTGAAAGTTTTGGGTTACTTTGGCCAACCGTCTCAATTCATCGTTTGTTTGAGTTTTGAAATTTTCAATATTGATACAGTCAGATTCTACACGTTTTAGATTTTCATTAGTCAACTTTTGGAAACTGTCGTATTTAACAGACCTCGACTCTGTTTCAGCTTTCAAACATTCGTAGTCTGATCTAAGCTGGTCATGCTGAATTCGAAGCGACTTTAGTTCTGATGATAATGAGTCAATGTTTTTATTTTTCAGAGCCACGGTGTCTTCGAGTTCTGTCATTCGTTGTACCAAAGATTGGACAATAACCCTTATTTCGACTAAGTTGACCTTTGATCCTTCAGTGACAAATGAAGCGGTTCTACTTTTGTCAAACACATGCTGAATGTTCGATTTTTCTCCTTGAAGAAACATATGTAATATGTAGCAATCTCTCGCATATTTTTCAACGTTTGAACTAGCTTTTGTAGATTTTCTACATAGTAGATTACCTGGGGGACAATCAGGCTGTGATTTTGCTCGTGAACATAGAACATTCCGGTACCAACTTATAGTACTTTCATTTGCACATATATCAAGTAGCTTCCCTATATACACATCTTTTGGTAAATTTACAAGTTATGCATCAATAGATTCTACCTCTGTTTGGCTTAAAACCAAATCTTCATTGTGACTATCACTATGTGCTTGAACACTTTCGTATTGACTATGGATACCATTATCATTGGCATTACTGTAAGAACTACTCACTTGGGATGTAAAAAGTTCCGCAAATTCATATTTCTCATCCGAATTGCCACATTGGAGTACATCAGTTAGTAGTCTATTGTTAGACACAACTGTCGATGCATTCAAATTGTCAAATTCATTTGAATCCAGATGTATAGGAGCAGAAATGCTCGGAGCACCAAATTGACGTCCACAACTATCCGCCGCCATAAAGCGTCCATGTTAATTGTTTTAATGTTTGCTAACTACTCTCTGATATTTTAATTGTATTTCTAAAACATATGTTCTGACTATTATAAAATAAATGGCACAGAGAGAGAGAGAGAGAGGGAGAGAGAGAGAGAGAGAGAGAGAGAGAGTTAACAGCGATGATCTGATTCAAATTAAACGCAGATTTAGTTCTTTGCAATAAAACTTTTATACAAACTACTCAATACCCATGTAAAGTCATTAAGAGCACCTACACTACAAATATGTACCAATCAAAATAATGCATCGGAACATGAGTTTTAAAATTGCACAGTAGATCAACAAAATAAACAAACGTTGTCAATGATGATCGCACTTCGTGAAATGAAATCAAAATAGAATTTTGGAAATCTGATTGGTTAGGAAAGGAATGTTCTTAACTATGAATAGGAAATCTGATTGGTTAGTAAGGAGAATTGGGGATATTTGACGTGTCAGGCAACACAATACCTGGCTATTTACTGGTCAATAACAAAGGTGATTGACCAGGTAGTTCAACGTAAACAAGTTGGGTGTCTGTTACCACCGTGTACAGAGCGAGTGCGCGCTCGGGGGAATTGTAAATAACAATACCATACGGTAGTAATTTTATACTGATCATAATAAATGTGTAAAATAGATGAAAATTGAAAATCTTTCTGAAGTTAACGTCCATTTCATGCTAGAACGCAAGATTAAAACTATTCAGAAATGATATATCTTCACTTAGGACAAAATTCAATACAATTAAAGTTCATTATTCCTAAGTCATCGACTATTTGTTTCTCGTTTAGCTTTCACTGCATTCATAATTTGTAAGTTGTCTTCACGAGAATCTTTTAAAGAAGTAATAAAAATTTGTTTCCCGCCACCTGGAATGGTTTTACCTCGTAGCAATTATTACAATTACATCAGAGGGGAAAATGATACAGAATAAAACGTAAAATCTGTTAGTTCCGGGGGCGGATCTACGACAGCAAAATGTAACGGGAATGGAGGAAATGACTACCAACAAAGCTAAATGAATCTAGCATGGGCAAATGCTGTTTCTTGCCATGATACTCTTTAAATATTTTCAAATTGATTATTCTATTTTTACACACACAGAGAGAGAGAGAGAGAGAGAGAGAGAGAGAGAGAGAGCATTGCTGAACATTTATATCAATACACATTTGATTAAACGAATCCGTTTATGAGAAATATACCATAGTACTGTTTATTGAGGGATGAATGACCAAGACACAGGTTAAACCTATCAAGGATATACCTTCACCTCTTTCGCCTTACATAGGGTGAATAAGTGTGACAGCAGGATTTGTTTACGGATATAACAACAGCATGAGACGATAGAGCGATTTCATTGGACAGTTAAATAATGCGTGTAAAATCAACAGAGTGGCTTGATACTGATTGATATTTTTTATAGTCGTAAATTCCAAAAAATCAGCATGCTGTGAAAAAATTGTTCACATTTAAACCTTTATCACCAAAGCTGGTGAAAAATTTATTTATATTATCTATTGTATATCTAACACATTAATATCTACTTCATACTGGATTCCCTCGAATCTTCTGATTAAAGATTTTCATTTATTCATAATTTATCGGAGTCGCTTGAATCAATTGACTTTTAAAGATTTTTGACAACAATATTGATAGTTGTGGTAATTTGTTCTTTTTGCGCGATATTTCTTAATAAATTAACAAATATTCCAAGTTATTTTGAAAATATCCCGTGGGGATCCGGATTGGAATAGGTCCTCAGTACCCCTTGCTTGTCGTAAGAAGGGACTGAATGAGATGGTCCTTCGGATGAGACCGCGAGAACCGAGGGCCCGTGTCACAACAGGTGTGGCACGATAAAGTCCGTAAGCGCCGAGCATAGGCCTAAATTTTGCGGCAATGGTGACGTCTCTACATGAGTGAAAAATTTTCGTGTGGGACAGTAAACAACCAGATCGAACGGATTAAGAAATGTATTAATGAAGTGCAATTTAATCAATTTTTAAAATTACGCTAATGAAAACTCGGTGGCTTGAAATTGTTTTGACTATTTGTCAATGACATACGTTTTAAACAGTCTTGTAATCAACCAGTAACCTGTTTATCAAAATGAAATATAAATATATCGTAACCATTATTGCATCGAAACTCTGAATATACTAAAGTAGATCTATGTACAATAAAAATAATAGCAAACGTATGTTTGGTTTGAATACAAGGGAAATATATATACTATGTATATTTATTTATACAGGGAAATAAGAACAAGATGTTTGATTTAATTTTTATTTGGCGAATATTGGCCGTGGCATAGTACACACAACTTTTGGGCAAACCCACACAAATTCAACAAAATTCATCAATACAAACAACATATGTTAAAAAATGACCACCCTGGGTACACAGCGGGTGGTTACTTATTTAAGTGTTAAAATAGTTATATGCACAAAACAAAGTAGATCAACATCAAACAAATATTTTACATACAAAATGGTTCAACACTTCAACCCTTTCACAGTTCAATGGTGGTAACTTCACAATAATACAAAGTTTATGCAGGCCTCAGTTGCTTTGGTGTGCACAAACGACACAAGGAGAGTTCGCTGTCATCCCACAAAAGGGAGAGTATCCCAGCAACTGTCAAAAAAGCCCCCACGAACCAATGTTCTTTAAGAATTGATTTTTTAAGGATAAACCTGCCCCCGTTTTGACTGAAAGAATTCTAGGCCCCTTTGGATATTATTAAGGAAGACCGTGTTTCCTATCTCGTTGAGATGTATGCCATCCGGCAACAGAAACTGAAACATGTTTGTCAACAAATCATAGTACTTTATGTAACAACAACCCACCCCACCCCCCACCCCCCAACTTTAAAACTGACGAAGCAGCTACCCTAATGGCCTTGAGACGGCATCTCTCCATAGCTTTGTTGTCCTCAGAATATCTCCATTTATTTCGTGGAAGCATCTGTGATCAGACAAGTGTGGACTGTGAAAAGAGAGTTTTAATAACCTTTAGATGGGATTTGATTTTCTCAATGAGAGTATACAGATCCACAGAACCAATATCATTCACCCCACAGTGAACAACCATATAATCTGGGGATTCTTCATATTCTGTCAGAAAACACAGCTTCCTTTTAAGCTCCAAAAACTTCTAACCTGAATATCCTTGTCACCAATTATTCATATTCGATCTATCCAAGATCCCCCCCCCCCCGGTCTGCATACTGATGCCAAAATGGCATTCTTGATAATGGACGAGCCCACACACCACAATGTAACTTCTGGGATTTCTACAATTCCATGCAAGAATTTGAATTAAACTTGTTAATTTTGCAATGCCGAGAAATTCTTACAAATATGTCAACAACAAAAAAACTTGTTCTAAAAATTTTAACCTACTTTGTATCCAGCAACTTGTTGAAAAGAATGTTGATCCCGAGCTTCCCATATTATATATTACCAATGGCCGCAGGACAATCCCGACTATATATTAACACCCTTTCCCCGTAAAATAAAGTCTTCGATTTTATATGCATAAAATAGATGGTAATATATTCTTTGTTTTTCTAAGGGTGAGGTAAGTAAAAATTTAATCCAAAATAATGACTTCGACTGTTCGTTTGTTTTTCTAAGGGTGGGGAAAGAAAAAAGAATGATCGGAAAACATTTGTTTCGACTGTTTAACTTCCAAACGCATGAATGTGAGGAAAAGTGTGTGCGTAACTCAACGAACGAGCCAAAGCGTGTACATAAGAGAACGTCTGTTTAACTCGTAATTTTAAGCGTGTAAAATAGAGAATGTTTGTTTAGACAGTAAAATTATAAACGTGAGAAAATGAAAGCTTATACATCAGCGTCTATTCGAGAGAACGTTTGTTTACAGAGTAAAAGTGTGTACGTGACTGAATTCACGTTAATAGCTGTATGACGTCATAAAGGCGTAAAGGTTCACATAGTAATCAAAGCCAAATACATACTCTTTAATTTGAATGTAAGGAAAATATCTAAAACGTTTTGTATTCCTTCAAAACTCTCTTTACCTAAGGGTGAGAAGAGTATGAAATTTGTCTAGAAATAATTATTTCAACTGCGACTTACTGGTGATCATGCCAAGTCAACCAAAACGTATAGACGCGGACATGATTTAAGGAAAGAAATATAAAGATTCTATTGGTCTGTTCCGGGTGGGAAAGGTGTGGGAGCGTCAAAACAAACATACCTAGTAAGCTATATAAGCCAGAATCTCAATACGAAAGAGTATAGCAAAGTGAAAGATATAAAGACTTTTAAAGTGAGTATGGTATTACTACAGAATGTTAGATGTTCTAAGATGTTTGAAAGTCCTCTTTTTATATTTTTTTCAATTAATTTATTTATTTAATTTCTTATTATTTTTGGTTATATAATCTTATATATATATAGATGGTTATGAATACTCCTATCCACCTCTGTATTGTATTGCTATCCACTATCCACTCAATTTCAGACTTCAACTGGAACATTAAGGATGTACGTTCCGCTGGTGGTTTTGGTTTTTGTCTTAGGTTGTCTCTGTCAAGTATTGACAAAGGAAAATGTAGGTAAGCCCACCTTTTAAAAATTTTATACTGCGAGTTTGCATGATACTCTATCTATCGTCTGTATCTGAGAGATAGATGAGAGAGAGAGAAAGAGAGAGAGAGAGAGAGAGAGAGAGAGATTTTATCATTAATATCGTGTTTTGTAGTCATTGAAGATCACTTCCTGAAACCTTTCCCTCCGGTCACTTTATGGAGGAGACGCTGCTGCCCAAGACCTAACAGCATGTCCATTGATCTCACGAAGGGGATATTCAAAGGGAGTGTGCAAGGTGTATCTCAGCCCACATTTAAATCGTCACTGTCAGCAAACAAGAAGTGTGGAGTAATGGCTGATCTCACAGCTAACTTCCAAAACTTTTCTAACTGTCTGTCTGACTGGCAACAGGACCAGTGTGTTTCCTTCCCTATGTGTGGGCAGCGCATGTTGAGAATCGACATGTTTTTGGGAAAAGAACGGAAGGGTTACATGTTCAACGTGGGAGATAGCCCGAGTAATGATGGTTGGGGTAAGCGGTACTTGAAATATACATCAATTAATTTATTTCTTCTTTTCCGATTACCCATTTGTAGACACATTTGATGTTAGTCTGACACCCTTTCTATAATTCCGTTCACGCCCTGAAGAAAGTACATGAACGGAATTGTGGGGAGAGGACCTAGCTATATTTGATAACTCTTTGGCACTTGATCCACATTTGGTGTGTCCAGGTGTTCCTTTTCCGCTGTTCTTGGTTTCGTATTCTTTGTAGGATCTATGAGATTGTTTTTTTATCTTACAGTTTGTGCTAATATCAAACTTTGTCAATTAGGTGGCGATTATGGACATACAAAACATGATGCTGAAATAATGGGATACTATCCGAAGATTTTGGGATACAAATCGGACTACTGCAAAACAGAAAAAACTCAATGGACGAACACTCTTTTGGCACCGGGAGTTAAACGAGTCACGATGTTTGCCGCCAACAAGTACATCAGGATCAAGAATGATCAGGGCTTTGAAGTGAAAGGATGCCACAAATGCGGCTTTGCCCTCAATGGACAGGACCCCGACGACAGGGCCAACACATTGTACCTGGCATTCAATAACATGATCAGGGGAATTCATCGATACGGGTATGGAGTGTGTCACGTCAGGATCCGCTGGGAATGCCCGGATTGTTAGAGGAATCCGAGTATTACTATGATAGATGACCTAGTCAGTGAAGTGAAAGACAAAATCTCAAACGCATGTTTCTAACTGAATAATCAGCATAATCATATTTTCAATCCATATTCAACTTTATCTTTCTAAATTCTGAAGTTTCTTCAAATTGATAGTAGGTGTAATATTAGTGTATAATTTGTCAATTTTTGATGTGGTATATGAAGATGATCTGCAATTTAATGTATATTTATTATGGAAATAAATTTCTTTTCAAGATCATTCCTTTTTTTTCCATTTTACGAATTATATACATATGCATTAAAGATGTCCTTGTTTGTGTATTTACTAATGCGAATAGATTTCTATTAATATCTGCGTTTCTCTTCCATTCTAAGACCGATGAGTAGTAACTACAAATAAGATATTTCTCTTAACTATTTTTTTTTTTTTTTTGGTTTCAAAGTTTCCTCTCAATATGCAGATAAAAATACGCTGTATAGAAATTAGTCTTAAATATGACAGGATAGATTGAATGAATTGTGTAGAGATGCTTTTTATATCACTTGAATAGTAAATGTTGGTTCCCTACGATAAAACTGAGGCGATCTTTTGTGGGATGCATCACAGTGAGTTCACCTCGAATCATTGTTGAGAAGTCTATTCATCATTGACCAAACAGATATTAACTGCGATAGCAATGACTGTTAGGCAATAGGGCGTTCCAAACAGAGCTCAACAAACAGTTTCTAGATTATAATATATGAAAACAAAGAAAGGAAACGGAATTTGTTGGAATATATGATTATGTTTTATATGAAACGATTTACAATAAAAACAATTTTAGGAACCTTCAATAAACATTGAGGATAACAAATTAAATGGAAATTGTGTTGTATTGACTGCATATCTGTAAAATGAAAGATAAAAATACCGAACAGTGAATAATTTCATAAAGAACATAACATTAAGAGAAGGGCAAGTACGAACCCCCTAGATACATCAGGGGTGGGATCAGGGGTCCAGGAGGAATAGGAAGCCTCTGTTGCCTGGTAACAGGTCAAACCTGCCATGAGCACTATATCTTGATCACGTAAACGAAGTAGTCCATATTTAAAATCAGTATATGACGTTTTGAGAGGCTATACTTGAAAAATTAACCATATTGAACTTTTGTAATGTTGACATATTATCGAGGCTGTTGAAACCCCTATATCATTGATAATTTATCTGTCAATAAATCAAATACTGTAAAGGAACATTATTAAAGAAAGAGAAATACCTGCGGTTTTCGTTTCATAAGTTTATCATAAAATCTTACCATCAAAACGTAGAAATCTGAATTACACTGCGGCGAAATTCACATGTATACAGCAAATTAAAAAAAATAGTAACGATAATATGCTCTAATTCGAGACCTTAAGAGATGTTCTATCACCTGTTGAAAAAAAAATGTATCTGCAAACAGTCACATCTAACATTGTGCTGTAAAATATAAAATATGTGTGATCGACAGCTATTGAAGGACATTATATCACAGAAAATTGTTTCCAATAAAGTGGTAGGAGTCGTCTCGATGGATCTCCTTGTTTCTTTCTATATTCAGTTACAAATAATGCATTTCGAAAAGAATAATGTATAAAATTAAGAATTATAAATTTTTGTCTATCAAAGCAATTAACAGAACGTTTCCTTTAAAATATTGTTTGTTCTCAGGTGTATATTTTAAGATACATATATGAATAATTGGTATAAAATTAGTCACTCCGATTTTTGGAGTAAACGTTTGGAAAACCATGCGTAAGCTGGAATAAATGTAGTATAGCCTTGCTCTGTCTTGGTAGGTTGAAAATATTCTTCATCCACCTTGTGGTGCAATGTCTCAGAAATAGTGCATGTCGGAAGATAAAATTTGTGCGCCGTTATAAACTTTTTTTGTTTACAATATCGAATGGCGAAGTAAACAATGTGTAAATCGTAACCATAATCCCCAAGATATATACAAGTTCGAGTGTAGGGCAACACGGACCTCCAACAAAGCGAAGATAGGATCAGGTGCCATGGAGGAGTAAGCATCCTCTGCTGACCGGTCACACCCGCCGTGAACCCTTAGTGGAAATTACGTAAACGGGATTATCCGTAGTCAAAGTTAGTATGAAAAATGACAGTCTAACAAAGGGTATGAAACAAATCAATCAACATATATCCCAGAGACACTTTGTAATCGCAAACAAGGTCATTATAGCGACCGTAAAATTTGCGAAATGATGACTTCAAACGAGATTTCGTTATAACCCTGCAACGTCAACTTTTTTGTCAGTAGTTGACCTCGCTTTAAAAAATTCTCATACGCATGGCATGCTCTCGCGTATCGAATCAGCTGGGAGATATACACATCATAAGCAGGTGAAAGTGGTATATTGCTACATAGATATGGAAAGTTGATGATTGCAAAGTTGAAGTCATCACGCTTGTCATATAATGTAGTTGTCAGTCTGCCATTAGAGTCAATATTAAGTAAAATATCCAAATATGAAGCAGACACGTCAGATTCTGTAGTCTCCTTTATTTCGAGTTCATCGGGATATATCAAATGGACATAATTATGGAAATCATGATTGTTGATTGATAAGACGTCATCGGTATATCTATATGTATGGTTGAAGGACACGGCAAGTTTTTTGTTTTTATCCTGTAACAGTTCCTGAACAAATTCCGCTTCATAAGAATATAAAAATAAGTCTGCCAATAAGGGAACACAATTAGTGTCCATGGAAATGCCAATGGATTGTTGGAATTCTCGGTTTCCAAACACTACGTAAATGTTATCTACAAGAAAGCTAAGCATACACTTAATGTCTGCTTCAATGTACTTGTGCGGGCTATCGGAGTGGTGTCTAACAAAATATGTACCTTGTTTTCCAATCACTAGAAATTTGTATTTTCGAGTGCCATTTTTGTTCAAAAAGCAATTATCTATTATCTGAAAAAGTCTAGACTTAAATTTATCGTGAGGAATTGTTGTATAAAGTGTGGAGAAATCATACGTTTTGATGCTGTCAATTTTAGAAAAATCCTGAGACTTTAGATTTTCCAAAAGTTCCTTAGAGTTTTTGAGAATCCACATCTGACTGACACCACTTCTGGAATACGTAGTGGAACAGTATCTCTGAAGTGACTCTTTAATAGCTGTTAGCAGTTTAGTTAGTAATAAAGATAAAGGCTTGGTAGAGCACTTACCGGAACCAGCAATGTAGCTTTGTTTGTAAGGACAAACGTCTAGATCTGTACATATATTGATGTATGAAAGTGAATGGTTAGACTTTCCAGTTTGAATTTCGTTTGTTTTGTACTCATTAGCATATACTTTGGGCTTTTTTCCCTTTGGTTGCAAATTCATAATAAGGCAGCAATGAAGCCAGCTTTAGTTTGAAACATTTTAGATAAGTTTGAAATAGAAATGGGGCGATATTTGCACGAATCTCTCGCCATCTTTCCTTATAGCATTTGCTAGTTTTTACCCTGAGGAAGAAATACAATTTATTTTATAAATAATGATAATATTTTTAAAAACATGTCAAACAAAGTATATGTTTGCAGATTGATTTCTATTAAGAGTATCAGTGCCCTCCTCCCCCGGCATGTTCATTGTCCCATGTTTACAACAAAAATAAACGAAAAAAGAAAAAAAATAAATTTGTGTCATTTTATTAAATTCACCTCATTAAAAATGACAGAAAATAGTAAAAGTGAGTACATAGACATTTCAAACTCTATAAAATCCAGGAGCTTCCGGGGGCTTGGCTTCCATCAGGCCTTCACCGTGGGGCTTTAAGGAGGCCCTCCGAACCCCTGCCTCATAAAGGCCCTCCTAAGTTCAATTCCTGGACCTCCCCTGCTTTCTAACACGTTAAAAAACTCCAATCAGTTAATTCCATAACGACATACCTGCATTTAATGAAGCAAACTAACCCCAGTGACCTAAATTTACTTCCAAATGAAAACTTTACTTAATTTTCTCACAAAGCATGTTTTAATCGCATTTTTTAAAAAAAAAATCCCCAAAATCAATGTAACATTTTGTGAATTGATACTTTATACTTTCTATGGAAATTATTTCAAACACATTTTTATGCAATCTATAAGAGTGAAAAATAAAACTAACATGAAAAAATAACGTTACCATTTTATATTTTATTTCTATGCATAATCCTTCATTATCAAACGAGGATAAATTACAACACACAAAAAATTAATGGGGTATATTGACAATGCTAAACTAACAGCATCATTTTCTTAAAAAAAGAAAATGACGTATACGTTTACAATAGCGTGAATAATGAAATTTCTTACATTGAAATTTAGCAAGATGATATCTAAACTGGAAAGTATACTCTGCAAAAAAAGAAACGCATAGCCCTTTTGAAATTTTAAAAATGCAAATTATGTATTTTACCAGGTAAACTGAAATGGTCAATTGAGTAATTGATTTTTTACAGGTAAGTATGAAACTTTAAAGGTCTGTTCATTTGATTTGGCTCTCTGCCAAATTAGCTCGGCGACTCTCTAAAATTGCACATCACCTCTATCGCCATGGAATTTGGCTTACGTTTTTCACGAGAACTTTGTGCTTAATTCAACCACTACATTAAAGCGTATAAAAGGACGAAGTTTGAAGCTTGAATTCATCATAACGTTAAAATGCTGCCATGCCAAGGTTGGACCCTGCTACTCGAAATATCGTCATTGGCCGTCTCCAGGCCGGAGTATCCCAAAGTGAGATTGCACGAACTGAAAACGTAAATCGGAGCACAATTTCTCGGCTGTGGAACAGATTCCAGCAGACTGGCTCTACTAATGACCGACCGAGGAGTGGGCGACCTCGCATTACGACTCCTGGACAAGATCGCTACATCCGGGTCTTTCATCTACGGAATCGAACCGTTGCTGCAACAGCTACTGCAGTCGGAATACCTGGATTGAGAAGAATCAGCTCGCAGACAGTCCGCAACCGACTTCGACAATATGGCATAAGACCCAGAAGACCGTATTTTGGAGCAGTTTTGACACCGTTACACAGACGAGAAAGAGTCCGATGGTGCAACAGATTGAGGGGCTGGACATTCCGCAACTGGCGTAGAATCTGGTTCAGCGATGAGTCCCGTTTTCTGCTACAGAAACGTGATGGAAGAATCCGTGTATACCGGCGCAGGAATGAACGTTTCTCTTCCTCGTGTGTCCAAGAAGTGGATAGCTTCGGTGGAGGTAGCGTCATGATGTGGGCGGCGATCTCTAATGACCGTAAAACAGAACTGGTACATGTCCCGGGCAATTTAACGGCTCAAAGGTACAGAGACGAAATTCTCCAACCTCACCTTATGCGCGTAATTGACCGACAGAGGGAGTTATTCCAACATGACAATGCTAGGCCTCACACAGCCCGCTTAACAATTGACTACCTTCAGCAGAACAACATTAATGTGCTACCATGGCCTTCCAAATCACCGGATTTGAATCCGATTGAACACTTATGGGACCAACTGGATAAACGTGTGCGCCTGCGCCAACCTCCGCCTCAGACCCTCGATCAGCTCCGTCAAATGTTACAACAGGAATTGCGAACAATTCCACGCAATAACGTATGAACATTGATTGACTCTATGCCAAGGAGATGCAGAACTGTTTTGGCAGCTCGAGGTGGTCATACACGATACTAACTTAAACGTGACAGGAAGTGTTTTTAACTGTGATGATCTGACTTTTTTTCCACCAATATCTAAGGTTTGGACTGTAATTTTTTTCAATTGAAACAATTCTAGTGAATATCTACATTTTTTATTGTAAAATCATAATCCAAAATACATCTACTAAAATCTTAAAAAATCCATTATGCGTTTCTTTTTTTGCAGAGTATATTTAAAAGACGGAAGCATACATCCGTTATTACATAGAGTAAATTTGATTGGTCAGGGAAAAGGTTCGGGTTATTTAACATCATAAACGATAGTGCTCCATCATAAACTGCCTATTATAGTGTTCAATGACCGTAACCTTCCAGATACACATCTGTGTAATCCTAAACCATTCACGATGATTATCAACCTTTCGGTATTTAACAGTACAATCTTACAATTGATGAATTTAAGTACATCTAGTTCTTAATAAGAAACATTATAAAGACATGACAAAATGAAATCAATTATTGAAAGTTTCGATAGCCACATCAATATTCCAGGTACTCTTATGAGAAGGCAACTGTAAAGTAGTATTTAGAGTTAATTTAATAATCAATCATAGATTGCAAAAAAATCATTTGAGCCTCGAAAATTCTTAAATGGATTTTCGGACTTTCGCAAATAGGATTGAATTACAAAAAGACAAAATTCCAAAGTGATATTAATTATAAAAGTTTAACGTGTGTGCTGCATTTTTTTTAAATCAATGTTAATCCAAAATTATTTTCCACTGTTTAGTATTTAATTTAAAATTAGGCATAGATCTTAAAAGCTCTATTTCAAACGAGGAACTAGTCTAAACTGGTATAACGATAATGCCAAAATTGAAGAATGAAAAGTCATCAGGTAAAATGTTCAATAGATTATGTATACAGTAACAATTTATTTTTCGTTTGTATATGTACATATGTGTGATGTTATAAAGTCTGTTCCACTCAGACTGCACTATTCTTATCATACACCCCCCCCCCCCCCCCCCCACACACACACACAGAGCTTACTCTCTATTCTTCCAAAAGGCTTCGTTGTACTGACAAGGCAGAGTGTCAATTTAGATAAAGGTATTGTCTTTTTCCCGCCGTACCTGGGGTGTGTATACACTAAAATTTTTCTCCCTCAAATTTCTGGCAAACCGTCAATAATGCACAATTCACTGTCCAAATGATCGGAGATCTAGTTTTATACTTTATAACAAATCTTGATGTATATTGATGTATATCTCGTATTTTCAGGAGGTATGTATGTTATTCCAAATAATATATCTGAATCTAAATTAACAACTTTTTGGATAACTTAAAACGAAAGACATTCACAATTTCCACAAAACAAAAACAAACAAAAAAAAACAAAAATAAAAAACCAAAGACAAATCAAAAAAACAAAAAGAAAAACAAACAAAAAACAAAGCAAAAAATACCCTCCTAATTTAACTTTTGCAATATTAAATCTATTTTACATATATACAATAGAAGACCTCCGTGACCGAGTGGTTAGAGCATCGCGCTCAAAATCACAATGTCTCTCATCTCTAGTCGGCGCGAGTTCGATTCACGATATATACTGACGGACTTTAAAAACGCAACACTTGATAATTTTATATATATATATTTGTTCATATATCTAATAAACAAATTCATAGTGGTATATTATAAATCATGTTAACTGAACACTATTCTTTGAATTTGGACATCTCTTTATTCACAAAGAGGCTACATTTGAAACGAATGTCAATGAGGGGTGCGTCAAAAATATGGTTTTGTTCACTAGTACGGGTATGACCTCTATAAGCAGTGATGACGGCGCGAAGGCGATGTGACATTGATTGAAAAACATTTCGGATGGTCATCTAAGGAATATTTTGCCATTCCTCCAACAAGGCTCTCCCTAATTCCTGCGGATTCTGAGGCTAGCGGCTGAGCACACGTCCCCACAGCTCGTCCCACAAATGCTCGATTGGATTCAAGTCTGGGGACATAGCGGGCCAATCAAAGATGTCAATGGCGTTCGTCTGAAGAATAGTTTTGTGTCAATCTTGCCGTATGTGCGTGTGCATTGTCCTGTTGGAAAATTAACCCATTTCCTTGCCTATACTGCTGCATTAATGGTGCTAAAACAGGCTGCAGAATTTCGTACACATACCTCCTAGCAGTGAGGGTTGCATTTAAAACGACCAGTTGTGAACGAAAACTGTGGTTAATGGCACCCCAGACCATGACGCCTCCCCCTCCAACCTGTTGCGCTCGAGGACACAATTGTCTGCAAAACGTTCATGTAAACGACGGTAAATTCGACATCTGCCTTCTGCGTTGCTAACGTTAAATCTGGACTCATCTGAGAACACAGCATGTGACCAATTTTGACGTTGAGTCAGATGCTGCCTTGTCCATTGCAATCTGTACCATCGGTGATACAGGTCTTTTGCAGCGGATCCCAAGGCGCTTCAAAATTCTGGAAACGGTTCTAGGATGAATAGACCTTCCATGATGTCCAATGATTTCTCTCACCGTGGTCGCAGCAGCCGTAAACTTAATGCGCAGATGACGTTGCCGTATGAACGCTTGTTGCCGTGGCGTTGTCACAAACGGTTGACCAGGTCTTGGGAGATCATTTAGGGATCCTGTCTGATGGAATCGTGACAACAACCGGCTAATTGTACAAGGAAGGACATTAAAACGCCTGGCAACCTCACGCTGACTAACTCCTGCTTACAGCATACCAAGTAACTGATTGCACATTTCATTCCTTAAGCGCGACATAGTCTTGGTTTAGAATTTTTTCTAGTGGTGTCTATGCTTTCACCAACAAAGTTGTTTTATCGCGAAAAACTCCTCTACTACCTTTCCACGTGTTTTAAAAAAGTCCTGAAATTTTCGTGCGATGCTACTCACAACGCGCAAACAATGAACACATGTAAATCGAGAGATGGGTAAATTTTGTAATAGAAGTTTTATATGTAATGTTTTCAATGAATAAATTTAAAACAAAAACAAAAAAAACAAAAAACAACAACAACAACAAAAAAACGTGTGTTGCGTTTTTAAAGTCCGTCAGTATATGTGAAAAAGTTTGCCAGTTTACTTTCGGAAGGTCGGTGGTACATTGTATCTGGGTTCTCTATTCCATCAATAAAAAAACTGGACGCCACCAGATAACTGAAAAATTGTCGAGTGTGGTAGAAATCAACAAACAATCAATCATATATACAATAAAACCTGGGATTGTCAGATTTTGTTTCTGAAAAACATCAAACATCATATTTACAAATAAAATTCACAAATTCTGGATAATCTATTTTTTTCCTAAACGCACAGACGTTCAAGGAGAGAAATATCAAAGATCTTGCCGTCTGATCTTCCTCACGTCTCCATCGCGGCCTATCTGGCGTTGATCCGTGATGCGGCCTTTTCAGCGGTTGGCGATTAACGTCTCACTGGAGTATGTTTCGTTTTCGTTTCGGCTGAGCATATGAAGATCGTGTCTCCGTCCGCATTGTATAAGACGCTGTTAATGCAAATGCAAAGTGAATCCTTTACCAATTTCATCCGCTTTTCCTCTTGTTTTGCTTGCTTCATGATTGGGTAGAGCTTCTTCCTGCTCTCCTCTATCTATGGCGGATACTGTTCATTTACCCACATATTAGATCCTTTTAATTTCCGCGGGGCACGTGTTCTGATAAGTTCCCTCCCCATAAAGTAGGTGAATTTGGCTACAATACTTCTAGGGTATATATTTCTCTCTTTCCATTTCCCCATGCGATGAACTCTTTCAAAGGAGATCTCGTAGTCCAATCTGAACTTCCTCCTGATGAAACCTTGTAGCACTGCTTCTGTGTCTTCTCTCTCTTCCTCTATTCCTGTAAAGACAAGATCAGGCTTTTAAGTCAATAATACTTTCTTGTAAACTGATGCTAATATCTCTGAATTCATCGAATCCTTTATGTACCTTGGGGTCCACTGACTGTCCTGGTCGATGCGTTTTCTGTTCTCTGCGATTGCGCGTGTGTTGGATTCCGTTACCTCCGTCACAGAATCGAACACGTTTCCTAGAGCACTTACATTAGAGTCCATGTTTTGGAAATCATCCTTCATGTTCTTCATATCAGTATTAAGTTTATTCACTTGGGTTTTCACAGAACTTAAACACTTTATGAAGTTCATTAAAGCTGGCAATATTTTGTTTTCCAATTTCACATAGCTTCTCTAGACCATCATTTTTTTTTTTTTTTTTTTTTTGCTTCAATGTTTGTGAGTTTTTGTGTTCATCTATGTCTGCGTTTGTGATAGTTGCACTAAGACTGTGTGAGTAGATGCTAGTGTGATACCACTATCCCCATCATTAACATTAGCAGAGTGTTCTGTAGGCACATTA
The DNA here is from genome assembly GCA_024699665.1 of Ostrea denselamellosa. Lineage (NCBI taxonomy): Eukaryota > Metazoa > Mollusca > Bivalvia > Ostreida > Ostreidae > Ostrea > Ostrea denselamellosa. Next base: position 4,062,302 of record JAMZEH010000010.1, on the reverse strand, counting down.
CCCGTGTCACCATAGTTTACAGCAAGGCTTTCAGCAACAAGTTTGGCAGTTCAGTCACAGACATATTGCCCACAAAAAAGCTTAAGTTGTGGAGACTCGTTTCTGCCTCTGATTTCTAAAACACGTTTAAAAACTCCAATCTTACTTGCAAGGAAAAACATATCTATTTTTCTAGTTTTGACTTAGTTGTAGAGACGTTTCTTGAGATTTGTGAAAAATTTCTATGAACTAAATCTGTAGGCTAAATCATCGAGATCATCCCTCGATTCTTAGAACTTTGTTCAACAGCTGATTCGTAATACATATTTTGAGCATTAGGACTTTACTATATAATGACATACCGGTAGAGCATTTGATCTAGCAATTGTCCCCAGTGACCTACATTTACTTCAAAATGAAATAGCTTCTTAAGTTTCTCACAAAGCGTGTTTTAATAGCATTTCAAAAAAATTGCCCAAAATCATTATAACATTTTGTGAATTAATAGGTCATATTATTTTAAATACATTTTTATGGAACCCGTAAGAGTGATTAATAAAGTAGACATGAAAATTTTATATTTTATTTCTGTGTATAATTATTTATTCTCGAACGAGGATAAATTTCAAACTTATAAAGAAATGTAGAATATCATTGGGGTATTGCCAATGTTAAACTAACAGCCTCATTTTCTAAAACGAAAATGATGTTTACAGTTACATTAGCGTGGGCAATAACGTTTCTTACATTAAAATTTTGCAATAAATAAATAAATAATAAAAAAAAAATATTCAAACAAATACAGAAAAGTGTTTAAGGTGTTTCACCACACCGGAATTTTATTTAATGGCTCGTTAAAGCACCACATATAAAGTATAATTTCACTATCGAAAGAGTGACACAAGCTCTCAATTATTTGATATGAATTTTTTTTTTTTGGAATGATATTAAAGGTGCTTTGTCTGCAAATAACAAATGTTAGAGTCCAAATTTTGCTGTGAATTGATGCATAATCTCAACATTTGATAAAACATGCTTAAAGGACTTAGATGGACGTTCTAATTTTTTACATAAAAAATATTTATGAAAATTGAAATCGTTATTTGATAATTTATTTTTTTAAATCCACGGCTAAGATTTTCAAACATATGTCATTTAGGGGGAAAGATATATCAAACAAATGTATTTTAAAAGGAAATCGAAATGAGATCCCAAAATTCAGAAATATTGCGATTTTTCAAATTTGAGTCAAGCTCGATCGGAATAATAAAAAAGAGTTATATAGCATTGTAATGAGAAAATTGCATTTCCTTGATGTAAAATGGTTTACAAATTAAATGAATTTATAAAGGAAACTAATTTCATTATTAAATTTAGCAACAATATGATTATTTTAGTAATTTCTATCAATTTTGATCGGGATCGGTACTTTTTTCATTGTCTTGGTTCAAATCTTAAAAATAACGATATTTCTTTCGTCATTTGATCTCCATTTCTTTTAAGATATATTTGTCTAATAATGTTTTTTCCAACTGCTATGTTTCCTGAAGAATTTAGCCGTACATTTAAAAAATACTAACATAAAACCGTTGCAACTTTCGTAGATTTTTTTTATTTAAAAATTTACATGAGTCTTCTTCACTGGTTTTATTATTTTATATTATGCATCAAATCAAAGCGATGTTTGGATTTTAAAATTACTTATTTGCGAACAAAACAATTTTTTATTATTCCGGAAAAAATCATAAAATATCTGAGAGCTTGCATCACTATCTCTTTCGATGGTGAAATTATGCTTCATACAAGGTGCTTAAACTAGCCATTAAATAAAATCATAGTGTAATGAGCCACCTTAAAAGAAGGAAACAGACATCCGTTATTGCATATAGCGAAATTTGATTGGTCAGGGAAATGGTCCGAGCTATCTAACTTCATGAACTATAACTGTCTATTTATCGTGTTCAATGGCCGTAACCTCTGTCTAATTCTAAACAAAAATCTTTCGATATTTAACAATACTTCCTTACAGTTAACAAATTTAAGTACTTTTTTAGTATGAAACATTAAAGACATGGCGAGATAAAACTGAATATTAAAGGTATCGATAGTCACATTATTCCAGGAGCTGATACGAGAAGGCGATTATAAACTTCAGGGGTGATTGGCACTATCATAGATAATGGTAGATATGTCGGAATTTCGCAAAAACGATTGAAGTATAGAGAAATAAAATTCCAAAGTAAAAATATCAATTTTAAAAGCTTGATGTGGATTCTGCAATGTTTTTTCAATCAATGTTAATCAATAAAATTATTTTCCACTGATTAATATTTACATTCCAAATAGGTATGATTTTGAATGCTCTGTTTCAAAAGTTTTAATAGAGGAACTAGTCAAAGTTAGTATAACAGGTTTATTTCGAAAGCAATGTACATAACGACGATGCCAAAGTTAAAAAATGAAAATTTTCCAATATTTTCAATATCAATAGATTACACATGCAGTAAAAATTTACTGAAATATGATACCTGGGGCCTAATGTCAAGTCAAAAATACTATGATTTTATTCAAAAATAAGTTGAAATCACCATTTCAATTTCCGTGAGAAAAACGGAATGTATATGGATTCTCATCAAAACCGAAGACATGCACATTCTTTTTTGTATATTCTAAATAATTGAATAGTGAATCTGTAAACTTGGGATATTTCACAAAATTTATAAATCTGCTAAATTTCCACTCCTTTCTTTGGGAGGACATTTTCTCGTCACCGATGTATGCATTATGATGTGAAGGCCTTGTAAGCATCCCTATAGTGGGGAGCGGAGTGGACCGAAAACCATTGGCTAGCGAAGATGCCTTGCAAATTGTTATACAAGTTCTATATTTCGTTAATATTATACAAGTTCTATATTTCGTTAATATTATACAAGTTCTATATTTCGTTAATATATGTACATATGTATGATATTATAAAGTCTGTTCCACTCAGACTGTGTATTGGTTTCATCACCAGCTTACTCTCTATATTTCCAATAGGCTTTTGTGCTGACCAGGCAGAGCGTGAAGTTAGATATCAGTATTGTTTTTTTCCCTTTGTGTGTGTACAAGCTTTTCTACGGCGTGTATGCGTTGATACATTTCTTCAGATTTCTGGTAAACCGGCAACAATGCACAAAACACGGTCTAATTAATCGGAAATTTGATTTTTATTCTTTATAAAAAAAAAAAAAAAAACTCTTAGTGTTTAACGCGTATCAACAATTTCTAACTCAGTGCTTTAAAATAATTTTTCATTTAAATATGTATTTATACAATTTCAAATTTGGTACTACATGGAAATACAAAGCAAAATTAATAAATAAAAACAATCACGTGACATCGCTATGTTGACATTATATACCCAAGGGGATTGCACGCCCTTCACCTATAATGTCTATAAGGTATATCCATGTATCGTTCCCTTGATCAACATCTTATTCATATTCGATATTGGCCAATCAGATTTCAGTAAAAATATCCGTGTTTAATCTAACCTTTAATCGCATGTTGAATCTCCGAAATACTCACAAATATTATCAGATTCTAATACATGAAAAATTCATTTGCGAAGGATATTTAAAAAATAAACTACCTACTTGGATGGATATTCTTTATTTTCTCCAAACCCATGGAGAGTCGTGTAACAAAATAAAATTAACACACAAAAAAATGTAAAATATAGAAATATATTTTAGCAAGAATTAAAAATTTATATATATAATTACTTCGAAATTTCTTGATATTTTATACCTTGATCTTTTAGAAACAAAAAGGGTCGTTACTAATCTTTAAACAGAAAGTGCTCATTAAGGCCATTGTTCGGGGAAAATTTGTCTGTGTTAACAAACACCTTAGTTACTCTAAAAATGCTAATCTTTTAATTTCCCCTCCCCAAATTTTTCACTATATTATACATGGAAAAAGATCAAATCTACCGAATCTCCAACATTTGTAAATTATCCTGAATTATTTTCCTATTTTTAGTACTCGGACATATGCACTCATTCAGTATTTAATTACAATCTATCAGCATACTACAAAACATACCGGAGTCCACACGTCCCCCTTGCTTTTAATTACACCCCAGTTAATTATACCTACACTGATTGTAGGAAACACATTGCAGGATGGATTTTCAAATGGTCATGATCATGAATTATATATTGATTTGTTTAAAATTTATAAAAAAAAAAAACAAAAAAACAAAAACGTCATCAATAAACATTTGAATATGTTAATAAGAATCTCATTTGATAACAATAATTTGATAAAGCTAATCAACAACATTACAGATAGTTTCTCTTGCAGAGCTGGTTGTTTCTAGAGCGTGAGAGAACGTTCATGTATTTGTCATAATTTGAGATTTCACAAAATCATCAGGAAAAAAAAAAGATTCATTGAACAAAACTTCATTTTTTTATTGGAGTAGGAAAAAGTCTAAATAATCGTTCTAAAAATAGACGTAATGATTAAACGGCAGGCTACACATTAAGTCAACCGAAACACAGCTAGACGAGGATGTCGTTAAGGAAAGAAATATAAAGATTCTATTGGTCTGTTCCGCGTGGGAAAGGTGTGGGAGCGTCAAAACAAACATACCTAGTAAGCTATATAAGCCAGAATCTCAATACGAAAGGGTATAGCAAAGTGAAAGATAGAAAAAGAGTACCTGAAGGCTCATAAGGTGAGTGTGATGTCAGATATACTGTTAAGATGCTCTTCATAACTTATCAAAATACCCTCATTTTACAATTCAGAAAAAAAAATCATATTACTATTGATAAAGAATATGCTTCAGAAATAAATAAATCAGTTTTTGAAATTTCATGAGTGTATAAACTGCGATGTTTCCCGCCGCCGGTATACTTTATGAAAAGTATGCCACTGCCTGCATTCACGAGGAAATGGCTATCATTCAAAGGCAAAAACATTGTAAATGTAAATATTAATGTTTGTACTTCACTATGGCAATATCATATCCAATGAATACCTCATTTACTGAATTTATACAAATGTACCCATTTTTGCTTAATTTCAGAGATCAAAAACAACAGCAAAGATGCACTTGTCATCGGTGATCTTGGCTTTTTTACTAGGTTGTGTTTATCAGGGACTGGCAAAAGAAAATCCGAGTAAGCTCGCTTTTGGGATTTTTTTTTTATAATCCATGCTCTCTCTCTCTCTCTCTCTCTCTCTCTCTCTCTCTCTCTCTCTCTCTCTTTGACATTTTATCATTAATATCGTGTTTTGTAGTCATTGAAGATCACCTCCTGAAACCTTTCCCTCCGGTCACTTTATGGAGGAGACGCTGCTGCCCAAGACGTAACAGCATGTCCATTGATCTCACGAAGGGGATATTCAAAGGGAGTGTGCAAGGTGTATCTCAACCCACATTTAAATCGTCACTGTCAGCAAACAAGAAGTGTGGAGTAATGGCTGATCTCACAGCTAACTTCCAAAACTTTTCTAACTGTCTGTCTGACTGGCAACAGGACCAGTGTGTTTCCTTCCCCATGTGTGGGCAGCGCATGTTGAGAATCGACATGTTTCTGGGAAAAGAACGGAAGGGTTACATGTTCAACGTGGGAGATAGCCCGAGTAATGATGGTTGGGGTAAGCGGTACTTGAAATATACATCAATTAATTTATTTCTTCTTTTCTGATTACCCATCTGTAGACACATTTGATGTTAGTCTGACACCCTTTCCCTAATTCCGTTCACGCCCTGAAGAGAGTGCGTGAATGGAATTGTGGGGAGAGGACCCAGCTATATTTGGCACTTGATCCACATTTGGTGTTCCTTTTCCGCTGTTCTTGGTTTCGTATTCTTTGTAGGATCTATGAGATTGTTTTTATCTTACAGTTTGTGCTAATATCAAATTTTGTCAATTAGGTGGCGATTATGGACATACAAAACATGATGCTGAAATAATGGGATACTATCCGAAGATTTTGGGATACAAATCGGACTACTGCAAAACAGAACAAACTCAATGGACGAACACTCTTTTGGCACCGGGAGTTAAACGAGTCACGATGTTTGCCGCCAACAAGTACATCAGGATCAAGAATGATCAGGGCTTTGAAGTGAAAGGATGCCACAAATGTGGCTTTGCCCTCAATGGACAGGACCCCGACGACAGGGCCAACACATTGTACCTGGCATTCAATAACATGATCAGGGGAATTCATCGATACGGGTATGGAGTATGTCACGTCAGGATCCGCTGGGAATGCCCGGATTGTTAGAGCAGTCTTGTGATAATAGTGGAGCTCCTAAGCGAAGTGAATGACAAATTGCCAAAAGTAAACAATCACCGAGTTTGCATTTGACCGTCAGTGTCGTATTGTTGCAAACTGCAACCATCTAGATAAATTCAGACTTGATATATTTTATGCAGTATTGAGTGAAGAACAGGTCAATAGTTGATTTTGAAGATAACCACGAAATAAAGTATTTATTGAAATATGTTTTTGTATTTAAAATGTTATCCTCGAGAATTTTTTGACTAAGGGTTTGGATGGTCATAGATAATCTGCTCTCTTTCTGAACCTTGTGATAATGTCCATTCATTTTTGCTATGTGTTGTCTTTCACCGGAAGATACTGATATATGATGGATGGTTCTATGTGAAACTTTTCCTGTTTTACAATCCGTCCGTGTACATACATGGCAACAAAACTGAATTGGTCTAGTATAAAAATAAACCATTAACATTTTTCTCATCATAATAATTATATTTGCTACAAACAAAGTATACTGTATTCCCATCTTCCACAAAACCCCATACAAACAAAAACACATTGCTGGATCCAGTAAATGTTCTACCAAGCCCCTATCTTTGCTCCTCACAAAAATATTAACTGCTGTGAAGGAGAAACTTCAAAAGTACTGTGCCACTACATATGCCAGAGGTGGTTTGTTTGTATATTGTTTAACGTCCCTCTTGAGAATCTGTCACTCATTTGGAGACCGGAAGTGGTAAATGAAATGTGGATTCTGAAAAATTCTAAAGAAATTTTAGTAAATTTGAAATCACAAAAACTTTTCTTAAATCAACAATATCAAAACGTATGACTTTACAACACTTTACACGACCATACCTCACGATAAATTAAAGACTAGACTCTTTGACATCATAGACAGTTGCTTCTTCAACAAAAATTGTAAAATGAAATATTCGTATCTAGTGATCAGTCATCCAAATAATTATTTTTTTAAACACCACTCAGATTCCACCCACAAGTACTCTGAAGTTGATATTAAAAATGCTACTAGAGTTCCTGGTTGACAATATCTTCGTAGTCTTTCGTGATCGCGTCTTCCAACAATCTGTTGGAATTCCCATGGGTACATATTGTGTTCCTTTGTTAGCGGACCTGATTTTTATATTCGCAAGAAGCAGAATTCATTCAAAAGCTTCTACACGAGAAGAAAAAATCTCTTGTTGTGGCCCTCAATTCGACATTTAGATATATCGACGACGTTTATCTATTAACAATGATCATTTTCATTTATATATCGATTGTATACATCCCAGTGAACATGAAATAAAAGACACCACAGAGTCTTCCATACCTGCTTCGTACCTAGATATTTTATTGAAAATAGATGCTGACAGCAAATTAACAACTCTAATTTATGACAAACGAGATGATTTCAATTTCTCCATTGTCAACTACCTTTATACAGTAAACTCTCGATAAACCGCCACGTTTTGTTCTGTGACATTTTTGGCGTTATAACGAATTTGGCGATGAACTGAATTTTTGCTATCTTGAGGAAATAGAGTTTCGGTTCTTTAATATGTAAGAGTTACCTTTCCGTATTATACGAGTTATCTTTCCGTACTATAAGCTTATGCTTTGCATACATTATATAGTAAAATATTTTTTCAACCGTTAAAATAGTTTTATTATGATGAAGCTTCATTTTAAAACAATAGAAATATACACAAAACACAATTAATAAAATCTTATACTAGACACATACACACGCACACAGTCTGTCATTTAAAAAACGTGTCAAGTGTTGACTGCTTTGCTCTACTTACAGAAGATTTTGAAATAAAATCTTGAACATAAAAACACTTTTCAATCACTTCTCCGTCATTGAAACTTTCACAATAGCGTATAACTGTTTCCATTGCAGATTTAGCATCACTTGTAGGTAATTTTAAAACAACATCGTCGCAGTCGGAGTCGCCGCCGGTAGTCGGAGCTTCGTCTGACCTTGTTATTGAATCCATGATCATTTCATCGGTCAGTGTGTCACAGTTCACAGAATTTTTCACAAATGGTTTCAACTTGTCCGATCCATCGGCATTACACACAAGAGCGATCGTTATGCGGTCTTTCATCTTTTTGGTTCCCTTCACATGGTCACTTGTACTGAACGAACGATCAGGCAATAGTCGATAAAATAACCCTGTCTCGTCAATATTGTATACATCTTTCAAATCGTAAGTTTTCATGATATCTACTGCCTCCTTTCTACCATCGGTAATAAAATTTACATCAATTCCGGCACTTTCACCGCATATGATTTTGGAAGAAATCCCATGCCGTTGTTTGAAATGTGTTAGCCATCCAGCCGAATATTTGAAATCGGATATTCCAAGATCTTTACCAAATTGTTTTCCCTTTTCAATTATCATCTCTCCGGTGACAGGAATGTTTTTTGTCCTCACCTGTGTAAACCACATAAACAATGCCTTTTCTAAGTCAGTATTCATCGCACCTCGGTGACGTTTCCTGGAAGGTGAGCCATCATTAATCGGGCCAGGGTCAGCGAGAATAGCATCCTTTGCACTCAGGATATCCCCTTCTGTCCTTCTTTTTATGGGCTTTTCCCATAAAGTAGTGAAATAGTTTGCGATCTCCTGTTGAGTAGATTTGGGGTGATTTCCGTGGTACGAAAGTATTTGGGTTTTTTTCCTCCAAATTTAACAACACCCTTTTCCCTGGCGAAGCCATAACTAAACCGAAGTAAGTTGAGTAAAACACATCTCAAGTAATTTTCTTGTTTATTTAATACTGCAATTATAGGTATCAAAATCCAACAGCATTCGCGTGCGACGGAGATCAGTAATCACCAATTTACCGCTTCACCGCCCACGAGCACCTGTGGCGGTTTATCGAGATAATTTATGCGTGGAAAAGGACATTTGTACTGAAAACAGGGTGGCGGATGGCGATAGCGAGTTTGGCGGTCTAACGAGAATTTTAAGTAACAGGAAAAACGTTCCTAGAGAAATGCGGCGGTATAACGAAAATGGCGATGAATCGAGTGGCGATAATTCGAGAGTTAACTGTATATGTAGCAGTATCCCATTATCTCCGGCATATGGTGTTTATATATCTCAACTCACTCGATACGCAAGAGCTTGTTCTGCATATAATCAGTTTTAACTCGAGGCAGACTACTGACAAACAAGTTGATGTTACAGGGGTTTGTACAGTTTCGACGAACGTCAGCATTTCGCAAATGACTGCAAATTACTCCGTATACCTGATTAAGATACGAGGGCTGTTCGATATGCAATATGTATTGTACCAGAGCGCAATAACGCTTTGCACGATTTCGTGGATGATGATAGTCTTGAATAGCTCTATTCAACACCTTTCCAACGGTATAAACATGAGCCATATAGTTTTGAACTTATAATCATTTCAATAGAGCCAGTCGTTGACAACTGTTGTAAAAATGGTTGGGAAACGGGTTGAGAATATTGAACAAATTAGAGTATATATAAATATTCGCATAAAACTGTCATTCGGTAATGCAGATTTTTAATGAATTGGGGGATGTTTATGGGTCTGATAAGGTATCTCTTATCAGACGGTTCGTAGGTGGAGAAAGAAATTTCTGACTGACTGAGTCCGTCAAAGATGCATCAAAATCTGGCCGATCTGTGACTGTAACAGGCAAAGCAAAGGAAATAATTAAAAGTGATGTCAGGTATACGATACGGGATATTGCCAAAGCTATTAGCATATCGCTATCTTGAGTGTCTTTCATTGTGAAGCGTATTTTGAAAGTACGAAGGATTTCTGCTAGGTGGATACCGTATATATTAACAGAAGACCAAAAATGGATATGAGTACAAACCGCTAAGCAATTGCTCAAAATGTTTCCCAAATTCAATCAAAGACACTTTGCAAACATTGTTACTGGTAACGAAACAGTATTTCGAACCAGTAAGAAAAATTGGAAACAAAATATGGCTAACTAAACGCGGTAGAAGGTCTATAGTTGCCAAAGAACTATGAGCATAAAGAAGGCTCTTTATTGCATATTCTTCTCATGTGATGGTATAGTCGTACGAATTCCGGTGCCAAAGGACAAAAGTATTACCGAGATGTTATACTGAAAAAGCTCAATCGATATTATCATAAACGACGCCGTGTGTCAGGATTTAGGCATGTTCGTCTAATTCATGATAATGCTCAATTACATACATCAGAGCTTGTGAAGCAGTTTTTGAAGTCGAAGAAGGTTACCGTCTTGCCACACACACCATACTCTCCAGATCTAGCCCTATGCGACCACTTTGACTTGAGAACTCTTGTGCCAATTTGCAAGCATTGTAAGTGAAAAGGCCAAAACAATTAACAGTATTCAATCTCGTAATTCCTATAGCAAATACAAATCAGAGAAATGGGCAAATACGGACCCATGGTCATACCAGAGGTGGGATCAGGTGCCTAGGAGGAGTAAGCATCCCCTGTCGACCGGTCACACTCGCCGTGAGCCCTATATTCCGATCAGGTAAACGGAGCAATCCGTAGTCAGAATCAGTGTGCCAAGAAAGGCCTAACAGTTGGTATGAAACACATCAGACAGCATTTGACTTAACAGTAAGTTGTACTGGCAAACTAGATCGTTATAACGACCAAATATTTGCGAAATGCTGACTTTAGACGAGACTGTACAAACCCCTGTAACATCAACTTCTTTGTCAGTAGCCCGCCTCGATTTAAAAACTGATCATATGCAGAACAAGCTCTTGCGTATCGAATCAGTTGGGATATATATATACACCACATACAGGTAATGATGGGATATTGCCACATAAATAAGGAAAGCTGACGATGGAGAAATTGAAATCATCCCGTTTGTCATAAAATTGAGTTGCAAATCTCTCTTTAAAATTAGATAAATAGTCTAAAAGATGAAGAATACTCGTTTCAGTCAACCACTTTTCTTTCAGCAGTTTCAAAGGACCTCTAACACTAATTCAAAAGGACTGAAACCAAGAGACTCCTGAACTGCTTCTCGTTTAGCGAATAAAACAAGGTGTACCCCTTCATCCCGGTCTTTATTATACTGACAACAGTGTTTTTATTATAGTTTGATGGAAACGTTTACGTGTCCCCTGATATTCGGGAGGCTCATACTGTCTAACACCTAATTCATGCAGTACCTTGATCTGGATGAATAGCCTATGGCACTCCTACAAAACTGAAAAAATTGTAAGGGCCTCAACTAATATTTTTGCCTTAATATTCTAGCTTCAGGTAGTCGAATGGACGTACATGTATATATGACAGCAAGTAAATACTGGTTCCCTGAAATAGGTTTAGGTATAGGTCCTACACAATCTAGCAACACTCGACTAAAGGGTTCTTTAAAATCCGGAATGGGTTGGAAAGGGACAGATTGAATTTTTCTGATTAGGTTTACGTACCATCTGGTAATCATGAAAAAACTTGCAAAACTCAAAAACTTCCTTTCTCAACTTAAACCAATAAAAATGACTTAAAATCCTACTTCAAGCCTTATTGACACCTAAATGACCTGTCAAGGATTTATCGTGAGCCAAACTCATGATGTCCCTACGATGTATTACTGGGACCACTATCTAATTAACGAAAAGCCATACTTTATCAGAGGGTGCGTCAAATGGTCGCCATTTTCATAAGGATCCCGACTTTGTTGTAGAAGCACCCTACGACTTTGGCGGCCTCTTCTTTGGTGCCCTCATGCTAAGTTGGATAATATCAGAGTCCTTATTTTGTTTGAGCAGTAACTGCTCTCTACTGAGGGTGTCCTTGCCTTGGTCTAACAGTGGATTGGAATCATTATCATCACCGGTTTTCAATGGAGACTCACTGTTATATGACAGACTGTTTTCATGTAAACTGCCATCAAAGAAACAGGAAAGTGTCACTGAGGTCAATTTCATGAGATGAACCAGCCGTGTTAAGGGGTTGAACATGGTAAGCCTCCACTTCATTTCTTCTGGTCATCGATCTGGTAAAAGCACTGGCTGGATATAAATTGTCGTCTTCATCATCGGACATCAGAAGGGATTGTCTCACAAACTATAGGATCTGGTATAACTTTGCCACCAGCTAAATCGTTGCCTAGCAACAAGGAAACACCTTAAACAGGAAGAGTAGGTCGAACATCTATGATGACTGGTCCAGACATTAAGTCTGATTTCATATAAATTATATGTAAGGGGACATCAATGACGCCTAGCTCTACACCCTGTTATAAAACTGACCTACCAGTCTGCTCAGACAAAGGCAAACATTCTTTAACAACAAAGTTTGTGAAGCACCCTATCTCTCAAGACTTGAATAAGTTGAACTTCACTAGAGCCATTGAGTGAAACAAATTCCTAAGACAAGAAAGGCTTAAATACCTCCATAAAATTAACAAAACTGGACTTTGAACCCTGGACATCAGGAGTGTCAAAACAAAAAGAAACAAAGTTTTTACTATCATTTGTAAATGCTGTCCAAGCATGTGACTGTGGTTTGTCAAGGTAATATTCACTTAAGTTTAATCCATCCACTAATCAGGTGACCTTTTTTCCTTACAATAAGTACAGGTAGAAGCGATCCTACACCAGTGGATCCTTCAGAACGTCATGACCTAGAACAGGATGCAGAACCACTGAGAGGTGATGACTGGCGACTTGAGTTGTATAAGGCGGCTCAACGGGTGGTTCAACTGAGTGCACTTTTTCCGCCTCGATGGATGGTTCAACTGAATGCACTTTTCCAGCGGTATAGTGGTCAATTGAGTGGACTTTTGAGTTCGGGTGGATAGGGAGGTCAAGCGAGTGCACTTTTGAGGTCAAGTGAGTGGACTCGGGAGCAGCGGTAAAGGTCTGTTTACTCTATAGCATTTCCTTAAAAAATCGATAAGAAAACTGTGTGTTTGACTCCGTGTTATTTCGTAAAACATCCATAAAGATACATCTTGATCCTGTGTGCTTTTTCCTAATATTTTGTTTTTTACAAAAAAAAAAAGAAAAAAAAAAAAAAGAATAAAGCATTTTATTAAAAGTTTACACTTTGTGAAAACAGTTTTAACAAAGTGTTGAAGTCCACGGTTTTTAAGGAACGTGGTTTGCTAAGATTTCACACAGTGTTTGCAGATTTTAACAGTCACTCTGCTCAGTCTTCTGTACCAAGATTGTCCTTGAAATTGTCCTGGAAATCTGGATGTAACAGCTAGCTTAGTGTATTATGTTGACGTTTCGCTTCTTGGAAAAGCGGGTATTTTCTGAAAGTCAGATTGATAGGAAATCAAAATACTGGCGATCACCAAGTATCTGGCAAAATCGATAAAACCGAGAGTGCTATGACGTCATAATGGCAATGACGATGTAAAACCGGCCGAGAACGGTATGATACATAGTAATCCTCTGTGTTTTATCTTTAGTGGAAAGATGTGTTATTAATCTTATGATGCGTTTAATAATCTTGCGTGTTTTATTCGATGTGTTATGAGTACGTTTTTAAGTTTAATTTTAAAATAAACACATAGTGTAGTCACCGTTTGTTTAGATTCCACAGTGTTCGCAGTTTTCAACAGTCATTCTGCTCAGTTTCCAACGGGTTGCTTATGTACCGAGAATGGCCTTGACTTGCAGCAATCAGGACCAGCTGTAACATCTAACTTAGTGCATTATATTGACGTTTCGCTTCGACTTCTCAGAAAAGCGGCTATTTTCTGAAAGTCAGACTTTACTTCATGTAGGAAAACATAAAACTTTCACGATCGCCATATAAGAAAAAAGAGTTTATATAAATATTGTGTGGTCGGATCTTTAACCTGCGCTTTTTGTGTATATTTTCTATATGTTGTACTGAATGCCTTGTACAGTTTACGCCATACAATCAGTCTGAACTCATAATTCTTGAATCATTTCAAAAAGTAAAAGATAACCCATTTTTAAGTGTCAATCAATGTTATTCACCCTTTTAGGAAATTTAAACAGATAAAATTAAAAGTGTCACGGTCTGAAATGATCTATCTGTATGATCCACGTTTGTAATAGAGATTTCTCATCATTAGCACCAATTTATTGGTAGAAATTGGGAATAATATTTCATTCGTGTTCTGCTGTAAAATATCAAGTTTCAAATCTACGTTTACTGTTGAATGTCGGAAAATAATTCAATATCAGTATACTACATATCCATTCGCAAGAACATTGTTCCTGCTTACCATTGCGGTAAAATGTCCTACCTCTAAGTTGCAGATCTGCATTATCACTCTTGATGTCAAAACTTGGATTGTGGCAATGAAATCATGCATACATCCTTATTCATTTCTGAGAAATTTGATGTCCTATTGTCAGTATCATTCATGATCTGGGTTTCCGCAGTATCCAATTATTTAAAGTTTTATGAGTATCATTGAAATTTTCATGAAAAAATGTAAATAAAGAATATTCACCATGAAAATGGATTGATTGATTATAAACTTTAACTTCCCGCTCGAGAATTTGTCACTCATATGGATTGATTGTATGATGTTTTACGTCCCACTTGAGAATTTTTCACTCATATGGAGACGTCACTATTGCCGGTGAAGGGTTGCAAAATTTAGGTCTATGCTCGGCGCTCAGGGTCTCTCAGCAGGGAGGGATCTTTATCGTGCCACACCTGCTGTGACACGGGACCTCGGTTTTTGTGGTCTCATCCGAAGGACCGCCCCATTTAGTCGCCTCTTACGACAAGCAAGGGGTACTGAGGATTTATTCTAACCCGGATCCCCACGGGGGGTCACCATGGAGAGTAGGGCAAATACGGATCCCCTGTTACAATATGAGTGGTAGCATCTGGTGTGCCAGTAGTGGTATGTACATAGTGTTCATAAAAATGTGCGTGCTAAGGAAAATGTGGGTGATGGTATTTTGTAAATGGATGGTGTATGGGTGGGGGTATGTGGTGTATAGTTGGTAGTATGATGTGTGGGTCATAGTTTGTGGTGTATGGGTGGTGGTATGTGGAGTATGGGTGGCAGTTTGTGGTGTTTGGGTGGTGTATAAGTGGTGTATGGATGGTAGTGTACGTATGCGGTGTAGGTGGCAGTGTGTAGTGTATGGGTGGTGGTAGGTGGTAGGTGGAGTATAGGTATAAGTGGCAGTTTGGGTGGTGGTGTACAAGTGCTGTATGGATGGTGGAATGTGGTGTATGAGTGATAGTATATGTAGTATGGGTGGCGGTTTGTGGTATATAGGTGGTAGTTTGTGGTGTATGAGTGATAGTATGTGGTGTATAGGTGGTGGTATATGATGTATAAGTAGTGTATGGATGGTGGTTTGTGGTGTATAGATGTGGTGTATGAGTGGTGGTATGTAGTGCATAGTTGCGGTGTATGACTGGGGGTGATAGTGTTAATGAAAATGTGAGTGGTGTTATGGGAATGGTAGTGGTACTATAAAATATTAAAGATATATCTAATTAATATTGTTATACAAAGAAATGTAAAAGTAAAGACCTAGTTAGGTAGATGCGTTATTGTAAGTGATGTTTGAAAACGTAAGTGATGGCATCTGATCTGCCAGTAGTGGTGTGTTGGTGGTATTAATTATAACGTGGCTGGCAGTATGTAGTGTATAAGTGATGGTGATGGGTTATGGTATGTGGGTTATGGATGATGGTTTGTGTCTATGGGTTGTGGTTCATGGTGTACGGGTGGTGGTTTGCGGTGTATGGGTGATGGTAAATGGTGTATATGTGCTGATGTGTAGGGTATGGGTGGTGGTGGTGGTGGTGGAGTATATAAAGAACCAACATTCATTGATTCACTTTTATGCATTGAAGCAGTTGAGATGTTTGAGTGCTCAGAATGTAATGCTGTATTTTCCCGCAGAGATGCCATGATACGTCATAAAAGACAAAAACACGCGGACAGCAATGATGGTGAGGATATTGACATGTCTGATGCATCTCCAACACACAGCGACACCGAAAGTAACGCAAAGGAAGACAATATCGTCTTTCGCAGAATGGCACAGAGAGCGCAAAAACATAATGCTGCAGAGTGGCAGACGAGATACGAGAAATATTTAAACCAAAACATGTCAGAAAAGAAGGCCAGTAAGAGGGCAGAGGAAAAGACAAAAGGAGAAACTTACTAACAATTTAGAAAACTGTACTATTCCTCTATGATATGTACAAATTGCAAGAAGACACGACGTACGAACAGGTCACAGATGCCATCGATGAATTTGTGTCCGAAAATCATGGACTGAAGAAATCTATAAAGATGGCTCTTCGCAAAAACAAATATTTACTAGAATCTTACTTAGATTAATACGACATTGATGAAGACGATGATGAAGACGACGAGGAGGAAGTGAACTGATGTGACAGAATATATGTGCTCAGCCACAAATGAACATCATCTTTAGAGACTTCATTCAAAATTGACTTCTATATTTGAGGGAAGAAATTACCTCTTACTGGTCAATTGATATTTTTATCAATAATAATGTATTAGAATAAAAATTGCAAACTACAAAAAATGTGTTTTTGTTTTGTTTGTTTTTTACAACATGGGTCTTCCTAAGCAAACTCACATGAAAAAAAATGTATAGCGGTATAAAGAGACCATGGTTTTAATCACTCTCAGCATTTGTGTAACCATGGTTGAACGAGCAAGTATTCTAATGCCTTGCAAAACATCCCGGAGGAAGAGGCTCATTTCGACATTCTCGTTCCTCGAGATTATGCTGCCCACGTCAAAGACCCCAATATTTTTAAATGGGACAGATATCAACTGGAAAATATAAACTCGGTTGTTTTAAACCAATGTCCTGTACTGGTGGATTGGACTCATATGCATGGGCTCATCTCATCGATGTCAACGGCATGATAGATATTATCAGAATTCACTTTAAATCCGGGACGTACATTCATTCCACAGCTTTAACCAATGAAATCAGAGAAGGGTTGGAAAGAACGTTGAAAAAATATGGAAAACGCTCAATGATCGTAGGGAAGATGGTTTCATGAAATTAGTCTATTCTGACAAATATGATCGAGTGATGCATCAGTTTAATGGAAAATTACTCCGAAAAAAACTCTCTATATCCTTAGCTTATAAGCTCGGGATGGATAGCCAAAAGCGGTCGCGGTAACTCAATGGTAAGAGCGTTCGCTTCGTAACCGGGAGGTCGTGAGTTCGAGTCCCGCTCGTGCCATGACCGCGTCAAACCTAAGACGCAAAAATAGGTAGTGATTGCTCTTTCGCCAAACGCTCGGTAATTAGAGGTGAGAGTCACGGTCTTTCGGATATGACCTTAAAAGTAGAGGTCCCATGTCACGGTAGGCGTTGGTACGTTAAAGAACCCTCACTGCTACGGCCCTGAGGATAGGTCTTTTGTGGTACTTCACATACAACTGGTGACGTCTCCATTTGAGTGAAAATTCTCGACGGGACGTAAAACAAACAATCAATCAATCAGAATTAATGAACCCATGAGTAGGTGGATCAACCTTACTTACTTACCTAACAATACCATGGATTTATACGAAAATCTAACATTTATATATGCATGTGTATTGTGATGTCGTGGATCCTCAGGTGGTAGCCTCCAACGAATTGAAATTATTAAGAGTGGTTCCTTCTATATTTCATCTGGAGGATTGACAAGAGGCTGAGCAGGAACCTTTCAGAGCTGAATATTTGAAATTGAAAAAACAAAAAAACATTTTGATACCATCGACATTCACATCATGACCTCTCTGGGTACCGTCATGCCCTTTTTAAATGGAATTGTGAGGATGAAGTACCATCGTGGAGTCAGACGTCAGAAAGGTCACGGAATATTTACCGTTCTCGTTCCTTTGATTGTCAGTGCCATAGCTGGAGCCACCCAATCAGGCAAAGGAAAGAAAAGAAAAAAGAATTTTTGTAAAAGGCATAAAAAGCGTTTTTAACAAGGCTCCACTAGAGTATCACGGGTCATCATAGCTGATAGACTCAGAAGCACGATAAGACAAATGGAAATGATCCAGACTACGGATTGCCCAGTCAGAATCCTACAGCTTTTATTTTCTTGAATCACAAGACTAGACCCATGACTACAGAAAGTTACTTTCTTAGATGTTAATAGAATCAATGTATTCATATCACCACACTGTCATCCTTGTTAAACCACACTGTCATCCTTGACAACAAGCTGGGACCCGCAAGTTAACAATCCCCTGCTACACTTGTGAGACATTAGTCACCATATTTTCTCAAGGCAAGAAATTGAGGAAAAGGATCCCTGCTACAAATGCGTAATGCAAAGCCACTAGATCAATGAGTCCCGGAACCAGATACAAAGACAGTGGAACAAACCTCAAGACGAGACTGCGCCAGTATTGTATGTAGTTAGGTTTAGTGATCGGGCTCGACATCCGGTTATCACTTTTTGTTTATTCTGTTTTTTGCCCGCCATATTATTACAAGTAGTAATAAAACGTTGCGTCCCTTCAAAGTGTGGTTTGTTCTGACTGACTGGCGTGGTGGCAGCGACTTACGTCCTACGTCTCGTCTCCAGATAGGAATTATTCCTGCAACCGAGAAGCAAAAAGGTGTTTCTATAAACTCTGAAGGATCTCTACCAACTACGTATACGTGAAAATGGCCACTGTTCGCGCGCCAAAACAATGGCCGCTCGGCAAGGATGAAACAATTAATACATTTCAAAATTGGAGGCAGAACATTTTGTACACATTATCCCTAGACCCAAACTTCGCACCATTCTTGATGGGCAACATCCAATGGCAAAAGAAAACAAAGACCTCCCCATTCCGCGGTTTCACCGACGATGGACAGGAAGTTGCAGAAAGAAACCGTAAGACTAAAGAACAAAAAGCCAGTTTATTAGAACTTATGTTAGGGCAAATAGCAAATTACTGCCCCCTCATCTCCCGGAATTCTATTGTTGAAAAATCAACGTCCATTGAACAAGTATGGCAGACCATTCGGTTACCTTACGGATTCCAGTCTACTGGGGGCCATTTCATTGACTTCGCGAATATCAAAATGGAGCCCGAGGAAAGACCAGAAGACTTATATCAGAGACTAGTATCCTTTGTGGAAGACAGTTTACTGAAGCATGGGGGTGGTATCACACATAACGACGACCCTATCGAGGAGGATGAAGAACTGACTCCTACTCTTGAGAATTTCATTGTACTAACATGGCTGAGGTTCCTTCACCCCGACCTACGACTTGTCAAGCAAAGGTATGGCACCGAATTACGGTCAAGATCTCTCACTTCCATCAAACCCGAAATCTCACAGGCGTTACGTTCCCTTTTGGAAGAAATTCACTCCATAAATGATGCAAAAGTGATGAGAGCAGCGGCCTCGCGTCTTCAACCGTTCATCCATTCTGCTAGGTACAAACAGCGTACCTCTCGTCCCCCTCAACCTAAGAAATGTCCTCTCTGCAAAGAAGCTGGACGACCCGACAACCACTTCCTAAGTAAATGTAAATTTCTACCTGAAAACGATAGAAATTACCTTGCAAAAGCCAGACAAATCATAGGCTCTGACTCAGACGACGAGGAAGACCCGCAGTACAACGAACATCTGCCGTCTACAGCTTGCAGTGTTCAACAAACACCTACGCAGGCGTTCCGTGTACAGATCAGACAGTCTCCTTATTTGGACACATTTCATAAACATCACCATGTACGCCTTACTATAGACTCAGGCGCTACAGGCAATATGATACGCCTGTCCACAGCTGTGTTACTTGATGCAAAAATTCAGAACACATCGCAGTCAGCCCATCAGGCCGACGGCTCATCGCCATTAAATGTCGTCGGTGAAACAAGACTGTCCTTCACACGAGATGACCACTCATTGTACTTCGAAGGCCTTGTTGTTGACAATCTTGATGTCGACGTACTAGCTGGAATTCCGTTTATGGAGCATAACGACATATCCGTACGCCCGGCTAAGCGACAACTTGTAATTGGAGGGATGCACAGCTACTCATATGGTTCCAACTCCACGTTAGCATCTCAACACTCAATCCGCCGTGCTGTTGCGATGCGTGCTCCTTCCACCACCACTATTTGGCCAGGAGAGTACATAGAGGTAAATATTCCAAACGAGTTTTCTCCACCTGACCAATGCTACGCTATCGAACCACATCACCCAATGTCAACTCTCAAAACCGGTCATCTGTGGCCTTGCCCTGAGATATTACATAGCGTGTCAAACAAAGTTAGGATTCCTAATCTAACATCAGAACCACTTACAGTCAAACGCCATGAACACTTTTGTCAAATCCGACCCGTCACGGTCTCAGACAGCGTCACATCAGAAGTTCCTGAGCCCGACATCAGCTCTTACAGTACACAGCGACAACCGTGCCCTACAAAGCCCACAGCAGTGAAGAACAATGTACTTTACTCCTCTACTGTACAGTTGGACCCACATGGTATACTTACCAAGGATGACAGGCAGGCTTTCTGTGACACGTTATCAGAATTTGATGATGTTTTCAGTCCATCATTACCAGGTTACAACGGCAAAGCTGGACCATTCCAAGCAGTGGCTAACATGGGACCTATGTTGCCTCCACAACGCAAAGGCAGACTTCCCCAGTACTCACGCAACCAGCTTTCCGAACTCCAAGACCAATTCAACCTACTAGAGGAACAGGGTGTCTTTAAACCTCCAGAAGACCTTGGAGTAACCGTTGAATACTTAAACCCATCATTCCTGGTAAAGAAACCGAATGGTGGATTCCGCTTAGTAACAGCCTTCGCTGATGTGGGTAGATATACAAAGCCACAACCATCTCTGATGCCTAATGTAGACAGTATTTTACGCCATATAGCCCAGTGGAAGTACATAACCGTATCAGATCTGACGAAATCCTTCTACCAAATCCCGTTGTCCAAGTCATCCATGAAATACTGCGGCGTCGTAACCCCGTTTCGAGGAGTACGCGTGTATACTAGGTCAGCAATGGGCATGCCCGGATCAGAGACAGCACTAGAAGAACTAATGTGCCGTGTGCTCGGGGACCTACTTGAAGAAGGAGTTGTTGTGAAACTAGCGGATGACTTGTACTGTGGTGGTGACTCACCTGAGGACCTCCTCTGCAATTGGAAAAGAGTCCTTGCTGCCCTGCAAAAATGTAATCTTAAACTATCCCCATCGAAAACCATCATAGCTCCAAAAACAACCAACATTCTTGGATGGATATGGGAAATGGGCACGCTTAAAGCCAGCCCACACCGGATAGCCACATTATCCAGTTGCTGCCCTCCTGAAAAAGTGTCAGGACTTAAGTCATTCATAGGCGCTGTAAAAGTCCTTAGTCGAGTCATCCCTAGTTGTGCATCACTCATAGCTCCCCTTGATGATGCCATCGCTGGATTGGACTCAACCAGTAGCGTTCGGTGGACCGATGAACTACTAACCGCTTTCAAACGTGTGCAAGAAGCTGTTTCCTCCCACAAAACAATTCACCTACCATGCTCCGGTGATACTCTTTGGATTGTTACTGATGGTGCTGTGAAAAACCATGGTGTCGGTGCTACCCTGTATGCAACAAGAGACAACAAGCTTCTTCTCTGTGGATTCTTTAGTGCAAAGCTCAGAGGAAGACAAGCTTCTTGGATACCTTGCGAAATAGAAGCACTCTCCATAGCCATCGCCGTGAAACACTTCAGTCCCTACATAATCCAGTCCAGTAAGAAAGTATGCGTACTAACAGACAGCAAACCTTGCGTCATGGCATTTGAAAAACTGTGTCGAGGTGAATTCTCTGTCAGCCCTCGCGTTTCTACTTTCCTCTCTGTGATCAGTAAGTACCAATTATCTATACGCCATGTGAAAGGTGCTGCAATCCTACCATCGGATTTTGCAAGCCGTAATGCACCAGACTGTGTCGAAGCCACTTGTCAACTATGTGCATTTATTCGAGAATCAGAGGATAGTGTCGTCCGCCAGACCTCCATTGATGAAATCCTTAATGGTACCTCCAAACTTCCCTTCACTGGACGATCTACGTGGTTAGCAATTCAGACTGAATGCCCAGACTTGCGTCGTGTTTGTGCTCACCTAAGACAGGGTACCAGACCATCAAAGAAGTTAACCAACATCCGTGACGTGAAACGTTACCTACAGGTAGCCACTATTGCCAGAGACGGCCTTCTTGTTGTGAAAAGAGACTCACCGTTTTCTCCTACACGTGATTGTATTGTCATTCCAAGAAATGTATTACATGGCATACTGACCTCGTTACATGTTCAGCTGAATCACCCTTCATGTCATCAGCTGCGAACAGTAGTACAGCGATATTTCTTTGCTTTGGACATGGACAAGGCTGTCGAAATAATCTCAGAAAACTGCTTCCAGTGTGCTGCCCTGCGTAGAACACCCCACACAGCAACTGAAGAGACAACATCAGAGCCACAAGTCGCTATTGGTGTCTCATTTGCCGCAGACGTAATGCGACGAGAAAGGCAATACATATTAGTCTTGCGTGAATGCGTTACATCGTATACATCTGCCATCATCATAGATAACGAGAGAAAGGACACCCTCCGTGACGGCCTCCTACGTCTGTGTATTGAGCTCCGCCCCCTAGATGGCCCAGTTGCCGTGGTACGCACAGACCCCTCACCAGGATTCCAAGCTCTTATCGACGATGCACTACTAAAGAAACATCGCATCGTGATTGAAATTGGCCGCATCAAAAACAAAAACAAGAATCCTGTTGCGGAAAAGGCAATTCAAGAACTACAAGAAGAAATCCTTCGCCAGGATCCTATGCCAGGCTACATTACCCCATTATTATTGGCACTCTCTGTAGCCACACTCAATTCCCGCATAAGAAACCGAGGCCTCTCAGCGAGAGAAATGCTGACCCAGAGGGATCAGTTCAACAACATACAGTTACCAATAATGGACAGACAACTCATTGAACAGCAGCATTCGAACCGTCTTGAAAACCACGCACACAGTGAAGCTTGCAAAGCTCCCTCGTCCGGATACAGGCCTGAACCAGATTTACATGTCGGTGACCTGGTGTATATTCACAGTGACCGTAACAAAACGCAAGGACGTGACAGATACATTGTGGTTTCCTGTGACCAACCATGGTGTAACGTGCGTAAATTCAAAGGTAATCAACTGAGAAAAGCATCTTACCGTGTCAAAAAGAATGAATGTTACAAGGTTCCTAGTTATAGCGTCATCCCCGCAGGCATTCATACCAACCAATTTACAGACAGGTCGCACTCCTCAGATGAAGAAGATGAGAAAACCCCACAGACTCCGGACAACCCACAACCCCCTGACCCTCCAGACATACCTGATGAGATATGCTTACCCCCAGAGGAAGATACCTACATGTATCAGAAAACGCCTGACAACCCTCAACCCCCCAGCCCTCCAGACATACCGGATGAGATACGATTACCCCCAGAGGAGGACCTTGCGATAGTGCCTTCTCGTCCAGTTCGAAGGAAAACCCTTCCCTCACATTTAAAGGACTATGAACTTTACTAGTTTACTGTTACTCATGTTTCATATTTGTTTTGTAAGGGGCAGAATAATCCCCATATGGTTTGAAGGCAGTCCACCTTGTGATAACCACTTATTTACATTCCAAAAAAAAAGAGACCACGCCAGTATTGTATGTAGTTAGGTTTAGTGATCGGGCTCGACATCCGGTTATCACTTTTTGTTTATTCTGTTTTTTGCCCGCCATATTATTACAAGTAGTAATAAAACGTTGCGTCCCTTCAAAGTGTGGTTTGTTCTGACTGACTGGCGCTGGGCAAAAAGAGTGAAATAGGACTATTAAAATTTCATCAAATTGTTTTCTGAAATTGAATATTTTAAGAAATTGCCTGTTGTTTAATAAAAATAGAAAACTTACAAAATGGGTTATCTTGTACTCTTTGAAATGATTCAAGAATTATGAGTTCAGACTGATTGTATGGCGTAAACTGTACAAGGCATTCAGTACAACATATAGAAAATATACACAAAAAGCGCAGGTTAAAGATCCGACCACACAATATTTATATAAACTCTTTTTTCTTATATGGCGATCGTGAAAGTTTTATGTTTTCCTACATGAAGTAAAGTCTGACTTTCAGAAAATAGCCGCTTTTCTGAGAAGTCGAAGCGAAACGTCAATATAATGCACTAAGTTAGATGTTACAGCTGGTCCTGATTGCTGCGAGTCAAGGCCATTCTCGGTACATAAGCAACCCGTTGGAAACTGAACAGATTGACTGTTAAAAACTGCGAACACTGTGGAATCTAAACAAACGGTGACTACACTATGTGTTTATTTTAAAATTAAACTTAAAAACGTACTCATAACACATCGAATAAAACACGCAAGATTATTAAACGCATCATAAGATTAATAACACATCTTTCCACTAAAGATAAAACACAGAGGATTACTATGTATCATACCGTTCTCGGCCGGTTTTACATCGTCATTGCCATTATGACGTCATAGCACTCTCGGTTTTATCGATTTTGCCAGATACTTGGTGATCGCCAATATTTTGATTTCCTATCAATCTGACTTTCAGAAAATACCCGCTTTTCCAAGAAGCGAAACGTCAACATAATACACTAAGCTAGCTGTTACATCCAGATTTCCAGGACAATTTCAAGGACATTCTTGGTACAGAAGACTGAGCAGAGTGACTGTTAAAATCTGCAAACACTGTGTGAAATCTTAGCAAATTAGAGTTCCTTAAAAACCGTAGACTTCAACACTGTGTTAAAACTGTTTTCACAAAGTGTAAACTCTTAAAAAATGCTTTATTCTTTTTTTTTTTTTTTCTTTTTTTTCTAAAAAACAAAATATTAGGAAAAAGCACACAGGATCAAGACGTATCTTTATGGATGTTTTACGAAATAACACGGAGTCAAACACACAGTTCTCTTGTCGGTTTTTTAAGGAAATGCTATCGAGTAAACAGACCTTTACCGCTGCTCTCGAGTCCACTCACTTGACCTCAAAAGTGCACTCGCTTGACCTCCCTATCCACCCGAAGTCAAATGTCCACTCAGTTGACCCCTATACCGCTGGAAAAAGTGCACTCAGTTGAACCATCCATCGAGCCGCTTCATACTGCTGACTTGAAACTCTGAAGCACCATTTTTTTTTTTATCTGAGTCTGTACCTATCGAGAAACTACTTGTTTCAGATTTTGCCAAGAAATTCTTTTTAAGAGAGAGAGAGAGAGTCTAAGCATCTGAAATACATTCTTGCAAATGTGTTCTCAAATCTTGATAAACACACTTCATATATTCTACGAGGATGAGTAGACGGAAGTTTTTGAAATTGACATTTATTCTATTAGACCTCAATCATTGATCAAATATTTTTTTGTCTTGCAAATTCAACATAGAAGTGATTGTAACATTTTTGTACATTCTAAACTCGTCTGTACGCTTCGGGTACTAATTCATAAGCTTTTAAGACTCCCCCGTGACTTAGCCAGCGCCGAGTAAACAACAGCGCTTTGCCAATCAATACATTTTGTAACAAAGTTAATTTTTCTAACTCAATTGTCTTTCTTTCTCTGCTCTTTCGTTTTCTTAATTTTGTTTTCTTGCTCAAACTTTCTCTCTTTCCGCGCTGTCATTTTCCTTTCTCTCTCAGTAGCAGCTCTTTCATCTAGTTTCATTTTCTCTATTTTTAAAATTCTAATTGAAATTTCAAATTTTGAGATTTTTTAAGTTTCAAAAATAATTTCTTTTATAAGTTTTTTGGCAATTTTAGTTCTATTTTTTTCCAAGGCAAATTTAATCCCTAATCCGAAGTGTACAAGTCATCCTTTATTAAAGCATCAAAAACTTGAGCATTTGGCGACTCAAGAAAATCTGTGACCGAAAACATGAATTCTGCTGGCTATGAAATTCAATAAATTTCAGAAGGAAAGTCAAATCTGGAACAATGAAAGTCAAATCTGGAACAATGAAAGTCAAATCTGGAATCCCATGGGGATCCGAGTTAGAATACTGAGATCCTCAGTACCCTTTGCTTGTCATAAGAGGCGACTAAATGGGGCAGTCCTTCGGATGAGGCCGCAAAAACTGAGGCCCCATGAGCAGGTGTAGCACGATAAAGATCCCTTCCTGCTTAAAGGCTCTAAGCACCAAGCATATGCCTAAATTTTGCAGCCCTTCACCGGCAATGCCGATGTCACCAAATGAGCAAAAAAATCTCGAACAGGACGTTGAACAATTTACAACCAATCTGGAAAAATGCGATATTTCTTTATCCTTATCCCGGACGATTCCCCAATCTGTTATGGGTCAGAATCCCCTTAATAACAAGCAGAATTCAATACAGGGATGTAACTGAATTCCTTGGAGATCAGAGGAAAACTATTCAAACAGGGAGGGAAACAGTTAACCCTACCTGGAAAAATATCATTTTCTGTCACTTTAGGTAAAATCAAGAGCATTTCAGTTTTTCGAAAATTCCAATCGGAGAATTTCCTTTGAAAAGAGGAAAAATCACATCCCTGTCAATAATAAAGACGATTTTTTTAAAAAATTAACACAATTTATGTACAATTATAGAAAAAATAACAATAACAAAATACTAACTTTCGATAGGTATAAAATAAGAGTGTCCATTTTTGGTTTGATTGCCGAGTTGAATTCATACACAAACCGTCAAAAATAATTACTGAAGTCTCGCAGATAAATCCAAAATGTTTTTAATCACCAATGCTTAAAGTGCTTGTCTACTGGCTGCAGTAATGTAGCCCCCTCCTTAATTATTTTTTTGAAAGGGGGAGGGGGGGGGAGGGGGGGCTAACATCTTTAGGATCTCCGTAATGGTGCAAACTCGGGAGTGGTTCGCTCCCGCAACATTTTCCATCATTCTAAACATTTGATGGTTTCCCTCACTTAAATAAAGTTGATATTATATGTTTCTTAGTCAATATATAAATTGACAACCTGCAACTTACGATTGCAAGCCTCTATTCTACCGTTTTTCGGGGCTTCCGTGGCAGGGTGGTTAGAGCGTTGCGCTCAAAATCACAAGGCCCCTCACTTCTAGTCGGCGCGGGTTCGATTCTCGTTCGCGCCGATATGTGCGACTAATTTTAGATTATTCAGTAGTATATTTCCAAGTACATTGTAATGTGGACATTCTATGAAGTAATGGTAACTATCCTCATATGGATGACCACAATGATTACAAGAGGGATTATTGACAAGACAATGATTATAAAGATGTGCATTAAGATTGATTGCAAAGCTGGCAATGTATGATATTTACTTTACGTTTACCGTAGTTATATAATTTGGTATGTGTATGTCTTGTGGGCTTTTTAAGTTTTTTTTTTTAATGATGCAATGGTAGAGGAATTTCTTATGTCTTCTGAAAGATTATTCCAGAGTTTAATTGTCACAGTAGCAAAACTATTCATGTATGACGATGTTCTAATTTGAGGGATAGCATAAGTATTAGTGGCTCTAAGGATATAATTATGATTTGATGACTTGCACAATTCTAACGTCTCTACCAGGGGCATACTGATTTACAATTCTATGGAAGAGAATAAACCTATGGTATTTTCTTCTAATTTCTAAAGTTTCTCATCCCAATTCAGTATATAGTTTACTTCTGGAAGAATTATATCTCATTCCTGTAATTATTCTTGCTACTTCAATCTGTAGATCCTCTAATAATTTTGAAGGTATCACACCGGTAATTATTTTCACTATATATTACTATAGAGGGAAAAAAATCATTAATAATCAGTTTACAAAATTGATACCAAATAACGCACTCGGAAATGTTCAATGTTACCTCTCTCGTCTGCTGACACCAGAAAAAAAGATACCCTACACGGCATTTTCTAAAAAAAAAATTACCCGCAAACAAGATTACCCTCAAATCCACGTGTTTTTCACACGTGTGTAAACAGCCCGAGTGCTCCTCAGGAAGTAGCCTCAGCTACCAACATCAAATAGTTCCACTGTAAACAATTGATTATTTCTACAAATTACACAAACTTTCCTAATCAGGGGTACCAAAAATAAGAAAAACGAAGAAAAGGAAATGAGAAAAATCACACATTTAAAAAAAATATTTTTTTTAAATATACGGAACTACAATTGACTATGTTCATTTTGATTGGACGATTACCGGTATGATACCTTAAATCTCGCTCACTGCTCCCATCCCATACAACATCAGCATATTCAAATACTGGCCTTATGAATGAAAAATGTATTTTAATAATTGAATCTTTATTAAGTATATATTTCAGTTTTCTAAGAGTGTTGAGACGTTTACATGCTTTTTGATAGATTCCTTGAATATGCGATGACCAACTACCATTTGACTGAAATTGAAGGCCTAGATGAATATGTCTGTCACATTTTACAATTTAGTCACCATGGGTACCAAAAAATATTGCAGGATGGCTGCTTTTCTAGTGAAATCTACATTTACAGTTTTATCTGGATTAAAATAAACAGCCCACCGATTAGACCAGCATCTAAGATGTTAATAATTTTGCTGAACTAACTACATCTTTATCTACTATAACAAAGAGACGTGTCATCTGCAAATAATCTTATATGGTTTACTAGATTAGAATTCATGTCATTATAAATGACATAATAGATGAATAACCATCCAAGACTACTCTCTGAGTTCTATCACTAATATAGTTTTCAATCCATTGATATATATTATTTTAATATCAATTCATTATCATGAACAAAATTATAGAGGTGTTTGAATATAATTTTTTCCATAATTTTACATACTGAACTTGTTAGTGATATTCGTCTATAATTAGCAGGATCTTGTGGATCCTTATATAATAAGAATAGATAGGGCCCTAGTACTGACCCTTGAGGTACACCTGCTTCAGTACCCTTATAGGTAGATGAATAACCATCCAAGACTACTCTCTGAGTTCTATCACTAATATAGTTTTCAATCCATTGATATATATTACCTTGGACACCATTTAGTCTTAATTTATGTAATAAACCCTTATGCCAGACTCTGTCAAAAGCCTAAGAAATATCACAGAAGACAAATCTAACATCTTTACCTTTGTCCAAATTTGAAATAATATTGTTATAAATTTCTACAAACTGATTTACAGTGGAATCACCTGCCTGGAAACTTGACTGTTATTTTAATAATAATTCATTATCATGAACAAAATTATAGAGGTGTTTGAATATAATTTTTTCCATAATTTTACATACTGAACTTGTGAATGATATTGGTCTATAATTAGCAGGATCTTGTGGATCGCCTTTATTTTTATATACAGGCGTAATACTTGCCTTTTTCCAAATATTAGGGAGTTGACCTTTTTCGAGGTACAAGTTAGAGAGTTTAGTTATGGAGTTAGAAATATTTTTTAGAATTTTGGGAAGAATACCATCTGGACCAGATGGTTTTTTTATCATTAAGATTCAAAAGTTGGTCTAGCACCTCCTGCTCTGATACAACAAGATCTGGAATAGAGTGCTGAGGAGGATCTGGACCATGTGGTATAATGTTAGGTTCTTTGTTTATTTTTGATACCGAAACAAAATGGTCATTTATTGCTACAGCTTTTTTATTGGATGAAAGAGTATGTTTAATCGAATTGGTGGAGATAGCTCATGACTTTTATTCATCAAAAGATTTTCTTATGAGGTTAATAACTCTATTTCGAAGGTCTCTATAATTCTGCCAATGTTGTGGGGTGTTTTTTTTGTTAGTTTGTTTGTTTTGCTTTATGGTGCATTCTATTTCTTTGTCTCATACACCGTCTACTAGCGTTGTTCATAAATATATTTGTCGATATGGTTGTTAAGTATATTCGTAAAGTTTGAATATATATCATTAATATTGTCACTTTGAAAAACACAGTCATCCCAATTTATATTAGCAAGGTCCTGATTGAGTTGTTTATAATCACAATTCTCATAGTTTCTTATAACCCTTTCATATGCATATTCTTTGTAAGTTTGAAATGTTATGTCAGCATTTATAGGACAGTGCGTACTACAAAATGGGACATCTATGCATGCATTTTGGAAGAGGGTTTTATTATTAGTAATTATAAGATCTATGCATGTACCTTCAGTTGTTGTGAAATTTGTTTCACCAGTAATTAGATTATGATGTCCATATCTGTGAAGTATCTGTTTGAAAATTTTAACATCAGGAGTATTTTGTAGCATATTAATGTTAAATTCGCCAGTTAAGAATAATGGTAGGTTAGTATTTATAGCTTTTCAGAAAGAAAAACCCAATAGTTAATTCTTAAGCTAGGTGGTCTTATTGTCTATTCATAGACTGTACTTCTGCCCATATAATTTCTATATTAGTGTCATCTAAATCTTTTCGTTCTATAACATGAAGTTTTTTCGATACATACAAAGCTACTCCACCTTCATATCTATTTCTATCTTTTCTTAGTGGTTGGTGAAAACCTTCAAGTTTTATCTCTTCATTTTTTATAGTATTGTCTAAATGTCTAGAAAAATATAGTTCACACATAATAAACAACATATAACACATGAATGAACCCGTGGGGATTTGGGTTAGAACAGGTCCTCAGTACCCTTTGCTTGTCATAAGAGGCGACTAAATGGGGTGGTCCTTCGGATGAGGCCGCAGAAAACGAGTTCCCGTGTCACAGCAGGTGTGGCACGATAAATACCCTTCCCCTCTCAAAGGTCATAAACGCCAAGCATAGACCCAAATTTTACAGCCCTTCAACGGCAATGCTGACGTCTCCATATGAGTAAAAGGACGTTAAACGATATACATTCAATCACAACACAATTGATACCCACTTTATGATTGTAAGTTTACACGAGTTAATGTTCTTTGTACCATCTTGTCAAATATTCCTTTATATGGAAAAGCTAAATGAACAATCAAATGTCAATAGTTTTAGAAATAGAGTTAGAATTATGATGATTCAATGAAAATTTAAAAGATAATCCTATTTAACATTTTCACTCTGAAATAAGAAAAATCAAACACATCGATGTGACATAGTATGCCCCAGAGAGTGACCAGTTTCACAAATATTTAAAACTTTAATTATTATCTTTCCAACAACAACTTGACAGCTCGCTTTACTGAGCGAAAGAGATCTTCATACAATGGTTACCGTATTACTTACTGGTTGTTCGATTTCAATGAAATGAACACTATTTTGCATATCAAACACAGTACCCAACAATACCACCGGCAGCACACTGATTGTTGTTTTCCGCCACACTCAACAATTTTTCAGTTATCTGGTGGCGTACATTTTTTTTGTAGATGGAGGAGAGAACCCAGATACAAGACTGGAGAAAATCTGAAATGCAAAACTCCCAATGTTGTCTACGGAGTTGAATGTAATCTATGCGGGCTCATTTATATCGGGGAAACAAAGGGTCCTTAAATAAACGCATGTCGGGCCATAGATTTGAAATTAATAACTGGGGCCACCAACTTCTTTATAAACATTTTAATTCCCCCGACCATTCCATCTTATCAATGAAAGTGAGAATTATAGAAAAAAAAATTATCATCACACCAACAGTCCTACATTAAGTGCACCTTTCCGAAGACAACGAGAGGAATACTGGATTAGGAAATTAGGCACTGCCTTTCCATATGGGTGCAACAAGCATAGGGAATATTTTCAGCCCACAGTGTAACAATGTAAATGTGATGGGACTTTTTAACAATACACCTAGACGTAAACGTAGTCATGGACAGCGTTCGTACAACAAACCCATAATACATGATGTTTCTTTTGACTCCCTTTTACCTTTTGTGAATAGACCATTGGGTCCTCATCACATTCGCACCAAACTCTACTCTGTCTCTTTGAAAATTGTGTATGAATTACACGAAAAAGCTAACGCTAAGTCCTGCTTGGATTCCTCTAAACCGGAATACAGACTTCAATATATGATTTGGGACGTTGCCCACCACACACTATTTGGTCCTCCACGTATTATTGATGAGAGTGAACTCAAGAAACCTCGCCGATTCCTTTATCTTAAATTTGACAACAAAGGAACTGATGCTGTCAACATTAACAACATCCTTAACCATAAAAAAAGTACAGTCCTGTATTCCGCCTTACTTTAAGATGAAATCCACACCTTGTGTTTCATATAGACAGACTTCCACTATTGCATCCAATTTATTTAATTATAAACAGACCCTGCATGCCTTGATATTGAGCAATTACAAGGAAGTCGTCCAAAGTGTTCATGTTCTTCATCCTCGTTTAATTAGTCCCACTGGTCATATCATTACAGGAGACATAAATATTGTACAAAATGAAGATCTTAAGTCCCTGATTTTAAAAGGTCCTAAATTCCGAGAACCTCGCTCATTTAGAAGGCGACATAATTTCATGGCTATCATGAATTCTGTGGAAGAATATGCCAGACGCTGGACGAAATCTGAAGGAGAGGAACTTGACACTTTGTCCGAGTGGATCAAAAGTATTCGAAAATTGTGAAAATCCCGCATGCACCATTTGATGGGGAAAATGCGCACTTTTTATCCTTCTGTTTTTAAGAAAGCAGAAGTGACGAATGAGTTACGTAGACTACATGAAAACTTTGAGCTAGTACAGCGGATAAAGCAAGTAACAACATTCTCTTTGTTTGTAAAAGTTACTATTATAAATGTCTTAAATGAACTGGGATTTACTTCAACATCTGGGAATCCTACTTATACTCGAACCAATCTTACAAAGGATGCAATTCTTCATAATCATCTTTCAGTTTTAAATATTTTTGACATTCCTAAGAATCAGGATCAGTTTGAATTACCATACCTTTATTGGATTTCGAAATTACATAAAAATTCTTACAAAGATACATTGCTCGTTCCAGTAAGTGCTCTACCAAGCCTTTATCTTTATTACTAACTAACTGCTAACAGCTATTAAAGAGTCACCTCAGATATACTGATCCACTACATATTCCAGAAGTGGTGTCAATCAGATGTGGATTCTCAAAAATTCTAAGGAACTTTTGAAAAATATAAAGTCTCAGGATTTTTCTAAAATTGACAGCATCAAAACGTATGATTTCTCCACACTTTATACAACAATTCCTCACGATAAATTAAAATCTAGACTTTTTCAGATAATAGATAATTGCTTTTTGAACAAAATTGGCACTCAAAAATACAAATTTCTAGTGATTGGAAAACAAGGTACATATTTTGTTAGACACCACTCCGATAGCCCGCACAAGTACTCTGAAGCAGACATTAAGAGTATGCTTAGCTTTCTTGTAGATAACATTTACGTAGTGTTTGGAAACCAAGTCTTCAAACAATCCATTGGCATTCCCATGGGCACTAATTGTGTTCCCTTATTGGCAGACTTATTTTTATATTCTTATGAAGCGGAATTTGTTCAGAAACTGTTACAGGATAAAAACAAAAAACTTGACGTCTTATCAATCAACAATCATAATTTTCATAATTATGTCCATTTGATATATCCCGATGAACTCGAAATAAAGGATACTAGAGAATCTGACTTCTGCTTCAGTCTGCTTCATATTTGGATATTTTACTTAATATTGACCCTAATGGCAGACTGACAACTACATTATATGACAAGCGTGATGACTTCAATTTTGCAATCATCAACTTTCCATATCTATGTAGCAATATACCACTTTCACCTGTTTATGATGTGTGTATCTCCCAGTTGATTCGATACGCGAGAGCATGCCATGCGTATGAGAATTTTTTAAAGCGAGGTCAACTACTGACAAAAAAGTTGACGTTGCAGGGTTATAACGAAATCTCGTTTGAAGTCATCATTTCGCAAATTTTGCGGTCGCTATAATGACCTTGTTTGCGATTACAAAGTGTCTCTGGGATATATGTTGAATGATTTGTTTCACACCCTTTGTTAGACTGTCATTTTTCATACTAACTTTGACTACGGGTAATCCCGTATACCTATTTTCGATTAAGGGCTCACGGCGGGTGTGACCGGTCAGCAGAAGATGCTTACTCCTCCATGGCACCTGATCCTACCTTCGCTTTGTTGGATTTCCGTGTTGCCCTACACTCGAACTTGTGTATGTCTTGGGGATTTATGATTACGAATTACACATTGTTTACTTTGCCATTCGATATACAATGTACACAGGAAGAGACCACCGACCTTCCGAAAGTAGACTAGCAAACTTTCTCACATATATCGGCGCGAGCGAGAATCGGAACTCGCGCCGATTAGAGGTGAGAAGCCTTGTGATTTTAAGTGCAGTGCTCTAACCACTCAGCCACATTGAACTGAATGGCTGTCTTCTGTCGTAAACAACAATACGTGGTTTATCAATGACTAAGATATTGAATACAAGACGGAACCATTACAAGAATTTGATTTACAGAACGCTATCGTTTCTTGAACGGAAGATAGGAAACACCAAGATAATTATGTATAAAATAATAATTAAGATCTTATTGTTAACGTACAAAGTTCTTCAGTCACATGATGTAATGGTGGTGATGGCTCAGTCGCCGCCGTCATCACCATCTACAACAACTAGAGCATCAATAACGAATTTCAGGATTCAGATTATTTGAATTTTTGAGTTGTAGAGTTCCAGTGACCTCGAGGTACTGAAACCAACTCAACAAAACAGATAGTGCACGACTACCACCAATTCATTTCAGAATCTTTGGGTTCCGAGTTGTAGAGTTCCGTTGACCGGAACTCTTAATTCATGAGTTGCTCATGCTGTAGTTATTGTTTGTGTTGTTGTTTTAGTTGATGGTTGCACCACCGCCACTACTTTATGTACCAGTCACTTTGCAAAATACATTAATAAGATTTTATTGATGCATTATATTAATACAATTTCATTTAATGTTCCCCACCTCCCGTTCAAGAAAATCAATTTATTGTAATGAATAGTAAACTTGATGTCTTCTTGTATTCAAAATTCAACTACTGTAGTTCAGTCAATAACTGACTACGTGTTGCTGTTTACGACAGAATGCTGTTGTAAAATATTAGTTAACAGCTACTCAATCCGATTGGCCAATATTAGCGGTAGTAATGTCGGATACTGTATTTGGATGTATCACTGAAATAAAACGGCCAGTCGATTGATTGATTATATATTGTTTAACGTCCCACTCGCGAATTTTTCACTCATATGGAGACGTCAGCATTGCCGGTAGAGGGCTGCAAAATTTAGACCAATATTCGGCGTTTATGGCCTTTTGAGCAGGGAGGGATTTTATCGTGCCACACCTGCTGTGACACGGGACCTCGGTTTTTGCGGTCTCATCCGAAGGGCCGCCCGATTCAGTCGCCTCTTACAACAAGCAAGGGGTACTAAGGACCTATTCTAACCTGGGTCCTCACGGATAATCGATGAGTAATACATTAACCATCGTATGAAAGTTTGTTTTATGTCCCGTCAAGAATTTGTCATATTAAGACGTCACCAGCTGTAGGTGAAGTACCACAAATTTAGACCTATGCTTAGCGCTCAGGGTCGTAGCAGGGAGGGTTCTTTACCATGCCAACGCCTGTCGTGATACGGGACCTCCGTTTATAAGGTCATATCCGAAAGATCCGTGGTTCTCACTTCTAAATGCCCAGCATTTGGCGAAGGAGCAATACTACCTATTTTTACATCTTAGGTTTGCCGTGGTTATGGCACGAGCGGGGCTCGAACTCACGACATTCCGGTTATGAAGCGAACGCTCTAACCACTGAAGGTATCACACCGGTAATTGTCCAATCAAAATGAACTTAGTCAATCGTAGTTCCGTATATTTAAAAGAATAATTTTTTTTAATGCGTGATTTTTCTCATTTCCCCTTCTTCTTTCCTCTTATTTTTTGTACCCCTGATTAGGAAATTTTGTGTAATTTGTACAAATAATCAGTTGTTTACAGTGGAACTATTTGATGTTGGTAGCTGAGGCTTCTTTCCGAGGAGCACTCGGTCTGTTTACACACATGTGAAAAACACGTGGATTTGAGGGTAATCTTCTTTGCGGGTAAAATTATTTCGAAAATGCCGTGTAGGGTGTCTTTTTTCTGGTGTCAGCAGACGAGAGAGGTAACATAGAATATTTCTGAGTGCGTTATTTGGCATCAATTTTGTAAACTGATTTTTAATTATTTTTTCCCCTCTATAGTAATATAATATTACCGGTATGATACCTGAATTACCACGTATGAAAGTAAAGCGGACTGTCAAACTGTTGTTTGAATGATAGTACATTCCTAGTCCTACTCTAAAATTTAAACGTTTGAAATAAATTAGATTTCCAATAACGAATTCTGGAATTCGTTATTTTAAATTCAAACATAATTTGATATGTCCTAAATGGGCTTCCGTATCGTAAAGTATGTTTCAAAATTTTAGTTTCATTTCATTTTGAAATTTAGTTTCATGTCTTAATTCTTTTCATCAGAAAAAAAAAAAGCGAGGTGCTTATACATGCCGGGGAAGTTTTTCCCTTCATTTCAAAAGAAACTATCAGAACATGATCTGAATAAGGTCGGGCTCCTTTGTGAGAACTGAGTAATCGATGTGGTCTATAAACACACTGACCTCGGTCTACTTCGTTATGACGCTTTTCAGGTTTGGGTTCAAGTTTCACAACAACCTTCGCCTGATCGTGTGACATCTCCAACTGAATAGCCAATCGTGACTGTCCTAAGCTCCAGTTGCTAAAAATACTTGTATATAGTTTGGACCAATGCCGCATTATACCGAAAATTAGATTAAAATATCAACACGACAAACTATCTTTGAACAGCATTAAAAATTAAATATTCATTGATCACTATTGAACACTTCATTTTTCTTCATCAAAAGCTTACATGATGTTTGCATCATTTTCTTTTTAAAAAATACAAAAAGACTATATTCAACACAATTAAGACACAATACATATGTAAATGGTTCTCCCTCGTTCGATGCTGTATTAGTTGAATAACATATATGGGATGACATATAGCCTTGAGAGGATAGAACCCTTTAGCTGTAAATAGACATCGGAAACGCAGACAGACGAGTCAACCTTGAGAAAGTGCCAAAAGCACGCGACAGTTCGTGGTTTATCTTTTAAGTTTTTACGAGAACAACAGGAATTGCAGCAGTACAATTGATTTTTGACATCATCTGTCGATCGTTGTCTTGGCACATTTACTGCTGACATCAGAGAATATTCCCTGGTACAATGTCTAGCGGGAAACTAGTTGCCTTTTATCTTCCTGTGCCATTTTGTTTCTCTTTTAATTACATATATCAATTATTTGAATGTAGATTTACACGGAAATTTTTTTTTGTCTGGATTTTTTCCCCCCACTAATGACGATTTTGCTGAATAAATTGATTTTAATGAAAACTGCAGTCCTCCTCCTCAGTAACGTTAATAGACTTTTTTTTATACCCCGTAAAACATTTACATAACTACTCCTTTGTTCGGATATCCGTAATGACTTTTAAATATTTACTGCTCTAAAAAGATCTTTAAGAATATCAAATATCGAGATGGCCTTGATGGACACAAAAGGACGTTATAAATACGTTAAGTATGAATTTGCATCAATTTTAATAAGTTTAAATATATTGTATTAAAAAAAAAAAAGACAAGATGGAGTTTCGTGATTTTTAAAAGAAGCATGCTGCATATTTTCACCCCTATCCCGTTTTTTCATTTCATTTGGGGGGGGGGGGGGGGGGGGGGGGGGGTTAAGTATACGGGGGTGTTTTAAAATATCTTTAGGTTCATCTGTGAAAATGTCTCATTTGATTACCCAAGGTGTGATTGTAAATGTAATCACGATACGGGATCTGGTGTGGAAGAGTTCAGGAGATGACTATTTTATCCGCCCAAATAACAAAGGACGAGTTAAAGCCTTCAACATGGAGCAAAGTAACTTTTTTGGACAAAAATTTAAAACTAAATGGGAGAATACTTCTCCTTCTAGATCCAACATAGCAAGATAGAAATTGTAGTTTCTGTACACAAGATACAATATAAACACTGCTGTCTCTATACACGAGATACAATATAAACACTGCTGTCTCTGTACACGAGATACCAATATAAACACTACTGTCTCTGTACACGAGATACAATATAAACACTGCTGTCTCTGTGCATGAGATACCAATATAAACACTGCTGTCTCTGTACACGAGATACAAATATAAACACTGCTGTCTCTGTGCATGAGATACAATATATACACTACTGTCTCTGTGCATGAGATACAATTAAAAACATTGCTGTCTCTGTACACGAGATACAATATAAACACTGCTGTCTCTGTGCACGAGATACAATATAAACACTGCTGTCTCTGTGCATGAGATACAAATATAAACACTACTGTCTCTGTGCATGAGATACAATTAAAAACATTGCTGTCTCTGTACACGAGATACAATATAACTACTGCTCTGTACACGAGATACAATATAAATACTGCTCTGTACAGGAGATACTAACATAACCATTGTAGTCTCTGTAGTATGCGGATCATTGCATTCGTCCATTAAACCATGATAGATTATCTCTGATAATCTTTTGTTTTTGTTCGATATAATGTATAAACTGAAACTTTGATATGAATGTACAAACTACGCCTTCACAATGCCATTAAGCACCATAAATATTTCTTTTTTTCTGATCAAACTGAACGTTTTTACATTTACCAATGTATATTTCTCATAAAGGCACAAACCTTTCACCTTGACATTAAAAAAAAAAAACCCTACATAGATACATGCATGATATAAGGAATGAATGTTTTTGGTTCTTTCCATTTGTGGCAAACAAAGCATGGAGTAATTTCTGTGCAATGGGATTCGCCGATTATGCAAATCACCCCAATCTTCAATGAGTTTTGTATACCATAATATAAACAACCTACGCCTTTACGTCTTAATCACACAAAGATTCTAAAATCATAGACCCTCTTCTCCCTGTACTGGTTGGTGTGGATAAATACCCGAATTACATTGCACCCAGTAAACTCATTTGGTAATGTTTAAATTAAAGAGTTTTATTCAGCTCTACAATGCATCAATTTCACAATAAATAACGAAACTGTCCGAATTCTTAATCCCCAATCTTACTGTCCTCGATTTGTCCAGAAGCTGGAAAGTACACTTTGAAACTAAAGTCTGTTCTGGGAAAGGAGCCCTGTAAATAAAAACATTCAAACGTGGCAGAAAATGATTTTGAAAAACAAAGAAATTCAAGCATAACAATAAATAATGCCTGAAAATTCATTCGAATACAATTCATGTTAAGCTTAAGGAATAGTTCCAAGATTACAAAAAATATACTTAAAGTCGGGTATTTGCAAACAGAAGCTCATTATATCCTTTTACAGAGATAATGCATTGGAATATTATTATTTTTATTTTGTAACCAAACTGAAGTTTTAAGTTTACTTTATATCTGAATCCATAGAGATATAGAACAATGCATTGTACAAACAGAGCCTTTCCGCTGTTTTCACAATATGCTCACACACATTATATCATAAAATTTGATTACATTTGGACTTCAATAGTACTGTTTTCCTCTATTTTAATATATAAAAAATTCAAATACAATTTGTACATTACTATAGAAACTTTGAAGTCCTCACCATGGAATAACAGATCATCTCTCAGTCTCCCCTGTTTTAAATAGACTGCATTGCATTGTACAATGCATATAACAAAGGGGACTGAAAATCCCCCTAAGTTTTTATAAGCCATGTAAAATTATATATATATATATATATATATATATATATATATATATATATATATATATATATACACACACACACATATATATACATATATAAGAGGTAAATAACAGTGATACGATGTTGTCAATATTTTCCCAATATGGAATTAGGCACGGATGACATTAGATATGGATCATTTTCAATTAAATATGTGAAATTACAGTCTCCACAAGAGATTCCCCATCCTGTAACTTCAACGAATACCAGAAGCGCGAACAGGATTACACGGACGGACGACATAACGCGCGCACATTTTGTGGGTATATAGAAAAAAATGTACGATTTATTACGTCACGATGTAAAAAATTTCAGAAAAATAATTGAAAATCGATTTACAGGTAAAATAGTCTCTCTCTCTCTCTCTCTCTCTCTCTCTCTCTCTCTCTCTCTCTCTCTCTCTCTCTCTCTCCAGCCGAATTAAACAATCTTACCTTAATTAATGGTTAGAATATGAATATTGGGGATAGTACGGATTCCTGGAATAACAACAGGTGTAGTCATGGTAAATCTCAGGTTTCATTGGACGGTTTACATACAAACAGTCATTTTTATAACCCTTTCCCATCAAAATTTGATGTAGGAAAGTCTCCTGAACTGGCAGACGATTGCACGTGCACACAACAGACGATACATTGGGACTAACGATGACGGGGTGGTTAGTAAAACTCGTGGGATAGCGGTAGTGATTATCCGGATGTAGGTTTGCTCTGGGGTCACTCAGCAGCCGCGGGTCGTAGTAATAATTTGATGGGTGCTGCATATTCCCGGAGGTTGTTAACATCTTTTTTAAAGCAAAACCGTGAACTTTTTAAAACTTTCAAACAAAAACTTATAAGTTCCGTCACCGTCTAAATCAAGTTGAGCATCACTCAAGTTCGTATTAATTTTTCTTCAGCAAGAACCACTTGAAGCTTTCCATACAAAATACCTTTACTTTTCTTAATGGCGTTTCTCATTCAAATGACAAAGGAGAAAATTTCAGTAGCGTTGATATCATCATTTCTAAGGTTGGGCAATTCCAGAGCGGTGGAAAAATATTTTGAAAGTCACATTTATAGAATTCAGTCAAGGATGTTTACAGTGTGTCGAAATCAATAGCGTGCCCACGTGGAGAACGGCGTTTTCCGGGTCAGGGTTGACAACGCGCGATGCCATCTGATAAAACCGATCTATTTAAAAGTGTGACGGAGACGTAATTATTTGATAGGCATGAAAGACTGTTTAACAATCTAAATTATATAAGTCTGCAAGTCATTCTTACTTATTTCTTTATTAGAAAAATTTTTGGGCTTTTAAACTTCAAACGGTAAAACAATAATTGTTTCATACCCACATATCCTGCTTCTGATGAAAAATCAAATCGGACACGTATGATTTCTGGGTCTTTTACACCACGATTCTAGACGGAAATAGTGGCTTTTATAAACAATTGTTCATTAACTTGCCAAAACATGATTATACGCGTTTATCTCCATTGACATACAAATGTAACTCCTTTTCAAGTGTAACTCCTTTTCAAATGCAACTCCTTTTCAAATGCAACTCCTTTTCGATTAACTTGTGAAAGACGATGCACACGCCCAAAAAGGGTTGCACTTCCGAAGTAGAAAATTAGTCCACTAGAATGACGTTCAAACTCATAAAAAAAAAAGCTTTTCTTAGATCAATACCGTGTGGTATCGTATTATACGAAATGAAAGTGGTTGGTACCATGCAGATTATTAACGTTAAAAATGAACAAACAGCGTAATTTCTTCATTCTGACTGACGAGTTTCCCATTAACTGTAAAAAATACATTCTGGGGGGGGGGGGGGGGGGGGGGGGGGGGGGGATAAAACATCATTTCATTTGAAATATGTTTTAATTCCTGCAAAGCTTCCTTTTTTTTCTTTCTCAGAGATGTATGGTTTTAAATTGCAAGCGTCTACATTTGTGGTACTTCATCTACAGCTGGTTAGGATCGCAGGTGACGTAAAACAAACATGAATTCTGCATGACGGGTTTTATACCCTAGCAATGAGTGTCTACAACCTTCTACTATGAAGTCCCATAGTGACCATGACTTCTGACCCCCAAATCAATAGGTTTTTTTTTTCTCTTCCTAACAAAGCTACATGCGAAAGTATCAAATCAATCGTTCAAAAACGTGACTTGAAGAGAGTCTGAAAGCTTTATTCTATGAAGTCTCGTAGTGACCTAGACCTTTGACCCCAAACTCAATAGGATTCTTTCTCTCTTTATCCAAAGCTATCAAATCAATCATGCAAAAATGTTCATTTTAAGACAAACAAAACTGTTCATTTTACGACATGAGGAATGCTTACT
The DNA here is from genome assembly GCA_024699665.1 of Ostrea denselamellosa. NCBI lineage: Eukaryota > Metazoa > Mollusca > Bivalvia > Ostreida > Ostreidae > Ostrea > Ostrea denselamellosa. The sequence continues at coordinate 4,019,891 of JAMZEH010000010.1, read as the reverse complement.
AATTGATAAACAAAATTTGTTTGAGTCAGTGGTTATTGTTTGTTCAAGTTTTCTTTGTTTGAGTCAGTGATCATTGTTTGTATAAGTTTTCTTTGTTTGAGTCAGTGATCATTGTTTGTATAAGTTTTCTTTGTTTGAGTCAGTGGTTATTGTTTGTATAAGTTTTCTTTGTTTGAGTCAGTGGTTATTGTTTGTATAAGTTTTCTTTGTTTGAGTCAGTGGTTATTGTTTGTACAAGTTTTCTTTGTTTGAGTCAGTGGTTATTGTTTGTACAAGTTTTCTTTGTTTGAGTCAGTGGTTATTGTTTGTACAAGTTTTCTTTGTTTGAGTCAGTGGTTATTGTTTGTATAAGTTTTCTTTGTTTGAGTCAGTGGTCATTGTTTGTACAAGTTTTCTTTGTTTGAGTCAGTGGTCATTGTTTGTACAAGTTTTCTTTGTTTGAGTCAGTGGTCATTGTTTGTACAAGTTTTCTTTGTTTGAGTCAGTGGTTATTGTTTGTATAAGTTTTCTTTGTTTGAGTCAGTGGTTATTGTTTGTACAAGTTTTCTTTGTTTGAGTCAGTGGTTATTGTTTGTACAAGTTTTCTTTGTTTGAGTCAGTGGTTATTGTTTGTACAAGTTTTCTTTGTTTGAGTCAGTGGTTATTGTTTGTATAAGTTTTCTTTGTTTGAGTCAGTGGTCATTGTTTGTACAAGTTTTCTTTGTTTGAGTCAGTGGTCATTGTTTGTACAAGTTTTCTTTGTTTGAGTCAGTGGTCATTGTTTGTACAAGTTTTCTTTGTTTGAGTCAGTGGTTATTGTTTGTACAAGTTTTCTTTGTTTGAGTCAGTGGTTATTATCTACTTGAGTCAGTGGTTATTATCTACTTGAGTCAGTGGTCATTGTTTGTACAAGTTTTCTTTGTTTGAGTCAGTGGTCATTGTTTGTACAAGTTTTCTTTGTTTGAGTCAGTGGTCATTGTTTGTACAAGTTTTCTTTGTTTGAGTCAGTGGTCATTGTTTGTACAAGTTTTCTTTGTTTGAGTCAGTGGTTATTATCTACTTGAGTCAGTGGTTATTATCTACTTGAGTCAGTGGTCATTGTTTGTACAAGTTTTCTTTGTTTGAGTCAGTGGTTATTATCTACTTGAGTCAGTGGTTATTATCTACTTGAGTCAGTGGTTATTATCTACTTGAGTCAGTAGTTATTATTTGTTTGAGTCAGTGGTTATTATCTACTTGAGTCAGTGGTTATTATCTACTTGAGTCAGTGGTTATTATTTGTTTGAGTCAGTAGTTATTATCTACTTGAGTCAGTGGTTATTATTTGTTTGAGTCAGTAGTTATTATCTACTTGAGTCAGTGGTTATTATCTACTTGAGTCAGTGGTTATTATCTACTTGAGTCAGTGGTTATTATCTACTTGAGTCAGTGGTTATTATCTACTTGAGTCAGTAGTTATTATCTACTTGAGTCAGTGGTTATTATCTACTTGAGTCAGTAGTTATTATTTGTTTGAGTTGCTTAATCGTTGGGTCCATTATTTGTTTGAGTTTTTAGCTATGACTTGCTTGAGTCAGTGGTTTTTTGTTTAAGTCAGTATTTAATATTCATTTGAGTCAGTAGTTATTATCTCTCTGAGTCAGTATCTATTTGTTTGAGTCAAAGGTTGTTATTTGTTTCAGTCATTTTATTGTTTCTTTGGGTCATTAGTTATGGTTTGTATAATTTACTATTGTTAAAGTAAATTTTTTCGAGATGATAATTATTATTTGTTCAAGTTGGTGGTTATTGATAGGTTAAAGGAGAGACCATGCAAATAAGTTTATGTGCATTTGATGTCGAGCATTTCATTGTTTATACTATACGTACAGTATATTTGTATTTTTCTGTCCAGTATACACATTGCTGTAGCAATGCATGGTGATCCATCAAAGTTTTTTTTAAATGTAAAATAATTTACTTTTTGAATTTAGAGATCGTTCTCATTCAGAACAGTACATTCAAAAGTTATTTTCCTTCAGTGAAGAGTAATGTGAAATTTCGGCATGGATGATATAGACATTTTTGGCATCAAAATTTAACATCAGCTGCTCCTTGCTTCATGAAATTTCACAATTGTCTTCCAGTCTAATGTTAATTAATAGTATCTGTATCAATTCATCCTCTCAAATATGTACTTAATGGCATACTCACCTACAAAACAAAATGAACTTTAAAATCTCAAATTTTCAAAAATTGAATTAAGCTTCCTGTTTGGAACTTATAGTGCTTTGAACTTTGAACAAAATATGACACATTTTTTTGTTAAAGGGAATGAACGCTTAGGTAAAGCTTCCCATAAAAACCAAATGTCATTAGCATCCAGTCTATTTTGTAATTTCTATAAAAAGAAATTGTGTAACCTTTAAAATACAAATTTTAAAAAATCAGCATTACAATTTCTAACCTAAATCAATGTGAATAAAATGCACAACTATGTGTCACCTGGTAAATCCTAGGATTTTTAATTTATCAAATTTGATGAATGATTACTACGAGTCCCAAGACTGGCTATAGTTTTTATGTGGGAAAGTTAAACTTGGTGTCCTAATTGTTAACTTTTGTATTTTCTTTTTAAACTTTCATAATATAAGGAATGAAACAATGTATAAAATCATTATATTTCTAATATGACTATAGTGCCATTATTCAGTATGCTTGCATTCCTCCACATCTGTACACATACATCTCCCTCCCCCCAAGAAAAAAAGAGAGAAAAATCTGTTATACTGATATTCTAATATTGTACAGTAAAACATGCTTGCATCAATGCACTGGAGACAAACAACTTTGATCATTATCGATGTAATTTGATTCATCCTAAAACTTCATTATATGCTTTAAAACTAAAGACAATGAAAATAACCCGCTTTGCTGTAAACGTGAATTCATTAAAATCACGTTTGCTGTGACTGTGTCTTACTTTAGTTGGGATGTGTCAAATCATTCAACTACTCTAGACATTTTCAAGATCAATCTGGCACTCCCTAGGAACATCATCACAATCACTTCTCATTGAATCAATAGTGTTCACATTTCATCTAACTGTGTACCATGGCTGATATAACTGTCTACAAAAGTTAACTGTATGCTAAAACCTGATTATATCAAAATGCCAGGGACGTCCTGCTATAAGTATGAATGTACAGTAAATCACAGTTATAGTGAAGTGACAGGCATGACTTATTTCTTGTATGAATGTACAGTAAAACACAGTTACAGCTATGATGATTGTTTTCTCTGAATAAATATACACACATTTTGATCCAGGCCACATCTTCTACAGTTTAGTCATTTGTTCTAGAGCATATCACTTGGTACATTGCTATTTTAAACAAAGAAAAACTCAGCACCTGCCCAGAGCAATCATCTCCTAATTACAGCATACTAGCATTACTCTCATTAATGAATAAGAATTATCAAATTTAGTTTTGCTAAAAAAATTATCAAAAATATTATCATGAAAAGATACATGTACTTTTTTCACCCAAGTATCAAATTTATTTAGGACGATAATTGTATGTACCTAAAAATATCTCCAAATTGTAGCAGAAACTGTGATCACAAATACACATGTCATATGTGAGTATATATATAAAAACGACAGAAATAGTTTGAGATATTTAAACAAGAAGCCCAAGTACTACAAAGCTCACCAGAGCACCCCAACTCGTACAGTGATCTTCATGGAACACTAACAAGCCAAGCCCTGCTGTTGGACCAAAATCTACACTGTATGTCTCAGGTGCTGGCATTTCATTTTCACAAACTGATTATCAGATTGCTAATCAGAAATCTTGTTAAAGATACCCATCACAGTCTTCAGATCTCTGATGTATGCCAACTCTAGTTACTGGCAATATAATCCAATTTAAGGAGGAATAACACATCATCGTAATGGCTGACTTCCTTTTGAAACATGAATGAAAATCTAAATATCAGCAAAACATGTATATTCCTTTTAATTTTAATTGTCTAGCTGGTTAGCTCAGCAGGCTAACATATCGACTACTGATCTATAGATCATGGACTCCACTCTACCAGGAGTTTTAATTCTTTTTTAGATTACTTTCTACTAAAACTGCATTCTTCAACTAATAAAAGATAAATTTAAAAATTTTCAATTTCAAAAACATTATTGTACATATCCTCCACTTTCCATCCAGATCAGATTTCTCTGGTATGTTATTTCTCCTTAAGATATCTTCATTCATAACATACAGGTACCTTGGTCCTGTGAGGATCTGGGTTAAAATTGGTTCTCAGTACCCCTTGCTTGCTGTAAGAGGCAACTAAATGAGGCAGTCAAATGAAATTGCAAAAACCAAGGTCCCAAGACACAGCAGGTGTGGCATGATAAAGATCCTTCCCTGCTTAAAGGCTGAATGTGCCAAGCATAGGTCTAAGTTCTGCAGCTCTTCACCAGCAATAGAGATGTCTTTAATGGGATGTTAAATAATATACAACCAACACACTGGTTCACAAATATACAAATGTAAATCTCTAAACCTCTACTGTAGACATGATCTGGCTCCAGGGTCAGGAATGACTTTAACATGCACTACATATTTCATATATAGTTTTGATCATTCTCCTCTCTCTCTCTCTCAACATAAAAAAAAAACAACCAAAAAACACACTGCAGAAATCTTCATTAATTTCAACTAAATTAAATTAGCTGCACATGTTATTGGAATAATTTTATCCATATATTTATATAGAGAATATTACCAAACTAAATACTCGCATCACATATGATGTAGTACTGTTTATTGTAAAACATTATAATCATACTTTACCTACATAAGAATGTGTAACTGTAGAACCAAGCTACAAGTCTAATTACTGTGCTTCTATACCAGGTTTTCTGTACATATGAGTTTATCAATGTGTATTGGTACCAAGTTCTCTGTATTAACTGAGTTCATCACAGTGTAATAATACCAAGTTCTCAGTACTTCATATTTACTGAATTCAACAATATATAATGGAACTGAGTTCTCTGTACTTACCGAGTTCATCATTGTTTATTGGTATTGAACTCTATGTACATAACAAGTTCATCACTGTGTAATGGTACCAAATTCTCTGTTCTTATTGAAATTATTGTGTAATGGTACCAAATTCTCTGTTCTTATTGAAATTATTGTGTAAAGGTACCAAATTCTCTGTTCTTATTGAAATTATTGTGTAAAGGTACCAAATTCTCTGTTCTTATTGAAATTATTGTGTAAAGGTACCAAGTTCTCTGTTCTTATTGAAATTATTGTGTAATGGTACCAAATTCTCTGTTCTTATTGAAATTATTGTGTAATGGTACCAAATTCTCTGTTCTTATTGAAATTATTGTGTAAAGGTACCAAGTTCTCTGTTCTTATTGAACTTATTGTGTAATGGTACCAAATTCTCTGTTCTTATTGAAATTATTGTGTAAAGGTACCAAGTTCTCTGTTCTTATTGAAATTATTGTGTAAAGGTACCAAGTTCTCTGTTCTTATTGAAATTATTGTGTAAAGGTACCAAGTTCTCTGTTCTTATTGAAATTATTGTGTAAAGGTACCAAGTTCTCTGTTCTTATTGAAATTATTGTGTAAAGGTACCAAGTTCTCTGTTCTTATTGAAATTATTGTGTAATGGTACCAAGTTCTCTGTGATTACTGGTTACACCACTGTATATTGGTACCAAGTTATTTGTGCTTACCGGATTCATCACAGTGCAGTCTGCTGCTGTTGTGTGGAAAGGATCGAATTTGTCTGCACAGACTACCAGGTCTGGAAGAGGGTACAGTCGCAGCCCATTGTCATAGGGCCAGTAAACTGGACACACATGGAGAGGTAGTGGGCAAAGGTGGCCCTGACTTATCAATGTCTTGGCAAACTGTACAAATGAAAAAGTAACAAGTCATGTGATATCCATTCACTGTTGTGTGTGTCCTACACATCCATCACTTAGCAGTGTGCTGTAAATCAAGAGAGGATAGGACATTCCTTCACATAATCAAGTAATTTACAAACTTTGAACTTGTCAACAATAACTAAAATGTAAATGTGATAAGTATTCGACTTTAACACCTGTCCTTCAGCTTGAGGATCAATACAATTAAAACATAGTCTGTCTGTTGTGACACAACAAAATCAGGTTCAGTTTATGAAAAAACAAGACCTTCATCCACAATAGACAGATTTAAAAAAGAAAATATAAAATAAATAAAAAGAAATGACTTCCCATTTCATTTGGAAATGTTTTATGAATGAGTTATGAGGCCTACATCTTAAGATTCCCAGCTTGTACATGATGATGTTTTAGATGAAGAGTCGGATGTTGTTCAAAATTTAAAATAATTGAGGATGATGAGTCTGATTTGTCAACTTATGTTCAAGACAAAATGTAGATACAATATCAATAATATTGAAATAATACCAGTACAATATCAACTACTTCAACTACATTGGGATTTGTACTGAGGCTGTAATCCAAAGGGTTTGTACAGTTGACATTGATATGGAATCAGTTTTCTGTCTTGTCAATATTGTAGACATGGATGTTATATCATCAATATCAGATCATTACTGTGCTAACTATCACTAAATTACACAAGCCACTTTTAGTCGTTGTCAATCCTTCCTGTCAATATTGATGATATTGTATCAATATTGAATCATGATCATGTTGACCATAATGATCATGAGTGTATTTTTCATTCGAGATATTTTTTCCTGATAATATCAAATCATAATTGTATTGATTTTCACCACCTTGCGTGTCAGGCACTTTAATATGAAGCACCCCTTCCTACGTTGTGAATAGAATATGAAATATGATACTGTGTGAAGGATGATTAAAATGTTCATAGATATATTGTGCCATATAATGAAATACATTTAGTATGCGGTCCCCATAAATGTGGTACCATCAGTTAGGGTAAAAGACTATTGATACCGTCTAACCCCAAACCTAAAATTACATCATTATCATATGACCCTTGGAAACCGTTTTGTATATGGTTACCTTTGTCCTTTGACGATTTATCATATGCCAAGCTTGGTCATTGGAAAACAGTGTTGCATATGGTAAACAATAACATTGCCAGATGACAACATGGACATGATATCATCATACTATTGTCGATATCGTTGATATCAACATTTTACTTGGTCATTGGGAAATTGTGTGTTTATGGTAAATAACAATAAGTTTGTCAGATGATGACATCGACACGATATTGTCATGCTATCGGCGATATCAACATTGTATTTGGTCCATAAAAACAGTCATGTATATCATAGATCATAATTTTGTAAGATAACAATATCAACACGGCATTGTCATACTATTGTCGACATTGTATTTTGTCCATGAAAACAGTCATGTAAATCACGGTTATAATTTGGTAAGATAACGATATTAACATGACATCGTCATGCTGTTGTCAATATCGACCTTGTATTTAATCTTCGGTATGTATGGAATTCTACAATTATGAATCTGATAAAAATCTGCCCGTCCCATTCCTCAGTTTTGTGAAGGTTATCATTTTACACAAATTAATTTACTAGTAAAGCTTATTTGTGACATTTGTTGGTATACACTGGCTATCAAACTTAGGCCAACTTTTTTTTTTATTATTTGTATTACGGGAATTCTTTTTTTAAAAATTGGGTCAGGGGGTCAAATAAAAATAAGATCAAAAGTTCTAAATTCAAGCAGTCAGTCTAAAAAATAAAAATAAAACCAATAAATAGAGGGAATTTTTTTTTTTTTTTCCCCCTCTAATTTCTACAGGTCCAGCACAATCTCTATATTTAGCTATATAGCTTTAAGCTACATAAAGCTATTTGAAATAGCTTGATTTAGCTAGTTTATATTGAATTAGATTGAATTTTGGAAGTGCAATGACATAGTCAAAAAGTTGCATAACAATTTTTGAACATTGTTCTTATTAGAGTTCATAACAATACTATGTCGTTTTAAGAATTTTCATGAAAAGAGAATTTCTTTTGTGTTGTTAACTGTCCACTACCCTGTGTGCTTTGAAGCATAGACAAGTATGATGACTTTACAATGTGGAATCTGATTGCCAGTCCATTATTCTGTTTACATTTTATTCTGTGTTGCAAATTAGATAACTGTTGCATAACAAATTAATAATCCAAAACATGTGACAATTTTTAATAAAATTTCTTCCTATTTTTTGTTTACATTGTGTTTTATGGAGTACAAATATGAAATATGTTCACTCAATGAAATTTGATTTTTATGCTTTTTGAAATTAATTTCATGAAAGATTTGAAATAGCTAAATCAAGGTATATTAAATAGCTTTGTAAAACTATATAGATTAAGGAAGGTATATAGCTAAATATAGATATTGTGCTGGACCTGTTCTAGTCAGTTCATCTTCAAGCTTGTGGATCTCTTTATTCAAGACATTGTCATTGTCACAGGGTGTCAAGCCATTTTTGACCAATCCTATATAGGAAAATAGGATTTTTCACTATGAAAATATAGGGTATATATAGGATAAAATTTTGCAAATAATTGAAATTTCAAGCATAAATGTTTGGCCTCCTCCTCCCCTTTAGCCATACCTCACCTCCCTTTTACTTGGAACACAGAAACATATTGTTACTACTTATAACACCTCTTTAACAACTAAAAAATAGCAGTTAGCTACATGTATTACAATTTACTTAATAATCAAACATCAGTTGACCATATGATATCTTTTTCACTTCTTTTTCAATTTCTTTTTAGGTGGCTGGTCACCAGTTAAAGTTTTGAAATCAAGACTGCTCTCCAGAAGTTTCCTCTTTTTTCCTTCAAGATCCCTCTGCTTTGCTCTAATGTCCTCTAAACTTTTGTTATACTCTCCTGTTTTTGCAGTGGCAGTATCTATCATCATCTGTGCTGTAGATATTCTTGTCATATCTTTTGCCTCAATGCCTGCCTTCATTTTTTCATTTCCATCTTTCAACAGTTGGTAAGCAGAAGTTAAAGCATTTCTTATGTTCTTTTCTTCCTCATCAAGTTTTCTCTGTTTTTCAGCAAGTGTAGACTTTTCTTCTAAGAGCAGTTCCCTTTCCTTTTTTCTTCTCTCTTCTTCAGCTCTCTTCTGTTCAGTTTCTCGTTTTTGTCTCTCCTCTGCTTCCCTCTCTTGTTCCAACCTCCTCTGATAATCCCTATGAGCATTTCTGGCTGATGTCAATACTTGCTTATTAATAAGTAGCTTTTCTGGTCTCATCCTTTCAGGGTCATAAAACTTAACCGCATCTTTTGTGATTCTCAGTCCATTGATTGAAGTTTCACTCAACTGGTTTCTCTCCTTTGTAACTATGGTGTTGTTAATTGAAAGACCTCTTTCGACATCTGCATTACCGTGAGGGAGAACCAATGCCATCTTTACAATTGACGTCAAGGCTGGGTATTTAGTCTGGAGACTGATGAGTAAATATTTCTCTCCAGAAATGATCAACTCTTGTATATGGTATATTCTTTAGAGACTGATCCATAGAGAGCACTTTCCATTCATCAGCTACCCTGGTGATATTTTCCTCAGATACCGACAGCTTTCTGGCTATCAATTCAATGTTAGATGACGAAGAGTTTGATATCTTCTTGGGATTTAAAGACCCTAGGCTAGCCAGAAGCTTGCTGTCGAATGGCAACTTCCTCTGTAAATATGAGGCTATTGCAGACAGATTAGATCTCATACCCAGCAGACATTTTCTTTGTTCAGGTTCTGTGCATTTCTTCAAAATCCTTCTAGTGCTTTCTCCAACTGATTGCACATGTAGTTACATTGCAAAAAAATTGAATTTCAGATAGTAATATTCTTTTATCAATAACAATTGACTCAAGAAATGTAGAAGTTTTCATTAAATACTGTATGTCAAAACATAGAAAATATTTTTAAAATTTGTAAATCATTCATATAAACATCAACAAATATTATTTGACACTCCAAGAACACTGAAACCATATTCCTGCATTAGGTTAGCTCAATACTACAGACCAGTACAAGCATTAACACCATCTACAGCTTTCATTTCAAACTCTAATACTCTTATATATCAATACTAATAAATTTCACATATGAAAATCTCCACTTTCATTATTTTTTGTCCAAAGTTCTAAAAATATAGGAGTTAAAGTCAAAATATAGGAAAATTTAGTGAAATATAGGAATTATAGCAACATTCTGAAAAAATAGGAAAAATATAGGAATATAGGACCACTTGACACCCTGTTGTCACTGTCACTGTCCTACAACTGTTAATAAGTGGCTTGTATATATAAGATGTCATCATTCAGTTGATATATATACAGATCAATTTTATTGTGGAATAACTCCATAGGAATTTCCTCCGTCATAGGTCCTGCTAAATTCTCAGTCTTTTCCTTGTACTTTCATAAACAAAAACAGAGTATTTAAAAATCCGTAAAGTGTGTCAATGAAATATTTAGTGATATTATTTCTGCTGAGATTCGGTTCAGCTGGATATTTGGACTGACGCCTTAATTTACTAGTCCAAATTGCCAACTGAGCTGAATCTCAGCCAAGATTACGTAACACTGCTGTCAACTTCAATGTGACAATGACCCTCACCATAACGGCCACATAATAATCCATCTCATTAATCACGTCATTGATAGCAAGCAAGACTAACTTTTTTGATGACTTTAAAGTTTTACCATTATGGTCAACAGTAACTATATTGAATTACCTAATGTCTCATGTCCTAACTTGAGGCTGACATCTTGACACTTCAGTTTCATTTTCGAGCTAAATATCGTCATATGTTTTAATATCTCAGATTGGATGATGTCCATGGAATCAGCCAATGACAAGTCTCCTTTTATGAATACCCTTATTAGTCTGCTTTCCATCCTTGCCACTCACTGATCACTCTAAGGAGTGATTATGAGTGGTGGGAACAGGAACTAGACTGACGTTTTATTTTTTTTTTTCTCACTAAAAATGGAATGGTCGGCAGATAAAAAAATAATTAAAAAAACAACGAACAGGTACTTTTATTTTTATTTTAGTTTTGCCAAATTTGGGTCGGCGCTCCCGTAAAACAGATAATAAAAAAATGTTGGCCTTAGCCCAACCTACAAGGTATTGTTCAAAATATTGAACAGTGGGATGTGACATTAACAAAGAAATGTCTCTATGAACAGTGTGATGTGACATTAACAAAGAAATGTCTCTTTGAACACTGTGTTGTGACATTTACAAAGAAATATCTCTTTGAACAGTGTGATGTGACATTAACAAAGAAATGTCTCTTTGAACAGTGTGATGTGACATTAACAAAGAAATGTCTCTTTGAACAGTGTGATGTGACATTCACAAAGAAATGTCTCTTTGAACAGTGTGATGTGACATTCACAAAGAAATATCTCTTTGAACAGTGTGATGTAACATTCACAAAGATATGTTTCTTTGAACACTGAAATGTGACACACAATATTTACAACAGACAAATGTCTCTTGTAAAGGCAAATGGAGATTTACAATGTACTTTGTGATTTTAATATGTTTCAACTACTGTTGCATCAACAATGTTTAAAGGTGTCAATGTTCCTAGAAGCCAAAATTTACTGGATCGCAGGGATGTAATTTTATAGTTAACTTCAACCCTGAAACCAATCCAATGTAACTGGTTAACACTAATGGGAAAGTATTGAAGAAAACTTAAGTAATTAGGGCACTTTCCACCTTGTTAGGCTGTAACTTTATTATAACAGTGACTGCTCAATCACGTGACACTCCTTGTATTTACAATGTATACCGTAAATCTGCTTATCTTTGCTGTTGATTAATTTTTAGCATTTTCGCAAGTTAGTTTATGAAAAATTGTTGAGTGTGGCGGAAAACAACAAACAATCAATCAGTAGATCCCTAATAATGGAATAAAGTTTTCCAGCTTGACAAATCATGACTAATTCCAAATACTTGTATTTGTTCAACAGACAATAGCTAACCCCAAACTAAATATATCTGTTCAACAGACTATCTACTTCCAAACTACCTGTATTTGTTCAATAGACCATAGCTACATACAACTCCAAATGAACTGTTTATGTTCAACAGACCATAGCTACTTCAAAACTACTTGTACTTGTTCAACAGACCAAGACTATTTCCAAAGTACTTGTTTGAAAATACCTTTATAAGTTCAAATAGACTATGGCTAATTCCAAACTGACATCTGCTGAAATATGCCATACTGATCTTAAACTTCTGAAATAATCCATGAACTGCACAACTTTTAATGTCATTACTTATTTACTGACAATATTTTTTTTAAAAGATAAAAACGGGGGCAATGTTCATACTGCAAAATACACTTTGTCAAATCTATTCAGTAGTGAAGTTGCAATCAAAAGGATGAACATCAAATTAAACCATTCATTGGTCAAAAAACTGCTCTGATAGTGTTCTTTCAATACTCTTTCTAATATCTGAGGGAATCAATAAAATATTAGTTCCAAGACAGTTTTGTTAAATATAAATTCACTTTAATGAAGTACAACATAAGAAGCAAAATAATTACTTTTCAAAATATACTTGGTACTAATATTATGAGAAACATACACACTAAATTTAATTACTATTCTTATAAATAGTGTGTTTCTTTCAAGATTACCCATGAAAATATTACCTTAACCTATGTATGACCATGAGAGATAATGGACATCTTCCTCTCACCATGAGGAATGAATGTGTGCACCAGATTTGATTATCCTAGCCTTAATGATACTCTTTTCATCCTTCCCACAAGGTGCTGATGAACATACAAACATGTAGACATGGGAACTCCAATGCTGATACAACTACAGTGAAACTGATATTACAAATCACTGACTACCATTATCCTATGTACATAATATACCACAACCTTCAACATACCAAATCTAAAATTTACTGACATATCAGCTCCATTAGATGAAACAATCTAGAAATGAATTGGCTTACATGTGTTGGGACATCATTGTCTGCTGGGAACTTGACACAGTTTCGACACATCTTTGTGACGATATCTTCTCTGAAGACCACTATTTCCTGTGTACAGTACTGTATGTGACAGGGGTTAGTGGTGAAGGTTGAATTGGGCAGCTTCCTCCTGACCTCTTCAGTAATAGAATTTGGTAAGGGAGGTCTGTAAATGTTATACTGTTTATCACACACATATATCTTAGCTATGAGAGAATCAAATGGAAGTTCCGAAATCTGTTGAAACTTCAAAAACTAGCAAAGCGTAAACAAAGTTAATATTCTTTGAAACTACCTAAAGCTTGCTGTTGTGTTTGAGGGATTTTCCCCTGTATCCTGATTAATGTTCGCATCTTTTAATGCATAATAATTAAGATATCATTTAAAAGTAAATTCAAGTATAACCAAAGGAAGATTTTCTCATTGTACATTAAAAACAGGAACCCCGTCTATAGAATATTCATAGAATTTAATTCCATACGCCCGAATTAATCAAAACAGAATTTTCAGTAATTTCATTCATTTTTAAAAGTGAATGTTTCAGTTGCTATTGTGATTCCTTATATTTTCCTCAGAAGTATACTGTGAAATATCTATCATAATATGAGATATAACAGCACTACTCAGGGTTCCTGGCTGATTGTACTCAAAGGCTCTGACAAAAAATTTTCTTTCCATCTTTCTGCTGATGTTGAAGTAGATTTATAATTTCTTTTAAATGCACTTGGGCCATTTCTCTTTAATATTAGTTGTTTTACAGATCCAATAACCACATTTTTTGCAGTTTGGGGAAAAAATAAAAAATTCAGTTTACCCCCTTTTTTTTAATTACCACCACTGCTGCCAATTGAAATCTTTGATAATATCCTACTTAATAAATTGAGAAATGCTCATTTGTAGTTCAAATTTTCTACAGTCATAATCGTAATAACTTAAACAGTTTAATGTGATCCATTCATATCTGGCTGAAGGCATAATGACAGCAATTTACTCTTATATAAATTAATATATATTTTTAATGCTGACATCTCCGCATTTGTTGTGACAATCATATTGCATTCATGTGTCTCACATAAAGAGAAAATTAAAAGTATCTTTCACCTATTTGTCAGTAAAATTTAATGTTTTAGTTTATTGTACAGAATTACTTTAAAGTAGATGAATTAGTTTTTAAAGCTTAACTTTCCCTTAATTACATGCTTGAAAACATTTGCATGTAAAAGAAAACAGTGAGAATATTTAAAAACTAAATACATGGGAACCCATAAATGCATTTGCCACTCGTAAGTCTGTTAGGCACCTATAAATATCCCCCAACTCATGAGTGGAATTCCAACATGATGTATAGAACTCAGATACAACTGTCTAAATTTCAGTTTGAAAGATCGTAAAACAACATATTACTAAGAGATATTTGATATTTTTATTTCTCTTAAACTTATGGCACATTACTATGGTAACAAAATACAGAAAGGAACACCGATGACCTTATCTCTGGAAGTCTGAACTGGACACGCGACTGCCACTTGATTTGTCTTCTGAATATGCTTTAGAAATGACCAAGTGACAGTTGTTAGTATACACCGATTTAAGACCAAATAATTCTGATTTAAACAAGCGAATTAATGCTTGTTCGTAGATAACGTAATAATTTGGATCAGTGATGCAGTAAGCTCATCGTTGATAAGGATTTAACCACAATTTGATTAAAATAAGATCCTTTGATAACTCACAAAGAAAATGTCTGAAAAGTCCTGGGGTTTACAAATGGTCAGTATCAAAGTGACAGTAGAACCATGAACAATATTTTACTTTTTGTTTTTGAGCCACTCGATGAACACTTTAAATAAAAATCAAAGGCCTGAAGGGCCATAAAGGTGTCGAGCGCAATATCATATACATTAAAGGGTTTTCAATAAATATATAGGGCAGGTAAATTAGAGAAAGTAAGAGAAGAAATGTTTGAGTGCCACAGGAGACATTTCCTCATGTTTAAGTACATAAATAAAGTATCACATTCATTTATAAAATGTCAGTAAACTGTGTTTATTTACATAAAAAGAAATAAAGAAGAGAGCTTGGGCTGAAGTTGCTTATCCTAACAAGTTCATACATGTACCCTCCTCTTGCTAGATAATATCCCGTCAACACTAGTTACTTTACATTACATTAGTTAATAAATAAATTGAAATTGCAGACGAAAAATGCTAAAAAGAATATAAATGCTTCAGAGTGAGACTACTTGTTTATAGAAGTTGTATCTTCTGTTCATGTATGATGTAACAATTATACAGTATTAACTTTCTGTTTTCAATAATGTCTAACAATTCAAAAGTTCAACGTAATATGTAGAAAGGTTATTGGAATTCTGAACAAGATTCACTTCCAAATGAATGCTACCTAGCCTGAGTTTCTTCACAAAATAACCTGTTATTTTTTGTCGCGATGCACACGCTACTATCGTTCTGCTTAATTGAGAATCGGGATTGGGATTACCGAAAACAAAACTGGAAATAGTCTTTGTGTTTATGGAATAGAAACTGTACCATGACAATGCGCAATCCAGAGTATTTATCTGTTTCTACTGATCTGAAATAAGGATTCTTGGTGAAACTACGAGTCTATAAATATAAATGAAAACCAAATTTGAGCAGGTTATTTTGTAAGTACTTATGATATCATGCAACACAAATTTCGCAGGAAAATCTGTTCCATAGTAAATTCATCCATGAGTAATGAACTTTACTTGCCAAACAATTGTTATTTAACTATTGAACAGAGATACAATAATAAACGACATCAACAACGAAAATGGTATTGTGCCTTTCAAATACCAATTAAATTCAATGTTTCAAAGTCTTGAATCGTAAGAAACGTTCAATACAAATAGGCAATATTTGATTTCACCCATTGAGATTGGAAAGGCGGGGTAGAGGCAAAATCGCTAAAAGGCTTCGAGCAAGCTTGACGCCTTAAAAATCTGTAAAACAACTTATAAAAAAAAATGGCCTTAACTTACAGCCACAGGATGGTAAAGCAAATCATGGTGAGATCTGTGATTATTTAGCATGGTACCACCTGAAGGGTGGTGAGAAGTAGTGGTGGGTGGGTAAGTGTCCAACATGTTTAATCTTTTTCTTCCTTTTCTTTTATCACTCCTTTCCTCCTCCCCCCCCCCCCCTTTCTCTCTTTTACTTCGTCCAGAACCACATAAAGAGCCAATTTATTCTCAAGAATTAAGAACACAAGACTAAATACTTAAAAAGCAGTAAGAGATTTCTACCAATTGCTTGGGACATCTGAGAAAGGAAAAAAATTAAGAAATAAAAATCAGTTGTCAGAATTATTTATATTGCTCTACATCTCATTATTTTTCAGTAAGATTTCATCAAGGCTTTGGTTAATTTTTTCAGTGAGATTTGATTTTAACATAGGGTAATTTTTGTTCAGTGTGCAGAGCCTTTAATGAGAGCCTGAGAACAGCACCTTTACCTGCTACAAGTAAACCAGACATACACAATTATTTGATATACTTAAGAGTACAATGTACATCTTTGACAAAGGGAAATTACTCCTACAATCTTAAGGAGGAATACCACATCGTCTTTTTACATAAAAATATAAATATTAGCGATACTTAATCTATATATTCCTTTGAAATCTAATTGTTAGCTGGATAGCTCAGTAAGTTAACATGCTGACTACTGATCTATTGACTGTGCATTTGACTCTAGCAATGATTTTAATTTTTGTCAAATTACATTCTACTACAACAGCATTTCTAAACTAAATCAGGTAAATTTGAAGCTATTGAAATTATTGCACATATCCTCCATATTCCATTCATATAAAATTTCTCTGGTGTTTTAATTGTCCTTAAGGCCCTCACAGTTAGCACCCCCCCCCCCCCCCCCCCCTTACCTTGGCAGTATTGTTGATGGCCCTGGGTCTTGTGACCCTGGTACAAATATAAACCGGCTATTCTCTGCTATGTTGGGAAACTCCAACACCAGGTCTACAAAGGTGTGGAAACACCCTGAAAGGAGATTAATGTAATTTAGATTAACTGTAATATTCAGAATAGTGCCTCGTCAGATTTATTATGATTTGATCCTTAGAAGACAATGGTATTGACGCATGGACACTGACTGAACACTGACAGTTACACAATACATGCAAGGGTTGGGGTCAGTATTTCCCATGAGACAAAATGAGTTCAAAACCCATCAATGTCAATCCTATTTTGTTATAGCTACATATTTCATATATTTATGCAGATTGTGATACTTTACCAAACTAGATACTGTCACAAGACAGCAATATCCTCACACAAGTGTTTGCCTTTAAATATATACTCTCTTCTGTTGTACTTGTGTAACTGAATATTCTTAAGGTCATGTGCTCAGAGGTCATCCCAACCCCCATTACTTTTTCGATTGTTCATTAGTATATTTGAGATTCCAACCCTTAAAACATTCTTGTTGCAAATGACACAATGCACTGAGCACCTGGTTCATTGTTTTTCTACCCCATTTGCCCTTCATGATGAAAAAGAAATTCTGTACCCTTATTGCACACCTACAGGACACCACCAATCATCTTCCAAAAGATGATTTGGCTACAGCATAAAATGTAAGAGGAATTCTGGGAACCAGGTTTTGGAATTTTCATTTTCACCTTGAGATCTAATTGGCCGTCAAAAATTTTATTTTTTTCTACAAAAACACAGGACACTACCAATCATATTCAATAGATCATTTAGCTATTGTATAAAATGTATGAGGAGTTTTGGGAACAAGGTTTTTTCTACAAAAAATAACATTTTTTGATCCCCATTTTGCCCCAGGATAAAACTGAAAATTCTAAAACCTTATTGCACATCTACAGGACACCAACCATCATATCCCATAAGATTAATTGGTTACTGTTTAAATTTAAAGAGGAGTTTGAGGAAGAAAAATGTGTGACAGACAGACCAGGGTAACACCATACCCAAACTAAAGTATAAATACACAATGACAGCACATAGCATAGATATGGTCGAAATACATATATCATATCCACTCTGATTCATCATTTCAACCATTCAACAGATTTTATAAAGAAATTATCACATATATACAATGTACATTTACATATTCAATGTTTTTGCCTTCAATATCTTTACCCACTGTTATAATAGCCATTTCCTCGCGTAGAGCTGCATGCGATACAGATGTGAACAATGTGTGTATGAATCTTGATAAATATAGTATGTCTATTTTAATGGTTGGGAATTCCAACAGAAATGAAAGGAGAATGAATAAATTTTATTTCTGAAAATACTTGAGGGCATGAACTGTGATGTTTTATACCAGAATATTTCATGAAGCGTGATTGCATTTCATGAAAAGTATGCTGGTACTAAGTGCTGCTGTTCATACCCTCATGTATCTTCAGAAATGAAATTTATTTTCTTATATATTACTTTAATTACTGTGAGAATTCCAACCATTGAAATAGTTGTATTAAATTTATCAAGATTCATACACACATTGTTCACATTCATAAGGAAATCACTGTCATTTCAATTGGTAAAGATACTGAAGTATAAATATATATATATATATATATATATATATATATATATATAAATGAGTTAATATATACATTGTACATGTATCATTTTCATTATACAGTATATACAGGCATTATCTTCACCCAGTAAGTGAATAAGGCACTTTGCCAGATGAATTTCAGGGAAGTAACTAATACAGCTATAAATGATTTTACCTTTAAGGACCTTAGCTCTGTGGCTTTCTTGTGGTCCAGAAATAAAATTACCACACAGGATAAAACAAGTCGGGGGGAAGTCTGAGTAGCCCGTAAAAAGCAGTCTTAACTTTTCTATCACCTGAAAAATAATAAACCACAGAACCTACAGATAAACTTAATACAAATAATCACTGACCTTGAAGGCTTGCACTGTGATTTCTCAAAGTTCTTGATCTCTCAAAGCGAAATCATGGTCCTGATTTTTTTCTCTATATAGTTAGCAAATTTATTCTCAAAGTTCTTATGCATGTTCAGACAAATGACACTCATTCTGCACATCTACAAATGATATACTCTCATCCTAATAAAGTACACCAACACAGTACATGATACACCAATCAGATGTTTACTAAAGATAAAAGTGCATGAAACAAAATCATGTCAACTTTAATTGGTGCACAGATTGCACCAATGTCTTTGCTTTCAGGTCCGAAGTAAGATCAAGATTATTCCTTGTAATGTGTCTACTGCACAATGCAATTGACATGCCAATATATCTCTTGAATTGTTCAAATCACTACAACGATATTCCAAGACATATTATCATTTCATTACATATATTTAGATAATTTCTTTCACATGGTATGAATTACTTATTTTGGGTTGTACAAAGAAATGCCCCAGATAGTCTTCTAATGTTATACTCATTAACTGGACAGATGTACTTTAGCTCTGATCAAAATGATCTTTGAATCTCCAGCTGAACTCTGAAATACCATGGCTTACTCCCAAGGGGCTAATGTACGAACACATTAAACTGCTGAAACACAACTTAAATGATCATTCCCATGAAACATTCCTGTTCTGTTATGTGCTTTTTAAGTCTTTGCAATTTTTGTAGTACAATACTGCATATAATTGTATCATTAATGTTAGAAACAAAATACGTATTCACATTAATTGTTATTAGCCACACTGCATGAAAAAAAATTGTATTTTTTGATGTTATAACTACTGAATACAGTAAATGCATCACTCTATTCCATATGTAGGAATTACTTCCTTTAAAAAAGGTTTTTTTAAATACTTACCATTTTAAAAGTTTTAATGACCTGATTTTAATCTGCAATTTACATTTCTCTATAGATGCACAAATTGATAAAGTTTGTTGATTCTAGGACTCAAATCTACGAGAGTCAAAAAAGGGTTATGCCATAAATGGCCACATCATCTTAATAAAAGGTCACAGTGACCTTGATTTAGGGTGTAATACACCTTCTTCCAAAGATGTATTGACTGACCAAATAATTGTCCAGTTACAAGTCAGAAGGGATTTTGCCATATTTGGCCATGCCATATTTGGCCATACCATCTTAATCATATGTGACAGTGACCTAACTTTAAAGTGTGACCCTTTCTCTGCTTAAGATGTACTATCTGATAAAGTCTGATTATTCTAGGTCTCATAGTATTTAATTTATGAGCCGGACACAAAGCGCAACAGATGGACAGACTTGATTGCCATAATATAATATGTCCCACCTTAGATGGGTGCATGAAAAGGTTTCATTTTAATACCTTGTGTTGTTTCTGAGTTTTACAGTGTACTTTTGGAAAAAATGAAATGCTAAAATATCATCATGTGATGAAGATTTTGAAATGCCAGTAAGTTCATCAATGAAATATTGGTGATCAATAAACATGTATTCAGAAGCCTCTAGACACAGTCAGGGATAGACAATGGAGTGGTCAATGAATTTTGTTTTAAAATGTTTGGGGAAATCTAATTCAGTAGTGCTGGGACTGACCTTGACCTGGTCCAGCCAGACATCTGATAAGAACACAAACATGGCATCTCTGTTTGCCTGCTCCACTTGTTTTAACTTGACTGAAGCCTTGGCACAGACACTGGAGAGTCCCCCAAAATAGTTCAGGTTTCCAAAATATGCCCTGTGTAAAGAAACATGGAAACTACAAAATATAAAAATATTGACTTTAATACACATATGTACATGTCTCCAACATGAAACTGAAATTAACATTTCCAAAATTTCACCCTTGGTTTATTTCTCTATTCTTGTTCAAATCAATGTTGCCTTCACCAGTTATGAAATATGTTTGGTTATGGACAACAGTATCAAAGAGTAACAAATCTACATGCACACACATAGCACCACAAAGTGGTGAATTTCTCTCAAGATTGACCATACATATAAATGTGATATTGTACTTGATACAAAGCAGAGACATTACAACTGGGAATATTGGTAAACATGATGTAAACTTGATGCAAAGGAGACAATTTCCTCACAACTGGATACATCATTAAATTCCATGCTATTGATAATCAGTGTTCAGCATGCAGTATCTCATTCACACAGGTACCACATTATCATATCTCTATATAGATAATAAAGTACATGATTGATATCCAGTATTTAACTCATTATACAGCATTTCAACCCAGTACATTATATCCAGAATCTTATCTATTAAGCATTATTCTGACTGGTACATTAGTATTTAATTTTATGCAGAGTATTTTGATCTGACCTTGTGACCTTTGCAGGCTCTGGAGGAGGAAATCCAAAAGCATTGACATGAAAGACTTCATCTTCGTACCAGCCCTCCGCCAGCACAAAACAGTTCTCTGTGAACAGTCCTGTGTGAAAATTCTGCACTACTGTTAAGGAAATACTTCATCATTAACATACAAGATATATAGACCAATGAGTGTTCAATGTTCTGTGTCATATACATGTATATTTTATGCCATACACATAAATACTGCAACTTCAATCTTCATCCATAAGCATAGCTGTAATATGTCTTGCATTTTCATATATATATATATATATATATATATCACTTCAACTTCCACATGTTATCCACATTTACTAATAAGAAACCCCACACTTTATCACTTTATACAAGAAAGGAATCCAACATTTCCAAGTGAAAACCCCACATTTACAGGTGAAAACCTTGATATTTACAGGTGATAAAACTACATTTACAGGTGTACCCCCACATTTTCTGGTGAAAAATCCCACATTTATAGGTGAAAAACCCTATAAATACTTGAAAAGCCCCACATTTACAGAAGAGAATTTCAACGTTTAAAGTGGGAAACCCCACATATACAGGTGAGAAACCCCAAATTTTCAGGTGAGAAAACCCACATTTAAATGTAAGAAATCTCACATTTACAGGTGAGAAACTCCACAATTACCAATGAAAAGCCTCAAATTTACATGACAAAATTCCAACATTTACATGTGAGAAAACCCCCATTTACAGGTGAAAAAACCCACACTACAAGACAGAAAAATCCAACAATTCCTGGTGAACTCATATCTAAGGCTGAGAAAATCAATGTAAGGTGAGACTGAATGACATATATCTAATACATGCATCAGTATCAATTATGTTTAAATTTCAATATCAATTACTGATCATCTTCAAAGTCAATGCAATTCATTGCATCATTACTACATGACCAAAGCTTTTATTTACCATTTTCTTTTACAAAACTCATTCTTTAAATGAATTAGTAATTCATACTAATTAATATAATTCATACTAATAAAATTAGTAATGAATTCCAGCTGTTAAGTACATATGTAGAATATGCATTTTGTAGCTTGTCCATTTAAGTGTTTGAAACTACTGACTTTATCCAATTTTAAAGCCTTATCACATGACAACATGTCAGTGGAGAGGAGATAAACATACCACAGTGAAATAATGGTTTGGGTGGGGGTTTCCAACCATAAAAGGAGTGAAAAACTGTACACTATGAAATCTTAGGTGTATAAATGTAGCAGGGAGATATAGTTTTGAAACCATAAGACTCCTGACAAAATCAGGAGAGCAAACGTGTCTGTTGAGTAGTTAGGATACAGCATCACTTAGGTCCACCTGAACAGCTCCCGTTGGATCCTCCATGAACCATTTACCCTGAAAATTTAGCAGGTGGAACAACAATTTAATGAAATACCTGTCATTTCTAAGAACGTCTAAGAATTCCACAAAATACATGTACAATGTAACCTCGGTATATCACCAGCATCTGTCCCAGCCTATTTTGGTATCATATTGTGGGTGACATTATAATCAGTTTGACCATTTCAGTTTATCGATTAATAAATTATTGTCCTTTTATTGTTGTCCACAAATGACAAGATATATACATGTAAATGCATGAAATTGTTTTGCTTCTTAAAACTTCATTGTATAGTGGGAGTGTTCTGCACTTGTGCATTTGTAAAAGATACAAGTATTTGTACAATCCTTTCATTTGTGTCATGGTAGGTTCTACAATGACTGAATATATTGAGCAGTTGACAAATACTTCTAATGGCTTCAGCTTTTTTCCCAAACACACATATATGACATTACACACATCAATACATAAAAGGTCACATGGTACACAAAATTTACAGCAGCTGATAGTACATTTTGTAGTTTCATTTCTCTGTTGTTTACATGTGGACAATTCTAATGGACAATTTCAGAGGACTATATTCAAGCTATTATTGCAATTACCTATACTTTCCTGTTTTCATAACACATGCTAAATAGAGAACAGTATTGGGGGGGTGGGGGGGGGGGGTGACACTGTGCATAACTGACATAACTGACAAATAAGAAATTCATAAACATTGACTAGCATTTATGTTTGCAATATACATGCATGTACATATTTACTAAGCAAGACAATCAAATCTGAATTCAGAATTAGCTGAAAATAACCTAGGAAAATAAACATTTTATTACAGTAGTTTGAAATATATCTGCAGGTTGGATATTTACAGAAAAATTATAGCTAAGTGTATTTTGTAAATACACCATCTTTGCTTGCAGAAAAGCTGATTTTCTCTTTTATTCCTCATATACATACATGTATGTAAGCTGTGATAGGATTTCAAGAACACTACCTCTTTAAGCTGAGTTAACATTCCGAGAACAATAATTTCTCCCAGTCTAGCTGTGCTTCCAAGTAAATATTCTATAGGCTTCAACTGAAAACAGAATGATTCATTTATGTCAACAAGTACTGTACATACACTGTATAAGTCTGGCTTCGACCATCAGTCCACTCTATAGGTAAAAAAAGTAATGCTAATGGTACAATGTAACTTGAAGAATCTAGGAAAATACAGCATTAAGTGCAGCGTTAGAACAGGGAAATGTAAAAATAAATTCTGCTTCAAAAGAAAAATTTTATAAAATCATCTTTTTTCAGAACTTACCTGAAATTTCTTTGCCCCTTCATCTTTCTCCGCACCAATCACAGGGGGAGTGAATAAATCATGCCTCTGTGTTCTCTGTGAAGTACATAAATATTGATTATACACCGTCAGATTCTAGTATAAATGTTGATTATGTGCTGTCAGATTCTAGTATTTATAAATGTTGATTATAAGATGTCAGATTCTAGTACAAATTTTGATACAGGTTATTAGATTCTAGTATATATGCTGATTATATGCTGTCAGATTCTAGTATATATGCTGATTATATGCTGTCAGATTCCAGTAAAAATGTGCCCGTGCGGATCCGGGTTAGAATAGATCCTTAGTACCCATTGCTTGTTGTATGAGGCAACTAAATGGGGGGGGGGGTTTCCTTCGGATGAGACCGCAAAAGCTGAGGTCCCATGTCACAGCAGGTGTGGCACGATAAAGATCCCTCCCTGCTCAAAGTCCCTGAGTGCAGAGCATAGGCCTAAATTTTGCAGCCCCTCACCGGCAGTGGTGACATCTCCATATGAGTGAAAGATTCTCAAGCGGAATGTTAAACAATATACAATTAATCAATCAATCTAGTATAAATGTTGACTATAGGCTGTCAGATTCTAGTAAAAATGTTGATTATATGCTGTCAGATTTTAGTATAAGTGTTGATTATGCGCTGTCAAATTCTAGTACAAATGTTGATTACAGGATGTCAGATTCTAGAACAAATTTTGATTACAGGCTATTAGATTCTAGTATAAAACTGATTATACGCTGTCAGATTGATGATTATACACTGTCAGATTCTAGAGTAAGTGTTGATTATAAGCTGTCAGATTCTAGTATAAATGTTCATTACAGGCTGTCCGATTCTACTATAAGTGTTAATTATACACTGTCAGATCATAGTATAAATGTTCATTACAGGCTGTCAGATTTGATGTTAGTACAAAAAAATTTTCATACCATGTACAGGTAAAACAGAATCCCATATTTGATTTTAGTTTATTCTATAAGCATGCAAATAAAATCCAAACAATTTATCTCATAATGTTACAGATGCCTAGTACATTAACAGGAAATGAAAACAAACTCTTGCATGACATGTCACTCAAGCAAAAGTGAAATAACACAATCAAACTAAAGAGAGGGGTATCTATACTGGATTTCAAGGGGGAAAAAATCTTTGAAATGAATATGTTAAATATAAGTAAAATAAAGTGTAACTGTCTCCAATAGGATTTGAACACTCTCTAAAAATCTAAGATTCTCTGGTGTCACTTATCTCTGGTTAGTAATACCTCTTGAATCATTACTAAAGCATATACCTACTAGGCATTTTAAAAAAATAAACACGGTAAAACATGAATCGAGGACAAGTCACTAAAATGGCTAAACATCTGAATTTCTGTATTGGAAATCCCTCATTACTTTCAGTCAAGATTCATAGAGAAAATTTCATACACTATTTCATATGCACAGCCCAGCAAGCATTTCAAGTGTTTCTGATATGCACAGCCTAGCATTTCTGAATCAGTGAGAAGTAAAAATATCCCAACCAAGACACAGGTTACTGATCCATCAAAATTACCTGCAGAAGAAGAGTGTATCTGTCCAAAAACAAAGCTACTTTATCACGAGCACCTCCATGCAGACAAGGATGTGGTAATCCCAAAGTAGAGTTCCTAAAACAAACATGTACACATCCATAGAAGCACAAACAAGTCTTGTATGTATGATGTTCAATTGTTGTGCATGATGGACATATGTGTACATGAAAAAGTGTGTTAATTGTGCAACCTTCACATGTTTTGTGTACAATATACATGTGTTGTGTGTATGTTGTACAGCTGTACATATGTTATGTGCATGTTGTACAGCTATACATGTGTTGTGTGCATGTTATAATAATAATAATAAATTTATTTTGTAAAGCATAAAGCCCATACTGCTCTAAACGCTATACAGCTGTACATGTGTAGTGTGCATGTTGTACAGCTGTACATGTGTTGTGTGCATGTTATACAGCTGTACATATGTTATGTGCATGTTATACAGCTGTACATATGTTATGTGCATGCTGTACAGCTGTACATATGTTGTGTGCATGTTGTACAGCTGTACATATGTTATGTGCATGTTGTACAGCTGTACATGTGTTGTGTGCATGTTGTACAGCTGTACATGTGTTGTGTGCATGTTATACAGCTGTACATATGTTATGTGCATGTTATACAGCTGTACATGTGTTGTGTGCATGTTGTACAGCTGTACATATGTTATGTGCATGTTGTACAGCTGTACATGTGTTGTGTGCATGTTATACAGCTGTACATGTGTTGTGTGCATGTTATACAGCTGTACATGTGTTGTGTGCATGGACTCGTCAAAGAACAAGCCCAGTGTCCAGTTTCAGCATTGATATCGCCTTTGTCTGGCCCAATGCACTCTCCCGATATCTTCTGCAGCAGATCCCATGACATTTCAATGTAAGTACAGCTGTACATGTAAATAATATTGTACACCTGTACATGTGTATGCTGTATATCTGTACATATACTGTGTGCATGTTATACAATTGTACATGTGTCGTGTGTATGTCGTACATCTGTACATATGTCATACAGTTGTACATGTGCTGTGTGCATGTTGTGCAACTGTATGTGTTGGGAAGAGTAAGATATAATGACCACTCATCCCATAATGATTTCACTTGTCCCACAAAAAAAAAGAAAAAGGGGGGGGGGGGGGGGGGGGGGGGGGGGGAGAGAGAGAGAGATAGTACATGTTTTTAGATTCTTTATTCACAAGAGGCCAACAAGCTTTGTCAGTCACCTGAGTATTCATGAAAAGTATGTATCACTAGCCCATAGGACTATGAAATCTAAAATTTATTGTTCTGCTTATCAAAACTAAATTCTAATGTTCAGCAACAATAAAACATGTTCTTTAAACTTAAATGCCCCCAAAAAGTGCCTATACTGATAAAAGACTTTACATAAAATAAGTAACATTAACAGGATATGACTAATTTGGATCCGTACTAGGGTCAAAACCATTACGTTGCAAAATTCACAATTTTGTAACATTCTTTTCTGCATTTCCTAAATATGCATTTCATTTCTATACCAGCAAACTTTAAGAAATCTTTCAAATGATAAGGACAATAATCACTATAATGATTTTGGTGCCACCCTGGAACCAAAACCCTTAACCCTGGGATTATGAAATTTACAATTGTGGTAAAGAACTACCTATTCCTTCTAAATATCTATTTAGTTTCAATTTAGCATCAATAGTACTAAAGAGGATGTTATTTAAATGTTTTACATATAAACACTATGTACCAAGTTTGACTCTGCCCTGGAGTCAGAACCTCTATCCTAGGGATCATGAAATTTACATATTTGGTAGAGGCCTTCCTGCTCTACGTCACTATACATTTATATTTTCTTAACGATGTAAGTTGTAAAGAAGAAAATTTTTGAAAAATGGTCAATTTCTGGTAGTTTTTACTATTTATGTTCCACTGTTCCAAATAGGTCACCTGAGTTTACTAAAAAAAATCTATTTCAAAATAAAATTTCCATTTTAAATGCAAAATATCTGATTATTGGTCAGCATGTAATAATGCATTCCACTTCACGAAATTGATAATTTTACATCAACAAAATCCTAAAGGGTACAACATTTCTAAATGTTTATCCATTTTTTTTAGTATTATTTCATACTCACAATATCAATTTCTTGCGGTCTGCGCTGTATGTATATCTAGGCACCGAGAAGGCATCAATGACACAGAAAACATTGTCTCTGTAACCAGAGGTACAGATAAATCACATGAATATATACAATAAATCACTGTATACATAATAAATTACATGTATAATAAATGACATGTATTTTGTATGCACAATAAATTACATGTATATTCAAGAAATTACATGTAAAAGATTACAGAGATATAGAATAACATACTTTTCTCTATAACAATTTTTCTAAATATCTTTCAAAACCTAGTGCTTACAGTGGGTTTTTTATGTAGTCTATCTCAAAATCAAATGTACAACACTGTACCAATGAATATATCAAAGTCATTGCACATGTATTAAAATTCTTTATAACATTGAATTCCCTACGCTTGCATGTTATAACACTGAATTCTCTAGACTTGTATAATATTGTAATCCATAGATATATGTATTAAAACATTGAATTCCCTAGACTTAAATGTTCATACCCCTCCTCTTGTTCTGCATTACATTCCTGAACAGCAGTCTCACAAGCCTCTTTACCAATTAGTGATGAGCGCACTGAAAATAGAAATTCATTAAATAACATGGTATTAGATATTAATTACATTTACCTAGCAGTATGTTGCAGCAAAGATTCAATGCTGAGAAAGTCGCTCATAGAATTCCTGGCTATAGACAGTGAAAGATATTGTTAGAATATTAGTGCTCTAGTGCCTTAACAGCAGCTTGCACTGAGAAAGCTCTGGAATGGTATAAAGTCTACTGGGGTAAAAATGTATTGTGAAGTGCTTTGAGCAGCATTTGCTGAAAAATGTGCTATATTAAAACCAATCATTATTATTAATTCATTCTTTCATAGACACTAAATTTTAATCTGCACCACTGCAATTAATGTAAAGATACATTTTTTGCCAATTGTGTACGAATCGTGATTGTATACTGCTTGAGCGCAGAATGAGACAATGGATAAAAAGGATGAATACAGCATGAATTTTTTTGAAGAATTTCATTCACCGACATCCTTGAATCAGACAAACATACTGCAGTACAGAGGTCAGACTTCCAAATGTTATGTATCTGCTACAGCAAGAGGCCTGACCAGATACACAGAATGGAATGTTACATAATGGACATTTGTGGTACAATAAAACAAATCACCAAATCTAAAACTACTGCACGGTGGGATCTTTATTCATATGTAAAAGAGGGGCATTTACACTACAGTGAGATGATCTTGATTTAGAGGAATTGTGCCCAACCTGTCTGTCATGAAGAAAAGTGCAGGGCCCAAAACTACTAGACTTTTATGTTAAAACATTGAAGCATCTTGCTAGAAATTTAGCAGGCTTGGATTTAAATCTTGGCTTCTGAATCTCTAGTCAGGTGCTCTACCAACTCAATGAGCTATTTAGCCACCAACAATCAAACCTGTTTGATTGTAACATCCCTACCTCCTAAATGTCTTCACACCTTGAACATGTTGAAAATACCATCACAGGACCTTTATTCCCTGGCAGGCATTTTCACTTGTCATTTCCAAGAACTGGTCTATGGAACCAGTTGTAACAGGAAGGGAGAAAATGCAATGAACTAGTGGCCCTTTCCACACAAAATTTTATGACTAATATGACAAAAGGCCGACAGGCCTTATCAGTCACCTGAGTATTATTTAAAAGTATCAACAGCCCCAAGGGCTATGAAATCTAGAAAAATTTCCTATTCTGCATACTAATACTCAGCAATAATATACATGTAAAACAAGATATGTTCTTAAAACAATAAATGTCCCCAAAAGTGGCTATACTCAGGAAAGACTTTACATATTAATATATACTGCTTATATAAACACGATCATTTAAACTTGTCCTAGAGTCAAAACCCTGGGATTGCAAATTTCACAATTTTGGTACATTCTTTTCTGCTTTTCCTGAATACACATTTAGTTTTTATACCATATATAAACAAACTTCAAAAAGTCTTTCAAATGATAAAGACAATACTCACTATAATAATTTTGACCCCACGCTGGTACCAAAACCTTTATCCTCCTGGTATTATGAAATTTACAAATCTGGTAAAGGACTACCTGTTCTTTCTAAATATCAACTAAGTTTCAATTTAGTATCAATAGCACTAATGATTTTTTTTTTTAAAAGTTTTACAAATAAACACTATATACCAAGTTTGACCCCCATCCTGGATTCAGAACCTCTTCTCTAGGGGGATCATGAAATTTACAATTTGGCAAAGACCTTCCTGCTTTACATTACTATGCATAATTTAGTTTTTCTTACAGATGTGCAGTTGTAGAATTTTTTTTTATAATTGGCCCATTTTTTGCCCTGCCCACAAGGCCTCTAGAGTACAGGAGTCCTTAAATTTTAAATTTACGTCCCCCTTGTCCTAAAGTTACTTCATAACAAATTTGAATGTGAATAGAATTGCAATAGCAGTTATTAAGAAGGATTTAAAAATGTTCAACTGTAAATGCACAGCGACAGACACTGACCATTTGCAACAGCAATATTTTAAAACAATGTAATTCTTCAATAATTATTCTCTCACATATCTCTGAATGAACAAAACTAAGTGAATAAACTTGCATTCTAGTCATGGCACATTTGCACTTAGTTGAGTATAAGTTAACTCAACAAAATTTTTGATCTTAGTTGCAAGATTTTTTTGTGAAAATGGCCACAGACCAGAATATAAACCAGGTCTCCTGAATCTCTAATCAGGTGCTCTATCAACTAACCTATATGACCATCAGCTATTGAACCTGTCACATTCCTCACTCTTAAAATGTCTTCACACCTTGAGGACATCACCCAGAAACTTTATCCCCTGGCAGACATTTTCACCTATTAGTTCTAGAAGCTGGTCTACAGCATCAAATGTAACAGGAAGGGAGAAAATGCAATACACCAGGCTGAGACCCGCACCCCCTGAATCTCCAGTCACATGCTCTACCCACTGAGTTATTTGGCCACCAGCGATTGAACCTGTCTGACTGTCACACTTAAACAACCCAATCAAGCTGAAGCTACTGAGGATAGTTGCGTTGTAATGACTAGTAAATGTTATTCAGCTGCATAGAAATCTAAAGTTCTTTAGTTTAATAATCTTTTGGATCACAGTGACATTCCACTTCTAAATAAGCTAATTCAGTTTTCTATCACAATGGACTTACATGGCTGCTTCTGGATAATTTCAATCAGCTTATCAAGAGCTTCTTCTCTGTGAGCTTCTTCAACTTGATTGAAAACTTCAACCAAATACTTGCTGGCTTCACTACAATATAGGTATCAACATCAGGTGAACAATACAGAAATGACATGCAAGAGATTACTATATGTGTATACATAACAATACTCACCTTCTTAACGTTAGCCCATGCATTTTAAACATCGATGTTAATTGAGATTTCAATTTCGCTGCCATTTTTAATTTCCCGCCAAATCAAACGATCCACCAGAAAATATTATTACAGTATTTCCCAGTCTCATAAGGAATCATATGACGATGTAATGGGAATTGATTTATCTAATATATAATTCCCTAGCTACAAATTTCAATTGACGTTGAGTGTTGAACAGAGCAATATTGTTAATTGTTGAAATCACGTTCACCTCATACTATCCTATGTTTACATGTTTCATACATTGGGGGTCGATCCCGATTGGGTTACCTTGGTGTTATTTTTGATTTCGTGAATGATACAACCTGACTTTATATTTTGGCATAGTCTAAAGAATATTTTTTAAAGGAATGTGTTTATTTTAGCCATTGTCATTAGTTGTTACATGAGACAAAGTATTCTCATAATCGAGCTCGTTATTATTTCCTTCCCTAAACAAAATAAAAGACGAACATGGAGGACGCCGAAGCACGTGTGCGAAATGCATTTAACACAATGATGGCGGGAATCGATAAAGATATAATTAGGCAGAGACAGGTAGGGAACATTCTTGTAGACGTATTTTTATTTTTTACACAACAGACGTTCATATACTTTAGCTATGCAAGTTTAATTTTATTATAGCTCGAATTTTCTCGAACCTGTGCACTCTTAAAAGCAACGAAGTCTTGATATACTAAATTTAAAAAAAAAATGAATTTTAATGAACAATTTCTTTATTCAATTTTCTTTCAGTGAGATAAAAACAATTGAAAAGGCTGAAGTTGACTAGTTTGAATATGTTCTGTAGTTCTAAATCTGACGCAATCTGCAATGTAGCTGCAGAAATGTAGCTCTCTGACAAAATACTGGGACAGATCAGGGAGTTACAGATCTACCCCTTAGAAAAACCTTCGATTTACAGTGCAAAAAATAAAAAAATATGCGCTATTCGTAATATTCATTACAAGTTGTATAATTGGTCTCCATTTATTATAAACGCAAATAATCATTAAAGAATATATGTATATATAATTTTTCTTGAGTGTTGAAAATATCACAAAAACCTACACTTACACTCTTGTGATGGGTATTGGAATGAGACTAGTAATAAAAAGTATTAGAAACCATGACTTCAATACTCAAACCTATCTGAATAATTATTTAACTGAATTATTTATTAAAATATTTAACTAAAATATTTGTGGTGATATTAGTTTACATAGACATTATTGTACGAGTATGGAAATGAACCAGGGTTCGGATTGACAGACTACCTAACATTATATGGCGAGCAACGCCAACTAATGAGATCACATGGAGCTGTGAATTTTCAGGTTGTATGGGGCTTTAATGAATATTTGAAGATAGGTTTGTACACAAATAAGGTAGAAATATATACAAGGAATTTTTAGGTACTAAATTTATGAGATGGCTGCTGGCAATGCAATAATACAGACTGTAAATCTAAAGTTTTTCCAAGAGGTAGATCTGTAGCTCTCAGATCTTTCCCAATATTTAATTGGAGAGCTACAGTTCTGCAGCTACACCTCAAGTGAAGTTCTGAAATCCACTCCTCGCAAGTCCATTCCATTCCATCTCATCTGTTGCTTTTTTATCACAGAAAATCATGTGAATTCATTAATTTTCATTAAATTGTGATTCCACCAATCAGATGGTGAAGCTGTTTGTTATAAATCATTAACAATGTACATTCTAAAATACAAAACAGAAACTCATGGTAGTATCACATAATAAGTTTAAAAAAGATACATGTAGGAAGTCAGACCTTTATGGTTACCTGATGCCATTCCATCAATTGTGATCAAGGTGATTGGATTATCCAAAAGTTGCTTCGGTCATGTCCCAGCTATGCTAATCTTTTGTTTGTTTACTTTATACAGGGTTATTTTTGCGCCTGTGATGTTTTCATCTTGCAGACACTTTGCCCCATTTTAGATTGACCAGACACAGTTGTGTTAATCAGGTCCAGTACAATCTCTATATTTAGCTATATAGCTTTATTAAGCTATATAGCTTTATAAAGCTATTTGATTTTGCTGGTTTATATTGAAATAGATTGGATTTCTTAATTGTACTGACAAAGCCAAAAAGTTGCATAATAATTTTTGAACATGTTTATACTTTGAAGCAACCAGAGCATTGTTCTTATTAGAGTTTATAAAAATACTATGTCATTTTAAGAATTTTGATAAAAAGATAATTTCTTTTGTGTTGTTAACTGTCCACTACCCTGTGTGCATTGAAGCATAGATAAGTATGATGACTTTACAATGTGCAATCTGATTGCTTATCCATTATTCTGTTGATCCTCATTAACTTTTATTCTATGCAGTAGATTGGATAACTGTTGCTCAATAACTTAATAATCCTAAACATTTGACAATTTTGAATCAAATTTCTTACTGAGGGACATAGTTTAAGAATTATTTTTTGTTTACAATGTGTTTTATGGAGTAAAAGGATGAAATATGTTCACTAAATGAAATGGGATTTCTATGCTTTTAAAAATTAATTTGATAGAAGTTTTGAAATAGCTTAATCAAGCCATTTCAGATAGGTTTATAAAACTATATAGCTAAATATAGAGATTGCACTGGATCTGTTAATAGAGACAAAACAGGTAAAAATATCCCTCTATACAGAATTTGCAGTATGTCCCTTCCAGAATTTTTCACTCATACTGAAAAGTCACCAGCTGTTGGTGAAGTACAACAAATTGAGAATATGCATTGGCTAAGGGTAGAGGTTTTTAATTGTTCTTTCTCCTGGAGTGACAAAGGACCTGGGTTGTTGTATTTTTTAAAGATCTGTGATTGTCACTTCTGAATGCTGAGTGTTTGGCTGTGGAGCAATCACTTCTTAGTAGGTTAGACATGTTCCAAGGCACAAGCAGGGTTAGAACCCACGAGCTACAGGTCACAAAACAAATGCTATAACTAATGAGATATTATGACTGCAAATCTTGCCTTTGTTGAAAAATGAGCAGTGAATAATAGGTAAAAGAGGTTGCCTGTGGTTTCATTTTATGTTCAAGCTGAGTATTGTTTTTAAAAAATGGAATGGGTATTTGTTCCACCATAGCCCAACAGGTAATCATTTTATAATGTTAAAAATGCCTTTGTTGACAAATATTTTCGTAATTCAAAAGAATTTAGGAGTCATCTTTGAATTAAGCATGCCATGTTCATTTTTTAGGTCGGGAGTTATATAAATATATCCTTAAATTTTTTCAGGCAGACATGCATACCTGTGCAGCCAAGTGTTATAGTGATAGAAAGAGTCCTATAGAAGACATTGAGAGATGTGCACAGAATTGTAATGCCAAGCTACAGGAAGCATCAAACTTTGTTCAAAGAGAAATAGAAGGCTTCCAGGTAAGTGATACAATATTGCCACATTAAGGAGGAGTAACACCAAAGAAATCTGTAATAGGTGAAAAGTGGAGGATATGTACAATGATATATGAAATTGAAAACTTCAAATTTACTGTATTTAGTCAAAAAATGTAGTTTTAGTAGAAAAGATAATCTTAAAAAAAAAATTGAAAACTTTACTGGACTTAACACATGAACTACAAATCAGCAGTTGACCTAGTTACTCAGCTATGCAATCAAAAAAGGAATATACATGTTTTGCTGATATTTATATTTTCATTCGTGTTTTAAAAGGAAGTCAGCCATTACGATGATGTGCTATACCTCCTTAAGAGTAGTTAGCAAGTCAGTTTAGCACAGCCAAAAGTAAGGCTGTATCCCACTAGCAGCATAGTAATTTTTAATTCGGAAATTTTGAGTGGTTTTTAACTCTGGACTCAATTCTGGAATTAGTAACTGATTTCTACAAATTTCAATACATTTTGTGTTATATATATGGATTTTAGAAATATTAAAACATTTACAAATAGTTTTACAGAATTCGCTAGCTTTTTTTTTTTCTTTTTTTTGTGGGAGAGGGGTATCATATGCCCTTAATGCACCACTGATAATGAAGATGGTGTTGGAGCTTAAGTGTAATTTTTCCTGGAAATTAACATCTTCTTAATCCCACAGCACTGTGTACAGTAAAGTATGTGTATGATGTTTCCTAGCTATGTTGTCATTTTCACATTGAATGAAATATTACAATACTGAACAGATACATAAACTGTCTTACAGCATCGTATCACAAGGTGTGCAATGGACTGCCAGGATGTTGCACGAGACCGAGTTACCCCAGATACTAAAGAGAGTGACATTAAAAGTTTCAGAGAAGACATGGAGAAGTGTGTGGTCACGTGTGTCGACACTCATATAGGATCCATACCGAGTCTAGAAAAGAGGCTACGATTAGGGCTCACCAAGGGAAAATACGACTGATACAGACTACCCATGTAGAGTACATTCATAGTAACAAAATAACTAATTTATAAATTTATTTGAATTAATTCAGTTGAAATACATGCATAGTGTATGTAGTTTTTCACACAAAAGACTGTAGATTAAGTTTTTATTCAAGACTTATTTTAGCGCATCTTTGTGTGAGCACAAAACTCGAGGACAATTTTTTTTTTTTTACTGTACATATGTCAGTTGCATGCAGAAATTTTTTGTTGTGTAAAGAAGTCCTTACTAAAAAATTATGTAATTTTCAAAATTTCTTGATTTACAATCCAATCATGTTTTAAGAATTAATCGTGCATTGGAGTTTCCTTTGCATCTTATATACCTTGTATTAACTGGACATAATACACACAGCTGATTACAAATAAATGATATTAAACAATGAGGAACAAACAACATGGCCATGGAGTTTGAATTTATGACAGTTATTTTTAATACCTACATTGTTCAACATACTTACATTATAGATTGATTGATTAAATATTGTTTAACATCCCACTCGAGAATCTTTCACTGGTATGGAGACGTCACCACTGCCGGTGAAGGGCTGCAAATTTAGGCCTATGCTCGGCACTTATGGCCTTTGAGCAGGGAGGGATCTTCTACGTGCCACACCTGCTGTGACACGGGACCTCAATTTTTACGGTCTACTTACATGTGTATGTATTTTAGCAGGTTCAGATTTTAGCATCTATGGCAGTGAAGCAAGAGCACTAATTTATAGCTGCAGTAAAATATGAAATTTTCTATTTATCCATTCTAATACATAGAAAAAGCGCTAAATTATGATTTGGTAAAATAGTGCACCAGCTCCGATTGCGTCAAATTTTAAATAAGCTACAGAAGTACACATACAGTATTTATGGTTTGTATCAAACATGAAATGCTATTTTTGTCCATTGTTGTAGAATATGGCAGCACTTATTTATAATTATACCCAATAGTGCTTCAGCTTCACCTATGTTAGATTCCAGTTGAACTGAAATGAGTACAAATATAGGATTTATAAATTCATTTGATTTTGTAAAGAACAAAATAAACAAGGAAAAGTAAAGAATTTATTTGGCCTTGTCAAGTAACATGAGATTTCTTGTGTTTTAGTATTTCTGTTGTGGTGAACCTAAAGTTTTTGTCACATTCCTCACAGAAGTAATGTTTTCTGAGCGGGTTCATTTGAGCCTGCTTCTCATCCTCAATCTCTTGAGCTTCTTCCTGCTGAGTAGGTTCAAGGTTCTTACTCTGGCACTCACTCTCATGCTCGAGCCTTTCCTGGACGGATACAATGAGATTTGCTTGACAGCGAGGACAGACCCAGTGCCTCTGCATATGGCTTGTGTACTCTCCCCACAAACTCGCCTCGGACTCATCCAGTAAACTAAAATATGTGAAAAAAGGTTTCATCTTATGATTTCAAGACAAAGGGTAATATTTTCAGTAAGTGCTTAATAAATCTTTGTGTTTTTAATTCGTATTTTCAGATCTGTTAACCTGATGATTAGAAATTGATGTATTTTCACATCAAAAGCACAAGTTTATGTGCAGTGCTGTTTAATGACACTGTACTACATTAATTATCTTGAAAGCATTTTCTCTCCTGTAGAATGCAAAAGTTCATACATTAGAATTTATTTACATATACTTATGACAACAAATACATAAATATCAGAATTAAAATCCAAAATATAAAATATTGCTCTTGGCTTAGTCTTTGTGGTTAATATCACACTCCAAAATTTTACAATACATCAATTCCATTTTTTATGATTGGAATGCTTTCATGTGTTTGAAAAAATTTACATGTAGGTATAACAAGATTATGTTATTTAATTGAGATATAACTGGTGATGATCATTTGATGGTGACCAAATGTTCCGTAGATTCCTTGCAATTCTCATGTTCATTTTTAATGTATGATATTGTGCAGCTTTAAATATTACAAACTGATATCAGCAGCTTCAAAGCATCGCAAGATTTTCTCCTAATTTTGCACATATTTTAGTTCAACTTTAACAATTCATACAAGTTGCACCTACGTCAGTGTTTGAGTTCATGACCTTTAGTGAAACTGCATCGTATATGGACTGACAATATACATGCAGATTTCTCAAAAAGGAACAAGGTTCTTCACTGTAGATGCTTAAAATTACTTGACAAAACATTCTGATTTCGCAGTATGTTCTTCCGAGTTCCAACTCTTCCAGAGAAGAATCAGGCCAGTATGTTAGTTCAAATGCCTAAGAATGCAGTGCATGCTTTATACCAGTTGTAGGTGAGGTACTCGTTAATCTGGATTCCGCCTTTACTGGGATGTACTCGTCTTTCAGAGCCAGATTTCAGTACATTCAGAATTTTATTTTTCCCTCCACAATCTACAAATTCAAAAATACCTTACTCCTCAGTTTAATTAAGAATGCATCAGTCATCAGCATTGTGTTTTCCTTAGAGGACTAAAATGTTTTTGCTTTTTTCAATCTTTTTACCAGTATTTGCTTCATTGCTAGATATCCTACAGAGACAGAGCATTAAACCCGCTAAGTACTGATACACAACTTTAGTAATATGTTACCAACTGCAGATGTTTACTGTAAACGTACCTTGGTCTGGTCCACGATACAGATGACTCTGCTCCGCTGCCATTACACGACGGATCGCATAGCAAACTTCACAGGACAGGAACTCTGTGAGCTTCTGAGCCAAAATTTTCTCCAGCTTTCGAGCTCGAGGGTTTATCTTCTTGTCCTCATCCAAACTTTTTAATGTGTCTGTGAAAAATCAGAGGTGGAGATAGATCCATACTTGCTTCTACACATGTAAAATAGCAATGACATCTTATATTTCAGAGTGGGGATCATGAGGGAGATACCAACTAGTACTAGTACCAATATAGTGGAGGTCATATGCATGTGCAAGTAAAATAAACAACAGCATCCTATTCTAAAAAGCACCTGGTAAAGAAGGTCTGGAAATAATGGTGCCCATCTGAAATCAGTACCATTTAGTGGTGGTCCAACATTAAAACTGTTTTTAATTGTGGATAGCTGTTTTCTGTAATAAACTTTTTCTGTTAGCATCTACTTTCTTTGAGTACCTTTTTTCTGGGAGTATCTACTTTTTGCAAGTACCTTTTTTTCTGTATGTACCTTTTTCCTGTCAATTTCATTTTTTTCATCAATTGCAAAGATATCAATGGCCAATCTAATTAAAATCGGATCTTCTCTAATCGTTACACTCCAGTATAACAGAGAAGATCCGATTTTAATTACATTGTATCAATAACATGTTTAATTTTTACACAAACCCCAAAAATAAGCATGCAAAGAAAAAAAGCCAGATACATATAAGTACATCATAGAATTAGTATGTTCATGCTGTTCTGAACATAATGACTATAAAGAGAGTGATGTTTCACAGATGTGACTTTGATACTATTCCTTCCATTTAAGCTTGAGAAAGTTTTGTCATGTGGCCCAGAGTTTGACACAATACCTTCCAATTTAAGCTTGAGTAAGGTCTGTCATGTGCCTCAAGGTTTGATACCATACCTTCCAATCTAAGCTTGAGTAAGTTCTGCCATGTGGCCCGAAGTTGTATCACATTGGAGAGGGTGTTCGATGCTTCTTCCTCATCAGAAAACTTTATTTCTAGCCAACCATCACACACAAGTCTGAAAACAACAAACCATATGTCATGAAGGTACTTGCATATGAATTTTTATGTGTTGTATTCTTGTGGAGTTCTTGAGATGACTTTCAGGGGGTGATGGTGAGAATAAACATGATCTACACTACATGAGGATGCTTGTGTACTAATTGAACAAAATATATACCATCCTACTTTATATTCAATTACCTCCCTTCAGAAGAGGCATGGCTTTACATCTGATAAACTTTAATGCAAGGATGCTTTGTGATAAGCTTCAAAATGGTTTTGTGATTCTTGAAAAGAAATAAAAACTGAAAATTTTACTGACTACAGACTGATGGATGGCAAAAAATATTGACCTGAAAATATGACTTTCAACTACAGTGAGCTAGCTAAAATATAAGTAACATGCATGCTTTCATGCAGTGATCTTACTTCAGTTTAATTCTTACTGACAATTTACAGATGGTTCGACATGCAATGA
Organism: Ostrea denselamellosa; assembly: GCA_024699665.1. NCBI lineage: Eukaryota > Metazoa > Mollusca > Bivalvia > Ostreida > Ostreidae > Ostrea > Ostrea denselamellosa. The sequence continues at coordinate 3,980,198 of JAMZEH010000010.1, read as the reverse complement.
ACCAAAATCTGTCAGCAAGTTACTCTTAATATCAAAGACAAAATCCACTAACCTTGTAAATCACAATAAAGTAATACAATGACCTCAGAATATCTAGAGTACCAAAAAGATACATAATATGCCTGTCACAAGCTTATGTGTTTTTGTTAAGCCAAGAGTTGTAAAACTTTATTTGAAGTAGTGTCTACCATCATGATGCTGACGTATTTTCTTTTGCCTCATATAAAAGCTCCTTGCTTAAAAACTGACAGGAGGTAAATAGACAAACCAAGACCCTGTGTGTAAAATATCGAAATTGATTAAGTTCAACAACCTGTAACTATTTAAAAATGAAAAAAAATTGTTAAATATGACATCTTTGAGTTGTTTACAAAAGCCTCTGCTTGAAAACTGAGAAGAGTGGACAAATCACATACTCTCTATATAATATTTCCTCAAAACTGACTAAGTTTGACTACCTGTGATTTTTTCAAGAGCTGACGAAAATCAAAATATTTGTGACGTGCACATCTTCAATACCCATACAAACACTGTAAAATACGGTCCTAACTTGAAATCTGGGAGGAGTTAACCAGACAAATCATGTACCCTCGATGTAACATTAATATTCATATAAAAGGACAAAATTCTTGCAAGAGAGGTTGAAATGGATGAAAATCGCAACATGATCTAGAACGACCCACAGAGAAGCTACACAAGTTTCAGCTTAATATGAGACAGAGAAATGAAAAGAGAAACAGAAAACCCCAAACAGACAGACAGATGGATGTAGAGACATCACTGTACCATTATACAGTATATCCTGTTTTAATATGGGCATATGAAAAGCTGTGTACACACAGTACTTGTATATTACCACAGCAACTTATACCTCATGCATGCTGCATCTGTGTCTATGAAGTTAGAAAACATGGTGACTGTCTGAAGAGCTGGGACTCGCATGGTGTTGATTAAGTAAGGCTTGTTGGTCTCTAACAGGGATCTGTCCAAAAAATGCAAGAAAATATTTTCAAAATGAGTTGGCCAGCATGAAACTAGAATCAAACTTTCAGTTTATGTAGATTTAAATTTTATACCTACTGGCCAAATTATGGATAAATTAATCCATATCATGCACTTCAAAATCATTACCATCATAATGAAAACTTGAAATGAATTGCACTGGGACATGGTAGGTACACATGCAAGACTCCATTAATAGGTATACAAGGGCTGTTCAATATGTAATGTGTATTATACCACAGCGCGATATCGCTTTGCACAATTTTGTGGATGATAATACTCTTGAATAGCTCTATTCAATACTTTTCCAATGGTATAAACACGAGCCTTCAGCTCCACATAGTTTTAAGTTTACAGTCATTTCAGTAGAGCAAGTCGTTGACCGCTGTTGTAAAAACGGGTTGAGAATATTGAAGAAATTAGAGCTTATGTAAAAGTTCACACAAAACTCGGTCATTCGGTAATGCAGATTTTTACTGAATTGGGAGAAGTTTATGGGTCTGACAAGGTATCTTATGAGACAGTTCATAGGTGGAGGAAGAATTTCTGACTGGCACAAAGTCAATCAAAGATGCTGTAAAATCTGGCTGACCCTTGATTGTAACTGGTAAGGCAAATGCCTCACAAGTCTGGGAAATAATTGAAAGTGATGGCAGGTACATGACATTGCCAAAGCTGTTAGCATATCACTATCGCAGGTGCATTTCATTTTGAAAGTGCGAAAGATTTCTGCCAGATGGATACCGCATATATTGACAGATGACCAAAAACAGGTACGAGTACAAACAGCTAAGCAATTGCTCAATATGTTTCCCAAATTCAATCCAAGACAATTTGCAAACATTGTTACTGGTGACAAAACATGGGTTCATGATTTCAAACCAATAAGAAAAATTGGAAATAAAAATATGGCTAACTAAATGCGGTAGAAGGGCTGTAGTTGCCAAAAGAACCATAAGCACAAAGAAGGTTCTTTATTGCATATTCTCATGTGATGGAATAGCCATACAGATTTCGGTGCTGAAGGGCAAAAGTGTTACAGGTCGGTATTACCGAGATGTTATACTAAAAAAGCTCAAGAAATATTTTCATAAACGACGCCCTGTGTCTGGATTTAGGCATGTTCGTCTAATTCATGATAATGCGCCATCATATACATATGAGCTTGTGAAGCAAGTTTTGAAGTCGGAGAAGGTTACCATCTTGCCATACTCTCCAGATCTAGCCCTATGTGACTTGTCCTTTTTCCAAAACTTAAAAAGTTCTTATCTGGTGTTGTTACAAGTCCTGACAAGCCCTTAGTCAGTGCCTCAGAGGTCTACCTAAATCAGCGTACCATGATGCATTTTAGAAATGGATTCAGAGATTGATATTATGTATTTCAAACTGCAGAGAATACTTTGAAGGGATGTAATGTTCATTTCACTATTTGAGTCAAACGCTTTTGATATATCATACAATACACATTACATATCGAACAACCCTCGTACATGTAAAAGACGCCATCAATAGATACACATTCACAAGATTCCCTTAATAGATACACATGTACAAGACCCCAAAAATTGGTACACATGTACAAAACTTCATTAATAGGTACAATTGTACAAAACTCCATTAATAGGTATAATTGTACAAGACTCCATAAACAGGAACATGCGTACAAGACTCCATGAATATGTACATATGTAGTAGCCTATTGATAGGTAAATTCATACAAGACTCCACTCATAGTTACATTTGCACAAGACTCCATTGATAAGCATACATGTACAAGACTCCATTAATAGGTATGCATGTACAAAACTCCATCAATACATGTACGTACACTTGTACAAGGCTCTATAAATATGAACACGCATACAAGACTCCATTAATAGATACAAATGTACAAGACTCCATTAATAGATACAAATGTACAAGACTCCATTAATAGATACAAATGTACAAGATTCCATTAATAGATACACATGTACAAGACTCCATTAATAAATACACATGTACAAGACTCCATTAATAGACACACATGTACAAGACTTGATGGAAACCTACACATAAGCCAGCAGTTGATGGTGATAGCTGAGTTTTCCCTGTAATTCTGAAGGGCATTTGGAATCATGTTTCATTTCTGTAGATTTCAGCAGCTCGGGCTGATATGAAAAAATACTGGTGGGATGGAGGAGCAGGAATGGTTTTATCTAAAATAAAAAAAAACAAAAAGTAAATTAACATCATTATACTAATATTCTTATCATCATTTGACTCTGAAACCAAAATCTATAGGCTCTTTGTTTTAATGTGAACTGCCTTTGTAAAAAAAAGTTCATCTGAGCCACCTAGCCACAACAGCTGTTGTGAGTTTCAAAAGATTTTATTCCCATAAAAATTTTTAACCCATATTGTGGTTCCAACCTAGTCCCAAAGGGTCATAACATAATCAGACATGAAAGCACACAACATGAGGATGCCTCAACACCAAGATGACTAACATGACATTGCTGTTTGGGAGAAGATCAAGATCACAAGGCCATAGATCACAGTATGAAATGAAAGGTCTTGCCATAAGTAATCTATATATAAAATATTAAAGCTCTCCCTTACATAGTTCAGGATATATTGAATAGATCAATTTTTTTTTAAGTTGGTCAAATCCAAGGTCACAAAGTAAAAAACCATGGTACCACATGAAGGGACTTGCCATAAAGAATCTATAAACAAAATATGAAAGTTCTACCTTTAATTGTTCATGACATATTTAATAGATTACATTTTCTTAAAGGTAGGTCAAAGTGCAAGGTCCTAAGGTTAGAAATTTGATAAAATACAAAGGTTTTATTACAAGGAATGTCTATATGACACATGAGAACCCTATTACTCACCATTCAAAATTATGAGTAAGGTTAAAATTTTGAAATTTGGGTCAAACTCTAAGGTCAAAGATCATATATGAAACGTAAGGCCTTACCATAAGTAATCTATATGCAAATTATGAAAGTCCTAACTTAAATAGTTTGGGAGACACTGAACAGGTTAAGTTTTCTTAAAAATAGGTAAAATGTCAAAATCATAAGGTTAACCACAATAGGTCTTGTCACTAGGAATGTGCACATGATATATGAGAGCCCTATCAATCACCATTCAAAAGTGATGAGCAAAGTTTAAGTTTTGGACAGATAGACAGGACAAAACAAAACAATTATAGTTGCAAGGGCATAAATAAAAATTGAATCTACACAACTCGGGGAATATTTGGATTTGATTAGTATAGCCTTGCTATTCTTGAAAAGAATTTCTTTGAATCAATTTTCTGTATATTTCCAAATTAAACTTTGATCTCCTATTGTGGCCCCACCCTACCCCAGGGACCCCTGAATTGAAAAAAATGAATTTGTACTACTTGAAGATACTTGCATATCACTATGACTAATTATGACTCTGTTGTCATTAAGACAAAGATTTTAGATTTTTGAAAATGTTTCCCTATAAATTTCCATGTAAAACTATGATCCCCTATTGAGGCCCTACCCTGTATTCTATTTAAGGGGGCCACAAGTTAAACAAACTTGAATCTGCTCTACCTAGGGAGGGATGCATATTAGCATAACTAATCATTGCTCTTCAAGAGAAGATTCTAAACAAGATATGTTTCAGAAACATTTATGCTCCTTGGTTATAATTTTGAAAAGGTTATACACATACAACATTTAACTGTTACTAGTGCCAAAACAATTCAAGATACTGAGTGCACAATATCTTCCTATGTCCAAAATGGATTAACCCTTGACTTAAAAATTAATAGAGGTCATCTACTTCTTAGAATGTACCAGTGTACCAAGTTTGGTGTCAGTCAAGCAAATTATTCTTAAAATATATGAGACAATATATTACTATATCCAGTTTGACCTTTGACCATGTGAACTCAAAATTACTAGGAGTCATCTATTTCTTATGATGTACCAGTGTGCTAAGTTTGATGTCTGTCAAGCAAAGGGTTCTTAAGATATTGAGCAGACAGTATATTTCTATGTCCAGTTTGACATTTGATGTTCAGATGTTCCCCATACATTTTCCCATGTAGCAAATGGTGTCAATTATTTCAGGACAAGTGATTTCGATCACAACAATTGGTGTAATGTCTCAATATATAAGTCTTTTATTACATTCAATCCATTTCATAGTGAAACAAATCAGATATAAAACATCCAAGAATTCAACAATCAACATTTCGTTCACGTGCATGCATGTGATGATGAGTAATATGACCTTCTCAATATGTTGAAAGTCTAAATATATATCTATAACATAAATTTCAAACCATTTCACTGAAAAATTATTTTCAGAAAACAGCAAGTGGAAATTACAAAGACAAAAAAGAAATGCACATGCATACACGTGCATGTGTGAGTATTTCAGTACAAACAATAATATTACACTATAGGATTTAGTAGTATGTACAGTATGATCTCAATATCATTGAAAATGCTTCATTCATGAGCGAGATAAATATATTTAAATATTAGTAAATCAAATTTTAGTCCATGTGTATGCACATTTTGATGACCTTGGCGATATTTTAAAATTTTAAAATATAACTACAACATAAATTTCAAAACATTTCAATGAAAAATAAGAAACTAACAGCTAGTAGAAGTTACAAAGACCAAAAACAATGCATGTGCATATACGCACATGCATATGTGTAGGTTTTAGTAGTCTGTACCTATGACATCAATATTACTGAAGAAACCTCATTCATGAGATATATGTATTTGAATATTAGCCAATAAAATTTAAGCACAAGTGCATGCACTTGCAGGGGAAGTGATTTTGACAATACCAATGAGTAGAGAGTCCCAATATATATCTGCAACATAAATTTCAATACAATTCATTGAAATGCAATGTTATAGACCAATACTTGAATTTAGACGTCAAAAATGACAATGTATGCGCAGGCGAATTTGATGAAGGAATTTTTGTTGACACCATTCAATAGGCATTAGTATCATAACCCCACAGCGAAAATTTCAGTTCATTTTAATTTTTTATTCAAAAGTTATGGCCATTTTAGTACCCTAAAAATGAAAGAAAATTCAAATGTACATTCATATAAGTAAGACTCAACATTGACGTTGATGCCATTCAATAGGCATTTGATAGATATACTTACAGTATAAATTTCATGTCATTTGCATCATTTATAAGAAAGTTATGGTGATTTGAAAATCAACCAATCAGAATTTAGCCAATGTGCATGCATGTGTGGAAAAGCCATTTTGACTATACATTTGTGTTTAGCCTACCAAGATACATTCACAACCTAAGTTTCAAAAGATTTTAATAAACAAGACAAAAGTTATGGTCATTCAAAGAATTGAAACTTCAAAACACAATGCATGCACGTTTGCAACTTTCATGTCAGCGATCTATAGACAATTGGGATGTCTACCTATCTGTGAATATTGTCTCATTCCCATCAATTATAAGAGGGATATTAGCATTTTTGTAATGTCAAATCAAAATGAAGCACATGTGCATACACATGCAGAATTGTAATTTTGATAATGCCAATCGATAAAGGGTCTCATGTTATACCTACGATATAAATATCAAACAATTTTATTGAAAAACAAAAATGTTAGGCGGATTCAAAAATTTGTAAACAAAAACTCCAATGCACATGCAGGCATTTTCAGACAAAATGACATTCGTTCCGCACATCTATATATGGTATACTATCATCCTTTATTGGTTTCATATTGATCCCATGAGTAGTTTCTGAGAACACTCATGGACAAAAAATTCCCAAGACGAAAGAAAAAAGAATAATAAGAAGAAACAGAGTAAAACCAATATATTCCCAAATTTTGTTGGGGAACATAATAAGGAATACCTACGCCTTAGAGAAGATTTTTAAAGATTTTTCTTATATGCAAGATCTCCTATTGTGACCTACCCCTAGGGACCAGGACTTGACTGGACCATTGGTTCTTAAGATTTTTAAATGACTCCGCCCTATTTTTGCCTTTTCATAATTATCTCCCCTTTGAAGGGGGCATGGCCTTTCATTTGAACATACTTGAATACCCTTCATTCAAGGATAATTTGTACCAAATATGATTGAAATTGGTCCTGTGGTTCTGGAGAATTCGATAATGTGAAAAGTTTACAAACAGATGATAGACAAAAACTCACTTGCGCTTTCAGCTCAGGTGACCTAACATAATGCTTTATGTTGTAAACTTTAAAAATATTGTGTCACAATGAATTTGATGATGGACAGATGGACAAACAATGTGATTCTCTGTAGGGCTTCTGCATTTTTAATCCATAGCCTTGAAAAGAAAATCATAGGTCATGTCATGACCCTAACCTACATAGAATGACCTAGACTTATGTAGAAACTGACCTTGGTATGAAAAGCCTGTTCAGATTCCGATTTGTAGGAGTTATTAACATCTGCTAGTGCAACGTGTGGATAAAGTCCACTACACAGGATGATCTTCAACAGGTTGATTTCTCTCAGTGTAAAACAACGATTCTTGTTGGAGGTTTCCTTAAAGAGACAAAACATCATTACTGTTATCCAGCTCTGTGTCAATAATACAATGTGTGCAAGAAAAGAGTTGTCATTTTAACATGATTTACAGCGTATGATTAACTTATTGAAACATTGTTGACATGCCTTTCATATTGTTTTTTGTCACTGTGGGAAATTGGTATGTTATACTCTGGCTGTAAAACAATCAAAGGGTACATTATCCTGGTCAAAACAGATGAGTAAATACCTGTAATTTAGACAGGTTGTGAGATAGACGAAATTCTAGATCCTTAATATCATCTCCTTGATCCTCTTCTTCTTCATCACTAACGACAAAATCCTACAAAATTAATTCTACAATGTCATTGTTCTGGGTACATTTTCTCAGTTTTTATTCAAGTGATATCTGGGGGTTTTTTTTGGAAAATCCTGTTATATAATATAAAGTGCGAATTTAACTTCCAATCATTACATGCTCATAGGAAACTGAAAAATAAAATTAACTTTTAACAAAAAAAAAAGACCAATCTGCAATGGCCTAGTTGAGTTATATTGTTCCAGTATCTTCTGTTCTGGGCATGATAAAAGGCCCATCAATCTCAATCAACTATAGCTCAAATACATTTGTGTGATGCAGGATAAAGCATCCATCAGCCTTAATCAACTATACCCCAACACATATCTTTTATTTGGTGAAGAACAAAAGACTATATTTCACTCATTATAGATATTTGACGAGCCAGTATGAATGTACATTTCCAATTCTGCAATATGTAAAATCTTACATCATCTTCCAGTTTTAGGACTTTCCTTTTCTTGGCCTCTCTGCTTTTCTCCTTCTTTAATTCTCCAAGTCGTTTTCTGTCCCCATGCTGACGTCGTCTTTCATCACTGGTTGTAAAATCTTCACCCTTTTTACTTTTTTGCAGTAAATTATGATCCTTTAATAAACAATAGATGCCTTAAACTTTCAGTATTATACTTTTTTCAACATTTGGCAATGGATTTTTAAATATATAGATTACCTCCAAGAGATCTCGAAACTGTCTCTTCAGCTTCATCATATCGTAAAACCGCTGTTCCTCCAAACATCGTCGCCGGCACCATTTCCTGGTAGCATATCCCTTTCCTTTCACCTACATTACAGAATACACAGCTACTGTAGTGACAAATCATGACAGAGGACAAGACTTAGGTCAGAAAGAGCTCCTCATTTTTCTCGTTTTCAACCAAAGCCCAGATATCACTTACACTTTATTTAAAAAGTTTTACAGTGTGACCGTTCAGACGAGTGAAGACCCATAACACCTTGCAACATGACTTCAGGCATTTAATCTGCCTATGCACTTAACATGGGAAGTATAATATGGTCATTGTAAACAGTGAACTGTGATGTCACATTAGCTGTGATTTTTTTTTCTTTCAAACTAGCAATTATCAACAAACGGAGGTATGAGAAAGCTTGTCTGGAATTTAAAAACATTTGTGGTACTTTCCAAACTATGTATTTGTTTTATCTATGGGGTTATCCGTGAAGTATATCACTAAATATAAGATTCAGTGAGATCATGTTTTGACTAATAAAGAAAAAGAATTTTCATCACAGCCAAAATTTTACCTGTATCCACTCATCAAAAGCATTCAGTAGAGTAAAGGGGTCCCCATGCTCCGATTCTAGTGGTTTCCTAGCAGCCTGCAAACAAAGTAGAATTTCAATATTCCTTGACTAAATTTGATTTTTTTTTTTAAGATGATTCATTAAGTAATATGAGTATACTTCATTCAAACAATATCACACTGTAAAGTAGGCCTATTTTCACTAGACATTTTCACCAGTCTTGTCAGATTTATCAGCGAGGTGTACCATTTCATTTTAGGCAGACAAATAAAATTCAGCAAACTTGCTAACAGCGAAGTAACATAGAATCAACAACAAACTAATAGTGAATAAAGTGAATTAACAGAAACCTATCATAAAAATAATAGACAACTAACAGACAACAAACTACCAGTAAATTAACAGTAAACAATAAACTAACAGTAAAGCAATAGTGAACTACAGAGAACTAAAGAGAATTAATAATGAACTAAAAGTGATCTAACAGAGAATTAAACACTAACCCACAGTGAATTAACAGTGACCTAACAAAGAACTAACAGATAAAGCTTCTTTTATGCAGTGCATCATTTCTTACCATTGCATCGTGGTCTGCATGAGCTCTGCTGGTGAATGGAGACTGGACACTCATGGCAGCTGCTATAGATAGTACAGGATCTATCATCTGTGAAATCAATTTCAAACAAATCACTTACACATGTACAATATTGTCCTACTAGAAAATGACAGCATCATTTAAATCCCTACAGTAAGGTCATCGTCAGTAACCTTGACTCATCAAGATCATTGGCCATCTGACCTCAAAATCTATAAGTGTCTTCCTACAAAATTTGAAGCCTGTGCATCAAAAAATTCTTTAGTTATCATATTACAAAAAAAATCATGGAAGGATTGAAAGATTGACTGATTACCATAGCATTTCTACTACAGCCCATTTAATTAACTGACCCACAGCAACCTTATTAGTTATTAGCATTAGTCCATCACTACTTTAATACAGGATCCTATTTATCATCTGACTCACTACTTCAATGTTGGCCAGTCCTATTTGTCAACTGACCCACAACTTCAATGTTGGCCAGCCCCATTTGTCAACTGACCCACAACTTCAATGTTGGCCAGCCCCATTTGTCAACTGACCCACAACTTCAATGTTGGCCAGCCCTATTAGTCAACTGACCCACAACTTCAATGTTGGCCAGTCCTATTAAATTTACTGTGAGGGTGTCCTACATGAATCTGTTATTACTCTATCTCGATGTTTTTCCCTTTAATATCGCAAAAAATTGTAATGATTGCCATTTGTAATGGTAGGCATTTCCTTATGAATGCACTGCAGTTGTAAACAATGTGCATATGAATAGATATAAATAAAGACTATGTACAAGTATCTCTATTTTAATGGCTGGAAATTCCAACAGAAATGAAAGAAGACTGTAAATATACCTGTATTTAAAATAAACTAAAATATTTTTTGATATGTAAATGTAAGAAGTGCAATGCTTCTTGACCATGTTGACTGTATACTTCTCATGAAATGCTAATGTGCTTCATAAAGTATGCTGGCGTCATGAGTCGCAATTCATACACTCATGTACTTTCATAAATGAAATTTATGATTAAATGTATGCACAATCATGTTTCGGAACACCCTTCCTTACTTCATTCTAATGCAATAAAAGGAAAGGCAAAAAAATTATCTGTTATAAGTAAACCTAAATGACCCTTACATGAAATATTGACCCCATGATCAGCATCTTCCCAATAATGACATCCACCGGGAGGCGTGCCAACATCTGACCAATGGGAGTTAACCGTTCATCTTCAGTTAAAGCACTCTGTGAAAATAAACATCATGAAAATATTTGACCACGAAATAAGAATGTAAACTTTCTGAACAGCAGTAAATCAATGTTTGGATCACAATAACAAAAAACTCTGTATGATAAGGGCTCTGTATTTGCCCACCAAAATCAACATTCCTGTTTTTGTTTCAAAAATAAGTGCATTCTGTGCAAGAATCCCATGCCACTCAGTTTTAATGCTCAATATGATCAAAATGACATACCAACAGAATTATGACATCACAAATGGCATTTTCCGCTGTTTTCAATATTTTGATTTAAAATGACTATTTAACAAGCAGTTTTTTTCTTCATTAATATGGTGAATGCACACATGGACAAACTTTATAATCACACCATAGATTTATCTACCAGTACACACACATGATAGAAACAAGATGTGTTTATGAAACACTGATGCTCCAGTATGGTAGCAAAGTACTTTTGGTACCCTGAGGTCTTGTCACAAGGAATTCATATGTGAAATATAAAACCCCTATCAATATCCATTCTAAAGTTATGGTTAATGTTAAAGTTATCCAAAAATAGGTCAAACTCTTGGGTCAAGGTCATGATGACAAAAATTTTGGTACTAAAATAAAGGTCTTGTCAAAAGGGATATACATGAGAATTATGAAAGGCATATCACTACACATTCAAAGTTATGGCGTAAGTTAAAATTTATCTAAGTAGGTCATACAATATTAATACCAAATGAAAGGTCTTGTCACAAGGAATACATATATAAAACATTTTGGTACCATAACAAAAAGTTCTGTGATGAGGAATACACATGTGAAATATGAAAGAACTATCATTTGCCTATTGAAAGTTATGGCCAAGGTTAAAATTTTTCAAAAGTAGGTCAAACTCCAAGGTGAAGGTCACAAGGTAAAAAATTTTGTACCAAAGAAAGGTCTTGTCACAAGGAATAAACATGTGAAATATGAAAGGTCTATCACTCACCATTCACAAGTTATTGGCAAAGTTACACTCTATGCAGACAAACAGATGAAACAGAGAGACCAAAAATCTCTGATTACAGGGGCATAAAATTTGGTTTGTCCAAAGCTGCACTCTTATGCTTTCTGAAGAAATACATTTAAAAATTTTAATATTTCAACTTTTTGTCCCAATTTACAGTTCATACACTATGTATAAACATAAAATTGAGAAATTGCATCACTTTATGTACTCCAACGACTGTAAATATCAAACACAAAATATGTGAGACTGATGTGGACATGGTCTCCTTTATAAAATAGAGTATTCTGTTGTCCAAAGCTTGTCAAATTTCAGTTTTAAAGGGGCCCAGAAAGGTTGTTATTATGCATAGTTCTTTGAATAGTTTTACACTGGCCCAAACAGGCTGTTATCATACTGTATCTAGTCCTTAAAAGATCCAATTTTAAGCCACCTACCTTGAAATTTACATGGACTAAGATAAAAAAAAAAACTACTGATCACATTAGATCAGCCACTGCTTGACAGATTCAGCCAAGCATGTTATCTGGGCACCTGAGCTCAGATGCATTTACTGCATTTAATTGCAGTGTATCTACCCCTTTCATCTACTGCAAGAATAAGTTCAAAGTATGACTTTTTTTAAATTTATAATTACCTGAACTAAAGATTCAAACACTAGAAGTAAATCAGTCACAGAAAAATCATATCTTGGAGAAAAATGTTGTCAAAAATCACCGTACAAATTAGCTGCGATGCAAGCTTTATTGATCAGCTTACGATGCTTGGAATTTGGGATCCAGAAAAATATTTAAAAAATTCCCCTGGCAGCAGCTCCAGCTTTCGTGCCTACCTTTCTACATGTAATTCCTTCTCAAGCATCATTTATAGAATGCCTGGATTGCCTTTGTCAGTCATGTGCTGTTGAGAACAGTTCTGGTGGCCCAATAAACCAAGCAACAGCAAGAAATATATTTTTTATTCTTATTTTTAAATAATGGATTCAGTCAGCAAATTTTCAATATTTTTATTACTTTCCATGTATTTCGCTGTGTATAGCAATTAAAACCTAGGTAGACCCTAGCCACTCCAGGTAAATAAGGTCTGTCTTGAGTAGGTCACACCTACTTTTCTGGTAACAATACAGACACACAATGAGTCTTAAAGGAGAAAGACCAAAAATACAATAACTCGTGATCTATAGATCAGCAGCCCCACATTACTCTAATGACTTAACCATGTCAACAACAAAATTTAACAGGACAAGGAAAGTATGACTGTTATTTTTCATGCATTGTTTTTTTTAAAGGGAGTTAGTCATCATAATGATGAGATATTCCTCCTTAATGGTAAAATATAAGAGTTCTTTCACAAACTCTTGGGTGACTTAGGTTTTCAGTACCATTACTAAACTGCAGACACTACACAAAAGTATATTCACATATTTAATTGGATAGTTTTGGCAATTCTGAGGATCTGTTTTTTAATTCTATCATGTGGTGTAAATAATTCTACCTGTTCTTTCAGATAATGTATAGCATTTTCTAAGCTGCTCATTTCTGGCTCCTCAAGAAAAGGAAACCTACAATGGACATCAAACCAATGAGAATCATTGCTTGCAGTAAATATGTATGACACTATGCATATACCAAAATCATACAGGCAAACCTGTACATGCTATTTCTGACAGTTTTAAAGGGGCATGGGCACAATTTGAAATGAAAATTTTCAAATTTTATTTTCTCATTTTTGATGTTTACAATGCTTAACTAAGGCATTTCTAATGATCAGCAAAAATTTGAATGTCAGTTGTTGATTTACAAATGAGAAACAACACTTACAATTCCTTGCTATGTAAACAAGGCTTGTGCTATGTTTTTGATTACATATAGATTGCTAAATAGAAAATGTCATGTTTAAAACAAAATGAGATGTGACAAACACTAGAAGCTGTTAAATTGTGTTCAGAATTAACTCATAAATTGAAAAATCTGCTTTAAACAAAACTTTTACTTGTATATTTAAAATATGTGAATAAAAACATGACACAAGCCTTGTTTGCACAACAAACAATAGTGAGCTCTGTATCTCTCATTTTTGCTGACCATTAGGAATACCTTGGCTAAGCAATGTAAACATTAAAAATGGAAAAATTTGAAAATTTTCAGCTCAAATCGTGTCTATGTTCCTTTAATAGTATTGCATGGAATGCAAAAGTAAATTTCTATTAAATCTTAACCCTGCACAATCTACATTAGTAGCTGTACATACATTATCATAAGGCCACAATTAAGAATATGTTGTTTCCTGTCCCTAAATTCTGAATCAGGGCAGGTTGGCAGATTCTTTATATGTTCTCATCCTATTCATCAGAATTTAACAGAAGAAGGAAAAGACGACAAAATATATCCAATACAACATTTGAACATAACCAACTAAAAACAAAATTCTACCAAGACCAGAATTAAAACCCTCTCAGTTGGCAGATTTTTGTCTAGTTGCTCACAAAAGGTAAATCATACAATAATTCAAATCTGGCCTTATATATAGTATACAGCACCTCATATAATTAAAGCACTTTAGAACTTAAAAGAGGTAAATATATAACAGAGACAGTAAAATAACAAACTGACAATAAATTGGGAGTAGGGTCATTTAACCTACTTTCTGACATCTGGAAGCCCCATAGATATCATCTGTAAAACAAGGGAGTCTAATGGTACCCTCTGAATCTCTGGCGTAGCATAGTCTTGGAATGAATGAAAGTCAGATTCCTCATACAATCTGTAGCACAGCCCTGGACCTGTTCGACCTACAACATCATAGAACATGTTACAACACCTTGGAACAGCTTGCATTCACTGACTGTCCTGTGTATATTGGGTACAAACTGGTGAAGACTACAGAGCACAGCATGCATCCCTTACCTGCTCTGCCTTTCCTCTGCTCAGCACTTGCCTGACTGATCCAAAACTCCTGAAGCCTCTGCATCTTATACTTAGGGTCAAAGGTCATTTCTTTTACCTGCAGAACAAGGAATCATTTTTTAATGCACAGATTTCAGTTCTAAATCAATGCTTAAATCCTTCACCTGTACAATATGAAGACTAGATGATTACTTAGTATAATTCATAGAAGAAAACATACATATTGCAAGTACTTCTTTCGGTTTTGTTTTGGATGAAGACAAACCTTTCCTGAGTCAATGATGAAGCGCACTCCATCAATGGTCACTGATGTCTCTGCAATATTGGTGGCAACTATACACTTCCTAACTCCCTCTGGTGGGAAATCAAACACCTATATATATATATATACATATAAAACAATATTAAAGTCATGTTACATACCAGCCTAAATCTCAATTCATTGTATGTCATGACAGCTACATAATATCAGTGATGGTTTTACAGTAAAATCTTGTCAAACAATTTTCTTTCATTCAGATATAGGTACATGTACATCAACCACTGAGCATAAAACACTTTAGAATGTTTTGTGAATATTGAACTAAAACAGGGTCTTAGGGTTTGAAGTTCTTTCATGAGGCCCTGACTGTCAAAATCGAATATGCATTTCATGATAAGCGCTAGAGAGAAAAGTCTAAATTTCATGACCTTATGAAAGTTTTTTAATGAAATACACTTTCTAAATACAAATACAGATAGATACTGAGATAGGAAAGCTTTTGTAATTTTTTATAACATATTTAAATAACTTTTAAACAACCTGAAAATAAAATAAAAACTATCACATTAATTGTGTTCAATACACTTCACACAACAAATTTTGTCGCCACAACGGAAGTTAGATCCTTCTGTATTCTTACCTTGTCCTGTTCATCTACAGACAGAGTCCCATGTAATGGAAGTACAATCCACCTCTTTGTGTTCTGTGCATACAGCTTGGCTGCCTCCACCACTGCCATTATCTCTGACATCCCACTCAAGAAAATCAGTAGATCCCCTCGCTCATTGATGGGATACTGTAAATATTATATAAATAATTATCTCTTGGGACACACTGATGACCATTTCATGCTACGCTCAGCCCAACAGTCGCACCGAATATACATAATAATTACTCACATATAAATACTACAGAATCTAGGGCATGAGAATTCTTCAATACACACCTTGATATCTTTAGAATCTACAGCATAAGAACTCTTTGGTAAACACCTTGGTGTCCATTGAATCTACTGCATGAGAACTTTTTGGTACACTCTGTGGTGTCCATAGAATCTACAGCACGAGAACTCTTTGGTACACACTGTGGTGTCCATAAAATCTACAGAATGAGAACTCTTTGGTACACACCCTGGTGTCCATTGAATCTACATCATGAGAACTCTTTGGTACACACCCTGGTGTCCATTGAATCTACAGCATGAAAATTCTTTGGTACACACCCTGGTGTCCATAGAATCTACATCATGAGAACTCTTTGGTACACACCCTGGTGTCCATTGAATCTACAGCATGAAAATTCTTTGGAACACACCCTGGTGTCCATAGAATCTACATCATGAGAACTCTTTGGTACACACCCTGGTGTCCACTGAATCTACATCATGAGAACTCTTTGGTACACACCCTGGTGTCCATTGAATCTACAGCATGAAAATTCTTTGGTACACACCTTGGTATCTATGGTCTGCATTAGGCGGAGGTATGGAGAGGGATCCAGTCGTTCAGATTTTGTTCGGAATTCCTCTTTCCTGATTGGAATATACTCTAGTTGAATAGGATACAGCCTTCCTGGAACCTAAAAATGATACAATTCCTTTTCTTTGTTGAACTTAGAATATACATTATATTTCATTTAAATTTTGCTGGCTTTTCAAAACAATAAATAAAAACCTTGACAACTGGTGCCCCATCAAAGTAGCTGCTGAAGAGGTTGATATTGATGGTGGCTGACATTAACACCAGTTTTAGATCCTTACGATGCTGCAGCAAGCATTTCATCACCCCCAGCAGGAAGTCAGTGTGTATGTGTCTCTCGTGTACTTCATCGATAACAATCACATTGTATTGCTTCAGAAGAGGGTCAGTGGTTATCTGTCGTAGTAAGAGTCCTGTTTATATACAAATAAATCTAGTGGTCATCTGTTGTAGTAAGAGTCCTGTTTATATACAAATAAATCTAGTGGTTATCTGTCGTAGTAAGAGTCCTGTTTATATACAAATAAATCTAGTGGTCATCTGTCGTAGTAAGAGTCCTGTTTATATACAAATAAATCTAGTGGTCATCTGTTGTAGTAAGAATCCTCTTTATACAAAAATACACTTTAAATCTATAGATTCCAAGTCTTCATTGGAAAAGCTAAAAGGAAGTAATTATCAATACCACTCTATCATAGTTTTCAATGAATGCTTGTATCTAGTACTTTTACTCAACTACAATACAACCCCCGGGGATCTGGGTTAGAACAGATCCTCAGTACCCCGTGCTTGTCTTATGAGGCAACTAAATGGGGGCAGTTCTTTGCATGAGACCGCACAAACTGAGGTCCCATGTCACAGCAGGTGTGGCACGATAGAGATCTCCTCCCTACTCAAAAGCCATAAGCGCTGAGCATAGGCTTAATTTTGCAGTCCTTCATCAGCAATGGTGATGTCTCCATATGAGATTCTGGAGAGGGACATTAAATGATACACAATCAAACAACTACAATGCAGCTTGGTATTGGGAAACAAAATAATTATACACCTTGTCATTAAGGTTTTGATTATTAATTAAGGTTACACTAGAATTTATCACATAAACTTTCCATATACACATGTAAAGACATTTAATTAATCTAAATATTGTTCACATGACTCTCTAAATCATGGCATTTCTACCTAAGATTACTAGTATATGCAGATCCCCAAAAGCCTTGGGTGTGTCTCTGCACATGCCCCCTCCCTCACTAGGACATTACTCTGAACACATTAGGGCTTTAGGGGACCCTACTGACCCCTCACATTATATAAGGTACCTGCTATATTTCTAACTGTATCTGCTGCATAAAAGTTAGTAAATTCCCTAATTCTATGCCATCATTTATAAAAGTTATAAAACAATGATATTATAGTAATGCATATTTTATAGATATTGAATGACTTCTTTTTTTTTACTGTCAGGATAACTACAGGAAGAGAGTTGTACATACCCTCTGTCAGAAATAGTATTCTGGTAAACCTTGTTTTTGTCTTTTCAAATCTAACCTGTTTTTAAAAATACATGCACAAAAGAAATTAACATTTGCTAAAATTTAATTACGAACACTTTACACTCCTTAAACAAATTGTACATTTGCTTGAAAAAAATGCATGCTAAGTAAAGGTACCAATATATATATATATATATATATATATATATATATATATATATATATATATATGTTTGTATATATTGACCAGCAAAGGTACTGGTATTTACCTGGTGGTTGTTATCAGTAAGTAAAGATAAGTAAATACATCACTACATGCCTGATACTCATTGACCATAAATATAGGTACTGATATATACTTTGTTTTATTGACAATAATAGTACTGATATTTACTTGGTACATGTTGACAATAAGTAAGGTACTGATATTTACCTGGTACTTGTCAACAATAAACAAGCATTCTGAGTGTATTGCAGGCAATACAAATCTCCCTACCAGTAGAATAATTCAGTCAAAACTATGTCAAACATAACAAATGTCAAACATGATCTTTAACTATCCAAGACAAAGCCAAAGATAAAATTTCAGTTAAATATCTTCATCCAATGCAGAGAAAAGTTCAGAAAACCAATTCTTGAAATTTACCAAGGGGCATAATTCAGTCAAATGTAAGTCAAGCATAACAAAACTCAAACTTGATCTGTAACTATTTAAGACAAAGTTATTTATACAATTTCAGTTGAATATCATCATTCAGTGCAAAGAAAAGTCCGGAAAACTAATTTGGAATGACAGATGGACGGACAGCACGACAGATGGACGGACAGACTGAGGGTAAACTAATAGTCCCCTTCAGCAAAGCCAGCAGGAACTAATAAAGGTACTGATGTTTTATTTGGTATTTGTTGATAATGAATTTTTATTTGGTATTTGTTGATAATGAATAAGGTATAGATATTTACTTGGTGCTTCAATTGTCAACAATAAATAAAAATAATGATATTTACCTGGTACTTGCTGACAATAAATAAAGGTACTGATATTTACCCGGTACTTGTCAACAATAAAGATACTGATATTTTACCTGCTACTAGTTGAAAATAAAGATACTGATACTTACCTGGTAGGCCACCTCTGATCCATATTCATTCAGCGTCTCATATCCCACTCTCTTGGACAGTGAGATGCAGGCAATGCGTCGTGGTTGTGTACAGGCTATCCCAGTGTACCCTGCGGATAACAAGTACTGAGGAACCTGTGTAAAATATAGTGTTACAAATGAGTTACTGCCCATGCATGCATTATCAAGCTAGTTTCTACCTATCTTACTGCTCTCCCTTGTTCAGCTTTCTGGCAATATGCTCTTTCTCATATAGATAATAACTGATAATGTAAGACTCATAACCATATTATCATATTTATTCTCAGTCACACATAGATGTGATAGATGATTACAACTTTGTAGAGAAACATTCTGCAGTTACCCGCAGATGTAGAGCTACATGTATATATGAGGGCAGGTCAATAATGAATAAAGGTATAATAATGTTATAAAAATTCAGTATTACATCTGTACATGTAACATACTTTACATTAAATAGATTCTTTCCTTATCAACTATGTTGTGGAGTTTTGTGTGTATTAATGATGCATGAAAAAGTTGGCAGCACTTGGCATGATGCCAAACTATGATCCAGGAAGACTATCCTATGTGTTGACTGCATAAGATTTGCAAATAAATGGTGTCCATTTTCCTTTGTCTAAGATATTTGTTTGTCATTTGAAGTAAAAAAAAAATTATACCTAAATAAAAGCTTAGTAAATGATTCTTAGTATTTTTCACTAGTATCAAAGAATCCATAAGAAATAAACTTCAGACTTTAATGATTGACCACAAGGAAGGGAATAATTTTCTGATTAATCATGAGGGAGGAAACCACTGACTGACTAATCACAAAGGAAGGAACCACATTCTGATTGACATCAAGGGAGGGAACCATTGACTGACCAACAACAATGGAAGGACTGACCACAAGGGTGGAAACCACTTTTGGAATGATCACAAGGAAGGAAACCACTGTCTGATTGACTAGAAGGGAAAGAACCACTTTCAAATGACCACACGTGAGGGAACAATTGTCTGATCAATCACAAGAGAGGAAACTACTGCCTGATTGACCATTTCTCTAAATATAGGTTTTAATAAAAAGGTAGTTAGAAAATAAAAATTCAGGTATCCATATGTTGCATATCATTAAATAGTTTTGCTAAACTTTTGTGACCCATGTTTTCTATTTTAAAAATGTGTGAAAACTTCACATTTTTGACATTTGCAAAGATAATTACAACATTATCAACTTTGTGACATAAGATTAAAAAATGGGAATTGTAAATGACTGGATTCAAATAATTACAGAATTTTGAACTTTAGGTCCACAAATGATGCTGTTGCATTTAGTCCTTTATAAAACAAGACACTTGTTAAATACCATGGTTGGATTTCATATCCCTCTGAACAAAGCACATCTAAACCTGTTTTAAATAATGATATATACTGTATAAATGACAATTTAGGACTTCCTTCATTTAAAGTTTTGACTTTCAAAAGAAGTTTCATCCTGTCAGATCCACAAAGGCATGTTAATATTATAAACTTTATATTGATCAATTGTACAATGATTTTTCCACATACCTGTGTGGATTTTCCACATCCTGTGTCTCCTGCCACCACCACAATTTGATTTTGTTGTAATTTATCTAAAATCATCTGTCTGTACTGGAATATAGGCAGATTCTCTTGATCTGACCGAATCTTTTTCAGTTTGTTGAACTGTAATTTGAATTTCCATATTTGATTATTTGTAGTTATAATTAATAATAGTGATTTCAGTTTAACTGTATGTTACATGTACCTCATAGAAGATAATGTTCTTTACTTGATTATGTTTTAAGACAGGATCTAGTTATGAAGAAATAATTTCTTTTCACCAAAATTTTTACACATACAATTGAGATATGAATCTTTGCCTTGTCTTTTTTGTCTGCAAAACAGATAAAGGACAAAGGAAGAGCTAAGTGTATATTCCCCTGACAACAAGGGTATATTCCCCTAACAACAAGGGTTTATTCCCCTGACAACAAGGGTATATTCCCCTGACAACAAGGGTTTATTCCCCTGACAACAAGGGTTTTATCCCCTGACAAGAGCATATTCCTCTCATGACATACCTGGTAAGCATCTTCCACTGACAACACTGGCAAATTCCCCTGATGAAAAGACTATATCCCTCTCATGACATAGTCATATTCCCTGGCAACATGGGTATATTCTTCTTACCAAATGGACATATTACTCCAATGAAACAGGATTATTTGAAACTGTCTTTTTCAAATTTTTGTTCTTGACCTTTAAACTCAAAAAATCAATTGGAACCCCGATCTATGTGCAAGATAACATCCTTGCAGAAGTCATTGTAGTTCATTATCTTTATACTCATAGTATTTAGAATTGTCATCCAAGTATACTTGTACAAATATTGACAAGATCAAGCAATAAATCAACATCTCCATAGGAAATAATGGACATAGAATGTGCCCATTGTCTTCGTTTTAATGGGAATTTCAGAATCCACCACCTCCTTTCTTTTACTCGAGACTTTTTAAATTTCATCTTAAAAATCAATTTTGGAGCCTAGATTTTTAACCGTGTAAGAGACCAATCCTGTAAGATTGACCAAAATCAAACAAGAAATAATCCTTTAAAACATTTAAAAGTTCAACCTAAACTTGTTGCCAGGGAATAATGATCCTGCACGTGTTGCAACATGGGATAATATTTTGCATTTGTTGCCAGTGGATAAAGATCCTGCACTTGTTGCCAAGGGATAATGATCTTAAATTCAAGTGATTCAACAATTTAACTTGTGACAAATCCACAGGAACAGACAAAACATACCTTTTGTTTTTGTATAAAATCAAGATAGTACAACAAGATGTGTTTAAATTGTCTAACTCGATCTATGGTCAGTTCCTCCTCAATCTCACAATCTGAAAGGCAATTATTCAAGAATGAATTATGTAACAATTATCCATTCTGCACTTTTTGTTATAATTACAGCTTTATATATATATATATATATATATATATATATATATATATATATATATATATATATCTGTGTGTGTGTGTGTGTGTGTACACTGTTCTGCAAATTGAAAAAAAAAGATTTTATATAACAAGAAAATCTCTTTTGATTACCAGCAAGCTTTCCTTTCCGTAAAAAATCATCCACATTTTTGCTGATAATTCCAATGTTTACTCTGTATCGTTTATCATAATGAAGTGGAAATCCTAGTTTTCCTTCACTACATTCCTCCCTCTTTTTAGCTGCAAGACACAAATATCAGATTAAAGCCATGATCTGATAATATTAGCCAGGTTATCTATATTCAAATGAAATGTATATAGAGTGTTACAATACACGCATATTAGTAAATCAGATTAAAAAAAAAATTTGTCTACCTAAAGCCATTCTATCTCAAACTTCATATTAGAATTTTGGAAAAAAAATCCAAATTTCAACTCACTAAAAAATCACCACAAAATAGATATGTACATGTTTTTGAAACAATACCCAAAAGCAGAGCCACATTCCATTGTGGCAAAATAGATATTGACCTTGATGATTGACCTTGATCTTTATTAGTCACACTGCAATGATCTTGTAATGACCTTTCAATTTACTAAGTTTGAAATCTTTACTTTAAATACTTTGTATAGTTCAAAAGTTATAATTAAGGTCAAAAGTGGAGGACAGACAAAGAAGTAGAGTCTGATATATCAAAACAAACAAATGCTCCTCCCCTCTATCAAACAAACAAATGCCCCTCCCCTCTATCTTCAGATGGGGTGTGGGGGAACATGTAAACATTGTGCATTACACAGTATGCTCAGACTTTTTTCATTGATAGTAAATGACAATATTACTGGTTACTTGTGTTTTAGTATAAAAATAGGCAAAAACTAACCAACACACACATGATTTAGGTTCATTTTACTCTTCACAAATAATCAATGTTTTACATTAGAGTAAGTTGAATTTGCTTCCAATAACTCCTTTATTCCACTATTTACCTGAATCTTTTCTTGATTCAATCTTTTTCCTCTGAAAATCTTGAAATTTCTTTAAAAAGTTCCAGAAGTCATCATATTCTCTAGTTCCCCTGGGAATTGAGAAAAAAATGGCATGGCTGGGACATTTGCTCAAAAGTAATAATAATTCACTTAATTAAAAATGATATACACATGTACAAATGATTGAAAAAACATTCAATGATATATCAATAATTTTGTGGGTTTTTTAAATCTTTGGAGGGGGAAGGCAATGGTTTGAGACTATATCCTTGTGCAATTTAGTAATGTAATTTTGTGTTGTATGAGTATTTAATTTCCATTCTAATGTATTCTGTATTTCAGATTTCTTGTATATTAATAATTTTTTAGTGGAGATGTCCATACCATGAAAATTTACATGATACTGTTAACAGTTTTAAAGTCAATTGAGCAGAAGTTAATTTGCTATTATATATGCATAAGTATTAGGATAAGGAGTTAGGCTCCTTTGAAATTGCATACACAGTAAAATATTTACCTTTTCAAGAAGCTGTCCTCCCTAAAAAATATTTTATTAAAAGATGATTTATAATCATGGAAATTGAAGCCATAATCTACATTGTCCTCTCTGTGGTGAGTTTCTGTATCGTCCTCTCTGTGGTCAGTTTCCCGCCGGCTTTCTTTGTGATGACATAAGGGAGATGGTTCCTTTCCATGTACACACACAGGCTCATCTAAATAAATTTTTTCTAGTAATTATGAAGTTTTTAATACAAATATATATATATATATATATATATATATATACACCAGGGATATATATATATACTAGGGATACCACCAGTGGGCTGGCATATATTGATTGATTGATTGTTTCTTTGTTTTACATCCTGTCGAGAATTTTTCACTCATATTGAGATGTCACCAGCTGTAGGTGAAGTACCACAAATTTAGACCTATACTTAGCACTCAGGGCCTTAGCAGTGAGGGTTCTTTAACGTGCCAACGCCTGCCGCGACACGGGACCTCCGTTTTTTAAGGTCATATCCAAAAGACACATGATTCTCACTTCTAAATGCCGAGCGTTTGGTGAAGGAGCAATCACTACCTATGTTTATGTCTTAGGTTTGACGCGGCCATGGTACGAGTGGGGCTCGAACTCAGGACCTCCCAGTTACGAAGCGAACACTCCAACCACTGAGTTACCGTGACCAGTTACTGGCATATATATATATATATATATGCCAGTCCACTGGTGGTATCCCTAGTGATTTATATTCAGTCCTGTAAAAAATTTATTTTCGGAAATTCCTATTTTAATTATTGAACCAAATCTATACAGGCCCTACTCATCAGGTCCTGCACAATCTCCATATTTCGCTATAAGCTATATATAAACTAGCTAAATTAAGCTATTTCAAATAGCTTTATAAAGCTATATAATATAGAGATTGTGGTAGATCTGCTCATATCATACTGAATATATCCTCTCATTTCCTATGGCTCTGTACTGCTTGGTTCTTTGAAGAAGAAAACACATTGACTATAGACTGGGGAATATTTCACCCTGTATCATATTCAACATGTGAAACAAATACAATGTCCTTATAGTCTGAAGCATTTTCTTCAATAAAGTCTGTCCAGAGATTCTGCACAAACCTATCATACCTCTCGACTTTTGCCCGCTTTTGGTTTTTGTGGAGGCATCACTGTCTGAATGGCGTCTATGCTTGTGTTTTTTACTATGTTTCTTGTGTTTCTTAGATTTGTCATGTGCAGGTGACTCCATGTTTGTTTACACCAGAAGTGAAAAGCGATAAATTTATCTCCCTCTCTCTTCTCTTTCTATTAAATCAAATTATTCATACTGAGGCGGGTGGACTAGCGCATATATTAAAAAAATTGACAAAAAACACATTTTATGACTGATCAAATTTGTAAAAAAATGTTTGATAAAAACTATAGACCTTACAACGCAGTCCTTAAATTTCTCTTTATCGATTACTTTTATTTTTAGCGGCATTTTCAAAATGTCTACAGAAATGGAAGTGTTGGAACGGCCTACGCCGAAGTCGACAGAGGAGATTCACGAGTAATCTTATAAATCTATTTATAATGTGAAATTATGTTTGAAAAGTTACCTTATATAGTAGATCGTGTGAATTTCATCTAACTTGATATACACCAGTTTAACTACCGCCCCGTAACTGTTTTTGAAGGGCGGAGTTGACTGCGACTAGGCCAATATCAGCGAGATCCATCAGAGCTGGATATTTGGATTGACGCAAGTGTCATTCCAAATATACAGTCTCTACGAATCTCGCTGAGATTAGACTGCCACCAAAACATTACTCCACAGGCATTAGCATTGGGACGCCTTTTTTCTTTGGAAAGGGGTACTAGAATCATTCATTAGTACGGGTATAGGATTGGGTAATACCACCTCTGGGACAAGATTCGCAGTCTTTTTCCAGAGGTAGAATTTCCCTATATCCTGCATAAATATATAATGAAGAATTATCTTTCTCACAGTTTCAAAAGTCTCATTTGAACTTAATAATACAAACATATATCAAATAGAAGTTAAGTGGTTTACATTTTGTGTGGATTTGTAAAAACAAAAATGATCCAGGTGAAGTTTATAGACTAATGTTGTGTTATGATGGTCATCCAAATGCTAATTTCTTGCTTTGTTTACTTGAGGTTTCTAAGTACAGTAGAAAATCACAGATTTTTTGAAGATGCTGAAAGAATTGATGGAAAAGAATTGGCTGCAAAGACATCTCAGCTTAATGAGGTAAGTGAAGTTCCTGTAGAATCTACAGACAATGAGGTAAGTAAGTTCCTTTAGAGTCTACAGGCATTGAGGAAAGTGAAGTTCCTTCAGTCTACAGACAATGATGTTAGTGATCACCCATTCTCAATAAAGATGAGCATTTGAGGCTTTTCCTTTGTAGAATTAAAGTTTTTGAATTCATGGTTGGTATTATTGAAAAAAGACCTTTTAACATGCAGAAAATGCTGTAAAAATGTACGTTACAATCAAAAGACAAGTGAAAAACATACATTTAAGTAGTTTTATCATCTTACTTGTTTATATATATTTTTTTCATAATCTTTCATATATGTTGCTTTTTAAAGAGAAAGAAATTGTGATATATCAGGTATCAGGGAAGCTTTTTTTTTCCATAAGGCGATTAAAGAATCAACAACTTCTTATGTTTTAGTGCAAACCAATTCTACATAAAAATCCTTTACAATCAAAAGCTAGTGTATATTTATTCAAATGTGTGAGCTTTAAATGCAGCTTTTTGGGGAAAGAATAGAAACCACATGGTATATTTACATTTTTCCATTAAATATATTGACAATCTTACTGGAAACATTAAACTGGAAATCGTATATCAAAAGTAATGTACATTTCAAATTTAAGTCTCATTTCAAAACTTTAAAAAATCTGACGAGATTACAATGTAAACATAAGAAGAAAGTGCAGTTTGAAGTATCTTATCTTTTATAATGAAACTGTAAACCAATTAACAAAATCAAACTTGTTTCAAAATGGTAACATACATTAACAAAATATGAATTAATCACACATTTTGCTAATTTTCACATCACTTGAAGATCTAAAGCTTATATGGATTATCACAACAACATGTATTGAACAGTTCTGAACAAAAGATGAAAACATTTTTAAAGGAAACTTACATTACGAGAAAAAAAGAAAAAGTGAAGATAAGGAACAGCGATCAATCTCATAACTTAGAAGGAGTAAGCACCCCATGTTGACCAGTCATACACGTCGTAAGTCCTATATTTTGATCAGGTAGATGGAACAATCCGTAGTCAAAATCAGTGTGTAGTTAGTTATTGATCACATCCAGGACTCTCGCCTTGTCTCCAGACAAAAGTCTTAGCATTCTTCTAGATTTTCCTATTATATGTAGGCTCAGTTATATTACAATTATTATGCAACATTTTTGAAATTTTTGGTGGATGTATAATACTCATAAAATATTTATGAAAGAAATCACATGGCAATATGTAATGCAGTTATTGCTACACAACTTAAAAGTGTTTTGTATATGAACAAGATCACTCGCCTCTTTTTTCAAGTCTACAAATCATTTATTTCTGTTCAATTCTATTTCAAAACAACACAAATTTTATAATGACTGCAACGGAAAACGATACATAAGCTGATTCCTGCTAAAAAGCTTGGGTGTTTTTGTTGTTGTTTTTTTTGTTTTTTTTATGATGGCTTGTAACGTTCATTTCAGTACATACATTTCATTTAATCAAATTTTACTGCCATACGAGTTGCAAAATCTATCAATGAGAGTGGCAACTATCTCTCTATTCTGGAAAACATTATCAAATAATAGCAAAATGTTCAAATTTATTCAAAACCTGTGTACAAAGAAAATTTTGCCATCTAGTACATTACATTCTTATCCACACGATTCTGGCTTTTATACTTTTCCTTGATATAAAAATTTTAATCCTCCATAAATAGAAAATGCGAATAATTACATTCTTCTATTCCTTCCGTCTTAAACAAAGCAGGATTTTGCTTTTATATGGTTTAGAACTGTTACAATGCTCATTGCTATTTGCAAAGAAACTCATAAAACTGATAATTGCAACAAGGTATGTAACTTTTTTATGAATAGTAATTCATATTTACTTCTTGGTTGCTTTTTATGATAAAACAGTAGTTCTGCTAACATAATAGCAATAAAAGTGTGTTATGAATAAAATGCAGAGAAAAATGTGAATACCTATCTGTTAGATACTAACGATTGTGACAGTACCGTATGTGTCATTTCACTATGTTATAACTGAAAGAAACTTTGTTATTGGGGTAAGGAGAAGCAAATATAGTTTAGTTTTTCTCTGAAGTCCTAAGTAAAACTAAATGAAATGAAATTTACAAAGAAATACAAAATTTTGAGTCCATAAGCACTTGCAACCATGTTTATTGAGAATGGGTAGTTAGTTCCTTCACAGGCTACATAAAATGCTTTTGAATGTGGCAGGATTATGATTTCTACAATTTAAATTTGTTATTCTTATTAAATAATTCTAAGTTGAATGAAAGTGTTTTCTTATATTAAAATCACCAAGTATTAACTGATCACATGTTCAGAATTTTGTGTGTGCATTATATATGTATTGTGCATTTGATTTTGAATAGCTAAAGATGCAGATCAAAGAGGCTTTCTCAGTGCAGACAGTATCCAAAGAAATGTTTCTTAAATATCTGGGGCAAAACATCAGTAATTGGCCAACTCAGAATCACCAAGGCAAGTGATATTATAAAAACTTACAAGCTGATGAAATCTAGATTCTGGCTTGTTTTGTGGTTTGAAGGATTGTAATTTTGAAGCAGTTTCTAGATCAGCGAGTCAAATGCTCAGATCAATTTTAAGAAACACTACTGCCATCATGATGTATTATTAATTAGGGCCCCACCATGTGACAGGTGCCCTATAGTAACCACTCTGTCAGTCAGCACTTTCTATGGCATGCAATAACTGAAGTTTC
Organism: Ostrea denselamellosa; assembly: GCA_024699665.1. Lineage (NCBI taxonomy): Eukaryota > Metazoa > Mollusca > Bivalvia > Ostreida > Ostreidae > Ostrea > Ostrea denselamellosa. The sequence goes on along the minus strand of JAMZEH010000010.1, from coordinate 3,951,406 downwards.
CTTGGAAAGATCTTCGTAGATTTTATATATATTATTTCTGTTAGGCATAGAAAGACCCCTTATGATTTTCAGATTTATCATTGCCATGGGGAATTGGGTTAGAATAGATCCTCAGTACCCCTTGCTTGTCGTAAGAGGCAACTAAATGGGGCAGTCTTTTTGGATGAGACTGCAAAAACCGAGTCCCGGTGTCACAGCTGGTGTGGTATGTTAAAGATCCCTCCCTGCTCAAAGGCCATAAGCGCCAAGCCACAGGCCTAAGTTTTGCAGCCCTTCACCAACATTGGTGATGTCTCCATGAGTGAGATATTCTCGAGCGGGACATTAAACAACATATAATCAATCAATCAGTCAGATTTATTAGCTTTTTCAAAACAGAGCTATCATGATTATGGAACTTTATCAAAAAAAAAAAATTTAATATTGATAAGGTAGTAGCACTTTCTACATCATGCCTGCCTCTAAAATATTCCTCGTGGGACTCTTTCTGACTTGTCAGTTTTCTAGTTTATTCATGGTAAGTTGTGCAGATACACAGTATTAAAGCATATTTTGTGTTATATAAACATGAATACTGTACAATCATAATTTTTTGGGATTTGAATTTTTCAAGAACTAGAGAAACTGACTTGCAAATATAAAAGATAAGTAGAGATATTTTAAAATTCAATGCGTCCTGTACCAAACTAACAGCCATAGTGGTATTTTCTCCAGTAATATTTAGTCTGCATAATTTACAATTTGTAGTGGATAAGCAGATGTTGGAGGTGTCCAATCAGATAAAATCCTGTAAAACTTCCATTGATCAAGAGAAGGCTGTAGCAGAGGAACTTGTGGCTTGTGCAGAAGAGAGTAAGTTGTACCAAAATGCTGTGTATATTTCAATTTCTGTTGGGAAGCATTTTCATATCTTATATCAATTTTATATTTTCATTCTTATTTCAAATATAAATATAAGGAATCACTGTTTAGTTGGTTGGATACCTGGGGTGATTAAACTACAGTGGAAAATGTGATAATTTATGCTAACAGCTTCATGATAAAGAAAATCATGTTTTTCATTGTAGTTAATCACCTCACATACCCAACAAACTGAAATTCTTAATACATCAGTGAGCTTTTGTATCTATAAAGTCAGCACAATAATACAGTGGTACAATATACATTTCATGTTCCTTGATATGTCCGCTCTTGTTTTAACTCAGCGCTAAATTTTACCAAAGTTTGATATTATGTTCCTTCATATTGCAGCTGTTGTTTTAAGACAGTGCTGAATTTTATCAGCTTTTAATATTAAGTTCCTAAGTCTTCATATGACAGCATTTGAGGACAGGTTTGATTTTTAAAAAAAATTGTGATGTTGATTTAAGACTATATAAATCATTACATCATTTTGCAGGTTATGCAAAGTTGAAGATGAGTTTATCAGAATTAAAGGAAGTTTTGAAAAGACATCAAAAGGTATAGTTTTAGAAAGAGTTAACAGGGTTTTAGGTGGACAGATGAGAGCTGACATCAAGTGTTTTTAGCAGAATACATATACAGTCAAGCCTCGTTATCTCGAACTTGACAGTACAGAGAAAAAACATCAAGATATCTGAGTATTCGAGATATCAAAGGTAAAATACTTAAAGAATAAGTGGTTGGGACCTCCGAATCACTTTGATATATCCATGGTATTCGAGATATTGATGTTTGAGATGCCAAAGTTCAACTGTATAGCCTCTCTATGTTATTGTGATTATCCATTTGCAGTAAGAAGGTGGACTTATTATATTCAGAAAATACTGTGATGTCCTGTCATAGATTGACATCTCAGTTTTTTAGGATGTTTAGAGTTTTTGTGAGTGGGAATTTAAATGTAAAGATCTGATACATTTCTCATGCACAAGACTATAAAATTTAAGCTTATTACTATGACTTCAACACTATAAAGCTCACACTATGTAGGAGAGAAAATTACCAATATTTCTTCTCTGACACATTTGTATGTCTCCTATTAAAATGAGTAAGGAGTTGTCACATTTAAAAATAACAATGTCTACTGTACGTGTACATACACCATTACAATGTTAATTATATTTACATGTACAAAAACTAGTTGACCAAGGGAGGTAATTACAACAACTAAAGAGAATTAAGAAAGTTTATATATAAAACATGAAAGAAAAATCATAGAATATATTGAAATTGCAAATTTTCAGTTTTACCATATTAGTGAAAAATTGTAATTTAGTGAAACTATTAAAACCTTGTAGGACTTGGAACTCCTAGATATAGAGTGACAGTCTAATTCACTAAACTAGTCAACAAAATTAAAAACAACAGGGAATAGTGGGCAGATACTTAATTATACAATTGTGTCTTAAAAAGATGTCAGCTGTTATTTCAATGTGGTATTTGACCTTATGAGTTTAATGGCTTGCAAAATCATAGTTCAACATTCTTTTGACAGATATTCAAACTACATGTATGTCTATAAACAATGTGTAAAATAAATAGCAGAATTTTTTTCTTGCTGTATATTGCAATCACATCCTGAAGCATAATTTTTACTATTTGTAGCAGAAAGAGATACTGAACTTAAGAAAAGCTAAAGAAGAAGTTCCAGAGAATATCAAGGAGGCCATACAGGAACTGGTCTGTCATGCATTATGTATAATATAATCAAATCAATTAGAATCCTTTGTTCTATATTGGTTCTTACCAGCTATGGATTTACAGAGTATTTCATTCTTCCAACATTATTTTCAACTCCTCTCCACTCCTGACACCACCCCACCACCCCTTCAATAGCTAAAGAGCAAAAATAAACCCAAAATTTGTCAAATTCGATAGAATGATTGCCAACCTTTCTTACTCTAACCCATCACCTTGGAAGATGACAGACCCTTATTGACTTTTTTTTTTCTTTTTTTTTTCACTAAAAAATTGTTTGTACTAGTTACCAAAATGTGAACAAAAAGTGAAACTCATACTCTTTGTAAACCACTTCTAGTAAAAACAATGATCATGAAAATATATTCATTTGCAAGGGTTTTTTGTCTCCAATTTAAAAATGTCCCACAATGCAAAGTACTATTTTAAGAAGATGAAAAAGAAAGATACAGTTGGGCTTTCTAAAATCAGTTTATTTTTCAAGGAAACCCTTGTCAGCCAAAGACCATGAAATTGAAAGTACAGAAGTATTTCACTCAAATTCAACTTGTACCACAAGTTCTTTGAAGGTTTCTCAATTTTCTCTGAAGGGAGAGTCTGAAGATTGTGACTTTGTCAAGTATCAGTACACCTAGAACATAGTATATCTTCAACACAGCAATTTAAAACAAATAGGTGTGACGTACCACTTACCAAGTAAACTTTCATCAACACAACAACTTGAACAAGCAGGATTGACACTTAAGTGCGATTTCATTTTCACAGTGACTTAACCAATGCATAAAACTCTTTTGTCAAGTTTGACCAATGAAAATGTGCACAGAAATATGAAAAGTCAGTATTCATGGCCTAATATTAACCATAAGAAATGAATGTCTTTGTAAATATTGTGAAATTTTAGCATGGTATCCTCATCTGTTTCTCCATTCATCAGCAAAAGGGTTTTACCATAAAACACATCCCACCAGAACACACCAGGGCTCTACATTAACTTTTTTCCTACTTGTCCATTTGGACAAGGGACAGATATTTACTTGTCCGAACTTCAACTTCACTTGTCTGAAAAGTTTTCAAAGATCCAATAATATTGGCAATATTGTCAATTATTTAAAATATAGTCCATTTTATGCTTGCTTGCTTGATTTTTTTTTTTAACTTATTCAATTGATAAAAACAACAAACACATAAAACATATCTAGACTTCCTGTCTTGAATCAATGACCGTGTTTGCTCGATGATGATCTGGAGAATACAAAGTTCGTAAGATCCATATCTCTTTACAAAATTGAAAGCAGTATGCAATAAGGGAATACCAATCCCAATCAAGTGTGACTCAATTAGCTTACATAACGATTGATATCGGGATTGGTACCAGACAAGCGGAGAAGCATTAATTCAAGCCCTGCACTTGAAACACACAATGACAGTAAATATCACATATTTGCTGTAGAGAAATATAATCTATAAGACAAATATGAATATCTACAAACAGTTAAAAATTTCTGACACAAGTCAGGGGGAATAGAAACTAAGGACACTCCTCTTTACCATGTTTACATGCTCCTGTAAAAAAAAAAAAATCACCATCATCCACTTTTCACAATTAATCACTTTAAAGATTGGTACTATGCTGTATTCTGAGATTTAAAAAAATTAGTTTGCTGTACAATATTAACATTGCAGTAAAGACTTCAATCAAATTGAAGATGTTGAGCTTACAGATTCAAGTTTTAAACACACAACAGCATATCATACAATGCACATGTACATATAACAGCATGTCATACAATACACATGTACATATAACAGCATGTCATACAATACACATGTACATATAACAGCATGTCATACAATACACATGTACATATAACAGCATATCATACAATACACATGTACACATAACAGCATGTCATACAATACACATGTACATATAACAGCATGTCATACAATACACATGTACATTTAACAGCATGTCATACAATACACATGTACATATAACAGCATGTCATACAATATACATGTACACATAGCAGCATGTCATACAATAAACATGTACACAGTTGCATGTCATGCTGTAAGCATTTACATGTGGTGGTACATCATACAATACATGTACATGTAGCATCATGTCATGCAACTCATGTGTAAACTTAATTGTATGCCATGCTATGTACAGCTTTCCTTTTAATCATCGAACCCGTTTATAATAATGTCAATTTATACAGCCGACCATTCTTGTTAAGAATGTTTCATGGGCATTTCTGCATAAGAATACCTTCTAGTACAAATGAACATTTAATGCATAAATCATAATTATGCAGACATATTTAATAAAGCATCAATACAAAGTATTAGTACCGAGTAAACATGCTTAATTCACATGGATGCAGCATGTATCTTAATTTTTGTTCTGGCGGGTGAAATTGATAGGGCATGTATTCAAAAAAGCTTTTGTGAAGATTGTATTACATGCATCAATATGAAAAATAGCACATGAAATACAGGTTTTCTTTACCAGTTACTCATAGGCTTTATCATTTCTGGGTACTCTGTACATTTGTATCTTGTTTTACAGAGAGAAGCAAGAAAACAAGTAGATTCAGAAACTGCATTACATCAGATATCACTGGTAGAGGCCAAAGCTTGTCATGATAAACTACAGCAAGATGTATTAGCTCTCAAGGAAAAGATTGACAAACAGGAAGAGGATAGACAGAAATCTCACACCATCACATTAAAGAGAACAGCAGTCCTAAAGGAAAAAATCAATGAGTAGGTCCAAAATTAATACAGAAATCTTACCATATCACTGACAAAAGGATCTAAATCAAAGAGCAGGTCCAAAGTTAATACAGAAGTCTCACAATATCACAGACAAGAAGATGTAATTCAAGCAGTAGGTCCTTAATTACAGAAATCTCATACAATCATAGACAAGATTAAACCATACAATAGGTTCAAAGTGACAGAAATCTCACACCATTACAGGTAGCAATGCAAAATTCACGTGCTTTACCACAAAATTCACTTGCCTTACCACAAAATTCACTTGCCTTACCACAAAATTCACTTACCTTACCACAAAATTCACTTACCTTACCACAAAATTCACGTGACTTACCACAAAATTCACTTGCCTTACCACAAAATTCACTTGCCTTACCACAAAATTCACTTACCTTACCACAAAATTCACTTACCTTACCACAAAATTCACTTGCCTTACCACAAAATTCACTTGCCTTACCACAAAATTCACTTACCTTACCACAAAATTCACTTACCTTACCACAAAATTCACTTACCTTACCACAAAATTCACTTGCAGCAATGATACACTGATCTTATGATATGATATGCATCACATTACTATTAATATAGAACTATCATAAATAATATTTTTAAAAAAAAAAAAAAAAAAGAATTTGATCAGTTTTATTATCATTAATTCATTTTGTTTATATCAAATGTGCATATTTTCCTTTAAAATATCAGTTTTTCCACTTGGTCTGGCAGATCTTTGAGCTCTGACAATATTCCCTGCACTAAAAGACACATTTGCTAGGAACAGAAATGGCCTGGTTACAAAATATTGATCTCACTAATTTAGGTTCTAATACAGATACCATTCGCTTGAATCCAGAATTTTCCACAAATTCAAGTGAAATTTGTTTTATGTAGATAAGAACATCTAAGTTGGGCTCTGGTGGAAAAATTTTTGATGGAGTTATGTCCCTTGGACTTAGAAAATTTGAAAGGAAAAATCTTTATCTCAGTCATACATAAAACTTTTTAAATTTATTTGGGATATAGGTATATCCTGAAAATATGCAGGTCAAGTGTACGTGCAGTTTTGTTTAAAAGAATATTTGGTAGAGCTGAGCCACTTGACTTTTATGATATTTCAAATAATTCCGTTTCTGCTCATTATCTCAGTAATAGATGGACATTTAGGATATAGATATTAAACCACATTTATCTTCACTTGAGTAAAACAGTGATAAAAAGTCCTAGAATTAAAATATGTTGCCAGTAAGGGCATTTGTGTCACTCCGATACAAAATGTACATGCCAGTATGATTACTGTAATATCAAGGTGAGGGTTAAAACAAAAACAAAAGGAGTTTAAATCTGCATTTTCCTGTGAAATACTCATTTTTCACCATTTGTTTTATGTTTGAGTTAATTCATTATAGTTGTATTAAATCTGAAGACTTAATAAATGTCATTAAATGAAATTCTTCAGACTATCATCAGACATTTGTTGCATTTTAAAATGACAACTGACTGGGTTTTTTTCCTGTTACTTGGCCACAAGTGAGGTCATTTATTCCGAATTTAATTTGTAATTGACATTTTGATTTTAGTACATGTATTCAACTTTTCTCTGACAGGAATACAGAAGTGCTGAAATATGTAAAAAGTTTGTCGGGTATTCAAGAGCTTCCCACAGAGTGTCCAGATACCATTCGACTGGAATTTATCCAAAGACAAGAAGGAGATCTTAGTCTTCATCTCACAATGCATCTGTCAGCAGATCACAGTGGTAGAGTGTATCTAAAAGGTGCTGAGGTAAGGTCATAATGAAAGAGGTGTGGTCATTTCTTCAGGGAGGTGTGGTCATGGTGCCAGAGAGGTGTGCATATGATTTCAGAGGGGAGGTCATGGTGCTAGAAAGGTGTGGTTATGGTGTCAGAAAGATGTGGACATGGTGTCTGAGGGGCGTGGACACGGTGTCAGATATGTGTGGTCTTCTCTGGTGTTGTATGTTGGGTTCAATTATTAAAATTAGCAACATTTCGGTTTAAACAGTGAAATTATTCAATAGGATGTTAAGTGTAGATAATGATTATTCCCAAAAATTATATCATATAACATTATATCAATAAAGTGATATATATGCAAATGTAACAATTGTTCAGTAGGATGATATAATTGCAACAATTATTTTTAATTGCATAATACAAGTACAGATTTATTCAGTAGGATGATTTAATGTAAAATTGATTCAACAGGATTATATAAATTTGATTGATTGATTGTTGTTTTCCGCCACACTCAACAATTTTTAAGTTATCTGGTGGCATCCAGTTTTTATTGGTGGAGGAGAGAATCCTGATACAATGTACCCGGGAAGAGACCACCGACCTTCCGAAAGGAAACTGGCAAACTTTCTCACATATATCGGTGCGAGCGAGATTCGAACCCGCGCCGACTTTAGGTGAGAGGCTTTGTGATTTTGAGCGTGATGCTCTAACCACTCGGCCACGGAGGCCCTTTATATAAATTTGAAATTATTCATTAGGACTGTACAAATGTTTTAAGACCAAAGTTATCATCAACAGAAACTTGGTTTATTTAGTGAGTACCAAACAACTTGCTAGAAGTTAATGGCAATGTGTAGAGATTGAAAAGTGTTATTTTCTGATACTTCCAACAGATTGCATGCGAGTTTAGTTTCTATCAGCGAATTTACATCTGTGTGAAACACTTGCACGTAAACTCGGGGGGGGGGGGGGGGGGGGGGCAAAAGTGTGTAATTCTAAAAATATAAGAACAAGATATACAGAACAGGGCAGTAAATGTGACATTGTTTTAAAGATAATTTAAAACTATGAATTTGGAGTTTTGTTTGAGTCGGTTCACATTATAAATGAAGTCTTGTTGGAGTCAGTTCACACTATGACCAAAGGAATCTTGTTGGGACCACAAAGGGGATTTCAAATTTGACACAGTAATTTACAGGAAAATCTTTCAACATATTCACCTCAAGAATAGAATACAAATAGTGAAAATTCCTTGCTCATTAAATGTAGCTTCATGTTTATTCACACCATAATACCAGGTTTTTGGTGGAGCCACAAATAAGGTTCTATGTTTCCATAGAAATATATCAGAAAAAGAATACAGTATGCCAAAGTGATACAAAAGAGTCTTTTTTTAAAAATGTAGTGTAGATTCAAATTATGCATGGTCAGGGAGTAGTCATAAGTTTATGTTTTACATAGTAAATGCATTTGCTTAGATTAGTGATGTGACCTATTGGTCTCTTATTTACATTAGTTATTGTTATATCCCCCTTGAAAGAAGATGGGCATGTTGCTTTGCACCTGTCAGTCAGTATATTTATTAGTAACAATTAGCATTCTTTGACCAGAAACAAAAGTCTTTTGGGCACTAAGAGAGCTGCAGAGCCAAAGTCTACTCCATACTGTTTAATGCAATATCAACTGTCATTTTGGTGTTGGAAATTTTTGTTGGAAAATTGTGATTTACTATTTCAATGACAGAAAAATAAGGTTTTTATATGTGCACCCCCCCCCCCCCCCCCCTTCAAAAAAAGAGAGACATTGATTTGCACCCATCAGTCGATAGACCACATGTTGTCTTCTTACTATCTTGAGAACCAGTCACTTGATAATAATGATAATTCATATGTGGGTCAGTTATGAATAAAAGAGGGCCCCTGTTGATTTTCAATCTTGAGAACCCTTTCCTTAACAGATATCAAGCATGATACACTGGTACATCCTAAAGAGTGGATTGACCCCATTGATTTTGAGGTCACATTGTCAAGGGTCAGTCCACTCTTGCCATAGGAAGATACTTTCCACACAATATCTTGAGAACCCTTTGCTTGACAGATGTCAAACTTGGTACACTGGTACATCTTTAGGAATAGATGATCCCTATTGATTTTAGGTCACATGGCCCAAGGTCACTCTGGACATATCAATATCTTGAATTGTTTTAGCACTAGCATCAATTATGTCATATGATAATGTGTACAAACCTTTTCAATTTTGCACCAAGTGAGGGGCCATCATGTTTCTGAAACATTTCTATTTTTGTTGGTATTGAGTACTAGATAACCCCTAACGATTTTCAAGTCAGGTCATAGATTAGCAGGTGCAATGCAGTATAATAAACAATTGGTATCCGCCCAATATCCTGAGAAGACTTTTCTTGATAGTGATGGTATTTCATGCATGGGTTGGTCACTGGTAGTGGACAACTGGTGATTTTCAGTTCAGAAGATCCACCATTGTGCAGTGATGTAATCAATGCAGTTGATGTCATCTAGAAAGGTATACATGTAATTGATGTCTGCTCCACCTTCAAAGAAAGGGAAATATTCCACCTTTAACCAGTCATCTTAATTTGATGAAATATAGCAAAGAAGCAAGACATTGACAGCTTTCTCATGCCCTCAATGCCATTGGTGCTTTCTTGCTTTGACTGTGGTATAAACATTTTCACGAGTACAGATAGCAGAGCTGGAGGGGGAGGAGGATATACAATTTTACAAATATTTCTTGTTGATTAAGAAATGATTTTTGATTAAAACATTGTCTTCACATTCTGCTTGATCTGCAAGGCTGTATAACTGTTTAGATCTTTATAGTGACAAGAAATTGCAATATTCACTACACAACAACCACAGATTCCACTAATTAAGGACATGCGAAATGTTCCTCAATAATATGTAAACAAGACATTCCTTAATAATATATAATTTTTCATGAAATTTCACAAACAATTCACTTGCATTTTATCTCATTTGCACCAAAAAAAAAATTGGATTATTTTACCATGTTTGTTTTAGAGTTAGCATATTTTGATAGTTCCTGGTTGTTGCAAGTAAAAATGTAAATTCAGCTCTACTGGTGATCTTACCACTCAGCTACCCTGGCTAATGTAAACAGATTGGTAATATTAACACTACAAAATCTAAACCTATTTTACAAAAACCCTTCATTTCGAGGAGATGAAAAAATACTTTTTGAGAAAATATCACGAACGTCGCATGTGTCCTTAAACTTAACAGTCAGAGTAAGAGAGATGAAAGTATTAGCAAACCTGTCCTGTGAGGACATGCTAGATTTAACATGTGGCTGGTGAATATTTCAGGTGGATAACCAGTTGCTGTTCACAGAGGATTTGATTGAAGCTGCAGTGGAGCGGAATGATCCTGTTTTATTGGTTCAATCTCTGCGGGAGCGATGGAGTACCTACTATCTCATTATATCAGAGATCAAAAAGCTCTCACAGAGGTATAGGGTGATTGGGAAATCATACAATGAAATATGACTGGTTTTCATGTGTTTCAATTTTGTATATGTATTCTTTTTTATGCCGCCATACTCAGATTTGGGGGCACAGTTTTGGGTCCTTTTGTCTGCAGAAACTTTAACCTTGGACATAACTTTTGAATGGATTTTGTTACCTCATGAGCCTTACCTTGGAATTTGACCTACTTTTCAAAAAATTTAAACTTGGCCATAAAATTTGAATGCTTAGTGCTAGGGCTTCATATTTCACATGTGTATTTCTTCTGACAGACCTTTCATTTGGAACTAAAATTATTTTACTAGCCTATAAGAACATTAGTGTTTTATAAACACATTATATTTATTATATTTATTTATTAATTCTTTGACCTCTCCTCTTGTAATCAGACATTCAAGTGCCTCATTAGTACTAATTCTACCAACATAATTTCATTGGTTACATTTTTTCATTTAATGTTTTAAAAAAATTATATAATACACTTAGTCTGCAATGGGTGTCATTAAAATAATTTGAATAGTAATAATTTAAATCAATAATTAGATTACACATGTCAATTTCTGTAGAGGGGTATACTTAGGTGTCAGCATCCAGTTAAAGGGACATAGTTTCAACAGTATTTTGAATTGAAACATACTAGAGGTAAATTTTATATCAATTATAATGTACCTATAATTGTAGTTAGACAATGATTTAGTATACTCAGAGTGAAAAATACTCATGGAAACATTGATGAATCTAATGATTCAAAACAGTAACTCTAGTGCACTTCCAATCAGAGTTATATACCTTTTCAAATTGTTCAAGTACATGTATACCAAATATTCTGATAAATATTCATTGACATCCTTATACTACAAAGTATATTTATCAAGATCCATATGCACATTGTTCATAACTACACTGCATTCATGACTAAATGTCTATCATAGCTGGTAAAGATATCAATGCAAAAACTGCGTGTTTCATTTCAAAATACTATTGAAACTTTGCATGTATTTTGGCACCAAACTTTGGATTCTGTCATGAAAAATACTGTATATTAATTGAATACTAACTGATTTCTTTTAATGAATGTAAAAATGATATTAATGTAATAATCAAACTATACATGCACTTCTTGTGACTTTTCCAGGCATGCAGTTGATTGGATCCAAAAAGAAGGTGTGGTGAGGGTCCTTTTAGGGAAAAAGGGAACAGTCATCTGCACTCTGTCAGTACCCCAGTCCTACCCTCAGGAGGGGAGCGTATCTCTCATCAGTGTGCATGGTGGACAGGGGGAGGATAATGCCATGGAGGTTGATGTAATTAAACTTTTTGCTTCTATTTCTATTCAGCAGACTAGGATGTAGTGTTTTCTGCATACTTCTCTTCAAGGCATTCAGTATATATAATAGAGATGTGAAGGACATTTTTGTATGTTGGTGGAGCAGCATTTAATTGTTTTTAATTGAATAAATGTTAATATTTCTCATCCATGCCCCCAGTCTGAAAAATGTAGTTATATACATGTATATATCATATGCATGTATATTGTCTAGTCTTCAAGTTGAAACAACCGATACATTTCCCAGGTAAATGATCCTTTTAAAGTTAAAATTGATGATGTTTCTTGGATGAAACTTGAACCTGTTTACACATAACGGTTTACATCATCCCTTATTTTCCATTGTTGCCTTCATTTGATGCACTGTCTCATTTCCTTGCTGCCACCATTCCATGCACTGATTTATTTTTCTGTTGCCTCCATTTGATGTGGTGCTTAATTTCCTGTTGCTTTACTGTTTGATACATCTCAAACATTTATTCAAGGATACTGAAATAACTATAACTTTATATAATTCATTATAACAGTATAATTAATCAAAATACATGGAAAACCAGTTGCCCAAATAATGGATTTGGGGAGAAAATCAAGAAATGTGTCAGGAACATGACAAAATGGGGGGGGGGGGGGGGGGGGGGGGGGGGGGAATGAGTTGTGGACCTTTACTGCTATTTGGTTCTTAGTATCTGGTATAGGTGTAAATTTGTTGCACAAAAACTGTTGTTGCCCTAAATGAGAGAAAAATTATCAAATGAAACTAATGTCAACAATCTTACTTAAAATACAAGTACAGTGTACACTGTCTAATCCCATACACTGTCTAAATCTGTCTATTCCCTTACAATATCTAAATCTGCATAACCTCATACACTTTTTAATCCCATACACTGTCATATATATATGTGTGTGTGTGTGTTATCTGCTTTTAGTTTCTATTTTGAATTCAGTTTAGTATTTTTATTATGTCATTTTTTACGCAATTACTGTACTTTGTTTTATTGTCTTAAATGTAAAGTGCTTTAAGGTAATTTTTTTATTAGATAAAGCGCTATACAAATATAGAATAATAATAATCTAATTCCACATCTGTCTAATTCTACTAAATTCTACCAATAAATTTCAATCCTAATTGTTTGTTTTTTATGTTCATTATACTGTGTTTTCCAATGCACTCTTTATAATGACAAAAATCTGCTTCTTGGTCCAAGTTGGACAACACAGGTAACACTGTACATACATTTGTGTGTAGACTACTGTCAGCAGGATTTGTAACTCTTATTGTTTTTGTTGTAGGAGCCAGAAAAGAGAAAATCACTGCAGGAGTGGGTGGATTATTTAGAGAAAAAATATGAGAACTCTTGATAGACAGGTGTTATTTATATGTACATAATGTAATATTGCTCATGTATGTGATGGAAATATCTTCTGAATCCACTGGGAAGAATTTTACTCTGTAAATATCATCAGTGAGAATTGAATGTGAAAGACGGCACACTGAAAACAAAATGGAGGAGCTGTTCTCTCATTTAAAAATAAAACATACCATATTTGCATGCTATTTTTTCAAGCAAAACACCTTGTACTAAAATAAAACACAACCATTGCAAGCTTTATCATTATTCTCATTTTACAAAATATATATGTGGGTTTTTTTCAATGGCATCTCTAGTTTTGAAGAGGCATTTAGCAATTAATTATCGGGGAATATTTTGCATCACATCTGTCAGTCATTTGGTGGACACTATGTTGTCCACTTGATAATGAAATTGGTATTTTGAATCGCCTGCGTTACTCTGTATTTTTTATAACATATCCACATGTGTGACAACCAACCAGTCATCACCAGCAAGATATATATCAATTTTATTCAAAAAAAAAAAGGGGTAGATATCATTGCATTAATATATTAATAATTTAATTCATTAACTTATTATCATTAGCAGTCAAAATGTCCAAGAGGGAAATGCTGCATGACATTTCTCATTAACTTTGTGGCGCTGTTGAAGGATGAAGCATGACATATTAAATATCGATAAGACAGTAATTTTATAAGCTTCCAAGAGCATTGATTGCTTTGTCAACACTTCAAAGTAGAAAAACTTGTGACCTCATTTGCAACTCCCTGTTGCTACAGACTGGGGTACTTCAAATCATGAAAAAGTAGTATGGATATCTACCAACACTTTATACGCCTGCATAAAATATGGGTGTATTATGCTCTACTGCTGTCACCAGTCTGTCCCTTTAACTTTGTCTTCACAACTCCTCCTAAACCCTAGGGGGATTTTAATGAAACTTGGTACAAAGAAAAATCACAATGTATAGATGTGCATATTACAAGGGGGATGCTGAAGTTTTGAAGGTGTCCTGGCCATTGGACTTGGATTTTTGGGGTCAATAATGTATAATGAACACACAATGTGTACATGTTAACATTGATATATGATTTATTTCTAATCAAGGGCCCTTTTGAAGGCAACATGCGCATGTTACAGAGAAAATAAAATGTTTACAAGTGAAAGAGTATGATTGCCAGAACATACAAGTAGCTAAATCAACAGTATTCAATTGACAAAAACAGTTATAGCACAATAAACACGAATGACTATCTTGATCATGATAGATAATGAATTTTTTTTTTTCTTGAATATAATCACATTAAACAGATATGACATTTTGCCATCAAAAGGGTTATAATCATTATTTAATTAGTATATATAGTTGCTGTGAATTTAGGTTCAAGTTGATTTTGAATATTTTATCGGGTGGACATAAAATAATAATGGAGGAAAAGTGTTTTCGCATTCAGACATTTTACCATAAACTATTCTACAGTTGAATTTGAGTACATATTTTGAAATGATAAACTACACTTGTAAGTACTGTTTATAACTTTATTGGAAAAATTCTAGAATCAGAAATAAATTACAAAAATAGTGCTTTAAAATACACAAAGTTTTCAACAGTCAGCATATAATATTGGTCTGATAAGAATTGAAAGATGTACACTGTTAGTGTTGGTTTTTGTGACTTGTTGAGTTTCATTAACAATCATTAAGTGCTCTATCAGTTGTTGCAGTTGATCATTTTTTTGTTTGATGAATGAATTTAAGTGATCATGGTGAAAAATCAATTCCAAAACATTAAAAATGGTGTTTAACATGCAGCAATGTCTTCTCTTACACCTTTTATTCTTATCAAACCCAGATGTCATTATAGCCCATTAGGCCTTTGATATAACATTATGGATAAAATGCATACAATCAATGTTTAATGCACATTCATCACAGAAGTGTGTAAAAAAAAAAAATATGAAACAAAATGCAATACCCATCACTTCTAAATACATTGTAAATTAAATAAATAAATGGGTTATGATCCATTTTAATTAATGCTGATAATAACAGGTTGTGTAAACAACATCACATAAGTGTTATACAGATAAGATTTCATTCTCCCAAATTCAAACTTGGAAGTAAACCTGGTAGAAGGTGTTGAAATTAAAATTGGTAGGTGATGATTAATATAAATTAATAGGTGATTAAATTTAAACTGATAGAAGGTGATTGAATTTAAACTGACAGGTGATTACATTTTGGAGATTTCGATCTATGGATAGCATGTGTATGAAAATATTGACTATAGCGCTAAATACACTTTATGCAAATGAGCAACACCAACACTGCAAAATATGCCTGTGCAATATAATAATGCATTAAATTTTATCAAAAGTTCACCTTGACCTTGGATTAAGATCATGGCACAAATGCTTCCCATAAGATACATTTTCAATAAAAGGTGACTATTCCTCTCAGACTTATAAAACGTTATGGCCCAGTTCAAGTATTAAGATGGACAATGCCCTTATAATACATGTTCTACTGAGAGACACACCTAGATTTTAATGAGGATCTTTCTTCACCCGTGCCTGCTGTCTATAGACAACAAGAGCTGGTACTCTATCGTCACCATCATTATTACATTCAACCACAGACCTTGACCTATGACCTTTAGATCCAGATATCAATTGAGATTTTCCTCTTCCACCTTTAAGCAAGGATGAGACAACTTTTTTTTAACAGACACATACACAACTTACTATATCATGAGAGAGGATAATTATTCAATGACTTGTAAATCTATTTGAAGTAGACTTTTATATCCAAAGGATAAAATTCTGTGTCATCCATCTTCTGACGAAACAACTGTGAGTGTTGCCAAGCTACATCCCCTTTCCCTCCACTCATCGTGACTGTTAAGGTCATTTCTTCAGCACCACTCAACTCTCTATAGGACTTCACTTCTACAGCTCCTGAAACCACATGACCAGTTCCAATTGGTTCAAAGGTAAAGAATATGCTTGAAGTATGATAAATTTATATGCACCTCCAGTAAATATTCCTACAGAATACATCATGAATAACTCTCTAAACAAAAGCTCCACAAGCCTAATAGTACACATTCTACTGAAAGACATCAAATGATTGTTCCATACCCCATTGCATTGCAATCAGTGTCTACAATTTTTTTCTTTTAAGCCCTCTTTTAACCCTAATTCAATAGGGGGTTTCCTCTCTTGATAACAAATATACATGTGAAGTATCAAATCAATTGAGCAAAATGTGTGACTTCAAGCTTTTTCTGTTATGTCCTGTAGTGACTTTGACCTTTACACCCCAAACTCAATAGAGTCCTTCCTCTTTGATAACAAAGCTATATGTATCAAATCAATCAAGCAAAAATGGTCTTTAAAGTGGCTGGAGCTTTATGAAGTCCTGTAGTGACCTTAGCATTTAACCTTTTAACTCCAAAATCAATCGTTTTCTTCTTTTGATAACAAAGCAGCATGTTAGTATCAATTCAAATGAGCAAAAATGTGGCCTATACAGTGTCTACAAGCTCAGGTCCTGTTACTATCCTCTCTCACAATGAATTGTGAGGAGATGATAAAGATTTTAACAGTACAAAGATATTTATATGTACCTCCAGTAAATATTCCTACAGAATACAGTGAAAAACTTTCTGAACAGAACAAAGATATCCCTTTCACCATGCTTTTGGGGGATGGCATTAATTCTTACCTGTTAATGTGGCACACTGGTTTTGACTGCAGAGACGCCAAGATATCACTCCATTCTCAAATGTTTTACTGGACGTGCATATTTCAATATTGTCTATTTCCATTCCTTAAACAAGAAATATAAATGGTAACTTGGCAGTCATATTGAGAACAACATGAATTACATATTGTTTCTGAATTACAATGCTAAGAAACAAAGGTTCCAACACATGCAACACAATTACAGGGATAAAATTATGAATGTCAAGGTCAAACCTGTAGAAAAGTAGGGATCTAATATTGCATGTGAAAGGATCTTTTCAGATTCTTGCATATCCCTTAATGCTTACAACATTACCACAAATGGATGTTTTGTTAGATCTAAGTTCAAGGTCATTAAGTATCAACATTTTCAAATGATAAAAGTATTGAAAACATTGATGTTGAAGTTACAAGTTCAGAAATTTGGGTATCATTAAAATGGTTTTCATTTTTTTCTTTTTTTTTTTTGGTTAAGTATAAGCTTCAAATGTCTCTCAAAGGAACTCTTACAAAACTTATTCTTACAAACAATGACCTTGGTTCACGACCTTGACTCAGTGTGTGGTGGTACGCAACTGCTGTGCAAAGCATAAGCTTCTAACTTATTCATTACCAAGTTGTGGCCCAGAAAAATATTTCAGATGAAGTGACAAGCTGACAGATAGACTTGTATGGTGGATTTTATACCTCCCTCCCCCAAAGTATAAGGAAATATCATATTTGCATTCATCTTTACATACTTTTCCATTAAACAAGCTAAGTTTCAATCCACAATAAAATTTTCCCAATCCTTTTATCCTACAAGGATAACTGAAGACACTATGCAATGAGCCACAAAGCAGAACACCTTCATGTTATACCAATAGTCAAAACAAGTTTCGGGCAAGCAGAGCCAGCTGTTGCTGTTCAATTAATTTCATAAATGTGAATGAAAAATATTAAAGCATTTTATCAAATAAGGAATGTACTTTAAAACAATTGTCTGCATACCCTATTCATGTTACCAATTGTCCCACCATGACTTCACTGTAAAATGCAACTCTTCACTTCACCCGATATATACCTTGCTAAATTCATGGAAAACTAACTAACGACAATGTCCCATTGACAATGCCTGTGTTTCAATTGATGGACAGAATGTAACACACACAGCACACAAAGATTGTATCTGAGACTTGCAGTGTAAATGTGAGGATAATGAACTTTAGCATTAGACATCTTACCAGTAAAATCAAATTTCCAGGAGAGAGAGGCAGTTGGTGAGCCTTCTGTTCTGGCCAGATAAACCATCTTCCAATCACTCTCCTCCTTCCTATGTATGTTCTGTTGTTCGTTTATGCACGCTGAAAATGATTTTGTCACTTCCCCGTTGTTTGAAATTCGGATATACTCATCCCTCGCACAGTTGTACTTAACGTGGAATACCTTGGATTTCCGTTCTACTTCACAGAGTTTAAATGTATAAGGCTCGGTGCTTAATGATGGGGGCCCTGTTTCACCTCGTGCCAGTCGCCAAGCTAACGAACCACTGCTCCTTCCTATCATAAGTAAAAATATAAAAGATCATGATAATAATCAAATTACATACACTAATACTCATATATCTGTTACAGTGTTGATTATTGTGTATTGTAGTCTAAAATTATTCAAACTGTATGGTAAATTTCTATGTACAAAGATATGGTAGAGACATTCTTGAACACTACTGCCTTGAAATTGTTTGGTAAGAGACATCCTTGTTCATTAGAGAGAAAAAGTTAAAAAAATTTCAAATGTTAATGCCCAACAGACAACACAAAGATTGACAGACACTAATAACAAGAGGTCAGCTGAGTAACACTTGACCTTAGACAACATGATAATGTAAATTTAAATCCATGTTTGGAAGAACATTGTGACCTTTCAATAGGGATCTACCAGATATTATTAATCTGCACTTCAGTTTGATAACCTCAGGTAAAGGTATCCTAAATATCAGTCACACAACCGTTGTGTGTGTATTATAGAAAACACATGACCTTTGAACTTTTCACCTTAAATCAGTTGGTGTTTACTACTTATCATTAACTTGCCTATACAATTTTATGACTATCACATAAAAGGTTATGTAGTTGTCAGTCTGGCAACAATTGGTGTGTTCAATGCAGAAACCTATGTGCCCTTTGACCTGAAAATCTACAGGGGGTCATTTGTAAGTCATCATCAACCTATCTGAGGGTTTAATGGTAATGTGTTCTCAAAATATTGGTGGGATGATATTGTTTATTTTCTATAATCCAGCTGGCACATGCAAAGCAATATACATAAGTATTCCACCTCTTTAAAGAAGGGGACATGTTTACTGTTTACCTGTCAGAAGGGGGGATGCATAGAAAAATATAATCCCTATGTTTACCCGTCAGATTTTGTCCATCACTGGATTTTGGAGTCATAAACTCCACCAGCTCAGTCAGCAGCCTGTTCTTCATTTCCTCATTTCTCTGTGTTGAATTCTGTGGTTCCCTTGCTTTCCATAATCTGTGGATGACCTGTATCAACCAAGACTCCCGACATTCATTTCTCCTGCTGAGCATTTCCGCATGCTTCACTGAGTACCTCCAGGATACATCCTGAACTTCATCCTTAGAAAATGCTAAAACATAGGTCAGTTTTTTGCCCCATCCTGCTTCATAGAGAAGAGGTTTATCACAGACATTTTCACATGGATCACAGTGTAGCCACCTTTTCTGAACCTCAGAGTACACCTCCGTCCAAACATGGTCAGTCCAATCTAGAACATATCTTGCTTCAAATCCAACTGACCGACAACAAAGAGTGAAACAGTTAGCCCATTCTCCACATCGCCCACATCGAGTCTCCAGGAGTTTCTCTGGATGGTTGTAGCGGGGAAATCTCACAAACCTCTGGCATCGGTTGCACTTGTAATTCTCCACTCTGCTGGCCTGCCAACGAATTTCATCTGGGGTGGGTTCTGCCATCCCAACATTCTGTGTCTCCCCACCACAGCTATCACATTTTGGAGCATCAACCCAACTGAAGAAAGAATTTTTGAACCAAGCCAGTAATTCCAAGAGCATTAGGTCTCGGAAGTCTATACTTGTTATTGCTGAACTGTCATTTTTCTTTATGGCTTCTAATTTATTATGAGCATCTGTTTTCAACTTCTCCACTGGGATTATGGACCTCGCTTTCTGTTGAAGTCTATGATCTTCATATACCACAACATGTATAATGTTGCTCTCTATTTTGGAAAAGAATTTTCTTTCCATTTCCTGAAATGAACATTTTTAAAGAAATCATTTACTAGGATAAAAACTTTAAATGTCAGTGTATATATTTCTGAAACACCATGAGACACATTTAATGAATGAGGTATGTTAACTTTGAAATTCTATGACCTGAATTGTGTTTAAATCGTAGGATGGCCTTCAATTGACTTGTTGATTTGACATTTCTGTCCAACAACTATGAATAATCTATAATGCAAAATCTGCAACTAAAGTCAAATTTTGAACTGACGGACAAGCCATCAACAAGTTAATTGCCCCCCCCCCCCCCCACCCATCTCATGGGCATAATAAAGTTACTGTGGTCCCCAATCTTCTATATCAAAGTTAATATCTTCCCCAATCTTCTATATCAAAGTTAATATCTTCCCCAATCTTCTATGTGAAGGACACACTACAGTCTGCTGATATACATTAATCAAAGATGTCCTTAAAACCCTTTTACAAATTTCAATTTAACACTTGATAATTATTACAAAGTATGGTTTTTTCAAATTAAAAAAAAATGATTTATACAGTAAAATTTGTATAATTCAGGCATGTACAATTCCAAAAATACCTTCAGATTAGACATCATTTGAATACAGAGTACTACTCTTAAGAATACATTCAATGTTTGGTGCCAAAATATTATACAGCATTTCAAATTACACAACATCCATATTGGACAAATTTGACTGTAATCATATGTACTGATAATGATACAGTTACATAAAGAGAATGGAATAGATACAATGATTTGTTGCTGGGACTTGTTCTGCAATGGATTAGGTGGTGCCCTGGTTGTGACTGATGTTTGAGGTGAAGCTACTGCTGCAGGCTGCGAGGACAATGGTCCATTAACTTTCTCCATTGTTTGGACATATTTATTCAACTCGGAACGAATTTGTCTTATTGTTGCCAATGATGTGTTTCTAGGAAGAGTAAGGAATTCTTCATCCTACAACAAATAAAAAACTTCATACAATGTTGCATATCAGTATTAATGTATGTTGACATTTAAACTCCAGCTCAAGTGAAACAGCATATAAATGCAGTCTTGCTGGTCTTTTGTGGGACAAACAAATGGTTTGAGTTGTCAACAATGCTAGTCAATCTGATTTTTTTCTTCTGAGTTTGTTACCCTGCCTAAAAAAAGAAGGATATTTTTGGAGCGTGACATCCTTTATTCAGAGATGTTCAGAGATCTTGAAAACTGTTTAACCTTCAGTCCTGACAGACTGCAAATGTTTTCATGTGGACTGACAAAAACTTTATTGTTGCCATTTCTAGGGGCCTCTAAAAAATTTAAATCACTCTTTGATTCATTCTGAAAATTTTTATTTTGTCATAATACATATATATTCCATTTCAGTTTATCACAGACTACTTCCAGTTTGCGTACATTGTTAGTTTTCAAGCATGGCAAATTAAATGCTTCACTAAGCCTATTAAGGAAAGGAAGAACCCCTGCAATGGAAACAGGAAATAATGAACAGGAAAGAGATATCTGTAAATAATAAACAGGAAAGAGATATCTGTAAATAATGAACAGGAAAGAGATATCTGTATAAAAAAAAAAGAAAAAAAAAAGAAGACGAAAACATACTTTTCAGCAACAGTGACAAAAGTGAGGGTCTTGGCTGGTTTTTGAAAGAGAATATGTGTAATAACAATGAAGATGTTAGCATAATGTAATTCAGCGGCAGGGCGAATTACCGAAAACCAGAGAAACTACTGAAAACTACCAAAAACACATAACTATATGGGTCGAATTCAGTTTGATTGTGTATAAAGTAGGTACAGAGGAGTTGAACAGGTGTAGATTATAAGAATTTTTAAAATGTACAAGCCAAATGAACAAATGGTGTCCGACATAAAGGGAGAATTACTGAAAACGACTCTAAATCACAGATTTACAGATAAAAATTATATTTTCATTGTTGTTCTTTAATATCAAACATTACCTGACTCTTCGGAGGGAAAAAGTCATATAAAATATTAATGAATATGACATGAATAGGTCATTTTAATAGGTCAAGGGCTAATTACCGAAAACAACTCTTAAATCAAACATCCCCATTTCTTAAATAGATATGAACTTTTGGATATTTTCCAAATTAACATTTATCATTATTAAACACAATATAATAAGTGAAAAAAATCAATAACTATTGATGCTAACTTTCTATTTTAAATATAAAAAAAATAATAATAATAATCTCAATAAAAAAAATTATCTCGGTAATAATGAATTTTTCAAGTGTTAGAATACAGTACAAAATCATTGTATCATCTATGTAACTTAATGTGAAATGAAAATAAAATTATTAATTTCCGGGCATGATTTGTCAGTGTTATTTCTAAAATAACACCTGTCAAAAAAGTATAAATTTTTTTTTTAAAATTACAATGCGGCCAATTTTGCTTAAATAATTATTACATTGTTTTTCAATCTAGCTTGTCTACAGCTGTAAAATGACCATTTTCCAATAGTACTTAGTTTATGTTTTCTTCAATTACTTTATGATGAAAATCAGCTCCCTGTAAGGATCTTGAATTTATGGTTAAACAATTGGCTTGTTGCTTAAAGATGCTATGATTCCATAATATGATTTTATTTCACATGATCATGCAAAACTATGTACACAATTTTGTTTTATTCTATGTGCTGTCATACCATCTGACTACATATTCTTTACAAAATGTAACTTAAGTTATGCATCTCTGTCAGAAATTATGATCGCATTTTAAAGAAAGCACCAAAGTCTGCAAATGTCTTGTTTAAGACACTGTTTCCATAAACGCAACAGTCAACGGTAACCTGTCCCGACAGATACATGTTTGTAGATACATTACATTATATTGTACTCCTTGAACATAACTATTCACTGGATGCCTAGCAATTTTTTCACAATTTAAGTGTTGGTCTCTTCAATAAAACCTATGTTTCTGTAACTTTAATATTCTGTTACGAAACTAAAGTTTCAAAGAGACAGTCCAATAAGTAAATGAGACCTTGGCAGATCTATTCTACAACACTCTGTCAATTTGCAGTCATATTTTCTGTTTTGAACAAAAAATAATAATAAAAAAAATAATAAATTTTTTTTTTTTAAATTCTTAATTTTTCATATGTCATATAATAAAGATGCAAAAATGAAAAAGTACCTCAAACCAAGTTTCAGTATTAAAATGTAATAGATTTGAGCAAAGTTAACAATTATATGAACCCTATGTTTCCATAACAATCTGCTTGTGTTTCATAACAATCCAACCTGTATATACTCTGAACTTATAAAACTTCTGTGTGTGTTAAAGCACTAGTCGCATCACATTTGTAGAGACATCAGAGCAAGTAACTATGCATGTACATGTGTATAAAGATAAAACTATTAATGTCATCATGTTAAAATCGTTACTCAATTCTCAAATTTCATCATTTTTTTTCTTTGATAAATTCTTTATTTGAATTGTTTCTCTCTTATTTTACTATCCCTGTTATTCCAACAACACACACACTGTCATGAAGTTGATTCAGTTTTATAAAATTTAATGTCCGTAAAATATAAAAACGAAACGAATGAAAATTTGAAGTCGCGATTTTTGAGACTCCGGATTCCTCCCTTTTGTAAATATAGAATAGAGAGGGTCAATGACGAGCCCCTGTGAGGATGACCATGATTAGCAATCAAAAATTGTTTCTAATATAACACCGTCGACAAATTATAATTTAACGATCATTAATTCATATTTTACAAATTTTTAAAAGATGAAAAGAAATTAATCTTATGCTACTCAAACATTACCTCAACAAATCCCATCTCGAACAAGCACTCCAGAGCACCAACTACCGGTAGCAGTTTGGACTCGACAGTTGGGTTTCCAAGCCGTATTTTACGATATTTTGGTTCATTCGGATTATTGATAACATTGTCTGCAAATTTAATCAATATTCTAGCCGCATCCAGGAACTGTTGTTCCGAATTCTCCTCCAAAAGTTGTTTGACGGTAGTAAATACAGGAGCCATCGATCACCGGAAGTCAACGTTGACGTTGCCTAATAGTCAAGTTGTTCTTCAAAGATTCTTTAGACCGAACAGGCTTCGGAGATCAATATTTAAAATATATATTAGCAAGCAAAGTACTACGATTCTATATTCCATGCAACGTCATTATATTTTAGTAAAGATTTGTTTTGTTTTGTTTTTTTGACAAATTTCACTAATTGTTTACGAAAAGTATACGAATACGATACTGCATAGTATGATAGAAACTATTTGTTTACAACATGGCGTCAAATGTGAAGGAGGTGAGAGTTTTAGAATAATTTGTTAATTTGTAGAAAACATCTTATTGTTTTATTGTACCGTTATTCATTGAAGGCATCCGCTGTGTATCATTTTGTAAATTATGAATGCTGTATTTAGACAGAGTGATGAAATTTACTTTAAATACATGATTTTAAAATATTAGTGGTGCTACCGCTTTTCCGTTGAGAGTTGGGGCGAACACAGTACTAGGTCAGTGTATACTTTTGCATGTATAGGTTATCCATAACAAGCACGTAGAATAAGAAATTTTCGAAGTTATCTCAACGTGTATGGACAGCTATAAAAACATCGTGGAACATTTGATCCGCCTATTCATTTGTAACAGGAAGGGGAGAAAATGCAACGGACCAGACCAGAATTCGAACCAGGGCCCCCTGAATCTTTGATCAGGTGCTCACCAACTAAGCTATCTATCCAACAGCAATAAAACAAATCTGACCGCTACATCCCTCCCTCCTTTAAAATCTTGAAACCTTGAAGACATCAACCTAGGATCTACATTCTCTGGCAGGCATTTTCACCTGTCAGTTACAGGGGCTGATAAACAGTGCCAAATGTAATAAGAAGTCTCTAATCAGGTGCTTTTCCAACTTAGCTATATGGTCAACGACAATGAAACCTATCTGAAAGCCACACATTTAACACAGGAAATATACTTTAGTTGATGTAAGCAGTGCATTGTGGTGTTGTAATTAGCTTCACTGTCATCATAGTTATCAGAGGTCTTGACACAATATTCAAATGTCTCAGCCTGCAAACTTTTAAAACAGTGCTTAGGCTGGAACTAAGAAAATTTTCATGATAGTACA
Organism: Ostrea denselamellosa; assembly: GCA_024699665.1. Taxonomy (NCBI): domain Eukaryota; kingdom Metazoa; phylum Mollusca; class Bivalvia; order Ostreida; family Ostreidae; genus Ostrea; species Ostrea denselamellosa. The sequence continues at coordinate 3,925,841 of JAMZEH010000010.1, read as the reverse complement.
TCAACTTTCATTGCTTTTTTTTTTAGTAATCCTGTCTTCTACACGTCTTACCATTAGAGTTCACCATGCTCACTATAATTTTTGTTCTGCCATCTGCCCAGAGATAGTTTGAAACAATTCATCAATACATATGTCCAAATATTTAGTAAGTGAATGATTTACATCATGTAGCTTTCTTTGACTTCATATGATTCACTGAAAGTAAAGAAAGCAATAACTGTAAACAGTGAATTGATATTGAGAATACATTGATACAGTGATTACAATCCTATGAAAAAGTGTAACATAGTGCACAGCAAATCAGGTAGAGTTATTGCCCTTGAAGTTACAAAAGATTTGAGCACAATAAGTTTGCACATAACATGTGAAATAAAAACTATACATGGGTCTACTGTGTTGTCACTGTATATATCGTTTATAGTAAAACATGCTTATAGTGAAGCACTAGTGACAAGCAGTTTTGATTTGTTTTAAATGTAATTTGTTATATCCAATAAGTTTATAATGTGTTTGAAATCAACAGAGAATTAAAATTACTTTGCAGTAAGTATGAATTGTTATAAGCTTGTTTTGTTACCATATTTTACTGTATAAACAATTCAACTTGATACACAATAAGTGCTAATGTTCATCATTGTCTTACCGAATAAGTATACAGATGAAAAGAAGAAATGAAAAGTATAATAATTTCATATTCATTTTAAGACATGAGAAATATTTAATAACTGATTTATTGATACTAGTATCACAAGAATGATGTAAATCCTGTGTTAATAACAAAGTACAAAAACCACTAAATATAATTACAGTCATTAACAGTTCAAGGTCACCCAAGTTATCTAGTGTGCCCCACATGAGCACAAGTGACTGCTAAGTTTGACAACACCTTCCCATGGATGCAATTAAGTCTCTGAAAAACTGTTTAGGAATGTTGTTCCACTCTGAGTGCAGAGCTTGAGTCAGTTGTTGCAGAGCCTGAGGCTGTGATTGTCTTTGGCATAGAGGCTGTGATTGTCTTTGGCAGATGCACCTATCCAATTCACCCCATGCATGTTTGATATAAATGATGTTCTGCAAAGACACAATACCCAGGTTCTTCCTTGGTCATTCAAATCACCAGCAGTATGTGGTCTGACTTTATGTTGGAATACTGCTCCAGGATGCTGCATGTGGCTCTATGACTGCATCAATATACACAGAGCCATCAAAGTACCCTGCATGTGAACCAATGCTGTCCAGCCTGTATAAGATATTGCCGCCCCATCATAACACAACCTCCTCCAAACCAGTTAGCCTCCTAGATGCAATTTTTGTAAAACATTCGTTTTGGCGCCCATGCATTCTGAGTCTTCCATCAGGCCTCTGCAGTAAAAATTGAGATTCATCGCTGAAACAAACTATTCTCCAGTGTTGCCACAGGCATATTCTGTGAGTCTAAGACCAGTGAAGTTGATCCTGGTGATGTTGCAAATCAGAACAATATAACAAACATGTCTGAGTGCTATAATCTTAGCATCCTGAGTCCATTGCAAACATTCTGATGATCTGATATTCTGCAAATCCCAAGAATGCCAAATGCTGTAGACAATGCTGTTGTGAATTGTTGACAAAATGACACAATTGGAAGAAGTGATCCTGTGCTACTGATGTCACATGTGGTCTACCTGCTCCAAGACAATATTTGTTGAACCATGCTGTTGATATCTACTCCAAAGGCAAGCTATAGTGCTTTGTGCAACATAGAAATGTCTTGCAACTGTAAATTGTGACACACCTGTTTCCATTGTTGTGTTGAGCAACATTAAATCTCAGCATTTTTGAAAAAGTGGTTACATTTAAAGACAACACAATCAAATAATGAGAACCTATGTATTTGATAGACTAATGGTGCCTGAATCATGCATTAAGAACTTAAAACAATCTTCTCAAGTTACATAGACAGATTTTAGGATTTAATGAAAACACATTTTATTGTCTTCAAATTCTATAAAATATATTAGAAAAAAATTATTTGAAAAAGATTCAACGAAAAATTACTACTATGCATTCCTTTTTTTGGATCAGTATAGTTTCTCGACAAAATAGCAGGTCAGTACGATGAACATTAAGACAGGAACAAACTCACATTTTTCCTAGAGAGCTTGTACATTCACAAAAAAAATATGTGTTGGGTGATCCATAAAAATTTTTTAAGGCAATTCCTGGACTTGTGGTTTATAAACAGCTCGAGTCTCATGAAAATAACAAGGATTTAATTTTGGCATTATTAATGAGAATGATGAGATTGCTAAAATTCAATATTGCCAACAATTTATTCCCTATCGGAGGTAATAGTTAACTTTCCTGGAATTTAAAGTCACTAAAAATAGCTCACACTAAAATATGATGGTTCAATATGTAATTTGTATTGCATGATATCTCAAAAGCATTCAACTCAAATAGTGAAATGAACATTACATCCCATCAAAGTGTTCTCCACAGGTTGCAATACATAATTTCAATCTCTGAATCCATTTCTGAAACGTATCATGATTTAGGTAGCTGACTGATGGCTGAGCCAAGGGCTTGTTGGAATTTGTAATAACGACCAGATAAGAACTTTTTAAGTTTTAGAAAAAGGAAAAAGTCACATGGGGCTAGATCTGGAGAGTATGGTGGGTGTGGCAAGACAGTAACCTTCTCAGACTTCAAAAATTGCTTCACAAGTTCAGATGTATGTGATGGAGCATTATCACGAATTAGACAAACATGCCTAAATCCTGATACAGGGCATCATTTATGATAATATTTCTTGAGATTTTTTAGTATAACATCTTGGTACCAGAATTTGTATGACTATACCATCACATGAAAAGAATATGCAATAAAGAGCCTTCTTTGTGCTTTTGGTTCTTTTGGCAACTACAGGCCTTCTACCATGTTTAGTTAGCCATATTTTGTTTCCAATTATTCTTACTGCTTCGAAATAGTGAACCCATGTTTCATCACTGGTAACAATGTTTGCAAATTGTCTTTGATTGAATTTGGGAAACATTTTGAGCAATTGCTTAGCGGTTTGTAATCGAACCTATTTTTGGACATCTGTCAATATATTGTAGACTCCTTATTATATGCAAGTACTTAATATCGTGAAATGACTCATACATGTCAAATCATGAGAATATAAAATTGTGAGTGCTCCGTTTATCAACACTTTTGTACATAAAAATAAATGTGAATAATTTTATGTCACGAGTGATGCTTCTCACGAAATTATGCGATAATAAATTCCTTGTGTATAGTTAGGAATTTAGTGTATCCGGTATCCATCTGGCAGAAATCTTTCATACTTTCAAAATACACTTCAAAATGAAATGCACCCTCAATAATAATATGCCAACAGCTTTGGCAATGTCACGAATTGTGTACCTGCCATCACTTTCAATTATTTCCCTGAATTTTGAAACATTTGCCTTGCCTGTTATAGTCACATGTCGGCCAGATTCAGCTGCATCTTTGACAGACTCTGTGCCAGTCAGAAATTTCTTTCTCCACCTACGAACTGTCTTATAACATACCTTATCAGACCTATAAACTTCCCCCAATTCAGTAAAAATATGTATTACCGAATGACCGAGCTTTGTGCGAACTTTTATATTAGGTCTAATTTCTTCAATATTCTCAAACCTTTTCTCAAACATTTTTACAACAGTGGTCAACGACTGGCTCTATTGAAATGACTATAAGATTAAAATTATGTGGAGCTAAAGACTCATGTTTATACTGCTGGAAAGGTATTAAATAGAGCTATTCAAGAATATCATCATCCACAAAATCGTGCAAAGCGTTACCGTGCTATGGTACAATACACATTACATATCAAACATATATATACCCATTTTTATGGAGAAATTTGTGTCTTGCTAAAAATTCCATTTATATGGTGTATTTATATATATATATAGAGAGAGAGAGAGAAATAGAGATATGTAGTGATCTTTTTATTTTAGAATGATGAAAGAGAGAAAAATGTCTTGGCATGGAAAAACAAAATGGATAAAGCAAAGAAAGGTGAAATTCTCAGAGAGCTTCGGAAATTGAGTGTGCAGTAAGTATATGGTCACAATCATTATCTTTATCTTGTGTCTCACATTTGATATGTGTAACCTAATGAATGGAGGTTTAAATCTAAACATTTTAAGAATTTTTGAAAAATATTTCCCTGAGACCATGTTTTGTTGTCTTCAGAGTGGTAGCTCTAGAACGGGAGAAAACAACACATTTATACAGCAAGAGAAATGAGTTCCAACATGATTTCAGTGTTCTGGAGGAAATGGATTCCAAAATGAAAGCAGACCTCAAATCAGAACGTGAGCTAGCCCAGTATAAACTTAGACTTTTGTACATGTTATGTCTAGAACCAGTAAAACTTGGTACAATAATGGAAAATGTGTTCCCACCATGTATTGTTATACCCCTGAAGTTTGGGGGGGGGTATACTGGAATTGCCTTGTCCATCTGCCCATCCATAGACTTCGTTGATTTTGTCAGGATGTGTTCAGAGACTAGCATATTGATTTTTCTGATAATTTGTACACTCTTTACACATGTAAGTAAGTACATCTTATAAATTCATCATGACTAAACAATTTTTTTTTCATTTTACAGATGTTTCTTCTACTTTATAGACTTAGTCATTTTGTTTTAAATTTTTTGATGACATGTTATCTCAAAGAGACCACTGCATAAGTTTAGGATAGGGTATGATTGAATCATTGTGTCAGTTTGTCTGTCCACCATTCTGTCTGCAGATATGATTTCTAAGAAGCTAGTGCCTGGATTTCTTTTAGACTTCATTACACCAGATTATTGATAAATATTGAGGTCAAGGAAATTTAGACTGTATTTTATAACTTCAAGTGAAGCATGAATAATGTTGTAAATGATGTCTTTTTGGTCTTCAGCTATACCCCAATATAGATGAGCCTCATGAGAGGTATTAGTCTCAATAGTACAGTTCTATTTAATGACAGATTATTGAGTATGTATTGAGTTTCATTTCATATATATAAAGTTCATTCATTTTATTTGAAAAGTTTATTTTGATTTATTTCTCTATTTTAACAGAAGTCAAAGTGAGACAGCAACTTGAGAAGATCAGTCACATGGTCAAACGATTTCATAAGGAGTTAAAAGATGTGAAACCAACACCAGAATGTAAGTCATCCTCATGTCAAAAATAATATTAAATCATATACAGGTCCAAAATATAAGTTATCAAAGGTAATAGTAGATCATATGCAGGCTCCAAATTTAAGTTTTCCTCTTACCAGGGGTGACATTAAATCACACCAGGACCTGAAATTAAATCTGTGTATTTTTGCATCTTTACAGTCCAAGGTTTTCGTTCCATATTGTTCCCCTTAAAGTGAAGCAAATCAAAACTCTTTGACCAGTAAAGATGAATTAACTTAGTATATCACCATCTGACATTATACATGTTGCTCATCGCATGTCATCACTGGTACATGTGATATATTCACTGTATGAAATATACATGCTTTATATGTTGAAGTTTTCCGTGCAGAATTTTGAACTAAACCTAAGTTAACTAACAACTATTTTTAATGAACTAATTGTATTACATGGCTTTATATGTAAAGTGCTCTTTGAAGAATTTCTGATTATCTAATTTAACAAAGGATTATTTTTGATGAACTAGTTGTAGAAAAATTGAAAGTGATTATGGAGGAGATAGAAGGCACCATCAACAGTTTCAAAGAGAGCCAGCGGAAGCGGTTAGACAATTGCTTAATTATTCAAACTTATTTAAATACTAATACATTGTAGAGGATTCTTGAGATGACACATTTGTCAGAAGATAGGATTCAATTTTTTTTTAATTACCATTTTTACTAGGTGTGAAATTTTCAAATGAAAATTAAAAACTAAAAATTGCTAGCTTGCCGTCTCTTGACCAACTCACACAAAAAACACTTGACTCAAAACTTTTTTAAGTGTCTCAGAAAAATTATATTTTTTTAACATTTCAGAAATTTTTCATTTTTTTTAACATCAGTTTAAACTTTACAATGCTTAAGAACATACATGATATATCTCAATAATATACAATTTTCTATATTTTGGGTACAATATTCTTACTTCCTATCTTTTTTCAACAAAAAAAAACTTTGGGTATGTTACCAGGTTTGTTTCAGAGTTTGCATGCATATATGGGGGGGAGTGTGTTCATCCTTCAAACACACGGGTTCAATTCATCAGTTCAAACATGCACTTACTACTACATATAATGGGGGGGGGGGGGGGGAGGTCACCCAATGTATCTTACTTACTACTACATATAATGGGGGGGGTCACCCAATGTATCTTACTTTGCATGTCAAAATAGCTATTTTTCCTGTAAAAATTACAGATAACTAATGTCATCAAAAAAGGGTGTGACTTCCCTCCACTCTCTATTTCTGTGCTTGTTACAAGATTCATTAATTCTACAACTAATCAAGATAACCTTAAATGAAATATCAGGTCAGACAATTTGTTTATACATTTTTCCAGGGGGTAGGGGGTGATAACAATTTTTGTTATGAAAAAAAAATTTATCAACTCTTGTTACCTCAGGGTCTTCTATTCCATTATGATTAAACATCTGGCACAAGTTCCATGTATTTTATCATTTGTGCCATACAAAACTTCCTCTACATGCTATTTATTGATGTCTGACATTATGGTGATTGTAGAGATAATTATAGAGATATATTGGAGAATATAAAATTTTCATTTTCGAAAATAGAGAATTAAATTCCAAAATTAATAGTTATGAAAATTTTTGTTCAGTTTTAAGTAAATAAAGTATAAATAGAAAAAAAAAAATCCCTGAAAATAGATAGTAAAAATCTATATATAATGCCAAATTTTAAAAATATTTCTCAATTTTGATATTAAGCATTCATATTTACTCAATATAAATGTATCTATATTTCTGTACAAATGTTTAAAGCTATGAGGAGTTGATTAGAGATGAACGGATAACTTCTCAGGAAATTCAGGCCCTGGAGAGAAAGTTTGATGCCTGGAGTCAACTATCTGAAAAGTCAGATGGCAAAAATAAGAAGACACCTGCAGCTCCTTTAGCCAGTGCCAGAGACATCACAAAGGATCTTCCACCACAAGTTGCTGCCTTTGAGGTTTGTAGGAATAAATAGTTCTTTGACTGCCAATGCTGCACATTTGTATAGTATCAGATGAAATCACTGTGGTGCTATATTGCAAACCACATTTTTATTTGCGTATCTTTTATTTGAGAATTACCAACAGCAAATAGTTGCTGGGAAGAATTTTAAGTGAAGACATATTCAGCAGTAAGTCAGTGCATGAATAAGTGAACTGTCTGTGGCAATAAATATTCTGAAGAGTGGTTGAAAATCTTGAGGATGTTTTTACTGAGACTAACACACATTACTGGACATTCCCAGAAACTGTTTATAAAAAATGTTTGAAGGGCAGATTTCATCATTTTTGACATCTAGACATCAAGTATAACAAATGTGAATTACAGAAATTTTTGGAAGAAACTGGAGGAATTCGAGGTGGTTGGGATGAATATGATCACGGGACATTCCTCAAGTTCAGGAATAGATATAAGGTATATTTTCTTTACCACAGTGGATCAAAAGAACATTTTCTTTAAAATTGTAGTAATGGTTACTTTCTCTTATGAGGAATCCATCATTGAATATTTCAGGGGAAAACTATTTTCATAAAACATGCACTTGTTGCCATACCCACCAAGACGGAGGAGGAGATCCGTGATCATGAAGAGTGGTATCAGACATATTTATCTATGAATGAAAGAAAGAAAGAGAGTATTCGGAAATGGAGAGACAGAAAGGAGGTATACATTTCTAGAACATTTAGATATGAGTACTCTGTTTATCTCACTCAATTGAAAATCAGAAATACAAATCAGTTTGATTTGTTCCATTTATGGTATTACAACACAAAACAATTACAAGATTTTAATTAGGGCGAGAAAGAGGAAGTGCTAAGTAAAGTGGAGATGGAGCTTGCAGAGGAGCAACAGAAAGAGGAACAAAAACAACAAAGGTTAAAAGAGCAGTTAGAAGAGGAGAAAAGACAGAGATTTAGTCAGCTGAACGCTTGGAAGGTATGTAAAAAGAAACTCAAGTCAGCAGAATGTTGTCAAGTACTTATAACTAGTCAGCTTAATGCTTTAAAATTTTTAAACCGAGACAGACTACTGACAATTAGTTGATGATGTTACAGGGGTTTCAACAGTCTTGATTAAAGTCAGCATTTTGCAAATTCTGTGGTTGTTATAATGATCTAATTTCCAAATACAGCCTTTCATTAGGTCAAATGCTGTCTGATGTTTTTCATACCTAATCTATTGTTTACATACTGATTTTAAATATGAATGACTCCATTTACCTGATCAAGATATAGGGCTCATGGTGAATGTGACCAGTCAACAGGGGATGCTTTCTCCTTCTAGACACCTGTTCCCACCTCTGGTTTTTCCAGAGGTCTGTGTTTGCTCTGCTCTCAATTTTGTAATTTATAGGATTTATGAGGTTGATCATTGTATTTCATTTGAAATAATACAACCTTTGTATAAGCAGGTCAGAAATATTTTGATTTTGAATATCAGGTGCAAAAAGAGTTGGAGAGGGCACAAGCAGAAGAACGAAAACTACGAGAAGCATTGGACAAAGCAAAGAAAGAAGAAGAGAGAAAGAAAGAGAAGGTAATTAAGACTGTGTAGTGTGATCAGGAGAGTATTTTCTATTACACACCAGTTTATGAATGGCTACACTTTATCCTTTTGTCCTGTATAAACAGAGGAGAAAGAGAAAGTAATTCTGATTATAATTTCATGATGAGAAAAAGGGCCATGATTAATGAGGTTTAATTTATGTATAATTTTGAAATTTTTCATCAGCTTCAGGTGAATTGCCACAAAATTTGACCTATGCAGAGAGCTCAAGATCATAGTAGTGAGCATTCTGTATCATGGCATGAAATCTCCATTTTTATGGGTATATATGAAAGACCTAGAAATTTTGCTTGTACTGTCATGTGCTTGGTGAAGGAAAGTCACTTTGGTAACCTATGTTAAAGATCTTAGGACGTTGCACAGGGACTGAGAATCAATTTCTGGACCTCTTGGTTGCAAAGCTGTCATCCTTACCACTCAGCTAAAGGTCAGAGCTAATGTACACGCAATGTCAAACAATCATAATGATAATATCATTAACTGGTTGCAGTAGCTCAGTGGTTGAGTGTATGCTTCATAACTGGGAGGTCCACTATAGCCATGGCAGCATAAAACCTAAAGTAAACATGGGTAGTAATTGCTCCTTTACCAAATGCTTGACATTTAGTTTTGAGAGTCAAAAGGTCTTTCAGATATGACCCTAAAAACAGAGGACCTGTGTGGCGACAGGCTTTGACATGTTGAAGAACCATCACTGCTATGGCCCTGAGCATTACCCATACCAAAATTTGCTTACAAAATGCACATGAGCTGGTCATGTTAGGACTAACATGATTTTGCTCACATGATCCTCATGTGCAATTTAACATGCAAGTAGGTAAAATGCCTTCTTGACGAAATCTGCTCACAAAAATACTCACCTCATCAAACAACAAGAAAGAAGGAAATCTTTTCAAATCTGTATCCACATTAACTACAATAAAGTATCTTTTGATTCCTTACATAATATACAGTATAATGGGTATACTTTCCTGTGGCTGCCCATTTCTCAGATCAGGAAAATCAGCAAAAAATATAATCACAAAATATATATATAGCTACATATAGGTATAATGCAACCGTAGAAATGAAAATGCAAAATGTAATATGTGGCTTTTAGGGATCAAATAGTGAAAATTCCACTGGCAGAAAATTCCTTTATACAGTGGATACAATCTACAGTCAGTCACATGGTGTGGACATGGCTGTGTTATAATAGAGAATACATAAACAGTGTAATGTGGGACCCTGTAAAAGTTCTGTCATGTATTCTTACAGGCTGAGTTAAACAGAAAGCAGAAATATTCTGTGTTCTTTTAGGCTGAGCTGAAACAAAAAGTAGAGATATTCAAGAAAGAAAGAATGGAAGAGGAGCAATTTTTGGAGGAGCAGAAAAGAGCATGGGATCGGGAGGACAGCGAACGGCAGAAACAGATATCTGCCCGGGAGATCCACAGGTTTAGAGACAGGGTCAGTGTCTAGATTCTGTATGTTAAGTGACAGATATCTGTCCAGAGATTGTCAGGTTAGAGACTGGATCAGTCAGTGTCTATTTTCTGTGTGTAGTGTGTCTCTTATGAATCATGTCCTAATTCACAGAACAAAGTCAGACACCAATCAATGTATTCTTGCAGAAAAACATTAAAATTATATAAATGTGGTATATGTAAAGATTTCACAAGGTCGTACATTTGGTCAAATTTGAACAAGGTCACCGTGAATCTTGAAGATGTGAGGTTTAAAACTTTAAGTATATCTTTTATTTTTGTTCAGGACCAGAAGAAACTAGAAGAGAAACTAGCAAAAGAGAAGGAAAAAGAAAATGAAAAACTACAGAAACAGAAACGATTAGAAAGATTGAAAGAGCAGGTAAATAGCACCACTTACTAATCAAACAATTTGCATATGTAGAAACTCTGTTATGTTAAGGAAGTGTTATTGGCAACCTTTAACCTCCGTTTCTACCAAACACATCAACCCTGTACATACATTCTTGTCATTAAGAGTATATGTTGTTTTCTAGGTTGACGTTGAAGTGGATAGGGATCCCAACAGATTGTTAAAACCAACAGCAGGATGGAGCTCTAGGTTAAAGGACAAGGGGCCCTCAGGATCAGGACCAGTACTACACATGCCTCATAGGTACAACAGCTTTCAGGATGAAATTAGGATTGAACTTTCAGCTGCATAAACAGAACTTATCTTTTTATAACATCATGCAGTGTACCAAACTCTATGAAAAATATCTCACTCATAACATATAGCACATAAACTTGGTGATTCTCTAAAATTCAAAACTATATGACAACAATAAATTTAACTGACACTTTAAACAAATTTTGTGTTTTGTCATAGTAAATATTGGTATATATAAAATAACTTTTCAATGAGGTTTAGTTCCTTATCCTCAATGCTATTACAAAGTTATTTATAAATGTAAATTTTGCCCTTGTTATCCTGTTATTTCACCTGGAATAAGAATTCTAGAAGGATTATTTTGTGATATAGAACACTCAGAACATATGATCTTGCTTCTTTCTTTTTTTTTCAAAAAAAATTTAAGACCTCTCTATATTATCTATGCATTTGGCACTTATTTTTTTCCCCTTTGATAATTTTTGGATCCACCCCTAAAATCATGGATAAATCAGCCCAGGTTTTGTAATCTATGACCTCCTATTCGAAGATTCAGGCACCAGACCATGGCTGTATTGAAAATATATAAAAATTGACTTCTCCTCTGAGCATTTAGTTGATAGACTTGATGTTTGGTAGGATTCAGACCCCTAGTTAAGTAACATGTATGAATATTGTGTTTCCTGAACATTTACTAGTAATAAATGAACTTGATATTTTGACTAACATTACACAGTAATAGGTGAGGGGCTCAAACCTAAAGTGGGACAACATCTCTCAATCATTTTTGTCAAAACATCTAGAGAATATAATGGTATCATAACTAGTAAATATAAGGGCCTCTACCGATATTGCTATATACATTACTAGAGTATAAAACCCATAAAATTCCTCAGATAGAAGATCCACTCTTCACAAGCAACACCTCTGGTTCATATAAGATATTTTTGCCCCAAACGCCCAGCTAAGTTTACAACACTGTCTAGTTGTAAAGCCATTGTTCCTCTATAATGTTCGTCTTCTGTTTTCAGAGCTGTTCCCTCCTGGCGCCAGGGAATGACATGACCATACAAGAAGACAACACAATATTTGTTTATTGAGTCGTTATATTTATATAAAATAAAAGTTGCACAAGTCATTAGAATTCTCTTAACGTTTTTTAATCGTACCTTTTTAGTGAAAGACTTCTGTGGATTGTGATAAATGTAGATAAATAGATGAAGACAATTTCTTTGGTCAGTATGAAAAATGAAAACATGCTTCTTCAGAATTTTGTTAAGGTCTTTCAAGACAGGGTGGTATGTAGTTACCATTGGAACTCTCGCACGGCTTTACCAACGATTCAGTAGGTCTCTAAATGGACCCTCTATTCCAGACTTCCCTACAGACTTCAGTACCCTTCCGGTGTGGGATGTTGGTTCACAGGGAGGTGACGTCCATTGTCATCAATTACGTGTCGTCGAAGAGGTTGATACGGTTTAGGACAGTTGGAAGAGATAAAATTCGTTACCATGAAATAAAATTCCTTTCCACGAATTTAAATTTCGTTCCCACAAAATAAATTTGTTCCCTCGAAATGAAATTCGCTCCCACGATTTTTTGTCTTGAATAGCAGGCTATATATTTACATTACCTACGTCAATACGTAAACAAAAACTCATTATTTATTTCGTATTGCTGCTTTATAAACTTATTTAACGGACGTTGTCTTGCAATTATGCAATCCACAATAAATCTGTAACAAGTTTAGTAACTTTCGTTCATATATTATATATAGATATTTGTGACTGGTCTTTCATTTTGTAGTGCGATAAACATTTGTTGTCATTTGGAACATTGACACAACAGGCCTTCCGTGCACTTCCAACGACCCCAATTTAAGACAATCGAGAGCTTAATAAATAAATCGAAGCTTCAGTTTGTTATGTTTGAAATAAGAAAAAAAATCATTTATTTCAAGATTCGTTAATGCATACAAACAAAATATTGGTGCTGCACCGGTGAAAGTACACTAAAGCCCCTGTAATGTCAGCAAAAAACAAAAAAAAAACAATGGATTTTAAAAAAACAGAAAAAGCATAAAAAAATTGGTTACTCTTTGCTAATAAGAACAGACAAGTACGAGGCCACAAACAGTATGCAAAGGATTATTTTACTGATATATAGATGATTTGCACTATGATGAAGCAAAATATAATTTCAGTTTTGATTTTTTTATTTGGACTAGTGCTTAAATGTTGTGGACTTAGTGAATTTCACAAGCTTAGCAGTCCTTTGACATGTAAATATTGACAGCATCTTATTTCATGGGAACGAATTTTATTTAATGGGAACGAAATTAATTTCGTTGGAACGAATTTGTTTCGTGGGAATAAATTTTATTTCGTGAATGAATTTTTAAAATCAATTCTTCCACCTGTCCTAAATTAACCACCGTAGGTTATAATCCCTACTACAATATAAAGAAAAGTTGCTAAGTGACGGAGTACCATTCATCAAATGTTTTTAAGTGTCGTATAGTTTTTTCTTGAATAAGCAACGCTCTTTAGTTGAAATCATTGGTCAATGTATGCCCAAGTAGGCGGATCTGTCAAAGTTGAGACGTGCGCATTTTCATTGGGGTTCTCCATGGTCAAGTAGGTAGAGCAACGCGCTCCAAATCACAAGGCCTCTCACCTCTAGTCGGCGCGGGTTCGAATCTCGCTCGCGCCGATATATGTGAGAAAGTTTGCCAGTTTACTTTCGGAAGGTCGGTGGTCTCTTCCCGAGTACCTTGTATTAGGGTTCTTTCCTCCACCAATAAAAACTGGACGCCACCATATAACTGAAAAATCGTTGAGTGTGGCGGAAAACAACAATCAATAACAATACAATGAGGAAGTTCTTCTACCGACATTATTTAAGTTTTTATTTTCGGTTTGGGAACCTTTTTATTGTTTGTGTCCGTGATAATAAACTCTAAAAGCGAAAATACGAATGATCATTTATAACGATACTGTAGCCTACAGCCTTCCTCTTCACGGTTCTAGTATACATCAGAAGCACCATGGTCGTGTAGTTCATACAAAACAGGAAAAGGAAGATGACATTACCTGCGGTTGTTTTTCTTTTTGATCTAAAAATCTGTTGTTCTGAAATGCTTTTATGATGATGCTTCACGAGACAGAAATCGGGTCACGAGGGAAAATTTTGGGATTTTATTCGAGACTGCTGACAATCAACATAAATCAAGACAGTTTTCGCTATACGTCGCATCCCATCAAAAGCGAACGTTTGTACAGTTATAAATCTTGAAGTAGAATAACAATGGGCAACTGTGTGTTAGAAAACTAATTTCCCCCAAATTGGTAGATTTAATGTGATAATGAAATACATTAAACACAAATTCCTTGTACAATTGATTATATCATTTTTATGGGGCATAGATATCTGGCGCTCCGCGCCCTCGATTTTCACACCCCGTGAAAACAATGTAAGCATCCATGTTGTAACCTATAGATACATCATGTAGTTTATCAACTTTCTTTCCGAATTTTATTCATTCGAGTTTCACGTTAAGATTTAATTTCCATGACACTGTATCTGCCCTCTGGATTGCGAACGATTTAAGAATGATATCGTATATTATATTGAAATATTTGTACAAACTTCGAGTAGAAATTTTCAGTATTTTTTTTTACCCGCAATGGAGTGAATCTAAGCTAAGATACACAGACATCCTATCTAGTATTGTATAGTCCCCTATCGGCCTCAAGTCCAGTCGTCTGCGTAATATTCCATGTGAATAAGTTTATGCACAAGAATAGCTTGGTCCTATAACATAAAAGCTATATACGACAGATTTTTCTATGTTCAAGGGTCATGACTCAGCAGCAGCAACAACAAAAATCAATGGACCGAAACAAAATTTGAACTTGATCTGCAACTTAAAATGGTAAAGCAATGTACCAAATGTAAAATGAATATCTGCAAGCATGACGAAAAATAGTGCAGAAAACTGATTTGCCGGACTGACCGACGGGAAGTGTGCAAACCTTTCGACGGTAGGGGACTAACACTTTGCACGATTTATGCAGCATTTCATTTACGGAATCCATCAATCAGCATGGATGAGAGACTGAAATTTTCATTATTAGTTACCCCCCCCCCCCCCCAAAAAAAAACACGATCGTAGTACAGTAGTTGAGGCGACCAAGACCTTTCACATAGGTAGTGAATGTTTCATTACCAAGCGGTTTTTCTGTCTTTCTAATCGGAGGTCTCCCCCCTCTTTGTTACGGACCTGAGCGTCATACACAAGTCAATATTTCTGGCACGTGACCTAACGGTGGAGACGTCTATACAAAAAGGATTGATTGATTATACATTGTTTAACGTCCCGCTCGAGAATCTTTCACTCATATGGAGACGTTACCATTACCGGTGAAGGGTTGCAAAATTTAGGCCTATGCTCGGCGCTTATGGCCTTTGAGCAGGGAGGGATCTTTAACGTGCCACACCTGCTGTGGCACGGGGCCTCGGTTTTTGCGGTCTCATCCGAAGGACCGCCCCATTTAGTCGCCTCTTACGACAAGTTAGGGGTACTGAGGATCTATTCTAACAACCCGTACAAAAAGGAAATCGAAGAGAAACACATTTATCAAAATTCAAGTCAATTTTTTTTCATTACCTCTTAAGTATTTACGCATGTTTACATACAAAACACACATGAAAACGAAGGCCATAGCTCTTCGGATTGCAAGCTGGAATGTCAGAACTATGCGAACAGGACTGAGTGATCAACTGTGACCTGCACAGATTGAATATGGACCTAGCAGCCCTGCAGGAAACACGACTCCCAGAGAGTAGGTCCCAGAATGAGGAACACTACAACTTCTTTATGCAAGGAAATGGAACCAAGGAAGTGAGAGAACATCGTGTTTGATTTGCAGTATGCCAAACACTGCTTCGCACGACTGAGCTCCCAACAAATTACGCTATGCCTCCCATCGATGCAGGGCCTTGTGAACTTTGTGTGCACCTATGCCCGATATTACAATCCTCGTCCGAACGAGGACCGACGAGTCATTGGACATATCTACCTTCTGGGTGGATTTAACGCATAACGTAAGTGCAGACTGAGAATCATGGCCAAATATTTTGGGGCATCACGGCATAGGGAAGATGAATGGATATGGTCAGAGACTTCTCGAACTCTGCTGTTATCGCAACCTATGCGTAAAGAACACCTACTTTCAGAACAAGGTATGCAACAAAGTATCCTTGAGACATCCACGGTGAAAACACTGGCATCAACTGGACATGATCATAATCAAGCGTGACCCCCTTAACAACGTGTGCAACACCAGTTCCTACTACTGTGGCGACTTCGACACTAACCACTCCCTAGATGCCACAAAGGTGACACCAAATACTCAACTCGGCCCACAGTGATGATGAACAAAGTGCAGAGGATAGATAGAACTCTCTACGGAACGCCATCTTCAATGCTGCAGTTGACCCACGGCAAAGAGGAGCACATAGATAGGTTTGAAGTTAATATCACTGTGATAAAACCTGTCATAGATGCTAAATGCATTGCACTCATCAGCTATAAGCGTGACCCAAGTCAGACACTGAAATCTGCACACAGCAAAGCGCAGCTAACAGGACGGCGCTGACAAACAACTACTGGCTACAATTGTCGGACAGCATCCACTACGCGTCGAACAGCGACAACATTAGGAGCATGTACGAGAGCATTAAACAAGCAACGGGAATAGCAACAAAGAAGATTGCACCCTTGAAATCTAAGACAGGATGTTATCATGGACCGGGACAAGCAAATGGAGAGATGGGTAGACCACTACTTGGAACTTTACCCAAGAGAAAACTCCTTCACATAGGAAGCAATTGACAAAAAAAAGGCAAGAGCTGTCCATTATGGAGAGTAGCTGGGCTCCGAACATTCTTTGGCAGAACTCAGCAAAACAATCAAGGATCTGGCTCGTGGCAAAGCACCAGAAGAAGACAGTATCCCACCTGAGATTATAAAATGTGGGAACCCTTCCCTGTTGGAACCACAACACGAATTTCTATGTCTGTGCTAGAGAGAAAGCAAGGTACCCCAGAACATGTGTAACGCCAAGATCATCACCCTGTACAAAAACAAGGGTGATCGCAGGACTGTAATAACTGCAGGGGTATCTCTCTGTTGAGCATCGTGGGCAAAATCTTCGCACGTGTGGTCCTGACTCGTCTGCAAGTCCTCGTTGAACGTATATACCCAGAGTTACAATGTGGTTTCAGAGCTGAGAGGTTGACAGTGGAGGTGTTTTTCTCAGTGTGCCAGGTTCAAGAAAATATCGAGAACAACAAATGCCCCTTGCGTTGCCTTTATTGATCTGACAAAGACGTTTGACATTGACAACAGAAAAGGTTTGTCCCAACTGCTAAGATCGGTTGTCCACTCCAGCTACTCAGCATCGTCGCCTCTTTCCACGACGACATGAAGGGAACCATTAGCTATGACGTCGAAGCCTCAGAACCCTTACTTATGTAGAGCGGGGTGGAACAAGGATGTGTCCTCACTCCGACCCTGTTTGGCATATTTTTCTCATTGCTGCTAAACTTTGCTTTCGGAGAGACCATGAAGGGGTCCACTTACACACCAGAAGAGATGAGAAGCTATTCAACTTGCCGCGTCTGGGGGCAAAGACCAAGGTACGTACAGTTCTCATAAGGGATATGCTAATTACAGATAATGCAGCGATGAGTACACATACCAATGACCCCTCCCCCCCCCCCCCTCAACAGCTGAGGGACATGTTCTCTTACGCCTGCAAGTAGTTCGGGCTGACTATCAGTATTAAAAAACGAACATCATGACCCATGACGCCCCCTTACCACAAACAATCAACATCGATGGTAAAGTGCTTGAGGTCACAGACTAATTCACCTACCTTGGCTCCATCATCACTAGCAACCTGTCTCCCTATGCTAAATCGACAAACTCATCGCCATCTGACTCTGAACACAAAACTCAGAGTCTACCAAACGTGCGTGCTCTGTAGCCTGCTGTGCGGCAGTAGATCCTGGACCATATACGATAGGCCAGTTAAGAAAACAATATGGAAAGTTTCCACATTCACAAAATCTAACGAGTACTCGGCATCACATGGCAAGACAGAGTCACCAACACCAGAGTACTGGAGAAAGCTGGTTCTCTCAGTAAGCATCTTTTGCTATGTCAGCGTCGTTTGCGCTGGCTTGGGCATGTACACCGAATGAAGGACGGTAACATCCCAAAGAACATTAAGTATCACGTATGGAGAGCTGGACTCCGGACGCCGACCAATAGGTCGTCTATATTTGCTTTTCGATTATTGATTGATTGATTATTAGTTGTTTTCCGCCACACTCAACAAATTTTCAGTTATCTGGTGGTGTCCAGTTTTATTGGTGGAGGAGAGAACCCAGATACAATGTACCCGGGAAGAGACCTTCCAAAAGTAAACTGGCAAACTTTCTCACATATATCGGCGCGAACGAGATTCGAACCCGCCGACTGGAGGTGAGAGGCCTTGTGATTTTGAGCGCTATGTTCTAACCACTCGGCCACAGAGGCCCCTGCTTTTCAAGGATATCTACAAGCGCGAACTGAAACTGACAGGCGTTGACCCAAACACCTGGGAATCGCTTGAGAATGATCGCAGTGCCTGGAAACATTCGATGAGAGAGGGAGTCAGACGAGGGGAAGAAAAGAGAAGTCAACAGCTAGAGGATCGAACAGGATAAAAAGATAGCAAAATCATGCTCCAAATGCACCTTCCAATTACGTCTGCAACAACTGTGGCAGAGACTGTCATTCAAGAATCGAGATGATAAGCCACTTCCGATGTTGCCTTCAACAAGACCAACTCTACCCTACTAGGGCAAAATCCAACGTCTCCTGAGACGAAAGGATGCATACTACTTATACACATTAATCAAAGTACGGAAAGCCGGGCTTTTACGGTGACATACATGTACTACATATACACTGTAGATGCTGGTCTGTAGTTCTCTAGGTAAATATTAAGACAGTAGAAACCAGAAAGATACCGATCCACCCTTTTATAAAAATCCTTCGGTTTATGGCACAGAAAAAATCTGCGCAGGGTTGGGGCCTTGTATCGCTGTATTCTTGCGTCGCCGTCTAAAACATGTGTGTAAAAATTCCTAACACATTTTCCTACCATAAATGTGTTCAAACATACCAGCTCAAGGAGGAATAACACACCAGACAAATATGATATGGATGGAAAGTGGAGGATATGTACAATCATTTTTAAAAATTCTTTAAAATTTATTTCTTTTGGTGAAAAAAATACAGTTTTAGTAGACAGTAATCTGCACCCAAAATAATGAAATCCGAGTATCATGCAATAACACAATGGTCCCTTCTAGACTCGAATGCACAAAGTCGACATGTTCACCTGACGAGCTACCCAGCTAGGTGATTCGATTTAAAGGAATATACATGTATTGCTAATATTCATATTTTCATCCAAGTTAAAAAAGGAAGCTAGCCATTAAGATGATATAGTATTTCCCCTTATGAGCAAGGTAAAAGGAACATCTCGCATGTTTTGCTCTGTTTTTATGCAAACACAGCTACCATACCCATGACTGTTTACATTTTAAAACTCATAGCATTGAACAGAATAGAAACTTTAAAACTCACTCAATCTCTTCGCGCTGTCTGTGCTAGAGGCGACTACAGGATTTCCACCTGGCTCTGTCTGCAGCTATTCGAGGCGCTGTCTCCATGATCAGACCTCTGATCTTTAGGTTTTTAAGGACGGTTCGCCTATAGATCTCCTTTGGCCGGCCTCTGTGCCTTTTTCCCTGGGATGTCCATTGGAGAGCAATCCTGGGCAGCGAATTGCAAGGCAGGCGTAGGACGTGACCAAGCCATAGCCAACGTCTTGTTTGGATGATCTGTGGTATTGTTGGCATCCCGGTTCTATTCAGAAGATCTCAAGAATGCGCCTACAGAATTTAGTTTGGAAGACTTTCCTTCGAACTTGTATATGTCTTGGGGATTTATGACTACGATTTACACATTGATTACTTCGCCATTAGATATTTCTGTGGCAAAGAGGTCTTCCAGCACTGTCGTCCATACAGGAGGACACTGAGGACATTGATGTTGGTATGGATGTTATCCTATGGATTTTCATACGGGCTTCAACTTTGCAAAAGCTTGAGCTGAGAACGAATGTTTCTGAATTTTGCATGTCAAGTCATATCTGTCAGATGGTAGGTAAACCTAATCAGAAAATTCCATCTACCCCTCTCCAAAATATTCCAGCTTTTGAAGAACTTTTATAGTCGAGTGTTGGTAGACGGTGTAGGACCTTTACCTAAAACTAGGTCAGGAAACCAATACTTACTATCATGTATATGTTCACTTGGTTCCCTGAAGCTATACCTCCTAGGAATATTAAGACTATAGTCGGGGCCCTTACCAAATTTTTCAGTTTTTTAGCAGTGCCTAAGCTATGCAGTCAGGGTTGTTTCAACGGGTCATGCATGAGTTACGTGTGTATCGCTTATCATTCCGAGTCTCAGGAGGCACTTGAACTTTTCTATCAAACACTTAAAGCTATAATGAAAACATATTGTTATCAGCATGATAAAGAGTAGGATGAAGGGGTTCACCTTGTTTTATTCGCTGCACGAAAAGCAGTTCAGGCGTCTCTTGGTTTCAGTCCCTTTGAATTAGCATTTGGTGATACATTTGGAGGTCCTTTGAAATTGCTGCAAGAATAGTGGCTGACTGAAATTAGTACTCCTAATCTTTTCGATTATGTACCTAATTTCAACGAGGAACTTTACAATGCTTGTAAATTGCATGTAAATCTCAAGAGTTCCTAAGCCAAAATGAAAATTTGGTATGACAAAGATGCCGTGTACAGTGTGCTTCAACCAGGTGATAGGGTTATTGTATTTTTGCCCGTTACTGGTCATCCTTTACAGGCCAGATATTATGCTCCATATGAAACTGAAAGCAAGCTTAGTGATGTGAACCTATTTTATCCTTCGATCTTTATATATGTTTCGTAAAAGACCAATGCTGCTTGTCAAGATGTTATAATATCCGTTGCTTTGTCCTTTAAGCAGCATCTATATCGTTTGAATCCATTAAAATTACAGTACTTAAGAACAGACGTGCTGTATATGCTGGACAGTGACATTTTTGAACCAAGTGAAAGTGACTGGAGTTCACCTTGTATTCTAGTACCGAAACCTGATGGTACCTACCGACATAAGAAAAGTTAATTCTGTCATTAAAACAGACTCGTATCCGATTTTTAGAACTGATGACTGTATTGACAAAATCGGAAATGCGACAATTATCAGTAAATTTGACTTGTTCAAAGGTTACTGACAAGTGTTATTAGCTGAAAGAGCCAAAGAAATGTTTTTCATTTGTAACTTCCGATGGCCTATTTCAATATAAAGTGGTGTCTTTTGGCATGTAAAATGCTCCAGCGACCTTTCATCAGATGATTCGCTCCCTTCTTCATGACCTTCAAGGATGTGAAGCCTACATTAATGTCATCATCTACAGCAACACATGGGACGTTCCGTCTCCAAATCATGCGCGCGTTCTTCGACATTGTGGCAAAAGCAACCTTGCGAAAAGTGACTTTTTCCCCATGCTTTCTGTAGAATATGTGTCATAAAGTAGGTATAGGTTATGTTATACCTATCACGGCTAAAGTGGGGGCTATTGCAAAGTTCCGGATTCCTACAAACAAAAAAGAGTTAATGGGAATTTTAGGCATGGATGATATTTACAGATAATTTTGTCCAAATTTTTCTTCAACTGTTGCCTTACTTACCAACTTATTGCAACAGAGAGTTGAATTTGAATGAACAAAGGACTGTGGCGAATCATTTTGTAAAATTAAACCTGTTCTCAAGAGTAGTCCATTTCTTCCAGCTCCTGATTTTGCTAAACAATTTAAGCTTATTGTTGATGCTATTGATATAGGAATCGGTGCTGCTTTGTTTCAAGAACATAGTGACGATGTAGATAGAGTTGTTCTTATTTTTCAAAGAAACTTACAAAATGTCCAAAAAAAATTATTTAACCATTGAAAAAAGTATCCTGCTTAGTTGTTAGCTTTACAACATTTTGATGTTTATTTGAATGCTACCGTACATCCATTACTTGTTTTTACATCCATTACTTGTTGTTAGTTCAAATAAGAATCTAAGACTCACAAGATGGAGTTTATCATTATAAGTATGTAACATTAGTATTAAACATATCAAAGGCAGAGACAATGTTATGGCAGATGCCTATTAAGAGTGTACTGAGGGTGCTATGTTTTGTTTTGTTTCTTTGAATTGATGTACATTTATATATGTATTCGGGTTTTGAACTGTGGAGAATTTGAGTTTTCATTGCCATTCAAACCTTTTTAAAGGGGAGTGTTGTGTAACATGTATGTACTCGATGACATCTGTGACCTAGATATTTCTAGACGTTCCAATAGAAAGGCGACGTAACACTTTTTTTTGGTTTTGTTTTGCTGTAAAGATTACATGAAATGTCTGTTGGAAGTTTTACTGGAAAAATCTGAATCTTCATTTTTGGTAAAAATACACTGTGAATTCTGTAATATTAAGCTCGGGAAGACAAACACTTAAAACACTAGTATTATTGAAAGCATTTTTTAATATATATAGGAGACTTCGGGAATTATTTGTTACAACCGGTTTGTGACAGTTTTGTGTGTGAATTCAGCTCGGCATTCAAACGCGCAACAGACACTCTTATTGTATACCTATCGCAAGTTAATATTTTGTTATTTTTATATTTTTTCTTTCAATAATTGTAAATAAATCTTGTTAGTTAATGCTTTTAATTATCTTAGTTGTCGAATGTTGCTGCGTTATTAAGGGCAATTCTGACCTATACCAAAAGCAATTCGATTATATAAAAGGGTAAAGATAACGAACAGTGACCAATCTTATAATTCGTATAAGGAACATGAAATAGAGTTTTGGAAAACACGGACCCCTAGATATACCAATGGTGGGATTAGGTGCCTAAGAGGAGTAAGCATTCCCTTTCGACCGGTCACACACGCCGTAAGCCCTACATCTTGATCAGGTAAACGGACCAATCCGTAGTCAGAATCAGCGTGCCAAGAACGGCCTAACGATTGGTATAAAACACGTCAGACAGCATTCGACCCAATGACAGGTTGTATTGGCAAACTAGATTTTTATAACGACCATAGAATTTGCAAAATGCTGACTTTAAACGAGACTGTTGATACCCCTTTAACATCAACTTGTTTGTCAGTAGCCCACCTCCATTTAAAAACTGATCATACGCAGAACAAGCTCTTGCGTATCGAATCAGCTGAGAGATGTAAACACGATATACAGGTGTTAATGGAATATTGCTACATAGATATGGAAAGTGGACGATAGAGAAGCTGATATCATCCCGCTAGTCATAAAGCCGAATTGTTAGTTAGCTGTTAACATCTATCTTCAATAAAATATATAAACACGAAGCAGATGTACAGGACTCTGTGGTGTCTTTTATCTCGATTTCACTGGGATATATCGAATCGACATATGAATGAAAATGATTATTATATCGATATGCATACGGTCAAGATGTATGATTGTGTCGTTATGGAAGGAATAAAAGAAATCAGAAATCAATTTATATTTCCACCCTCGTTTTATTTTCATCCATAATAAAGTATCTACTTTCATTGTGGTTATTGTTTTATTTTCTTTAGCGTGCTATTTATTGTATCACTGGCGATTTGCTTGCTTCCAGTCAAGACTTTTAGTACTGTCATTTGATCTGAAGATTGTTTCTTTTTCTTTTCCTTTTTTTTTTCATTACCCCCCCCCCCCCCCAAAAAAATCCCATGTAAATTCCCGTTGATGTTGATTCTTGAATATTCTGTCAGGAATCCCAATAACATGGTTATCTCGAATACTTCGCTTAATGTTGAAGCCGATCGCCGATCCCGGTTCTGAGTTGAAATACTCCTATCAAATTTTCATTTAGAAAATGCACTATATGGATTTATTTTCACATTTCCATGAAATTAATTTTGCAAAGTAATAATAATAGAAGGGATCTATGATATACCGCCTCATAATAAAAACACTTTAGGGGGTGGTATGGTATAGACCTATTACATTAGGGGGTGATATGGTATAGATCTATTACATTAGGGGGTGGTATGGTACAGTTCTATTACATTAGGAGGTGGTATGGTATAGATCTATTAAATTAGGGGGTGATATGGTATAGACCTATTACATAGGGGTGGTATGGTATAGACGTATTACATTAGGGGGTGGTATGGTATAGACGTATTACATTAGAGGGTGGTATGGTATAGATCTATTACATTAGAGGGTGGTATGGTATAGACGTATTACATTAGAGGGTAGAATGGTATAGACGTATTACATTAGAGGGTGATATGGTATAGACGTATTACATTAGAGGGTGGTGTGGTATAGACGTATTACATTAGAGGGTGGTATGGTATAGGCGTATTACATTAGAGGGTGGTATGGTATAGGCGTATTACATTAGAGGGTGGTATGGTATAGGCGTATTACATTAGAGGGTGGTATGGTATAGGCGTATTACATTAGAGGGTGGTATGGTATAGAGGTATTACATTAGGGGGTAGTATGGTATAGCTCCTACTATCATTATTACATTAGGGGTGGTAGATCATAGACCCTATTATTATTAATACATTAGGGGTGGTATGGTATAGACTGTTATTATTACAGACTATTAGTTCCTGTGGTTAAGGTTATGTTTGTTAGATCATGATGTCGACTTTTCAGATTACTATTTTGCTAAGTGGATGGTATATTTCGGCCGTGAAAGCATTTCTTTTTATTATATGACAAGTGGACAAAATTATCTGATACGCTGAACATCATTATCATTACCTGACAAGTTATGGCAGAAATATGCCACTTTTAACATGAGAGACGGAGCTCTCTCTCTCTCTCTCTCTCTCATGTTACTTGGGTGATACATGTATTCGTGTAGTTAATGCTTGTCGGATTAAATCCTGTAATGGTTTACCGTTGCGCGATTCATGTAAAACCTCCCTACTTGTACTGTATTGATGCCAGAAAACATTTGGTTTGTGAACCAGTCTACACGTGGTCATTGAATGGAATCACGATCGGATTCATAATAGCAAATTGGGTGCGTTTGCCAGATAAAATTTAATTTCCGTCACGTTGTTTTTGTTCTGTGGTCAAGAACGGACGATTGGAAACCATGTAAACATCGTACAGGAACCTTTGAACGAACCCTCAGTACAGAGAGCAATATAACCGTTTGTTTTGATATTCTATGCATGATTAATGTCATATATACTTTCATCTACGATCGATTATGTTCATCGATTGATTTTGAAAGTTAAAGCACAAACTGGTGCACTTTCTATAATCATCTTCTTTCAACTCGCACAATTATAGAGTAGATATTTACCAACTTAAAAAGCAAACACTGATCGGTTTAATACTACGTTGAAAATCAGAGACCATTTTGATGCAGAACAATTTGAAACACCTCCAACTTCCTGATGAAATCCACGCATAATCCAGACAGTCCTCTGGGTCGGAATATCAATAAAAAAAATCCTCCCTATTGTGATTAAGACAACAGAGTAATATTTTGACTAATAAATGGATTGTGGAGTATTGTACGGTAATCGATTTTTGACACACTGAATGGCAAGAATTTCGCATGTATACACAAGCGGCGAAAGCAGGTCGAAAAAATAGTTGATCCCTGTCACTTCTGTGATGATTCTTAAACAAAGCGGATGGATTTCATGCTTTAATGCTTGATTTAGATTCCGTGCTCTTCCGCTAATATTGACGACTGAATGTAGTCATTTTTACGGGAGTCCTCTCATCAGTCGGTATTTAAAGTGGAATTACGCAATCATGATTAACAGCGTTACGGTGTTTCTGTCGATATGCTGACTGACGATGACAATAGATTCAGAAAACAGGTAAGTCTCTCTCTCTCTCTCTCTCTCTCTCTCTCATGAAAATTGATAACTTGAGATAACTCGGTGCAACAAAGAATGACACTGGAATAGTGAAGGAATAATTAGTTTGCTTTGACCACGAGAATCCGAGCATCAAAGAAACTCACTACTGCTCACTGACAACGAGCGGAACGGTCCAATAGTCTGAAAACTCCGGCCAGTGCCTCGGTTATTACTCCATTTGAAGATCACATGTACAGAATGAATCTTCAATATTCATTATACCTATAGAATGGAAGAATTCGATGTACCAGGAATACGGCATATTCAGCTGTGTATAAAGTACGACGCATAATCTTATATAGGAAGAGTTACTTTAAATGAAAAAGTAATTATCTATGTCAAGATTGTCTTGTTTTGTAGTTTGTGTAGTCTTAATTAGTTAGCAGTAATAGAAGTTCTCAATTGGTAAGTTGCTGTTCTATAACTTGATTTTCAATCCATCGTGTGTTTAGATCAATATTCCTCGCCCCCATTCTTCCAAAGAGAACTTTCGTCGATTCTCGTTTATCATTTGATAAGATTTTCAATTATCCAGAAACACTTGTTTTAATTCATAATCCCTTAAAAACTTTTATAATCGATACATGTTTCATTGTCGAGATGAGTTGTTTCATTATTACGCATTGAAATTTCATACACAAAAACACGGAGATTTTTTTGTGTGAATACATTGTCCAAGAAAAATTGGATTATAATGGAAATGATTACGATGTTGAGGAAGATACTAATCTCTCTCTCTCTCTCTCTCTCTCTCTCTCTCTCTCTCAACTGAGGATAGGCAAACAAAAGTACATTGAAGACTATCCCAGTTCATGCACCTGTAAACAAAATGGAAGAATAAAAATTCTGGTCTTGGGGAAATGGAAACCGTCGTATGGTTTCGTAAAACGGAATATCAAATCACTGCATTCTGACAGCTGTTGAATAACGCCATCAAAAAGCCCGTCATGTTTGTGTAATGACGTTGCTTTGGTGCCTTATTGATATACATTGGAGAAAATCATCCTCAAGCCACTTGAAGACTCCTGGATGATGGGAGAGTCTGTTGCCCGAATGAGTGTTTTCTTACGATGGCCGGCTAGGCTGAATTAGAATATATGAAGGGATGAAAGATGATTTTTTGATTCCTGGTGACGAAAGTGTTTATATCATAGTTGATTGACCATATTATATTAATGTAGATAGTATATGATAACGTCCATTATCATCTGTTATACATATACACGCATTTTTAATGATTTACATCTTTAAAAAATTCTTCTTGATTTATAATGTAATTGAATGTCGATTTCTTTTTCTCCCCAGGTAGTGTCAACAGGACTGTCATTAGAATTCAGGATTTTGGATAATTTCGGACAATTTTCGGTCTGGATATGGCAAATGCTGTAGTTGCCGTTAAAGGTATGTATTTCTGTTTCCAGTTACCGGGTGCATGTGCAAGTCCTGATTTTATCTTTCAAAGTTAAGACTCGTTATTCGAAATAAAAGTTCGTGGCTCAGTTTGACGCGGGATTTTGAGAGTATATATGAATGAGCTAAAGACCGTGGCTCAGTCTGATGCGGGGTTTTAAGAGTATATATGAATGAGCTGGTCACGTACATTGCACATGTTAAGAATAAGGACGGTCTCACATTTCGTAAATCAATGTTTGCGGTCTGTAGAGGGATATAAGGATAAATAACAGCCCAGCAAATATAGAAATCGTCAGAGTAGCTATAGGGCATTTAGAATCGCTACAGGTCATGTAGAATCGCTACAGGTCATTTAGAATCGCTACAGGTCATGTAGAATCGCTACAGGTCATGTAGAATCGCTACCCGTCATTTCGCTGCCTGTTATTTAGAATCACTACCTGTCATCTGTCATTTAGAATCACTATCTGTCATTCAGAATCGCTACGGGTCATTTAGATCTAGAATCATTACCTGTCATTTAGATATAGAATCGCTACCTGTCATTTAGAATCGCCACTTGTTATTTACATGACTTCCTGTCGATTGGAATCGCTACCTGTCATTTAGATTTAGAATCGCTATGTCATTTAGATCTAGAATCACTACCTGTCATTTTAGAATCGCTACCTATCATTTTAGAATCACTGTATGTCATTTGGGATCGCTACCTGTCATTTATATCTAGAATCGCTACCTGGGATTTTGAATCACTACCCGTTATTTAGAATTACTACTTGTTACTTAGAATCGCTACCTGCCATTTAGAATCGCTGCCTGTCATTTAGAATCACTACCTGTCATTTAGAATCACTACCTGTCATTTAGAATCACTACTTGGCATTTAGAATAGGTGTATGTCATTTAGAATCGCTACCTTTCATTTAAGATCACTACCTGCCATTTAAAATCACTACCCGTTATTTTGAATAGCTACCTGTTATTTAGAATCGCTACCTGCCATTTAGAATTGCTGCCTGTCATTTAGAATTGCTGCCTGTCATTTAGAATCACTACCTGCCATTTAGAATTGCTGCCTGTCATTTAGAATTGCTGCCTGTTATTTAGAATCACTACCTGCCATTTAGAATCACTACTTGGCATTTAGAATCACTACTTGGCATTTAGAATAGGTGTATGTCATTTAGAATCACTACCTGCCATTTAGAATTGCTGCCTGTCATTTAGAATTGCTGCCTGTTATTTAGAATCACTATCTGACATTTAGAATCACTATCTGACATTTAGCATTGCTACCTGTCATTTAGAATCACTATCTGTCATTTAAAATCACTACCTGTCATTTAGAATCACTATCTGACATTTAGAATCACTATCTGACATTTAGAATCACTACCTGTCATTTAGAATCACTACCTGTCATTTAGAATCACTATCTGTCATTTAGAATCACTATCTGACATTTAGAATAGGTGTACGTCATTTAGGATCGCTACCTGTCATTTAGATCTAGAATCGCTGCCTGTCATTTAGAATTGCTGCCTGTCATTTAGAATCACTACCTGTCATTTAGAATCACTATCTGACATTTAGAATCGCTGTCTGTCATTTAGAATCACTTCCTGTCATTTAGAATCGCTATCTGCCACTTAGGATCGCTATATGTCATGTAGAATTGCGGCCTGTCATTTAGAGTCACTATCTGACATTTAAGATTGCTTCCTGTCATGTAGAATCGCTACCTGCCTTTTAGAATCGCTACCTGTCTTTTAAAATATCTACCCGCCATTTAGAATCGCTACTTGCCTTTTAGAATCGCTACCTGCCATTTAGAATCGCTACCTGCCATTTAGAGTCGTTGTCTTTGATTTAGAGAGACTCAGAAACGCTGAAAATCAAAATCGTAACGCACATTCAGAATCGCTACCTGTACTTCAGAGTCGTTATATATCATTCAAAGTCGCTACATGTTATCCAGAATCACTACATATCATTCAGAGTCGCTACATGTTTTCCAGAATCGCTACATGTCATTCAGAATCGCTACATGTCATTCAGAATCGCTACATGTCATTCAGAATCACTACATGTTATCCAGAATCGCTACATGTCATTCAGAATTACTACATGTTATCCAGAATCGCTACATGTCATTCAGAATCACTACATGTTATCCAGAATCGCTACATGTCATTCAGAGTCGCTACATGTTTTCCAGAATCGCTACATGTCATTCAGAATCGCTACATGTCATTCAGAATCGCTACATGTCATACAGAGTCGCTACATGTTTTCCAGAATCGCTACATGTCATTCAGAATCGCTGCTTGTATTTGTGACGCCTTTCCAACCTGTTGTTTTATGAATGAAACAAAACATTCAAACAAAACTATAAGCTCTTTGAGTTATTGTTAGTACACTGTAAGTCAGTTGTACTGAAATATCGTATTTCTGCACTCTGAGGAAAATTCAAAATGTACCATCTAACATAGTTTATGAGATTTTTTTTTCAAAATTATTACCCATCATTCCCACGAACGAGTGGTTATGAATCGCATTTTCTCAGGTCTTTCCAGTAAAGGAAGCATCAACATGTTTTCCGTGCCGTGCAAACCGGAAGTTGTGACTAAGCTGTATAGTTAACAAGCAGCCAAGTTTACTTAGGTACCATTCACCATGGGCCCAAACCCGGAGAATGACATTCTTTATGTGACTTCCTCAACATTTTCCCATCACATACACATTAACATTTTATATATTGAAACAATGTACATCGGCGATGTCACTGGTCGTGACGTTACGTACAATTACCTCCTCCATTTCCCCTCCCCACATAATTAATGACCGATTTTGCCTGATTGATCATTGACATACCAAAAGGTGCGTTGTAACTGTATGTTGTTACCATTAACCTAAAATTCAGATTGTACCAAAATGAATATGATATGTTTTTAGAATAGCGATCAATGAAGGACTAGTATGATATAGCATACTGTATTCAATATTGCAAATTTTGATTTATTCCTATGGTTCGCTCAGATAGAATTACTCTTCATGATGTATGAAATATGGCTCATTGATTTTGTTGTTGTTGTTGTTAATATTCATGATCCTTTCCTAATCAAACTTTGATTAGAACGATTCATTACATCAATGGTCATGTTATACAAATAATGATGATTTTCACCACTAAGCTTAGATTTTTTTTAAATTTTTTTTTTATAATTCTTCATTTCTTTATTTTTTTATACACGCATATGTACATATTCTGTAACATAAAAAAATGTATAAAATGTAACAATAGATAATTTACAGAATATGTTAAGAGAGAGGGGCATGTAAATAAAAAAAAATCAAGTGGCTATTTCAATTAAATATTTAATTAAATAAAATAATTAAATAAATTCCGACTATTCCAGATTGCGTCAAATTTTGTTTTTTCGCCATTTTTATATGAGATGAATTTCAGGGTTTCGTAATTCTATTTCAAGTGTGATATCGCTACTACTATATTTAATGTATTTGAATATATCTATTAGAATCTCTAGAGATCCTAATAAGAAATTTCTTTTTGTTATGGATAACTTCAATATATTTACTAAGTTGTCTAAAAAGGATTGAACGTTCACACACTCCCAGAAGATGTGTTCCAATGTTTCTTCTTCAAATTTACAAAATGTGCAGCTTTTTGTACCTTTCTTCTTAATTTCATACAAGAAAGTATTAGTCGCCAAAATTCTATTAATAATTCTATATTGGGACCATTGAAGTTTTGAGGGTTTTTTTGTTGTCTTAACAGGTAGCTTATAAATTGTTTTCCACTCACTTTCATCAAGTTCAAATATAGTGTTCCATTTTGTTTTACAAAAAGGCTCAGTGTCGTTATAATTCAAGATTTCATAGATATGTTTCGATCTCTTGCAACATGGCAATTTATAGAGAGTAGGTAAGATCAAGGGATTTTGTACTTTCATTATGTTTTGTTTTCGCCCATGCTTTTACTGCCTGTACAATACTCATAAATTCAAGAAAATTAAGATTTATATTAGGATACATGGTAGAGAAGTTTTCATAAGTGTAGAAGGAACCGTCATCTTGCATCATATCATTTACGTATTGTGTGTTATGTTTGAACAATTCTGTATTGAAATAAGTTTTTCTGCCTATGTTGATGCTTGGATTAAAGAAGAATGGTATATCACCTTTAGCCTTATCTATAAGAAGGCTGTCTTTATGTACTAGATCTATCCAGGCATTAAAGACATCTATCCAAAAGGCGTTTTTGAGTGTTTTATCAATAGATTATATACACGAGATTAAAAAAAAAACCAAGCTTAGACTTTAGCGTTTAATATTTCAAAGCGATTTTACCTTAAATCCAATTTTCGGGGGGGGGGGGGGGGTCCCTTTTCGATCGATCCCCCAAACATTGCACCGACTTAAAACAAAAAAAGCAAACAGAAAGATTTGCATGCTTTTCAAAGCACGAAAAGTTGTAAGGGTGTGTTAGGGTGGGCGTTGGACTCTATTAGGGGTGGGTTTTGGACTGTGTTTAGGTTGGGTATATTGCATTATGTTAGGGAAGGTTGTTGAACTGTGTTAGGAGTGGCTGTTGGACTGTGTTAGGAGTGGGTGTTGGACTGTGTTAGGGGTGGGTTTTGGCATGTGTTAAGAATAGTGTAGAACTGTGATCGGGGTGGGTGTTGGGTGTGTTTAAGTTGGGTATATTGGATTGTGTTAGGGGTCGTTGTTGAGCTGTGTTAGGGGTCGGTTTTGGTAGTATTGAACTATGTTAGAGGTGGGTGTTGGTCTGTGTTAGGAATAGTGTTGAGCTGTGATCGGGGTGGGTGTTGAACTCTGTAAGGGTGGGTGTTAGACTATGTTAAGGATGGGCATTAGACTGTGATAGGGGTTTGTGTTGGTCTGTGTTAGGAATAGTGTTGAACTGTGATAGGGGAGGGTATCAATTAGAGATATAGAGAATGTAAGTATCGGTGAATATATAGAGGCCAAGGTCAAAGCTTAATTCTAGGTCAGGGTGTCCAGGTCAAAGTTCAGATATTGCAATATATTCTATTGATATATGCTGATGTAAAGACATACTGTATGCTCTCATGAATTAACCATTCATTCTCGAAGGAACAATACCGAAAGTCAGATGACTTCCGTTTACGACATTTGGTGACAAGCGTGGGGTAAAAAACACGGTTTATAAGCAACAAAGTGGTGTAAATACTGGGTTATATAAGTAATTTACCGCTCTATTGACTAGCAAATCACACAATCCATCGATTGGTGCTATGAGAACATTGGAAAAAAGTCGCAAGGAACTTGGATTGGTTGCTTTGTCGTGCATCTCTTGGGTTAAAATTACATCGTCTGAATTTGTAATACACAGGTGTGTTTTTTCATCGATGGACTTACATAATTGATGAAGATACACATCTGTCGCCTAATGCCTGCTACCATTCCCTTTAGTTCAACCTAGTTTTACATGTATCGATAATATTAGCACTTTGCGCCTGAGTGGGGTCATGCTGGTGTATTAGCACAGAGTCGCCCAAGATAGGATTGTGAGCATTGATAACATACAATTTTGTATTCTTTATAAGATTTATGCGCTAGCGCTCGACGTTTTAAATATCTATAATAAAAAAAAGTTTAAAGATGTTTTCTGTTCACAAGGTACATCATGCCGCCATTTTGGTTTCTTTTCTACCAGCTGCATCGCTTGCAAGTTTCGGCGAAAAGTTCGATATAATATGATAATTAGACCCCTGCCGTTTAGAAGCATCTCTGTCATGGTCTTGTCTCTCGTATCGTCATGATGAACTGGAAATAAAGTCAATTTATCGGCTATAATCAACATTCAAACATAGTCTACTGCTTCTCAAATGCGAAAAAAGAAAACCAAAATGACGACGTGATATACGTTGTGAATAGTTTGTTTACAGGAAGATAGTTTGTTGGGTTTTTTTTAAAAATAGATATCTGAAAGTCGAGAGCCTTAGGTCCACGCAGAAAATATATCAGCGAGGTTAAACCGGATGCTATGGGGGAAAGTCAACTTGCGCGTGCACAATTTTAGCGGAGCCTATAGGAAAATCGCTCGGCCTTGTCCGCTAAGTCGAGAAAAAAGACTATTTTATTTCTTATGAACTTGACGGAAAAGATAAAGCGATGTTCCGAATGCACATGAGGCGACCTTTATTCATAGATTAGAATCTAAGAGGGAAGCACATGACCGTTCATACGGAAAAAAGGTCAGCTATCGCATGCACAAGTACATGTTTACTGAAATCAAGAAATTTTTTGGAATGTTCTGTATGGTCTGTGAAAAACAGGGTTTAGTGTTCTTGATATTAAATCAATGTTAATGAGTCTAATAATAAGACTTGTTATTAAAAAAAAGCTATTTTAAAACAAATCTTTACTTCAACTTAGAATATTAAGTTTCTGTTAGAAAGACAGACCTATAGTCCACTTATTGCAGTTATTCTTTTAAGGACAGTAACTAGTTACTGTTCATTATCTTTAACTTTATCTAGGTATGTGTGCCATATTAACTAAACAGTATTTTTTCGATGTTGAAAACCAGATAAAAACTTTGTCAGTATGATACATGTATAATAAATTATGAAAAATAATAATATCTGACAATTTCGACAAATTATACATTGGTATCAACTGAGTTCTGGTCTAGTCAATGCAAGGGGAAACGGTGATTTGCTTACATATTTATAGTGACTTTTTTTGTGGATGTGCGCAAGCGCGCGGGAAAACTATTATTAGAAATATGGGAGAAAAGGATTTCGTTTACAGTATTGAGTCATACTAAAATGATTCTATGTTAAACATGAAATTTAATTTCCCTTAGATTGCTCAAAAGTGGTTTCCTGTATATCCCGCTTCTCGTTTGACTGTCTTTTATGGTTGAACCTGTTAACAGCTTTCAAGCCGCCCATGCTTTCACGACGCATTATTATTCACTTTGCGACATCACGTGATCACGAATATTTCGAAATGGGGTGTTCATTATCAGACTCAGCATCGTCGGAAACCCACGGTTGATTACGCGTTGTCCCTTTCTCCATCACCCGTGGGGCCATTGATTCCTTCTAGCTCGGTCTCATGAATATTTTAGAAATATCGTCCAATCAAAGTAATCCTTTTAGTAGTGGAACTCTTCTGTTTTTAAAGGTAGCATTACCCTAATTTCGCAATCAAAGCAATAAGGCTGTGCCCATGAAATGGTGCGCACACTAAAAAGTCACTGAAAGCGTCTTTTTGATTGGACAAATAACTCAGGGTTTCCCATGATCCACCAGTCAAAATTGTTTTCATGAAAACGAGCTAGTAGGAATCAATGGTCCCGCGGGTGATGGAGAGAGGAATGACGCGAAATCAACCGTGGGTTTCCGACGCCGCATAATAAATAAAAAATATTAGCTGGATTGCTTTTAAATTTGATCGAGTTAAATTGCATAAAGCGGATAACATATATAGCTTGATATAAAATATATTCCTTTTATTCCTTTGATGATACTAGTATCCAATTAATACAGCATATATAGCTTTACGAACATTATAGTATCTTTATCATAAATTGATATTAGGAATTAGGTCAACAAAGCTGTCGGATGGCAGAAAATTCAGAACAAACCAGGTTTATTGCTCTATAGAAACGACTATAAAGGGTTAAGTGGTGGTTAAAATATACAAGTTGGTAATAGAATATGTCTAGAATTAGGGAATGAAAGGTATTTGATTGACCAATGCTGGAAAGTGGAGAAATGCATCCCCCAACCGTTCACAGAAAATCTTGCGCCGTAAATTGCACCATTCTTGCATTACGGGAACTGTAGCGTTATGGTCGAAGACTAAAATATCAAACCATAACGCCACAGTTCTGTAGCTACTGTTTGGCATGAACAATGCATCGTCATAAAAATGGCAGATTTCCTTTTGAAACATGAATAAAATTTGTATTGAATTATTCATTTAAAATTCAATTGCCTAGCTGGGTAGCTACTGATCCGTAGGTCGTGGGTTCAAGTCTAGCAGGGGTATTCATTTTTTTCCCCCAGATTACATTCTACAAAACTGCATTTTTCAGCTGAATAGGGGTAAATTTGAAAGTTTTCAATTTCAAAATATTATAGTAAATATCCTTGTCACAATAGCGGTTTAAAGTTTTACATATGTGAACTTTTTAAAATCTTTTTTCTTTGTCTGTCGATGACCAAAAAAAATTTCTTTTTTTCGCGAGTTGTTTGTCAATTACAAACTTTTTTTTTTCGCGAGTTGTCAGTCGATAACAAACTTTTGATTCGCGAGTTGTATGTCGATGACATTTTATTCTTTGTCAATGACAAACATTTTTTTTTTCGTGAGTTGTCCGTCGATGAAAAACGGTAATCATCACTTTCTTTTTAGAAAAATGAAACTGGATTCCTGTACCCTTTTACCGATATATTTCTTTATTATTTTATTTTGTTTTTGAAGTATTTGAGGAAATTATGTTTTTCTTCAAGACTTTAAAGTTAAACAGATTAAACGGTAGTTTTAAGGCTTTATATTGATACGGAGAATTTATTTACATGGCCATTATGGATTGGTTACCTTAATATATATATATAAACGAGTATTAAGCATTGTAGCTTTTTATAGAATGGGTCTACATAAACTTTGAACCAATGTTGTGACCCCACATCTATTAATCCAAATGGTAATGTAGTAGTATTTCAATATTTTGTACAAAATACATTCACAGTGGAATAATGGTGAATCCAGAATATGACAGTAAATCCATGACTGTACATGTATATCTGTAATAATAAACAAGTTTCCTGCTCGCAAGCTGGAAATCATTTTGAGTGGAACCCATGGGTAGCGAAGTCTTTGAATGGAGAGATTCTAATGCTTTACAATTAGTTGAAGACATGGGATAAGAAAACGTTACAATTTACCGTCCACAACACAACGAAGCGTTTCACCTGTAAACAGCGAAAAAATACATGAAGATTATTGACAACAGTTAAGTAGGTATAATTAAAAAACAAACAAAAACCTTGAAGGTTAGTGTCAATTCACAACTTCCATTTATTGCAACCGGTGGCAAACGTGAGGAAAAGCGAGATAAAGATGATGGTAAAAGCATTCTGTGTTACATAAGCAAATTGTTCATCACGCAAAACATCGATTTGGGATGGAGAAAAGAGAAAAAATTCTTTCAAGTACGAGAATTCGCCATTGATATCTTTGACATTGCTTTGATTGTGCTGTTTGTCGTGTGTCTCAATACCTTTGGATTTACATTTCCGGGGAATTGTCCTTGTCGTGTGACCAGACAGATCTACTCGGGACATTCCGGGCTAACTGATGAAGAGACGAATATCGAATCTTGCATATTGATCAAAGGAGAAAAAAATCAAAGAGAAATTTGCTGGACAAATATAGCAATGTCTGTATTTATTCAAATAACGACGTACGATGAGTCGCGTTCAATCTGTGCGTCTCATAGTTTACAGTGGACATTACGAAACAGGTCGGAGATGGAAGTTTGGGGGCGTTTACACAGAAAATGATCTCCAAATAGACGGGATTTACATTGCCATCTGGTCTGTGTCCTTTAATTGGATTCATAAAATCAGCTTCAATATTAGTATTGTGTGCAATAAATACGACTTGCCTTGTCAAAAATGAATAAAGGCATGATATCCAAATAAATATGCAAAAATAAATAAATAAAAAAGAAAGAAAAAGGCAGTGTATTGGATATTGGAAAAATTTTATTACCATGTATCAAAATTGCAAATATTGCGCTCACGATTTGGGGAATCGTTTATTCGTTTATGGAAGTAATATTCTAGGTCCTAATAAAGTTATTATAATAACGGAATATGAAATGTTCATACGAATTTACTGTTAGAATGATAACGGCAATCACACCATTGCAAGACGTTGGACATCTTTACTTCCCATGTGTGAAATGGACATGTTATCCAAAGGCAGTTCTATTACAGTCAATGATGACAGTCTAAGACTCTCACGAAGTGATATCGCGTGGTTGTTATTTTAGACGAGAGGAGGACTGTAGTCTTCTATCCACTTTGTACATGTATATTGAAAATCTTTACAAACATTACTTTTAAACGACTGCAGCTACCATTTGATTAGGTCGTCTTGGGCAATGCCATTGTCGGGTTCATTGGAATAGTACTAATTGTCACGGATGTGGTTCATATTGTATGGTTCATTGAGTTAGAGTACCTGAAATTAGTTTGAAAAACCTGAGATGTAAACCAAACAATTTCAAAAGAAAATGCGAAATGTCTCTTTCATAGGATGCAGGATTCTAACGAAGCTTGTCCATAGACACAGAATGGTTGGCATTTGATGAGACAGGATTTAACTGAAATTGTCTCGGCGTAGCGGGATAAGCAGTTAGTTACCACATAATACTTACATCCTGAAGGGAATGAATCTTAATAATTATGTGGGGGGAAAATCTATAGTAACGTCGATTATATCACCGCTTATATACAGGTTAATTTTTTTTCTCTCTTCCTCAATCTTTTTCTTTTCTCTCTCAAACTCTTTCTCTTAAAGTAGTTGTTTAGAACAGAATTGTGATATTAGGGAGTAAATGTGATTGCTAGTTAGATTTCTTAAATGTCAAAACAACAAATATAGTCGACAGAACAGATATATTTGTAAATGGAAATCACCTTTTGAAATCAGGACACCTTCCTCCCCTGCAATTCTGTCCTCGTCGACAGAGAAATAATCTTTCGTTGTAGAGGTTCATTAAAACGGTGGTCTTTCATTTCTGTATCGTAATCTTTTATTTCCCAGAAGGCTTTCAATGAACACCGCGATGCCCCCATTATTTTTTTTAATCAGGAAACAAGATCATTGTTATTACCATTTGATATATTGACCGTTTAGATTTTTCTGGGAAGAAAATTATACCTTTCAAATGAAGCAATGTCTAGTTGCAGGGAATTATACAAGTGAAATAAGGAGTTAAGAAAGATGTTGCATCTTTCTTTTCTCCGTTTGTTAATTTCATTCATGACGTGATCAGTAACCATCTACGGTCAGAATGACTCCGTGTCTCAGAAATCACGTTATCTATCCGCCGGGAAACCATTTTTAAAAACAGAAATAAGTTAAAACCTCCATAGCGTGCATATCAATCTGTCATATTTTGATATCAATAATTTCCATACTGGACTGCCAGTTAACGCATGACATAACTATATCCACTTTTATGTTTGGATTCTCGTTTTAGTGCGAAAATTAGATCAATATACTAGGGTAGAGATGCCAATTTAACGAGAGGAACGCGGCGAATTAAAGAAAACAGAATACTAGATATTTTACCATTGTTGTAGAACTGCTCATTAGCTGTTCTATGTTTACACATGCCCTGTAATTAAAAAAAAAATACTGAGCTGTTTGATTTTCAAGAAGAAAAAATCCCTTATATTTACATTACTGACTGTTTTCTCTGTGATAACTCTTTGAAGCTCCAATGTATTATTTAACTGGATATAAATTTCTCACTTTCATTTAAATGATGGTTGGTTCATTGTTGTTCGTCC
Source organism: Ostrea denselamellosa (assembly GCA_024699665.1). Classification (NCBI taxonomy): domain Eukaryota; kingdom Metazoa; phylum Mollusca; class Bivalvia; order Ostreida; family Ostreidae; genus Ostrea; species Ostrea denselamellosa. The sequence goes on along the minus strand of JAMZEH010000010.1, from coordinate 3,886,800 downwards.
CGTCGCGAATTCTTCACTCATACTGAGACGTCCCCAGTTGTAGGTGAATACTACAAAGCTTAGCGCTTAGAACCTTAGAAGTGAAGGTTCTTTGACGTGCAAATGATACCTCTGTGTTTAAGGTCATATCAGAATTGATGAATTCATTATAATCTTGAATGCAAAGAACCAATGAAATTAAGAAAAAAATATTTAAATACTAGATACTGTACATCACCAAATGAAATCAAGTTCTGCGAATTTATGTCCAGTACTAACTCTACAACATTATGTATGTTTATTTCTAAAACATCCGATGTAGTCGGATAGTCCGACCTCCACTCCTTCTATGTCTCTTCTCCATTATAGCATTTTGTATATATTGTATATTTAAGCCTACATATCTCTGTTGAGTGTAATTGTAATTAGATGTGTGTTCTTCGTGAATATTTCTATGATTTGAGTGAATAAACTGAACTTAACCGAAGAACTGAAAAAAACCCACTGTGATTCTCACTTGTAAATGTCCAGCGTTTGGCGAAGAAGCTGTTACTACCTATGTTGACGTCTTGTGTTTGATTATGAAGAGTGTGTTAAAGAGCAGGGCTCGAACTCACGACCTCCCGGTTAAGAAACGAACGGTCTACCACTGAGCTACTGCGACCGGGGGTGGGGGTGGGGGGACTATGGGGATTAACATGGAATGTAATGTGCATTTCAATTTCTTCTTGGCAGTATTTTTGATACGTCGACTCTATATTTTTATTTTATATCTGAATCGCTGTATAGTTTATTGGGTATGTTTAGCAATTAACTACACTGGAAAACGTGGTAATAATTTATGCATGATCCCCCCCCCCCCCCCCCCCCCCACACACACACAAACACAAAAACACTTTCTTTGTCAACGTACCTTTAAAAGCAAAATCGCTTATTCTTACAACCACAGTAAGGTATATTCGCTGACCCCCTCCCGACTACTGTAAGAATGTAAGTTTCAACTGATGAATTGAACCCCCGTTACGACTAAGGAATATTTTTGCTTTGTGAAGCCAATCCCCCCCCCCTCTCTCTCTCTTTTGAAAAACGATGCTACGTGCCTGTGTGGGAACATCAATGTATTCTTAAAAACCAATCAGCATGTACTAGGTAATGTCAGATTTTTACTGATCTGGTCGTAAGAATAGATTTCCATAATGAGTGGGTTTTTTTTAAATTCCATGTAAAATTCCTTGTACTGTGATACCAGAAGAGATCTGTATTTACCATGTTCTGTCAGTATTAATCGTATGCTGTTTCAATGTGTTTTATTTTCCGATAAAACAACGATCTTTCCATTCGACAAAACTAGTATATTTCTCAAAAGAAACCATTTATTTAAAATTACAAACTATATAAATCATGCAAAGAAGAAGTGCATAGAATATATGTATTGCGGTAGATGAAATGTGGGAGAACTGGGTAACATCTGCATTACCCCTTACTTTCATTGTTTGATTATACAAATAAGTTTAAGCTTTCCTTTAAAAAATTTTATGTTAGGATGTCTACTTAGGCCTGTACGTCTTTCCAAAATCATAAAACTTGGACATTTCATTTTATGAACAGATTTCATTAATTTTCATGCACTAAACATAGAATATTCTTTTCAAAAACCAAGTAAACGTAAATATTAAATAGAATATGATTACCAGTCATACCAATCAGCCCGTAATATGTGGGGATCTTGGTTAGAATAGATCCCCAGTACCCCCTTGCTTGTCGCAAGAGACGACTATTCGGATGAGACCGCAAAAATCGAGGTCCCATTTCACAGCCAGTTGTGGCACGATAAAGATCCCTCCCTGCTCAAAGGCCGTAAGCGCCAAAATATTGCAGTTCACCACCTGCAATGGTGACGTCTCAATTCGAGTGACAATTTTTTCAAAGGGACGTTAAACAATATACAACCAACTAAACATTACTCCATATCAAATATCAAATATATTTCAATCATCGGTCACACTCATTACGCCATACCTGTAACAGGTGATCTTAGATATGTAATACTAATATCACAATAACATCCATTACGTCATACATGTAACAGGTGATCTTAAATACGAAATACAATCACTACCAGTGACTGGTAATCTTACGTATGAACTATACTATAATCACCAGTCGTACCCGGTACCAATGACGGGTAATTTTAAGTATGAAATAAATTATAATCGTCAGGCACGCCCATTACCGGTCGCGGTAACGTTCGCTTCGTAACCGGAAGTTCGTGAGTTCGAGTCAACCTCGTGCTATGACCCATCGTCGCAAATCACAGGTTATTGTTTCTTTTGGAGTGGAATGAAACAATAACCCGTGGCCTGCGACCATGGCCATGACTGCGTCAAGCTAAAGGCGATGACGTAGGCAATAACTGCTCCTTTGCCAAACATTTGACATTTATAAGTGAGAATCACGAGTCTTTAGGAATCTGTGTCGCGAACCCTCACTGCTACGACCTTGAGCACTATTTGTGGTTCTTCATTTACAACTGGTGACGTCTCAATATGAGTGAAACATTCTCGAAGGGACGTAAAACAAACAAACAACCACGCTCATTACCCTTGTACCTGTGACAGGGAATCTTGAATATACGTAGAAATATAGATCCCGAGTTGATCTTAGATGCCCCTAACTTTCTTCATAAGTGGTGATATGTTATTTCCCCATATATCTGCATGTAAAACTTTGTTCCCTTATTGTGGCCCCAAACTACACCCCGGGGTCATGATTTTAAGAAACTCTAATCTACTCTATGTCAGGAAACTTTCATATATATTTCAACTTCCCTAGCCCAGATATCTGCATGTAAAACTTTTATTCCCTGGTGTGACTCGAACTTTCCCCAAGGGCCATGATTTAAACAAACTTGAATCTGCACCATGTTGTGATTTTCTCAATGTTAATTTCAACTTTTCTGGTTCAGTGATTATTAAGATAAACATATTTTTTAAATATATATATATATATATATATATATATATATATATATATATATACAAACACTCAGACGGACGGACAGTCCCGTGTCGCGACAGGCGTTGGGACGTTAAAGGTAGAGAACTGTTATAAAGTATTATGTATGAATGCCTAAAAATATATCATAAATATAGAAGAAATGTTTAGAGCAATATCTGATTGGTATGAACTATTTGAAACATTTCCCGTTACTATTTCAAAACAATATTTAACCACTTTAATCTCTACGGCGTTGGGTAACTTTGAAAAGTTGATGCAATCTTAAATTAGAATCGTATATCAAATGAAATTAAGATATTACTTATAAACGTGTGAGTCTTTAGATTAGTTTGGAGAAAAAACTTATTTAAAAATTTTAAAAAGGATTTCGCGGGGCATGAACGCTTGAATTAAGCCATTTCACCCTCAGGACTATGGCATTTCTTAAAACGTACCTAGAACACATCATAGTCCTGCGATAGTTTTATGAATATGACTGCAAATTAGGTAGGGTAGCCCTTTTTTATTCTTCAGTAAGTTGCATATTACTTCAAAAGGATTCTAGAAACCGAACAATTACAACGTGGATTCTTCTAAAAGTGGATGAAAAATCTTGGTAAGAAAGAGTGTCAAAGAAAATAAAACCAAAAAGGAAAGGGAATCAAAATTGATAACAACTTCCTGTTTTCAGCTTCGTACATTCGTCGTTACGTTCATTTATTGATCTGAAGCTCGTTCGCATATTGTCAATTTTGTGTTATCCCGCTTTGACTTTCGAATTGCGAGCGAGAGAGAGAGAGAGAGAGAGGGGGGGGGGGGGGGGGTAACCGCGATTTGTCCCAGTGTTGAGTGACACAAGACGGTAAAGTTTTCGAGGTCATAGTATACATTGATTGAAACAAGATGGTGAAACTTTAGTGTTAATAGTTGGCCATTGTACATTAAGAAAATATAGATAAATTTTGCTAATTAGACAAATTGTCAAATACTTGGCATGATACCCCCCCCCCCCCCCCCCCCCCCCCGCCTGCTCACGTTGGAGTGTAATGAGCTCAATTCCCGTATGTTAATGTACTAAATATGTATTTCATTTGATTATCACGTGCTGAACAAATAACCTTACAAGATATTAAGTCAATTATAAACCTTACAGTTAACCTTTCAATATTAAGTCAATTATAAATCTTACAATGATAAGTTAACTTCAGAATATTATGTCAATTGTAAACCTTAGGATTATAAGTTAACTTTACAATATCATATCAAATATAAATTTTACAATTTACTAGTTGACCTTACAATATTATGTCAGTTATAAACCTTATAATTATCAGTTAACCCTGCTAATATTAGTTAACTGGATGGGTTTTTTTTTCGCAGTGAGTATATAAAGAACTGATAACGTGATTTATACTGATACGTGACGGAGGCAAAAATATTATATATATATATATATATATATATATATATATATATATATATATATATATATAATATTCTTGGATTCATTAATGCATATTTAATATTTACAAAACATAAGTAGAAAAAAATAAGTGTGTCTACCCAAGATCAGAAAATAAAGGGATAAGGTGGAGGGGTGGGGGTGGAATGATCATGATCCGTGCCCCAAGGGCCTGTGGATATGAATACTTGAAAAGACAAAATCAACACTTGGGATAAAAACATAAATTGGTTTATTTAATTGAATGCATTCAGATATCAGTAATTGATTGATAGATATCATACATTCAATTACATATACAGCGTGCAATAATTGCGTGAATTAATGATGACATCTGTTAAAATATGGCACGCAGTACTAGTAGTTGAATTATTCAGGAGTTATTGAACCAATTGCTCTATATGGTTGTGAAATAGGGGAAATACAAACTGTTGTTTAATTGAAAAAAATTGCATCTTAAGTTTTGTAAGTGTGTTTCGAATTTAAAACTATTCATACCAAATTTGATGGTTTATGGAGCGTTAGTCTGTTACCTAATTTTGATTGATATAAAAACTCGTATGATGACGTTTCGGTCTAAACTACTGAACTCGAAAATTTCCTGTAAACTTTATTTTGTATTATGTAATGTAAATTCACCATGGACAAAATGTATACGTAATATTTTGAATGAATGTGGTTTGACATACTTATGGAATTATAATTCATTACAAGTAGAATGACTGGAGCAGAGTGTTTTACAATCTTTGACAGATCAATTTAAGCAAAAATGGAACAGTGATATCCTAAAGGAACGAATCACGGAATTTTTAAGGATTTAGCTCTAGAGAAATATTTCAGTGTATTACCTAAAACATTCTCGAACATGCAATGTAGATTTAGAACATTGAACCACAAATTACCGATTGAAACCGGACGCGGGCAAAACATGCCACGAGATGGTAGGATATGTACCTTGTGCAAATGTGAAAAAGGTGACAAGTACCATTATTTATTCATATGTATAGATACATCAATTATAGAAAAAGTACTATCGGCAAAACCCGAATACACTTACATTCAGCATGTTGTTTAATTCACAAAATAGAAAAATTTAATGTAATATATGTAAATGTCCGGAAGTAATGATAGAGAGAGTCAATAATAAGAGTTAATAAGATGTAGACTACTCTGCACATGAAATAAATGCATTGATTTGTACATTTGTTAGAATGTTTATAATTCTCTAGACTCTGTATATGCAATGTTTTTATGAGAATAAATTGATTGAGGATATCTTCTATTCAACGTACGGTGTAATTATTTTATTGATGTTTTAAAAGGAATAATATTTTAAATAATATATATGATTAATTCACTTCGGTTTAAATTTCTTTAAAGACACATTTTATTTAAATAATGATCTTTAATAAGTCGCTCCATTCAGTAGTTAAACGACTGATAAAAGAAGTTACCCGTTCAATTTTTATATCAAAGATTTTGATAAAATTGCAACCAACCACGTATGTATATTATAGCGGAAGTTTCACTACTCGTGGTTAGGGAATATAAACTAAGGGAATAACTCGCTTAATATCATATTCATGGCCAATCTTTCAGTGGAAATTTAAAAATAAAATCCAGACCAAGAACGCAGCTAGGGAGATGCTCACTGTCGATAGTTTGGGTGGGGTCCCTGCTATAGTATCACTATGTAGCCAGGCTTACCGCTGTGGGGGAAGGCCCACTATTCATGAATAGTCAGTCTTCCGTGGGTGGGGGGTGGGGGTCTCACTATGGGGGAAGTCTTACTGTATAACACCGCCACTGGTTAAAGACGAGGTTGACAAGCGAGGGAAAGTATTCGCAATAGGCATATAAGAGCGATAAATTTTAATTTTTGGAGCATTGTAGTCAGGAAATACGGTACATGTAGTTTCTGAACTAGATCATGGTCACCTCGCGCATTACCAAATTCGATAAACGACAAATCAGTGAAATCCTTTGTAACAAACCGAAATAAACAATCCCTCAGATAAATTATACAATAAATATACGAATGGAAACTTTAAAATACATTTGGAGAATTATACGAGGGAAAAGCTATACAATGCAATTGGAAAAGATTAAATATTGCAAGTTTGACATGCCATAGATGTGGGGAAAAATGTTTCGATCATGGTTCAGTTTCCTCTGTAGTTCTGTAAATTATTTTGTTTTGTTTTGATTTTGGCATATCCAAATTTTTATGAAGCATGGAATCTAGAGCGGGTATACTTTTTTGTGCTTTTAGCTTTTATTCGAGATGTCTATGGCGACGCAGGTCCAGACATGTAATCAGTCTTGTATCGGAAATGAATTCTTTAGCCATCACTTAGTTGCTCAAGTGACTGATGATTTTCGTAACTTTTTTTTACTGAAGAGTCCCAAAATTTTATAATCCCGATATATAGTTGAATTGATAATTGTGTGGTTAATTGAAACTGTAGGGTTAATTGATAATTCTGATGTTAACTCGGCTATAACTTTAAAGTTAACATGTAACTGGAATGTTATTTGATAATTGGAATGTTAACTAATGGGTAAAATTAAGTGATAGGCCTCAGTAGTTGTGAGGTCAACAGATCATATTGTAAGTTTAACTAATATCTGTAAGGTCACCTAATAACTGGATTTTTAATTAATTATTGTAAGATTAAGAAATAATTATAAATTTAATAATTGTAAAGTTTACTGCTAATTGTAAGGTTAACTTATAATTAGAAAGTTGGTTGGCAATTGTAAAGATAACTGTCTCCGGGGGTACGTGTTCATGTGTACATACCCTCAACATACTGGGACAATTATTGAGGAAGGTACTCCCCTGGGCTTCGTGTTCTTATGGTGACAATGGAAGAAACATTGAGTTTGAATGTTCAGTAACATTTACTGTATCATTTCTATGTCCTTAAAGCAATACAAGCTGCCAAAATTGCAATTTTTTATAGTGGCATTAAAAGAGGTTAAATGAACGTTGATATGATTGAAAAAAAGAACTGCATCGAATTTCCTCTCTTATGCATCATTTACACACCTTTACGTGATGAAAAATATATTCCTCGACATTCCGTTTGACCCTTACAACGGCAGCTGATTAATCGTCGGCGACAATCCCGAAGATAACCGATGTTGACACGAATGATTCTGATCTGATCGGGGTGGATCGGGTTGTATCCGGGTCATTAAAATATGGACGGCGAGGTGAGATAAAATTCATACTCGGTACCATTGTAAATTCTATTCTTATTATTCTTTGCATTTATTTCCGTTCGTCGTCTTTTTGGTCCCGAATCAGTCAAAGTCGGCTTTCTCCCTCGCTTCGAACCTTTCGTGTCAGACATCTTTCGTGCTTACCGGAAATATTGCGCTTGCGCATTTGATTTTGCCGAATGAGTTCAACTTTAGGTCATTGCATACGGAAATAATGTCGGAAAAATTAAGGTACGGGAAGACTTAATTTCAACTGTCGAACAATTTTCACATTTCATGCAAAAAATACAACATGTCAAAAGTTTAATCGATAAAATCAGGTATTAGAAGGTAGATGTTTACAAAATTTTCGATTAAATTTTAGGGACCCAAAATAACAATTTTGACAGCTTATATTGCTTTAACATACACATCGGTGTTTTTAATTCGCAATTAGATCCCCCACCCATAGAGAATTAGATCAAGTGTTATGATGGATGTCTTTTCAGTCAGGTCAATAGATTTTGCTCGGTCTAGACATCTCATTTAGATCGATGAAGCAAAGCGTCACATAGACTAATAGAATTCGAATCTTTAAATTGGTTTGATGTCCTCGATTTCAGTCACTGCACGAGAAGCTTCAACTTCTGAATCCCTTCTGTTTGTGCCAGGCGTTGAAATTCTATATGTATCTATAAACTTCACGAACACGAGCGAATTTTCCTTAAATTTGAGCTCTGTGGTAGCACTCCAACAAAATTAACAAGGTATTAATATTAGCAATTTAGAACTTTGATGTAGTTTTTCTCTTTTTTAAACATTTCATATTCTGTTAACATTTGGTGAAAAAAGAAGTAAATTTACACATAATGGTAATTATATTGATATCACTGATATTAATGTTATGCGCGCGTGCATGTGTTGTGTGTGTGTGTGTACAGGGTGGGGGTAGGGGGGTATACGGCTCAGCTTTTGGGTACTTGTCTTGTTAATATCCTTATTTACTTTGGATATACTATTGTCGTATTGTAAAATTTTAATTTACCGGTTCGCAAAAGTTTTTATCATACTGTACATTTTGTATTTAATGCCACCCGGTAAATTCAAAATCTACAATATGACACTACGTTGTGTGGTGTTATTGTAAAGAAACAAAAAGATTTGATATACAGATATTTCCCATTTAGACGAAAATGAATTTAGAGGTTAAAAATATGTACATGATACTCATCAGAGAAGTACACGCCAATATGTTGTGAATGTGTTCAAGGCTACGAGGTCGTTAACACTATGTACAGAACGTTATGCTGCTCTCAGTTTCTGTCGCATGAAAGTCACCATTGAATTAATCATCACTCCGTTCTCTTCGAGAAATATAATTTTCCTTCCCGAGAATGTATGAGAGTCTGTCAGAAAATATTAAGCGAAAAAGAGAGAGAAATAAATGTCATTGCTTTTACCTCAAAGAAAAATGTAATTATATTTGATGCCACTGCAACTAATTAGGTTTTGGAGGATTTACGTTTAATCTGACCTTCCTGGTTACAAAATCAACGTGGTGTTACGCGGACGTAGCCAGCAAATAAACAAATCTAGAGGATACACACACAGACGTCCGGGTTCGATCATCGTACGCCATCGTGATGTTTTATTTTGCGTTATCTTATATGGTTTAAAGCCCGGAAAATACAATATTGAAATGGTAGATGTCAGTCTGCCTTCTCAAATAAATATCCGTATTCCGCACATTATCTAGATTGAATAAGCTCATGAAACCAATCTACAATATTAACATTTTCCTTTTCCTATCAATCATGCATTTACGACTTGGGTTAAATCAGAAGATAGTGTCGTTTTTGATCTAGGTGATGACAGTTTGAAAAAAAAAAGATGTCAATTGGCTAAACGAATCAAGTCCTATCTTTATCCCAAATTTCGGCAAAATTTGTTCATAACCTCTCCAGTCATACAAAGAAACAGGTAAACAAAGACAGGTAAAGTCAAACGTGAACATAGACAGGTAATCACTAAATAAAGACAGGTAAATACAGACAGGTAAATAAAGACTTGTAAATGCATACAGGTCAATAGAGGCAGGTAAATACAAATTGGCAAATAAAAACGGGTAAATACAAAACACAGAAAGGTGAATACTAAACACAGAAATGTAAATACTAAACACAGACATGTAAATACTTACACAAAAATGTAAATACTAAACACAGAAATGTAAATACTAAACACAGACATGTAAATACTTACACAAAAATGTAAATACTAAACACAGAAATGTAAATACTAAACACAGACATGTAAATACTTACACAAAAATGTAAATACTAAACACAGAAATGTAAATACTAAACACAGACATGTAAATACTTACACAAAAATGTAAATACTAAACACAGAAATGTAAATACTAAACACAGACATGTAAATACTTACACAAAAATGTAAATACTAAACACAGAAATGTAAATACTAAACACAGAAAGGTGAATACTAAACACAGAAATGTAAATACTAAACACAGACATGTAAATACTAAACACAGAAAGGTGAATACTAAACACAGACATGTAAATACTTACACAAAAATGTAAATACTAAACACAGAAATGTAAATACTAAACACAGAAAGGTGAATACTAAACACAGACGTGTAAATACTTACACAGAAATGTAAATACTTACACAAAAATGTAAATACTAAACACAGAAAGGTGAATACTAAACACAGAAATGTAAATACTAAACACAGACATGTAAATACTAAACACAGAAAGGTGAATACTAAACACAGAAATGTAAATACTAAACACAGACATGTACATACTTACACAAAAATGTAAATACTAAACACAGAAATGTAAATACTAAACACAGAAAGGTGAATACTAAACACAGAAATGTAAATACTAAACACAGACATGTAAATACTAAACACAGAAATGCAAATACTAAACGCAGACATGTAAATACTTACACAAAAATGTAAATACTAAACACAGAAATGTAAATACTAAACACAGAAAGGTGAATACTAAACACAGACATGTAAATACTTACACAGAAATGTAAATACTTACACAAAAATGTAAATACTAAACACAGAAAGGTGAATACTAAACACAGAAATGTAAATACTAAACACAGACATGTAAATACTAAACACAGAAATGCAAATACTAAACACAGACATGTAAATACTTACACAAAAATGTAAATACTAAACACAGACATGTAAATACTAAACACAGAAATGTAAATACTAAACACAGAAAGGTGAATACTAAACACAGACGTGTAAATACTTACACAGAAATGTAAATACTTACACAAAAATGTAAATACTAAACACAGAAAGGTGAATACTAAACACAGAAATGTAAATACTAAACACAGACATGTAAATACTAAACACAGAAAGGTGAATACTAAACACAGAAATGTAAATACTAAACACAGACATGTACATACTTACACAAAAATGTAAATACTAAACACAGAAATGTAAATACTAAACACAGAAAGGTGAATACTAAACACAGAAATGTAAATACTAAACACAGACATGTAAATACTAAACACAGAAATGCAAATACTAAACGCAGACATGTAAATACTTACACAAAAATGTAAATACTAAACACAGAAATGTAAATACTAAACACAGAAAGGTGAATACTAAACACAGACATGTAAATACTTACACAGAAATGTAAATACTTACACAAAAATGTAAATACTAAACACAGAAAGGTGAATACTAAACACAGAAATGTAAATACTAAACACAGACATGTAAATACTAAACACAGAAATGCAAATACTAAACACAGACATGTAAATACTTACACAAAAATGTAAATACTAAACACAGACATGTAAATACTAAACACAGAAATGTAAATACTTACACAAAAATGTAAATACTAAACACAAAAATGTAAATACTAAACACAGAAATGTAAATACTAAACACAAAAATGTAAATACTAAACACAGAAATGTAAATACTAAACACAGAAATGTAAATACAGATAGTTAAACGCAGACAGGTAAATACAGACAAGTAAGCACTGAAAGGTGAAAATACAGACAATGCTGACAACGAGGTGGTTGTGTACTACTGCAGTGATGCTTGTACATTGCAATATGTACCAGGTGCCGTCGGTCTTTAGGAGACGTAATGTCATTGCACATGACGTCAAGGCATAATATCTCCAATAAATCCTCTGACGCAACCACAACTATTTTGTTTTACGTCAAGGGGTCTATTACAACTCAACTCCAGCAGACTGCATTTCTGTTTGTATTTTAGATGTCCTTATTTACCAACCCATGTTTATCTTTCTATAATCACCTGTCTGTATTTAACAATCTGTATATGAACTTACCAGTTTATATTTACTTGTTTGTGATTGCATGTCAATTGAACCGTGTGTGTTTACTTGCTCTGCATTCACCTGTCATTGTTTACTAGTTTATGTTTAACTGTATGTGTAAACAGTAACATCTAGCCCGTCAGGTTTAGGATTTTCATTTTCCAACAAAATCTCCCAACCTTGGTGGGGGATTGGGGTTTCTCAACCTCGGGGTTATTTTCTAATGAATTCCTTCTACACGGTTATAGTTTCTTATGAGTCGAAATGATGAGAATATGACCTTAAAAATGAAGGTCCCGTGTCGCGGCAGGTGTTGGGACGTTAAAGAATCCTCACTGCTACGACCCTAAGCGCAAAACATCGGTCTAAATTTGTAGTAACAGTCAAACAACCAACCTTTAATATAAATAGAGAATAAAAAGGGGGGTACATTTTCACCTTGATGAACTCCGAAACTACATCAGATGACATACCGTTCATACTTACCTTAGATTTTATTCCTTTATATATATTTCGTATAAAAGTATAACATGTTCCCTCAATTCCATTTTCTAATAGCTTATACCTAGGACCACATTTCTCCAGACTGTATCGAAGATTGCTTGAAATCTACTAAAGCACAAATTAATTTGTTTTTCCTACTGAGTAGAGTATGCGATAAAATTGGAGAGTTAAAATATGGTCCAGATTAGAATAAAATTTTTTTCTACCTACAACGTGCTTCGCTTTCAATTATAAGACTAATTTCAGATGCATGGTCCTACAAGTGCTTGCTCAAAATACAGTACACGTAAAAATAATACCAAGGCAACTAAGCAGTGTAATGCGTCTATAGTTTTCTGGCTGGGTGGAGTCACCCTTATTCTTAAAAATGGGTTTGGTAATCCTATTAACCACTCCGATGTCGTAAGTCAAAATGAAGAGTTTTTTTATGTAAGCATACTGAAATTGTCGTCGAATATGTTCATTAATCACCAAATCGTGTCCCGTTGCGTTGTTGGTTTTAAGTTTCTTAACAGTTTCTTTAATTTCTTCATTGCCGATCGGAAAGTTCTGGATATCATCTGATATGTCAGTACGTGTATCTGTTAAACTACCAGTACTGTTCACCTCGTCTTCGCATTCATTAATACCTTTCAGAAAATAAAACATATTATTGACACAGCGCACGCATTGTTTGTATTTTTCGAATTGGGTATTTTTTAATAATCGTTGGAATTATTGGCGTGTATGTTCTTTAATTTTCGCTTTATATCGGTCTTATACAGCCATCCATTATAGTCTTATAGTTTTTACTCTCACCCTTTAGAAATTGAAACTGGTAGATATTTGAAAACTTGTATACCGCAAGAGTCTCAATCTTTGTGGCGTGTCAAACATTGAAATATTTCATCTTTTCCACTTGTATTGTAAAAAAAGCAATTGTATATACATATATATATATATATATATATATATATATATATATATATATATATTTATATCTGTGTGTGTGTATTTGTATTGTAAAAAAATCATTTTATTGTATATTTTCCATTTGTATTCTATATTTTCCAGTTGTGTTTTATAATTCTTCATCAGTAGTACATTGTTTCAATTTATATTGTATGATTTTTCATTTGCATTGTAATTTTTTTATTTGCATTGTTTAAGCTTTATTTGTCTTGTATAATTTCTCATTTGTATTGTTTATTTTGGTTGTTTACAAAGGATTTTATTGGTTTAAACCATGATACGATTATCAAGCCATAGGCGATCATCTTTTTTCATAATTTACTGCTTATCTACGCGTGGATTCTATCAGAGACATAAATTAAGTACAGCAACTGCACGGTCTCTCGTATGTTTAACTAATTCTGCACGGGAGTAGGGGACCAGTTTTTACTGTGATTGATACGAAATATCTCGCATACATGCTAAAATTTGACCAATGAAATCCTTTGTAACAAATCAAAATACACAATCCTTTGGATGCATTACAAAATTATATATTACAAACTATTGTTTGTTTGTTTGTTTTACGTCCTGTCAAGAATTTTTCACTCCTATTGAGACGTCACCAGTTGTAGGTGAAGTACAACAAATTTAGACCTATGCTTAGCGCTCAGAGCTGTAGCAGTGAGGGTTCTTTTTACGTGCCAACGCCTACCTTGACATGGGACCTCCGTTTTTAAGGTCATATCCGAAAGACCCGTGTCTCTCACTTCTAAATGCTGAGCGACTGGCGAAGCAGCAATCACTACCTATTTTTCGTCTTAGGTTTGACGCGGGCATGGCACGAGAGGTGGTCGAACTCACGACCTCCCGGTAACGAAGCGAACGCTCTAACCACTGAGCTACCGCGACCGAAAGAAAATTCACACTACAATAGAAGATATACAATACAAATGGAAAATATACATTACAAATTATACAATATAAATGTAAAATCATACAATACAAATGGAAAAGATCAAATATTGTAACGTTTGACATGCCATAGATATTGTCATTTTTACAAAACTGAACCGAGTAGAAAAACCAATTACATTGTATCTATGACCACCTAGGGGCGGTTCTAGGAATTTAAGTTAGGGGGCGCAGCTTCATGAGGCAGCAGGACCTTCGCCCTGGATGGGCCCCAGTTTTTTATAGGACTTGAAATATGTCTTCTTTGTAGTCATTTTCACTATTTTCTTTCATTCTAAATGAGGCGAATTTAAAGCAATATAAGCTGTCAAAATTGTTATTTTGGGGTCCTAAAATTTAATCGAAAATTTTGTAAACATCTACCTTCTAATACCTGATTTTATCGATTAAACTTTTGACATGTTGTATTTTTTGCATTAAATGCAAAAATGTTCGACAGTTGAAATTAAGTCTTCCCGTACCTTAATTTTCCCGACATTATTTCCGTATGCAATGACCTAAAATTGAACTCATTCGGCAAAATCAAATGCGCAAGCGCAATATTTCCGGTAAGCACGAAAGATGTCTGACACGAAAGGTTCGAAGCGAGGGAGAAAGCCGACTTTGGAATTTTGCGTAATGTTTCGAGCGATCCCTTAAAACTATCATAACTAAAAAACATACTATCATAACTTTAAAAACATATAACATTGTTAACAATGCCAAAATAATGATGGTAACTAGAATTTTATCTCACCTCGCCGTCCATATTTTAATGACCCGGATACAACCCGAGCCACCCCGATCAGCATCAGAATCATTCGTGTCAACATCGGTTATCTTCGGGATTGTCGCCGACGATTAATCAGCTGCCATTGTTAGGGTCAAACGGAATGTCGAGGAATATATTTTTCATCACGTAAAGGTGTGTAAACAATGCATAAGGGAGGAAATTCGATGCAGTTCTTTTTTTCAATCATATCAACGTTCATTTAACCTCTTTTAATGCCCTATAAAAAAATTGCAATTTTGGCAGCTTATATTGCTTTAATAAAAGGACACAAATGTTAAGGTAGGATAAAAAGTAACAGTAAATCCAAAGATCTTGTCATTTATTTTCTGAAAGTGGAAAAATAGATTGCTTCTTTTATGTCTTTTTTTTTTTAAACAAGAGACCATGATTTACCTTCAGTTTGAAGATTTTAAGGGGGGGGGGGGGGGGGGTCACCCTTAAAGACGACTGTTCTATAAATAAAGATATAAGAAAAAATATTTCACGAACATTTACTGTAAGGGTACCAATTTTAAATTTATAAAAAGAAAATCATAAAGAGTTCTGTAACCTTAAAAAAGGAAACGATGTCATATTTACATGAATCATTTGAATGTATATGTAGTTGAGATGTATTGTATGGAGTGGAAACTGAAAGTTAATATAAATAAATCTAAAAGTTTAGTTTCTCAAAAGATCCTATATGTACAAAAGAATTCTTTAATTAAAATGATAAGTATCTAGAAACATTGTATAAGACTTTAAATATCTCGGCATCATTTTTTTTTTCAGGCATCCTGTTAAAAGTCCAGAAAGCATTTATTTAAGTGAACAATAGGAGCATAAAGAAAGTAGACAAGTCAAACTTCCTTTTGAATGTCACGTGCAACTCTTTGATGAGATGGTCGTGGTAGTTTTATTATATGGATACGAAATATGGGGTTTTAGAAATTGAAATATTATTGAAGATATTCGATCATTTAAGATTTTTAAAATCGCGAAGTTCTTCATACGCTGACAGACGGCACTAAAAGCGGATCTAGCTAGATTGAAACAGAACATGCCAAATAACAAACAACGCATTTCAACAAAATAAAGCAGAATGCACATGGAGAATGTAGACATATCGGTGCAAATTAATTAGCACCGAGCATAAAATAATATTAGTATCTTATCTTATTACTGAAAATCACACGGTATCATGGTTGATTGTATACAGAAAATTTTTGACTTGTGTGGTTCATCTAATGTTTGGTCAACCTTTGTTTTCATAATAATAATAACTAGTCACGATCTCGTTGCGAGCAACGAGTAGGTCTTCCGTTCGATTTCTGGTCAGGTGAGATTACGTCTTGACTGTGATAATTCGACTGTTGAAGATCGACAATATATAAAATGAATAAGCAAGTAAAATTTCGAAATAGAATGAAAATCACATAAGAGATGAGAATTATCAATTTTAAACAACTTTCGGTTCTTTTGTATTCACTTTCGGTTTCTCAAAGGTCCTTAAAGTGAATGAAAATTACATTATGAGCGTGCAGGAATCGCCCTTGAAAATTTCAAAGAAAAATGCTCATTTTTGGACAACTCCCGGTTTGATACAACAAACTTCCGGTGGAAATGGTAAGATTTGAAATGCTTTAGTAGACTCTGTTATGAACATTTAAAAATAAAGAAAATGAAGAATTGCAGATTTTTTAACTACATCCGGTGGACGAGGGAAGTGACGGCAACGAAATTGAAATATGCATGTCACATCTATAGTCACCATCTACTATTCCTAAAGGTATCCAAAACTCAATCTTCAACTGT
Source organism: Ostrea denselamellosa (assembly GCA_024699665.1). NCBI lineage: Eukaryota > Metazoa > Mollusca > Bivalvia > Ostreida > Ostreidae > Ostrea > Ostrea denselamellosa. The sequence continues at coordinate 3,869,789 of JAMZEH010000010.1, read as the reverse complement.
TTCTGAGAAAACGGTTAAAATAGTATTTTGAAAAACGGAAATTGGATATATGTTTCAAACGAAAGTGAATTTTGATAAAATTATTGCTGTATAGTCTTCCATTTTCTGAATCTACGAAAGAGATTTGAAAATTCCATGTTGACTTTCTTTTAAAAAAAAAAATGATGCGCATATGTAAAATCTAGAGGCGATCATCTATCATTCCCGAAAGTTTCACGACTCTATCCTGTAAAATGGCTGCTATAAAAACTTTTTAAAAAAATTAGACCTATGCTTATCGGTGCGGTTCATATCAGTAAAACTTCTTTATCGTGCCAACACCTGTCGCGACACTGAATCTCCGTTTTTTCAGTATTCCCTGCTTGTCATAAAAGACCACTAAATGATGTGGTTCTTCGGGTGAGACCACCAAAAAAAATCGTTGTCACAGCAGGTGTGACACGATAAAGATTCCTCCCTGCCAAAGGCCGTAAGCACCGTGCATAGGTAAAGAAATTTTTCAGCCCTTCATCAGCAATCCTGACGTTTCCATATGAGTTAAAGATTCTCGAGAGGGACTTTAAACAATATACAATCAGTCAATCTATCTAAATGCCGTGCGTTTGACAAAGGAGCAATAACTAACTAAATGGGGCGGTCCTTTGGATGAGGTCGCAAAAACAGAGGCCCCATGTCACAGCAGGTGTGGCACGATAAAGATCCTTCCATGCTCAAAGGCCATAAGCGCCGAGCATAGGCCTAAATTTTGCAGCCCTTCACCGGCAATGGTGACGTTTCCATATGAGTGAAAAATTCCCGAGCGGGACGTTAAACAATATATAATCAACAAATCACAAGCGGACCTCGATCTCACGACCTCTCGGTTATAATGCGAACGTTCTACCACTGCAGGCCCGTAGGAAACAATTTTACTTAGGGGAGGGGGGGGGGGCACCACACCAAAGTAATTTAAGACAAAAAAGTGATACCGATAAAACCATTAGTAAAAAGATAACTGCATAGATATGTGCAAACATTGAGGTGTACGTCATGTACATAAACCTAATTATGTACATAGAATCTAATTAGTATTACACTATATGTGAATTTTACTATATGATTTTTTGGGCTACCCCGTGCCCCCCCCCCCCCCCCCCGGTTCCTACGGCCATGCACTGAGCTACCGCCATTGTTGTTTAAAGTCATCTTACATTTAATCTTTACTTTGTTTGTTTTATGTTTGTTACTAAATTGTTATTAACTGGTTTTGAGACGTTACCAGCTTTAGGAGAATTGCCACAAATTTAGAATCCCCGGCCGTTACAGTCAGGGTTCTGTACTGTGCCAAGTTGCCAACGCATCGCGGGACATGGGACTCCTTGACAACCCCGTTTTTAAGGTCATCTGACAAGACAATATTTAGATAAGTCGGGTTTACAAACAGAAACATTAGCTCTTAAGAGCTGTTTTCAGAATACATAAATAAAGGTCTTATTAAGCAAACGCATACAGAAATTCACTAGAAAGTAACTAGCTAAATATAACACAGAGTGCTATAGTTGACTCGTGGTTAACGAACTGCATGTGCCAGTAATATTAATAAATTACTTTATAAAAAAGAAGAGGCTGTTGTTCCAAATGGAAAATAATTATTTAAGACAACATGTATTTGATTCGCCTGTGAACTACGTAAACGCCTACCGGTCGCGGTAGCTCAGTGGTTAGAGCGTTCGCTTCGTAACCGGGAGGTCGTGAGTTCGAGCCCCGCTCGTGCCATGGCCGCGTCAAACCTAAGACGAAAAATAGGTAGTGATTGCTCCTTCGCCAAACGCTCGGCATTTAGAAGTGAGAATCACGGGTCTTTCGGATACGATCTTAAAAACGGAGGTCCCGTGTCACGGTAGGCGTTGGCACGTTAAAGAACCCTCACTGCTACGGCCCTGAGCGCTAAGCATAGGTCTAAAATTCTTGGTACTTCACCTACAGCTGGTGACGTCTCAATATGAGTGAAGAATTCTCGACGGGACGTAAAACAAGCAAAAAAAAACAAAAACAAAAAAAACACGTATACGCCGTACCACTGAAGTCTTTTGAACGTGCCAAGGCTGCTGCAACACAGAACATATTTTCAAGTTTATATCCGGAAGAGTCCGTGATTCTCACTTGTAAATTACAAATGTCCTGTGAACGAGCACTCACTACTTATTTTTAAGCCTTATGTTTGACATGCTTGACGAGGAGCATTTACTTTTTACCGACAACACGTTTAACGATATTCCAAGGAACAAAAATGTTATTTAAAGGTCATTAGGAACTGGCCCCGGGTATTCTTGTAAAGCTGTCTCAACATTAACTATATTATTATATCTTCGTTATAAATGACTTGTTACGTATTATTGATAATTTTCATAACATCAACAGATGGAAAAGAGCAGACGAACGTTAATGCAAATAACTCCTTCTCTGAGAGATTTTTTGGGAGGTTACCGGTGTAGAATTTTGTTGTTATATTTTTTTCCCTTGTTCTTGTTAATCTCGTTTTAAAAGTGTATTTTAGGGTATGACCATTAAACCTTCATGTTATTAAATAAATAGATTACTTTATATACAGCTTTGCGCTACAACGTTTGACAACAATGTATGATACATTTCAAAATATATCCTTTCCACAGCCGGAGAGTTTCAAGAATATTCCCCTGAAAGAGAAAGAATGACGGGTGGTGAAGTAGTTAAATAAAAATCCTTAAAAAATATAAATCACTGAATCAATACACACTCTGCATTAAGGACATATTTAATATCCTCTATAATGAGCATCGGACTCGCTCTTCCAGCGTCCAAATGTCCTGACGCAGGGGTCACTCCCACAAAAAATATGCGCGAAAGACTTTTTTTTTTTTTTTTTTTTTTTTTTTTTTTTGTGCAATTAGGTGTAATTTTTTCCCCTTTCGACCTTGTCTTTCTTATGTCACTTTGTATGTGAGTTTTGTCGTTGTTTTGACACCTGGATTTGTGTTTGTCTATTAAACGGAACCTATACCGGTCAAATTTACAAGAGTATATAAATCCGGAAACTGCTATGCTTGTCGCATTTTTCAGGACTTTTAATATTGAGAATATAAATTAACCGTTGTAATTGTAATAAATACAACCAATGATTCGCAACTATATAAATGCGATTTCCAGACTTTTAAATGGACATTTTCAGCCAAAGTGCTTGTTACAAGAGAGCACAGCTTAAACAGAGATAGAGAAGGTCATGTTTGATTGAAATATGGGATGAGTGCCTTAAATAGATAGATATTCTGCAAGATTTTTCTTCGCGACTCTATTCGTAAAAAGATGGCTGCCAAAAGGGAAGTTAAAAATGGCCGATTTCTGCTTTTCGTCTCTTTCGAGCATTTTTTCTCTTATTTTTTAAGGAACTTGGACTGAAAACAATTAATTATTTTTCATTCGCATTGTTCGCAACACATATTTTGTCGAAAAAATAAATCACAACTGAAATGAAGCCGATTAAGTGAATTCGACATGTTTCGCATACTTCTTAGCTGTAATTTATATCGAAAGTGTATCGCAGTGGATTTTTTTTTAGATATTAGTTTATTTACCTATACTAAATTGATATCAAGCTAAATAACCCAAACAACACTTGTTTTCTCAGCAAAATATAGGAAAATGTATGTTAATGCTTAATTCCTCACGGTCCCATTTTATAAGGGACTGGCCCATAAAACTTGATATCGTTGAATAGGTGTGAACATTATCTACAACTTTTTTTCTATAATGTTTAACAAAATGTTTTTAGTTTTCAAGATATTTAGCATATCCTATTTTAGGGGTCATCCCCTGAATTCCTTAAAAGGGGAAGTAAGACGAAATTTGAAGACGACATCTTGTTCAGAGTCACATTCTGACCAATTTATGATGTATAATGCTTTACAAAATATTTGACGCTTAGGAGATATAAAGCTTCAAAGTTTCGTACATTACTCCCTTAGAAATCCCTTATTATGTAATCAATGATCATTTTGCTAACATCAGCAGTTACAAAACGTTAAAACGAGCAACTTTGCTTCAATAATGCTTAACAAATTCTTTTTAGTTTTTTGATACATTTAGAAAATACTTTTGACCCCTCTCGACCCTTTATTAAAGGGGTTGGACCCTAAAACTTAATATTGTTGAATATGTCTCGTCAGTTTGTACAACTTTTGTTCTATGTGTCTTTCCAAATTATTTTTTGTTAGGAAGATATTGATTGATAATTTATTGCTTTCCGCCACACTCAACAATTTTTCAGTTATCTGGTGGCGCCCAGTTTTTGTTGGTGGAGGAGAGAACCCAGATACAATGTACCTGGGGAGAGACCACCGACCTTCCGCAAGTAAACTGGCAAACTTTCTCACATATATCGGCGCGAGCGAGATTTGAACCCACGCCGACTAGAGGTGAGAGGCCTTGTGATTTGGAGCGCTTTGCTCTAACCACTTGAAGATATTGATGAAGAGGTGTACAAAATTACACTTAAAAATCTTGACTTTTTTTGGACCCTCCCGAGCTCAAACGTTTTTTGAATAAAAAAAAAAAAGGAAAGATACATCCACTCTACAATCGCTGAAAAGTTCACGTCGATATCTTGAATAGTTTCTGAGAACACTTCCTGACAAACTGAACCCCCCCCCCCCCCCCCCAATTTCAGAAAAGCGTCAATATCTTATGTAATAATTGACATAATCAAAATCCCAAGAAAAAAACCATATCAAGTTTAATTTAACTTATATCGTCCCTGAAAATTTGACGAAAATCGCTCAACGCATACTCAAGAAATCGCGTGAACAAAATTTGTAAGAAATAATAATAATAAAACTTAATAATAACAACGTTAAACGTTGGAAACGGAAGACCTTAATAACATAAAAAGAGGCTACTTCTGTTGTTAAGCAAAGATTACAAGACCAGTTAACACAGAAATGGCGTCCTGATATTAATAGTTCATACAAAGGTATTGTAATAAACTTTTTGAATCGAATTTCGAATGTGAAAAGTACTTATGTGTTTTGCCACTTCATTGAGCTGGGAAGATAGACAGGTACTCCGCTTAATGAAAGGCTGTGTATACAAGGAAAAACAACCGACGAATTGCACTGTATTTTAAAATAAAGCGCTCGAACACACACCCGAAATAATTATGTAAACATGTTATTCTCATAGACCAAATCATTTTAAATTTTCGGAACTGATGATGAAACCAAATGTTAAGTTACTAAAAAAGTTGTGTATGATTTATGAATTAGCCTACGATTCTTATCATTAACTTCTGTGTTTTTGTATCTCTGACCAATTTTATGTAAGAATATGTACTGTCCTCATGTACCACATGTTTGTGGTTTTCAGGGAATAAATGAACTTGAAATATGCTCTGAAAGTAGACTACAAACTGCAGATTTATAGCCTGTAATAACGGGTAACACATGTACCTGTAGTTCAATATTTTAGTACTTCGATGCAGCACCTTAGTGATATACTCGTGTTTATTTGTAACTTTTGTAATTCTTCTTAGACTGGTTATTCATTTCTTTTTGTAATTTTGTGTTTTATGTGATTGTAAGATAATATAAAATATAAATAAATAAAAAAATAAATAACTAGGTGCATGGCATATCAATTAAAGCTCTCAATGTATGACCATCCATCCTCACACTGTCAGGGTTTTGTGATTATAGCGTGTGGAGGGTACGTGAGGGTGATCACCATTTAGGGGGGATGTCATATCACTAAAATGGCCAACATACGAAAAAGTAGATTGTCAAATTGTAGGGACAACCTGTCCCTTCTTCAAGACAAACAAAAAGGCTAGCATAAGATGGCTAAAAGAATACAAAAGGAGGGACCCCCCCCCCTCCCCCCCCCCCCCCCACACACACTAAATCCGCTCCCGAACAACCGACTCAGAAAATATATCATGATCTAAAAATGTCCATTTCTAACATGAAGTATGAAACTTTTATTGTTCAAATATGCCATCGTTATATAACGATGAAAGGTAGGCCTAAATCAGCTAGATAAAGGCGATTTGCTCATTGAATGTTTCTGTTCAGCTTCCCTACAACAGATGAACAGAAAAAGTGAAACAAAATGTTAAATTTGCTACTTGGGCCTGTCTGTAAAATATACGTCCTTGCAAGTCAAAATTGTGAGTGGCAAAAGAAACAATATTCCGATTTAGGTCCAATAAAAGCTTTTTATGGCAACTTATTGAACAAATATGATTTACACACACACACACACACAAAGAAAAAAGAAAATAGAAAAATAGATTAAATATCCATGTTTAGATTATTGGCTGAGGCTAGTTATTCATCTATCAAATAAACTGACCCCCCCCCCCCCCACCCCCACACCCCCATCCCCAGTTGAGTTTGCATGGTCATTGTTCAGTTGTCTCGAAGTATATCCTTTGTTTTGTATTATCGTAGATTTATGCATGAGTAATCCTGTGTATTGTCTGACAGCAGCTGGTGTAAATCGGGGTCTTTCTGATTTTGATTTATGGCCTGGTGTATCACAGCAGATGTATTATGTTATCACTACATTATTATTCAAAATTATGATCTATCAATATTTCTCTGTATTGCCGGTAAACAACGTGTTGAGAATCGATCTCTATTTTTCTCACTTTAATTTATCCCCTTTTTTTAATACTTGATATTTTAAAAACAATTTATTTCACATGTTTGATGAGAAATCGATATTATGTACGCGTGATGAATATTTATTAGCTTCGTGATTAAAAATAGTGTGACGTCACGATTCAAATATGGCGGACGATGCTTTTGACAGATGTGAACTCGGTCTCGGTTGATTTCGTAATGGATGGATTAATTTATATTTATTGTGCATCATGAGGTTTTAAAACGTTGTTTTGAGGAATCCAGCAACGTTATAATGTCTCTGTTGTGCGTTTGTGGTAAGTGATGTATATTGTTTTTGTTTGGAATCCGAACAAGCCGATGTATCCGAATGCGTAGGCCTAATGAGCGAGGCCGGGCCTCAAGTTTTACTGAGAGACATGCCATTAAGACATTTGATGCAACCATTTTTATACTCCATGCAGTTATAAGATTTCGAATAAGAATGTGTCTCATATTAATGCGTACAATATATTCAAGAATTTAATACCCCTGATTTAACGGGAAGGGATCTTTAAACGGTTAACAGGGTGGTGATGGGGGGTGGGGGTGGGGGGTCATTCAAGCAACAGAATGTATCTGGATTTCCTTTGCAGTCACACCTATTTGTATGATGCATTGTAGTTTCTCGTTGGTCTATTTTATTTTAACTTTTTTTTTAAAACATAATAGTTGAATCAATAAAATTAATCTGGTGTATTAGAAATGACATCAAGGATTGCTATATATGCAAAACTGAGAGGCAATGTTATAAGCTGCCATATGGAATTCCTATGCTAGCTCTGTTACATTGTTACAATACATACTGATTATTCTGTAATCTTTAAATATTTGAAAAATAGAATTTATTACTTGGCTTAGTGGAGTATTCATTACTAACTACAAGATGTTGGAAGCTTTTACAATTGGCATGGGTAATTCAACATGGGAGAGTTTGGAAGGGGGTACCAAGAGATATTTCGTAAATGATGTCATTTGGGGCATAAATTCCTAAGATTTATTTAGTTCACTTTGATGATGTGATTAAGATTTATATTACTATAGATGTATTTAATTTCATGTTGGATTAAATTTCATTATTTTTGTGTCTAGGCTAAAACAAAATTAAATCCAATATAAAATTTTAATTTCAGAAAATATTGACTTTAATGTCAGAAATATTTATATCGCTGTTGATTATCGCTTATTGTAGATAAATATATTTTGTCAGTACCATAATTGTTGCCATTGAATTCCTTATGAGTAGATATAGTCCTCTCGTACAGACAGCACGTTTAATGTGCCGCTGAAACAAAGCCCATCTGTGTCACATGTAAAATGCCATTTCTAAGAGAACCCTTAGATTAACCAGCACTATGTCAGTATCCACACCCTTCTTCAGATGATCTCCTGAGCTGCATACTATACCATTGTTTTTTGCAATGGATTTCAATATACTGTTAACTGTATGGTCATGTGAATGATGTTCTTCCATTCAGCTGAGGGTACCCTCTCCCCCCAGCTGAATGGAAGAACATCATCCACATGACCATTAAATATTGTTTGAATATGGTTATTTTGTAGCAGGTTGAGGACATTCTTGTCCTTATGTGCCCTATGGACAATGAACAGGACGAGAACAAGAGCTTTGTTTCTACCAATATGTCCAGTTTCTTTAAGAATTTTATTGAAAATAGAATACAATATAAATGCTTTATACATTCTAGTGGTTTGAGTACAGCAATTTAATGACCCAAGCTTACACAGATCACTGAGTAGTTATTTGTTTGTGAGTAGGTGTGAAGAATAGCACACTTTCTTGAAATGGTATTATATAATAGCAAACATTGTTTATACTTTGTTTGCATACCATGTGATTTTGAAGTGATCACAAACAATGAAAGTTAACCCACATGAAATCGTGTTCACTTCAAATCAAGCAAAATTTTTTCCCAACGAAATTAAATACGTGGATAGTAATTACAAATGTAATAATATAAACATTATGATTCACCTTCCTTTCTGTTCATAAATTAGCCAATATTTAAAATGATATATATTTACTAATGTTTTGTTTAGGTTGACATTATTCTGTGCAGTTTCAGTGTACTTACATCACTTTTGAGTCAAATTTGAAAAGTAAAATAAGGTTTAGAAGCTGCTCTATATATTAAGATTATCACTGAAAAATGTATTTTATATCATAAAAGTTTGCATTTCATGTTTTTGGCAAAATCATCATTCAACACCATTTCTCGAGGAAGTAAGATTTCGAGTTCTATACTCCAAAGGATAAATCTTTGTTACACTATTGGACTAATATTGACTGTCGTGCATATAAATGAGCAAAAATGTGTATTTTTGACCAACCTGGGGGAGGGGATATTGTTGGGATTTTGACAATGTCTGGAGCCATATGAATCAATGAGTACATGCAATAATATGATGCATGGTGTAACCTGGACATGAACATGGTATTGAAGTACATGTACATAATATGTATTTTAGCATCATATTTGAACTATTTCAAGGTACCACACAAGATCATTTTAATTCCAGTTATTCATGTATGTAATATGAGTTGTGATGATGCACCATTAAGCTGTAATTTTTCTGTTTTTCAGTGAAGAAAGCCAGACTGATTGGAAGCCCGGGTGAGTTTTAGAAATCAATTATTTTAGTCCATCACAGCAGATACTGCTGCTTGCAGCCCTAATGCACAGCCATTATGTTGTGATGAAAATCAGTACATTATCAGATATATATATATATATATATATATATATATATATATATATATATATATATATATAATGATTAGTGGTCCACTCAGTTGTGTGACCTGCCAACCTGTCTGCTTGTCCATTTTTAAAAAATCACACATATGACATCAAAGCTATCTACAATGTATATTAATTATGGCTTCAAAATATGTGGTGTGATAATATATGTATGTATGGAATTAATGTACTAAACAGACAGTTTCTGTGATCCCATATATAAATGTGTTTCGTAACTGCAGAACATCAAAATTTTCATTTCACTTTCAAATCATTGCTTCTCTTTAATTCACATAAATCCTGTCTCATGTCCTATCCCACACATTGCAAGGATGCTTTTTTTTATTATTGTATTTTGCACAACAACACTGGTTTGAATCAGATGTGACAATGGTATTTTTGTTTTCTACATGTAACATGAAAATCCAGTTTGACTCCACACTTTGAGTATTGATCTGGCAAAACCACACAGCGAAGTGTACAAATCTTCTGAACAAATCATTTACGAGAAGAAATGAAAATATTGGGAATAGACAAGGACCTTGGGGCTTGTAATAAAATTTCTATTGAATAGAATGAAAAAAACTGATGTTTTTCTTGATTTGGTTTTATAATGTTGCACAGGTATTTTATTATTCAACAGTTGATTTTTGTAGATTTTTGATACTATCGCAGTGTATGCCAAAGTATTTTAGTATGCACATCTGTGTATCAAGAGGTCACATGAAATATCTAGTTGTATTATTACTGCATATTAATTATATAAGAAACAATATTGAGTAAGATAAAAAAAAAAGAAGATGGTTTTAAAATTCTTCCTTAACATCTTTTCTTATGATACATTTCATAGATACATAAATATTGCAGTCTTGACCAAATGTAGCTGCAGATCTGTAGCTCTCTGGGACAGCCAAGAGCTATAGATCCACCCCTTATAAAAACCTGCAATTTGTGGTGCAGAAATATTTGCATATGGTTGAGGACTTATATATCACTGAATTCTTGCATTGGCAATCTCAAAAAGCTAATATAAATAAAATCCTTACATGCTGTTAGAATAGATCCTTAGTACCCCTTGCTTGTCGTAAGAGGCGACTAAATGGGGCAGTCCTTCGGACGAGACCTTAAAAACCGAGGTCCCGTGTCGCAGCAGGTGTGGCACGTAAAAGATCCCTCATTGCTCAAAGGCCATAAGCGCCGAGCATAGGCCTAAATTTGCAGTCCTTCACCGGCAATGGTGACGTCTCCATATGAGTGAAAGATTCTCGAATGGGACGTTAAACAATATTTAATCAATCAATCAACCCATTATACTTCTGTCCAAACTTATCTTTAGACATTCATTAAAGTCCTTGGCATCTTGACATGTGACCCCAAAACTCACAGTTTCAGATGACATGTTTATTTATCAGATTTTTTTTTATCTGTTATGTAGGTATTACTGAAGAAAAAAATTGTGTTAATTTTTGAATTCTTTACATGCTTGTATTTATTTCAACACAAAATATATCCTATACATAAATCAATAAATTTAATTTAAAGTGTTTGTATTTGAAATCATGCAGTGTTGAGTACAGAATTAATCTATAAAATTAAACACCCTGCACAAGTGAGATGAAGACTAGGGAGCAATCATCTTTAATGTTTGAATATAATGCATGTTAATTAATTCACTTGTTGACATCCAGCTAATTTACAGAGAATCTCAGACTTCCTCTTCATGTTTTATTGCTTCTAGAAGAGGGTAAGTGTCTAAATGCTTTGATTTGTTTTATTTTAGACACATTGTCAAACTTTTTCTACATTATATTTTATGCAGTATGAATTCTACACAAAGACTTAGAGTTGACTTTGCCACATAAAGTAGAAGGGTTAGCGTAATTTATCTAGACGTCATTTAAAATGTTAGCATTTTTGAATAATATTTTCCAAAATATGTCTAAAACCTACCTATTTTTAAGATTACATCAAAGAATGAACATAGAAATATTCCTTTAAAGTATACACTTCTTATAAATGTGTAGAGTATGCAAAATATTTGTCAAGGAATCAAAATTTGTATATCGTTATACTCATATGTTTCTATAAAAGTATTTTTTCTTAAATGACATTTTCAAAGCATTCACAGGTCAATACAGACATATAAAGCTTGTTTAATTTGAAACTTTATAGATTAAATTTAGGTTGCTTTATTTGACAACTTATTTAAAATTCTTAAAAAAATTACTTTCAGAAGTTTCTCATTATGCAATGAAAAATTCTGAAATTTAGGATTGAATTAATGATTATGTTTCCATTAATGAAATATTCTGGAAGTTACTGTGAAAAATAAGTACTCATTAAATTATTCCCAATGTACACAATCTTTGTGTCACAACTCTAAATATTTTGCTCATAATTCGCTGCGGCATATAACAAGTTTAGTGTGTTCTTCTCTCCCCTTCATTTACTTTCAACAAGTCTGGGTTTATGGCAAGGGTCAATCTATATTCTGGTGTAGAATTTCATTTTTAGACTCTCAAAAGTTTAAAAGTGCACTCTTTATATTTTGAATTATGTTTTGTTTCAGATTTAAAAATCCTCTCTATAACACTTACCTTCTTTTTTTAGTGTATGTATGAAATAGAAAACTCTCATTGTGTTCATCATTGAATGGTTTGATGTTTAAGAAGTTTTAGTTTTTCATGGCACTAAACACAATGCATACTGGTATTTTTTTCAGCAGTAAAATAGATAAAATGTTTTATGTTGTGATGTAAATTTGCTTTGTAAATCAAAATTTATTTCGTTAAAATGTCTCAAAGTACATGACTTTTGCCTCAAAGAGGTATTGGATGCTTTTCAATGAAAGGGTGGTTGCTTTTGACATGCTTGAGTGACTTGAGGTCCATTGAACCAGTCCATGGTCACAAGGAGAAATTTTCTAAACAGATAGACATGTACTATCATTCCAGGAACAGTGTGTGTTTGCGTAGAAAATCGTTTGAAAATAACGCTCATGAACTGTCATATCATTCACTGATTGGCTGTGTTGTTTCAATAAAAATATGTGTGGATGACCAGTGCACAATGTCATTTTTTCAATGTGATTGGTCACTGAAAGCAAAAGTAAAACCCATTTCATTGAAATCTTTGTGAAGACTCTCCCAGAAAGTTGCATGCCCAATCAAACGAGGTGACACGCTATTATTGGAATTATAGTATATGCTCATACTACAAACAGGAAATTTCAAGCCATATTCAGATACTAAGAGAAAAAACTAGGTTAGACACTAAGAATTAAAATGCTGTTTTGGGATAAGTATATAATATTCACTCTCAGCGATCCTATGTGATGTTCACAATAGAAGTGAATTGAACAATCATCTTAGCTATAATTATGCTTTTCACAAACCAAATTTTGAATGTTGAGAGTGGACAATATTTTTGTGTTGTTTTTGAAATTGAATTGCCTGTGAACCTTAGGGACCCTTATGGTCCATCTGTCATACCTGCAAACTTCTAAGTTTTATAGATAGAGTTAAATTGGTATATAGCATGTGTATTTTGTGTGTGCCTTTTTACGTATCCCATGATTAATGATGTTTATCAGTCTGATAACTCTAGGATTGGAGGATGTATACATCTAAGATACTTAAAAGGGCACTTTTTGTCAATTTTTGGCCACTTTTTTGCTTTACATTAATAAAATGCTTTACTGAATTTTGTTTTTGGTAAACTTTATTTCAGTTTGATATTAAAATCAGTTCATGTTAGTTAATGTGCCCTTGCATGAGGTTAGAAGTGCCTGTGTGGAAGTTGACAAGGACCATTCCTTTAGGTTAGAAGTACCTTTGTGGAAGTCAACATTAAGTTAATAGTGCCCATATGGAAGTCGACAAATTCTTGTATAGTAAGTTAGAAATGCCCATATGGAAGTCATTAAGTGCCTTATATACTAGTGGAAAAAAGAAACTGTATACTTAAAAGTTAAATAAAAGCATAAAAAGTATTTTTTGATCACTCTTTATTCTTACAGGCATACTTCAATATACTAAACACATGTTTGAGTGCGCAATATTATCTTGTTTGATTCACCTTGATGACCACAGTGTGCTGTTCTGGAGTTTCAAGACGAAGCAACATGTGGCTATAATGATTGATTTAAATTTCTTGCATTCAATGACAGTATTCAAAGTATTGAAACAGAAAAACAATGCTTTATAGAATAAATTTTGATTGAGGGATGCTTCGCTTGATTGAAAATGATCATTTGTGTGCCGTTTGGATGCAGGAAGCTGGGATGTCTCAAAGCAATGTGGCAAGGCAACTTGGAGTTCGTATTAACACTGTAAATGCTTTATGGAGACAATATCAGCAAACCGGCACTGTTCGGGACCACCCATGATCTGGATGCCAATTTATGACATTACGTCAGCAAAATATGTATATATGGATATCACATTTGTGTAGTTGATTCCAATTGGCTTCTTTGACCGCTAGAAGCATCCCTGGGCATTGATGGATAGGTCTATGTACCGTAAGGAACAGATTGTGAGATGCCAACATCAGTCCTTGATGTCTTGCTATCCATCCTATTCTGTTCTGGCATCACCATGTTGCAAGTCATTTGAATAACAGAGGTTGGACGGAAGTTTTGTTTACAGACGAGTTGAGATTTCATCTCGACAGCAGTGACAATCATGTTCTGGGTAATTGTCATGCCTGAGAATGTTACTTTGACGCCTGCATTATTCAGCACTGCCAGTTCAGTGGAGGGCACGTTATGGTATGGGATGGAATTACAACACATGGAAGGACCCCTTTGGTGATAGTGGAGGGTAATTTAACTGGCGTATGTTACCCTGATGAGATTGTATGTCAGTTCATCATTCCATTCATTCATAATAACCAACGTAATGTCATTTTTCAGCAGGACAGTCTCGGTAGCTCAGTGGTTAGAGCGTTCACTTCGTATCTCGGAGGTCATAAGTTCGAGCCCTGCTCATGCCATGGCCGCGTCAAACCTAAGACTTAAAAATGGGTAGTGATTGCTCCTTCGTCAAACGCTCAGCATTTAGAAGTGATAATCATGGGTCTTTCAGATATGATCTTAAAAACGAAGGTCCTGTGTCAAGGTAGGCATTGGCACGTTAAAGAACCCTCACTGTTACGGCCCAGAGTGCTAAGCATAGGTCTAAATTTGTGGTACTTCACCTTTAGCTGGTGATGTCTCAATATGAGTGAAAAATTCTCGACGGGACGTCAAATAAACAAAACAGCAGGGACAACACATGACCACACCAGCTTGAGTTGCTAATGACTATCTACAGCAGCAAAAATGTGCTACCCTGGCCTGCAATGTTGTCAGATTTATTGCCCATAGAGCATGTTTGGGTTGAATTAGAACGTTTCTTTCTAGAGCCAAGCCCCCCCCCCCCCCCGCTACATCGGACGCTTAGCGGTGTTGTTTATTGCACGTATGGCAGAACATTCCCCAGGCATTGCATAACCTGATTTGTTCAATGCATCGTAGATGTGAAGAATGCATCAGTGCAAATGACGGTCATACACACTATAAAACTTGTGAAACTTTTTTGTACTCCCCCTTACTTTCAGAGGCTGTTCATATCAACCATAATGGACATAATTTATGATTTGATGTGTGAATTGAAAGAAATGCAGCATATTAAATAATGATATACATAATGCAACATAATATTTTGTATATGAATCTATAAATGAAATTACTAAACTACACAATTTCTTTTTTCTGCTAGTATATTAAGCTAGTTGTCTCCATGTGGAAGTTGACAAATGCTCATGAATATGTATTAGTGTCCATGTATATAATAGGTTAGAAATATTTATGTGGAGGTTCACAAATGTCTGTATATATGAGGTTAGAAGTACCAGCATGGAAGTTGACAAATGGTGTATTTGTTTGTCGGAAGTACCGTCGTGGAAATTGACAAATGTTCATATGTAGGTTAGAAGTACCATTGTAGAAGTAGGGCTTGTATGAAGAGGAAAATCAGGAAGAAAATTTGATTTATTTTGGTCAAATTATTATATTTGAAAAGTGATAATGGAAAAGATGCAGATAAATACAATAGGTTGTGTATAATGTGGCACACCATGATCAGTGATGCTCTTGCAGGCAATATGTGTACTCCTTAGTATACTCTAGGTAATAACATTATATGCTTATGCCTGACAGAGGGTTACTTATGAGATATGACTTGAACTAATTTATGTGCATGATATTCTAATAACCTTGTTAAAATCTTTCTGCAGTTTACATCCTTTATGATCAAAATTTTCTTCTAGACAATGTGTTGAAAAACTGCTTTACAGCCTTTGGATGCATGTTTACAACTTTCCTCTCTTTTTCAAAATTATTGGTACACACCTTTTCCAATTTGTCATACAAAGGATTAATAGATGGACTGGACATGTTGGATGTCTCTTGGTGACCTTAGTAACCTCCTACTCCATATATTTTCCTTGTTTTTGGTTATGCCACTCCTTTCAAGTAGATCAGACAGTGGATTCAGGAACTCAATTTTAGAATTTCTGAATTTGTGCACTTTGTTTCAATGTACATTTTTTTTCTGCTTGCTACTCCTGTAACTGTAGTTTAGACTTCTTTACCAGGACAAAAATGTCCTTTTGACATGTTATAGCACTTTATTAGGTTGAAATTTATGTCATGGCTATTGTTGTGGAGTATTTTGCAATAATGGCAAAATATTAAGTCACATGTAATGGTAAAATGTTACCAGGTACTAAATGAATATACATGTATGAAATAATACAATGTTATGTGTTTCTCTTTTAGGAGCTTTCTGTACACAAATGGAGTAACCATGTATTTTTATTGTATTTTTATGAAAAAAGTCAGTCTTGATTTCTTGTTTTCTTGTCTTGCTGGTGTTTTGAGTACAATTTAGAGAATAAGACATATATTCTATAATTCTTGTTTCATCTACTGTTAAATTTTGATAACCTTATCAATTATATGTGTTTTGGTTTTAAAATATTCTGATTTTCATTTAGTCCTGTCAGATTTTTTCAGATTTTTTCATTTTAAATCAAGGGTTATGGAAGGGGTATTCTTTTTATATATATATTTATATATATTTATACCTATTTTTTTAGCCAAAGTTTCAGTCTATGTGCATTTTCGAATTTTCTGGTTTTGAGGTACTTCTAGTCCTTATGGAATCAATTTCTGAAAGAAAAAAAATCAATTCATATTTTAAAGTTTAATAGAAATTGAATTAAATGTTCAAATTAAAATGTTTAGTCTTGTGAAATTTAAAAACTTGGAGATAAATTTTATTATCGATCTGTTCATGATATTGAAAATACTAATGTTTGATTTATTATTTCTTTTTTTCTTTTTCAGAGAGATTCAATACATATGTGACATTAAAACTACAGAATGTCAAATCTACTACTATTCAAGTCAAGGGGAATAACCCATGCTGGGAACAAGATTTTATGTTGTAAGTACAATGTTATATGTTTGATAGAATTCAATAGATGTAAGTGAAATATGGTCAATGCTCAAATCAGAATGAGAAAGTTCATGTCCCTCATGAAGGTCAGGGTCAGATTTTCAATAAGTGAACATGGATAGCCATGCTCTCTGCTCCTCGAACACTTCTTTGTTTTGGTAGTGTGTATTTCAGTTCATCATGAAAGATATAACTGTTATGCTTCAGTTAAAGTATTCTGTAGATAAATGTATAAAATTGTTGATATTGGTGCTGGTAGAGTTCTTTGAAACTCTTCAATAATTTTGGAGTTGGTATCACTGTTGTCACAAGGTCCATGATATAACACTACAATGGCAGACAACTCTCAAAAAGATGACGACCAGTTATCACATTGTGGGTTGATGCCTATCATATATCTCTAATGGGGCTTATAATCTTAACAGCTTCAGCTTATGTTGATGTTTTAATGAGTGGTGGGTTTTACATTTAGTAAATAATTTATGGTGGCTTTCAGACAAGAGGATTGGGTTTCCTTCAGACCAGAAGCAGTGCAAAGCAAACCACTAGCATGCACATATATGGGAGGTTGCTAAAAGCCTTAGACCTCCATGTAGTTGTGTGTGAGTGTTTTGTTTTAAGGGGTAAAACAAATACTCCTTAGGTAAAGGGAGTGTTATTTAGAAAAGTTTGATTAATGATGAAATTGATAAAATGTTGCTTTCAATGGCAGAGACATCTGCAACCAGAGAAATTTTTGACCATGAATGAAAAGTATAGTAAAATGTTATGAATTGGTGTGATACTCACTCCTGATATGAAGTAACACTGTGACATTCCACCATGTAATTCACCATTTTAGTATGTAACAATGAACCTGGACATTTTATTTGCACATTTTTAATGGTATATAACTAAGATGACAAGGGACAGATTTTTTTTTAGCTTACCTGAATTAAAGTCTGATCACTTCGTTTGCCTCTGGTCATCTGTCCATGAACTTTTAAAATTTTTTAGTTCTTCTCCAAAACCACTGGACCAATTTCAATGAAATTTGATACAAATCTTCCTTAGGTAAAGGGATTTCAGTTGTTTAAAGGAAAAGCTATGCTCCCTTCAAAGGAGAGATAATCAAGAAAATGCAAAATTAGGATGGGATCATTGAAATATCTTGTTCTCAAGAATCACAGGCCAGAAAAGTTTAAACTTACATGAAAGCTTCTTGACATAGTGTAGATTCAAGTTTTATCAAATCATGGCCCCAGGGTATAGAGTGGGGTCCAATAGGGGATCAAAATTTATATAGGAATACTGTACAGCCAATACAGATCCTTTATTTACTGTGTCCCAGAAAGTTAATCCTTTCCGATTGACACCATTGTGGTATCTTATGGCAGGGCTTCATGGGGCCATGTTTATATTGTGGTAAGGTAAACTACCTTTATTTTTAGGTAGCATGTCTGACTACTAAGTCTCTCCTTCAACAAGAGTTACTTCCAGTGGATAGAATCAATTGAAAGAACAATTTTAATCTTATTGTTTGTCAAGTAAACTTTTTGTAGTATTTCAAAACGAATATATATACATGTATTATCCATATAATCAACAATTTAAAACATAATCTGCTATAAAGATGGAGGCAGTGCGATTTAGGTTTCCTATTGTCAGTCATTATCAGTGATAATCACGAGCTGCATGTGCTAGAATTTTGTGATCGGCAGTCAGAAGTTTAAAATTCAATCTGTGCAAACATCTTGTTATTAGAACTAGAGTTTAAAAAATATTAGATAATATGTTGAAAAGATCTATATCTTGAACGTTCTGTCTTTCCTGATCATAATTTACAGTGTAGTCAGCTGAGATCAAACATGCAAATTGCACATGCATGGACATGTGTCTTTCTTTTACATAAATTTCATTTAATTGAATTTTAAAATAAAATAAAATAAATAATTAAGTGGATCCTAAGAAAAAAACCTTTTTTCATATTGCAATATTTGATGAATTTATGAATCTAAATGATAAAAATAAATCTAAAACCCTAACTCTGAACTTGAAACAAGGTATTATTTTATCTCGGAATAATTATATGCCTCGGAATTTAACTAATTGATGTGTGTAAATGTAAAAGGCATCTGTAGATCGTAGAAAACTTTTATTGTTGAGAAATGTTGTAGAAACCCCTTTCTGAACTAGGAAGAAATAAACAATTTCTTTCTTTTCTTTTTTTTTCAAGTGGAGATGCACTAAATTGTAGAGATGTGCTTAACTATTATTTTATTTTTATTCTCATGTGTTGCTTATTAAACATGTTTCTTTGTTTTGTGAACTCTGTGTCTACTTTGATGCATCAGTTGTTTTGTTCTACGTTTCATAGTCGTGCCGGGCACGGACTACGCATACTGCGCATGCCTTATACCCCCGACTTCCGTGTTGTGGAAATCATATAAAAAAGGATATAAACAGATATTTACATATTGTAAACGCTGGGGTGTGAAATGCATGGTTGAACTTCATTCCGTGATGTTTCTAATCAGATTTTAGACATAATGATCAAATTGGCAATATAATTCCTTTATGCGTTAAAACACAAGAGAACGAGTTTTTGCTTTTAAAAAAATCAAAGACCAACAAATGAAAATATATTTTAAAAAAAGGGGGGGGGGCACTTAGCGGCACTGAAGTAAATTGACGTCACATAAACGGAAGTGACGCTAAAAAGTCTGCATCTTGATAAGAGAAGTGTAGATAGCCTACAAAGCCGTGTTTCGTCGTTTCTGAAATATCGTGAAAATGGGAGTCATTTAGCGTTCGCTGAAACACTAAAGGAATGTAATATCACCACACTGGACTGGACTTTCACGTGAAAAAGCGACAATCGCTGGTACGATATGGATTATTTGTGAAGACGAGAGATCATGGAAAGGGGGGAGGTTTTTTTTATCTCTTGACTGGTAATCGGTAGCGTTGTGTGTTGCTTCACACATTTGTCTTTATCAATTTCGACCTTGAAAACGTGCGAAAAAAAGTAATACTTATTCTGGATTACGATATATCGATGTATAAGTAGAAAATGTAACAACACGGAAGTCGGGGGTATAAGGCATGCGCAGTATGCGTAGTCCGTGCCCGGCATGACTACGAAACGTAGAACAAAACACTGATGCATTAAAGTAGACATAGAGTTCACAAACCAAAGAAATATGTTTAATAAGCAACACATAAGAATAAAAATAAAATGATAGTTAAGTACATCTCTACATTTTAGTGCATCTCCACTTAAAAAGAAAAGAAAGAAATTTATTGTTTATTTCTTCATAGTTTGGAAAGGGGTTTCTACAACATTTCTCATCAAGAAAACAATTTTCTACGATCTACAGATGCCTTTTACATTCATACACATCAATTAGTTAAATTCCGAAACATATAATTATTCCAAGATAAAATAATACCGTGTTTTAAGAATATTGAAATTTGAGCTTGATACATTCTTTTTACATATCCTTTTATTTGTTAGAAAGCAAAACATTTCCATGGAAAATGTACTTCTTTTTTTATACAAATATTTTATTTCATTGAATCTGAAATTTTGGAAATAAAAATAAAAACTGCTTAGATTTAGAGAAGGGTTCGGGACACAATAGGAGATCAAATTTTTACAAGTGAAAATATAGGAAAAAATCTTCTCAAGAACCACTGAGGCAGAAATATTCAAGTTAACATGGCAACTTTTTGACATAGTGCAGATACAATTTTGTGAAAATCATGGCTCAAGTGGTTAGCGTGGGGTCACAGTAGGGAATTGAAGTTTTACATGTAAATATATAGGGAAAATCTTTAAATATGGGACTAGGGGACTCGAGTGAGCAATGTGGCCCATGAGCCACTTGTTTATTTAGTGTCATCTTGAGCTTGCATAATACTTTCTGCCTACCTTTGCCTGAAATTTGACATATTATCACTGTTTTGAATAGGGCCTCTTTGCAATCACTATGGAAACATGCCCAAATAGGAGACACTCTTTCACCACTGGTTGGGTTTATTGGGGGAGGGGGGGGGGGGAGCACACACACACCCCATCCAATCATGGAGGTCTGGAAATTCAATTAGCACAACAATTAAATTCTACTATTTTTTAACATAGACTATCATGGTTATAAAGCTCCATATTTCTTATTGACCACTCTGGCCATGTGTTGATATGCAGATAGACACAATGGTTATGATGGTGATGAAAAACTAAATATTAAATCACCAAATGACTAAGATACAATAAACCATAACACCCCCCCCTTTTTTTTTTTACCTGAGAAGATTTACTTAGAGTTCCCAGGATCTGGAAGGATGCTAATCTTTATACACAGATATATACAGATATAAGTGTCATTTACTGAAATGCACAGGAAATAGATTGGGGACCCCTAATTCAACAACACCTGGATATTTGTAGCATTAGATAATCAAAATAAAATTGAAATCACAATCTAAATTAAATACATTACTAATACATGTTGATTTTGATTTTATTTAGTCCCCTACCAATTTTGCTGAAGGAGGCTATTAGTTTACTCTCAGTCTGTCTGTCATTCTAAACCAGTTTCCCTGACTTTTCTTTGCATTGGATGAAGATATTTATCTGAAATTTTATGTATGGCTTTGTTTTGTGTAGTTACAGAGCAAGTTTGAGTTTCGTTACACTTGACCTACTTTTGACTTTTGCCCCTTGATGAATGCTTGAGCTTTTCCAGCTTTTCTCTTCATTTAATAAAGATATTCAACTTAAATTTAATACATGGCTTTATCTTGGATAGTTATAGATGAAGTTTGAATTTGTTATGCTTGACCAACTTTTGACTGAATAATGCCCCTTGGTAAATTGTAAGAATCAGTTTTCCAGACTTTTCTCTGCATTGGATGAAGATATTCAACTGAAGTTTTATATATGGCTTTGTCTTGCATAGTTATAGATTAAGTTTGAGTTTTGTTATGCTCAACCTATATTTGACTGAATTATCCTACTGTTAGGGGACTTTGTATTGCCCACAATACACTCAAAATGCTTGTTCAAGATCATACTTTTGTTGATTTTTTAAAGATAAGTAGTATTTGAAATAATAAAATATTCAGGACTGAAATATTAAACAAATTCTATTGCCATTTATATGCAAATATTCAAAATGTCTTCTTTCCACACTGTGATGGGCTGGATATTCAGTTTTAAATTGTCAAAATGGTTCACTCATCAAATGAAATTATTCTGAAGATCGATTCATTCTGACTACCTATGTGCTGCCTTATCAGTTTGATATAAATGTGCATAAATACATGAATACATTTAAACTATTTGTAATTCAGTAAGGTTTTGTATTGTTTAGGATGCGTCAATTCTCTTGCTCTCCAAGATTGCTGCTTTTTGTTTACCTCACATGAGAATATATACATTTAAAAAAAAAAAATTTCCATACATTGTGTTTAAGGCTAAAATAAAAAATATGTGTGTTTCCGGATTCCCGACCCTACCTATAGTTTTGCTGCTGACCCTAGATATTTTATCAATGATATTAAAAGTCTGGAATTTTTCAAACAAATATTTTTTTTTCCATGTTTGAGTACTATGGATCGTCTAAATGCTTGAAAAGCATTTGTAATGTATATAGACCTGTAATCAAAGCATATAAAGGACTAATATTTCGAAGAAAATGTTTTAATAAAATAAAATGTTTTACCTACCTACCCTACTTAATTTTTTATGGAGTGAAGTAGGAAACACATATATTTTATTTTGGCCTAATATACATGTAGTCATGCAGAACATAGAATTCATGATGCAATTTGGTGTGCCTTTTTAAAACTACTCAATCCCCAATGCTACTTTATAATAATCATCGTCCTTACAATTAGTGATCTTAATAAATAAATTATCAATGAATAGAAATAGTGAAACAAAATAATGAAAACAAAACAAGATAAATAAATCCATGATAAATATTTGATTAACTAAATCAACTCAAAAAGCTGAATTTTAAAGCATCTTGTAATAAAATCGGGGAGATAATTTACATTTGTTTACTGTACAAACCGATCAAAGTTTTCAACAAAATTAATGTTACCATGATGGGGACAGGTATCCGATAATCTTTCCATGATAAGAACATGGATGACCTGAATTACCTCTAGATTAGATTTTTCCTGTTCTGGGAACACATTAAGCATTGGATCTCCATTGCATGTGCTTTAGGGCTGTGTATTGGTAAAAAAAAAAAAAAAATTGATACGATATGAGATACGATATCAAATTCAGTGATACTTGATATATTGGGCATTATTTTTTATTAATGTAAAATTAAACAAAAAACAGATAATAACAAAAAATGAAAAAAAAACCCCAAAACAACTATTGCTTTGTGCTCCTTCTTGAGACAAAGTAAAAAAAAAAAAAAAAAAAGAGTATTACAATAAATCACTTAACTTTAATCATTAAATAATTCAAAACTGCATTTTTGCATTATAAATTTCATGATATTTGATTTACTATTAAAGCTATATTTAGCTTTATTTGACTTTATTGCTTTAATAGATATATTGGGGTTTTGTTAAATAGCTATATTTAATTTATATTATGGAAGCTATATTTGACTTTCATAGACTTTATTAGCAATATTTGATGTTTTATTAATTAGCTATAATTAATTTTATTAAAGCTATGTATGGATTTTTGTTAATTAGCTATATTGGATTTTACTAATCATGTTAATTAGCTAAATTGGATTTTATCAACTAGCAATATTTGATATATTTAACATTGTCTTACGCATAGGTTCTATTTTAATTGCTGATCGAGTTTCAAGTCACTGCTGGAACACCATTTTATTCTGAATTTACTCACTGTAGTCATGTGATTTCAAAAATCTGTCATGGTTTATTAAAATTTCTTTTACTTGAATGTCTTTGCAAGAAACAGGAAATTCAAAGGGCTATCAAAATGTAAAGGTTTGTACAAAATTGAGTAAAAATCAGTGTTCCAGCAGTTGTTAGTTTAACCATTATTGAATAAAGTACACTTGTTCTGATATTTTGATTCAAATACACAGAATACAGAATATGAGGGGCCTCCTGATTATATATCCAAGGGATCTGCAGTTTTCATTAATTGGCAGGTCCTACAGACGAGTAATGTAAAAGAGATTTGGTAAAGATGGAAGGGATATATATATATATGTGTGTGTGTGTGTGTGTGTGTGTGTGTGTGTGTGTGTGTGTGTGTGTGTGTGTGTGTGTGTGTGATTATTATACTGATAGTAACACAAGATCTGTCTATATAAGTCAAACAGTGAACTTCTTATAAAATAGTTAGAAATAGAAGAAAAAAAAGTCAAGCTGTTTAGGATATTTCTAGAGGATGGGACGATAAAAATTTCAACTGTTGTGTAAGCTTAGAAATCTTTAAAATATTAGCTGTAAAACAATGTATACATAAAGAATAGACATCAAAAAGTGGGCACTTGATTTTGGTGATACAGTAATTTTGTTTAATTGTTAGTGTATATTTGTGAGATTGAGATGTTCTTGAAGAAGTTAAATTTTCAATGCCCATCTTGAATTACCAGATGAAACTTGGCAAAATGAGAACTTTTGTAGTAATTGAATACATGTTTATCAGTTATCAAATATTTATGTTTTTAATGTTTGCCTTCAATATTTTTACCAATTGTAATGATAGCCATTTCCCTCTTGAATATAATGCAGTTGTAAACAATATGTGTGTATTAACCTTGGTAATCAGAAATGAAAATAGAATATTTGTAAAGATAAGAAATAATGTTAATGCTCTTCATGAAGAATACTGGTGTGAAGCGTCTCAGTTCATATCCACATATATATAGGAGTGGAAAAAAGAAACTGTGTAGTTCAGTAATTTCATATATAGATTCATATATAAAATATTATGTTGCATAATTAATGTATATCATTATTTAATATAATGTCTTTAAATTCAAACACCAAGTCATAGATTATGTCCATAATGGTTAATATGAACAGCCACTGAAAGTAAGGGGGTGCAAAAGTTTCACAAGTTTATAGTGTGTATGACTGCCGTTTGCACCAATTCATTCTTCACATCTATGACACATTGAACAAATCAGGTATGCAGAAATGCCTAGGGAATGTTCCACCATATGCACAAGGAGGAACAAATCAAAGCGTCCAACATAGGGGTTTGGCTCTTGACGTAGATATCAGTCCATTTCATCCCAAACATGTTCTATAGGTGATAAATCCATTGACATCACAGGCCAGGGTAGCACATTCACATTTTGCTGATGCAGATAGTCACTAACAACGTGTATGGTGTGTGGTCATGCATTGTCCTGATACAGAATGATGTTACACTGGTTGTTGTCGTTGAATGGAATGACATGGTAGTGTATGCCTTTTTAATTGGCCTCCACTATCACCAAAGGGGTCCATTCATGTGTTGTAATTCCACCCAAGACTATAATGTTCCCTCCACTGACTTGATGGCGCTGGATAGTGCAGGCATCGATGTAATATTCTCTGGCTTATCCTTAAACAGAACTTCTGCCCAATCTCTGTTATTGAATCGACAATGCCTCCTACACCATGCCACACTAACCTCACAATATGGTGACACCAGAGCAGAACAGGACGTATAGCAGGATGTCGAGGATGGATGTTGGCCTCTTGCAATGTGTTATTTATGGTACAAGGATTTATCCGTCATTGCCCAGGGATGCTTCCAGCAGTCAAAGAAGCTGATTGGAATCTGTTACGCAAATGTGAAGTGACTTCACACATGGGCATCCTGATTGTAGGCAGTCCCAAATGGTGTCAGATTTTTGATATCATCTTCATAAAGCATTTAGAGTGTTAATATGGACTCCAAACTGCCTTTGCCAGATTGCTTTGAGATATCCTAGCTTCCAGCATCCCAACAGCACACAAATGATCATTTTCAATTGTGAGGCATCTTTAATAAAAATTTTACTCCAATATGTTGAATATTGTCAATGAATGCAAGAAATTTAATTCGATTACCAACCACATGTTGCTAAGGCTCGAAACTCCAGAAAAGCGTGCCATGGCCATGAAGGTGAATTGAATGTGATATCTAACAAACATGTGTTTAGTATGAAGGCTGTTTGATATGTAATGTGTATTGTACCACAGCACAATAATGCTTTGCAAGATTTCATGGATGATGGTACTCTTGAATAGCTCTATTCGATGCCTTTCCAATGGTATAAAGATGAGCCTTCAGCTCCACATAGTTTTAAGCTTATACTCATTTCAATAGAGCCAGTCACTGACCACTGTTGTAAAAGTGGTTGGGAAACGGTTGGGAATATTGAAGAAATTTGAGCTTATATAAAAGTTTGCACAAAACTCAGTCATTCAGTAATGCAGATTTTTACTGAATTGGGGGAAGTTTATGGGTCTGATAAGGTATCTTATGAGACAGTTCATAGGTGGAGAAAGAAATTTCTGACTGACACAGAGTCCATCAAAGATGCAGCAAAATCTGGTTGACCTGTGACTAACAAGCAAGGCAATGTCTCAAAAGTCAGGGAAGTAATTGAAAGTGATGACAGGTACATGATAACATGATATAGCCAAAGCTGTTGGCATATTGCTATCGCGGGTGCATTTCATTTTAAAATGTATTTTGAAAGTACGAGAGATTTCTGCCAGATGGATACTACATATATTGACAGATGACCAAAAATGGATACAAGTACAAACTGCTCAGCAATTGCTCAAAATGTTTCCCAAATTCAATCAAAGGCACTTTGCAAACATTGTTACTGGTGATGAAATATGGGTTCACTATTTTGAATCAGTAAGAAAAATTGGAAACAATATGGCTAACTAAACACGGTAGAAGGCCTGTAGTTGCCAAAAGAACCATAAGCACAAAGAAGGTTCTTTATTGCATATTCTTCTCATGTGATGGTATAGCCATACAAATTCTGGTGCCGAAAGGCAAAAGTGTTACAGGTTGGTATTACTGAGATGTTATACTAAAAATGCTTAAGAATATTATCATAAATGACGTCCTGTGTCAAAATTTAAGCATGTTTGTCTAATTCATGATAATGCTCCATCACATACATCTGAGCTTGTGAAGCAATTTTTGAAGTCAGAGAAGGTTACCATCTTGCCACACCTACCATACTCTCCGGATCTAGCTCCATACTACTTTTTCCTTTTTCGAAAGCTTAAAAAGTTCTTATTTGGTCATTGTTACAAGTCCCGACAAGCCCTTGGCTCAGCCATCAGTCAGTGCCTTAGAGGTCTACCTAAATCAGTG
Source organism: Ostrea denselamellosa (assembly GCA_024699665.1). Taxonomy (NCBI): domain Eukaryota; kingdom Metazoa; phylum Mollusca; class Bivalvia; order Ostreida; family Ostreidae; genus Ostrea; species Ostrea denselamellosa. The sequence goes on along the minus strand of JAMZEH010000010.1, from coordinate 3,842,548 downwards.
TAACGTGACACATTTCAGAAATGGATTCAGAGATTGAAATTATGTATTTCAAACTGCAGAAAATACTTTGAAGGGATGTAATGTTCATTTCACTATTTGAGTCCAATGCTTTTGAGATATTGTACAATACACATTATATATTGAACAACCCTCGTATATTAAAGTATGCCTTTAAGAATAAAGAACGATCAAAGAGTATTTTTTAAGTTTTTATTTAATTTTCAAGTATACACAGTTTCTTTTTTTCAACACTGAAGTTCATTTTTTATAGGGAAAAATATTAGAAACTATAGATATAAGGTATTGATAGGGTTCTTGGAGGAAAATGTAATTACAAAGGTTTCATTTTATAATATTAGGAGTACCTGTTTTGTAAAATTATTAAATATGGATTAGAAGATTATACACTGCTTCTCTGAGCATATTGATAGAGAATGTTCAGAGTAGTTTTGCATGCGATTTAGGACTACAAATAATGGCATTTCCATGGAAATGAGATAATCAAAAAGAGTGATATACAGTAAAGATATCCTCTGTTCATGGATTTATGAGAATATTAATTATGGATGACATGCACTGCTTAGTATTATAATGTTATGTTTGGTTTTGTTTACTATTGATGAAAAGCAATGATATCAACAATAGCTTCAGAACAAGAGTGTACACTGAAAGTTGATATGAGAAGAAACAGAATTTTCTTCCCAATATTAATGTCATTGCTTAAGATTAATAGATTTCAAGTGTGATTCTCATTTAGTATTTTCGTGTGGACAAAATGCATTTATTCATGAGACATAACTTTTGTGAATCATTGTATATTGCTTAAGTCTTCCATATTTGGGAGTTTATGTAGAAGAACTAAATTTTCGCAAATAGTTAGTCTCGCAAAATTTCGCGCAAATATTGTTCTCATGAATAAAATGTGATATACAACAATATAAAAATTGAAGAAGGTCATACATGGTGTTTGTGTATTAATAACATTCTATTTCATCCTACCTTATGAAAAGTTTCCAAAACATTTTAATAGTACATCCTGACATTAGATCAATTTAGTGCAATTTTCATAGGATTGTCTACCATGATGTGTAAGTTTGGAACTTTCGTTCTTAAGTTCATTTCTAAAGACCCATAACCCTCACTTCTAATGTCAGATGCTTTGTGAAGGAATGGCTACAACCTATTTCAAACATCTTAGGTATGACAGGGTGCAGGAATCTAGTATCAAACTGGGGCTTCATAGTTGCAAAAATTAATAACATAACTAATTTGCTACCACTACGAGTGTGTTTAGGAAAAGAGACTAGGATGGGTTTAAGGGAGGACGTCCAACTTCATCATCTTGCAAGCTTGTGCTTTTTGTGCCCCAAAGAGACTCTACATAAACACGGAAATACATGTTGTAGATTGACTTATTGATGTCTTTCTGAAAACAAATTAAACTTTTGTGACCAACCCTCATGTACACTAATTCAGATTGATTTCATAATCTGGAAACTGATTGTCATATAATGATTTTGAAGCAGTCTTGCATTGGACAGTGCATTCATAACTAGCCACTAGATTGTCTATTTCTAGAATATATCTTTTTAAGTCCTTGTGCGATTTGCTGGACAAATATAATCAATGGATATCTAAACAGTGGGGTCCATTGACTACATTTGCTTAAACCATCACACTCAAGGTTTTTGGCCATACCTGATGCTGGTGTAGACTTACTGTCTAGATTAATTTTCAAGGTTATCTCATGTATTATGTGTGACTTTTTATCTACTTACATGAAATAGGGACTTGCAAGTCATATGACTTTCTTATATTGAATAGAAATTTATACCGATACACTGTCTGTCTAGGTTTAGTGTGACAAGTTTATATTTGTCTGTGATGGTATACTGTCTGTCTAGGTTTAGTGTGACAAGTTTATATTTGTCTGTGACGATATACTGTCTGTCCAGGCTTATTGTGACTAGTTTGATCCATGGGCGAGTGGTTATAGCATCGCGCTCAAAATCACAAGGCCTCTCACATCTAGTTGGCGCAGGTTCGAATCTCGATATATGTGAGAAAGTTTGCCAGTTTACTTATGGAAGGTCAATGGTCTCTTCCCGGGTACATTGTATCCGGGTTCTCTCCTCCACCAATAAAAACTGGACACCACCAGATAACTGAAAAATTGTTGAGTGTGATGGAAAAACAACAATCATTCAATCAATCATTAGAGGTGATATACTGTATGTCCTACTTTAGTGTGACAAGTTTTATATTCATTAAAAATGATACTGTCTGTCCAGGTTTAGTGTGACAAGTTTGAGGTTTGTCAGAAATGATATACTGTCTGTCCAGGTGTAGTGTGATAGTTTGACATTCATCAGAGATGATATACTGTATGCTCAGGTTTTGTTTTACTGTTGCAGTGATTAAAAAATGTTGATTATCGTGTTCAAACAAAAATAATGCATAATAAACCAGTATTCTGTAAAATCGTCACACACACTACACCAGTATTCTGTAAAATCATCAATTTTTATGGTGGTTTCTCTGCAAATTCTTGCTTTATTCCTGTATTTGGAAATTTGGGGGCATATTGTTTAGTCTCTCCATCTGTCTGTTTGTATGCAAAACCTATAACCTTGACCAAAACTTTTAAAATTCAACGTCTCCAAGAACAATAGAAAATTTCATGTCAACATGAAATCAAACTCCCCATGAATAATTGACTTTTCTGTAATATACATAAGGAAATCTCCACAAAAACATTAAGATTTTTCAATCCATGACATTTTGCTATGATGCAGTACTTCTATACACAGGCAGTAGGGATTATGGAATAGAAAGAATCCTAATTGTCCAGGTAGACTCTGGAATGGTTAAGAAGTTCTCTAGTCCCAAGCATCTTGAGAGCAGGGAGGGATACCTCTCAAGCTCTCTCCACCTCAATTTTTTTCTGATAGGACTATTAATTAGAATACTTCTTTGAAGTCCTTTGAACACTGGCTACTACTTCCTAAACTTTTGTGTGGAACCCTGATAGGATTCAGGATGATATACAGTCAAAACTGCCATGGCGACCCATTGTATTAAGTGACTCACTGTCATATGTGACCATAAAAAATTCCCCCCAAAGCACTACCCTATATATTGTACCTGTATTAAATGACCAGATGTCTAACACAACTAACGACCATGATTTTTACAACGTTTTTGTGTATTTTCATGAAATTTTACCTTTATTCAATGACCATATATTTGTCGTTTACAATGCGATTCCTACTTTAACTTTCGGTTGTGCATAATTATTCTTGGAGTTATCATCCTATACACTTTCACTTTAAAACACATAGGTAGTAGTTCAGTGGTGATTTTGTTTAGTCGGCACTCAAGATCAATTAACTAGCATGTAATCAGCATGCAGGGTTGTGTTGGGTTAATTAACAAAACCCGAGTTGTTGTTTATTTAACAAAATCAAAGTTCAATGAAATAATAGTGTAGTTTTCAAAGGTGTGAATTTCAACAGAGTTAGAGGTGTGCGGAGTATATCGGATGTAAAAATCTAGCAACTGTTATACCATTATGTTTAACAGAGTGGAAAATTAGTCTGATTGCAATATAAATCATGTTAATACAGGGGGGAATACTTATATAACTGGAATATTCCCGATTTTTCTGTACAAGATATCCAAAGTTTCAGACATGACTGGGATTAGCGGCTCACTTCGACATATCCTGAGTATTTGACACATCCAAGTCAAAATGTAAAATATTTGATGTGCACAATTTGGATATTGTGATTTATGTCTTTCAAATTGAATAACAGATTTCCAGCGTTACTGTACAAAAAGAGGATTTTCTCACTTCTGTGGCCAGAGAAGCAATGCAGTTTTTTTATTTGCAAGTACACATAAATGATCTTTACAACAAATTGTAAAAAATCATAAGACAACATATTGTATTTCAGATGTTTAGCTATTGTTTGTTTTATTTTAGAACTGTTAAAACCATACTTCATATTCTTAATAACAAATTTCAAATACGTGTACAGATCTCGATTGTACAAATTATTTCTGTATATTATTTACAGCAGAAAATAAGCAACCTGTATTAAGAGACCACCTGTCATATGTGACCTTTTTTCCATTCTCTGTTGGACCATCTCTTAATACAGGTATTTGTCACTGTAACAAATGAAGATGATGGACCTGTATTGATAAAGAGAAGGGGGTACAAGCATGCAGGAAAAAATATCTACAGCTAATGATAAATAATTAAAGATTTCTAAATCTCATTTATTTTTGGAAATCTCTAAAATGAAAGTGTAGCTTAATTTTGATACTTTAAATAATGGTTACTATAAAGTATATTTCCCAAAGGGTTTTCAAATTTTGAATCTGGTTCTATGGCCATAAAACAGAAACAAACTTACTTTTGATCTTAGTCTCACTTTATAAAAAAAGAGAATGAGACTAAGATAAGATACATTAAACTTTATCTTAGTTTTATGGCCTTCAACTCTTGGCTTGTGTGGGCCATGAGCTCACTTTTGATTTCTTAGTTCTCACTTCATAAAAAGGAAGCATATGGTGAAAAAGTGAAACTGATTTCAGACATAAGCTCTCAAGAAACAGAGATCAAATCTGAGCTTCGAGACTGAGATTAAATTTGCAGTCTGAGATTGAGATCAAATGTGAGTGATCAGATTGAAATGAGATGATATCTGAGATTGAGATCAGGCTCAGGGACCATAAAACTTAGTCAAGCTCACTTTTGATTTCTTAGTTCTCACTTCATAAAAAGGAAGCATATGGTGAAAAAGTGAAACTGATTTCAGACATAAGCTCTCAAGAAACAGAGATCAAATCTGAGCTTTGAGACTGAGATTAAATTTGCAGTCTGAGATTGAGATCAAATGTGAGTGATCAGATTGAAATGAGATGATATCTGAGATTGAGATCAGGCTCAGGGACCATAAAACTTAGTCAAGCTCACTTTTGATCTAAGTCTCACTTTCACAGAAGGAACATACAAAGAAAGAGTGAGACTGAGATCAAAATTGAGTTTGTCCAAGTTGTATGACCCAGGAACCAAACATGACCTCTCCTTAGTTTTATGACCCTTAGGTCAGGACTCCAGGATCTAGAGTGTCATTAAATATGAGTGGTCTTGCAAACCCAACTAGAGCTGAGGACCCATAATACTGAGGAATCATGATATATCTTGTTGGTGCAGTTTGATAATCCTCTTTGGACCAAGTCTTATCATTGACTCAGTGGAAAATCTGTCTAAGTTCTGTTAGTATTAGCTATCTGCATCCAGATTGACTTTATATAATCCTAAATTCTCTTTCATCTGAACAAATTAATAGTCCACAACTGAATAATGAATACTTGTTTCTTCTGAAGACTTTATTTGTATGGGGAGAGAAAAAAAATCAAGGCAAGATGCAATCCACGCTTGCAATCCACACTATTTTGTGGACAGAGGTTGCTTGCACAAGGTGTCGTGATAATTGAATAATTCATAGGAAGTACTGGTGAATTGTCATTGGTTTGTCTGTGATAATTGATGCATTGTATAACCAGGCATGTAGATATGTTGAAATAAAAACATACATACCATGCAAGTGATGGGTAGGGTTGTAGAACTGGAATTACAAAAACATCATATTTTGTATTGTAAAAATAAAATAAAACTATGTATGAAATAAGAGTGATATGGGCAGGGCTGTAGAACAGGGATTATAAAAAATATCATACTCTGTTTTGTAAAAAAAAAAAAAAAAAAATAACTATGCATGGAATAGGAGTGATGGGTAGGGTCATAAAAAAGGAATTATCAAAATATTGTATTCTGTGTTATGAATTTAAAACTCTGCATGAAATAAGAGTGATATGGGTAGGGCTGTAGAACTAGAATTATGAAAATATTGTATTCTATTTTGTGAAAATAAAACTAGGCTTGAAATACAAGCGATGGGTAGGGTTGTAGAACTAGAATTATAAAAATTTTATTCTTTATCGTAAAAAAAAAAAAAAATTACACATGAAATATGAGTAATGGGTAGGGTTGTAGAAATAAAACCATGCATGAAATATAAGTGATGAACTGGGATTATAAAAGTATTATATTCTACATTGTTAAAATTATACACACTGTATTAGTGAATGTGTTTTAATCTGTAGAACTGGGATATTTATGACATGTAGGATGGGAAACTGAGATATGCATTCATTGATTGAACTGAAAATGGACTGTCCACTACAGACTGCAGACTTAACAGGAAAAAACAACATGCATTATTTACAGATTTTATGATGATTGGTTTTCATTGCAGTGATATTGAATCACAGTGTTCTATACTGACCAATTTCCTTCAATATATGCTCCGAAGTTGATATAATCAAATTCATTGGAAAGATTGATCCCAAAATAAATTTCAGTTTTTGAAATTCAAAGATGTATAGTTATGACAGTGTAGAACAGATTTGTTTAATATTTATAGACTGCCTGATATAGATATACTCAGTTCAGATTTTAATTTGATTGTTAAGTTCCTTTAAAAATCTTCATTCATTTAAAAAAGTTACAACCTTTGGGTGAAAAGTGTAAAAAAAAAAATTAGACCAAGGCTAGGTGCTTGGGGCCATTGGATGGTGTTAGGACATATTGTGACATTGGACCTTGGCCTCATCTGCAAGACCTTGACTTTTGCTTTTAATGCCATGTCGGCAGAGACACTGTTAGTCACTACCTATTTCATTGAGTCAGTCACATATTTTGCCCACTCCTTGGGGGATTGAAACCACAGGGCAGGGACCACTGCTCACAAAGCTAACAGTCTCTACCAAATGATCTGTAAATGCAGCAGTCATGGAAATATAAAAAATGTGCACAGCTAATGACACTACAACAATGACAGACACATTTTTGCTGAAAGAGATCAGTCATGTGCTCAGTTTCTAGTTTATCAATCCAAAGTCCTTAGCCTACATTACAACCAAGAAGCTTGAAATTTCTGGAGTTAATTGGCATCAAAATACAGTTCTGGAAAAAAATTGAAGGAATTGCACATTAATTACTTTCATTCTATAACATTCAGAGAAAAGAAATAAAACCCTGCAACATTTTGATGTATTCTTGATGAAGGCAATGAATGTCTTGCAGACTGCTTCATTTGTTATCAGTTTGTCATTGTAAAAATGATGTGGTTTTCCTTCTGTAATGACTGCCTTATAGCCACATAAATGATAGAAATGACAAACTTTTTTTGTGATTTCACAGTGAGATTGACCAATGAACAAATTGAGTTATTTTCCATTTAATTTACCAAACAGAATGAACAAAAATCAATATATATTTATATATTTGGGCATCATTCTGTCAAGAGTTGGCTTTAAAGTTAATATGAAAATGAAAATTTTGTTGTTTTGCAGAATTAATTGGTGTTTTTTGATACCCATTTCCACAAAATAAATTTCAAATGAAATATCTTAGAAATGAAAATAGAATCTCTACAGTATTGCTGTTTCCAGTAGCTGTATTAGTAATGATTACTACATCATATATTCTTTAAAATAAATTTCATTTTTGAAAATACACGAGGGTATGAACTGTGATGCTTCATACTGGCATATTTCAGTGAGCTGTGACATCATGATTTAATGTGTATTGTAACATCATGATTTAATGTGTATCAGTATTGTGACATCATGATTTAATCTATATCAGTATTATAACACCATGATTTAATGCGTATCAGTATTGTAACAATATGATTTAATCTGAATCAATATTGTAACATGATTTATTGTGTATCAGTATTGTAACATCATGATTTAATGTGTATCAGTATTGTAATATCATGATTTAAGAGCTGGGTATGCTAACAAAACACATTAGCATTGTCTGCACATAAAAAAAAGTTATGTTATCTTATATTTTTTTGGTCCAAATAATATGTTCAAGACTTGTGAAGGAAAATGACTTGTTTTTGAAAATTCATGTGCATCTCATAAATCTAAAACTGGAGTGATAATCTGGAATTTCCAATGAGTCACACTCAAAGTTTTCTACAAGGCCACATCCATGTAGGTATACAAAACTTTCATGACTGCATTTCTTTCGGTATGAATTGAAATAAACATAAAAAAATTCCTATTACAAAGATGTGGCCACATTGTATTTTTATGATGAAAGTCAAGTAAAAAGTAAATGTAGTAATCATAAATGCTTGAATATGATTTTTGTGCTGTGTTCATTATATTTACTATATATATGTTTTAAAAAATGACTTTCATCTTAAATTTAAGCAAAAGTAGTATTTTTATGATGTAAAAAATAGCACTGTTATATGAAACAGTAATGCTAAATAGACTTACTTGAAAATAGCTCACCTGTGATTAATGATGTAATTCTGTTTGAACAATATGAGGAGGAAATGTTTCATGAACAATAACATGCATATGAAAATTATGGCAACCATTAATAATATTCAATGGACTATATTATTATTTTTTAGTTATTTTGCTTTCATATACCCCCATTTATAGCCCCCCCCCCCCCCCCCCCCCCCCCACACACACACACACACACATACACACATCATATCCTGCAAATTAGCTTGTAAACTGTAATATACCAACTACATGTTCTGATTTCATATTAATTTACTCTTGTGACTCAATCCTCTTTTGGAAAATTTAGTTCTTCACTTGTTTTGTACATATATGTATGTATATTTTGTAATATTTGATATAGGACTGTATTGATGACATAAACAAATAAACGATGCTATATATTGCACCATGTAAAACAAGTAAAAGGTTTTATAATAGGTATATTTGTACAATGTTTGTCAGGAACCCATGCTATTTTTAAAAAAAAAAATCTAATCATATTGGAAGACTTGTCTTGTAATTTGACAACTAGCAGACGAAAAAAAAATCAAAATTGTATATGAATTATATCCAGATGCATTCAAATGGTGAATAATTGCTTAGATGAAAATACTAAAAGCCTTATTTATTGCAATTGGATATTTAAATTTTTCATCATTAATATTTCCCCATGGACACAACCAGATAATTTCTTAGATAATGTATATGATACTAAAATGATTCAGAAATGTCACTCCTCTCTGAAATGGACATCCAGAAATGATGTAGAAAATCGACTGTTAAGGGCATAGGTGCTGAATAGAATACAACCAAGTTTGAAATGAAGAAAAAGGAAGTGTCTATCGGCGGAACTGTTGTGCCAATAATTTTCACGATCTGCATGACGGTCGTGCTAATTAGAGCTCTTATCTGCACAAATTTTCCCCCTCATAACAATTTCCCCCCACATGCCCATGAGTTGAATATTCAAATTTGTATGATTATAAATCTTATATGTTTAAAGAAATTCCAATGAGATATCTATCATTTGTTGAATTTTGACAATGCGACCAGGAGTTCAAAGTTATAACAAGTGTACATGTATTAAAGCTAGACTAATTTTAGCAAATATTAGGAACAATAATCATAAATCAGCCAATTTAGGGGGTACATACCCCATCAAAATACTCCACTGTTAATCACTGTGGGTACCTCAGTATTCAATCCATTCTCAGCAGTTAAAAGCTCTGAATTATTCCTGATGTTCACCTAACATATAAAATTGAAAGTACATTGTCTGATTTTGTTTTAATAATTAACTTATTCAAAGCTCTGGTTTATGGTTTGCAAATTTTGTTGTATGGATATTTTCAGTTATCCACACAACTGCCAGCCAAAACAAAATGTAACATTTTCGATAATAGGCATTAGCAAAAAAGTTAATTTTAGCGAATTCAAACCCTTCACTTGATTCCAAACACTTTTTATACCCATGAAAAAAACATTATATTAATTAGATTGTGTTTAATATTTCTGTAGAATAAAAATGCCTGGAGATTGTCCAAAGTTTTATTTTGTTAACTTTGTAAATGCTGGACAAATCTATCTAAAAGATATCATGTCAAAGCACACGTGGACATTATGGGAACACACTTTTTACTGTAAGTAGAGGAAGAAGAGATGTAGATTTAAATGTTACAGAGAAATCAAAATAAAATTTCCTTTAAGATCAGCAACTTTGGCAGATACTCACAAAAACTATGAGCACGAAAACCAACGAGGATCCCTGGTAGTCTCCCATCTCTCACTCTAGATCTACCAACTACAGTAGTCATGAAATATATGCCCTAATATTTTTGTTTTTCCTTCTAAACTTTCTTGATATATTTTTGAGGAAGGGTATTGTAGTTTCATCTGGAGTAAATGCATGAATGGTTAAATCATTTTCTTTGTGTTTGTCAAAATAGTATATTAGTTAATTAAAACCAGATTTAAAATTTTCCTTTATTTGATAGATTTCTTTCAATTCCATTCAGGATTGGAAGTGCTCTAACCCATTTAAGGACACATGTGACATTTCCGACATTTTCTCTATAATTATTTTTTCATCTTCTCAATAGGAAGAGCTCTTATATAACAGGTATAGATTTTGTAATGTAGTAATATTACCAAATGTTTACATCGGCCTGGGTAGCTCAGTGAAAGGATCCTCGGTTCAATACCCCATTGTTCTGAAAGTTTTCTTCTCCTTTTTTACTATGGTAATGCCCACTGATACAGTAGAGCTGGATTTACGTTTTTACTTCCAACAACCAGGAGCTATAGAATATTAACTCTAAAACAGACATGGTAACATACCCCCAATTTCTTCTGTAGAAATGAGACAGAATGCAAGTAAATTATGTGTGAAATTTCAGAAAAAATTATGTATCATTGAGAAATGTTGCATGTATCCTCAATTGAAAAGATTTCTGTAAACCATTAAATCCCTGCACCATAAAAAAAACATTTTAAAGTAATCTTTTGGCTTGTCACCTTCCAAGACTTTGACCAGTTCATTAGCTCAGTGGTTAGAATGTTTTTCCTATGTTATTAGGAGGTCATGAGTTCGAGCTTCAACTCATGCCATGGCTGCATCAAACCTAAGACATCTTTTGGATATGACCTTAAAACGGAGGTCGCATGTCGTGGCATGCATTGGCACGTTTAAGAAAGCATTAGAAATGGTCAATTTAGACCTATGATTAGCGCTCAGGGCAGTAGCAGTGAGTGTGTATATCAGTATTATTACATCATTTCATATTATGCACGTGTATTAGTATTATAGTAATATGACAAAATGTATTTGAAGGGATTTTCTGAATATTAGGACAAGTCATTCAATATGGTATACATTTATCAATTCAGTATGGAACTAAAAGGACAAGATATATGAACAACCATTAATTTTACCACAGAGTAATATTGTAATCAATAGCCCTCCTTTAGTTGTGCTTGATTATATGAGATTATTCCTACTTATAACTCAACTTGGTAATAGTAAACTGCATACCTCACAGGTTTATCCTTTCAGCAAATTGGTTCAAAATAAATGAACTATTTGTATGGCTTTGCGATAAAATCTCTGGGGTATATAGTGTGTGTTGCCTCTTTCCATGATTGCCTTTCTGTCATAATTGTAGTTTTTTAGATAAGTCTTTTTAATTGTGGTTTGTAGCTTTGTATTGATGAGTTACAAATAAAGTTATAATTTAATTTTCAGTGGTCATTGAGTTGTGCTTTGGTATTCATATTTGTTAGTTATTATAATAGATGAAGTGTAACTTTCACTCAGATTGACCTCTTTTCAGCAAAATATTGGCTCTTAGACTTTGAAAATTCAATGTTTATAGTTTCTGAGATTGTTTGGTTGTCATCTGTTGTGCATTAACAGTTAGAACATTTTTAGCTTCTTGATAATTACCATTCCAGTTCCTTTCATGAAGGTATGAAGCATCTTTGGTTCAAGGGTGAAGTAAATTTCAGAACTCTCGAAACCCTGAGGCCTTACAGGTGGGGCAAAAGCTGGCTAGAATTAACCATTTATTCTCTACAACTGCATATGTGTAAGAAAAACTAGTAGCATAGTGATGTAGAGGAGGAAGACCTCTACCAAAATTGTAAATTCATGGTCGCCTGGGTAGAGGTTCTGACTCCAGGATAGGACCAAACTTGGTATATAGTTTTTATGTGTAAAACATTTAAGAACCATGTTCTTTAGTGCTATTAATACAAAATTGAAACTAAATGGGTATTTAAAAATAGCAGGTAATCAAATCCTTTACCAAAAATATAATTTGATGATCCCAGGGGTAACACATTTAAACATTTTCAATTCTCTTCCAATTCTTTTCAAATTTGGTTTGAAGCATTTTTATGACAATGGTGACATAAATTGTAAATTTCAGAAATCCTGTTCCTCTGGTGTCATAGGGTAGAGGCAAAAAACTGTCAAAAATTTCTTAATTTTCAAAAATCATATTCTCTACACCTGCAACTGTAAGAAAAACTAAATGCATAGTGATGTAGAGCAGGAAAGCCTCTACTAAAATTTTAAATTTCATGGTCCCAGGGGTAGAGGTTGACTCCAGGGCACGGTCATACTTGTGTGTGTGTGTGTATTTTTTTTTGTGGTTGGAAATTTTTGATCCCTAAAAGGTATAAAATTCTGTACTTCCAATTTTTGTAGTTGCATTATAATGATGTATTTGGATAACATTTTAATTTTTGTTGTTGTGAATATTTTGCTATGATTGTAATTTTTATGAAATTTTCTTATATAAAAATGTATATGTGTAAAGCATTTAAACAATACTTTCTTTAATGCTATTCACACTAAATTGAAACTATGTAGATATTTAGAAGGAGCAGGAAGTCCCTTACCAAAATTGTAAATTTCATGATCTCAAGGGGTAGGGGTTTTGGTTCCAGGGTAGGACCAAAATTACTATAGTGATTATTGACTTAATCATTTAATCATCTTTAATTTTGCTGACATGGTATAAAATTATTTAGGAAATTTAGGCATATTTAGGAAAAGCTGAAAGGGATGTGCCAAAATTGTGAATTTCACAACCCCAGTTTTGACTCTAGGATGAGCCCAAATTCAATCAATCATATTAGCTCACCTGATTAATTTATATTTGTTATCTGCCTGTCTGTGTCTGTATTCTGTTATCTGTATGTCAACTTTTCATGTTTAGAAATGTTTGGCCATTTTTAACCAACTATAATGCTACAAAGTACCCTGTGAAGGAGTCTATTAAGTCCCTTACAATGGGAGAAGGTAGTCAATAATGTATGGGGTTAAAATCTTTGCCCCAGACACCTAACTCAACCAGAAAAGACTAAACTTGCATAGAAGCATCCTCATATTGTGTGAAGGTCATTCAAATGGTGGCCCCAGGGATTATCTTCATAGTGTGTAGATTCACAGTTCTTCAAATATGGTGGTCCCTGGGATCAGCATGGGCCCCAAGTTGGGCTGGAGTAATGTATAGTAACTGATATAAAGACAACATTTTGCCAAATGAAGTTAAAGCATTCTCATCCATACTGGTTATAAAATAAATTGCACATTTGAATTTTTGCACTATGGTTTTTCAGTGAAACAAATTGCTTGGACACTGGTCTGATCATTGAGATCTGGAATAAAGGTATGCTGTGGGACAAGCTGCTTGGTCTGCATTGGCTGCCATTAAGAGACATCCACCACTCCAATACTGTAAGTACCACCCACTACTCCCAACACTGTAAGTACCACACTCCACTCACTACTCCACCGTGATAAGTACCACCCATCACTTCAACACTGTAATTACCACCCACCACTCCAAAGTGATAAATACCAGACTGCACTGTAAATACCACCCACCACTTCAACACGTAATTACCAGACTATACTGTAAATACCACCCACCACTTCAACACTGTAATTACTACACTCCACCCAACACTCCAGTGTGATAAATACCAGACTGCACTATAAGTATCATCCACCATTCCAACATTTAAGTACCACTTACCACTCTAAACTTTTAAATACCACCCATTACTCTAACACTATACTATAAGTAATCACCCACCACTCCAACACTGTAAGTACTACTTCAACACTGTAAGTACCACACTCCACCTACCACTCCAACATGATAAATACCAGACTTCACTGTAAGTACCAGCCACCACTCCAACACTGTAATTACCACTACCATTCCAACACTTTAAGTACCACCCATTACTCCTACACTATATTTAAGTATCACCCACCACTCCAACACCATAAGTACCACTCCAAAACTTTTAAGTACTACTCCACTGTAAGTACCACACTTTACTCACCACTCCAATGTGATAACACTTCACTGTAAGTGCCACTCACCACTCCAACACTTTAAGTACCACCCATTATTCCTAAACTACACTGAAGTTCCAACACTGCAAGTACTACTTCAGTACTGTAAGTACCACACTCCACTCCAACACAGCAAGTACCATGCTTCACTCCAACACTGAAAGTACCACCTCAGGAATTGCTATAAAAAGGGTTACATGTAACTGGGAATTCCAGAATAAGATATGGAGTTTTCTTCATATTTATGTGTTAACAAACAAATCCTGGCAGGTGTGTTATTTTACTCTAATTATTGAACATACAAGAAGCACTTTCCTGGAGAATCAGGATCTCAAAGTGTGATTCAAATGTTGGTTTTTGTTTGTTTGATTGTTTGTTTTCCACCACACTCCACAATTTTTCAGTTATCCGGTGGCATCAAGTTTTTGTAGGTGGAGGAGAGAACCCAGATACAATGTATCCGGGAAGAGACTACTGACCTTCCAAAAGTAAACTGGCAAACTTTCTCACATATATTGGTGCGAGCGGAATTCCCAGTTATATATAACCCTTTTTATAGCAATTCCTGAGCTGGTACTTACAGTGTTGATGAACATTATGCTCATTTGACACAAAAGACAGAAAGTTGTGTAATACAGCCATTTTATATAGAAAATAATGTTAATTGTTTTGAGAGATAATCATGGGGACCGAGAGTCTTTTAAGGTAGCTCACTTCACCAAGGCTAATACTCTTTATGACACAACACCACAAGATGGCAATTTAAATGTTTTGTGAAATTGTTTATGTCAATCGATTTGGTTGTCTATCATCATAGCTCAGTGGTTGAAGTACAAGGTTTGTGAACCACAGATCCTGAGTTCAAATCTGCCACAGGCATTTGTTCATATTTACTGAAATAAATTTTGGAAAATCATTGTTTGTTTTAACCAAATTGTATATTTTTCTGCCTTTTTGACACATGTACTTATTATATCTCATCATATCTCTGATAATTAAATCATTTCATGCTGATTTTAGAAACTCTTTCAAGGTGTAGTGAGTCATCCTAATGCAGGGGGTTGCTAAGTTTAAACTGTATTTATGTTGTGGGGTATGGGGTTAATCATTTGCAAAGAGAATGTTTCCTGTACAATGTATACACTATGATTGTATATTTGTACCATCAATCTATCACAAGCACCGGTTTAATTGCTGGAGAATGTCTTATGTCCCCAAGGATCGAGGATTGTCACTTTCTGTTTAATTTCACATGATATCCTTTGACATGATTGCCAGTCATAAGTCATCAACTCAGTGTTCCATTATCTCGGTCTCTAGCAGTGTTCTTCCCTCTGTGGTATAAAGTGAATGTTGACACGTGACAGATAGAAAGTCATGGACCACTTTGTGATCAATGCTGTAATTAGTATACACACATATCTTAATGTCATTGATTTGCAATCAGGAACAAGTGACTAAAGATACCTGATCAAGATATAACGCTTGCAGCAGCAGTGATCGGTCAACAGGGGATGTTTACTACTTTTAGACACCTGATCCCACCTCCCTCTGGTATGTCCAGGGGTCCATGTTTGCCCTACTCTAAATTTTGTATTCTTTATTGAAATTATGTCATTGAGATTGATCACGGTTCATTATCTTAACTTTTTTATGCTATCAGGAATGACTGAGCATCTGACGGGAGGAGCACATCAAGATCGCAAATATCAAACCAGCAGTAATAGTCTGCTAGATGTTTTTTGTTTACTAAATTCTAGAAAGTTTTTTTTTGAGAATCACTGCAGTGAAAGGTCAGAATACGTAAGGAATAATCTATAAAATCACCACTTAATTCTCATTAATAGCAAGTGCTTTGCTGACATGAACAGCTCCAAGTGAAGAAGCTGGATTTAAGCAGAGCAATGACTCTTTTATTCAGTAATTAACCAACCCAATGCCTTATTAACAGTTAACACACAATGTGGAAGGCTTGCCTTTCGTGACTGTCTTGTAGAAAATATGACATAAATTTTGGAACAGTGAAGTTTTCAAGCTAGTGAGTAAATTTTGTGCAAGGGAGGATGGGTATTACATAATTTTACACAATTTAAAATTTTTCAAAGCAAAGTTTACATTTCATATTTTGACGAAAAGGAAATCTTTCAGATATATTGAGGGAAAATTTTGTCCATGTTTAATATTTGCTCTTATCCTCGTTTGGCAAAATAAAACTTAGTAAATATAACTTCATTCATTACTTTAAAATAACAAATAAACGGATTGAGGTGAATTTAAAACTGGGAGAAGTAATATTTTAAAGCATATTTGTGCAAATGACAATTCCAAAACCAAAAATCTTGTACAGTTTTAAACAATTTTCTATCACACAAAGCAACACTCATAATGGAGAAGATTGTTACAGTGAAAACCACTATAGGTATCACACCGGTAATTGTCCAGTCAAAATGAACTAAGTCAATTGTAGTTCTGTATATTTAAAAGAATATTTTTTTTAATGCGTGATTTTTCTCAATTCCCCTTCTTCTTTTCTCTTATTTTTTGTACCCCTGATTAGGAAATGTTGTGTAATTTGTAGAAATAACCAGTTGTTTACAGTGGAACTATTTGATGTTGGTAACTAAGGCTTCTTCCTGAGGAGCACTCGGTCTGTTTACGCACATGTGAAAAACGTGGATTTGAGGGCACACAATGGATATTGAGATACAAGTATACATATGATAAATGCATTTTACAACAAAATGTTGTGAACTTGAAGAAATTTTGTATGCATTTCATAAATGAGCTTCAATTTCATTTATGAAATGCATGCAGATGTTATCATTCTTAAACAGATTAAGTGTAAATTTTGATGAATAATAAATTATGTTACAACTGTTAAAATCATACTTGATATTCCTAATATTGAATTCCAAATACATGTACAGTTCACCATTGTACAAACTATTTCTGTATATTATTTGCTAAATGCCTTTACTGCAGAAAAAACAACTTGTATTAAGAGACCACCTATCATGTGGGACCTTTTTTTCCATTCTCTGTTGGACGGTATGGTCTCTTAGTACAGGTTTGACTGTATATTGTTACTGTGTATGTATCCCTATCGTAGGCCAATGGTTGGAAAAAAATTTGATCATATTCTGCACAATGTTTTAAAATTAAAATGCAGGCAGTTTTAAGAGTGATTTTAAAAAAAAAAAGAAAAGAAAAGAAAAAGTTCCATTTATGATGTCAAATCACAAGAAATGGTATGAAGCTATTAGTTGATATTATCATGTCACACAAGAATTGAAGTTTGAAAAAAAATTCTAATTTGGAAAATTTCACAGAAGTGTTAAGATTTTAAGGGTCCTTCTTTTGTTCCTTGACTGACAGTTTCATGTTTTAACTGAGGAGTGGCCACAGTGTTAAAGCTTATAGACCAGTCCTGTCATCACTGCATTACTTTCCTTATTGAGCCTTGTACATAGAACCCACAATACCTACTTTTGTTCTAGTCCTTGGGGAATCAATCATTGAAAAAAAAAAGAACCATCAAATACTATCAAATTAACTTTGAATGTATAGCTGAAAAGCTGGCTTGGTTATTGGAAGTTTTCTAAGATACTGATAATGGAAATTCCATGCATGTATCAATATTGCCTACCAGTTACAGAACATGCCATCTTAAGACATAGTCATATTGGATTCTGAATCCTGCACCTGCCTTACACAATCAAACTCTGATGTATTAGACAAGCTAGTACAGTACATTATAGGAAGGTGATTTAGTAGCAGAGGCAGGTTTTTAATCCTTTAGTAGTGGGTGATGTGTGAGCTCTCCAGCAGAAGGGGGCTCCACTGATTTTATCTACAGGTCATTTTCCAGCTAAGTAGAGGGAGAAGATGGCTGATATGCAATTAAGAACAGTGTTTATTGCTGGGTTATTGTTTTCTTATCAGAATATTGAATAGTTAAATGACGATTGATTCTTTTGGGGGGAATTCCCGACAGAGTCACGACGATGAATGAGGATATCCCATGCTTGGTGACACATTACTTTTGTTGCACAGACCTGGACTATAAGTATTGATTCTTCTCATCCATCTCTAGTGAATGCCAAAAAAGAAAGGGAAAAAAACCCTCTTGGAATTATTCGCCTGAGATCTCCCAAATAGATTTTTTCCCCAGCCATTTTCTTAAAGAGTCTTGCCATTTTCATTTACAATGAATACAGCGCATGGTGAGAGCCTGGATATAGAACAACCCAGGTCTGCATAATGGACTCTATAATGCAACTGATATAGTCATTGAGTGGTTGAATCTTACTCTGTCCAAGCGTAACTTGTCTAATGGACTGTTGGAGTCAATTAAATCAACGATTTGATTAACTTGTTTGAGCATGATATGACGATGAATCCATAAACTCATTTTCTTATTACTGTACATTATGTATACTAAGAGGAATCAAAACTGGAATAATTCTGTATGTTAAAGATCCTGATATTAATGTTAGGGAAAGTATTTTCAGCAAGTATGGTAGGGTATAGCTATAACAAATCTCATGCCTAAATTAAGGTTACCATTATTGTTATGACATTTCAGCAAAGTGAATTCAGACTTGTATCATTGACATACCAGATAAGAGCTCTTCTGTGTAGGAGGTGCATTTAGTGGAACTTTGAATGCTTAAGTGGGACAGAATGGACCTACATTTAGTGAGGAAGTCAATGAAAAAAATATGAATAGCAACCTCTGTTTAGAGATTATAGATGTAAATGTAGGAAATATAAAATAGTATTGAAAGAAATGTTTTATATAAAAAAGAAATCAAAAGCTATGTCATATTTGCAAGTAATATCCTAGATATGGTATGTATTCAGGCAACAAAAATAATGTGATATGAAAAGTATTTCATGTGTTTATTTACTTCCTGAAAATTTACAATCTAATAATAATCAGTAGAGTACGAGGGACACTTTTTAAGTTTGTAGAGTAGGGCGGTCTTTTTAAAACTGCTTGAAATATCAAAATTTTATTTATCTAAGACCTTCGAAATATGCCCCGTCTGCCTCAACACACATTTTACACCGATCTACCCATTTCTGGAACGCCGCCTGGTACTCCTCTTAAGGTATATGTTGCAGACACTGGTAGACTGCACTGCCTATACGACAACGATATTCAAAACGGTGCCCTGCCCGCATTTCCTTTAGTCTTGGGAACAACCAAAAGTCACAGGGGGATGGGTCAGGGCTGTATGGGGGATGATCTAAGACATCAAGCCGAGATTCTTTCAGATATTCCTGTACCATAGCGGATTTATGGGCTGGTGCGTTATCATGGAGTAATTTGATGCCGCAGACACCGGTGCGCGGTCTGCGTTTCTGATAGAAATCAACAAGTTGAGTAAGAACACTTTCTCTGTAAAACTTTCCAGTGACAGAACTACCTTTCGGGACTGGACTTTGAAGGACTGGGCCTTTCGAATCAAAGAATATCGCATACAACATGCGATTTGATGTTTTGCAACGGCGCGCAATGACAGGTCTGTCGCCCTCAGATGAAACCCAAACCTTATTTATAGCCTTAGAATCGGGTTGAAAATGATAGATCCAGGTTTCATCACCTGTAACTATCTCTTCCAAATGACGTGGGTCACATTTATCATATTTTTTTACAACTTGTGATGCAAGCCTAACCCGACTTTGTTTCTTCTCATCAGTGAGCAAATGGGGCACCCAGCGCGCGCAGATCTTACGTAGCCCAAGTCATTCACGTAAGATCTTCAAAACACTTGATGAATGAATGCCACTTAATTCTTCTATCTCTTGCATGGTATAACGTTCGTCTCCCTCAATTAACGTTTTCACAGTAGCAACGTTCTTTTCCATCAAAATGGAAACCGGCCTACCCACTCAAGGGTCATTTTCAATTGACTCCCGACCATCATTAAAATGACGTACCCACTTGAAAACTGTAGCATATTTTAAAGCACCATTCCCATAAACCTTTTGCAAATCAGCATGAATTTCCGTTGACGGAAACCCGAGGTGTGCTCGAATCTTACAATGTACCCTCTGTTCAGAGATTTTTCCATCCATATTGAACGCTATATTTTACTATAGTGTATAAAACCATGTGTTGAAAATACCCAGCACAGCGCGCATATGGACCTCGTGCGCTGCATACTGTGATACCGTTCGAGAGAGGAATGATTACGCAAGTTCTGTGTAAAAAATCTTTCAACTTCATAATCCTGTTAAAAAGTTATAGGCTTACTCTACGAACTTGAAAAGTGTCCCTCGTATTAGAGTGATTAGAAAAGGTCTGATTTTAATAGATTGGTGCACTTATTACTTACTTAGTGTGTGTATCAATTAAGTTTGTGTGATGAAACTGCAGACAGAAACTACCTGTGTACAGTCACTTATGCAGCATCAGATGGGCATTTGCCCCACACCATCTGTGTAAACAAATTGTTTCATGGCATACTATGTCATGGTTGCGGTAGCTCAATGGTAAGAGCGTTTGCTTCATAACTGTGAGGTCGTCAATTCAAGCCACGCTCGTGCCATGGCCGCGTCAAATCTAAGATGCAAAAATAGGAAGTGATTGCTCCTTCGCCAAATGGTCGGCATTTAGAAGTGAGAATCACGGGTCTTTCGGATATGACCTTAAAAAATGGAGGTTCCGTGTCATGGTAGGCATTGGCACGTTGAAGAACCCTCACTGCTACGGCCTTGAGCGCTAAGCATAGGTCTAAATTTATGGTACTTCACCTACAACCGGTGACGTCTCAAAATAAGTGAAAAATTCTCGATGGGATGTTAAAAAAACCCCAAACAAACGTATGAGAGTTTTTTAAAGGGAAATAACTCAGATATATTTTGAAACTTGCATATTCAATAATGCCTTACTCTTGAAAGATGACCGTGCAGTTAATGACTTAGATTCAGGTGCCCCATATATTCATGTTGTCCATCTTTGCTTTCTTGTGATACATATTGCTGATATTTTTTAACCATCAGATTCCTATTCATGAAGTACAAAGTGGATGATATCAATAAAGACAATTATAGATTAAAGTTATAGGGTCAGAAATACTACTTATCACATTGGTACAAATGCATAATAATTTTGTGCATTTTGAATTGATATATGAATGACACCTTGAAATTATGTAACATATTCTAATTAGTATTTTATTAAGATCGTGAGTTTTTAATTCAATTTGTGGGCAACTTAAGTGTGTACCAAGAGACACAGATTGCATCAGAAGAACTTTTAGTTTTTAGAAAAAATATTTTTTAATTCTACCATTTTTAGAACCTTAAGATTTTTGTAATAGCTCTGAGCAGTTTTATGATTTGGAAATCATTAGTTTGGGCTGTCTGAACATAATTTGGATCCTTAACAATCAGATAACAGAATTCCAAATTTTGATTTGATCTAAAGTAGGTTTAATATGAAGATTGGGAAACCAGGTATTGTCATATCTTGTGTAAAAAAAACTTAAACAATTATGTTCAGGGCAAGAATGTTGTAAAACTCTTCAATTCCCAGAATATTTGTCTGCTTGAAGTGTGTGTGTGTGTTAGAATTATTAGGCCCTGCAATAGGCAGGTGCCTTTATATTAAGTGATCAGCCTGTGTGTGTCTGCATATGCAAATGCTTTTCCAGAGACTTTTGGCTATCCCTGCTGCTATTGAATAGAAGATTTTTACATGAACTTTTGTTAGTGGGTTACAGAAGATGTTTGAGTATGTGCATTGCTGACCTTTTTTTGAAAGAGTTGTGGGCCTTGAACTTGGCAAATTTCAGGGATTTGACAGTTTTTAAGACTTTTTTGGCTATCCCTGTAGCTATTAAATTGAACATTAAAAATTATACATGAAACTTGTTTGTACCTATTGGTTACAGATGATGAAGTTTGCGTCTCTTTCAATTAATGCCACAAATTGGGAGCCTTTTGTGTGGCTGCAGAACTGTAGCTCTCTGATAAAATATTTGGACAGATCAGAGAGCTACAGATCCACCCCTTAGAAATCTTCAATTTATGGTGCAGGAAAAAGTGAGCACAGTTGAGACCAATTTTATTATATAGTATTATTGCATTTCCGTCTCAAATTTAATACCCAAATATTCCTAACATATATTACCACTTTATTTGCGTCCAAACTTACCTTCAAATATCCATTAAAGCTCCATACAACCGAACATTCACAGCTTCATATGATTTCATTTGTTGATGTAAGTTTGGATATAAATAAAGTGGGAATAAATATTAAGAATTTTTGGGTATTAAGTTTATGAAATGGCATTGCAATAATAGAGCAATATAAGGCCTCAACCTTGCACACTTTTTTCTGCACCATAAATCAAAGATTTTTCTGAGGGGTGGATCTGATCTGTTCCATTATTTCACCAGAGAACTACAGTTCTGCAGCTACCTTTTGTGATGCTTACTGCATCAACATGGTATTTGATTATTCATTAGTATTCAAAGATGTGTGAAAATGGTAAAGGTTTTTATTTGATTGGTCAGAAAGGCCTAATCTCCTTGAACTTGTGTATTTATATTTATCAATTGTAGGAAGGAGATGGAAGATGGTTATCCTTGGACAGTGAGCTGATCATGAGGAATGGCAAGGTCACTGGTACGAGGTTCCCCACGGGGCATACCATCCTTCTGGATGCCAGATTTGAATTGCCATATGGTAAGATATATTTCTATGCATGCATTTTCATGGGAGTGGAGGGGGGGTGGGGTGGGGTAGAGTCATAATTTGTGGAAGGGAGGCAACCAGTACCGGTCCGTACTTCTGTGTAGGATAACGTGGTGATATTTGACACAGATCTGGAGACATTGGAGTTTCTAGGACCTGATTTTTATTATCTATTTCATGGTTTTTGAAACATGCAGTAGCACTGATTTTAAAATTTCCTTTACAGTTATTCATACTGGAAGTTGGTTTTATGTCCCTTTAAAGGGATAGTAAAGGCCATTTTGTTCAATTTTTTTTAAAGAATGAAAATGAGTCCAAATGACTTGTAAAAGTCATTTCCTGTAAATAATGATAATTTTATGCATTTATCTCCAGGTTTAAAACAATTATAATCTTTATATTATATTCCTAGAATTTTTGCTTCATGGACAAAACTTTAATCTCAATATAAGTTGGTTCCTTGTGTAACTTTTTGACAAAATTAATAAGCTGATAAATATCACTCATTTATCTTTTTTCATAATATTGGAGAAGAATAAGGTGGGTGAGCTACACTGTATACTAGTTGTTCCTTTTTAGAAATTTTTACTCATATCAAAATGTCACCACTTTTAGGTTAAACTCTACAAATTTTGATATATGTAAACAGCCACAGCAGTAAGGATTCTTTATAATGCTAACACCTATCATGACATGAGACCACCATAAGTTTCATCCAAAAGTCCTGCAACTTGCTTTTAACACGTTACATAGCAAAGAAATAGTGTGCTTCCTATTAATTAATAATAAATAAATGATGCATTTACTCAATAATTTTGTTTTTTTTTTTACCTGTAAAGAAGTATATACATGTATTTTCTTATAGGAGAGTTTAAGAACCTTCTGAATAGGAAATTTAAAAGTTTTGTTGCAATGGCAAGAAAGTCTGGGTCATGCTATGGAATTTCATCTTGAAGGCTGATGTATTTTCATCTGTCTACTATAGATTTGAAATGAGTGTGAAAATAAAATCAAAACAATGTTAACAAATACAAAAATTTTAGAAAATATTGTGAGGATACTTTTTTAAGAAACCAAATATTCCATGAATATATATTATATTTCATGAATATATATTATAGTGGTTAGTTTGCATATTGTTTGTGTTCTCATACTTTTGTCGATGTAGTATAAACTAATGAGTCAGATGGAGTCAAACTACTATTTAGTATATGCTAAGATTGTAATAATTTCACAAAAAGTAAGTTAAATTTTGGTTCAGAGTCACAGATCATTATTTCATTGGGATAAAATGTCAAGGTCATAATAAAATGCCAATACATTACAGAGATTGTTATGAAAATAGATTGGACAAATTGTGTAAAGTTTTCAATGAAGTTGAATACTTCCTCACTTTTTACCAAAGTGTAGAACAGAATAAAAACCCAACTCTAATATAATATTTTTTAACAAAATAATTTACCCGAGACCCGTTTGAACAATACAATTCACATATTTATACCCAAATGAATTGCTTGGAAGCATTGCACACAACATAAATGATGGTTGCAGTTTGTGCAACCATACAGTGTCTCCATCCTCCTTTTGTCACCATGCTTAGTACACTATTTACAGGTGGATCTTGGCTGATCAAGCTTAGTGATAGTGTGTGGAGTGTCCAATGCATGTTGAACTGACAATCTTCTTTTTCTCACTCTGTTCTTTCCTATTAGTTGTTCTGCAACTTCCATCCTGAAATCCAATAACTCAAACCAGACTGTTTTTTCGAGGAATCGCTTTTCTTGTTGTTCTGTTGAATATTTCAAAGGCGTTGATCAAATTGACTTCCAAAAAGAAATTGTAAAGAAAATTCCAGATTTGGAAAGCCTGTCAACAGCATTTATTGCACAGCATTCATATGTTTGGCCACACCTACCATATATCTTTGGTATGCAGCAACAAATAGGGCTTGCAATATTTGACAAAAGAACAGCCATTACCTATTTTTATGTCTAAGGTTTGACACAGTCAAGGTATTAACAGGGCTGGTACCCATGGCCACAAAGTGAATGGTGTAACCACTGAACCACCGTGACTGGCTTTCAGCATAATAAAATACATCTCGAACACCTTCAGTAAATTAATGGTGAATACATGTATTTTAAAAAGAAGAGTTTATGTGACTAAACATTTATGCTGTTAAAATCAGTGTTGTTGTGACTAAGTCATATTGATCATAATAGTTATAACTTTATGTCCTCAATGAACCATATAAGCTAAATCAATTTTATTATGAACAACTGCACTGTTTTGCTTGAAATTTTAGAAGTAAATGTGAAGGACAGATTCATAGCTGTCGAGGGAATGGAAGTGAGAAAGTGATAAACAACATGACATTTTTTCTGCAGTGAAATGCAAATTTTATTATAGATTTGGGATTCTTGATATAGGTCAATGAATAGCAAAGTATTGATTGGGGGCCCCAGTGAAAACTGGCATAATTTCATAAAACTGCAGTTAAAAGTCCCCGCTGAAAGAGTACAATTTCATACAAAAGCTGTTAGAATTGGCTTTATTATAACCTGATATTGATAGACAGCTGACAGTGTGTAGAATCTTATACAGCAATTAAAAGAAAGTCATAGATGTCAGGAATTGAATTAATCATGGGTCATAGTGGAATGAAATTAGTACATTTGAGTACATTTTTATGCCCCTGTATTGAAGACTTGATATTGTTGTATCTGTTTGTGTGTCTGTACTGAACTTTAAGCTTGCTTATAACTGTTGAATGGTGAGTGATAAGGGTCTCATTTTCTTATGTGCACTCCTTGTGATTAGACCATTCTTTTGGTACCAAAATGTTTGACTTGTGACCTTAACTGTGGAGTTTGAACTACTTTTCAAAAGAAGATAACCTTGGCAATATCTCCTGAACTATTAAATTGCCAAGTAGGGCTTTCATATTCTATATATAAATTTCTTATGCCAAGACCTTTAATGTGTTTCTTTGCAGCCACAGGGGGACATTGTCTTTCACAAGTGCATTTAATTGTCTATAAGGGTGTAGTTGAAATTTTTCAAAGAGTAGATCCAACTACAACAATGCTTGAAGTGAACTCTATTGCTGTTTTCTTTTAATAGAATTGAAGATGCAATTTAGGAAATAGCTAATTTGCTAAATATTGTGAACAAGTTCCATTAACCCCTTTACCACCCTTGGTTCTGAATTATCTTGTGCAAGACATTGGGATGTGTCCAAGTCATGTAGAATTACAGATCTGCATGTGAAAATTATATGTAGTTTTCTTCAGGGACCAAATGAGTTGAACCAGATTCAGGAACATTTTTATAAATTTATTGTTTGGAAATTGATCATTGGAAAATAAATAAAATTCTCACTGGTGCAATGCTTATGAATTCAGAGAAAGTCATATTTGAGGGTGTCTAGGGTGATTATGACATCAGAGGATGGAAGGAAGTTAGATATGTTTGCATAAATTTCCATTTAAAGAGGTCCCTGAAGGACGTGACTGGATAATGTTCATCTTAGGGATCAATGGAGTAAGTCTGATTGCTTGACTGAATGTCTAGACTGGATTTGGGTTTCATTAATAGCTAACACTGATAAAAGTTTATCAATATCCTGGTGACATTTCTTTGTGTTATAAAATGACCTTAAACTTGAACAAGGAGTGGTCTGATTAAGTTGGTCAGACCACTCATGTGTCTAATTACAATTACTGATTTCAATTATCCCATTCTTGATGAGATGGGACATTTTGACATGGAGTGACATGAACCAGACAGAAGGATAATGAGAGGGTGATTGTTTATTTGAGTTGAATCTACAATATGCTGTAAAATCATTAATTTTTCCTGGTAGTCAATGTTTATGTATTCAAATTCAATCCCTCTAAGGAGATTGTGAAAGTTACAGAACCACTGTTCTGTGCAGCCCTGTGAACAATTCATTTCAAACTACAACAATGTAAATCAGTGGAAACAATTGTTTTTTCAGTATTAGATTTTTTTGTTTGTTTGTTTGTTTGTTTTATTTATAGTCGCCTGAGCAATTTTTCAGCTATCCGGCGACTGTCACTATTACCGGTGACGGGGCTGCAAATTTAGACCTATGCTTAGCACTAATGGCTTTTAGCAGTGAGGGTTCTTTTACGTGCCACACATGCTGCGACACGGGACCTCCGTTTATAAGGTCCCATCCGAAAGACCGTGACTTTCACTTCGTAATGCCGAGCTCTTGGCGAAGGAGCAATCACTACCTATTTTAACGTCTTAGGTTTGACGCGGCCGGCCCGAGCGGGGCTCGAACTCACGACCTTCCGTTCATGAGGCGAGAGCTCTACCACTGAGCCACCGTGATCGGTTTTCAGTATTAGAGTATTCTTACCATTTACAGTAATCTTACAATGAGGACACTCAAATTTCTTAATGGTTGCCATGGCCTAGTGGTTAGATCGCTTGCTTGCAGCCAAGAGGTTCTCAGATTTGATTCCTGATCCCAGCAACCACATCAAGTTGGAGAAATTAGCATATATAATGACTGTTCCTTCAATAAGTACATAGAATTAAGTTATTGGTCTTTCAGATACGACATGTCATGGTAGGTGTTGGTATGATAAAGAACCCTTCTGCTATGGCCTTAAAGGCCATATGAAATAATATTCTGAAGAAATTAAGTTAAGCTTGGGAATTCATTAATCAAGGTTTATTAAGGCGTTGAGCTTGCTCAACAGCCTTCTAGCAATCATGCAAAATTTTGCCTACACACCGCCTTTCCCATCTCAATGGGCGAAATCAAATAGTATTTATTGGTATTGAGCGTTTCTTATGATTCAAGACTTTGAACATTGAATTTAATTGATATTTGAAAGGCACAATACCATTTCCGTTGTTGATGTTGTTATTTATTATTATATCTTTGTCCAATAGTTAAATAACGATTGTTTGGTAAGAAAAGTTCATTATTCGCGGATGGATTTACTACAAAACAGATTTTCCCGTGAAATTTGTATCGTACGATATCATTAAGTACTTACAAAATAATCTGCTTAAATTTGGTTTTCATTTATATCTATAGTCTCATAGTTGCACCAAGAATCCTTATTTCAGAGCAGTAGAAACAGATTAAAACTAAAGTGGTCACAGTTAGGTTGCTATTCCAAAAACACAAAGACTATTTCCGGTTGTGTTTTTGGTAATCCTGATCCCTATTTTTAATGAAGCAAAATGAAAGCAGCGTGTACATTGTGACAAAAATAACAGGTTATTCTACGAAGAAACCCAGGCTAGGTAGCATTCATTGGGAATTGAATCTTGTTCAGAATTCCAATAACCTTACTACATATTACATTGAACTTTTGAATTGTTAGACATTATTGGAAACAGAGAGTTAATACCGTATAATTGTGATAACATACATGAACAGAAGACATAACTTCTATAAACAAGTAGTATCACTCTGAAGCAGTTATATTCTTTTCAGCATTTTTCATCTGTAATATCAAGTTATTTATGATAGGCTTTGTAAAGTAACTAGTCTTGAGGTGATATTATCTAGCAAGAGGAGGGTACATGTATGAACTTGTTAGGAGAAGTAACTTCAGCCCAAACTCTCTTCTTTATTTCTTTGTATGTAAATAAACACATTTTGCTGACATTTTACAAATGATTGTAATGCTTTATTTAATGTACTTTAACATGAGGAAATGTCTCCTGTGGCACTCCGAACATTTCTTTTCTTACTTTCTCTAATTTACCTGCCCTCCAAATTTATTGAGAACCCTAATGTATATGATATTGCACTCAATGCTTTTGTGGCCCTTCAGGCCTTTGATTATATGTGTACTACTTAGAAGTGTGTTTTTCAACATGGAATGATCATTCAGTCAATTAGATTATAATTATAGGTCATTGAATTGCCACATTTTGATATTCAAGTTTGGTTATTATTACCATATAGGGATCATGCTTGCAGATTATTACAGAAATTACTAAGACAGCTTAATGTTTATTAAAACCAGCATTGAAATATGAAACTTTATCCTGCAACCTTGTATTGTTAAGTGTGATTTAAAGTTTCTTTTGTTTCTATAATGATAATAAAAAAATTACTGTATGGAATTTCATAATTCACTGTGGAGAACTTGTGCATAATTTTCATAAAATTCTAATCAGTGGTTGCATTATTTAAATGGATTTTTCTTCATTTTAAACACATTCCAGCATTTTAACCATAGTTCAGATTTAAAAGGTTTTTAGGATAGTTGTGACCAATCATGGTAGAGTGTTTGCTTTGTTACCAGGAAGTTGCAAGTTTGAGCCCCACTCATGCTATAGCCATGTAAAATCTAAGACATAAACATAAGTAGTGATTGTTCCTTCGCCAAATGCTTGGCATTTAAAAGTGAGAATCATGGGTCTTTCGGATATGACCTTAAAAACGGAGGCCCCTTGTCACGACAGGCATATGCATGTTAAAGAACCCTCACTGCATTGGCCCTGAGCACTAAACATAGGTCTAAATGTGTGATATTCACCTACAACTGGAAATGTCTAAATATGGATGAAAAGTTCTCAATGAGATGTTAAAAAACAAACAAAAAAAACCAAAAAAAACAACAACCAACCAACAATGGATAGTTATTGGTAATGCATCTTTTAACTTAGGTACATCACTTTCAATCTCATGCTGTTTGAATACAAGGTCACATGCTTTATTGATGGTGTGGTAATTTTTAGTGAGGACTCCATTTAGGGTGTATATACATGTATATATAAATTGAATAATTCTAAATATTTATGGATACAAGGTGCAAGTCATGGATGGATTATCTTTGATAGGAGTTTGAGAAAATGTTGAAATATGATTTTAAGACCAGTATGATGGCTGCTTACAATACATGTGGTTTGTAGATATATTCAAAAAAAGTGCTGAGGGTACCATTGCAGTTAGCTTCCCCCTGAAATATGAAAAGACTGGCATTTTCTTTGTTTGATTCATAATCTTTGTCTGTTGACAGATTTGCCAGAAGCAGAAGCCGCAGAGCTGGAGAATAAACTCAAAGTCCTCAACACCATAGACCAAGAGGTGAGTGGTTACTCCGAAATGAATAAATCCTTTGATTCAAAAGAATTATAATATGTTCATTGACAGCTTTTTTTTTTTTTTAGTAGAAACCAAGTGTATGAATGTACTCAGCAAAACAAGTTTATAAAATTGCTTTGTTATTTGGCAGAAAGCATTTTGACCCCCCTTTTTTTATATTTGCAGTTAATGACGATACAACGTCAAAACACTTATTCTACACAGTGTAAGTATTATGAAGCTATACTAATAAGACTCTACACAGTGTAAGTATTTTAATGCTATATGAATAGAACGCTTAAGCAGTGCAAGTATTATAATGCTGTACTAAGGGAAGTAACTCCAAAATTATATGCACTGACATGATGAAATTACACAGTTCTGCAAAATTGTTACATAAATTTCTGGTACAAATTGATATTCCTTCCACTTTGAAAATTTAAATAACACTGTACATGTGTTTATGTTCATTCATTATCTGTTTGTTGTATTGATTAATTCTTTGTTTGTATTTTTATGCCTCATGTGAGGCCCAAAGTAAAATAAAAGTTTCAAAACCACATCATGGAAAAATGCAAACATTCTCTGTATTATTCATGTTCTCAGGAGGACAATAATTCAAACAATACAGCATAATCAGTCATACTCCATTTCAATGCATTAAAAGATTAAACCATTTCTGACTTCACAATAGGCAAGCTGACCTGTTGGTTTACAGTGAGTATAGCTTTAAGCATTCTTTCCTGTTGCTCAGTTTAATGAGATAGCTTTGGTTTTACAGCTGGAATGTCAGAAGACAGTGATTATAAAAGTGACAATAGTTACCCCCCTCCTCACCAACACAATGTTTCTGTGCGACAGTTTCCTCTCCATGAGCCAAGTCGAGATTTCTATTACAATGGACAATTTGATTCATTTGATGGTGGGGGGTTGGAGGATGACCGACAAGGCTCGTTTGACCGTTTTGAAAGTTTTGATGAGGAAGAATCATACAATGGTTACCAGTGTCATGATGCTTATCAAAGGGATTTATCTCCTGAGCCAGATAATGACTCTTACGATGAGGAATTGACTCACTGCTCTGAAGTGAGAAGTCCAGATGATCCAGATTATGATCAGGATCAGGATGATTCTTTACATGGATCTGAATATGACCGAGAAGAATATGATGATTATGAACGTCCTAAACTCAATGAAAGAAGCTTCAGCGAGGAAGATGGGAGCTACTGTGGTGGGAGGGTGATGAGCCGGACTCTTAGTGAGGAAGAATCTTCCAGTCGAGGAAGGCATTATGATAGGACTTTTAGTGAGGAAAGCAACCGGATGTATAGTGAGGACAGCAATCGAGACCAGCACTCAATGGAAAGGACACTCAGTGAAGACAGTAGCAGAGAGAGACAGCAATATTACGACCAATGTGATGACCAGCAACCATATTCACGCAGTCATAGGGGAGGTCATGATATGAAAGGCAGAGATTATGGCAGAGAATGGGAATACTATCAGGATGAAGAAAACACATACATTCAAGGTCGCAGTGATACAGAATCTGAGCACATGTCATATAACAGCAGGCCAAGGAACAGTAGACAGTATGGATATACGAACAGAGGGTAAGCATTGGCTGTTGTATGATATATCTCTCCGTTCTGTTTGAATATTGTCCATTTAGTTGAAAATCTTTGTAATCACACATCGCTACAATATCTCCAAGATTTTAGGGTTTGCATTCTGATAGAAACAACAGGCAAGGAAAAAAAGTGAAAAAAATAAGAAATAATTGCAAGAAGTATGAAATTCAGTAAATATGTTTTATTTTTTTTCAATTTTTATTTAGGCACTTGAAGGAATAGAAATTATAAAAAAAACAAACCAAAAAACAAAAAAAAATTATTTTTTGTTTTAGTATTTTCTTTGTTTTCTTTTTAATGGAGATAGATAGATATTTTATCGATAGATAAATGATAGATACATAGATGGAAAGAAAGGGTAGGTAGGTGGATAGATTATATAACACAACATTCTGGAAATAATTTGTGGTGTTGTGCCTATATTCAAAAGGTCACATTTGTTAAAATTAGGGGTGGGACAATACAGTACAAAAATGATTCGGTATGTATCAAAATACCATAGACACGATACGATATATATCATCATACTTTTCATGTAAGTAAAAGACTCTAAAAAGAGTTTTAGACTTTGAAAATTAACAAAAAATAAACATACAGACAACAAAACAGACGGGTGATGTCTGTTAATATGTTTCATCGTGTTTGTCATATTCCCATTGTATTTTTGAGGACTGTTACAAACCTTGCATATCACTTTTGTTTTGTCTGTAGTTTGAATTCCACTGTTCTTGTTCACAGGCAGCCTGAATTTGTCCCAAACAGCAGATTTACTGCCAGTTGGTACTACTAATTTTATGAAGTCATGCTTGTCCACCATTTTTGATAATCTTGCCATACTTTTACTTTTGTGTGTAAAAACAGCAAAGTTCTTCCATTTGGATTTGGTTGGTTTTTTGGGGTTTTTTTTTGTTTTGTTTGCTTTTTTTTTTTTTTGGTTCTGTTTTGGAAAAAATGGAAGTATCATTATTTAATTGGATATATTGATCCATAGATCTTCAGAAATAATATGACGATGCATCGGTGCACCGATGAATTGTCCCATCCCTAGTTAAATTCCTCATTATTTTTTATATAATCATACATTTTTTATCACAGTTGACAGCATTGAAAGAATTATGGATTTAAACATACATTACAAGAAATGAGAAATATTTACTTTCACTGAATCTTTTTTTCCTATATTTCTTCATCATCGCTAGTAACACTTACTGAGTCTGGGAGTACCTACCTTGCCTCAAACCATGGCTGTATGATCAGTAAAACTCAAGGTTTTCATGAATATTTATGAAATGACCCTGTCATTTATTGACTGTTACAGTCACAATGATGAATTTCGGTATTTAATGGCTGCACCCACAGGTAAAACATTTAACATTTTTTTATATAAAGGGTGTTAAGAAAGTTCGTTACATGATTTACAGCATGCCTAAAATTATTTATAAACAACTCATATACAAGTTTATATGTTTTTAATAACCAGACAGTCCACCTTTGTTTTTCAATACATTTTTAATTCTATTTGGCATTGAATGAATCAAAGAAATCAAATGTTTCTGAGGTATCTCCCTCCATGCACGGTGAAGTCAGTGTCGTAATTGGCACATTGTCGTTGGGCGCGGATCCTTGTAGGCCTCGCTGTCCAGAATACTCCATAGATTTTCTATGCAATTTAGGTCTGGGGAATTGCCTGGCCATTCTACTTTGGTAATAAAGTTTAGATTATTTTCACACCAATTCTGTGTTAGCAGGGCAGTGTGAGGGGTTGCTCCATCTTGAACAAATGTGGTGTGTCCTGGATATTGAAGTAACTTTCGTTCGTCGATCCTACCACTATTTTTCTGTCGATTTAGAGCAGGTTTTAGTTCTTTTTGAAGGATATTGTTCACATAATAATCAGCTTTAATAGTTTTGCCAGCTGGAACAATGTGAAGTTTGGATAATCCCTGTACTCCCATCACACCCCATACCATGACTTTAGCGCTCGACTTGACGCAGCTTACATCTGGAACCTCATCTGACTGGGACCCCCATACAACATCGTCCTGTCGGTTCGGAACATGAAACAAATATTTCGTAGATTCATCACTAAAGATGTAGTTTTCCCAGTCTTCAGCTGTCAAATGCTTGTGATCACGAGCAAATTTCAATCTCTTTTGCCTCTGTGTTTTCGTCAATAGTTGATTTCTCTGTCTTTTAAATGCCTTCCAATTTTTAACTTTTCGCAAATAATTAAAAACAGTTACATGATTCACATTAAAGCCTGAGTTCTTAAGTTCCTTGCAGCATTTCCTTGTTGATTTTCCTCGTTTGTATTTTATGTTTTCCACTTTTCTCTTCACTACCCCCACTATCTTCGAAGGCCGGCCGGATCTCGGTTGATCGGATAGTTGTTTATTTTGCTCTCGCCTTCGCCTCCACTTTGTTACCCATCGCTCACTTTTACGTAGCTGCTTAGCCACATCCTTCACACTTAATCCTGCATCTAATAAAGCCAAAGCTTGAGCTCGTTCATTAATTGTATCAACACTTGTACAGGACGTCTGCTTTTTCACTGAACTCGGCATATTTATTTCATGACGTAATAGACACTTTGTTTACATCACACTATAGTAACACAAGAGAGTGCACATAGGGAAGTATAACTGCTGATATAATGAAAAAAAAGTCTATAGAGTTACCAGTAAAAATTTGAAACAAAAACATGTCGTTTTTCTATTTAATTTTTCAAATTTACAAACGGAACGAACTTTCTTAACACCCTTTATAATAACCAAAATAATCATTCTTTTAAAAGCAAGTCAAGTATATAGCTATATTTTAAACAAAACCCACCTTAACAACAGAGGCTATGCTTGCAAATTCTGTATCAATAAACTTAATTGATTGGCTAAATTGTGTCAAATTTTCCAAATTGGCGATCCTTGGATTATTCCTCTATGAGCCACACAATGATCTCCATGTGGGTTTTTTTCCATCCAAAAAAAAAATTTAAAGTAGCTGCCTGATAGTTGATACATTGACATTAATATTCATAAAGTTGAGGGTTTTCTGTACAACCACAAGTATGACGTAGTGTGAACAGCAACAATAGGTGGTTTGCAATATTTCTTTAGAAATTGAACTGGTCACGTTAGTGCAGTTGTTTGAGTGTTCACTTTGCAACTGGGAAGTTGTGAGTTCGAGCCCGACTTCTGCCTTGGCTGCATCAAACCTACAATGTAAACATAGGTAGTGATTGCTCCTTTGCCAAACAGTCAGCATTTGCAAGTGAGAATCATGGGTCTTTCAGATATGATCTTAAAAACAGAGTCCCCATGTCATGGTGAACATTGGCACATTAAAGAACCCTCACTGCTTTGGCCCTGAGTGCTAAGCATAGGTCTAAATTTGTGGTACTTCACCTACAGCTGGTGATGTCTCAATATGAGTGAAAAATTCTCAACTGGATGTAAAACAAACAAACAATCAATCTTTTGGAATTGACATTGCTTTGATCCTTGACAGTTAATACATGTTTACTGCACACCAGTTCAGTTTGGTTTTTTAGTACCACCTGTCCATGTAATCATTATGGAATGTGGAACACCATCAAGGTTAAAGAGTGTATTGGCTGTTCCATGTAAAGTAATGATGTGACATTTATGCCCCTTCAAAGATGACCACATTTTGTTGTCCATTCAATATCTTGAAAACCATTCGCTTGATTGTAAATATATCTCATATGTGGGTTGGTTATGAGTAAAAGAGAACCCCTTCTGATTTTCAGGTAAAAAGATCAAATGTGCTCTGAAAAATTAGTGTCTGCACAATATATTGAGAACCCTTTGTTTGATAGTGATGATATTTCAAACATAGCTTGGTCATTGGTAATAGGTGACTCATATTGATTTTTGGGTCAAAAGGTCAAAGTATTGATTTTAAGGTCAAAGGTCACTGGATGCAATGCGGTATGCTGTACAGCTAGTGTTTGCCCAATATCTTGAAAACCCTTTGTTTGATAGTGATGATATTTCATACAGGGGTTAGTCATTGGTAGTGCATGAACCCCCCCCCCCCCCCCCCCCCCCCCATTGATTTTCAGGTAAAAGATTAAATGTCACTTGGTGTGATGTAGGTCAAATGTCACTAGGTGCAATGTAGTACTCTATACATTTTGTGTCCTCCCAATATCTTGAGAAAGAGTATTCTGATTAGTTGTTTTGATATTTCAAATGTGGTTTATTTATGAGTCATAGATGACACCAAATGATTTTCAGGTCAGAAGGTTGGCAGGTGCAATGCTGTGCAATAAACAATTGGTATCTGCCCAATATCTTGAGAAGATTTTTCTTTATATTGATGGTATTTCATGTATTTCATGGATTGTTCACTGGTGTTGAAGACCTCTGGTGATTTTTGGTTTAAAAGATCACCAAGAGCAGTTATGTACTCCATGCATTTGATGTCAGCTAGAAGGGTACACTATGCAATTGATATATGCTAGACCTTTAGAGAAGAGGGGAATATTCCACCTTTAACCATTCACCATAATGTGATGA
Organism: Ostrea denselamellosa; assembly: GCA_024699665.1. Classification (NCBI taxonomy): domain Eukaryota; kingdom Metazoa; phylum Mollusca; class Bivalvia; order Ostreida; family Ostreidae; genus Ostrea; species Ostrea denselamellosa. Next base: position 3,806,319 of record JAMZEH010000010.1, on the reverse strand, counting down.
AATATAATAAAGAAGCAACACATTGACAGCTTACTTCTGCCCTTAAAGGGACATGGACATGATTTGATCATAAAATTTTCAAATTTTATTTCCCCATTTTTAATGTGTACAATGTTTAACTAAGATATTTCTAATGGTCAGCAAAAATTTTGAATGTCAGTTTTTGGTCAGAGTTACAGTGAGATTTCTTTGTTATGTATTATTTACAAATCTTTACTTGAAAATTCAATGGAAAAATATCACCCCAAAATTGAAATCCTTTAAAAATGTCTCTGTATTGGTGCATTTCATGTATTACTGACTGATTTACATTGTTATTTAATCAAATAGTAGAAAATCCCATATATTAAACACAGCAATATATACTTCATTTGGTGCATCAAAAATCTTGGGTACCCAATGACTTTAAGACATCATGATATCACTGTGTGAGGGAAGACAAGGGAAGGAGAGGGTGGACAAAGGATAAAGGGAAAGAGGGGGTAGGCAAGGGTGAGGAAAGAAAAAATTAATTGTAGCAAACTTTCCTCCTCCCACTTCTCTCTATCCTTCTTTCCTGTGTCCCTCCTATTTTCTGTAACATCATGATATCCTAAATGTTACTCCTTTGCTATGTAAATTTTCATCGTTTTGTCTTGCATTAGTAGATCTTAATGCAATAGCATGGACACACAGTCTCTCTTCAAAATGCACACAGTAAATGCCTAAATTGGTCCCAGTGGTCGTATTGTGGAAAACAGTGCACTTTAGACCTGAAGGGAGATGGTGTATCTTGGACTGAATCACAGAAAAGACATTTTCATTAGTTCTGTACAATATTGTTATAAACACAATATGTTGATTTAGATATGGTTTAGAGAGTCCCCAAGGCAAGACCAGGTCTTCAATTCTTTGTACAAGTCCCTATTGTAGAGATCATGAAGTTTTATAGGCATCAGAATGGCTTTTGGTTTGTGTGCTTACTAGATGTCAGATAAAGTCATTGAGATGTTTATTGTATTTATTTCTATTACATGCAGTTCATTTTTTATGCCCACTGTGTAATAACTGTAGTTATATACAGTGTTTATCTTCTGTTTGTCCCACTTTGCATTTAACTTCTGAATGAAGTATGAAAATTCTGGATTTTGCATGTAGTTCATTTTTGAATGAACAGTAGAAGATTTCCTCATTAAACTTTATACACAGATGCATCATCATAAAATCATTTCAACTAAGTTCAGATTCTTTTAACCTTAACCTACAATAAGACTTTGACATCACACTTCTGAATTTCTTGTTAAGGTCATGTATGAATGAGCTATTTGAGATTTCTTCATTAAATTTCATACAGAGATATATTTTTTGAAAGAGCAAGACAATTGGAACTAAAATATTGATTTGACCTTCAATTTGATCATATATATGACCTTGACCTCATACTCTGGATTATTTGTTGCATGTATTGTACCCTGGCAAATGAAGTTTGGGGGTGTATACTGAAATCCCCTTGACCATCTGTTTGTCCATATACATAATTTGTCCAAAGGATATCATTAACACTGATGAAGAAATTTTATTAAAACGCTGTGTATATCTTATGTGAATCATGAAGTTGTGCACGTGCTAATGTAATTGAGATTTTTTAACTTTCAAGGAAATTGTGGACATTTTTTTCATTTTGAGAAAGTGTTATTTTCCAGTGTATATCTTAAAAACCAATGAATAAATTTTATTCAAACTTTGTGTATATATTTATAATGCATGTAATAAAGTTTCGTATCTGCCATTTTTATCAGGATTCTTTAACATTCAAGGAAGTTTTGGATATTTTCATTTTACAGGTGCTTTTCCAACTTTATTGACTTAGTCATTTTCTTCTAGATTTTTTAATGATCAGTTCTTTCACAGAGACTATTGCATTAGTTTAGGAGAGGGTATAATGGAATCATCAGTCCATTTGTCTGTCTGTCTGTCTGTCCATCTGTCTGTGGATCTGATTTTGTTGATAAAAGATTTGTCCTTCACTGTTTCATATATGTTGGATAGCTATCCTTGAAATAATATTCAGAAAATATATTAAGCACATCTTATTCTGAGTATTCCTCTAACTGCAGAATATATAGTCTTGCAATTATATTAATTCCTCTCAACAAAGCAGAATTCTTGATGTCAAAAAGATGTATTTATTCTTCAGTGAGCACAAATTTACTATTTCCCACCATCCAATGTGCCCTGCAGGAGTATTACTCCTGTTGGAACAGTTCTAACTGATAACCTAAGCACCCTTGCATGACCTCTTCCTTATTTTTTTTTTAACAGCATCTTGTAAACAAATTGTCAATAGAAAATGCCCAAGTACAATTATCACCATTTTCTGATGTGAGATAGGTGAAAGATGCAATTATTTACCTGGAGTGAATATGAAATTTCACGATGTAATTGGAGAATGACGATTATAGTGATAATCAAAAAATCAATTGACAGTTATAATATTTCTACTGGTATATCTGTGACATTTTGTGGTATAATGATAATTGTTTTCTCTTTCCTTGCCAGGAGTCCAGCTAGAAGTGGAGATTCTTTGACCAATTTGACAAATATGACCAACACCAGTAAAATCAGCACCCAGGATTTTAGGTAAGGGTCAGCAGTTTATGTAAAGTTGGTAATAAAAGAGTAGGGTTGATAACAATCATTTCCGGCCTTAAATTTTGAACATTATTCAATAAATACTGAAATTCAGTAATTTCCATATTGAGGCAGTAAGACACAAAGAGAAAAAAATTCAGGTTCTTCATTCTAATTTCTATTTTGGAATGTGAAATTACAAAGTTAGTATTAACTTGCTGGGACAAAATGTCTTGAGAGCAGTTGTTATATCCCAGTATCATTATCAGGAAAATTGATTAAATTTTTAAGATTGTTTATTATCAGTAAACAATTAACCCCACATGATTCAAACTCAATGAAGTCTTATGTACATGAATTATCAATAGAATATGTCTGTATACAAACAGTCATGATTCGGATGCTGCGTCTGACTGATGTTTTCTAGATGAGTGATCTGGCACAATAAAGTTGTTATGCATTTGTAATAGGAGATTTGGGGATACATAGCTTTTGCTCTGTCTGTCTGCCAAAACTTTAACTTTGGCCATAACTCTTGAATAGATGGTGATAGGGCTTTCATATTTCACATTTGCATTCCTTGTGACAGGATCTTGGTAACAAAATGTTTAAACTTGTGACCTTTACCTTGGGGTTTGACCTTTTGAAAAACTTTGACCTTGGCCATAACTAAGATGCTTTTGTATTTCACATGTATATTCTTTATGACGAAACCTTTCTTTAAATAGCAGAATTTTTAACCCATGTGAAAATCACACTTGCGAACCAATTTAATAAACGAATCATGAAATCGAGTGATTCTTTGGGCAATATGAATATTGGGTAAAAAGCATGACCCACCAGTTCATAGGGTTGTGGGTCAGTAAATTGGGTGTAACTCACCATAATTGTGTGGGTTGGCAACTATGATAATGCATAAAATGACCCAACTTTCTTTATATTGTATATGAGGGCTGATTGATATGTTGTGAGCCTTGTATTGAAGGAGGTTACCATTGATGTCCTTTTTCAGTCCTACTATTCCCTGACTAGTTAAGGCTGTGTACCCAAAGACTGATATCATTTGGTCAGTTTATATCAATGAGGTAGCACTCTAAAGTAAACAAGACAAGAGACTTTTGCAAAATGAACAAAACTGGTGAAAGATCAGTGGTCCAATATTTGCATAAGAGAGGTTTAGCACTCAAGGATATCCATACTGATATGGTAGCAACACTAGGGAAAGATGCCTTTTCATATGCTACAGTAAAACTGTGGGTGGTGGAATTTAAATGCGGCAGGCAGAGCCTTGAGTATGACCCCTGTCCTGGAAGGCCTGTCACTTTTGCAACCCAAGAAATGGTCATTAAAGTCCATGATATTGTTACAACTGACAGGTGAGTTACAGAAAGATATATAGCCAGTACACTTGGCATTTCACAGGAAAGAGTATATTCCATTTTGTCAGAGGATCTTGCAGTGAGAAAGCCCTCAGCCTGTTGGGTACCAAGACTGACAGTTGATCAGAAGCACACCAGGTGCACTTTGTCGCTGCTTATCTAAACCTTTAGAGTTAGATTCTGCTAACTTTCTTCAGAAATTTGTCACTATGGATGAAACCTGGGTCCATCATTTCACCCCAGAGGCCAAACAACAGTCTAAATAATGGAAGTACCTTGGTTCACCCCCACCAAAGAAGGAAAAGACTGTTCCATCAGCTGGAAAGGTTATGGCCTTGGTTTTCTTGGATGCTGATGGTATTCTGATGGTAGATTATCTCCAGAAGGAACAAACAATCAATAGCACATACTATGCATCACTTCTGAGGCAGTTTCGGGGAAAATATTAAACTCAAGCTCAAGTTCAAGCAAAACTCAGTAAAGGTGTTGTTCACAAGTCTGTCATTGCCATGGCTGCCATTAACGATTGTGGCTTCAAATTGATTGAGCATCCACCTTATTCACCTGATCTCACTCCATCAGATGTCGTGAATTTCCAAAACTGAAAATGGCCATTTCTAGTACCCACTTTCAGTCAGATGATGATGTCATACATGCTGTTGAGGACTTTCTGAATGATCAAGAAAAAGACTTTAAAAGTGGCATTGAGGCCTTTAAACATCACTGGCAAAAGTGTATAGATACTGAAGGGGATTATGTTGAAAAATAATGCAATATGTCCTTCAAAATATGAGGCTCACAATATATGAATCAGTCCTTGTAAAATGAGTAAAAATTACTTTCATTCCTTGAGTTAATCAGTTTCCACAATGAACATTGCTGTATTCATTCTATTGAGTGTTCCAACCCCTATAAGCACCCCCAGAACTTTTGTTTACTCTCAAAAATTAAGAGCCCCCCCCCCCCCCATTTAGATGCAGTATGACCTACCATATACCAGTAATAGTTGCTATTTCTTTATGTATTTACTATGTTGTTATGATGCTTTGAAACAAATCAATGAATAGGATCTGAGTGGATTATACTATCATAAAGGAAAATATGACAATAACTCATTTAGAATTTAATATCTGTTTAAACATTTCTCATTGTCAAAATTTCACTGGAAATATTTCAAAACAAACCTCTAGATAAATATCCCCTTTTTTAGCTCACCTGAGCTGAAGGCTCAAGTGAGTTTTTCTAATCAAAACTTTCCATTGTCCGTCATTGGTGATGTTATTGTCGTTGGCACAAACTTTTCACAATTTCATCTTCTTCAGAACCACTGGGCCAATCAAACTTGGCAAAAACCATCCAGGGGTGAAGGAGATTTAAGTCATCCTTCTCCAAGGGGAGATGATAGCAAAATATTTTTAAAAAATACTGACAAATTTGGGAAATCTTCTCTAGAACTAGCAGGCCAATGTCAATCAAACTTGGTACAAATCATTCTTGGGTGAAGAGGATTCCAGTTTGTTCAAATGAAGGGCCTTGCCTCCTTCAAAGGGGAGATAATCACAAAAATGCAAAAATAGTGTGGTGTCATTTAAAAATCTTCCCAAGAATCACTGGGCCAGTAAAGTTAAAATTTACATGGAAGGTTTCTTATATAGTGCAGATTCAAGTTTGTTAAAACATGGTCCCTTAGGGTAGGATGGGGCCACAATAGGGGATAAAAAAATTTATATGTAAAAATAAAAGAAAAAATCTTTAAAGAGGCACTACAGCTCATTTTGCACATTTTCATCGAGTGTTTTTTTAAACATGCATCGATAAAATAATAAAAATCATAACAATACTGACAATTTGCATTAATTGCTCTCAACTGTGCTTTAAAGATCATCCAGAATTCAATGGTTTCTTCATTCTTCATCACATGATTGATTCAGTATGACAACACGTGTTGTGTATAAACTTATTTAAATAATCCTTAAAGGGTCCACACTCGCTTTTCAAGTTTGGGATTATTTCCTGCTTCTTATAATTAAGTAATTATAAATCATTATTATAACAGAAAACCTTTCATGTCCCTATCAACCAAATGATGTTTTTTAAAAGCATGCCACATGTTTTGATAAAAATAGCACTTACTTTTAAAGGCCTGCGTGTGTGTCTCATAGCTAGAGGTTCATAGTAATATCCCCACATAAATTGTAGTTTGCGTATAAGTTGTATTTTGTTCTATTTTAACCCTTTTCTTGCATAATCTGTCAAAATTCTGGTTTTAGCCATTGTACGCTTCCTCTCACTGAATTGTTTACCGTCAGTGTGCATGCATCCAAATACAGAAAAGGAAATCTCAATGTTGCTAAAAAAGGGCCTTCAAAACCTATTGATTTTTGCATTTAACCGAGACTTTTCAACTTTCGAAATGTGTTATTTTTGCAAAGTTTATACATTCAACTATGCAACAAAATTAGAGAAAACTCTGGGAAAATTGTCATTTTATGATTTTTGAGCAAAATGAGCTGTAGTGTCTCTTTAAAAATCTTTTACTCCAGAATCACAGGTCCAATTTCAATCAAACTTGGTACAAATCATCCTTAGGTGAAGGGGATTCAAGTTTGTTCAACTGAACGACCTTGTTCTCTTCAAAGGGGAGATAATCACAAAACTGCAAAACTAGGATGGGGTCATTTAAAAATCTTTTCAAGAACCACTGGGCCTGTAAAGTTAAAATTTACATGTAAAATTCCTGACAAAGTGCAGATTCAAGGTTTTTTTTTTTTTAAATCATGGCCCCCTTGGGTAGGGTGGGGCCAGAATAGGGGATCAGAGTTTTATATGCAAATTATAGTGAAATTCTTTAATATTGGCCAAGGTGAATTGTGAGTGATGTGGCCCATGGGCCACTTGTCTAATTTTGAGATCAACTGGATGAATACAGTAATCAAGTTTAACATTAGAACTTGCTTGTTCACTGTCATGAAGATAACCCTAAACCTTTCGTGTATGTCACACATACGCGCACACACACGCGCGCACACACACACACACACACAAAACCATAAGTTTTGTCATGAAAAACTTCATACAGTTTGATAACTGGTTCTTTTAATTGAACAGTTGAACTGTAATTTTAAGTTGAAAATGTAAACAGGAGGTTAGGATATTTACTTTCTGTTTCTTTAATGGTCAGATTATTTAATTTCAACATGTGTGAGTATAGAATATTTTATAAACTGCCGGAACCCTCTCCCCCTCAGAATCAAATTGGCCACATACATTATGAAGTGTGCATTGGGTGGGATGCCCTGCTCTAAGGAGGCTTATATCTATCTGACTTCAAAACACAGACCACATTTTATATATCAATACATAATTCAGGGTTAAAATTCAATTTATCTATTGGAGTTTTGTAGGCAGCATTTTTTTGTTTACCAGATACAGATTTTATATCTACTTTTATGTATTAACTCTTTATCTGTATGGTTTGATATCCAAGACTTAAGTACTAGTTCAGCTCTAACATGCACAGCCAAGGCAATGCTTGATAGATGAAGGCTGTTGAAGTTATTACAGTAGATATAGTTAATACAATATGCCTCTTGGGGTGAACATTGACATATCCGTAATAATTCACTGTATCCAAATAGCTATCCATTATGTTTCTCCTTGGGGAAATGTAGGTTTCACAATACTAGCCTGTCATTTACCTGATCTCCAAATTCATCAAATACATTGAGTTTACCATGTGTTATTGTGAATTTTGAAAAAAGAGTTGGGGAAAACTGGTAACTTACTAGCACAGTGTACCCATTTCAGATGACATTTAGTGTAGGGTCTTGAAAGTTGAATTGAAAGAATTGTAATGGCATGATATAATAAATGTTTGTTGAAAATTCATTCACTTAAATATACACATGTATGAAGAAACAAACATTGATCAATGATAAACCCTATAAAGAATACAAAACTCAGAGTAGGGCAAACGAGGACTCCTGGAAAGAACAGGTGGGATCAGGTGCTTAGGACATGTAGGAGGAGTAAGCATCCTCAGTTGGCCAGTCACATTGTGAGTCCTATATCATTCAGCTTTGACATTAAAATCTTGCGATGTACAATTATTGAAAATGTAAATATGTAGAATCTCATACCTTAATTATGCTTGATTATGGTGGTTATCACATAGACGAATGAGAATGTGTATGTGATCATTAAGAAGGATCCAATTTAAAAAAAAAATAGTCATTGCACAGAGAAATAGAGTGGCATTGCAAATTGAAATACTCATTACAGCTACGATGGCATGCAAATGGTTAGACCAATTTTTGTCACAATTGACAGACCCATTATACCCATTGCAAGTTGAAGAACATTTAATACTCACTTTAAAAATTTGGATGTAAGTAATTTTTATTCAGAGTTGGAACTATTTACATTGAACAAGTGACATGAGAACATGAGCTAAAAAGCTCTTTAACAGACAATATGGAATAAAATATGTAGCACAGCTGGTATGTTATATTCATGCACACAATTATAAAGCAGACAATTATTAGATGTTATAAAGCACATACATGTATACTGACATCATAAGTCATGCATACACGTGCAGGGACTATATAAATTTGCAAACACATAAAAGAAACAGGTAAAATGGGTGTAACACACAGCACAAGTATAGACATAGAGGCAAAAAACTTGGTGACTGAATTTTTTTTCTTCAGGAAGGTTGTCAGTTATAGTAGGTAAAAATCGGCCTACTATTTTTTTTTTCTGACAGATAGGACAAATTTCAGTTGTTATGTCAGATTGACTTTTAAGTGAAGTGAGACCCACTATTTTTTCCTTACAGATTGACAGTTAACTTGAAGATGGACTCATTATATTTTTTTTCTGGCAGACGGACAGTTAAAGTGAAGATTAAGTATAGCTTTTTCTGACAGATTGACATTTAAGGTGAATATGGACTCGCTATAGTTTTTTTCCTGACAGATTGACAGTTAAGGTGAAGATTGACTCACTATAGTATTTTCTGATAGATTGACAGTTTAGGTAAAGATGGACTCACTATAGATTTTTCTGAGAGATTAACAGTTAAGATAAAGATGGACTCACTAGAGCTTTTTTCTGACGGAAAGACAGTTAATATGAAGATTGACTCCCAAATAGTTTTCATCTGACAAATTAACAGTTGAGGTGAGGAAGGACTCACCTTTTCCTTTTCCTTTTTTTTTTATAGATAGATTGACAGTTAGGTGAAGATCAACTCACAATAATTTTTTTTCTGACAGGTTGACAGTTAAGATGAAGATTGACTCGCTATAGTTTTTTTTCTGACAGATTGACATTTAAGGTGAAGACAGACTCACTTTAGTTTTTTTTCCTGACAGATTGATGGTTGAGGTGAAGATTGACTCAATAGTTTTTTCTGACAGATTGACAAAGAAGGTGAAAATGGACTTGCTATAGGTTTTTTATGACAGATTTACAATCAATGTGAAGATGGATTCACTTTGTTTTATTCTATAGATTGACAGTTCAGGTTGGAGGAAGATAGACTCACTATAACATAATTGTTGATTCTGACCAGAATCCTCAATTGACTTTTAAACTAACACCCCCCACCCCCACCCCCACCCCCCACCCCCAAACCAAGATTAGAATTCTGCATCACCATTATCTTTTTATGGAGTATTGTTTGGTTTGGTTTTACATGGAAATACGTGGAAAAAGACTAGGATACTTGCAGATTTTTTGGGGGGGGGGGGGTAAGTGTTTTAAAATAATTTTTTGTCTGGTTTAAATTGCAGGCAGTATTTGATTTTAAACTATTACATCACAACTGCATGTTGGTCTCGTATCCTTGTTTAGGTTTTGTTTTATAAAATTTTATATTGACTCATCAAAGAGTCATTAAATGAACCACTGTAGCACAGAAAATGAAGTAATTTAAATCCTTGCTCTTTAACATGACACAATTATGAAACTAAACAAGATAATGGATGTAAAGAAAATTTAGTCATGTTTTTCAGTCACAACAATAGGCCACATTCACTATGGTATGGGTGTTCATGATTTTTACTTGTGGAATCATGGGATGAAATTATTTTTGGATGGCCCAGTGCTTCCTTTCTGTTATGGATGAATGAGTTCTCATTAAAGGAATGTGGCTCAGCGAGACATATATACAAAACACGGTCAACAGTGTGTGCTTTCAATAAACTTTTAAATCAGCCTTTTCACAATGGTCACCTTACAGGTCATATTATGTATCAGACATCCTTACATTCTATAGGTGTAGTTCATAGGAATAACATCACTCATGGATTGCATTTTGAAGTGTTTAGAAATTCTGTCATAGTAAGTTTATTTCTTATTTCAAATATTTCATTGAATGTAGTGAAAAAATTCCTTTGACATGTTGACAAAGGAAGATGTGAATGTTTATTGAAGATTAACCAACAGACATTTAAATTAGAAATCACCCTTCAAAAGGTATGTAATTTTAGACAAAATCACATACACAGCAGAGTTGTAGGTAATTATATGCTGATTAAGGTTCATACTGAAATGTGTAATATGTTGTTAACTTTGCAATGGGCCTGATAGAGATGCTGCTGATGACAGACATACCCTGCTACCTCTGAACCTGTCACTGCAATTACCAAAAGTATCCTCTCTGAGATATCAATTTGAAGCTGTATGCAAGTGTTAGTCACTGATTGTAGATCTGGTATATACACTTGCTGGTTTGAGAGTGACCAGTTTTATTTGAATGTCCATTCATCAAACTTTCACATCTCCTGGTTTGAGAATGACCAATTTTATGCACTATCCATTGATCAGACTTTTACATCTACTAGTCTGAGAGTGACTAATTTTAGTTAAATATCCATTGATCAGACTTTTACACCTCCTGGTTTGAAAGTGACCAATTTTAGTTGAATGTCAATTTATCAGACTTCTACATCTCCTGGTTTGAAAGTGACCAATTTAGGTAACCTGAGTAAACTCAGGTGACCTATTGCAATTAGTCTGCATCCATTGTCGTCTGTTGTGTGTTAACATTTGAACATTTTTAATTTCTTAATAACTACCATTTCAATTCTTTTCAAATTTGATGTGAAGCATTTTTGGGATCTTCTTTAAAGAATGCTACTAACACTAGATTAAACTAAATGAATATTTAAAAGGAGTAGCTTTTCCTTCACCAAAGTTGTAAAATTCATGGTCCTAGGAGTGTAAGGGTTTTGGTACTAAATGGAGCCAAAATTGTTAAAGTGATTATTGTCTTTATCATTTGAAAGACTTCTTTTAGTTTTGTCAGTACAGCATAAAAAAACAACTTAAATGCATATTTAGGAAAAGCAGAAAAGGATGCACAAAAATTGTGAATTTTGCAACCCCAGGGTTTTGACTCTGGGATGATCCAAACTAGTCATAGTGTGTTAATGTTACATATATTACATGTATGTAAAGCTTTTCATCAATCTAGGCACTTTGAAGGACATTTAAGTTTTACAAACACATATTGTTTTATACTTTGCAGAATTTAGCTTAGATATTCAGAACAGGAAATTCATTCTTGATTTCATAGCCCTTTGGACTAGTGATAGTTTTAACTAATAGTCAGGTGACTGATAAGGCCTGTGAGCCTTTTGTTATGTGACTGTCCATTCATCAGACTTTTACATTTTCTGGTTTGAAAGTGACCAATTTTAGTTAAATGTCAATCTATCAGACTTTTACATCTCCTGGTTTGGGAGTGATTGACATCTCCCATGTTTAGGACACTGAATCCATACTTAGAATATTATGCAATGTATTTTGTGTGAAGGAAGTCATCATTTACAAAAGAAAACTTGCACAACATTGAAATAGTAAAACCATTGAAATTGCTGTTCAATATATGACCAGCTTTTATCATGCAACAATGTACTTAGAATGTGTTTACTAGTAACTAGGTCTCTACCAATGCTATGTTGACTATTTTGATTGACATTGGCTTCTGATGGAGGCTGCAATTGACAGAATTAGCTGAGCTAGGTCACTATTAGTGTTATGTTGATTATTTTGATTGACGTTGGCTTTAATGTTAAACAATTAGATATCTTACAGAGGAAGGATACATCATCACAATAGTTGGAAGGAAGTACATAACAACTACATAAACATCAGTAAAATATTACTTATATCTTAACATATATCTGCATATGATCAGTTTTTAAATCAAGGCAGGCAACTGACAAAGAAGTTGATGTTACAGGAGTTTGTACAATCTCGTCTAAAGTCAGCATTTCATAAATTTTATGGTCGTTTTAACGATCTAGTTTGCCAGTATGACTTTCCATTAGGTCAAATGCTGTTTAACGTGTTTCATACCAACTGACTATGGATTACTTCATCTACCTGATCAGGATGTAGGGCTCACAGTGGGTGTGACCAGTCATCAGGGGATGCTTACTCCTCCTAGACAGCTGGTCTCACCTCTGGTATGTCCAGGGGTTTGTGTTTGCCCATCTCTCTGATTTGTATTTGATATAGGAATAACGAGATTGAGTATTGTTAGTTATCTTCACCTTTACATTAAATAAACATAAGTAATATATCCCTCAAATACGATGCTTTCAGTATCAGGATCCCCTATATGTGTAGCAATATTCTATTACATGTATCACCTGCATGTGAAGTTCATGTCTCTCAACTGATCAATATGCAAAAGCATGATCTGCATATGATCAATATTTACACCAGGACAGGCAACAGACAAATAACTTGATGTTACAGGAGTTTCAGCAGGCATATTCAAAGTCAGCATTTCACAATTTTGTGGTTGTTATAATAATCTTATTTGCAAATACAATGTGTTGTTAAGCCAAATGCTACCTGACTTATACCAATTGTTAAGCTTTTCTTGCAGACTGATTTTGACTATGGAGTACTGAATGTTTACCTGGTTAAGATAAAGGCTTTGGCTAGTCAATGGCCTTTCTTTCCTTAGCACATGATCCTACTTCAGATGTTTCCAGTGGTCCATGTTTGTCCTACATTTCATTTTGTATTCTTTATAATGAGCACAGTAACTTCTAGATTAGGACTGAGAAATTTTGAATCTACACATGTCAGATGAATTTTCAATGTTGAAAACTCCTATAATCCCAGTGACCATACTTTTTGATCTTGCAAAGTCATATCTCATTGACCTGAGATATGAACTACATGGATTACCTCAGTTCCAACCTATTCTAGTGATCCCCTGCACAATGCAGTGTGTTGTGTAGATTAAAGTGAATAGGCAAAATGTATAATCGAATGTAATATCGATCATAGCAGAGGCAAGATAATAGATGCATGGCATCACTGCCTGTTTTGACATCATAATACAAATGATGCAGTGGAAGATCTAATTAAGGAGACTTGTTTTGTACAATAGAATGTACATACCTCTGACTTTCCAGCTTCATGACATATCCAGTGATGTGAAACATGGTGATAGTCCCTCCCCACCTCTCCCCCTCCATCAATACCTTAGGATTAGTTTAACATGACATGCACACACAAGGAAAATAAAACATGTTGCTTTGCTTACTATGACATAAATTGTACTTATTACTGTGAAAATTATGTAACTGCTATTAACTGTGCTAATGTTGGTAATGTTGCTGTTGCAGTCCAGTTAACAGTCAGACGAGCCTAAGTGGACTGAGTCGGCAGAGCACACAAGACCGCAGTGATGGTCCCCTGGATTACCCATACAAGTACTCGCCCCACCATGAGATGCAGGAGTCCCCTGCCAAGGTCAGATGGAGTCAGGCAGTCAAGAAAATCAGCTCGGAACTCAATAAGGTAATGACTGTAAATTATCAGTAGTTCTTGTTCACCTATAAATGAGAGTACCTTGAAGAATGGACAGAGATATTCATAGGTAAGTTGAGGCAGTGTTTGAAACATGGAACTTTTGAGGTAAGGAGTTTATTACTTTTGCCAACCATACTGAATAACTTTCAGTTGTTTTCTAGATTTGAACATTTTATTTTATCACTTCCTAAACCCTCAAAGGGACTGATTCATGCTTTTCCCCAAAGTTTCATTTTTCATTCTTAGTGATCAAAATCTAATGTGTTTAAAAGGTTTCACACAAAATTAAGATTATACATTGAGATAGAAGATCATTGTAGAGGGTTTATTATTTGTTATGTAAACAAAGGTTGAAGCATGTTATTGTTTTCTAAGAAGGTTTTGAAAATGTATGGTTATCGATCCAGGGCCTCCGTGGCCGAGTGGTTAGAGCATCGGGCTCAAAATCACAAAGCCTCTCACCTCTGTCGGTGCGTGTTCGAATCTCGGCCGCGGCGTTATGTGAGCAAGTTTGCCAGTTTACTTGCGGAAGGTCGGTGGTCTCTTCCCAGGTACATTGTATCTGGGTTCTCTCCTCCACCAACAAAAACTGGACGCCATCAGATAACTGAAAAATTGTTGAGTGTGGCGGAAAGCAATAAATAATCAATCAAACCATTTCAAGCATGTTTTAGGTAAAAATGTGCCATTTTAAAGTTAAATTTATGTCTATGCAAAATTAAGATGCTTTAAATTACAAAATTAAAATTTCACTAGTTTTGAACAAGTCTTGAGTTTTGTTTACATAACACATAGTTAAGACTAAATATTGTTCTTATCCTTGCATTAAGTAGGTCGAAATTTTGGTTGTCAACTTTGATTAAGTTATATTGTTATGTTTAAAATCAAAAGTGAAAAATATATTTTTCAAAAAACATGAACCAGTCCCTTTAAGAATTTTACCACTTTACAAGGGAGAAGGAGTTCTGCACTTATAAATGATGCATACTATATATCTCTGTGCATACATAAGGCTTCATCATTGAAGCAATGCCTGCTCTGAACGTGGTCAGAGTTGTCAAAATTTTTCAATCACCGTCAGACATTTGGTCTGACAGAGTTAAAGATTCTGTCAGACCAGATAAAGTTATGTCAGACCAAGTAGATGAACCTTGTATTACATACTAGAGGGAAAAAACTGCACCAAAATGCCTCCTAGTCATGCATCTCCTACTTATATTCAACTAAATACGGTCAGTTTTTCAACCATCTTGGAATTCATGAACACCATAGTTGCCTTCATAATTTTTCAAGTGGTCCAGATTCAGCAGTATTCTTTCTTATCAGGTTGTTTCTTTTACGTTCCATCAGGAATTTTATCCTCATATTGAGACATCACCAGGTCTTGGTGAAATAAAATCTTAGCTTATGCTTTGTACTCAAGGCACATAGTAATGTAGGTTCTTTAAATTTTACATGCCAATGCATGCTGCGATGCCAGACTTCCATTTTTAAGGTTATCTGAAAAACCATGGTTTAACACAGTCATGGCATGAGCAGAGCTCCAACTCATGACCTTGCTAAAAAGCAAATGCTCTACACTGAGATACTATGACAAGTCTTTTCTTACTGGGAAGAGTTTTAATCAGTTGTTTGAGTGACCATCACCTGTGCATCCTGATCCCGAGCTCTAATATAATTGGATCATGCCTGATATTTTCAATTGGTCATTTGAGCCAACATTTTCATGCAATTTATCAGTCCATAGAATATTTTACCAGCCGTGCTGAAAGGACCGACACTTTTTGATGAATTGTGCTCCTTTGGTAGCTGACCTGTTTTTATATTCTTATGAAGCAGAATTCATTAAAAATCTTCTACATGAGAAGAAAAAAACCTCTTGCTGTGGCCTTCAATTCGACATTTAGATATATTAACATTTTATCTATTAACAATGATCATTTTCATTCATATGTCGATTTGATATACCCCAGTGAGACACTACATAGTCTTCCACATCTACTTCATACTTCAATATTTTACTGAAAACAGATGCTAGTGGCAAATTAACAACTGAACTTTATGACAAACAGGATGATTTCAATTTCTCCATTATCAACTTCACTTATATTTGAGTCAATATTTCATCATCACCTACATATAATGTTTATATTTTCCAACTGATTCGATATGCAAGAGCTTGTTCTGCATATGATCAGTTTTTAAATGGAGTCAGGTTACTGACAAAGAAGTTGATGTTATAGGGGTTTGTACAGTCTCATCTAAAGTCAGCATTTCACAAATTTATGGTTGTCATAACGATCTAGTTTGCCAGTACAACCTTCCATTAGATCAAATTATGTCTGATATATTTCATACCAATTTATAGGCCATTCTTGGCACACTGATTCTGACCATGGATTGCTCTATTTACCTGATTGGGATATGGGGCTCACGGCAGGTGTGACCAGTCAACAGGGGATGCTTACTCCTCGTAAGCACCTGATCCTACCTCTGGTATGTCCAGGGGTCCATGTTTGCCTATATCTCTGATTTGTATTTTCTATAGGAGTAATGAGATTGAATGCTCTTTGTTATCTTAGCTTTTTCAAGGTGAATATAAAGGCAGAAAAGTGATATTTTACCTGGATTAAAGCTTGTCCAATGGTTTTCTAGGAATGATTTGTGATTGAAACATACTTACAGATCTGCGGGTAAAGATTAGAGATCCAAAGGATTTGGATCTGTATCTGTGACAACCATAAATATTACAACAATCTATGTATCTCTATGACAACCACAAACATTACAACAATCTGTGTATCTTTGTGACTTTTTTGACCATAAACATAACTGCAATCTGTGTATCTCTACATTATGTATACAACAATCTGTATATCTATGACAATCACGTACAGTACAACAATCTGTTTAATATCTTGTGTTATAGATGTTTTTATCAAAATTGCTTTCTAGCTGTATATTGTGAAAAAGATTTCTGTTGACATGTAAAGCAAAATGAGGTGGAAAATTGAAGTGAAATTGAAGAAAATCTTTTATAGCTGCTGCTTAGCCCACTATACTGATTTAAGAGATTCATTTACACACCCTATAAACAACTACAGATTGGATGGAAACTATCTCAAGCTCTCTCTCAATGAAGTTCATTCTCTCATTCTCTCTCTCTCTCTCTCTCTCTCTCTCTCTCTCTCTCTCTCTCTCTCTCTCTCTGCTGGAATTTTCTTTAATTCCCCATTTAATATGACATTATTGCCACAATCTGAGGCATTTGTTCAGTCTGTGCAGACTGTGTTACATTGATTTCAGTATGGTAATGCAGGAAATGGGAGAGCTGTTTAGGCTGCATACAAAGAGCAGAATATGCACTAAAGGTCCATGCTTTAATAAGCAATAATTAGACTTTCCCCAAGCGAAAGTTTCATAAAGCTGGATAGACTAAAGCTCTTCTGCAATGGTAGGAGCTTGCTCATCTCTCAGCTGATAGCAGTTGAAATGACTTATGCTGAAGGTGATGGAGTCCATTACCTGATTGCAGTTGAGAATCTCTCTTGTCTTGATAGAGAATGCAGGACAGTCTTTATAGATGTCAACAAGAACTATAAGCCACACTGTAATCAGCTTGATTTCTCTTGCAGGGTATTTTGCTATTTTCATGTTGGCCAAAACAGTGAAATTAGAAGATATTTAATCCTTTTAAGCCATGAGAGTTTGGGGTTTTTTTCCTAGTGAAAAAGCTTCCAGAATTGATGAAATTTACCTGGAGTCCTTGCACCCCCCAACTCTATCTCAACATGGTTTCCCCCTTCCTCATTCAAATTCATCTTCATCTCTGATTTGGTGTATTTATCACTCTCTATCATAATAACCTACTTTTTTTATCTTCCTAAAAATGGATGATAAAAGAAAGTTTACAGCCAATTTTTTTAATGATTGTGCTATCTTTACTCTTGAAATTGAAAAGATAAAGAAAGTGCACTTTACCTCAGCTGTGTTGACAGCAATAACAAAGTGAAATAGAGACAGTTGAGAACAACAGACAGAAATTAATAATTTAACTGCACAAGGGAGATTCAAATTTAATAGTCTACATATTGATCCTGTTTATAAAGGAGAAAATAATGAAATTGTAATGCTTTAATTGCATGACAAAATATTGAAATTACATATTTAATTTTGCATATTCTTCCTTGTAGTTTTTACAAATTATAACTAAATATGCTCAATATAAGAAGGGAAGAATTCAATACTTTTCAAAAGTTTCGCAAGTGAAATGCTATTTAAAAAAAGCATACAATTGCATTGTATAAATTTATCAGCAACAACATTAAATATAATACTGTAACTAAACACCAAGAGATATTTAGTATTGAACATTTTGATTGTATCATAAAATATGAAGTACTGAACCAGTAACAGCTTGATTGAAATTTGTGTATTGAATGAGTCATTCACTGATGGGGACAATTCAATGTCCATATGTTGCATTCAAATGTCAGTCATGTCATAAAGAGATTTTGATTAAAAATGAGATTTATTACAGATTGCAATGGTACATTATGTATGGCAATCACCATTTTAAGAGAAACTAATAAAGGGCTTAATTTGAGGACAGGAGAAAATTATGAAGGAATTTATATAAAATGTCAGAGATTATGGATTCTAAGGTTGAAGTTATAAAGCTCTGAAGCAATTTATGCAAAATGTAGAAAAAACAAAAAAAAATCTAATAATAAAACAAATGCAGTGTGTAATTCTAAACATAAGATGACCGAGACTAGTCCAGCATGGGAAATGTAATATTATATAAACAGTCCAGCATGAGAAATCTAATTATGCAAACCATCCAGGATTAGTCCAGCATGGGAAATGTAATAACACAAACAGTCCAGGACTAGTCCAGCATGGGAAATGTAATAACACAAACAGTCCAGGACTAGTCCAGCATGGGAAATGTAATAACACAAACAGTCCAGGACTAGTCCAGCATGGGAAATGTAATAACACAAACAGTCCAGGACTAGTCCAGCATGGGAAATGTAGTAACACAAACAGTCCAGTACTAGTCCAGCATAGGAAATGTAATAACACAAACAGTCCAGGACTAGTCCAGCATGCAGGGGATTTTTTTACAATTTTCACAGTGGGTCCAGGGTCTGTAGAATTGGGAAAATTTACATGTAAAATGTTCAAATTGGGAAAGTTTGAAAAGTATTTAATCTTTGCATAATAATCAATAAAAGTGAATAAAAAATGCTTTGATGCATTTTACATGTAATGATCTCTCAACAAAGCGTGTATATATTCATAGCAAAATCTCACCCCATTCTGTCTGAAAATAATCTAATATTTGAATGCATTGCATTCAGATTCTACACTTCTTGAACACAGTAATGCTTTTTAAAGATTATTTCTATCATATTGACATTTTATTTATTTCTGAGTGGTGTTTTTTTTAAATTGATATTTAGTTAAAACAAGTTCATTCTAAATAAAATTTATTTTATAATTTTGATCTAAACAAACATAATTACAAAGAGACTGAAATTTTAGGGGATGATTTTTCATGGTCTGCACATTCTTCTTTACTGATACCACCAATCTGATTAAAATCAGATCATCTCTAATTGTTACACTGGATTAAAGAAGATTTCATTTTAATTAGATTGCCAATACCATTTTACCACTTGTCGAGGAAATCTGAACAGTTTCATCCTTGAATAAGAACTGCTTCTTGAAACCAAATTCCTCATATTTGTGGGGTTTTGAGCTGTCCAATTTTTGATATTTTTTGTGTATAATATCTGAAATTACTAAACATAATACTCGCTCGTGCCGGTATATGTGAGAAAATTTACCAGTTTACTTTTGGAAGGTTGGTGGTCTCATCCTAGGTACATTGTATTTGGTGGTCTCATCCTAGGTACATTGTATCTGGGTTCTCTCCTCCACCAATAAAAACTGGACATCACCAGATAACTGAAAAATTGTTGAGTGTGGTGAAAAACAAAAAACAAACAAAACTAAACATAATACTAACCAAGAAAACAATCCACGTGCTCTGAACTACTCAGTGAATTATCTAATTAACTAAAAAATATTTAAAGTGATAACTATATGGACACATATTTTAAATAAAATAAAAAGGACTAATACAGTTAATCATAATTATAATATTTCTGTCACAAGTAAAGTTCCATAAATGTTTTTACGATCAAACATTTTATTGGAACATTAGGCAGTTCACAAGCACTACTCGGGGTTCTTAGTATAATGTTGTAGCATGACGAATGCTGATCTCTTTTTACAATTGTGGTCGCAATTCTGCATTTTCGGTATTTTATAATTCTGCCAAGAAAAACAATTCCTAATTCTATGAATGGAATTTTAGGGACACTTGATTGGGAAAATAAGATTAACAATTCGAAAAATATCAGTGATTTTGGATCGGGAATGGTAACTAGACCCAAGAAAATAAGCCAGAAAAATCTCAAAACATAGGAAATGTAATAATACAAACAGTGTAGGACTAGTCGAGCATGGTAAATGTGATAACACAAACAGTCCAGGACTAGTCCAGTATGTGAAATGTAATAATACAAACAGTGCAAGACTAGTATAGTGTGAGAAACGTGATATTGAAAATAGATGCTGGCAGCAAACTAACAACTGAACTTTATGACAAACAGGATGATTTCAATTTCTCCATCATCAACTTCCCTTATCTATGTGGCAATATTCCATCATCACCTACACGTAATGTTTATATTTTCCAACTGATTCGATATGCAAGAGCTTGTTCTGCATATGATCAGTTTTTAAATGCAGTCAGGTTACTGACAAAGAAGTTGATGTTATAGAGGTTTGTACAGTCTCATCTAAAGTCAGCATTTCACAAATTTTATTTGCAGACGAAGGGCTGCAAATTTAGGCCTATGCTCGGCGCTTATGGCCTTTGAGCAGGGAGGGATCTTTTACGTGCCACATCTGATGTGACATGGGGCCTCGGTTTTTGCGGTCTCATCCGAAGGACCGCCCCCATTAGTCGCCTCTTACGACAAGCAAGGGGTACTGAGATTCTAACAACCCGGATCCCCACGGGTCCTCATTATAGGAAGACACTTATAAATTTTAGAGTCCAAAGGTGAAGGTCACAGCAGACTTTCAATCACTTTACCATGCTTTAATTGCAACATAATAATATAGAAAAAAATTAACACAGACCTTTCATATTTTACACATTTAATCAATTGTCATTTTAAATTATTGCAATATAGTAATACTTGTAAGTGTTATATTTTTCAAGTGTAAATGTTAAATGATTTGTTCTAATTTGAGATTAAGCTGTGGGGAGTGGTGGGTAATTGTTTTTATATATAAATGATGAATGAGACCACATTTTCAAGAGTGTGACAGGAGTTTGTCGATTTTTTTCATGAATTATGGATGTTGGTCTTAGATGTTACACAGTAAATGACACTTGGAGAGAAAATTTCCAAACACCTCAGAGGATCAAGACCACCTTCTTTGTCATTTTTACCCTTTTCCACTGACAGTAAGCTTGATGCAGATAAGTGGAAGTGCAAAATAACAAGCTCAGCTATTATTAAAAACTTGAAATGATTGTGTGTCTGATTGACGATGGAATGTGATCACTCTTGATGGGATGTTCTTGGTCGTTGTGATCTGATTGGATGTGGTGATCTGATTGCTGCTTAGCTGACAAGACAGAATTTGCAAGCCTCTGGAGACAATTTTGTGTTTCCCAATTATCAGTATGCAAGTCACAATTCAAAGCCACAAATGAATCAAGTTACAATATGATACTATGAGAAAAAAAAAATTAAAGAAAAATTTTGGACTGACAGTTTTACAAGGGAGGGAGGAGTGGGGGTATTTTTTGTCAATAGACATGTCCTGTGTCATCACAGATTTTTTCTCAAGGCTTTTATTGATTTCATTGAGAGTTAATTGGTGTGAATGAAGATTAGCAAGTATAGACTTGCATATTGTAAGGGGACTTCTGTTTAAATATTTTTACTGGTTTTTGTAGCCATCATTGAGGTGAAGTGTGCTTTTATCACAACTATATAGTGTTTGACATCATAAGATGAAGTTCATTTAAGTGTAATATTAAAGGAAAATCATATCTGACACTTCTTCGTGTTTTTTCATATAAAAAGAAAAGTGAGAGGAGGGGGTCCAGAATGTATCTCTTTTCTGTCACTGAAACTTCTTATACCAAATTGTGTGGTGTTTAATAAAGCTCAGTGGAAATTAAGATCATTTGCAAAGGCTTTAGATATTACAAAATAATCAAATGATTTGAAAATGACATGACACCATTAGCTAGTCATCTCCAATCTATCATCCATTTATGAAATGACTCAAGTTTTGTTATGATATCCTTATCATTCAAGAGATCTATTTTCTTTTGTGAATTAAAATTTTATTCAAACTCAGTCCATGCAATCTCTTCATATGCTCCAAAAGAGGGACAGAAGTTGATTCTAATTGGTCCAAGTAATAGGAGTTTTAAATATTCAATAATAATTTAATTTTACTTGTAATACACAATTTGATTGTCTGAGCACACTGAAAACATTTAGTTTTAAATAATATCATTTAACCAAACTTGGTGTAGGGACATGCCTTCTTGACACCCAAAGACAGCAGTTTTTTTTAGTTCACAACACTGTTGAGTTGTAGGTCTAATATGAGATAGAAAATCATCAGAATTAAACATGCACATTTTTTTTTTCAATATCAAACAAGATGTAGATCTACTTGTACACAAAACACTGTGTTAAAAATTCAAAACAATTTCTGTATGATAAAAGTATAAATTTATACAATAGTGTTTAACAATGGTATCGTATATGCCAAATTATAGAATATCAAGTATTTTGATGTGTTTCATTTTAATATCACTTGTGAGACAATTGCTTGATCTGCCTCTCAAAGCTTAAGATGCATCACATTTTACCAGATAACATCACATAACAATGAATTGATTATATTGACCTGTGGATTATCAGTCACTTGCTTACATTTTAATATGTTGGATTTAATTGGTGACCATGTTACTTGCTCTACTATGTTTTTATGTAGTTTTAAACTTTCATACAACAAAAACCACAAATTATTGTATATTTTCAGAATGCTTCATGTATTTGAAGACGTGGTTTTTTAACATGTTTCTTGTACTTTCTGTTGGAGTGACTTCAATCTTAAAGGTACTGCAAAGTAAACATTAGGTATACACATGTAGCCTAAACTTCATTTCTGTAATCAAGATCAACTGCAAATTCTACCTTTTCATACCTGAAAAATAAATTATGCTCTAGTTATTTGAAGAACTAATATTACTCCTTCACAGTCAGCGATGGTTGCTAAGTGAATCATTTCTACTTATCAGTGATTGTTCACATTTTTATTAACTAAAGCTTGTTGTTTTGTCTTTTTGTACAAAATTATAAGGAATGAGCTAATTTTTTACTTGCATTATGTCATATAACCTAACTTAATGCAGTTTATGCTTTATAATCCATTTTGCTTTATAATCCATTTTGTGGATTATAAAAAATTTTGAATGCCTCAAGTTAGGGTATATCTTATAACATAGGTAAATTACCTTTATTTTTTAATCTCTTACATGGTAGAAACACATTTTTAAGCAGCTCTGACAGAATATGTGAATGCATGCATGCAGATTTGCTTAAAGTCTGAAAAATAAGGGTTATAACATTCAAGTAACAGAAAAAAAATATCATCAAATAAGAAAGAAAACTTCATTTGGTTAAAACTTATGGTAAATATTATATTTTTTTTTTTCAGTTTAAGGAGTAATGGGTTAATGAACTTTCAATGAATTTTTACATTTTTTTTTACCTTATATATACCACATTTGCTAGATATTGTGTCATTTGCAAATAGTTGTGTGAAAAGACATAAAATCAGAATAAAGTTGAGATAGCTAAAGATCATGCAGTTGTTTGTATGACATTCAATAACAAGTGGCATCAACTGCTGTGGAACAATTGTATCCATTAAAATCTCTGTAATGTTTTGGCATTTTATCATGACTTTGACATCAGAATAAAGGGTCTGTGACTTTGACCTATGGACCAAAATTAAATTTAACTTATTATTGTGATATCATCACCATCTTGGCCTATGTAAGTATATATCATCTCTGAAATGATTTTGTTTCATGAAGTGGTCCCATAACACTTTCCAAAATAAATACATGCATTTGATAACATAGGTCTTATTTTATATCACCATTTATCTCATATCTATAGCAGAAGAAGCATAGCTGTCAAGATGAATTTTTACAGTATCACTCAGTTTTTGTTGCCATGGCAACCAAAAACACTTTCCTTTTCAAAAAGTTCACAATACAACTTTTTAGGAAATATATACTTTATTATAGGTAAATAATACCAAACCTACAAAGGAAATGCATTAATTTTATATTGCTAATTTACAGGAAACATACTGATTTCTCTGCTATGTAAAGGGTTAAGTGGTGAATTAGAGCATTAATGTTTAAGAACATGTATGCTGAACGAAAAATTTATCTTTGCTTAAGTTCCATGTTAAATTCCATGTTTTTCAGTTTCTGTGATCATCAATACTTGAGAATTTAACCCAGTTTCAATATCCATAGCTCTTAACAGGTAGAAAAGGCTTATTGCAATCTAACCTTACATCAGTCACAGTCCATTACTTTCAAATCAAACATTGCAGTATATACCTAGGTTGGAGTCAAATTTTTATAAAGTGAATGGATGCAGATATTACTGGACCCCCCCCCCCCCCCCCCCCCCCCCCCCCCAAAAAAAAAAAAAAAAAAAGATAAATAAATAAATAAAAAATGAAAGTATTGATATTGAAGGACTTTGAATTAAAAACCAACAACATGCAATACAAAATTGCTGAATGACATTGGACTTTGTAGTACAGTTGAACTTCAGTATCTTGAACACTGATATCTCGAATACCATGGATATGTTGAAGTGATTTGGAAGTCCCATGTATAAATAGTGAGATCGCAGTACCTTTATCCCACAGTTGTCAATAAACAGAAACCATACTGTCATTAAAAACATCAGTCTTTTAAAAACTAGGTTCACTTAAGACTAAATACAATTTGACTGTAATAGAGACAATCATTCAAAACTAATAAATACCAAAAGTGCTCAATTTGTTCAAATTGAGATATGTGTTATTATATATTTCATATGTTAATTTTGCAAATTTATGGAGATTGTTTTTTGACACATTTTCTATTTCTTGGCATAAACTCCCTCAAAAATTGACATTTTAGTCTAAGACAATTTATTAATTAAGGATAGTGTAAAAAATAATTATTCAC
Source organism: Ostrea denselamellosa (assembly GCA_024699665.1). NCBI lineage: Eukaryota > Metazoa > Mollusca > Bivalvia > Ostreida > Ostreidae > Ostrea > Ostrea denselamellosa. The sequence goes on along the minus strand of JAMZEH010000010.1, from coordinate 3,781,107 downwards.
ATAGATTGCAGCATTTTATTCCAATAGAGAAATCAGCACTGGAGGAAAGGAAAGTTGTCATGCCCAACTTTTTCAATCTTGCAGAATTTGAATCCATATACCTAATTAAGGTATAGGGCACATGGTGGGTGTATCTTGTCAACAGGGGATGCTTACTCCTCCTAGACACCTAATCTCACCTCTGGTATGTCCAGGGGTCTGTGTGTTCCCAGTTCTTCATTTTGTATCATCTATTGGATTTACAATATTGATCACTCATCATGATCTTTACCTTTAATAAGAACACTAAAATTGTTGGGATAAAAATGGCTGTTGTCAGACCAAGTCCTTTGCTTAAACATCCTATGTTTATCGATCATTTCAAGAATAAAAGAAATTTTGTTTTGTTCAATTTATATGGTTCATTGGATGGATATTAATTGAAATTTTGTTAGGCATATATCGATTGAAATTTCATCAAGTAGATATTAAATAAAATTTCATCAGGTAAATATGAATTGAAATTTCTTCAGGTAGTTATAAATTGAAATTTTATTTAATTAAGATTTTGTTAGGTAGATATTGATTATAATTATTAATTACTTGTCAGTTATTGTAGTAAAATGAATATGAAAACTTCAAAAGTATTCATTAATAACTAGTTGGTATGGAATGATGTACGACCAGATACAGGGTCCAGCTTTGATGTACTTTAATTGTTACTACAATTGCAGACTGAGCAGCAAGAAAACAGCATCATGCTCATATATTATTGTTTTTAGAATGTCAATATTCCGAAGTGTATGTTTCAATATGTTTGTTTTGTGCATTGGTTTCTCCATTAAAATACCATACACCTCAGAGGCATGCAAACACAAGTTCCATGTTTGCTTGGAATTGCTTTTTGATTTTCTGAAAAGAGATTTAAATTATTAAGCAATGCATCTAATTGGAAAATTGAGGTTTATTGTTATAATTCACACAGCAGACTGAAAAAGAAAAATTGATCCATCATAATAAATGGCCAGCAGGCACATAAATTACAAAAAGATCTATATGTACATAAATATAAATATCATATTTAATATATCAGGTTTTAAGATTTTTAAGAGAAAGTGGATGGGAGAGAGATATATAAAGATAGTATGCAGAAATCAGAGGAACACAAAGGAGGGGGAGGGGGAGATTTGTAATCTACGATCCCAGCTCTGACAGCTGTGCATTACTGAGTGACAGAGAGTGGTAGCAGGACATTGTGTATTGATACAGTGTGATATTCACAGCCGCAGCTGATTGAACTGTTTCTGCTCTGGAGTTAGGTGTCATTCCTATTTTGTTATCATAGGATAATCATAATTGTGATTATGTGAACATTAAGGAATTATTGTTTTCTGGAGGAGATTTTTAAGACTAAAGTTTTATGGAAAAAGTTGAATTCTACACAAAGTATTTAATTTTTACCAGGAAACATTTACTGAATGCCAGTAGTGCCTTTCCATTCATGTTCAGTTTGTATCCTTTGCATTGTCTTGTGTTTGATGTGATATAGTATATCTATAATCACATCAATTTGTTATCAGATTGTGTCAGTTTAAGGGAGGATATACAGAATATGTTGAAACTACAAGTCCTTTCCCACCCACCCCACCCCCATAAAAGAGAAAATATGCACAGAATATAGATCTAATTCAAATTGAATTTTATTGATGTCAAATATATTAATACATATTTTGAGGGTTTGGAAACATTTTAATTTAAGATATGCATTTACTGGCAGCATGGAAATGTTTGCAGGAAGAAGAGTGTAATCATTTTATTCCAGTGTCTGAGTATATGTCCATCCCTTTCAGTGTTAGCAACTTGTGTCAATTGATTATCAATGGTCAGGACTAATTTTAGGGATTCGTATTCCCTGCTTTACTGTCAGATCAATTGTTTTAATGAATATGCAACCATTTACATATGTTTCTGCCTTTGTGTCAATATATTAAAGCAAACAGACACAGCTTCATGCAATGAAAAGGATTTGACTAGGTTGTTTTACTATAAGCTGCTGTTAAAAAGAAGGATTTTTAACTAAACTGCTGTTAAAATAAAGATCTTTTTACTTCAAGCTGCTATTTAAATGTAGGATTTTTACTACAAGCTGCTATTTAAATATAGAATTTTTACTTAAGCTGCTTTTAAAATGAAGGATTTTTAGCTCACCCAAGCTGAAGGGCAAATGAGCTTTTTGGATCATCCGTCATCTGTAAACTTTCTTATTTTCGACTTCTTCTCCAGAACCACTGTGCCAGTTTTAACCAAACCTGGCAAAAAGCATCCTTGGGAGAAGGGTATTCAAGTTTGTTCAAATGAAGGACAATGCTTTTCTCAAAGAGGAGATAATAGCAAAATAGCAAAATACACTGAAAAATTTTAAAAGTCTTCTTCTTCAGAACCACAAGGCCAATATCATTCAAACTTGGTACAAATCATCCTAGGGAGAAAGAAATTCAAGCTTGTTCAAATGAAGGGTCATGGCCCCTTCAAAGGCGAGATAATCACAAAAATAGGTTGGGTTCATTTAAAAATCTTCTTCTCAAGAACCACTGGGCCAGAAAAGTTCCAACTTACATTGAAGCTTCCTGACAGTATAATGCAGATTCAAGTTTGTTAAAAATCATGGTCCCCATGGGTAGGGTGGACCACTGCAGGGAATCAAAGTTTTATAATTGAAAATATTGAAAAATATTTAAAATCTTCTTCTCCAGAACCACAGGGTCAATTTCAATTAGGTACAAATCATCCTTGGGTGAAGGAGATTCAAGTTTGTTCAAATGAAGGGCCATACCTTCTTCAAAGGGGATTTTTCACTCATATGGAGACATCATCATTGCCGGTGAAGGGCTGCAAAATTTAGGCCCATGCTTGGCGCTTATGGCCTTTGAGCAGGGAGATATCTTTATCGTGCCACACCTGCTGCTCGGTTTTCCTGGTCTCATCCAAAGAACTGCCCCATTTTGTCGTCTCTTATGACAAGCAAGGGGTACTGAGGATCTATTCTAGTAACCCGGATCCCCGTGGGGCGACAGTATTTAAGCAGCTAGTTCAGATACTCTGTGTGAAGTATATATGATTTCAACATTGAAAGAGTGATACAAGCTCTCAATTATTTTATATGAATTTTTTTTTTTTGTGATTTTTTTCTGAAACAATGAAAAATGTGATTTGTTTGCAAAAAAGAGATCTTAGAGTCCCAATTTTGTAGTGATTGAAGTATGATATGAATAACTAATAAAACATGATAAAATAAGACTCCTATAGTCGTTCTAATTATTTGAATAAAGAAATATTTATGGCAATTGAAAATGTTTTTGTCAGCAGTTTTTAAATCTTCAAGAAACATGTTAATTAGGAAAAAGATTTATCAATTTGAACCAAACATGATCGGAATTATAGAAAAGTAGTCATTGTAATAAGAAAACTACATTATCTTGATGTAAAATTGTTTACAAATTAAATGAATTTATAAAGGAAACTAATTTCTTGATGAAAAATACATAAAGTTAGTGAAAATATGATTATTTTAGCAAATTCTGTCAATTGTGATCGGGATCTGTTCTTTTTTTGCTGATTCAAATCTAAAACATCGCAAAATTTCTGAATTTTTATCATTCCATTTCAATTTCTTTTTGAAATGCATTGTACGATGTATCTTTTCTGAATCTTATAGGCATGTTTTATAAGATATTTATGTCATGTATCAAATCAAAGCGAAGTTTGGATTTTAAAATCTCTTATTTGCAAAATACCCACCTTTTTTATCATTGCAGAAAAAATTCAATTAAAATTATTGAAAACTTTTATCACTCTTTCGATGGTGAAATCATGCTTCATACAAGGTGCTTAAACGAGCCATTTAATAAAATTTTAGTGTCATGAGCCACCTTAAGCAGCTATTAAATGTAGGATTTTTACAATAAGCTGATATTTTAAATGAAAGATTTTTATTGATAAACTGTTGTTAAAATGTGTTGTTTTTTTGGTTTTTTTTAGCTTATGTTGTTAAAATGTGTGATTTTTAACTATTAGTACAGGTTTTTAGTTGTGCACATACCATCGTAAAATTATCTAGGGCTATGAAGGTGCCAATTAAATTATATGAAACAGGAAATTGTAAATGTTCTTCCTAAAATCCTTCTTTAAAAGGAAGTAATGCAGGAGGATTGAGAATTTAAGAAAAGATGTTATTTCCACATGGGCCCACAGATTGTCTACATTTTCTCCTGATTTGGTCTGTAGAGTATGATGACAACTGTCATTTTCACCTGATTCCATCGTAGAGTATGATCGCAACTCAAGTTCTCTTGATTTGATCTTCAATATATACATGTATTTGTTCAAGTGTATCAAACACTTCATAATGAGCCATTTGTGCTTCACTTTTTCTGTTGATTTTCAGATTGTGATGTAGATCTTTCCAAAGTTCTTTCTAAATTCATTGGTCATTGACAAGCATATGTTCTTGAACAGAAATCTGGCAGCCAGCATTCTCTGAAATCTGTTGACTTGATTTCTGACTGTTCCATTAGAACATTACATGATGTAGGTTTGATATTAAAATAAGATTATTGCAGTCTTTTATATCAGTATGATTGATGTTTTTTATGAAAATTATGGAATATCAGAATATGACAAAAGATTGTCACATACCTGATTGCCTGTCAGTATCTGATGCCAGTGGTGGAAGTTTTCCTATCCTTGATTTTATATGTCTGGAACAGCTGGATGTTCCTTTTGATGTTGATTACTGAGAGGGACATGGTGTGAGGTATATTACTAGTTGTATTAGGGAGTACAACACAAATGAGATAGTACAAGAAAAACCACTTGCATGTTGCAAGACCTAAATCTGTGATACTGCATCATAAAATTCATTAAAATTTGTTAATTGGAAACTTACTTTTTTGTCAAGACAAGCTTCAAAATTCAAGTGAAAAAGTGAAGTTTTTAGAAATAAAAAGTGATTAACAGTATACTGTCTGATGATGGGTGTTGTCAGAGTATGAAAGGAAGATGATAAGATGTTAAAGTTGTGACAGAAAGCTAATTTTGCTGGAACTGGATTTTGCAGCTATGTATATTTTTATGGTGGGGTGTTGAGTTGTCAGTATTTTTAATTATGCATTCATGCAAATTAATGGCATAATTTATTATTAAAGCCCTAATTAATTAAGTTTATAACCCTCGTTAATTCAGTATAGCCCTAGTTAGTTCAGTTTCAGGGTCATTTATTGATTGATTTCTCTAGCAATAGTGATGGAAACACATTACATTTGCTTTTTGCTCATTAAAGTTTAAAATGGCTTCATTTACATAACAGAAAGAGTATGGGCAGATTCTTTTCCAGTACTAAACTTTGTGATACAATGTATGGAAATTTGCTTGTTCTGTACCCAGAGTTGTATATGCTTTGTGTTTACATAAGTAATTACAATTTTTGGCAAAAACAAAAATTACTAGTCTAGCAACCACTGCCCATGTCAGTTCCAAGCATCTAGAGTCAATACATAAAGCAGGGTTTTTTTTCATCATCTTGAGTCACAGAATCCAAGTCTATGCCCAGTCTTTAAAAGGATTGTACATGGTTTTCATGATGAATGTTCTCTGTTGATCATGGTTCTTGGAAACAGGTCCAGGAATTGAATGCAACTATTGAACTAAGAATTCAAATTTCATTCTTTGTATGAAACTTAACTTGACATGCATCAACACTTCAGGTGACTGTTGATGTACATGTTTTAATCTTATGCAGTTTTCTATATACCCTGGACAATGTGTTTTCTTGCCAGCCCAGTTTCATCCTAACTGATTGGATATGACCATTAATTGTTCTGTGCAAGTTTCCCCCACACAAACATCTTGTGTACATTATACTTGTAAAATGTTGTTCTGTTACCAAATATTGACTGCTTTTTGATTGGTCACTAAACTAATAGGATTTGGTACTTTACATTGGTATGATTATACTGTGTTAGTATCCATAGAGCTGCTGACTCGATTTAGATAAAACTGACAAATATCAGCAGTTGAAACCAGACTAAATGGAACATGTAAACAGGACCAATATTTTGTTCTTTTTCTTTGTAAATCTCTGCAAAAGTATAGGTAATTAAGTTATATACTGATAATTAAGTTGTGTAGAGGCAATTGAGTTACATGTAAGGACTAGAGTTGTTCTGATTGGAGAAAATATAAATTATCAACAAAGCAAAACCTGTGGAAGTCCATATATGTACTTACAAGACAGTAAGACTCTAGGGAAGTCAAGTTTGTGGAAAACAAAATAAGGTGGAGAGTAATTAGAATGTTCCCCCTAATCATCAGGAGGTTTTCTTGGTTGTAACTTGTTTGATGGAAGTAACTCTGTACTTGCGTAAGTACAGTAATCAGTATATGTATCATTGTATTAATTCCAGACAAGTTTTAAGATCAACACCGATTACTTGTATCTCTGTAGACAACTCTCATACTCAACTCTGAAAGAAATTGATAGACACATACAGGGGGCAAACAGTTTAAGCTGAAGCATAAACCAAATCTGTATTTTGAGGGATGAAAGAAATATGTATTTTTTCTATCTCATATTTTATAGCTTTGAAGTTCAATAGTTTTTCTTGCGATTTAAATTAATTATGTGACTGACTATTCTATTGCTATTTATAGAGATGGAATCGTATGACTGTTTTGGCCTTTAAATGGACTGATTCACATTTTTTGAAATTTATTCTTTTCATTTTTGATGCTAAACATTTATAGTTGATAACCAAAATTTGGACCTCCTTAATGCAAGGTTTAGCCATGTAACAAGCCTTGTTTATGTTTACAAACAAAATATTAAAATGTTAATTCTGTAATTTAAAGCATCCTAATTTTCCCCAGACACAAATTTAACTTTGAAATGATACATTTTACATAAAGAATACTTGAAATATGATATATCATAAACTTAGATCAATAACCATACATTTTCAAAACTTTGTAAACAATAACGTACTTCAATCTTAGTTTACACAAATGATAAACTCTCTATAATGATCTTCTGTCATAATGTATAACCTGAATTTTTGTGTGAAACATTAAATATGTTAGACAAACAATAAATTTTGATTATCAAAAGTGTAAAACAAAATTTTGCAGAAAATCGTGAATCAGTCCTATTAAAACTTCACGCCCTTTCTAATGAAAATGCCCCTCTAATTGTACTAAATATTTTTTCTTTCATCTATCAATTTGTCCTTCTATGTGTCTAGTAGAGTTTGGGTATGTTTTCATTCTATTCTAAAAACTGTATGGATTTGTTTTGTTTGTTTTACTTCCCTTTAAAATTTTTCACTAATATTGAGACGATGAAGTACCACAAATTTAGACCTATGCTTAGTGCTCTGAGCCGTAGCAGTGATGGTTCTTTGAACATGTCATTGCCTGCCACAACAAAGGACCTCTGTTTTGAAAATTTGTAACATACTGTACAGGCTTTGTTATTTCCAAATGTTTGCCTTGATTCCATGCACCCTTATATTTATTGTCTTCTGTCCATTCTGACTTGAAATATACATGTAGTAAACTCAAAGTCCAACTTGTTTTACATTGCTACATACTGTGCAGTGAGTGATTATTGTTAATCATGACAAACAAATTGTTATTACATTTTCCTCCTTTTATGCTCTTTAATGACACCTAGAGTTTTAAGACACGTCCATAGATTACCTACATAATGAGGGCCTTGCAGGCACCAGGATTCCAGCACTGCATGTCATGGGTTGACTGTAGGGGGATCACAGTGATTTAGGAGAATATTGACCAAAAGGCTGTGATGGGGATGATCTTGGAAAAGTTTGCTTCCTCTTTTGGAGCAGAGGAGAAGAACTTAGGAGTTAATGACAATAATAATTGTTCTTCCGATGAAACAGGAGACATTCCTGATGTGAGGGACAATATAACGAATGGAAGACCAGGTTCCATTAGTCAGTCGTCTTGGTCACAGTGCATTACTGCACAACAGGAAATCAATCTGATAGAGGTGGGCAGGAGGCAGTCACAAAGTTCAGAGGTCACTTGTAATGATGATTATTATAGAAATTTTGGAGAGGACTATTACTTGCGATTGCTTTTTGATGAATATGGAAGTGATCAGGAAGATGACACTAGTGGAGAAGGAAGCAGACGGGTGCACTTCAGTACTAATTGTATGGACACTGGGGAAGATTCGGGCTGCCAGGTACATCTTCATTACTATTTCTCTCTGTAACATTTACCATGGAGCTTTAATTAATGAATTGCTTGTGAACTGATGTGGGTGTCAGGGGTTTTACTTTAAATGCTTCATTTGTTAATGTGGCCTTCAAAGAAACAATGAATCGTGGCTGTTAAAGAGTTTTCTCCCGTCTTTTCTCTTTTTTTCTTACAGTTGTGAAATTAAAACACTGCTTTGTTAATATCTTATGTACTGTTAGAAAAAAATGATTGTGAGTCATGGCTGATAGTCTTGAAATGATAAAAGTAGAAGATTGTTAATTTTCCTTGTGGAATGAAGAAAGAGAGAGAGAGAGAGAGAGAGAGAGAGAGAGAGAGAGAGAGAGAGAGAGAGAGAGAGAGAGAGAGAGGGGGGGGACAAAATATTGAATTTTGACTGATGTATCCTTTCAATGGCCAGAGATTTTTTATTTATCTAATATCCTACATAATGAACATCAGGATCAGTCCTTTAGTGTCCAATCAGGCCATGGTCCATTGTGCAGGGGCACTTCAACAAGAAGTATACATGAAAGACTTTTTGTGTCACCTTCTATTGAGTTTTTAGCTCACATGAGCTGGAAGTTGGAAGTATGCATGAAAGACTTTTTTTGTCACCTTCTATTGAGTTTTTAGCTTGCCTGAGCTGGAAGCTTAAGTAAGCTTTTCTGATCACTCGTCCATCTGTCTGTAAACTATTCACATTTTCAACTGCTTCTCCAGAACCACTGGGCCAATTTCAACCAAACTTGGCAGAAAATATCCTTGGGAGAAGGGGATTCAAGTTTGTTCAAATGAAGAGTAACATCCTTTTCCAGGGGGAGATAATAGCTTAACAGCAAAAATATACTAACAAATTTTAAAAATCCAGAGCCACTGCACTAATTTCATTCAAACTTGGTACAAATCATCCTTGGGTGAAGGGGATTCAAGTTTGTTCAAATGAAGGATCATGCCCTCTTCAAAGGGAAGATAATTACAAAAATGCAAAAAAAAATATAGGATTGGTTCATTTAAAAATTTTCTTCTCAAGAACCAGTTGGCAAAAAAAGTTCATATTCATATGAAAGTTTCCTGACATATTGCAAAATCAAGTTTGTTAAAATCATGGCCCTCAAGGGTTAGGTGGGCCACAATAGGAGATCAAATTTTTACAAGCAAAGATATAGGAAAAAGTTTTCTCCACAACCACTATTCCAGTATCATTCAAACTTGGTACAAATCATCCTTGGGTGAAGGGGGTTCATGTTTGTTCAAATGAATGGCCATGCCCCCTTCAAAGGGAAGATAATCAAAAGAGTGCAAAAATAGGGTGGGGTCATTTAAAATTTTTTTCTCAAGAACCACTGGGCCAAAAAAAAAAGTTCCAATTTACATGGAAGCTTCCCAACATAGTGCAGATTCAGTTTGTAAAAATCATGGCCCCAGAGGAAAAGATGGGCTACAATAAGAGATCAAAGTTTTACATGCAAATATATAGGGAAAGTCTTTAAATATGGGCCAAGGTGACTCAGGCAAGTGATGTGGCCCATGGGCTTCTTGTTTCTTTCATTTGACACTTGGATTGTGTGAATGTATGCCTATTAAGCTGAATCTATACTGGTCCAATTTCAAAGGTTATGTAAATCCAGGAAAATGCTGTCATGAAACTCCTCTGCTTGTCACATATCTGAGGATTTATAAAATTGGACAGAATAAAAGCAGACTTTTGTTATTTTAACAAATGATAGGATGCAACTGCCCCTTCAAAACTATACCATATACATTATTATAGCCTCCCCAGGGACTCAGCATAGGGGGTCCCAATCTCTGTTTTTTGCCATTATACATTTTTATGCTATTTCTGTGGAAAGGATATTTCATTACAATCAATGGTCCTTGATGTAGTGAACACCCAGAAAGGGGGAAGGGATGTCAAATGTAGATGCAACAGGTGAGAGTGAGAAGTGGAAATTGATTGGTCTGTTGGTGGCCCAAAGTGCAGGTGAAGTATGGTGGAAATGCATGTGCATGGATCATGATTTATACTTTTAAGTACATGCATATGAAATGGAATGAAGAGGTAGGTGCTGTTTGGAAATGTTCTATAAGGTTGGTATATCATGGACAAACATTGAAACTGTTTTTGGTTTTGTTTTGTGGTTTTTTTTCCCGATGAAAATATTATTTACATCCATTCCTCAATTTCTTTACTGTTCTAAAAGTGAAAAAGACAAAGACATATACACACACACACACACACACAGATATATATATATATATATATATATATATATATATATAACATCTATAATTTCTTTACTTCTTCAGGAGTATATATAAGATATATATATTGTAGATAAAGTCAGTTTTCACAGAAAATGATTACTCTGTATGTTTTTTGTTTTTTGGTTTTTTGGGGGGTTTTTTGGTGTTTTTTTTTGGTTTTTTGTTTGTTTGTTTTTTTTTTGGGGGGGGGTATTTAAGAAGATCCAATTGCAAATGAAGTGCAAATACATGAATGTTTGAATATTAAAAAAAATTATTAAAGTCTTTTGTGATTCAGAGTCACATGGCTGATATTTGAAATCAATTTCAAAATAAGATAAGATTTTAATGTACTTGAAACCAGATTTCATGAGATTTTTATGGTGATTTTCTCCAGAAGGCCAGTGCAAGCTTTTCTTTTCAAAGATTTTCTATATGTGTTCAACGTCTTCTCCAAAACTACTTCACTGTTTTCAACCAAACTTGATACTTGTATACAACCTTTCTTGGTGACCATCTGGCCATGCCCTCTTCCAAAGGGAGATAGTAAAGATATAGGATAACCAGTGTTTACCTACCCTCCCCTTAAATTGATTTTTTTTTTAACCATGATCATTTTGGGTTGCTGATAGGTCCATTATAGGGATATGAAATTTTGAATTATGGATACATAAGAATTTTTGTTTAAATAGCTTTTGCCAAGAATAGCAACATAACTCCACTAACATCTTATGTCTTTGTAAATCCAAAGTTATTCAAATCAAAAACCCTTGCAATTTATGGGCAACTATTAGTGTGGAAAGTTGTATAAAGCAATATGAAATAGTATTTTTTCCTCACAAACAACTTGAATTTTGACTGTTTGGTAAATTGATTAATGAATTATAACCTCTTTGCCAAGCTAGAATAGGGGTTCAAAGGATTTACATAAGATCATCTATTAGTAAAATCTTTGAAGAAAATACATTAAACTACAATTTTTGAAAATAATAGATATAATACAAGCTGCCTTATAAATGTAGATTTTGGCTCCATGGAGTAAATTAACTTAGATGAACATTTTGACTTCGGGGATTCTTAATTTGTTTTGGTCATTTGGAAGCCCATTAGAAGTCATGTATAACTTGACCATTTTGTTAGTAAACTTTCCTGATGCTTCAATATTGCCGGTTATTGATTCTATTCTTGATTTTGATCCACAGATTGATTCAATATGCAAGTACATGGTTGTCTTTAGATTTTGAGGTCACAAGGTCAAAAAACAAGGTTACAATGGAATCCTGAAAGGAAATTTGTCTAAAGAATGAGACATTGCAATGAACTGGATAATATGCATATTTGTTCATTATATTATGTGTTGCACAGTGGCTGCAACAGAGATTTCCAATTTTATGTGGATGTGGTATTCACAGGTCTAACTTTCTGACAAAGATTAATATTATTTTTTGAATTGTGAATATAAAACAGCTCAGAGAATTTAAAGCTCAACAAATCATTACAAAACAATTAACTTTCCAGTTACCCTTTTAAGCTTAGTCCTTGACAAAGTCAAAATCAATTAACAGATAAAAGCATTAGTAAAGACTAGCAAACATTGATTATGTAAAAATTTTAAATAATTAAAATGAATGAATATTCATTGACTTCCTCTTCACTGACTGCAGTTGTAGTTATCCTTCAATATTCACGGTGTCTGCTTTTAGCAGCATTATCTCAGTATGCTAATTTAAAAAGAAAAATCCCCAATTTTTAGTGATGATGACCATCAGGAAAATTGAACAGGTGCTTGTCAGTAAATCATGACCTCAGAGCTGGTTACTGTAGACAGGTACTTGTCAGTAATTTATTACATAGGAGCTGGATATTGTCGAAATGTGCTTGTCAGTATATTTGTTACGTCAGAGCTAGTCAATGTAGACAGGTGTGTCCACAATTCATTTCATTGGAGCTGATTACTGTAGACGGATGCTTGTTAGTAATTCATTACATTGGAGAGGGTTACTGTAGACAGGTGCTTGTCAGTAATTCTGTAATTGTAGGAAGGTGCTCATCAGTAATTCATTACATAGAACTAGTTACTATAGACAGGTGCTCATCAGTAATTCATTACATAGAACTAGTTACTATAGACAGGTGCTTTTCAGTAATTCATTATATTCAAGTTTTTTATGCAGATAGGGGTTTTGTCTTTGCAGGAAGGAATCAACATGATGGGTCACTCAGAAGACTCACGGGACAAGTGGACTCACCCCAATGGGGGGTAAGTAGAGGATCACCCCCACAGTTTTCCTTCTTAGTGATTCATAAATTGTAATTGCAAGAATGTTCTCATGTATGATTGTCAGTTTACTCCACATCTGGGTCTAAACTGTTGAATCAACAATCATTTTGTCAATGATTTTTAGTCATCTACAATTTTTTGGACCTAAAAAATTATCTTTTAAAAGGAAAAAAGTTAATAATAGTCTGCAGATTATATTCTTCATCAGTAATGTGAAGTACTGTAAACATGGAAATTTATGTTTGGGGGTAATCTATACTAAGTACATGATTACAAGATTTTCATGTCATACTATTCCCATGTTATTCAATTATCAATCCTCTACCAGTTTGTGAAAATAAAGGGGACTATAGCTTTCTTCTCAGTCGTGCTGTCCCTCTGTCTGTCAGTTGATCAGCAATACTCTCAGAATGCTTGTTAATTAATGATACTGACATCATATATTTAAATCCTACATGTATGATTTGCAAGGGAAGTATGCATAATTAACAAATATTCACATTTACAGTAATTGAATATGATAAAACTTGTAAAATATGTAAAAAAAAAAAAAAAAAAAAAGAAAAATCTTTAGGATATATTTAAATTACTCAGATTTAAAGTAGAAAAGTTTGATTGTATTAGGTATATATAAAAATGATCTAAATTTAATAATGAGGGTATTTTCTTTTTTTTTGTTTGTACAGATATGTTCATTATGTTTTTGTTTCTAGGCCAGAGCACAATGATATATACAGTTGTTTGGACACCATTCCAGAATTTACCCTACCACGTCGCAAATCGGTGGCCCTTGTTAGTGACTTGGTAAGTAATTAAGTAACTTGTTTTAACAAATAAGAGTGAATCATCAATATGTGTATTTATCTGAACCAGATCAGTATCCAGAATTTATTCAGACCAGCTACCAGAATTATAGAAGTACATGTTTTTCTTTAATTGATAGATAAACCTTCTTACCCTTAACAAAGCCTTTTATTTCTTTTCAACTTTATGAGCTTTTGACAATGTTTCAAAATATTGCCCAGTTCCCAATGTGCCTCGTGCATTCTCAGCTTCCTTTGAATATTTTTGCTTATTGTCTTGGGATGTGAAGCATTGATAAGATTTTGGCATGTTAAAGTAACGAAACCTCTTACCAGTGGATGTTGTCTTCAAGTTTGGGTTACTAAGACTTGTTGACCTTGATATTGTACCAATTTTTGTTGCCATATGACAAGTTGACCTTAGTATTGTGAGTTTGCATTATTTTGACCTTGTTATTTTGTATGAGTTTGTTACTATGAGATAATGACCTTGGTATTGTTGTCCTGAGTTAGTGTTGCTATGACATGCTGACCTTGAAATTTTTAACGAGTTAGTGTTATTATGACGTTCCATTGACCTTAGTATTGTCTCTCAATTTGTGTCATTATGTCATGTTAGCATCTAAGTATTGTCTCTGAATTCACATTATTTTGACCTTGATATACTGTCTATCAAATCTACACAATAATGTAGCTATATTTATATGATAATGTAGCTATGTTTTGATGATAATGTACCTATGTTTATATGATAATATAGCTATATTTCGATGATGATGTACCTATATTAATATGATAATGTACCTATGTTTATATGATAATATAGCTATATTTAGATGATAATGTAGGTATATTTAAATGATAATATAGCTATATTTATATGATAATGCAGCAATATTTATTGTGACTGTGTAGTGTTTTGCATGGATCTTCCTGAGATAGTCAGCACAGTGCATGCAGACACTACACTATTTATATACTGTCTAACAAATTACTAGTTAAGTGGACATCATTGATTGTGTACTTGTTTCAGTATATTTTATTTAGTTGCTATATAATTAAATTCTTAGCTTTTTATGATGCCAAAATTGACTGAATGCCGGTAGGCCAACAAAGGGTAGTCAGTGGTGTCTTTGTCTTCTGATCATGGAGCTCATTTCATAGCACCAATTTTATCTGTAAATCTTTTTGAGTACTATTGTCAAAGTAAGGTAACAAATTTTTAATTTAAGCAATATTTATTCAAATACTGAATGGGACTGAGCAGTAGGGTAAATCTGCGTTAACCCTCTCCTTAAGGTAACAAGTGTATACATACTAACTAAAAAGGAATCTATTTTTAATATTTGATGGACTATTATATATTGATTCATGTATTTTGGGGGGGGGGGGGGGGTTAAACGTTTTCAGACAGATGTTTTAATGTTTGGTAATGTTGTTATATGAAAAATTGTATTTCAGTATATGTATAAATATCTGTCATGGAAAAGTACAGAAATGTTAAAGGATGGAGTGAAATATTGATCAAAATTTTTGTTATGAAAAAGCAAATGAAAAATTCATAAGAAGTTTTTAATCAATAGAAAATTTATATCTGTGTAGGGTCACAGGTGCTGAGAAGAAATCGGCATAATGATTATAAATTTTCAGGTGTTTTATTTTTTTGCTAAATGCATGGATAAACTGAACTTTGAAATATTCATTTGAAAGTTTAAGACTGAATCCACCTGAATTGAGGCCAACCTTTTCTTATTATTTGTTTTACGGGAAAAAAAATTTTTGAAATTGGATCTGGGAGGTCGAAATAAAAAATAAAAGTTATAAATTCAAGCAGTCGGTCCAAAAAATTAAAACAAAACTAACAAATAGAGGGGGAAATTTTTTCCCCCTCTAATTTGTAGTCAGTTGTTCTTCAAGCTTGAGGATCTCTTTATTCAATGCACTGTCACTGTCCTAAAATTTTTATTAAGTGTCTTGTTTATATAAGGTGTCGTCATTTAATTGATATATAGATTGATTTTATTGCGAAGCAATTTCATCTGAATTTCTTCAGTCATAGGTCCTGTTAAATTCTCATCTGTCTTTTACTTGTACTTTTATAAATAAAGACCGAGTATTGAAAGATTTATAAAGTATGCCAATAAAATATTTTATTGAGGTTTGGCTCAGCTGGATATTTTGACTGACACCTATACCAGTCCAAATATCCACAGCTGAGATTATGTATCACTGCTGTCCACTTTAATATGACCCTCACCATAACATTTCATAATGGCCACAGAATTGTCCATCTCGTTAATGATGTCATTGATGAGATTCACTTTTTAAATTGATGACTTTTCAAAGTTTTACCATTATGGTCAACAGTAATGATCTTGAATAACCAAATGTCTCATGTGCAGAAGCTGAAATCTTGGTGCACTGGTTTCATTTTCAAGCTCAATATCATCATACATTTCGATGTCTCTGATTGGATGATGTACGTGGAATCAGTCAACAACATATCTCCTTTTATAAATATCCTTTTTAGTCTGGTTCTCATCCCGCCACTCAATGATCACTCCAAACAAGTGATTAATGATTGGTGGGAACAGAAACAAGACTGACATTTTATTTTTTTCTCACTGAACATGGAACAGTTGACAAATAGAATTTAAAAAAAAAAAAAGGTGAATGGGTATTTTTATTTTTATTTCAATTATGCCTAAATTTGGGTCAGCTCTCCCGGAAAACATATTATAAAAAAGGTTGGTCTAAATCAATGCTGTTCACTTGCATATATTCTGTTTTATAGTTCTGATTCAATAGCAATCAATATGTTAATTTATTTTTCATATAACAAATTTGATATAGCAGGAAGAGTAAGGTTCATACTGTTATAGAATAGTTGGTATTCAACAAGACCATATGCATGATGATGAACTTTGATAACAACAACAAGTAGTCAGACATTTTCAAGTATGAAAATTCATGCTAAATTCAATGAGGTTGTTTGATATCATTATTTAATTGCTGATATTTTAAATATTTACAAGTCAGCCTTTGATGGATTAGTATAAACCCAGGTGCTCTTTATAGAATCTATAATAGATAAAAATATCAAAATATATGACAACAGAGGATAGAGGATTCAAATATTGGAAGCAAGCCTGAAGACTTGCCAAGTTCAAGCTCACCCAAGTCATACACAATATTGCTGTGGATTGATGAAAAGAATTGACTTTGTTAAAGAATTTTCAAAAAACAAATACCATGGAGAAACAAGAAACATCATGCAATCTGATTGGATGTCCAGTTGTTAATATAAATATACAGAAGTTGTAGTTGTTATCAAAGCTCAAATATCTGTTAATAGATCATTATCAATTGTTGAGTTTATTTCTAGGTAAGCTTAGCATAATGTCTCCCAAGGTGAGCTTTAAACCTTGACAGCTCTCTGTTGATCTCTTCCCCAAAGCTTTAATTATTCACAGAGAAAGTTAACAAGAGGGGACTTAATTTTTTTCATCCTGCCTTAAAGTAGATAGTTTTGTGTCCTGTTGTCCTGATAATCACTCTAATAATAAAACAATGGCTTTTTTTTCCTTTGCAGGTACTTAAGGTATCTGGCCATTTCTTAATGTTATAGCAGTAGACATGTTGTGTAGCAGTTGATATTTAGTACATTTGCTCATTTTCAATTATATGTTTCCTTTCATGAAAATTTCATAATCTTGATTGATATAACAAATATTTTTGATGTGAATGGCCTATAAACACAATTTTGGTAGCTGAATTTTTTTTTGTCTTGTTTTCTTTGTAATTAAATACTATTTCTATATTCTCTATATTTATCTATACAGTGAGGCTTTTCTACAGTTTAAATACGTGCACATTACGTTTTAGCAATAGATACATGTTTATATTTTTAAATTAAGTTCTTTATGTTGAGCAGATATTACTAGCTATTACACAGTCTCAGTGTTGGCACAATGAAACATAAATAAATGCAATGTTTCGCACAGTTTATCGTTTCTTAAAGATATTAAAAATGTGTGTGTAGTGTAGATTCTCTGACAATACAGGGGATTTTTTGGCAGCTAGAGACACGCACACATTTCCTTCAAATTACAAGGACACTTGCATGAAAACAGTATAATTTAGTGCATGGGATTCTGTTAAATATGTTTAATCAAATACAAATCTTCAAAGATTAGATAAATGTATTGATTTAAAATCAATCAAAAAAATTACTGCCTTAATTCATTGATTAGTAGATAAAGTGATCTGTCTCCAGACAGGAAAGCATATCATGAGTGTTTAATTGCTTGAATGGTGATTATCAACATTTCAGATATTTACAACACTAAAATACTTGCCATTGAATAAATCTGCATTAATAGACATGTATATATTTAACAACTTCAAAGACAAATGGATGGTGGAAAAAAATTGAAAATCAGTTGAAATATGTATAACCTAACAAGAACTAATTAATGTGTGATGTTCTGATTTTTGTTTGGGTGTGAATTAAACATTTGGATTTGTTATGTACATTGAATACAACTTTGATGAAACTTTAACATTTATCGAGGGAACTAATGTTTAATTTGATCTTGAAATATTTTATTAGAGGGAGGCTTGATTAAATAATTTGATGTATGACTGTTTCAGACTATGCAATCCAAACGAAATGCTCCCTCTGCCATGGTAGCTAGACAATCCTTGAAAGATGAGGAATTGGTAAGTTAAGAATTGATAACTTAAGGATTGGTAATTGATGAGTTGAAGAGGTAAGTTGAGTAACTGATGAGTTAAGGAATTGGTAAGTTGAGTAATTGGTAGGTTTAGGAATTGATAAGTTGAAAAATTTGTGAGTTGAAGAATTGGTAAGTTGATGAATTGGTTTGTTGAAGAATTGGTAAGTTTATTTAGGAATTTGTATGTTGAGGTTTTGATGAGTGGAATAAATGATGAGTTAAGAAAGGAAGTTGAGTAACTGATGAATTAAGAAATTGGTGAGTTGAGGAATTGTTAAGTTGAGAAATTGGTAAGTTATAACCAATTGATAACTGATGAGTGAAGAATTTGAGTTGACTAACTGATGAGTTAAGGAATTTGTAAGTTTAGGAATTGATAATTTGAGGAATTGGTGATTTTAGGAAACCATGTATTAAAGAATTGGTGAGTTAAGGAACTGGTGTGTTAAGGAATTGGTGTGTTTAAGAGTTGATTAGTTCAGGAATTGATGAGTTGAGGAACTGGTGAATTGAAGAATTTATAAGCTGAGGAACTGGTGAGAGAAGAATTTGAAAGTTGAGGAATTGGTAAATTGAGAAATTGGTGCATTGAATAACTAATGAATTGAGAAAGTAAGTTAAGTAATTGATGAGTTAAGGATTTAGTGAGTTGAGGAATTGGTATGCTGAAAAAATTTTAAGTTGAATTGGTGAGTTGAGGAATTTGTGAGTTGGGAGAATTGATGAGTTGGGAAATTGGTAAGCTGAGGATTGATGAGTTGAGGATTCATCTGTTTTTGTGCAAAGTGAAACCCCAAGCTGTATAGTTGCTTGCTTTGTGAAACTCAATTCTTTGTTGTCTCTATCATCATTAACTAGAGTAATTATTATTTATCTCTAATTGTTACAAACATATAAATATATGCCTATTAAAGAATAAAACTCATGACCTTAAAATTATTATGGTACATTTGTATATTGATATTGGAAAATTACATTGTGTGCCTGTTGCTTTTCAGAAAATGCATGTATACAAAAAGACTCTGCAGGCTCTAATCTACCCAATCTCCAGTACAACACCACACAACTTCGTGGTGTGGACTGCCACCTCTCCCACATACTGCTTTGAATGTGGCGGCCTCCTGTGGGGAATGGTCAGACAAGGCGTCAGGTGCACAGAGTGTGGTGTCAAATGCCATGAGAAGTGTAAAGACCTGCTCAATGCTGACTGCCTGCAACGTGAGTCCTGCCATTGGTTCTCAGACCTTGTTCATATTGTTAACACAAATTTTCGAATACTGAAAGTGCTATGCACTTAGTAGCTCATTGTGTTGTTCATCTAGTACAGGCACATCTGTGGTACTTACCATTGATTTGTGACTACAATGAACTTATTACCATGTATAGTCAAACCTTGTTATATCAAACTCAGTGGGGCCAAGAAAAAACTTTCGATATATCTTTGGGTTCAAGATAATGAGGTTAAAATGCATAAAGAAAATATAGGTGGTACTTTCAACTCTCTTTGACTTTAATGATATCCATGGTATTCAAGATATCACTGTTTGTGGAAGTTCAATTGTATTTCATTCCTAAAAATCGTTTTAATCTCTTCCACATGTTTTTTATTGATGTTTGATTTAAATGTGGTTTCAGGATTTTATACTTGCATTATCCCAACTAATGACTTTATTAAACTCTCTAAATGTTGTGTGACTCTGTAAGGTACTAAATTGTGAAAAGCATAGTTAACACTCAATATTGCATCTCCATCCAACATATTGGACAAGTAGCACGATTAGATTTTGCAAATCTTTATTTCCCAGGTCCTTTATGAATTGAAATTCTGGTTGGTCGTAGCGGATTAGGGCCCCATAATAGGCAGGTGCCCTATAGTGATCAGCCTGTGTGTGTATATGTCCAGGCTTCCATACAAATGATTTTCTGGCTATCCCTGCAGCTATTGAATTGAATATTTATACATGAACTTGTATCAATGAGTTACAGATCAAGTTTGAATCTCTTTTAAATAATACCATGAAGATATGTGGCTTCATACTCCAATGTATTTTCAAAAATGAAATTTATGTTTTATCTTTAGGTTCTTTTTTCATTTCTGTCAGAATTCCCGGCCCATAATGGTCCATAAAGAGACATACTATGATTATCAAGATTCAAACAAAGGGAAAAAGTAAAATAAGAGCCTGATATGGCCCCAAATTGAGAGATCAGCATAGACAAAACTATAGATTGTTATACATGTGATATCTCATGGATTGGAGGCTCCAAGAATCAAACATCCTCAAATTGTTCCTTTAACAGAGTCAAGAATCTGCTGATCACCTCACTAGGACCAAAATTATAAAAAGAATGAAAGCCATCATATTGAATGGAAACAATTGCAATCTAGATAAATCTGTTACGAAAATAAAATTCTCCTTATTTTCAAATTTAAAGTTCCCAAGTATGCATTATTTAGCAAACCAGATCACAAGTATCATTTTTAACATGTTACATATTCTAAGTTCACAAGAAGATCAGAAAATTAATGAAAATTTTAAGTTTCCTTGTGGGGGGGTTTTCTCATATTTTTTTTTGTTTGTTTTGTTTTTTGTTTTTTGGGGTTTTTTTGGTCAAAAGTTTACAAATTTTAAGCTTATGTTGCTTCAGAAAATATAGAGCACATATTTTCTTACTTGCCAAACTTAAAATATTTTGTACACCAGTATCAGCAGCAACTTTGGTATAAAAATGTGTGTTCAATGTTATCCAAAGCAAGATGTATGTAAAATTTCAACCATAAAAAAAGCATTTCTGATGAAATCCTAAATCGCTCAAATCTGTGACAATCATGTGGCTTTTATCACTGTATTCATGATCGTGATCATAAATTTCTAGAGGCATCATCTGCAAACAAAATTTTTTCACTAGGTTTTACAGTTTAAAATCTATTTTGAAATTTTTAAGTGAAAAATGTGCCACATGGGGCCCTCTTCCCACATTGCTCTTTACACTGCAAACAAATAAGAAAAATAAATTCTTTGAAAAAGTAAGGAACTGTGACAATGATGGTTGCTGACCTTTGCTTTGGTATATGGGAATAAATCACCTGAGATAAGCAGGTAGCACATTGATGGATGAAATGTGACCCTCTCACTCACAGGTGCTGCAGAGAAGAGCTCTAAACATGGTGCAGAGGATAAAACACAAAACATCATTATGGCTATGAGAGACAGAATGAAAATCAGAGAAAGAAACAAACCAGAGATATTTGAACTCATCAAGTAAGTGATCTCTTTCATTTTTAATGGTGGATCTAAAAATTAGCAAACACTCCCAAAACAAAAGGGGGGGGGGGGGCTATGCTTGAATCAGGTTGACAGACTGTTATCCAAGCCTTAGGTAATTTTTCTTTTAATAGGAAAATGGTTATTCAGTCACAAGTAGTTGCCCCTTTAACCAGAGTTCATGGTACATGACTGTCAAAAAAGCATAATATGTCTTCCACCATTTACTACCTTGATCTCCGTCCCATTTCATTTCTTCTCAGTGGGGATACTGTAGACATGTTTTGTTTGCAAGGTCATAATTTCACAGATCTATATTTGTGGTTTTAAGTCTGCAAGTCATTATTCTGCAGATTTGTATGTGGTAAAGATGACTATTTTTGATTGTTTCATCATACATACATACATAGTACATGAATGCAGCAGTGCCATTGGAAATGTATTGTTGATCTGCCGTACATTAGGATTCTGCATGAATTGTATATGACTTTTTGGAATGCCAAAGAAATAATCGTAATTTTTTTTTTTTTAATTTTAGGCATTTAAATTAATTTTTTGCATTATACTAAATCAAGATCACCTCGTAGGCTTGGGGCCATTTTTTTTTATCCTGTTTATTATGTGTCTTGAATGTCTGACAGTTTGACACAAACAAAATACATTTTGCTTTGGATGTAATTATTTGTTCCAGTTTGATTCTTTAGATCTTGAGGAACACATCTTGCAATTTAAATTATTTAATGTATGGCAATTTTCTAATACATTAACTTGAAACAATAATGATGTGGAAATGGGGCATGTAGAAGTAAAATTAATAACAAAGAAATCTACATATTCAATTAACATAATTTTTTGTGCAAAAGCGCATTTAGATTTAAAATAAGGAGTTTGTTTTTAAGTCTACTGGAACTAAAGACTGCAGTTCAAAGACTGGAGATCTTAAAAATTTGTACCAGGGGGAAAAATATGTCTACCATATATCAATCCAATTAGGACAGTTTTAGGTGAACCAATGAGAACGAAAAGCTTCGTGTTAATACCACAGACATTTTCAATGTAAGGTCAAATGTGTGATGCCATAATGACAGAAGTGCCAGACCTCGTTCAATTCAGGTCCAGTCAAGCAGGATGTTGTATGCATAAGATATTTTTTTCCTTTGTATTGAAGTCGGCAAAAACTATAGATTTAGTTTTTGTCGGTTCAGAGGTCAAGGATGTTAGCTTTTTTTTTTTTTTTTTTGGTAAAACTCTCTTATTCTAATAGTTATAGATGAAATCTGAACTGACAAGAAATGGGTTCTTCATTAATTAGAGGATATTGTATTTTATGCATATTTATATGTAAGATCTGATGATAATCTTGTTCATTAGAAATGTATTTGGTGTGGATAAAAAGTCACATACTGGCCATATGAAAGCTGTGAAACAAAGTGTATTGGAGGGAACATCCAAGTGGTCAGCTAAAATTGCCATTACTGGTAAGCCAGATGACCGGTGTGACTGTAGACATTGAGCCAGCATGGTTGGGCATATGATCACAGAGTAACCAGAATGAAAATTTCAAATTCTATAAACAGACTGCTCCAAATGTGGGTTTTATGTCATATCCTATATTGAAATATAAAAAGAAGAGAATGGTGGTGCATTTTAAAATGCATCTCTTTAACTTGTGAAAAAAACAGATACAACTTTATTCCAGTACAACATAAGTGATCATATGTCTGCCAACTTCTAATGTCAAAATGGACAGTCTATGACTGCTGAGCCAGTGTAAATTTAAACAGTGTGTGGTGCATGGCTGAACAGACATAGACTATCATAGTGCTTGAATGTTGTGCTGTTTTTGTGATCTATGTTAAATTTCCTTTTTGGCAGGGAAGTGTTTGATTTTGGGCCTGCTCTACATACTGGCTATAAGGAGGCTGCCAAACAAAACATTTTGGATGGCACCTCAAAATGGTCAGCGAGTATCACCCTCACAGGTACCCCCTGCTGCTTCTCAATCTGTACCCCCCTATATTCATATAATCCATTCTAATATAAATCAGTACTCTTCCATATGATATTAAACATGGGATCTGGTGTGTATGCAACCAAACAGTAGGCAAATTCTTTAACTGCTGGAAAATAGCTGGGCTTCATAATCTCTATAATACCTTGCTAGTTTTTTTTAATTTATATATTAATCACAAATTTTGGTTTTTGAGAAATCACTTATGTAATGTCTTGTTCACAATATACATTAACTTTTTCTTCAGATCAAATTGTTTAAAGCAAATTCAAAGTAAGATTTACACTGTGTTCACATGGCAAGAGTGAAGTGTTGTATAGCTAATGCAAATGAAATTCTGTTGCCATTCTTATGAAAAAACTGAAGTTAACAAGTGCATATCAGGATTTTTTTATATATAGATCAATCAAAAAGTCAAACATTGAAGTGCCAAAATAACAAATAAATAATTATGTGTGATTAATTAGACAAAATTCCAGATTATATAATGTCTGTACAACCTAAAGTGAATGCTTTGAAAGTTAATAAAACATATTGATACTTTAAATTTGTTATATAATTTTTAAGGCATTGATCTTCATTTAGAGCCTTCTAGTGATCATGCAGGATTTTGCTTCTACACCGCCATTCAGTGAGCTAAATCAAAATAGTGCCTATTGGTTTTGAACTTTTTTATGACTCAAGACTTTGAAACATTGAATTTAATTGATATTTGAAAGGCAGAATACGATTCTGTTGTTGATGTCATTGTTTATTATTATATCATTGTCCAACAGTTAAATAACGATTCTTTGGTAAGAGAAGTTCATTATTTGCAGATGGATTTACTATGAAACAGATTTTCCCACAAAATTTGTGGCATGTGATATCATTAAATACTTATAAAATAACCTGCTCAAATTTGGTTTTCATTTATATCTATAGTCACGTAGTTTCATCAAGAATCCTTGTTTCGGGTCAGCAGAAATAGATAAATACTATTAAAAGTGGTGAAATTGCAATGTTAGATAAATTCCGTGCAATGTCACAGTTTGGTTGCTATTCAAACAGAGTCTATTTCAAGTTTTGTTTTCAGTAAAACCAATTTTGTGTTAAGCAAAATGAAAGTAGCATGTGCATCGTGAAGAAAATAACAGGTTATTTTACAAAGAAACCCAGGCTAGTCATTTTGCTGACATTTTACAAATTATTTTAATGCTTTATTGAAGTACCTAAAAATAAGGAAATTCCTTCCGTGGCACACAAATATTTCTTCTTCTATTTTCTCTAATTTCACCCGCTGCCCTGTAAATTTATTGAAAACCCTGATGAAAATGATACTGCATGCAATGCCTTTCTGACCCTTCAGGCCTTTGATTTTTTTTTATTTTGTTATCAATTTTATAGTAGTAAGCAATATATGAAGGCCCAGCATCTGTTAGTTGTAATATTTTTTTTCCTGAATATGCATCTGATGTAAATATTCACTTGAATCAGATACATTGAGTATTCTCCATGTAGACACAATTTAAATTTAAAACAAATGAACATGATAAAAGTAAGAGTTAGTTTGCATCAAATTCCCAGTGTGTATGGGATATTAAATGAGAAATTACTAGTTTCATTATATATGAGAAATCATTAATTTCATGTTATATGAGATTTTTTTTATAGAAATGGCAATGATTGGTTCATACATTTTCTCTGTTAATAAATCTTGAAGTTGAATAGGTTTATATAAGCAGTATTGCCTTATAAATTCTCTTGCAAGTCTTATGTGGGTTTCAGAAATGTACAATTATGTAGAAATGTAAAAAAAGAGCAAGGAATTTATCAGTAACATCCAAAGTTCTTGACTGAAAATCAGATGAATTGATGAAGGGGAGGTATGTGAATGAAGGAGAAAGAGATTTCTTTCTGTTGGTATACTCTGAGTTGGTTGATGATTAGAGTTGATGGTGTTGACATGTATTTGCTAACTACTTTCAGGAGGAATGACACACCTGAGAAATCTCATATGAATGGAAAGTGGAGAAAATGTACAATAATATTTTTAAATTGAAACTTCAAATTTACATCATTTAGTTGTGAAAAAAAAAAAAACAGTTTTAAAAGAAAGTTACCTGGAAAAAAATTAAAAACCTTAACTAGACTTGAACACATGATTTACAGAACAGTAATCGACACATTAACCTACTGGGCTACCCAGTTAAACAATTAAAAAAATATACATGTATTTCTGATATTTTTATTTTCACTCATGTTTCAAAAGGAAGTCAGCCATTATGATGATGTGTTATTCCTTCTTAAAATGCATCAAAAGATAATGACATTTTAATGTTATCCATGCCATTTCATCTGAAATTCAGTTTAAGAGCATTTTCTTTGAAAGGAAATAAAAAAAATAAAGCTGGGGGGATGGGGGGTGGTTGTTAAAATGATGTACCCTTTGCTTTTATTGCCCTCATAGAATGTGGTTTCCATACTTTTGGCTGTATTTATGAAGTGATGAATATTGAATGCATGCCTTAAATATTGCTGGTCCTTCTGAACCAGCTTCAAATTTATAAACATTTAATCTACTTATCCTAAATATTTAATTACCTGCATATTATTTCTGCTAGAAAGCTTTGAAATCCCAGTATCAAGTGTTGAAACATCATTAATCTCCTAATCCTTACACATATATAGCAACACCACATCTTGGTGTGAATCAAAATACCAGGATTTTGCCATTTCAAAAAAATATGATTACTGATTAACTTTTAGCATAGGTCACATGACAGTCCTTTTATTTTTCTTCTTTCTTGATTTTTTCCCTGTAAATGCCAGAGATATATTGCATAAAAGTAGAATCACTTACATCTACATGCATTAACTTGTTTTGCTTTTAGGAAAAGATGTTAGTAGATTTAGTTCTTACATATACTGATCAGCATGACTATATTTATGGTGGAAATCACTTCACTTAAAATGATGTACCACTGTGCTGATGGTGAATCCCTCCCTTTCCTTTTTTAAATTATGGATGTATTGTAAAGTGTCTACAACACTCTTACCGTTATATGTCTCTCCATTTGACCTGAAAATCATGACATAGTTTTATATGCTTAAATCTGTGCAATGCACAATTTCTGAAATTTTTGAACAGACTCATTCCAGCGGCACATTGGTACACACTGTATGTGTACTTACGTTTAGCATTTTTAAAATTTGGCACATTGAGCTTATTATGCACTATTTGTTGTAATAATGATTAAGTGCTTCTTCAATGTGTGATAAATGATAATGGATAAACAAAATAAATTAACTTTTCAGCAACCTAGCTTCAATCGCTAAATTTGAATCCTACTAAAATAAGTACATGTACAGTACCTTTGTAGTTCACCATGAGCTTTTCTGATCAAAGTTTTGTCATTGGTCTTTTATTGTTGATGTTGTAAACTTTTAAATTTTTTTTTAATTTCTTCTCCAGAACCACTAGGTCAATTTCAACCAAACTTGGCACAAAATATCTTTAGGTGAAAGGAATTTAAGTTTGTTCAATGACGGGCAGGGCTCCTTTCCAAGGCAAGATTATTGGGAAATAATGTGGAGTGTTTAAAAAAATTTCTCATGAACCACTGAACCAGAAAAGCTCAAATCTTATATGAAAATTTGAAGCTTCTTTATATGATATTATGAGATTGTAATTTACATGGTATGATGATGGGATCAGGAATTTTAGGTATTACATAAAATGTTAGTGCAGATTCAGATTTTTTCAATTGTTTACCCTAGCAAGGGCCAAGATGAAGTCACTATATGGTTCAAAGTTTTTAATAGAAATATGTCAATGAAATCTTTTAAAATAACTTCTCAGGTACAACATGTGTAAAATATTGTGTCAAATTAATATGAAAACATTGTTATGTACCAAAGCTTCAGATTTTTTTTTTTGCACCATGACCCTTGGAGCCTTAATGGACATACAGTAGGGATTCAAAGTTTTATGTTAGGAGAGATGGAACAGAATTCAAAATCCTTCTTTGTAAAAGCAATTAGAGAGGAACAGTTTGTCAAATGAATATGCAAGCATCCTCATCATACTTGTGTGATGCAAATTAACTTTAAGCTGTGACCTTTAGAGCACCAAGAGGAATGTAAAGTTTTACCTAAGAATAAAAGGTAAAAATCCACTTCTCAGTGATGTTGGAACAAATTATCATTTTGATACTCATATATCTTCATGCAAGGTAGATTGAAGTTTATTAAAACATGTTCCTGGGCAGAGGACCATTTCGGAATATTGTTTTTAATGGCTATAATACCTAGGAAAAAGTTTTTGACAAATTTTCTTTCAAGAACCACTAGTATACCATCATTAGTTTAATTGGTATGGAAGTGTGTTCATGTACTGTAGATTCAATTTTCTTCATTTCAATGACCCTGGAGCCAGAGTAGGCCCATTATAGGGATTTAAGGATTTATACTCTGTACCTGCTTGAGCAAGGTGACTCAGGTGAGCGTTTTAGCCAAAGGGCCTATTATAGTGAGTGATGGCACCTCCCTTTAGTAAAAAAGCAACAAAGAACTAGAATCATTAATGGCATATATAGCCCTGTGTATATTGCAAATATATGAATTGTCAAATCGTTTTTTCTACACAAATGTAAAGACAAAAGCTTTAGTCTTCTATTCATGCCAAAATTTTATCCATCGAGTTAAATCACAGGAGTAAAAGAATTTAACACTATGTAAATTGTGTTCAAAACATAAGCATGTGTTTACAGATATTTCACAGCTGATATTGCATCACCTTAGCTCATGATTCAAAAAGTTGATACTGATTATCAATCATTCATTAATGCTATTTTAGTCTCTCATTAGAAAATTTGGCCCAAAGGTTGGGATATGTACAATAAATTGGACAAAAGCCAAGGATATTGGCATATCTTGTACATTTTCAAGAATTTGGAAGTAAAGGCACATATTATGATGTTGGAACACAAAAATTAGTAGGAGTATGATGTCATAATTTGGGAATGACACCAATTATGATGTCAAAACACACAAAAAAAATCAGGTGGGAAGGGGTGTATGGTGTCCATAATAAAAGACGTAATTGACATGAATCCTATTCATGATTTTTGAGTCCTTTATCCAAAATTGACAATTTTTATTAAATTTTACAGGGCTAAATTATGTCCTTTCTGAACCTAACTCTTTCTGCATGACAACTTTTATGAAGAACATTTTGGATTTTTAAGATATATTACAATGTTGAAATTGCATGGAAGGATTTTAAAGTTTAAGATATCAAAATAAATATAAGTAAATTATAAAATTGAAGGATGTAAGTTCACTAGAAAGACTATATCATTTCTTAGAAAGAGGAGATATTTTATTATCAGAAAAATGTATTGTTTGGCTTGGAATTTTTCAGTGATATGTGCTCAAGGCCTTATTGGCAAAGATAAAACGGGTACTAGTGATCCTTATGTTACTGTCCAAGTTGGTAAAGTGAAAAAGCGCACAAAAACCGTCCCACAGAACCTCAACCCAGACTGGAACGAAAAGTTCTATTTGTAAGTAACAGCCTTTGTGATTTGTTCTAGTGGTTTTTATTTGTAAGTAATGACTTTACATTTTTAGTGTTTTGAAATATGTTTTTTTGTTTGGTGGTGTGCATCAGTATTGAATTGGGACATTGAATATTTTCACCACAGATAATGCTGAGAAAATTTATACCACTTTTGATAAATAGTATCTGTGGGGTAAGGGAAACAAAATTTGTGAATTTCATGGTGTTTGCCTCTTTGGGTGTGTGGGATGGGGCCAAAAATTAAAAAAAATGTGTGTGTGTGTGTGTGTGTGTGTGTGTGTGTGTGTGTGTGTGTGTGTGTGTGTGTGTGTGATGGAGGGCAAACAAGGAAACAAACCTCTTCCAAATTGTTTTAATTCATGGACTCTTGACCAGGATTTGTAGTAATAAACTACAAACATTTTGAGCATGGTAATAGTGACCTTTAAGTCTGCTACCAGACTTATGAAATTCACAACCCCAGGTTTATGGGGTTCAAGCCTTATAGTGGGGCTTTAATAGCTCAGGTATACAGTAATGCAGATATGTCACATGTGAAAAAACCTTTCTATTCCTGAATGTATGGTAAGCAAACTTCAGACCCTGAAGCGTACTACTACGCCATTTGTATGGAACAAAATGAAACGATTCTTGCACGGAACGCTGAACGGTTTGCATGAAATGCTTCCCATTTCTTGAATGGTTTGCACGAAACGTAGGCGGGGCTTGCAAGCTTTTTGAATGGTTGATAAAAAATGGAAGGCATGGCCTGCACACTTAGATATTCTGGTCTTTACAATGCCATTAGTCCATGAAAAAAAATATCTACAATAATAAACTTTGAGAAAATGGTAAAGATAAAATTTAAAATGAATATCATACCTGCTCATCGTGGTATTGTTTTTGTTTTGACAATTTTTTTTCCAGGTGAAACTTGGCATTAAAATGTTTCACTCAGAGACACAGCCTTCATTCATGCTGTTCACCTCTTTAATAGCGAAAAAAATCTATCTCAAGAAAATTACTATAAAGCAGAAAATTGTAGAAAATCTGATACTTAATATATGTACACATCAAATTATTTTGAAACAGACGATTAAAATTCGTACTGCACCTCGTATGCCACCATTCAATGCCATGTCACGTGCTAAAATAAACGAATACAGGTTAGACAATGATTTGCCATTAAAAAGTTAGTTTTCCATTCTTAATGTTTCTTTAGATTTTTTTTTAATGAAATGCTAATGTGAGTTTTTGAAAAAAACAATTCTTGCATAAAAGAAATAATGAGACAGGGACTGAGACCACCACATGTTTTAGGCAGCCATTGTTGTGTATACTGCACTTGTACCTTGGTTTTGGCAGATACCCCCTCAGGGTAAAGAAATATCCTAGAGCATTTTTTTGTCCCACACAATTTATTAGGTTGAAATATTTTTTCCAAAAAGAAAATAGAAAAATTTAAGCAGAATTTTCATGAGCCGGTATTTATATTTTATCGTTAGTAACCGGTATCGGAGTATACATAACCCATGCTCATGCAATTTTTTATTTCCCAAAACTCTGTTTTTACAGACATATTACTCAGTATTTATAGCACCAATTAATGCTTGTCTTTGATCAGAATCATTTTTATATTTAATGAGGGGGTCAATAAATCACACCTTTGTACATTTCATATGGTACTTGTGTTGATTACAATAAATTAAACACTAGTTTAATATTTTGATTTTGTTTTTTATGTGGACTATTTAATTGATTTTAAGTAAGTATTAAGAGAGGAAATATTGAGTCTGTTAAAATTTTAACACTACAAATTCTCATACTTTGCTGAAATTTACACAATAATTACCCATGTATTTCTCTTGAAAGTATTCAGTGAAGATTACCACAAATGACTTACCTCGAAACTATAGTTGTAGAGATTGCAAATTCTTCTTCTTTGTTTAGAATTCATTATTTCCGCAAAAATATTTAGTGAAAATTACAGCACATTATCACTTGGTCAATATTTTTGCTGCATATTACAACAATTTCAGGCAGAAAAAGGGGGGGGGGGGGGGTGTTAGTTGTGTATTATCAGAATTGCATTTTATATTTGCCAAAATACAGTGTAAGATTTTTGATCATATTTGGGTGGATAAAGTAAATATAGATTTAAAAATAATTATTCTTATAAAATGATTGAAGAAAGAATATTTGATAAAGAAGACCAAAATATGTTAGCAATTATCGGACTTGCACGCTCTGTAAGTTTGTAGGGATGTGGCTTGAATGGTTCTACTGCAAGAAATGTATATTGCACGGAACGATTCTTGCACAAAACGCTTTGAACAGAACGAAACAATTCTTGCACAGAACAGAAGGATTGTTGCATGGAACGGTGAACGGTTTGCATGAAATGCAGAACGATTTGCACTAAACGAAACAATTTGGAGGTGTAGTAGCACACTTCAGGGTCTGTAGGTGTTCAGCTATAGCTAAACAAATTCTGAGTAGTATATAGATATAATGTCCATTCAGCACACACTTGAACACATTATTTGAATTGAATATAGCAAAGTTACCTGTGATCAATTTATTGAAAACATCAGAACTTTTCTTGATATTATCTTGTAGTTGTTCAAATATGTCAGTCTATCATTCTTTTGTATTGTTGGAAATTAATCATAAACTTCATTTGAACCATTGGCCTACATTTTTACAGTTTATTCCTCTTACACCAGAAGTTGAGGAGGGCATATATCTTTCATTTCATTACATGTAACCAGTATCAATGAACAGTGTATTGTTATATTCAGGGGGAAATAATTCATGCAGTTTGTGAAAAATGTAGACCAATGTTCCCCACTGTCAAGTTATGTGTTTTAATTGTTGATGCATTATTTGATTTGTTGTATAAGACTGTAATTTGGATGTAAAATTATGATGTTTACCCCCATGATTATCAGTACATGGGCTTACAGTCATCCAGAGAGTCTGTGCATAATCAGATTTTTTTCTTTTGATAATTGCTTACATAATTACATGTGATTGGTTGTAAAATGTTAAATCTGATGACAGATGTTATAATTTTCAAAATCTTCTCAAATTTTAGCGAGTGCCATAATTCGTCAGATAGAATTAAAGTGAGAGTTTGGTAAGTAATTGATTTTTATCGTTCTGTGCTTGCAGTCTGATATCTGTTTTAACTTGATAATTGAGTGTTATTGATGTAAAGAATAAAATTATTAGTAAATGTTCTTTTTAATGATTTTAAAAATACCATTAATGATAAAAGGTCATGCTAATGCAGAAGTTTTCTTTCAGGGTCTCTGTCATGTTTTCTTGTGCATTTTTGCATATTTGGGAAAAGAATTGCCCATTCACACTTTTGAAATTCTTTAAGTATGTATTTAGGCTTAAAGATGGCTTAAAGAAAATTTCAATTTGTGATGTGGCAAAACAAAAAAATCAAGTTTATGTATTCACCATTCAAGTTATTTTTGTATATGCTCATGTGTGAACTGAGATAGTGCTTAATTAGCTGAACACAAGTATACTGGTTTGTTTAACAGGGTGGTGAATGTTCCTTTACTAGGTGGGAAAGAAGGGAAATGAATACAGTTATTTGATAATGAAATAAATACTTTTTCTTTTGTTTTGGATGACTCTCCTATAAAACAAGATTTAAAGACATCATATATGATGTCTTCGAGATCTTTTTCAAAAAATGACATGGAGCATAATTTAGTACAATGCCTGAGACTGAGGAGCATTCATTGAGGTTTCCTCTTTTGTTCACTGTATGTGTGCATCACAAGTTAGCCCTTGTTTTAGGGATGAAGACAACGATTTGAAATCAAAACTTATGCAGAAATTGACCCGGGAATCTGATGACTTCTTGGGTCAGACCATTGTCGAAGTGCGTACATTAAGTGGAGAAATGGATGTGTGGTATAATTTGGGTAAGTTCCCACGCCATGCCGTTGCCACGCACTATTTTACTTGTATCTCTGTGTGGTTAGTTTATGGCATGGTTTTTAGGACAATCTCTTGAAAATCTTGTTTTGTCTTTATTTATTTTTCGGTTATACCTCCATGCTTTCATGTGTCACTGCCAGTCACGCTTATTTTTAGCTTCTCTTGCTTTCACAGTTGGTCGACAGTTGATCGACACCTGTCAGCTATAGGGCCAGCAAGGTGCTGCTTTCCTTCTTCTAAGCTTCTCGTGTACTAGAGTTCAAAGGCTGTGTACTGTAAGATGTGTCTGCTCCTAAATTAACAACCATTTCAACTACCACAAGACATTTTTTATAATAATTCTCATAGATACTGCATGAAACTGTTGTTGAATACACAAAATTTATAAAAGAGCTCATAACAAAATGCTGTGGAGCAAACATCTTTTACAGTTTTAGAAGACTCATAGCAAAAGTCAAAAGCAGTGGACATGTAATGAAAGTATTGGAGTTCTACTAGGGCCAGTCTCGTTCAGTGATTGGTTGATTTGTTTGTCTCCATGGTAACTCCAAATACATGGAGTTTAGACAAGCCAGCCATGCTCTGATCAGTATTTTTAAAATATATTGACTTTTTTAGTTTTAGCTCAACCTTCTAAATGTTGTGTTTTGTTGGAAACACTCTTACAGGGATGAAGATGATGATATAAAATCCAGACTGCGTCAAAAATTCACACGAGAGTCGGATGATTTTCTGGGTCAGACTCTAATCGACGTCACCACACTTAGCGGTGACATGGACGTGTGGTATAATCTAGGTCAGTTCACGGCTCCAAAAAAAGTCAAAGACAAATCAGCATCACTATCCACTATTGAATGTCTCCTATCTGTATCAGCATTTGTAAACCTTCCAAATTTCCCTTCTGTTTCTTTATATATATATATAAAACAGTTTTTTTTTTGCTGGTCAACAACTTAGCATTCCGTCCTGTAGAGAGAATATCACTGATATTGTGTAGATTGTACAGTCACAGTGTGTTAACAATCACAGTATCACGATTCACAACCAAAAAAAACCCTGCTGAATTCAAAATATTTGTTAGTTTTATTTTTGCTTTTCCTCACAATATTCATTAATGAGAATAATAAACTAAAGTCAAAGGACTCCAACCAGCAAAACTTGATGGGTATTTTTAAGATGATGCCATGATCTTGACATACATCTGTTACCTGGTGTGATGCTTGGGTTCCCATAAACGTTATATCATGATGGAATGCACTGGTAATGAAATAAAATGGTAAAGGCACTATAGTAAATTAAGATAGTATCACCATATTTTGTATACAGTTGTACTACAGTGGAGGTCCTTCTCCTTTGAAGTTTCTGGAGCTCATTAGTACATGTAGTGAAACCTGTCTAAGCAGAACATGTCTGTTAAAAAGATTTCTTTGGATTAGATCATTTATATGGATTAGATTATTTGACAGGATTGGATTTTCTAAAACAATTTAAAAAAGTTTGGTGAATACAATTTACATAACATGATGACTAATTAGCAGCATTATGAGTAGACAAGTTGGACTGTACAAATGGTTGTTTTGTTTTAACATCCCTTTGAGAATTTTTTACTTGAATAGAGACATCACTAGCTGTCGTAGGTGAAGTGTCTCAAATTTTGAACAATACATTATTGTTAAGGCCATAGGTGTGAGGTTCTTTATCATTCCAATGCCTGTCTCAGTTTTTAAGGTCTTGCAACTCTCAATTTTAAATGTGGAGAATTTGACAAAGGAGTAGTCACTGCCTATTTTTACATGTTAGTTTAGTATTGCCAAAGTATGAGCAGGGCTCAAACTCACAACCTTCAAACACAAATGGAAAGTTTTAACCACTGAGCCACAATCACTGGTTGAGGGTGTTGTAGTATCTTTTGATGGTTTATTATGGCACATTATTCTTTTAGCAATGCCCAAATCAAATTTGAATGTCTATCCTGGAAATGGTCCCTTAATCAGGTTTATAGTCATCTGTGCATGAACTTGTCTTTTTCCCGTCAATTTTTCCACTATACATGCATATATATATACATATTATAGTTTTTCCACCCTGAACAAATCCTGTATATTGAACTTGAATGTTAACCAACAAAACTATAGTTATCATACTGAAAAATATCAACCAGTATTGTGCTACTATAAAACCGCATGTTGTAGGATAGCTCTTAGTTTTAACTTTCTGTGCAGGTTTGCTAGTTAAAGTATTGATTGCATGTGCATGTAGGCTTTTGGGTGTTTTTGTTTGGTTTAATTTTTGCATGCCTTTGTTATTGAATTTGAACCACATGATACTGTAATATTCCAAATTTTGTTTTTTCAATAAAATTATATATTGATTTTATCAATCGACCATCAATCAATCAATATTGATTTTATCAATTTTAACATAATTATCAATAAAAGAATGGAAATTTTCAGTGGGCTATGATATGTATCAACCTTGTTTTCCACCACCCACCCCCAATAAATTTTTGGAAAAATTCCGAATCAAATTCATGTTAGATTATATTTTAGTTCCCGTAATTCATGCCCAAAATGCATGTGCATGTTCTGCTAGAGTAGTAGCCCCTTGCCAAGCCCATTAAAAATAAAATGGAAAACAACCTGATGATTTGATAAAATTGCTTATTGTGATTTAACTTATTTGATGTACAAGGACTGTTCAAAATTTATATATACAAACTCTGTATCATAAAATATTGTAGATAGAATTTATATATATGAAGCATGTGTTAAAAAAAAAAAAGCATCAACATATGCAATCAATCCAAGGTTATAATTTGACCTAGTTACACGCTGTTCATTTTAGCATGCTCGGATAATAACTCTATTGATATAAGAGTAGCATGAAACCTTCATCTCTGTATAGTTATAACAACCATCGTATAGGTGATAGAATTCAATTGAAATAAGCCATGTCTTGTGCTTCATTTGTTTTGGGAGGTGTTTCTGAATTTGGATAATATGAACCTGGTTTGAAAAAGAAAATTTTGATACTGTATAAATAGTTATTTTTTTGAATGGTCCTTGTCTATCAGCAAAAAGTCATCAATGACAGTGAAAACCTTAAAACAATCTCGCAGATAAAAACCTATTTAAGTTAATTGGCTTTATTAACTATAGATATATAAATTTAGAGTTTTAATTGAGCAGTATCATTTATTTATGTTCCATAATTCTCCAGAAAAGAGAACAGATAAGTCTGCTGTATCTGGTGCAATCAGATTACACATCAGCGTAGAAATCAAAGGGGAGGAGAAAGTAGCCCCATACCATGTACAGTACACCTGTCTACATGAGGTAGGTATACTCTGTGTCTGATGCAATCAGATTACACATTATTAATCAAAGGGAGAAGGTAAGGTGGGCCTGTACTATGTACACCTGTCTATGGATCGATATATGAATACAGCTGTCTACATGACAATAGGTAAATATAATGCCTATCTATATATATAGGTATATTTTATACATAATACTTGTCTATGTATATATAGGTATATTTAATACATAATACCTTCTATACGAGGGCTGTTCGATATGTAATGTGTATTGTACCACAGTGCAATAATGCTTTGCGTGATTTCGCTGATGATGATACTCTTGAATAGCTCTATTTAATACCTTTCCAACAGTATAAACATGAGCCTTCAGCTCCACATAATTTTAAACTTATAGTCATTTCAATAGAGCCAGTCGTTGACCACTGTTATAAAAATGGTTGAGAAACAGGTTGAGAATATTGAAGAAATTAGGGCTTATATAAAAGTTCACACAAAACTCGGTCATTCGGTAATGCAAATTTTTACTGAATTGGGGAAGTTTATGGGTCTGATAAGGTATCTTATGAGACAGTTCATAGCTGGAAAAAGAAATTTCTGATTGGCACAGAGTCCATCAAAGATGCAGTAATATCTGGCCAACCTGTGGCTGTAACAGGCAAGGCAATGTCTCAAAAATCAGGGAAATAATTGAAAGTGATGGCAGGTACATGATAAAGGATAATGCCAAAGCTGTTGGCATATCACTATTGTGCGTGCATTTCATTTTGAAGCGTATTTTGAAAGTATGAAAGATTTCTTCCAGATGGATATAGCGTATATTGACAGATGACCAAAAATGGATAATAGTACAAACCGCTAAGCAATTGCTCAAAATGTTTCCCAAATTCAATGAAAGACAATATGCAAACATTGTCACTGGTGACAAAACATGGGTTCACTATTTCAAACCAGTAAGAAAAATTGGAAACAAAATATAGCTAACTAAACATGGTAGAAGGCCTGTAATTGCCAAAAGAACCATAAGCACAAAGAAGGTTCTTTATTGCATATTCTTCTCATGGTATAGCCGTACAAATTCCACTGCCAAAGGGCAGAAGTGTTACAGGTCAGTATTACCGAGATGTTATACTAGAAAAAGCTCAAGTAATATTATCATATACAATGTCATGTGTCAGGATTTATGAATGTCTAATTCATGATAATGCTCCATCACATACATCTGAGCTTGTGAAGCAATTTCTGAAGTCAGAGAAGGTTACCATCTTGCCACACCCACCATACTTTCCAGATCTAGCCCCATGCGACTTTTTCCTTTTTCCAAAATTTAAAGAGTTCTTATCTGGTCGTTGTTACAACTCCCGACAAGCCCTTGACTCAGCCATCAGTCAGTGCCTCAGAGGTCTACCCAAATCAGCGTACCATGAAGCATTTCAGAAACGGATTCATAGATTGAAATTGCGTATTTCAAACCGCGGCGAATACTTTGAAGCGATGTGATATTTATTTCACCATTTGAGTCCAATGCTTTTGAGATATCATACAATACACATTACGTATTGAACAACCCTTATATATAGATAGGCATATTTTATACATAATACCTGTCTATATATAAATAGATATATTTTATACATAATACCTGTCTATATAGATGGACATATTTTATATGTGGTAATTGTCTATATAGATAGGTATATATTATACTTAATAATCTGTCTGTATATAAATAGGTATATTTTATACTTAATACCTGACTATATATAGATAGGTTTATTTTGTACATTACACTTGTCTACAGATAGTATATTTATACACAATACCTGTCTGTTTATAGATAGTATATTTTGTACATTACACTTGTCTATAATACATAGTATATTTTATATGTAATACCTGTCGACATATAGATGAAATATTTTATACACAATACCTGTCTATAACACACACACACACACACACACACACACACACATATATATATATATATAATATATATAGATAGATAGATAGATTTTATACATTACACCATTCTATATAAATAGGTATATTCCTTAACATTGCAGCAGTCTATTGATAGTTGAATCTGTCAAACATATACAAAAAGGATGTGACAGTATTTTAGAACAGGTACAGCTAAAGCTTTGTATTTTGTTCTTTCTTTCCAGAATTTATTTCACTACTTGTGTGAACAGGCAGGAGGATCTGTGAAACTTCCTGATGCTAAAGGAGTAAGTCCCACAGCATTAATTAGTCTTTGCTTTAGCTCACCAGGGCTTAGAGTATGTTTGGGTTTTTTTTCATCAAATTTTGTGTACGTCTGTGTTCTGATTTAAAGTTGCAACATTTTCGTCATCTTACCACTTGGTCAATTTCAACCAAACTTAACATTTATTTGTTAAGGATATTCAGGTTTGTTCAAATGAAGGACTATGTCCCTTTCTGAGGGGGGGATAATTGAATAATGGGGGTGGGGGGTGTTTAAAAATATGCTTTCAAGGTCCACTGATATAGAACCAGAAATAGAAAAAAAGCTGAAGTTGTAAGAAAACTTCCAAATATTTTATTTCAACTTGACCATAGGATAATTCTTTACATACAATTTGTCATATTTTGAAATATGCAAGTATCCTTATAATGTACAATTGCACAATTGTGGTTCAAATGTATATAAAAACAATGAACAGGTGATTGATGTGGCCTAGGGCCCCTTGTTTAAATTTGAGTTTGCAGGGCTGTACAAAACTGATTGCAATTGTGGGAGAAGAGTTCTGTTTAATTCTGCTTTTTATGACATCAAAGTAGTAGGAACTCAATATTTATTTTTTCTCCAGTTACTCTTTGAACCTTGTAATCAAGCTTCATTGAAAGACATTTAATATTTGACCCTGTTCAAGTGCACTTCGCCTTTGTCACTTTATATAATTATATATTTTAAAAGATACATATACAAGTACGAAATGACTTATCTAAATCTGATAATAGCAGGATGAAGCATGGAAAGTGTACTTTGATGAGCCTGCCCAGGAAATCGTTGATGAATTTGCTATGAGATATGGTATCGAGTCTATTTACCAAGCCATGACGTAAGTACACATATAGAGAAAGGGGGGGGGGGGGGGGGGGGGGGCACTGATATGTACATCATTGTATGTTTGACAAGTATAGATATGTGTATGTCAAGTCTACGAAAAAAAGTGTTATGGAGTTCCAAAACTACAAATACTTAGATATAAGGAAGAATGACACTCCAAAGGAAATTGTTATGGATGGAAAGTGAAAGAAATAAGCAATAATATTTTCACATGGTATTAGAGAACTTTTGATATTTACATCATTTTAGTGAAAATTGTAGTTTTAGTATAAAGTCATTGGAAGAAAATTAAAACCCTTCCTGTAGTCAAACTTATGATCTACTGATCAACAAACATACATATATTTATCCAATACTACTTGGCAAAGATATGCATTAATCCATTACTGATCAAGAAATTTACATGTTAATCCACTACGGCTTGGCAGACGTACACATTAATCAACTACTGATCTGCAAAAGTGCATATTAATCCCCT
Source organism: Ostrea denselamellosa (assembly GCA_024699665.1). Classification (NCBI taxonomy): domain Eukaryota; kingdom Metazoa; phylum Mollusca; class Bivalvia; order Ostreida; family Ostreidae; genus Ostrea; species Ostrea denselamellosa. The sequence continues at coordinate 3,741,111 of JAMZEH010000010.1, read as the reverse complement.
ACTGATCAGCAAATGTACATGTTGATCACTACTGTTCGGCAAATGTACTTGTAAAACCACTACCAATCCACAAATGCATGTGTTAATTTACTATTGATGAACAAACATATGTGTTAATTCTTAAGCCACTACTGATCCACAAAAATGTACATGTTAAGCCACTACTGCTTGGTAAACATATGCATTAATCCACTACTGGTTCACACACATATGCGTTAATCCACTGAGCTAACAAGTTATGCAAACATATTTAAAAGGAGTGTATCAATTATATTTATTCATGTGTTTGTTTTTCAAAAGGAAGTTGTCTTCTATAACTTATTTCTTCATTAATATGAATCAATTTGAAAATCTGAGATCAATGCTGTGTATGTCAGTATAGAGGTGTCTCCCATGTGCCTATATCCTATAAATACCAACTTCAGTTAAATATCACCATGAAATCTTGTCAACATTTTGGTAATTTTGATCAATTTCTCAAATTACAGACATTTTTCCTGCCTGTCCACTAAATATATGTGTCCTGGAGTTCCAGCAGTTATGAGCACACTACTTGCCAACATAAATGCCTTCTATGCACACACCACAGCCAGCACTGCTGTATCTGCCAGTGACCGATTTGCAGCATCTAATTTTGGAGTATGTAATTCCAAGATTTAATTTTACTTGACAAGACAGATCAATGTGTTGTCCACTGTGCACATCTTTAAATAGGCTTGATTGATCTTTCAGAATGTTATTTTTATTTAAAGTAAACCATTGTTTTAAGTGCCCGTGAGATATTTATATCACTTTAAAGATCTGCAGAGCTTATCGTTTCCCATGTTGTACAGTCCCTGAAATGTTCTACTTTATCATTTTTCCATTCGCTCGCCGTGCATTCACCATTTGTTCAGTGTGCGTTCACCGTTCATTCAGCATGCACTCACTGCACTCTCTGTTCATAGTTTTGCATTCACAAATCATTCAGTTTGTGCTCACCATGGGTTCACTGTTCACTCATCATTTAATCTTTGCATTGTCATTCTGAACATCAATGTGAAAGGAGCGATATTCATTGCGAAGAGAAAATGAAAAACTAATTCTTGAATTAGTTGTTTTCTGGTCAAAATATTGCTAAAAACAAATACTTTTGACAATTATTGCAATACTATATCGTAATGTTTCCTAAAGTGGTATTGCTATAAATAAACAATTAAATTGCATTAAATTATGAAATTTTAACAAGGTATTATGGAGTACTCCAAAGTACTCTGTTTGGTAGTATTCTTCAAGAATTCTAAATATGATACAAAACATACATTTTTTTTTCTACTTTTACATATACACATATATCTGTACATGTGATACTGCACACAATGTACATATGAAACTTGATTTTGTTCATGTATGATTGCTGTGTGCATTGATGTAAAATTTACGATTATTTCATGAGAAATATATATTCGGTGCTTGCATAAAAATGTTATGCTTTGTGTGGGCTGAAAATATTTAGAACTGTAGAACATACAGTTTTCCAATTCTGTGTTATTCATTGAATAAATATACACATCATTTTTGTTACCTAATTATGAAATAAGTATGTTCCAAGGGGAAAATGTGATACATTCTGAATAAATAGGTCATCTTGCATTCACTGTGGCTCACTTGTCACTTTGCATTCAGTGTTCGTTCACTGTTCACTCAAGGTGAGTTCACCATTTGTTTACTGTGTGTTTAACATTTGCTTACAGCGCGTTCACCATTCGCTCACCATTCAAGTGAGAAAGTAGAATGTTTAAGGGACTGTACAATATTTGCCAACTAGAAATAAAGCTGTATCTGTCTATTTATCTATATCATTTCACTGCTACTTAGATTTCTTTACATTGTCATTATATAAATGTGAATGTGTGTGTAGCATTGCTAATTGAAATAAATTGCTGATCATAATAGATTTTATATATATTTGAAGTATAACTTTTTTAGGGCAGTATGAATCTCCAAAGAAAAAAGATATATGTTTGTCCATTTTTGCAGTTAACTATAGTTTTAGCATGAACTTGAAATTAAATAATGATATTTCTTTTTCAGAAAGAGAAGTTTGTGAAGTTATTAGATCAACTTCATAATTCCCTCCGTATTGATCTCTCCATGTATAGAGTAGGTGCAGTTTTTTTCTCCTCAAACAGTTGAAAGACAATCATATTGTAAATTTGTCATGTAGATAAGGTTTGAAATAAAGCTTTTGAGAATTTAACTCCTTTGGCAGTGAAATCCCAAATGTTTGTGATGTGTCCATGCATCTCCAAATTCAAACACTTCAAAAACAAGACAGAAAATGCCATAAAAAGAGACAGTCAATTAAAACACATCAACATGCTGTTTTTCTTAAACTTAGAATATAGGTAATTTCTGAACATGAGGAGAAAATACATCTTTAAGTGATAAAACCTAGATACTTGGGTTTGTATGGTAGAGAATGAATATTTTTTTGTAAATAACAAGATTTTGTATGTAAAGATGAAGTGAAATTTACAACCCTATATTTCTTTACAGAATAACTTCCCCGCTTCAGATCGGGCTCGCCTTCAAGACCTTAAGTCCACGGTAGATTTGCTGACCAGTATAACATTCTTTAGGATGAAGGTAAGTTCATCGTTTTGGCTCCTGTTGATATACACTGTAGTAGCTAATATAAAATTGTGCAGGTCTTGCTTGTTTTGTGATGTGAATATTTGTGGCCATGGAATGACCTTGTAGTTTTTGAATTTTCCTGCATAGCATGCAAGTGCCCCATCATTGTCTTTGATCACCTTTGTTTATCTGAGTCATGGTAACAAAGGATGTTAGTACTTTGAAAGGTGATTTGTAGAAGGTCTCTGTTATAGTAGGTGTTAGTGTTTTACGTAAATCTATCTGTAGATAAAATCAAAATGGCTAGTATACTTTTGATCTCTTTCAATGTAAAAAGAATATTGTGTGTATTTCATATATTTTGGTATGATAGAGTAAATCTAGGGTGTTGTGAAAGGAGTCTGTTTAATAATATATATACTATTATCACTATAAATTATGTTAAACTATTATTATCTTGAATGTAACTTGTAGTAAATAGTGTGCAGTGAAAAAGCAGACCAACTAAATATTGTGGTATTGTGTGCAGTGTTTATTTCCATGGTTTGATTGTAGATTTGTGTGCAAAAAGATGAACAGGTAAAACCAATATGGAAATGTAGGATGAACGTTTCCTGATAAATTTCTGAAGTAGTTGGGTTTAGATTAGGAGGGAAAATGTAGGTAGTCAATGGGATCTGGAAAGTAACGAGATCAATATGAGACACATACATAATAATAGTAGGTCATGGGAGAGACGAGGGAACAGTTGATGAGGGAGTCAATGTGTGGTCTTACTTCATTTCATTTATAGATGACACTGTTTGAAGGACTTTGATTTCTTATTTTCATTGAATAATTGTGCACATGTATTAAATACCATAATAATCAGGCCTTTTATATCCCCTTAGTCTAAAGGAATCACACTATCCATCTGTGTGTCTGTGTCTACATGTCTAGCAAGAGAAAAAGCGTCAAATGCAGAAATAAAAAAAAATTGCATATTCTTACATATTACCAAATGTTATGACCTTGATACAGTCTCAAGGTCATTATTGTAAAGGTCAGCTTGAAGGTAATGTTCTGTAAATCATATTTTATTAGTGATGATAACTTTATTTACATGCAACTTCATGAAACTAGCCTTTCACAAATATTTAGTTCACATGAATAAACTCTTACATGCATGAGACTTAAGCAGGAAATAATAATCGTGAAAGTTATATATAAATGTGTCATTGTATCTCTGCAATTGTCTTGTGAAATAAAAGTGAATTACAATAGATGATTTCCACATGACAGGAAATGCACATGCGAGTACATGTACATGTATTCATCACAGTCCTTAAGGTATTTAATACTGAATGAAGATTGTCATGAATAAAAATGTGTGTTTGAAATTTTAAACTTTGTTTCATTTAGTGAAAAATTCACAATTATAATATAAAATCATTTTTTTTATTTATTTTTTTTTATTTTTAAAAATAATTAAATCCCCTGTGGGACTGAAAGGCATGATTGTGTAACATCGTAATCCACTAAGGTATACAGACAATAGGAGTTTTAAAAAGAAAAAAAAATAATTGACTTTATTTATGCATCAGTAACATACTTCCATTTGGAAAATTGTGAACAATGTATTTTGCTACTAAAGAAGAAAATTAATAACACCGACACAAAGACGATTTGTAACAAGACTTGCCATGAGTTCAAGGTCATGCATTTCATGTATTCAGGAAGTATCTGAACAAGAACACTGAAGGTAATTTATCTAATTTTGATTGGCCCTCATGCAATAGGTATTTCGTCTCATTTTAATTGGCCCTCATGCAATAGGTATTTATCTAATTTTGATTGGTCCCTGATATTTTATTGCTGACAGGTTTACAAGCAGGTAAGATGTGTTGATTCAAACAGTTATAAGACTGATATATGTGTTTTTATCTTTCTTTATATATACACAGATTTTAACAAACATTTCATCTTCTCTCTCTCTCTCTCTGTTTGGCACCTTCTGTTGTATACTAAAAGAAGGAAACTCACCATCTTCTCAGAGACAGCACACTTTTTATTAATTGTCGGTTTTGAGGTGGAAGCCTGATCTTACTGGTTAACTTATATTGATTGAGTCAAGTTATCAATTTGAGTAGTTATTGAATATTTACTTAAAATCACTGTTGATTTTCAATTTTCACAAAATTTGTATATTTTCACAGTGAAACCACAAAAATTCATTTGTGTGTATTGTATGAAGCCTCTGCCTTCATATGATGTTTGCTATATGTATGTACCAAGTGGCTTTTCTCATCTTAGAATCAGTAATCAGTGTAATCAGTGCAGAACAAAATAATTCTCTTCTTGCCATGAAACTCAAGTACAGTTCCTTCTGATTTCAATGGCAGACTGCATTTAGAGGAATTAACAATTAACCAACTTGTAGTAGATGTACCACTATAGGCTTAATGTGACATGATTGTTTATATTATCAAATGATATTTTATAGCTCATCTGAGCTAAAGGCTAAATGAGCTTTTCTTACAAACATTTGTCTGTCTGTCTGGGATGTGTGTGGGTGCATGCGTCTTTAAAGACATTTTCAGAAATGCAATATGAATATGCAAATAATCTCATGAAAGTTAAATTCAAGTTTATTTGAATCATGTTGCTTGGGATGAGGTAGGGGCCATAACTGGGATTCAAAGTTTCAATGAGAAAATAAATCACTAACTGTTCAGTTGAGTAATGTGGCCTTCGGGACTTTCATTAAGATTTATCTTTAGATATTGATTATTTTGTGTACCAGTACATACCAATGTGTGTCATTATCACTATTTTCATCATGCATAATTATTGATGTCTGTTAAGGTCATATGTCATGTTTCTGACATCTTTCCTGATATTATTTTTTCGTCTCTTGAAGAGTTCTTGTATGGTTTCTGAAATAGGCTAAAGTTTTATATATGTGTAGCAGTAATATGTTACTATTCTCCATATATTGGCCTGATTGGCTCAGTGGTTAGATCACCTAACTAGTAATGCAAGGGTTGCAGGTTTGATCTCCAGTTGATCCAATGATTTTTCTCCCCTTCTTTGCTACAATAGCTAAGTAATGTCCATACAACCTTCTGTAATATATAAGAGCTGAATTTAAAATTTTACTTACAACAACCAGGAACTAACAAAAATATGCTAACTCTAAAACAGGCTTAGTAATATACCCAAAGTTTTTTGGAGAAACAAGGTAGGATGCAAGTACCTGTATGTAGTACTGAGAAATGTCTCATATGACCTTAAGTACATCTGCAGTCTTCTAGCCTATTTTTTTTTAACAATTGATTTCTGAAGTTATATTTATACTGTGCAGATTTAGTGTATTTGTTTTGCATTTTCCAAATTCAGACCATGTATATATAAAGTGTGGCTGTTAGAGTATAGACTAGTTTGGTAAAGTTACATTATTCCATTCTACAACTAAGAAAACAACTGATGTACAAGTCAGAAAAATGTTGTTTTATAGTGTTAGTGTTTAAATATTTTTTACATCTATTTTCAAACCTTCAAATATAATTTTATTTTCACTCACAATTTTGTTATTGTTTCAGGTTCAAGAACTGCCAAGTCCTCCACGAGCTAGTATTGTGGTAAAAGACTGTGTCATAGCATGTATAAAGTCCACATACCAATTCTTGTTCGATAACTGTTATGAACTATACCAGAGGGAGTTTGTGCAAGCGGAGCCCTCAGAACAAAACATTCCAGGCACAGAGGGTGTCAATGAGAACAGCTTGGATTTCTGGGATAAACTCATTGCTTTGATTGTGTCTATGATAGAGGAGGATAAGAACAGCTATACCCCTGTACTAAATCAGTAAGTGTATTAGTATAGCACATATCCCAGTACTAAATCAGTAAGTGTATTAGTATATCAGATACCCCAGTACTAAATCAGTTATTCCATTAGTATATTGGATACCCCACTAATAAATCAGTAAGTGTATTAATATATGGTATATTGGATGCCCTACTACTAAATCAGTAATAGTATAACATTAAATTTTTTATTAAGTTTTTGGCATGCTAAGGAAATTCACCAAAAATGAAAGTGCTAAAATTATTCTTCATATATTATTTATGAGGCATGTTAAATAAAATTCTGCCAAAATATAAACCATCAAGATTGCAAAGTTCTTTATTTTTAGCACGCACACACACACACACACACACACACACACACACACACACACACACACACACACACACACATACTCTGCACTATGGTATACCACCTACCTCACCACCAGGTGGTTGCACATAAAATGCCAAATTTCCAGTGTGAATGAAAATGTAAATACTCTAGTGAAAAAATTGTTGTATTTTAGCATTCTTCCAACATTAAAATACCCAGTATCCAGCAATGAAAGTAACCAATACCCATAGCTATAAGTGCCCAGCACTAAAAATATGTATTAAAAGCACCCATTACCCAGCATTAAAAATACCCAATACCCAGCACTAAAAATATGTATTAAAAGCACCCATTACCCAGCATTAAAAATACCCAATACTCAGCACTAAAAGAACTAAATACCCAGCATTAAAAGTAACCATTACCTGGTATTGAAAGTACCCAATACCCAGTACTAAGAGTATGCATGAAAAGTACACATCACCCAGCATAAAAAATACCCAATACCTAGCATTGAATGTACCAAAAATACCAAATACCCAGCATTAAAAGTGCACATTACCAAGCATTGGAAGTAACCAATACCCAGCACTAAATGTTGCCATTACCAGAATGAAAAGTATGCATAGGTGTTACCCATTACCCAACATTAAAGTAAGCATTTAAAGTACCAAGTCTCCATTACTGAAAGTATGCATTACCCAGTCTAAAAGTACCGATATATATTAAATGAACCCATTACTCAGCATTGAATAAACCCAATACCCAGCATTTTAAGTACCCCATTACCCAGCATTAAAAATACTCAATCCCAGCATTAAAAGTGTGTATTAGAAGTATCCATTACCCAGCATTAAAGGTTATCCTGACTGGTGGTAATCTCTATTTTTTTTTCAGGTACATTATAGGAATTTGTTTACTAATGCATTTGTTATTGTCTGCATAGTAAATTCAGGAAGCAAATTAAAAAAAATACTTTGTCAATTTGAAGTGGCATGTGTTACTGAAATCGTGGAATGTCATGCAACCCTACTCATAACAAACATCAAATCAAGAAAATTGCGTCGACATTTATCATGGCATTTCATTTTGTTACCCAGATTCCCTCAGGAATTGAATGTAGGACAGGTTAGCGCAGCCAATATGTGGGCTTTGTTTTCACAACACTGCAGCATGTTCCTGAAAGGTAATGACAATTAACATGGTGAAGAAATTTTCAAAGGTGTAAACAGTCATTGTGTGGTTGCTATGGAATGAGGTTCTTAGTAAATGACATATATGAATAAAAACCAATTGTGGGCAAATTAATTCTGTTGTAATTTTTTATGTGGTTGTGAAATGTTTCATCATGAGACTGAAAAATGAATTTTGTAGACAATGTGGAAATCTAATGACTTTTTTCCACCACTTTCAGACCAAGAACAGGAAAAACCATGTAAAAGTTCAGAGTATATGAATTTACATTTCAAGATAAAGTGGCTGTATTCCAAGTTTATAGCTGATGTGCCTCAATACAAGGGGACTGTACCTGAGTATCCAAGGTGGGTTTTAATCTGGACACAGGCCACAAATTAGCTGTAGTCAGATACTGGACACAGGTCAGGACTTTGCTGTGGTCTGGTACTGGACACAGGTCAAGACTTGACACTGGTCTAATACTTTACACATGCCAAGACATGGCTGTGGCTTGATAGTGGACACTGGTCAGTACTTGGCTTTTGTCAGAAACTGAACACATGTTATGACTTAACAGTGGTCTGATACTGGACATTGGTTAGGACTTGACTATGACCAGAAACTGGACACAGGTCAGGACTTTGCTGTGGTTTGATGTTGGACAATTGCCAGGATTTGCCCTTTTGTATTACATAGCTGGGAAATCAGTATTACTGCATTGATATTTAGATTGACTGATTTTATGTTGTTATAATGTGTAAAATTTTGCTGTATACTTTTGTACAACCTTTTCTCATGTAAATCAACATATGATATATGGATCCTGATTGTGTGTTTATTTTAGCACCTTTAGGATTTTGTGTAGTCAGAGCTGATGCACTGGCATGTCTACTCTGTATGATAATGGATGAAAGGAGATTTTCATATTTTACTAACCATAAAATAATGCTCTTGTTTCACTGCCAAAGGCCAGAAAATGTGAATCCTGCAACTGTAACAGTGTTTTTTCCTTATATAACTGGTACTCATAAATGGTAACATTCCCAGTGCCAAATACTATCAATTTTTCTCAACTTTGGGGCTAAAAAATGCCCAGTAACAAACTGCTATTCAAGTCTCATAATTCACTGTGTATGAAACATTGTATGAATTAACTCATTTCTTCATTTCGTCTTAAATAGAAGATAGAGGCCACTACAATGGCACTCATTTGTAAAATTGTAAACAGTGAATATTCTTTAGTCTTTAAAACATGGCTTATTCATTGTTAATTTAAAATAAATGTGATGTGTGGATACAAAAGAAAATTCCCAATTTGTCCTATTTTGATGCTATTTTTCCAAATTAAATGGGTATGGGTACCATTCATAGATGGTAGAAAAAAAAACACTGTGCTAAAATAACTAAACATACAGTATATAGACAAGGAAGTGCATTCTAAGATGTTTGGAAAAATGTTATACCAATTCCATTACGTGGTGTTAGTATAAAAAAAACTTGGTTGTAGGTGGTTTGAGCCCTATGTTATGCAGTGGTTGAATGAAAATGATGAGGTGTCAATGGAATTTTTACGTGGTGCTTACGAAAGGGATAAAAAGGATGGGGTAACTATTTGAATAAACATGTGTTTACTTTGGAGTAAAGCTGTGCAAAATTTTTAAGTGTTAGGACATTTTTGCAAGTACAGTTAATAGATTATAGTCATCTTGAGTTACCGCTATATTGATGATCATATTGACTCAAGGAAGTTATAATGATATAAAATATATTTTAAAAATGATCAGTTGTTCAGTAATCCCACACAATACTGGATTATTATTTCTTTTACTTTGTATAAATATTGTAGATTCTTAAAGAGGAATAAAAGTTTAAACACTATTTTTTCCCCTCCAGTTCCAGAAGAGTTCGGAGCACTATTTGTTCTCTAGTTCAGTTGTGGACATATTCACACAGTTAAACCAGTGCATAGAAGTTATAAAGAAGCTGGAATGCCCTGATCCTGAAATTGTTAAGAGATATATGAGGAGATTTGCAATTGTAAGCTTAGAGGATTTATCGTAAGAAATTATCTGAAGTATATCATAGAAATGAATGGACCATCAACAAATTTTAATGTTTTATGCTTGGATTAATATTTAGTAAATCAAGGTCCTCAACAAAAAGAATGTAATTCAGTGTGTATACTTGATTGTATTTTCAGATATAACTTGTCATTTGTTTTCAGACTGTGAATAAAGTCCTGATAGCATATGCAGATGTTGTTAAACAGGACTTTGAGAAATACACTAATGATCATAAAAAAGTAAGTTTCTTGATGGACAGATTTGTTTAAATCCATTGAAATATCATAAAATGAAATTAAAGTTGAGAAGAACCAACTACTCTAAATTATGAATGTACATCTTAACGGTTTGATGGAATTTCATTATTCTGTCTTGTAGGCTTGTATTTTAATGAACAACATTCAACAGTTACGTGTTCAGCTGGAGAACCTGTTTGAGTCGATGGGTGGTGAAAAGGTAATAGATGAAGATATTGAAATGAAATTTTATACATGACTTTGTCTTGGATAGTTACAGATCAAGTGTGAATTTTGTTATGCGTGACTTACTTTTGACTGAACTGTCTTATCGATAGAGGACTTTGTATTGCCTGCAATACACTCAGAATGTTTGTATCAATTATAATATTGTGTGAAAAGGTTACATTTCGTCTTTGGAAACTGTCTATGTAAAACCAAAGACTTGGTGTTTCAGGCCTAGTGGTTGTTTGTTTGTTTTATGTCCTGTTGAGAATTTTTCTTTCATATTGAAATGTCACTGGCTGTAGATGAAGTATTACAACACACTTGCCAGACACGTGACCACCATTTTTTGGTCATATCCAAAAGACCCATGATTCTCACTTCTAAATGCTGAGCATTTCATGAAGGAACAGTTACTACCTATATTTACATCATAGGTTTGACAAGGCCATGGCACAAACAGGGCTCATACTCATGACCTCCTGGTTATAAAGCAAATGTTCTACCACTGAGCTACTGTGACCAGTTGGGCCAAATGTGAAGCTGCTGTTAACTCTGCATGGCCTCCATGCAATGAGCCCATTGTTCTTAACTTTCAGTATATATAATTATGTGATAATAATGTCATTTGAAATATGGATAACTAACAATTTTCATCCCAAATCTGTAACTTTGTCCTCTCCTTTGTATCTTTTAACATACTATGAATGACAAAATGAAGACTCAATGTACCATGTAAATACATGTACATATTTTAAAAGAGACAAAGCCTGGCAAATGGAAGTGGTCACTCGGGTCCTACCTAAAGCCATCATAGGCAAAACCTTCACCAAAGACCACCTGTCTTGTGAGAGTATTTTTAACTTGTAGAATGAGGGGGGTCGCTGTACTGAAGTTTACCATACATGTAGTACATCACAATCTACCTCACGGTAAAACATGTTTACTGTTTTACAGCTTGATTCAGATACCTCCAGCATTTTAAAGGAACTTCAGAGTAAACTGAATAGTGTGCTTGATCACTTAAGTTCTGTGTTTGCAAAGAGTCTGGAACCACAGATCAAACAGAGCACACGAGAATTAGGTTTACTTCTATCAAAAGTGAAAGGGGCTGGGCAAGTCTCCCTGTCACAGCCCAGTCAGAGAAACAGCATTCAGCAGGAGTCTGAGATTGTGCTCAAACCTCTCATGGAACTCATTGATGGCAGGCATGTTTTATTATTGTATTTAACTCACCTAAGATTTTAGCTTAATTGAGCTTTTTTCAAAATTTGTTTGTCATCTGTAAACTTTCCCACATTTTCAACTTTTCTTCAAGAATCACAGAGCAAAATTCAAAGTTTTACAGTGGATTACAATTTCTTCTAAAGAACCTCTTGGGTACATATCTATTAATATGTGATCATCCTTATTTAGTGTAGATTCAAAGATTCATGACATCCATGGTCAGGACAGGACCTGCAAGAGGGGTTTGAAGTAGGGATATATGGGAATTGAAGAAAAATCTTCTTTTCATGAATCATAAAGACACATATTTTCAAATTGATGTCTTTATATCTCTACAAATTGTAATGATAGTCATTTCCTCATGAATGCACTGCAGTTGTGAACAATATGCATATGATCCATATCATTTAAATTCAAAGTAAAATTGGGCCCCTCATAATCCTGTGGGGGACCACAATAGGGGCTTCAAATTATACATGTAGTAAGGAAAATTCTTTGAAAATCTTATTTTCAAGAAACAAATGGGCTCAGTTTGTGAAGTTAATACATGTATTGTAAATATTCTCATAAAGTGTACCATAAACATAGGCCATGGATGAGGCCTTGACAGATGTTTGGTTTTGCATCAGAAAAGTCTTCAAAAATATTCTCAAAAACTACAAAGGTACAATTTTTCAAACTATATGGAAAGCAGTTGAACATGCAGTATAAATTCAAATTTGTTCCTATTAGGACTATGGGTTCAAGTTGAAACTGCAGAGAGGGTAGTGTGGCATTATTTGATTTAATGCTTAACATGGGGAAATGCAGTGGTCCTTATGAGCGATGTGGCCCAAGGGCATCCTTTGTATTAATTGAACAATTTCCCATTTGTGAAGAAAAATATATATAGTATCTTCATCTGCATGATCATCTTTGTCTACCACATACTCACTAGATGTTCAAGTTCTATCATATAAGTAGACCATCTTTCAAAAAAATTTATGGGTTTTAGGTTTGATAATATTCACAGTTGTGTATTACTACTGAGAGATTGATTCAATTCTGACCTTTCTTGAGTATGTGACGTATATAAAAGTTTCTTCCATGATAAAGTTAATGCATTGTATCAGATTTCATCATGACTAAATGCTATGTTTGCTAATGTCCTGCATGATTATTAACAGCTTGACAATGTTTGCACAAGAGTGTGAGAAAACTGTTCTGAAACGTCTGCTGAAGGTAAATGAAAGCTGCATGGTCAATTTCAATATCATAGTATGAAATTTACTATATAACTCTGTAGAAAAACATCAGTTTAATCTTTTCAAAAGGTTCATTTATCATTTTTTATTACTTTATTCAGTAATTGTAAAAACATGACAGTTTTCAAGAAATTACATTTATTTGTATGTAATGGCTACAAAATTTTCCTCCTTTGAGATCATTATATTGCCTACATTGTGAAATAATTAAAATATATAAATGGTAATACTATAAAGAGGCTCACCTTGACATTTGTAGGAGTTGTGGAGGATAGTGATGTATACGATGGAAAAAACAGTGGTGCTGCCACCTCTCTCTGACCCAAGACAGGTGAGAAATGAGAGTGTGCAGTCCTTTAATATTTTTCTTAAACATGAAATTCAAAGAATATTTGGACTGTTCAAGTATCAAAACATGATTCTGTCAATCAGCAAATCAGTTGGCCTTTTGCCTTGCAAACAAAGCAGCTGTATATAGTATTGTTTGTGTCAAAACCTTTTGAAATCCAAGGTGTTTGCAAGGTCAAGCATTCTCCTCAAACCATCTGAACTAGCTGTAATTCCATAATGTTGTCCATACAAATTATAAGTGAAAATACTGTTGTCAACTTTTATATGTGTCAATCTTTATTTGCAAATGGCTGGTAATAAACTGATCTGCTATGATAAATATCTGTGAGCATTGAGATCATATTTCAAGGAGTGTGTGGGGGCAGGTCTCTCTAAGTCTGATATGCACTGTCAGTAGGCTTTGAATAAATGAAATACAAAATTTTAATGATGATACCACACCTGAATTTTCTATGTCTATGGAAACTTAGTTTGTTATTAATTGATAAAGACAAATTAACTATACAATGAATCACTCATCTGTATATTACAGTGATCATTACAGGCTTGGTTTCAGACAAAGTACTAAAGAATGAGTGGTTTGTGACAATGAATATCCACAAGCCAAAGCTGCTCACAAATATTTCTTGCATACACATAAAAGTTGATGTACAGGATTGTTTCACACTTACAGACTTTGATACAATGTCATTGTCTGAATCATTTGTTACCAGAAAGTCAGCATGCTAGTACTGGATGTACAGGTTCTTATATTGATGAACTCAGAGTCACTGTGTGCAGACTGCATACAGCTGTAGACTGCTGACATCCATTTTAAATACAGTCTATTAAATTGATATTAAACATATTAAATTGAAAGAATCATGGAGTTTGACAGAATTTCATTTAAGTGTATTCTTTAACTTTATTTCACACTTTAAAAAATATTTTAAAAAGGGAGGGGGGGTTAAATCTATTAGTTGTAATTTTTTCTATGTTTGTATCAGTGTGTTTAGATGAAATTTACATTATTTTAGGAAAAAGAAAAGGACCATGTTACGGTACATGCTTCATTTAAATTTCGACAATCGGTTTTCTGCATTGCCTCATTGACTGATACAAATTCATACATACTAGCATCAATGTATCATGTACTGAGTATGAATTTGTATGAATTAAATGCTGCTTTTGTTTTATGAAGGGCAAGGCGAAAAAGGTGATGGCCATTTTATTTTGTCAAAGATTTTTAATCAGTATATGCCAATAACATAATCATATTAATCACGTGTGGAGGGAATGGGCATTTAGTATTCTGCTTATTAGGCCTCATATAAACTTAGATTAGAATTTTTTCTTAGCTGACTCAAGTTCAGAAAGAAAAAAATATCACAGAATATTCCTAAAATGCTCTATTTTTTCATACTTTGAAAACAAATTTCTAAACTCATATTTCTTGAATTTAGAAATGGAAAATCAGTATATGAATCTGCTTTGTACTAGTTTTTCAAAAGAAAATAGACAATTTTGAACTTGTGTTAGGAAAATAACTTATCACACCATCTTTAGGTTGCTCAGAGATCAAAATGTCAAGTTTACATTTTGTAAGCAAGATACTAGTACCATCCTCAATCCTAAAAACAAAGTGATTGGGGGGGGGGGGGGGGGGGCTGAGGAAGTTGTAATTATCCATTTTTCCTGCTGTGTGTCTGTGGCACTTTAACTATTTTGCCATCAGAGAATGTTTGGCACACAAGAATTACTTTATTAGGCATCCTCCATTCCCCTGTCCTGATAAACTCACTTTACAATAAAGCACATGACGAATGCACTCTAATGGGAGCCTGTACTTTAAACATTGGTTACTTTTGATCAGTCCTTGTGTGTGTGGTAATTGGAAAAGGGGAGTGTCAGAAAAAACAATATATAGTGTTAACCGGGTCTTAAGATTCAAAGGGGGGTGGGGGGGGTTAAGGTCCATTTTAAGATTGAAAAGTAATTGACCATTGAGCAACCTTAACACATATAAAATTTTCTGTGATATTTTATATCACTCATCAGACCATCTTGTACAGGAGTTTAGAGATTACAGCCAAACAAACAGTGGAATGTCCACAGTAACTATCGACAAAGTTTTGTGAATTCGTTATTTATTTTTCCAGTTCTTGTCACTGACTGGGAAAGGGGTTGTGTTAAATGAAAAACCAACATTTTTGTCCAAAATTCGAACTGTAAGTTGAGAAGACATTGTGGGCTTGTAATGACCAAGTTGTTGAAATGTGTAGGGTGTCATTGATGTGTATACCCCCTGCTAAGTTGTGTTCCATCCATGGTGTCTCACCTTTATGTCCTCCTTACACAAGACAGTTGTATAGCAGTTTGAGATTTCCAAGGAACAAACTTGCTGAGGGAATATGAATCAGGTTTTGTTTTATAAATCCTAAAAGCTAGCTTTGGAATTTCCAATCAAAATTGTTTCACATCAAGGAATTTTCACCTGGAAATTTCAAACCTATGACTGTTTGACTTAGGTTTTGTTTTCTCTAGACTGTCTCCAAAACATGCAGTTTTCGTCATCTCTTTTCACTGTTTTAATTTGAATTCAAGCTTTACACTAACCTTGATTTCAGCTTATTCCCCTCCCCGGTGCTGCGCAAACTAAAATAGAGGACGTGTCGCGACTTTTTCTGAGTCACGTCAGCCAAATGCCCATGAATGTTCCTATGATCCAGGTGACTCCTGCATTGCATGTTAAATGCCAACTCCGTTGTGTTAAAGTCTCAAGTGTTTCCAGTCACTGATGTTGTAGAGAGTGTTGTATAGTTCAGCTTGAGTTATAGTGTGTTGTACTATATTAATGTTATAGGCCATGCATTTACACAAAGTATATTCTTTGTTTTGGATAAAATTGATATATGTGTCAAAGTTTTCGTTGTTCCACCTGTATGTTTGTATTTGGACACTTTCCTGTATGGCGACACGAGTCATCATTGACTCCTTAGATGTTGTGTTTATTAATTGTGATGTATTATTCTGAGTGTTTGCAAAGTAGAAGTCTGCAGAAAGGGACTGGTGAAATTCTTGTAAACCAAATTAATTCTTCACCAAAATGAAAAATTTCAATGATAATGTGTTCACATGATGCAAGATGGTTGAATGTGAACCAACAAATGTCAAATTCTTTCTTTAAATGTTCATGCAACCTTCCTTTTATGTGTATTTTGTATCTAAATTTTCACTCTTTGATTAAAAACTTGAATTTCGATTTTAAAATGGAATTTTTGCCGATGATTGAATGGTATTACAGTAATTTTACTCTGTCCTTTGTTTGTTTGTTTGGTTTTATTTTTACTGAAATTTTTTTCCCTTTGAATTTATAGTTGTAAATATTAGTACACTGAAAGAGAATTGCTACTTTATTAAGCAAAGAAACAGTATAAACAGAATTAGCATGGTGTCATCAGGCGACACATATTACTTCTGTTAAATTAAGGAGGTATTCTACATAGTTATAATGGCTGACTTCTTGTTAAAATGAAAGAAAATATATTGTCAGCAATATTTGTATTTTCATTTTAAAGGGGCTTGGACACAATATTTGATTGAAAGGAATTTATAGTTTTTTGTTATAGAAATAAAGATATTTTATAAATAAGTGGATTAAAACTGTTTTTACACAGGATACACTTTGTATATACATTAAACCCAGCTTCCTAAATAATGTTTGTAAACACAGTGTTAATCTACATCAAGAGTGAAATGAATGTAAACATATTTCATAGGACTGTAAACAAACTCTTGTAAACCACATACAGAGGTGAGAACACCAAGATTTTTAAAAAGTATGCAAATAGCATGTAGCATTTCAACCTAGATTATTGTTAAATCAACTTAAGAGCAAGCACAAAGAGGTAAGAATTTAGAATTTTCATTGTAAAAGCTTTTTTGTCTTAAGCTGTCAACTTTAGCACCATGCTGATAGCCGAGTTGCATAACGTGGAAACATACACAGGTTTCATGCCTTGTTTTGAAAATGTCTCAAATACATCTTTGCTTCAGTTTTTGAAATTGTCCATGCATACCCCTTTAAATTTGATTACCTAGCTGGATAACTCAGTTGGATAACATGTCAACTGCTGATCTGTAGATTGTGGGTTGAAGTCCAGCAGGGGTTTTAAATATTTTCAAACTGCTTTCTACTTAAACTTCATCTTTTAAGTAATAAAGTGAATTTGAAAGTTTTTCAATTTCAAAGTACTATCCTCCACTTTTCATTCATATTTCTCTGCTGTGTTATTTCTCCTTAATTTAGCAAACAATATTCAATGACTATATTGATCTTACTTGTACCCAATCTTCTTTTCTAGATGAATATTTTATTTTGCATTCACTGTCTATAGCCACAGTTTTTTAACTTTCACCAATAAATTTATCTCAGTATGTTGGATGATAATTATATTGAAATCTAATAATGCCATATGGTGGAAAAGAAACTAATAAGTCAATACAAAACTTTCAATTGTATCTTTTCATTGGAACTTTGAGAGTAAAGTTGAATGTGTTCCAGTTGTTGTGGTGCAGTAAAATTGATGGCTCATTTGTGTGGTGTACCTGCAGGACATGTCTAAAGAGGCAGAAAAGAACCTGACCCCAAAGCAGTGTGCTGTATTGGATATGGCCTTGGATCACATCAAACAGTTCTTCCATGCCCAGGGCCAAGGGCTCAAGAAAACCTTCCTTGACAAAAGCCAGGAGCTCCAGAGTTTACGCTATGCCTTGTCTCTGTACACACAGACCACTGACACTCTCATCAAGACATTCGTCAGCACCCAGACGTCTCAGGACCAACCTTCACTGGAGGACACAGTGGGGGAGGTGTCCATCCAGGTGGATCTGTTTACCCACCCTGGAACCGGGGAACACAAGGTCACAACAAAAGGTATATGGAGATTTTGGAATAGGATGCCCAGCAATTTTTATTGTTCTTTTCCTCCCCTAGAAAGTCAGTATTTAACTGAACTCCCTCTCTTTGTTTTGATCAATATGAAATGAAATATGTTTTTGCAGACTATCAGCATTATTTTATTACTATAAAAGGAAATATTTTTGTGTTGGACAAAATCAGAGCAAAAGCATTGAAATTTCCTCTTAAAGTTACTCCACCCTTATCTGATGTCATTGATTTCTGCAAAATCTTTAATTAATTAAACTTCATGTATGATATAAATAAATCTTTTGCAGGAATTTTATTTATTGGGAACAAAATCAAGTAAACCACCTACCATTGAAAAAGTTTATATGCTCTATAAATTTCAATGTTAAGGGCAATAACTGTTATGGTGGTATTTCTTCTATTTTATGTCAATTTTACAGTGATTTCCCCCGATATCCACAATTGATTTATATATATTAAGTAACTGTTAAAATTTTGTCATTTTAATAAGTTTTTATGCATTTTTATGCTGTATGATGAAAATGTGCAATTTTCTGATGCTAACCTACATATATACCTCTCTGACATTTTTGAGGGGAAAAAATGGCAACATAAATATTTTCATTGATTAATAATGAAATTAAACTATATTAAGTGGAAAGTAACAGTTTTCTGCATTGATTCCATGATAGTGCAAGTATGGAATTACCTTATTCTATTTTTTGTGTGTCACCTTCAAAGCATTGCAACACTGAAGGGTTACTGTCTGTCTGCTTTTTGTGTCACCTTCAAAGTATTGCAACATTTACAGATTAATGTCTGTCTTTATTTTTGTGCCACCTTCAAAGCATTGCAATACATAAAGATTACTGTCTGTCTATCACACCCAAGAACTTTGTGCTAGAGATGGAAATTCCCATGACTGTCCCTCCATCCTTCACCTGCCAGAAGCACCACAAATTCAATGAAATACCCTACTTGTATTGTTAATATTGAGAATCATAAGTAATGAGACTAAATTTCCAATTTCAGTTGTTGCAGCTAATAACCTGAAGTGGCAGACATCAGGCATGTTTCGTCCATTTGTTGAGGTTAATTTGATTGGTCCTCATTTGAGTGATAAACGACGAAAACACTCCACTAAATCCAAAAGCAACAATTGGTCACCAAAGTTCAATGAAACCTTCCATTTGTGAGTAAATCCACATTACAGATGTAGTAGTCAATCTAACCTTCCATTTTGAAGTAAATCCACATCAGTTCTTTCTCAATGAAACTTTCCATTGATATTGATACTTTGTCTATGATTTTTGTGTGTGTAGATTTACAAACAAGTATCAGTATCTCCTATTTATAATTGGTACCCAACTAGTGATATATGGAAACACATTTTTTCAGTTTTCTTCATTACATTTACCAAAAGAATGGCATTATATACAAACAAATTGTGTTAAGAAATGTTAGTATTAGCCCTTTGTAATGCTTGTAGGGGGAAGGCATTTTCTTGAATTCTGGAATTTATATTTGGAGATTAAGACAAATTTCATATTTTCACAGTATTCTTGGAAATGAAGATGAACCTGATGCTTACGAGCAACACATATGTGTCAAAGACTACTGTTTTGCTCGGGAGGATAGGCTGATAGGAGTTGCTGTATTGCAGTTACGAGACATTGTTGAGAAAGGCAGCTGTGCATGCTGGTGCCATTTGGGAAGAAGGGTGCACTTGGATGAAACGGGGTGGACAATTTTACGCATTCTCTCTCAAAGAACCAACGACGAAGTCGCAAAGGAATTTGTCAAGTTAAAGTCAGAGTCTCGTTCGGCAGAGGACGTGTCATGAACAATTTAGGAATAAATAATTAAATCAGTTTTAAAATGTATTCTGCCATGTTTGTTTTCTGACATCGATGTTCATTGACTGCCCTGTCGCCTGTGTTCACCATCAGTGTGTTTAGTTTGTTGGTAGTTGGATTAATTGAAGCTTATTTTGTGCTGCATCTTTCCAGCTGGAAACAGGTTTCTTGCTTGAAATTTTTGAAACAATTCATGCCTGTTGATGATTTTATTGCATTCTAGCAGAGTTGTGACAGAAGATTTTTTTTTAATGTATATGCTTGTTGGATGAGTTAGAATGTAATTGCTTGATCAGTTATAGATAGTTACAGAAAGAGGAAAACTTTTGCAGACAATAAATATTACAATCACATGTTATACATGAAAGTAGATTGTTTATTATAGATTTATTTTGATTTGATAAACTTTAGAATGTTTCTTTTCCTCTTCTTTTTTTATACACAAAAGAAATCCTTGTTCTTTGCCACAGAAATCCTCATTAGTTGTGATGCCTTTATAGATTAACCTTGACATTATTTTAGTGATGCCTTTATAGACTGACCTTGACATCATTTTAGTGATGCCTTTATAGACTGACCTTGACATCATTTTAGTGATGCCTTTCTATACCGACCAAGGCATTATTTTAGTAATGCTTATATGGATTAACCTTGACATTCTTTCATAGGGACCGAGTGCAATTTATTTCTTACTAATTCCAAAGAAATTTCCATTTACAAAACCATCACGACAGATACAAGTGTTGTAAGTCTCGTTATTTCTTCGTAGTCGTAGATGATGAATAAACATGTATCTTGACATTGCCAATCATGGCCATTTTGATAGACTTGTCTTCCATGAACTGTAAATTTATACACAAGATTGGAATATGTGTACGCATTTCATTTGAATCCATCAATTTTCACATGATAATTTTTGGGGGGTAATTTAGTTTTTATCTTGCTCTTTTACATTGTCATTAAATTTTTTTATTAATATAATATTAATGAAGTCAAATTAAAATTCATAATAAAGTTGATGACAATTGTTTTATGATTAAATGAGGTATTCTTGCTCAAATTTTGTCCCCTTTTTGAACAAATATTAAACAGATATTTCATTGAAGTGAAGGTATATTGAATATTTTATTAAACTTTTTTTGCAAGGTATACCGGTTTATTGGCTCATAAAATAAACTCATAAAGATTCTTTTTTATTACTTCAAGTGTCATTCATTACCTCCCTTTAATCTAGTCATGAATTTAAAAAGATGTCTGTTAACATTAAGTTTGATTGATATTCTTTCTGTGTTATGATAGATTATTTCTGCCTTAGACTTTTCAAGTGATCTTTATGGATACCAATAAATGATACTACATGTACTATATCTGTCCAATATGAATAATATATATTGTATTAATATATAAAGGTTGTGTGAAAATTTTGTTACATATATTGTGATTCTACGTACTGGAAATTATTAATATTTTTCAAAAAATGTTTAATTTTTTTTTAACACATTGCAATCAACATATAAGAGACCTTGTGTTGACTTTTGAATCTTTGTTTACACATTCCAAAAACTGAACTCTGGAAGTTGTTGCATTTATTTTTGAAAGTGGTCATTGTTTGCTGTTACAAATTATTTGAATTCAAGCAAATGTATTTCTTTCTAGGTCAAAATTTTTATCATTGTGTTGCTTCTGTCTACGCTAATAACATTCCATATTGTAATCTCATCGCTTTCCCTATTGAAACAATACATTGTTGATATAAAACATGTCGCTGTATAAATGTATAGCATTTTTTAGAAAATCATAAACAAGGGCAATCTGTTTACTTTCAATTAAGAATAACTTGGCATTTTTCAACCAAAAAAAAATTATCAGTTCTTTTTTTCCTTATACTTTCTGGAAACATTTTTAAAATGAGACCACATTAAATCTTAAGAATTTTACATGCACAATCAACCAGAGGGGACAGTGTTTATGAAAATAATTTCAAGTCATTCGTTGAATTCAACTGAACTCTTTTTTTCCCATTTCCCCCTCAAGTTCAAATGTAGAAAAGTAGATCTGAGAACTGCCCGTGCTCAACTTTCTGTGGGTTTTTTTTGTTTTTTTTTTTGGTGGTTTTATTTTTTTTAAGTTTTTACATTTGCAAATCTTGAGTTTGTTACATTGTTAGAGAAATCTATAATTGTTACTGATATTTACAACAGTAAACCCCATACATACAGGGTGACATTGGTTGTTTAACTTTAACCTTTTATTCTTGTTATTTGTACTTCTGGATACTAAATAAATTCCAAATTTTAATTAACCAGGCATTTCATTGTCTTTCCAAAGCTTTCACCAATATTGCACTCTTCATTACACTATGCTAGCCTAGTATTGTTAGTGTAATATTGAACTTATCATGATAATAATCCTGTTTATTTTCATAACAGGAGTGTGAAATTTTATCTGTTGAAATAAAAATTCAGAAAAACTTATCCAATCCAGAAAAAATATCCACCATCTTCTATAAAAATACAGAAGACTGTGGAAATTTGTTTCCAGATATTTATTTCAGTTTAATTGATAAAACTTCAAACTCCAGTGTTTTCATGCACTCTTCCTTGGGGGTTATTTGTGGTACAGAGGTGAAGGTCTCATGCAATCAGAAGACTTGCACTCTCACTTTTAATGCCATATTATCAGTTGCTGCCCTTAATAATGACTCAGTTCTGTCAGTAGGGGAACACAAACTTGGCTTTTAATATATCCAAGTTTGATTTGATGTAGGGTCAGACCCAATGAATAAGTGGTTAACATCTGTTCGTTTGCTTGGTGCTTGACAATAATATCAGTAACTCAAGGTTTTATTTCATGTTGGTGATTTACAAGACTAGGATTCCACATCCTAGTGGCGGGAGTTGGCAAAAACTGGTATAATTTAGTCCTTCAAGGCAGTGGTTGGCAGAAACTGGTAAAACGGTGACCAGTAGAAATTGGAAGAAACTGATATAATTCAGATTCTTTATGGTGGTAGAAGTCTTTAGAAACTAGTACAATCCAGATTCTTCAACATAATGGTAGAAGTTGGTAGAAAATAGTACACTGTAGATCAGTATAGTATGTGACAGTCTGTGGTCTATAGCTAGGTATAGTACAGGGAACTGTGTAACCAGGAAGGTAGATCTGGGGATGCATTTAGAAAATGTTGGTCGGTGGCCTATATCTGGATAAAAATAGCACAGGGAACTATATAACCAGGAAGGCAGATCTGGGGATGTGAGAATGTGTTTAGAAAATATAACCTGGAAGGTAGATGTGGAGACGTGACGATGTGTTTAGAAAATGTAACCAGGAAGGTAGATGTGTAGACGTGACGATGTGTTTAGAAAATGTTGGTCCATGGTCTATATATAGTATAGGGAACTACATGTATATAACCAGGAAGAGAGGATAAATCAGAAAGTGAGAGTCGAAAGACTGTCATCAAATTTGATGTCAAGCCATCATCGCAAGCCCCGTCTGAAATGTACGATCCTCTCCCTTTTCATCATTGCAAGAACTATCTCCATACTCTGGTTCAGGTTTGTCTTTTGAAGGTGATTCCTTGGTACCCTGCTCACAAGGGTGGGCGTCCTGAAAGGAATCCGCTCCCAGTGGCACATGAGGAGGTAAAAAGTCGTCACTCCCCCGCCCGAGAACCACTTCCTAATATTGCACCAGCATCCGTTTGGATGTTTGGCCACACCTGAACTACATAATTATCTTCATCAGAGGGTTCCGAGTTTTCAGTTGTAATTACAGGATCAGTTGACACAGGCTTAGCACTACTTGGCCTTGCTATCATGGGCTTGGGTGGAAGAGGAGGTTTAGACACCCTGGTAGTAGAAGGTTTCGATGTAGAGTTCTAAATCTTCCCTCTCCATCTTCTCTTCTAACAATGAAAACAGGGATATTGTGATCAGGTTGTGCCATTATCATATACACAAACTGTTCCCATCGATCACTAATCTTATGTTTCCTTCACTAGGACTTTGTCTCCAACTGACAAGGTATTGGCTCTGGCTTTTCTATCTAAAAAAAAAATTTTTGGTTTTCTTTTGCCTTCGGCTGCTGCCTGTTTTGCTTTTTCCTTTGCTTCCTTCATTCGATGTTTCAAGTTATCAATACACTCTGTTCTTATTCTTGGAACCGGAAGATGTGCATCAATAGGCTAACGGGGCTCCATCCTAAACCTAAGAGTGAAGGGTCTGGCTAGTAGCTTCATGCCTGATACAATTGTAAGCATAAACCAGTGGAGCTATGCAGGTTTTCCAGTCCTTTTCCTTGGAGTTGAGAGTGCTGAGCAAGTCTTAACAAAGTTCAATTGAACAACTCACAAAGTCCATTTCCCATGGGATGATAAGGAGTTGTCTTTGACTGGTTGGTGTTGACTAGGCTACTTAGCTCTTTGATTATGCTTACAATTGTATCAGGTATGAAGCTACTGGCCAGACTTTCCTTCTCTCTTATAAGGACACCAAAATGTAACTGATCATGGTGAGTTGGTATCAAAAACGAGGCTGTTTAGGATTCTGCAGTTTATTTCTTAATTTTAGTGCATTGTATTATAACCCTGGAATAATGCAATTATATCAATAAATATTACACTATAAACTATAGAAAATGACAAAGCCAGTAATGATATGAGTTCTTTTAATTAAATGATAATTACAACATATGCATTTCTCTATCATTATCAATAAAGAGCAACAACTCTTGATAAAGTATCAAGTTTGCCAACTATTTAAAAGGTAATAAAAATACTAATTCAGAAGACAAATATAATTCTGATAAAAACACATAATATGGTAATTAAACTAGCTATCAAAATTATTTGAGAAATATTTCAAATGCTCAAAAGAAAATTTACCAGTAAATATAAGTAACAAAAACATATGACATCCTTTTAGCTTACCAAAGGCAATGTTCCTATAGGCTAAATACTCAGTAATACTCTTCTAACACAGTATGGACCAGCACCTGACTCAACACTTGTCGGTAGGGTCACAGGTAGAAAATGGGGAAAATGCTGTAAAGCATGCACTTGAAGTGACAAGAATTTTACTGACCACAGAACTCACTCTCACGTTCTTTTATGATATTGAAGATCTACAGGGGCTGGCAAAAGTACACCACACAATCAAATACACACCAATCAGGGGCCTCCGTGGCTGAGTGGTTAGAGCATCGCGCTCAAAACCACAAGGCCTCTCACCCCTAGTCGGCGCGGGTTTGAATCTCGCTCGCGCCGATATATGTGAGAAAGTTTGCCAGTTTACTTTCGGAAGGTCGGTGGTCTCTTCCCAGGTACACTGTATATGGGTTCTTTCCTCCACCAATAAAAAAAAACCTGGACGCCACCTGATAACTGAAAAATTGTTGAGTGTGGCGAAAAACAGCAATCAATCAATCAATCACACCAATCATACTCACATTGGACACATACAGGGTAGCTCAAAAGTAACGCAATCATTTTAAAGTACAAAAATTTACATTAAAATCAACTTGTCCCACACCCCGGCTGAAATGTACGCTCCTCTCCTCTTTTTTTTATAGTTGCTGAGGATCGTACGTTTCAGTCGGGGCTTGCGACGATAATGCCATGCATAAATATTAGCAACAGAAAATGGATGCATATGAGTGAAACTAAGGAAGGTTCTGGAGCATGATTTCGATCCGATCACAAAGTAGACATTGTACTCACGGAGAACAACGACACTATACTCCAACACAGCGACATGGAATTAGTCATCACCAAGGGTCAAATATTAGAACATGAGGGCGGATCCAGAAGATATTCAACACTGTTCTAGGGGCTTGTCATCTCGATTGTACTTTTTTCCGCGCAAATATGGAGGTTGCAGTCTTTATATGATGGGGAGTGTAATCCCCGTAAACTTTCTCTTTGCACCCGCCACTGGCTCAACTGACTACCCGGAGCAGCAGAAAAAGTATTCTTCCCCAATCAAATTTTGGTCATCTATCTTATTCATATTTCCGGGTGTACCGAATCCCCTATAATTCCAAATGTATTTCTGCACTGTTAACTACTGCAATTTTGGCAGAATTTATATGAATTAGTAAGGCACTGCCCGCAAAAGTATTACTCAACGCCAACTTCTGTTTTGTTCTTGTTTTAGAATTCCCCCCTTCTGTGTTTATTTTAACTAAATGTTGATTAATCATATTATTCAACCCATCAGAATGGTATTTTAACAGAAGTGTGCATATTACTGGGGGTGGGTGGGTGTGACTTGATGTACGTACCCGTAAGTGACTAGCAATACACAAAATCTGTGACCCAGATAAAGCTTCCGTTAATATGATTGATTGTATCGCAAATATCTGAATTTTAATCAGTTACTAGATATAAATAGAAAAAGGGGAGGGGTCGGTCTATCTATCTATTTATCTAGATAGATAGATAGATAGGTAAATATCGTAATTCAGTGATTTTGATATTTTTCGCGGAGAACTTTGTTAAGAGGCTTGGTATTTTTCGCGAAGATCTTTGTGAAGACGTTTGGTATTTTACGCAGAGATCTTGGTTGAGGGTTGAAATTTTGCACGGAAATCTTGATTAAAGGGAATTAGAATGATCTCTCTCTCTCTCTCGTCAACCAAAGCTGTAAAGTGAGGACGTCCTCACAATTTCTAGTTTTAAGAGAATACACACATGTTTTTCTAAATGCAACAAATACTGTTAAGTATAGCTAAAGGGATACCTATCAAAGTTTATTTAATACTTTCTTTCGAATTCTGAAAAAGTGGTTTTGAGAGAGAATATTAGTAAGGACATGTCCTTACATCACTTGTCCTTACTAACCTAATATTCTGTATCTACATCTTTCACATGCTGTAGGTCACTTTTATAATTAATTGTAAGGACAGGATTTTTGTCCTCGTAGCGCAGTTCTGTCCCCACGACTTCAGTAAAATTGCACTTTACACGTTATACTACCCTCTCCCCCCTTTCTCTCTAGCCGACTAAACCTGTGAAATGAGGACGTCCACATAATTTCTTGAAGAGAATACACACATGTTATTTTAAAGCAAAAAAGTAATGTTAGGTATAACTGTAGGGACACCTATAAAAGTTTATATAATACTCTTTTTTGAATTATGAAAATAATGGCTTTGAGAGTGAATATTAGTAAGGACATATCCTCACACCACTTGTCCTCACCGGCTGAAGCTAATATTCTGTATTTGCATCGTTCACATGCTATAGGTCACAATTATGAGGATGTCATTGTGAGGACAGGAGTTTTGTCCTATAGCTCACTTCTGTCCTCACAACTTCAGTCAGATGGTGAAAAATTGTCCTCACTTTTAGTCTCTACACGTTCTCTCTCTCTCTCTCTCTCTCTCTCTCTCTCTCTCTCTCTCTCTCTCTCTCTCTCGTTTGGTCGGGTTCGAAATTCCACTTGAATTAATCAAATAGGTGGCGCAGCATTACAAACTTCCTGTAAACAGCAAGCATGATCGGGGGACCTGGTTCAATCATTGTTCTTAGTAAGTTTTCTGTTGAAATTCTCTGAAAGCCATATTTTTAGCGCGACGACTATTCATTCGAACATATTTTCTCTATTTTAGATCAGAACACCAAGCGCGAATTTGGTCGTAAAGTCCAAGTAGGAAACATTGCAGCAGGCAAGGTAAGAAACATGTTTTCACATGGCCGTCGCCATGGTGGAAAGTTCCAGAAGTTTAATTACAAAGTCTAGCCATTACGCGTGGGTTAAATTAATTTATAATCGTTTATGTAATTAAATCGAATTTAAAATGTTGCCAGTAATTAAGTATACAAGTCTTTTTTTATTAATGTGTTGACTTCGCCGGTGAAAACTTGCTGAGAAAATTCTAACTGTCAAGTTTTCTCTTACAGGCCATTGCAGATATCATTAGAACATGTCTGGGACCAAGATCCATGTTGAAGGTAGTTTTTGTTGCTAATATTGGAAATTTTAAGCGTTATAAGCATGCATCAGTTTGAGTTAATTGTGAAATTGCCTCAAGACATTTCAGTAAAATGATACCCTTTGGGAATGAAAATATTAACACTCAAGAGGAAGAAAATATAAAAAGTAAATTATAAAGCTTTTCTTTAATTTGTAAAGTTTAGCTCACCTGGTTTTTTCTGATCACTTGTTATTTGTCAACCCGTAAACTTGTCACATTTTCTACTTCTCCTCCTGAGAGGGCTACATTATTGCAGCAGTAATTGTCCACATGGTCAGCAATACACTGATGTCATTATAACAACCCAATGTCATTATGACAACAAATTAACTTAGACAGGATGTGTTGGAATGAAAATTATTATTGTGATGGATTATTATCTCAGTTCACTAGAGTGTGACCATCTTAGTATGGCAAGGGTTATTGATTCGTTAACTAACCCTTCACAAATGTGACTATCAAAAAGTCAGGCTCATCAAACTATCATGTAATCCACTATAAATAAAACATCTGTTGAAAGTGCAGCATCTTTATTGCCATTTACAATGGGTCAGTTTATTTTACACCAGCTAATGGTAAAAAGTTCAGCTTTGTAATTTTTTAAGGTTTTACAAATTACAATTTAAAAATGATATTTACATGATTAGTAATCATTAGTCACCTACCAGCTTTGCTGAAGGGGACTATTAGTTTACCCTCGGTGTGTCCGTCATTCAGAATCAGTTTTTCAGACTTTTCTCCATATTGGATGAAGATATTCAACTGAAATTTTATACATAACTTTGTCTTTAATAGTTACAGATCAGATGTGAGTTTTGTTATGCTTGACCTACTTTTGACTGAATTATGCCCCTTGATGAATGCTTGAGGTTTTCTTAACTTTTCTCAGCATTGGATGGTAATATTCAATTGAAAGATTATTTATGGCTTTGTCTTGGATAGTTATAGATCAAGTTTGAGTTTCGTTATGCTTAACTTATTTTTGACTGAATTATGCCCCTTGATGAATGCTTGAGGTTTTCTTAACTTTTCACATTGGTTGAAGATATACTGAAATTTGATATATGACTTTGTCATAGATAGTACATTTCTGTACATTGTTGTTAATGTCTGTATGTTTGACTGAATGAAAGGTTAAAAAAAATGTTGACTTTGAATTTACTTCTGTATAATTTGTTTTTATAAATAATTCACAATTTTCTCATAAAACTGATATTAAATAATATCTTTTATATTATGCATTTTCTCTTCCCTGTGTCCTTGTACAAGTTGAAATGAAGTGCAGAGAAGTCGTGTTCTACTTACCAAAGGAGTAACTCCATCAAAACACTATAATAATTTAAACATATACATACCAAAATAATTGTCACCATTTATGTTTGGCAAAATATTTTTGATATTTTAATTTACTCTAGCCTATTTAAATTTATAATAAAAATACTGTAGTTTCTAAGCATTAAAAAAAAGAAAGAAAGAAAAACTGGGGAGAAAGTTTGACAGACATCTTGTGCTCATTTGGTGGAATGTAAATTAATCAAGCTGAGCTTTGTGCTGAGCTCAATCTCTAGAATCAACCAGACTTAAAAATAATTTATTTAAAGTAAATTAGTTTCAATTTGCCATATAAGTGTAAACATGTCATGTCTTGGAAATAAACTTAGTAGTTGTCAATTGCTCTCCATTAAAGAAATAATTCAAATATTATTCCATATAGGGAAATTAATTGTCAGTTGATCATCTCACTAACCATCAGTTGCCTCAGATAGTTAAGCATTCAAAGTGTGACGGTTCATAATTGCTAAGTATGATCTCCAGATTACCAAACTTTTTCCACTATGGGTTTCTTCTGAAGGCAATGTGGTTGAAATAGTAAAGAGTAACAGACTGACTTTATTGTCAAAATGTGACACTTTGTTTAGTCTGAATAAAATGCATATTGATACTGAAGTTGTTAGATCAAACTATTAAAAATAGGTTTGTTTAAGCTATATAGATAAACTCAATATATTATTGGAAAAGGCAAAGGTATAATTTTGGAAGATGTTCACACTTGAGTTGTGTTACTTGTAATCACAGATGTTTTGATATGTTTTTTTGTATGATTTAAAATCTTGCTCTTTCTTTTGTAATAGATGCTTATGGACCCAATGGGAGGGATTGTGATGACAAATGATGGCAATGCTATTCTTAGGGAGGTAAGCATAGCAGATTTTTAATCACCCACTTCTTCTCTATCAATTACTATGCTAAAAAATTGTATTCTTTAAGGAAATCTTGTTGAGAAAACTTTTCAACTTTTGGAAAATTTATTATAAAGTTCCTTTAACCTTGAAGTATATATTTTTGCTTCATGTAGAAAAGAAGTATAGAACGTTATCTTTTGATGTTTAAAGACAAAATGTCAAGTATTATTTATGTCTTAAATCATCCAAAAAATTTATTCCATTTCATGGAAATTTTGGGCTTTATTTAATCATACTTTTTATTAATGAGAAATATGGGTTATAATATCATTTAAAAAATCAACGTAGTTAGGCTTTAATGACGTTTTTATGTGTGTACGACTACATTTAGCTACACTGAGTATGGTGTTCTGTAGATAAATGTGCAGCATCCTGCGGCTAAGTCCATGATAGAAGTCGCCCGTACACAGGACGAGGAAGTGGGAGATGGGACCACATCCGTCATTATACTGGGTATTTAAACACAACTGCAGATATTTCTATCTTAGAGAAGAAAGGTTTCCAGGAGGCCTATGTTTTGTTAAATGCATCTTTCTATACTATCTCTACAGACAACAATATTCTGATTTCTGATTCATACAATTACAGAAACTAAGATGATTATGATGAATGCAAGATTGTATAAATGTAAAATACAGGTTAATGTGTGGTTTTTTTTTGTACATCAGTGGTGGAAGATCTCATAATGACTTGCTTTGCAATTTAAATTGAGTTAGCTGTATAGAATATGTACTTTTTCACATCTTGATTGGATTGTTCTGATCTGTTAGGTGGGGAAATGTTATCAGTGGCTGAGCCCTTCCTACAACAACAGATGCACCCCACTGTAATCATCAGTGCATTCAGACAAGCCCTGGAGGATCTAGTGGAGATTCTCCGGGAGAAAATCAGGTACAAAATAATAGATTAAATTATCACACTCTTTGAAGATTATTAAACTCTATTTTATAAATATAGAATGAAATATAAACTACTCGCTATAACTAGCAGTGTAATTATTTTTTAAAACTTTATCAGTGAAAGGTAAATACTTGTTAGTACAATTTAAAGAATATCTGTTTAAACCATATCATGTAAAGGAGTTTAGAAGTATAGTAGTATTTGAGTTTTTATAAAAATATACACTAGTATTAAGTTTCATACAGAAAGTGCAGCAATGTGGTACAGTGAGAAAAATTGCACCACCACACCGCAGCTTTAATGTGTTGGGGGGGGGGGGTGGACATACATTTCGGTAACATAACTTGTGTTGCTAACAATCATATGGCTGTCTGTATTGTAGCGTTCCAGTGGACATAAAAAACAGAGATGAAATGATGAAGATAGTCAAAAGTTGTGTAGGGACCAAGTTCATCAGCAAGTGGTAAACTTCAATTCAAATCTTAAATCTATTTAAATAAGTTTATTTTTATGGGACTCCGTGTTTCACATTTTGGTCATGAGAATTTTATATCAGTATACATTTGCAAGTTGTCTAAACATCAAAGCATGATTTTCTTTTATATTATTTACAATGCAACATGATGAAAAATTTGGATTTCCACTCAAATTACATGTCTGTCTCCATGATAAATCTGCAAGATTATGTCTCATGAAATACAGGTGATTTACTGTAAGTTTAGGGTAGATATATCATCCATGCTTGTGAAAATAGTTAATTCAAATTCTTTGAACATGACTCTCATTAATGGTTATTTGAATTTGTTTTGCATTTTTCCTTAAGGTCCAATTTGGCTTGTGAAATTGCATTAAAGGCTACATCTACAGTACTGTTAGAAGAAAATGGAAGGAGAGAAATTGATATTAAGAGATATGCTAAAGTAGAAAAGGTAGGAACACATTCATTTAATTTTACAACTATTTGGTTACTGTTACTGTGAGAAAATTTTGTCCCCTTACAACAGGAAGATTAATATCAACTACATTGGTACTGGTGGGCTTAATCTTTTATTCTTAGGAGGATTAGAACATACTCTTTAGGAAATACTATCAATTGTTCAATTTGTTCAGGATGACCCGAGTACAGTTTTTGGTAATGTAACCTCACTGGTGTTGCCTGTCCGGTTAATACACCAGGATCACTTCATTCGTCTGATGTCTGTTTTATGAGAAAGTCACACTTTTAAGAAAGGAGCAGTAAGAAGCATAATGTAAACATGTTATTTTATAACACGTGTAAGTTATTTTAAACCATTCAGTGGCAGTTCCTGTTGCACCGGGATCATGTTGTGCAACTCCCTTACGACAGTTCATGGTACCGAGATTTAGCACTATCTGAATTTTTCTATCTGTTAAAAGGTAAAATCTTTCTTTGAGAGAGATTTTATGTGATTTGAGTACTTGTATACAGTAAAGGTTGACCTCAGAGATGAGGATTTTAACAGAACTTCGAAGTGAAGGTGGATATATTCAAAATAATCAAGATGATGAGAGAGTTGTTAAATTATATCGTGCTGGGGATGAGGATCTTGATGTCATTTTTACAAATCCTAGAAAATAATGAAGAATTCATTGGCTTTTTGTCTGCATATGATCACAATATTAACTTTCATTAGACAGATTAGTTTCAATTAAAAAATGTCATGCTGTATGACTTAAAATTTTACAGACTGGAATGCAAAAAAGTTTTGATGGGAGCTCTTCCTTTTTGACTGGACAGATAAAAACACATAGACAATATTGTTTGTTGAATACTGAAGTTTTGAAAAGATTTGTTCTTAAAATTCAGATTTCACCTGCTGATTGATTTTTCATACCTGATTTACCTGCAAATTAATCCATGATAACCTTTCAAACAGTATGATGAATTAATACACCTGTACATTTTTTCTATCAACTTCTTTCTTTGTGAACACATAGAAGTTCAACACAGTGCAATGCAGCACCTTGGAAAGTTCAAGGACATATCCAAGGTCAGGGTTCACATATTCCTGAACTGATGCTGAAAAGTATAGTAATATGCCTGTACATGTACCCAATGGCCTGCAACACCATTCATGTGCCAGAACCATGTCTTATTTATGTTTTCTTCACAGATCCCAGGTGGCACTATAGAAGATTCCAAAGTATTGACTGGAGTCATGCTAAACAAAGATATTGTTCATCCTAAGATGAAGAGGTCTGTGAAGATTAATTACAATTTTCAACTTGTACTTCATTATTGTTTGATAGATAGGATAATGGATTTTAAACATATTTTTCTTGATATGTGAAATGAATGTTTGATGACTTTGTAGGAGGATAGAGAACCCTAGAATCCTGTTATTGGATTGTAACCTGGAGTACAAAAAAGGAGAAAGTCAGGTAAAAATCACTGTGGCTACACCATTAAGAAATAATTTAATTTTACTTGTAACATGCAATTTGATTGGCTGAGCACTCTGAAAAAAATTAGTTTATATTGTATGATGTAACTTGGTATGAGGAGATGCCCCCTTGACAACAAAGATGGTACTACTTTTAACAGTTCTTGCTCTAAAGTTGTAAGGCTTTTATGAAATGAAAATTGTGCACAATAAAATGTAATTTGTTTATGTATATTTTTTTTCATGATTTCAAACAAGATGTATATATTCTTACATGTTACAATACACAAAACACTAATAAAGATTCTATACAAATTCAGACACAGTGATATCATATGCGAAATAATGGTAATCAAGTGTTTGCGGTTTGATTAAAAAGATATTTTGAGAGAGAGAGAGAAATTGCTTGCTCTGCCTATCTAAGTACAAAAAAATGTCAAGTCTTACAAAATGTGTATTACATGACGTCACGTCTCATCGATTGGCATAGAGCCGTGAATTGTGTACATATTTTACTGCCTTGGATTTTATATTGGTATAATGAGTTATAAGGTAGTTTAACTTTCTGGTTTTCTATGTGATGTATTTTATGTGATGTCAGATCTAAACTTTCGCTTTCTGTCAGAGTGACTCCAAAGTCTATCTTGGGCTGCGAAGAAAGCATCAGACCTAAATATGGAGCCCATACATATCTTCTGTTATCTAGATTCGTTGCAAACTCCACTGTACGTTTTCAAATTTTCATGAACAAAGTACATGTTCCAGTTATGCGAAGAACTAAGATGGCTTCTTTCACGTTCGACACTTTGTCAGTATGTTTCTAAGCGAATCATTGTGTGGTGCAAGCAATTTTTTTTTTATATATTTAAATCATAAATTAAAACTTGTACAATGTAGTTTTGTCTTTTTAAATTAAATTATAAGGAATGAAGCTAATTTTGACCTATGTTATACGATATAATGTAACTTGGTGCAGTTTACGCTTATTATAATTCACGTCATGGATTATAAAGCATAAACTGCACCAAGTTACATTATATCATATTGTATAAATAGGTCAAAATTACCTTCATTCCTTAAATACATTTAATGTATCATGGACTTTTACTGTGGTTTCAATGTGCAATAGCAGACTTGTATTTCTTTTGTAGACAAATATTGAAATTACGAAAGAAGAAGATTTTGCGTAAGTTGATGTATATGTAGCTTGATTTCTGTTTTTGATACTAGTATACATCTTGGTAGTTATACATGAAGATTTGCACATAATGACAATGTCACAATTGACTGCTTTTTTATTTTTCAGTAAGATTTTACAAATGGAAGAGGAATATGTAAAGAAGATTTGTGATGAAGTGATCGCTGTCAAACCAGACTTGGTCATAACTGAGAAAGGAGTATCTGATCTCGCTCAGCACTTCCTAGTGAAGGCTGGTATCAGCTGTATCCGCAGAGTACGAAAGTCTGACAACAACAGAATAGCCAGGTAACAACTCAACTGCACAATCTAGATACACCTTGTACATATAGCCAGGTAACAACTCACCTGTACAATCTAGATACACCTTGTACATTAGCTAGGTAACAACTCACCTGTACAGTGAAAATATATATAGTCAGATAACAACACACCTGTACAATGTAGATACATACAGCTAGATAACAACACACCTGTACATTATAGATACATACAGCTAGATGACAACACTCCTATACAATCTAGATACATATAACAAAGAAACAACCCACTGAACAATCTTGATACATGTAACGAAAAACAACACACCTGTACAATCTAGATACATGCAACAAAGAAACAGCACCTGTGCAGTCTAGATACATGTATAGCCAGGTAACTACACACCTGTCAATTTGGATAGATATAGCCAGGTAAACACGTAAACGTAGACATATCATATTTACTGTTTTGATAGATTGAAATTTCAAACTGTATAGCATCTGTAATTTTGTAATGGTCTACATCATTATAATAGACAAGGGAAAATTATTTTTAATGAAAGATCACTTCAAACATGACATCTAAGTAAGTCAAAATTAGAACAAGTCATTTTGGAGTTGTGGATATAAGATGTTGGTGGTTAATGTTGGATGATAGTAGTTATTTTTCTGTGGACAGGGCCTGTGGAGGAACTATTGTTAACAGAACTGATGAGATACGAGAAGACGATGTAGGAACAGAGTGTGGTCTTTTTTACATTGAGAAGTTTGGTGATGAGTAAGTCAATTTTCTTAGTATTTACTGTAAGTACACTGTACAGGTATGCCTATTTCTTGAAAAAAGAAACTATAAATAAGAAAAAAGTCTTTGTCGAATTTTTGGATAATTTGTCAATTTTGAAATAGTTGATTTTTTTATACACCCATTTTTTGATGGATTGTAGTATGTATAGGCTTGATGGTCACTGTGGCCTCCTTCTTGAAGTTTATGGCTATATATACTCAAATCTTGTCTGGATCATATCTTGCAAACAATGAGGTTATCAATCTTGGTCAGTTGATGCATCTTGGAGGGAAGGTATGTCATTAATCAAAACTAGGTCACTGTGGCTGAATTCTGAAATTTTGTGGCTATTCATTTACAAATCATGTCCAGGTCATATCTTTTACATTGTAAAGCTGGTTAGCTGACATGTCTTGGGGGAGAGAAGTGTCGTGACCCAAATATGGTCACTATGGCATCCTGGAGGAATTTTATGGCTATACATATGCAATTGTGTCCAGATCATACATATATTTGTATAGCAAACCAAAAGTAGGTCACTGTGGCCATCTCTTGGAATTTTATGGATATACATACTCAAATTGTATTTGGATCATATCTTTTACACTATGAGGCCTTGGACCATCTTACTTGATCAGTTGATGCATCTTGAAGGAAGGGGTGTTTGGGCCTTAAAGTAGGTCACCATGACCTCATTTTGGAATTGACAATATCACAGGTTGTGACTTTAAAAATACAAGCATAGACATGTATAATTACATATAGTTGCAGACAGGTGTATCATGTACTTTAGCAATGCAATTTATGAATTTGTGTGGAGTATCAATTGATTTTATTTCTGTATACTGAAGGATGATAAAATTTCTTGGTGTTTCTGTTAGGTATTTCACATTCTTAGTGGAATGCAAAGATCCCAAAGCTTGCACAATCCTGCTGCATGGAGCCAGTAAAGACATTCTTAATGAGGTGGAGAGAAATCTACAGGACGCTATGAACGTTTGTAGGAATGTTATGTTGGAGCCTTACTTAGTACCTGGGGGTGGAGCAGCAGAAATGGCATTATCTCAGGTAACAGATATTTTGGATAATTGAATGCCTCTTGACCCTTTTACCAAAGTAAATTATTACAAAGACATTTTGACTCAAATAAATGATTACATTAACACTTTCACCAAAGTTACTTATTGTATACTAGACATTTCCACCAAAGTCAATTACTATGTTAACATATGAGCCACAATTTTGCAGGCTTTGAATGAAAAGGCCAAGAGCATTACTGGGGTCCATCAATGGCCATACAGAGCAGTCAGTCGAGCCCTGGAGGTCATACCCAAAACACTGATTCAGAACTGTGGAGCAAGCACGATCAGGACTCTGACTGCCCTCCGAGTAAGCTGGTTAAATAGATTAAGAATTTTAGAGTTGAAATTTTATGTGAACCCAATGTGAAAACAGCAGTCTGTAGTGATGTCAGTGTTATGCCGTCCCTTCTAATCTGTAACATTTTTTTGTGTACATGTAAATAAGCATGAACCAAAATCTTTATTTGTGAAGGCTGTAATGAATGTCTGATATGAAATATGTTTTTCCCCACAAAACATCAGATTTCATTCTGTGTGATATCATGTGAAAAATTTTCAACAATCATGCAAAGAATTCTTCTTGTAGTTACTGAAATGTTAAAAAGTTCTAGATTAGGACAATGGTAAATGTTGAGTTTGCTTTCCTTAGGCTAAGCATGCCACTGCAGGTAACTCTAGCTGGGGTGTGGACGGAGAGACAGGCAAAGTAGTAGACATGAAGGACTATGGAATCTGGGAACCATTTGCCGTCAAAGTCCAGACATACAAAACTGCAATCGAAGTAAGTGTTTTCTTGGCTCTTAAGACTCTTGAGTTGTGAGTGAATATCATTAAAAGTACTGTATTTTGTTGGCAACATGCGGTTTTATAGGTAATGCTTATGTATATCCCTGTTTTTTACAGACTGCAATATTACTTCTGAGGATTGATGACATCGTCTCAGGGGTGAAGAGGCAGGGAGATGTTGGGGGAGCTCCGGGAGGAGGTGCCCCTAGTGCCCCTCCAGAAGCCTCTGAGGGACCAGAATAGACACCTGTGATTAACAGCTGGATTTTA
Source organism: Ostrea denselamellosa (assembly GCA_024699665.1). Taxonomy (NCBI): domain Eukaryota; kingdom Metazoa; phylum Mollusca; class Bivalvia; order Ostreida; family Ostreidae; genus Ostrea; species Ostrea denselamellosa. Next base: position 3,703,135 of record JAMZEH010000010.1, on the reverse strand, counting down.
CTCTCAGCATGGCAATGTGTTCACACTCCCTCTGATATCAGTCCCGTCATAGTGAACAAAAATTTTTGAAGCTTGATATGTTTAAAAAAAGACATAAGTTTTTGTCTGTGAAGGCAATATGATGGATTTTGTACTATATTTATCCAAAACTACGTATTGTGATCTGGAAATAAATCTTACATAATGTGATGTAGAGTTTCTCTTAAGTATGAGCACAGACCTTAGATTTTTGTTCTGTTGTTGCTGATGATTAAACTAGAGTGTTGGAGTAGGGTAATGCTGTTAGCTCTACTGGAGGTAGGATATTTGCTATTTCACTGCTATCAAACATAATTTGAGAGATTTGTACTTGTGGACAAAATCCAAGATTTGTCCAAAAATGTTTTGAAAGCATTATTAATAATGGATTTTATTCTTAGGCTTCATGTAAACCACATAATTATCTGTAAACATGTTATAAATTCTGCATAGGAAAGCTTATGTAATTAAGAGTTCACAATTTTATACATATTCTACTTGGCCTTTTGATTATTAGATGATTTTAGTCTGGCACATTGATCACTGAATGATTTTTAGTCTGCCACCTTGATTATTACCAAATGACATATAGTCTTGTCCCTTGATCACCAAAGTTAAAATAAGCCCAACTAACTGTAGAGAGCGTCAACAGTATCCCTCGTATCAGCTTTAAATGATCCTCATGAAAGAAACTTGTATTAACACTACATGATTAATAAATCTTGTAAGATGTACAACGTATGCACATTCATCATTTGATTATGCATCTTGCCTGTATTTGTTCAAATGGTTCAGTAACTAAGTTAAAATATAGGAATGGATAAAATAAAATGAATCAGACTAGAATTCGAACCAGAGTCCCCTAAATCTACATCTTGAACCATCTGCTAATTAGTTATTAAAATGAACTGACCACCACAGTACTATAAGTACTATGCAGGGTTTAAAAGCATTTGAATCGTCTATTTCTAAAAACTTCAAACAGAAGTCATTCACTAGATTCATGTACTATCAATCATGGAACAATAAAGCTTATATACCATAGTGGAATTTCCTTAATAACTTCTTGGACTTCAGACAACTAAACTGAATACACAATTATGCAAGCAATAAGCAGGGAATCTAGACCTGAAAATAATGAAATACATAGACTCTGGGGTCAGGAATTGGTGGGGCTATTTGGTTAATATAATGAAAATGCAATCTACAAATATTAATTCCTCACACACCTGAAATAGCCTGCCTTCGTAGTTACTTGGAGGGCTCTATACACGTCGTGAAATTTCTGGTTCCCCAGTTGAGAGTTCAGGCTTGAGGATCAGAACTTGAAAAACTAGGGAAGCTGAACAAAGATCAAATCCCACTGAAGACAATCGTGGAAAGTTTTCCTCTTTACTCCTGGACATCTAGCAAACAAAAGTTGTAAGAGTCCTTGCAAACAAAGAATAGCTTGTTGGTTTGTGAGTGTGTTATTATAAGAAATGTACTTAGAGTCTGAAACAAAATTGGTTGCATGTAACCAAGGTCAGAGTAAATACAGTTAAAAAAGAAATAATTTGCAGGCCATGATTTTTTAAAGGTTACTCATAAGAAAATTACTAATTAAATTGTATCTGGAACAAAACATGCTTACGAACACACGTGACATGATCCAAAATAAAGGTAATTTAAAGTTCAGGAAGATCAATAATTCAGATTACAACAAATTTATAATATATGTATGGAAAAAACTTTTATGACATTTGAAGCTCGTACAAGACCTAGAGATTTCTTGCAAATAAAAAGTGTGCATGACCCTAAGTAAGGTCATTAGGTCAAGGTGAGGCCACATGTACCGTATAAAAAAATTCAGAAAAAAACCCAACAACCATTATTTGGTTGATTTAAAACTTAAGCGTTAAAATTACCTCAGTATTGTTCACGTACGCAATCCTCCCCCCCCCCCCCCCCCCCCCCCCCCCCCCTTGAAAAGTTTCCGAGTCCTCGAGACAGCAGTGTACTTTCATTTTCGATTATTGAGGACCAGTTTAAAATTCAAGATGGCTGCCCCCAGTGGAAGGAGATTTCCAGACTTTCTTCGATTGAAAGTTCTCGCGAAAGATGATCTGACAAGCCTGCTTGATCAAGTAAATGATTTTGAAATTCTGCGATATTTATTGTTGCGTGGTGATCAGAAGAGACATGCGTAAATAAATTGACAAATCTGAATTAGCTAACCTTCTAGTTCTTCGTTAGAATATAATGCTATAATGTTATTTGAACTCTCTCTCTCCTCTCTCCTCTCTCTCTCTCTCTCTCTCTCTCTCTCTCTCTCTCTCTCTCTCTCTCTCTCTCTCTCTCTCTCTCTCTCTCGCTCGCTCGCTCGCTTTGATTGGTAGGATATCTTTCAGTCTAGAAATAGAACTTTTCTAGAAATACAGTAGCTGTGAAAAGAACGTTCCTTGTTAATGGAAATTAAGTCGTCTAAAATGATAGGCATGTAAAGGTCTACCCCGCTATATAAGTCTAGGGTAGATCTATATAAACTTATCATTCGTCATTGACCAAACTATATGGGGAGCGCTTATCGTTGCATGAACAGAACGGTTTTCGTTGGTAAAAGTGGGCGTGGTCTCATAAGTGTGAGGTCTTGATTACCGCATGAACTGGTAATTTTGTCCGTAATAATAATTTAACAGTAAGGGTCTATACCATACCACCCCCTTATAAAACAGACAAGGAAATGTTTTTATTAGGGAGTTGTATACTCCTACTATTATTATTACAAACAAAATTATTGGTTCCGGTGGTCTTACGATTATATAGGCATATGATACACAGAAATATTAAATAAACAAAGAAATATTTGACACTTTCTTCAATCAGTGATCTTCCTGTGTTAGTTATAATAACAATTAACTATTCTCCATTAATGTTAATTTAATGTTTTCCTTCAACTTGTTCATTGATTATTACATTGAAACAGTTTTCATTCCTACATTCAACCAGCATTGGTGTGTATGATTATATTGAAATTTAATTTGCAGCATGTTGCAATACGGACTTTGCTCTTGACATGTAGAATTAAGCTTTAAATTTTTTTAAATATATATTTATACAGTTGTATAATTAACCATTGATAGACTGTTGTTGGTTTATTTTATTTTTAATTTGGTTTACACAAGCTGTGCAAACCTGTTTGATACTGCATAAATTTGTACTCTCATTTATATATTCAACGTTGGCATCAAAAAATAAAGCTAACTTAATGTATGATTAATAATAAGCCAAATGTTAGCGTGACTATTTCTTTATAAATTAGATGCCTGGTAAGAAGGACTTGGTTATTGATGCAGACTTAATGAAGCCACTGGACAGAATTGCTAATGTATCTCTTCTGAAGGTAACCATGGAAACATTTGATAAATATAACTCTTTATTACATCTGGAAGTTTGTGTATTAGAATAACATGCTGTATGATATTTTACATTTTTCAGCAAAGAGGGGTTGACAAAATCTTCAAGTTTGACAATTCCCTAAAATCCATGCAAGGCTGTGAACAGTGAGTTTAAAATTTGTTAAAATGAGTCAGAATCATGGGAGGAATTGTGAACAATTGGTTTGTGAAGTGACTCGGTGATATATTCTGAATTGTCAGCAGTTATTTAATTTTAAGATGATATTACAGAAATCTAATAAATTTTCAACATATTCAAGGACATATTTAAAGCATTTCATGCTATCAGAATCTTATTTTTATTTTCAAATTCACATTATATTCACTAGAGAGTATGAATGCCAAATGTTAAGCAGACACACATCTGTTGTCAGTTCACATGGCATTCAAACCAGTGTGAATTCGAAGAAAAAAACAAAAAACAACTTGGTATATAGTAATACAAATGCATATTGGAAATCTTGATATAGTAAGACATAATTTAACAGCTGTTGTAGTTTGTTGAAGCTGTGAGAATGTTATTTAACACCTGTTAAGGATTATTTCAGTCTAAACAATATTTTATTCATTAAACAAATATGGCAACAGATAATGCCTATTTGTCTTCTCTTTCCTAGACTAGTGGGATATTATAACTTATATATTTAATTTTACATAAATTTTGGGCAAAATGAAAAACACACCAGAGGAAACTGTAATGGATTAAAAGTGGAAAATATAAACAATAATATCTTGAAATTAATAAACTTTAAAATTCATTTAATTTGGTAAACAGTTTATGCAGTTTTAGTAGAAATTCACATGGAAAATATAATGAGCCCGGAAACATTCATATTCACAATCTGTGGATCAGCCACCAAATCTGAAAACCACTGAACTAATCAGCTAAGTAGTAAGATTTAATAGGACAAATAATATCATAACAGGAAGGAAGAAAATGCAGTGGACAAGACCAGGATTTAAATCCCTGAATCTCTAGTGAGGTGCTCTACTGAGCTCTTGCACAATTGATCTAAACTGTCTGACTGTCAGAATAAGTTATTGATAATTTTCCATTTGTTTGTGATTTAAAAGAAAAATGGCCATTGTGATGATGTGTTGTTTTTTGTTAACATTATGTTTTGCATCACTGTACCTGTAGTTATGATAACATCACAAATGGAAGGCTCATCAACACCCATTTAACTGCTTCATTCAAACCTCAGTGCATTAGCCAATCAAATCCCAGATTACAAAACAGTTGCAGTGTAAAATATATTACATGCTTGTAAGTTTCACATTTTAGGAGGATATATCTGGTTCGTCCCAGAATGACCACTATGAAATCCATAGCTGACCACATCAATTCTGACAAAACTATAAACTTCCAAAGAAAGTATAATATAATATTTGTTCCAAGAAAAGTAAGTGTATTTTTACACTATATTTGACTATGGTACATTTTATTTAACTATGGTACATTTTCATTTCCTGTATTTATTTTTACCTGTTCTAATGGACAATCAATGCATGTTTTCACACATGATCATTTAAATGCCAGAGGTTCTTATTAACTTGACCAATGCAGAGAACCAAGAGAAAATCTTTTGTTAGAATTTTACTCTCAGTAAACTCTAATGTGATTGGTGGACTAAAGATATCAACCTTGTCGAAGCTCCTGGCTTGAAATGCAGGGGTCACATGTTTAATTCTCATACTGTATCATGGGCATTTCCTGCAGTTGTAATATTTTACGATTCAATCCCTGACATTTAGCAAATAATACTATGCCATTCTTTCCAAATTCTGTGGTTGAATTATACCTATATATACTTATATATATTTAAAATTTATTATTGTAATTTTTGAGGATTTCCCTATCTGCAATATTTTGCAAAAAATGAACAACATCAGAAAATACCCATTTTATGGTAATTTCTCCTACAACAAAATGTTGACATTTGAATATAATGGCCTGGTCTGCTATGATTGAATTTTTCAGTTACACACTGCCCTCTCTGTGCTGGAGTATGAGGGGGTGATGGGATATGTGACCTTGAGTGAACTTCGACTGGACTTTGTACCACTTGACAAAGATGTCTTATCTTTAGAACTACCAGAATTCTTCAAAACATTTTATCTTGTGAGTGTTAATCCATGTTATGAAGATGCTTTTAGTTGATACCAAAGAGTAGTGTTACTTTGTCATTTTGTCTGTCCGTTCATCTTACCTGAGAATTTAAAAACTATAAAGATTGGATTTTGATATTTAGCATGTTCATTCCTTTTATGAGAGTCATTAGATTTGAACAGTGATCATTGATACCCTCACAGACTTACATGTTCCTTGAAATACTCAACGCATTAGCTCACCTGATCTATAAGCTCAAATCGAATTATGGGTAGCATAGTGGTTAAAACACTCACTTTTCACCACTGCAACCAGAGTTTGATTCTCAGGATCAGCAGTGGTTGTATGCTAGAGGGTATTGTAGACACCCACTCAAACACCTGGGTTTCATCCAGGTATTCAGTTTCCTCTCAACCAGTAAATTATGGCCCCAGGAGGATGGATGGGTCATTAATAGGGGATGAATTCAAAATTTTATTATATATATAATGAAAGGATTGGGCAGCAGGCAGAGCCTATGTAAGCTTTCTCCTCAGTCTTTATGATTTTACATGAAAACAATTGGAATTTGTAAGAAAAAAATCTTCTCATGAAAGCAGTTTCATGATAAATCAATATCATATAGATATACAAGCATCTTCGGGTAGTGCAGACCCCCCCCCCCCCCCCCCCCCCCATTTTTTCTAATGAACCAATGTTTTAAAACAAAGAATTAGAGGCTGAATTTGGGGATTTATGTTAATTTCAATACAGTACAAGCAATGTCTTTAATACAGAAGAAATATTTTGTTAGTTTCAAACATTATCTCATAAGATGAAATCAATACAATCAGAAAATTGACCAAAAAGGCACCATTTTATTCATTACTTTTACAAATCTTTGTTAGTGTGTCTGTGAGATAAGTTTCAAAAGCTCTGTACAGTCCTGAATATACCAGGAATACGTAAAGACTTACATATATTGTAAATTACAATTTCCTTGTATTGTGAGATTTCTATTGACCACTACATCAGACAACTCATCTCATGATTTCAGGAGAATGACCAGACGTGGATTCACACTGTGGCCAAATCTTTGGTTAGATTACAAGCTCTGATGGGTGAAATTGGCCATGTACATTGTATAGGAAAAGGGGCCAAGGTAGGCATCCTTTTTTTCACAGGGAACCTTTATATTCAGTCATTTCATCCTACTACTTTTAAAGAACCAATACAAAAAATATAATATGTATTTTGTAGATGACGAATGATGTAATGAACTATTTAATGGACAGAAGCTCTTCTGATCAGGACTTCAGCAGACATGAAATTGGCACTTTAATCCTCATAGACAGGGGTAGGCACTTTAATCCTCATAGACAGGGGTAGGCAGTTTAATACTCATAGACAGGGGTAGGCAGTTTAGTCCTCATAGACACTGGTAGGCAGTTTAATCCTCATAGACACTGGTAGGTAGTTTAATACTTACAGGCAGAAGAATGCAGTTTAAATCTTGTACATGGAGGTACACAACCTAATTAGGCCCTGCATTGAGAATGTGAAGGCCATAAAAGAATCATGTCCATATATTTGTTTATGTTCTATCTATTCATCATCCATACTGTTGTGACATGTTCTCTTTAATAGTTATCAACATAAAGTTTCCATATCATATACCAAAGACCATTGTAGGAAAACACCAATAAATTTTTAAATCAGGGGTCAAGGTTAAACCTTCCTTATTCTTTCATTGTGACACAATAAGTTAAAGAGTTTTCAACACAGACCTTTCATATTGTATACAAAGGTAGTTGACCATTAAAGAAAGACGTCTGTGGATTTAATGTTCACAAGGTCAAGGTCATAGTTCAGACACACATATAAGCTTCATCTCTTGGTATGGTAGAGGTGAAGGACATTTGCTTTTAAATTATAAGTGTGACACAAGTAGGTACATGTTCATATGCGAGATAGAATGGTGGTCACATACTCATAAGGTTTTTGTATAACTGGTCACCTCACCATAATCATTGTATTGCCAACCACTAGACCATGACCACTGTATTCACAACCATTCACAAACTTTGGACCATGACCAGTGTACTCACAACCTCGAGACCATGGCTGTCTCTTCACAACCTCCAGACCATGACCATCTTTTCACAACTTCTATGCCCTTGTATAATATGTATAATATCCCAATAACAGTTTATATCTAGACATGTATATAACATTTCATGAGTTAAGACAAGATGAGTAGAGACAAGTTGAATTTAGTTGAGTTGCATTGAGATAAGTTGAGTGGTGATGAGTTGAGATGAATTGAGTTGTGATGGGTTGAGTTGTGTTACTGTTGTAGATGTGGATTATGTGACGCCATTGTGTTCTCAGCTAACATATGAAGGTTTGCTGGATGAAACTTTCGGCATCAAGTGTGGTAAGAAATGTTTCCATAAAATTCACTGCTGCAAATTGTGTCTAAATGTTACATTTTATATTGGTAAGAGGTATTATGTAAGAGGTATTATGTATGAATATTGTGCCAATCTTAAAAGTAATGGAGCTGAGGCCCCAAAGGGGTTGATGCATATTGCTTTTAAGGAATGGGATGATATGAGTACATTGCCCCACTTAAAATTCACCTTTACTAGGGAAACTTTTTAAAATTTTGTATATAGTAGATACATGTTATCAATAATTAAATGTCATTCTTTACTTTCTTTCTTCATATATAATGTATAGGACTATATTAAGATACTTGTTTTAATCTTGTGCATTTCAACAAACTGCCCTATTGCTCAGTGAGTAGAGCATCTGTCTTTAAAGGGAAGAATCACACAGGTGTATGTTCGAATCTGTGTGTGTGTAGTTATTTTCATAATAAAATATTTTGATATATTTCGCATTTCATTATTACAAATTTCATAAGGTAAGAGGGTAGTTGGGGGCAATAAAACAAAATAAAATTCAAGTACACAGAATACTAAGTAATTCCTTTGTTGTTTGAAACTCTCCATTCCTGAAAAGTAATGGAGTGTTCAAACAAAACCATGACGTCACGGGTGGATTTTAATGTAAAATTCACCACTGTAAATTGTGTCAGAATGTTATGTTTTTTTATTTGGTAAGAGATATTTCCGTAATATTCACCTCTGTAACTCGTGTCAGAATGTTATGTTTTTTTATTTGGTAAGAGATATTTCCGTAATATTCACCACTGTAACTTGTGTCAGAATGTTATGTTTTTTTTATTTGGTAAGAGATTTTTCCATAATATTCACTGCTGTAAATTGTATCAAAAAGTTACATTTTACATTGGCAAGAAATATTACCATGTAATTCACAGCTGTAAATTGTGTTTGACTGTTATGTTTTACATGTATATTGGTAAGAGAAATTACCATAAAATTCCCTGTAAATTGTGTCTAAATGTTGTAAGAGATATTACCATAAAATTCCCTGTAAATTGTGTCTAAATGTTGTAAGAGATATTACCATAAAATTCCCTGTAAATTGTGTCTAAATGTTGTAAGAGATATTACCATAAAATTCCCTGTAAATTGTGTCTAAATGTTGTAAGAGATATTACCATAAAATTCCCTGTAAATTGTGTCTAAATGTTGTAAGAGATATTACTATAAAATTCACCACTGAAAATCATGTCAGAATGTTACATTCTAAACTGGGTTTGAATTATTTATAACTAGAGCTGAATTTGACATCTCCATGTACTAGTGTTAGAGCTGTGTGAAATACAGTGTTGTACAATACATTGTACCTGAATTTTGAATTCCCCAACAGTGTGAAATACAGTGTTGTACAATACATTGTATCTGGATTTTTAATTCCCTAATACTGTGTAAAGTAGTTTTGTACAAAATTAATGTAGTGATTCTGTAGGAACAATTGAATTTGGACCTGAGGTCACTGGAAAACAGCAGACAGCCAAGTTACTACTCAACTCAGATGATGAAGTAAGTTGTTTTTTTTTTATTACTTTTTATTTAAAATGCAATATTATTGTGCATCCTTATATACACATATACAAAACCTTCATGGTTGAAGCAACACTAGAAAAAGAATTATGTTGCTTGAAATGCAAATCATAATGCAGTACTTTTTCTCCCTAGATTTTTGAGGATGTTAGAAATCGTCATTTTTCAAATGTCTTAGGATATCTGAGCTCAAAAGCAAAGTCTCTGCAACAGGATTTTGATGTAAGTAGCCACAAATCAATGCATTTAATCACATAAAGGACAGTCATATTGTTCAGTGTCATTGCAAATCAAGGATTTTCAAACCAATCAGGCTTGTGAGGATGGTAGTTAAGTGATATGATACAGTGGTTTAGTAATCTGATATAACGACTAGTTAAGTGATCTGGTGTGAGGACTGTAGTTTAGTGAACCAATGTGAGGACTGTAGTTTAGTGAACCAATGTGAGGACTGTAGTTTAGTGAACCAATGTGAGGACTTTAGTTTAGTGAACCAATGTGAGGACTAGTTTAGTGATCTGATGTGAGATTGGTAGTTTAGTGATCCAATGTGAGGACTGTAGTTTAGTGATCCAGTGTGAGGACTGTAGTTTAGTGAACCAATGTGAGGACTAGTTTAGTGATCTGATGTGATGACTATAGTTTAGTGAACCAATGTGATGACTGTAGTTTAGTGAACCAATGTGATGATTGTAGTTTAGTGAACCAATGTGAGGACTAGTTAAGTGATCTGATGTGAGATTGGTACTTTAGTGATCCAATGTGAGGACTGTAGTTTAGTGATCCAATGTGAGGACTTTGGTGATTTGATGTGATGATGGTAGTTTAGTGATCCGGTATAAAGACAGTAGCTTAGTGATTCATTGTGAGTACAGAATTGATTTGATTCTCTATGTGTATTTATTTATGCATATTTAAAATTTGATGCAGTTGGAGCTGATGCATAATTTGGCATAATCATGATTTAACATTTATTCTGTGTTTGATAATAAATGACTAGAGATTTTCATATCATAGCCAACCATAAACTAGCATTCTTCCATCACTACCAAAGCAACTAAAATTTAAATTCCGCCAAGCTAAATTCACAGTGTGAGGACAGTATTTTAGCAGTCTGATTGGTTTTATCTGTGAATCAGAATATGATCCAGTATCTATTTTTCAGATTCCAGCCTCTGGAAGTTTTTCTGTTGCTACAGAAGAGACTGTTGTTTAGTGTTCACAAAGCGACACACTAATGCACTTCAAAATTCTTGAGAACTCATAAGATGCTGGATTCATTGAAGAATTCATTTATAAATTATCAGTTATTACACACAATAGAAAAAAAACTATGCTTAGTTTTATATTGTCTTTTGAAATCAGTGGACTACCTGTTAAGGGATCTCTTATAATTGAACCAGTTTGAAATATGCTGACAGAGTTATCCTCCTTGTGTACTTGAACTTTTGTGCAAGGACTCATGTTTGTTTTGTGAGATTGAATTGTAAAAACATGGAAATAATGAATCATTGAATTTGGAACACATTTTAACAATAATACAAGTATGCTGTTTTCTTAAAATCATTTCAATTCATGGTGAAAGACTTCGTTGTTATGCTGTCTTACAGAAAAGGCATGGCCTGAAATCTGTTGGAGATATGAAAGACTTTGTTGCAAATGAACTCAGAAGACTCAAGGAACAAAAAGCAGTCCTGTCTCATCGTAAGTTACATTCATACAGTACTGTCTTAGCATAAGTTACAGTCTTACAGTGCTGTATAATCATAAATTACAGTTCTACAGTCCTCAGTCCTATCTCATAAGTTACAGCCATACAGTGCTGTCTCATCATAAGTTACAATTTTAAAGTACTCTCTGATCATAAGTTAAACTTTTACAGTACAGTACTGTCTGATCACAAATTACAGTTTTACAGTGCTGTCTCATCATAAGTTACAGCCATATATTACTGTCTGATCATAAGTTACAGTGTTATAATATTGTCTGATCGTAAATTCCAGTCTTACAGTGCTGTCGAATCATGAGTTAGTCTTACAGTGCTGTGTAATCATAATTTACAACCTTACATTGCTGTTTGATCATTAGTTACAGTTTTACAGGGCTATTTGATCATTAGTTACATTCTTACAATGTTTAATTGTAATTTACAATCTTACAGTTTTACAGTAAAACATGATTATAATGAACACACATATAATAAATTCAGACTTATGACTCATTGACTTTTATTCCCTGTTCTTCTGAAACATATCATGAACTTACTGGATATATATCAAATTCCATTTGTAATGAATTGTAAGCACATTTTACTGCAGTTGTTAATGTGTTATAGACATTGGAGCATGTGAACAGATTCTGGGGAAGAAAACGAAAGGTGGATTTGAGGATTATCTTCAGACAGAACACAGTAAGTGTACATACTAGTATGCTTGATAGATGGAAAGAGAAGGAATGAAAGAGAGAGAGAGTCCAGACAGACCATACCAATATATCTGAAAGATGAAGAGACAAAGAAGACAGAGAAAAGAAAGAGAGTGTATCAAGATGGAACTTAGCATATTGTGATGAAACCTCCCTTAGTTACCAATAAACTGCTCTATGTAGTACAGAGTTATTTCCCTTTACTCTGATTCACACTTGTTATTTTTACCTCCCTCTATCTCATTAATGTCCCATGCTTTCAGTGATATTACCTCCCTCTATCTCATTAATGTCCCATGCTTTCAGTGATATTACCTCCCTCTATCTCATTAATGTCCCATGCTTTCTGTGCTGTTACCTCCCTCTATCTCATTAATGTCCCATGCTTTCTATGCTGTTACCTCCCTCTATCTCATTAATGTCCCATGCTTTCTGTGCTGTTACCTCCCTCTATCTCATTAATGTCCCATGCTTTCTGTGATATTACCTCCCTCTGTCTCATTAATGTCCCATGCTTTCTGTGCTGTTACCTCCCTCTATCTCATTAATGTCCCATGCTTTCTGTGCTGTTACCTCCCTCTATCTCATTAATGTCCCATGCTTTCTGTGCTGTTACCTCCCTCTATCTTATTAATGTCCCATGCTTTCAGTGATATTACCTCCCTCTGTCTCATTAATGTCCCATGCTTTCTGTGCTGTTACCTCCCTCTATCTCATTAATGTCCCATGCTTTCTGTACTGTTACCTCCCTCTATCTCATTAATGTCCCATGCTTTCTGTGCTGTTACCTCCCTCTATCTCATTAATGTCCCATGCTTTCTGTGCTGTTACCTCCCTCTATCTCATTAATGTCCCATGCTTTCTGTGCTGTTACCTCCCTCTATCTCATTAATGTCCCATGCTGTCTATGATATTACCTCCCTCTATCTCATTAATGTCCCATGCTTTCTGTGCTGTTACCTCCCTCTATCTCATTAATGTCCCATGCTTTCAGTGATATTACCTCCCTCTATCTCATTAATGTCCCATGCTGTCTATGATATTACCTCCCTCTATTTCATTAATGTCCCATGCTTTCTGCACTGTTACCTCCCTCTATCTCATTAATGTCCCATGTTTTCTGTGCTGTTACCTCCCTCTATCTCATTAATGTCCCATGCTTTCTGTGATATTACCTCCCTCTATCTCATTAATGTCCCATGCTTTCTGTGATATTACCTCCCTCTGTCTCATTAATGTCCCATGCTTTCTGTGATATTACCTCCCTCTATCTCATTAATGTCCCATGCTTTCTGTGATGTTACTTCCATCGATCTACAACCCCGTGGGGATCCGGTTGTTAGAACAGATCCTCAGTACCCCTTGCTTGTCGTAAGAGGCGACTAAATGGGGCGGTCCTTCGGATTAGACTGCCAAAACCAAGGTCCCGTGTAACAGCAGGTGTGGCACGTTAAAGATCCCTCTCTGCTCAAAGGCCATAAGCGCTGAGCATAGGCCTAATTTTGCAGCCCTTCACCGACAATGGTGAGGTCTCTATATGAGTGAAAGATTCTTGAGCAGGACGTTAAACAATATTTAATCAATCAATCTACACAATATCCCACACTTTGAGTGATGTTACCTTCATATATCTTGTTAATATACCATTCTCTTTTATGTATTCATTAATTTTACTTTTTTTCTAAAAAGTGATAATTAAGTCTAAGTAATGTGGATTTTCAAAATTTTACAATTTCATTGGGATATAATTTTAAGGATATGGTGTCTGTATGTTGAATTGTGTATAAACTGCATATTTCATTTGGATTTAAATTCAGGAGATCTGGGTACAACCGTCTGATTCACAAAACTTGAGCCATGGCAATTTATGATGATATCCATGGTGTAGAGCATGGTAACATTGAATTCTTTTTTTTTATTTACCAGGCCTGTTGGAGGGAACCAGTGTAAGAGATAATGTCAGCTACATTGAAGAACTCATCTTTAAACAGGTACGTGTATACCGGTATTCTATATCTTCTTAGCATGGATTATGACAGATGTATCTGTAAGTGCATCTACTGAATATTTAAATTTTTGCTGTTGCTCATTCTACAAGGTTATTCTGGTTAACTTGTGTAAAAGTGGGTTAACTTATGACTTGTTCACACAGACTTCATTTCCAAAATGGGTCAAGGTAACCTTTAGGGCATGAAGTGGATTAAGATCAAGTACAGTGTAAAAACAAAGTGGGTCAAGAAGCACCTGTTAATAAAAACATATCAAAACGGAATTTTGACTCAAGTTTTACAGATGACAAAAGGTTAGGTATAGTCTATAATTCCTAATATTCTTTGAAGTGATTAAGTCAGTTCATGTCAAATCAGAGAAAGTTAAGTTAACCCACTGCAGGGTACAATTCAGATATTGTAGATTGAATTAATCTGGTTTAATTTTATCCACTGTGAGCTGGCTCTTAAATTGATGTACACAGCAGTTTGTTACTAGGTCCACTTTTGTTTGGGTTAAACTTGTCAAAACCACTAGTACCATGAGATAACAGACTGAAGCCATTTTGATTGTTTGGTTTGTTAGACAAGCAAACTGTGAGTGGTGGTTTGCATTTCATGATGTGTGAATACATGGTTTTCCTAAGCCTTATCACATTGAGTGTCGCACTGTTACATAAAATTCATCATGAATTTAAACCATCATATTTTTTGTTCCAGATTCTGAACACAGGGTATAATTTATTGTGTTGACCTGAACATCGGTGCAAATATTTAACAAGAGATATAATTATTTGTTTTCTGTGTGTTCTGTCTTATTTAGAACAATATGTTTTCTTTTTTCCTTTTCTGCTTTTATGGTGGACAATGTTTTTTTCATTTTCTATTTTTATGCAGGTCAATAAGTTTATTCATTTTCTATGTTTATGTAGAACAATATGCTTACTCATTTTCTGATTTATGCAGGTCAATATGTGTTTTGCAGGACAATATGTTTATTCATTTTCTGTTTTTATGCAAGAGAATATGTATTTTATGCAGGTCAATTCTGTTTTATTGCAGATCAGTATATTTGTTTGTGTTTGTTTTTGTTTTGTTGTTTTCCGCCACACTCAACAATTTTTCAGTTATCTGGTGGCATCCAGTTTTTATTGGTGGAGGAGAGAGCCCAGATACAATATACTCAGGAAGAGACCACCGACCTTCCGAAAGTAAACTGGCAAACTTTCTCACATATATCGGTGTGAGCGAGATTCGAACCATTTATTCATTTTTAGTTTTTATGCAAGAGAATATGTATTTTATGCAGGTCAATTCTGTTTTATTGCAGATCAGTATATTTCTTTTCTGTGTTTATGTAGGTCAATGTGTTTATTCATTTTCAGTTTTTATGCAGAAAAATATGTTTATTTATTTCTAAATTTTTTTGCAGGACAATATGTTGAAGACCTTGAAATTGATATGTCTTTTGTCATTAACACAAAATGGAATCACTCCCTCAACATACAAAACTCTCAAGACACAATACTTGCAGGTATTGATGATTTTCATATTCACATTGTTCATTTTCATTTTTGCTTTACATCAAAATGTTTTATACTGAAATTGTTATGTTTAAATTATCAGCAGGATAAAAATATTCATTTTCATTTATTTATTTTTTTACTTTTTTCATATAAATCAAATTGTTATTATTTATCATCTGAAACAAATTGTTTATTATAATTGTTTTTCATTTAGAAGAAAAAGTATTTTTTTATTTTTCATTTGTTATCAACATGTTTATTTTCACTTTGATCAAGTTGCTTATTTTTAGTTTTCATCAAGATAAAAAAAAAAATTAAATGTTCAGTCTCCTTAGGATTAAAATATTACTTTATATTAAAATATTACTTTTCATTTTTCATCAGAAACAAACTGTTTATTTTCATTTGTCATCAAAACATGTATTTTCTTTCTTAATGGGAATCAATATAATTCATGACAGCACAACCATGTCTGTGATATAACATAAACAGCTATGATAGTTGTCGTATATTTCAATACTGCCAGTTGGAAAGTCTATTGATCCCTGCTTTTGTAGAGTCATGGCTTTGAGCAGCTAGTCACATTTTCCAATCTGAAATCCCTGGGGATTCTCACAGAGCAAGAGGCCGGGAGTCAAGCTGCCACGCCCCTGAACAAAGTCACATCTGGGGTGGCAGCCATGACGAGACGCAGCACATTCAAGAGTCTGTGTAAAAAACTTTCATTGGTAAGGGGTTCATGAAGGTCATCTCAGATACATTTGTAATGTACCTTTCAACCTATTCTAAGTCTGTATTTGTCTTTGGCAATTCTACGCGAGTGGGTAAAAAGGGAGGGAAGGAGGGAAAGGATGTGGAAGAAAGGACAGATAGACCCTCTCCTTCCTGTTGATCCCTGATGTATTGTATGTTTTGTATCAGGCTTTATTTAATGATCTCTTTAGCAAAAGATTTATTTTTTTTACAAATCTACATCATGTTCATCTGTGAAGTGTCTAAACTGATGAAATGAATTTTTCCAAAAAAAATATTGATATTGGAATAAAAAAGATAAAAACATATTTAGATAATAATCATTAGATTAAGTTACAGTTACTCACATCTATGACCCGTTGTGATCTTGATTTGAATGCGGAAGACTTTATTTTTTATTAGAATTGCTAAAGTCCTCAGTGACTCATGCTGTTGATTTCCATATTGTATGCTAATAATTAATTTTCGTGATAATTCATATAGAATCTGTCATATGAAATTAACATTCTTGCTGTGTCATATTTAACTCTTTAATTTTTATTGTATCCAAAATATTAGTGACGCATAGGCAATTACATCACTTGAGTTCAAATTTACTATTAAAGTAATCTTTAATAGTAAATTTGAACCCAGGTGATGTAATTGCTTGTAATTTTATTTTGTGATTGTCATCATGAGTTGACGCTGAATGGAAATTTTGCTGCATTAAGTGAAATATAATGACTGCACTAAATGACAGATTACATCTTTTGAAATGTTCAAAAATACATTATATCATTTCTCATTGAAAAATATATGATTTTTTGATGAGGTCATCTTGTTTATTGTCAACAGATTCCAAAGTCTGAGGACATCGACCTCAAAAATCCCACAGACATGTCCTATGTGTTTAGTGGAGCTTATACCCCGCTGTCTTGTAAACTAGTAGAGCAGGTAAATAATGAAAATCAGATTTTAGAATTAACCCCTTCTTCTTTCCATTGATTTAAAGCAATACAAGCTGTAACTAACAGTAAATAAACTGAAACAACACATTTGTGATTGAACATATATAATTTCATAAAATCAAGTGATCTGAAGCAATAAACTTGTCAAATCAGCAAAAAATGTCAATTCATGAATCATCGTCATCCTGTTAGTAATTCCTGGTCATAATCTCGGCTGTGCACTGACTTCGGAGGTTGCCAGTTACAAACAATGTGAAAGAGAGGTGCTGCGCATGTGTCAGATTTGTAAACAATTTAATATGCCAAATTTATTAATAAAATTTAATTTGAGTGGAATGTTTACGTAATTTTATTACTTTCATACACTTATAATACTTAAAGTCATTCATGACACATGTAATATTTTAAAACAAACAAAATGTGTAGTTACTTATGTCAGTCTCCATCTTTGTTTGACCTCGGTCTCAGTGCAACCCGATTATGTTTGGCAGTCATTGTTCCCATGTCAGTGTATACGATGCAGTGGCTGTTTATATGAAATTGCTCATTGTAGGTATGCTTTCAAACAATATTTCCTTGTTTATTTTGCTGAATTTTTCTTCAGATCTTGAATTTATAAGTTATACCGATAGGTGTCAATTGGTGCGTAATTCTATAGTTGAAAAATACCATCAATTACAGCTTGTATTGCTCTAAAGGAAAAGACTGACAAGTGCTTATCACTTTATATTTCTGTAGATGTATTGATATTTCAACATGATTTTATATAAAAGAGAAAGAAAATAACACAGACTCTTATTGTTGGTAGGCATCAGAGATGCTGAGATAAATTAGTATGAAAAGCCAGAGATTGCAAATTTCCCACAATTCTCTTGACATTGCTATTGTGCTTTAGTAAAAAAAAAAAAAATCAAAATAAAAAATCCACATTCAGATTTTAATTTAAATAATGAGAAAAATTAAGTTCAAGTCTTCTAAATTCTTAAATTCTATTGACAAAACATTGGAAATACACTGTGTAATTGTGTAAGATATGTCACTGCTATTTGAAAAGAGAATTTAGTTTCAAAAAGTGACACATAGTGGTGAATTCCCACATTTGTAGATGTGTAGTAAATTTAATGCTACAAGGCAAACAATATATTGATCTCTGTAAGATATGAGATAAACAATATAAAGTTAAACAAACAAAGGGAACCACAAATTCTCCCACATATGCTTCTCTGTGAGATACAAGAAAAACAGTACATCGATCTCTGTAAGATACAACGTAAATACCAATCTTTTTAAGATGCGAGATAAACAATATACTGATTTCTCTAAGACACAAAATAAAACAATATATTGATATCTGTAAGATACAAGACAAACAGTATATCAATCTTTGCAAGATAGCAGGTAAACAATATATCGACCTCTGTAAGATACAATTTAAACAATATACTGATCTCTGTAAGATACGAGATAAACAATACCAATCTCTGTAAGATACGAGATAAACAATACCAATCTCTGTAAGATACGAGATAAACAATACCAATCTCTGTAAGATACGAGATAAACAATACCAATCTCTGTAAGATACGAGATAAACAATACCAATCTCTGTAAGATACGAGATAAACAATACCAATCTCTGTAAGATACGAGATAAACAATACCAATCTCTGTAAGATAGGAGATAAACAATACCAATCTCTGTAAGATAGGAGATAAACAATACCAATCTCTGTAAGATAGGAGATAAACAATACCAATCTCTGTAAGATAGGAGATAAACAATACCAATCTCTGTAAGATAGGAGATAAACAATACCAATCTCTGTAAGATAGGAGATAAACAATACCAATCTCTGTAAGATAGGAGATAAACAATACCAATCTCTGTAAGATAGGAGATAAACAATACCAATCTCTGTAAGATACGAGATAAACAATACCAATCTCTGTAAGATACGAGATAAACAATACCAATCTCTGTAAGATAGGAGATAAACAATACCAATCTCTGTAAGATAGGAGATAAACAATACCAATCTCTGTAAGATACGAGATAAACAATACCAATCTCTGTAAGATAGGAGATAAACAATACCAATCTCTGTAAGATAGGAGATAAACAATACCAATCTCTGTAAGATAGGAGATAAACAATACCAATCTCTGTAAGATACGAGATAAACAATACCAATCTCTGTAAGATAGGAGATAAACAATACCAATCTCTGTAAGATAGGAGATAAACAATACCAATCTCTGTAAGATACGAGATAATATATCGATCTCTGGAACTCGGTGACAGGTTTTAACCAAAGGAGGATTTACTGGTATGGAGGAAATTACAAAGTACCTGCCAGGAGGAGTTCACAGTGAGAACCATGTCAAGGCCTCTAAAGGTATGTAGCCCAACTTGGGGACTGTTTCAATGTAGCAAAGAATATACATGTTGTTGTAGCTTTCTTTATCAGCAAGAGATCTTTGCAATGGTTGACAGGAAAGGCTGATTGAGTCAGAAAATTGTAAAACCTTCATTGAACCATTTGTTTTATCTTCCTCCATCTGCAAAACCTCACGACAGATTGTTTTGAAATATTTAATACAAGCTACCACATACCAGAATTATGGTGTTTTATAAATTCATATCTAATCATTGGAATCCAGTGAAACTTTATAGTAATGCATATTAACTTGCTTTCATCCAGAAAATATCTCATCATCGAAAGACAAGACAGGTATGCTTTAATCCGATTCCTTATATTCAGAAACTTTCATTATAACCCTATGTAATCTATCTGACATCAATGAAAACAATGTGCTGTATATGTTTTCACATTTAACTGAAAATTATGAATTTTCATGTGGAGATTTGATTTCCGTTGCTTTCATGGTATTGACATACCCACAAATTTAAATCCTCTCCAAACAAGATAAACTGAACTATGAGGAAAAACAACAATCCCTGTACCATGACGACAGTATACCAACATTATAACATGACACAGTGTACCAAAATTGTATCATGACACAGTGTACCAAAATTATACCATGACATAGTGTACCAACATTAAATCATGTGCGGTGTATCAACATTAAATCATGTACAGTATACCACATTATATCATGGACAGTGTACCAATATGACATCATGTATAGTGTACCAATATTATATCATGTACAGTTACCAACAATAAATCATGTACAGTGTACCGAAATTATACCATGTACAGTGTACCAACATTAAATCATGCACAGTGTACCAACATTAAATCATGTACAGTGTACCAACATTAAACCATGTACAATGTACCAACATTATATCATGTACAGTGTACCAACATTAATTCATATGCAGTGTACCAACATTAAATCATGTACAGTGTACCAACATTAAATCATGTACAATGTACCAACATTATATCATGTACAGTGTACCAACATAATATCATGTACAGTGTACCAACATTATATCATATACAATGTACCAACATTATATCATATACAGTGTACTAACATTAAATCATGTACAGTGTACCAACATTAAATCATGTACAGTGTACCAATATACCATGCACAGTGTACCAACATTATACCATGTACAGTATACCAACATTTTACCATCAACATAACAACACTTATAATTTATTAAAATTACATGTGGACATTAATGACTGGAGTGTCACCTTTTAATTGTAATTGATAAAATGTGTTTTATGAATCACTACTAAAAGCTGTTAATGGTTGTTAAACTTCACATACAACCACCCCCCACCACCCCCCACCCTCCAAAAAAACATGGTGAATACATATAAATTTTATGTACTTTAAAGCTTCTAGATATTGAGATCTTTGGTATGAACTCTACTTAGGGTTCATTTTTTCTTTCATATACTTGTATTTATCAATCCTAAATTTTACAAAGGATATCAAAATTCACTCTCTTACAATGAATTTGTACCATTCACAATTGTATACAAAGATCAGAAGCCGTAATATGTGTGGCTCTTATAGTTTGATAATAACAGTCTGAATTGTAACTGATTTCTTTCTCCTTGGACACTGAATGTCTAAGTCTCTAATCAGAGTCTGTGTGTGTGGTACCTCATAAATGTTCCGTGTGTAAATGTAATATGTCATGTGACTGTATGTAGGAGATTTTCATGTGTTTGCTCCCATGTTACATAACTTTTACATTATTTTTATATTCCAAAAAGTATGCGGAATTTGAAATTGTTTAATTATTCCTTCTTCAAATTTTAAACACAGCAACAAAAATATTTATACAACTGTACATCTGGTAATTTTGGATTCTAGGGTAGATGAAGAAATTTCATCAAATGTAAAAGTTCCAAATTTCAGTTCATAAATTTGTAAAAGGAACATCCAGGAAAATGTAAAGAAGCAAAAAATTTACACTGCAACTCTTCT
The DNA here is from genome assembly GCA_024699665.1 of Ostrea denselamellosa. Classification (NCBI taxonomy): domain Eukaryota; kingdom Metazoa; phylum Mollusca; class Bivalvia; order Ostreida; family Ostreidae; genus Ostrea; species Ostrea denselamellosa. Next base: position 3,681,533 of record JAMZEH010000010.1, on the reverse strand, counting down.
TAAAAAGAAATACATTATTCCCTATTGCCAAAATTAACAGGTCTACAGTACACCATACCAAATGAAAATAGGTACAGTTGTCAAGAGAAGAAAGAATGTAAAAACATTTCCATTTGACTGATATTATTTGTGATTAAGAAAGTTATATTGATGGTATGTGTAGATCTGTGATAATTTTGTTATCAATTTGACAGGAAAATCAGCACGACAAGATCGACCTGTCAGTAAAGTTGTCCTCGTGTATTTCTTGGGAGGTTGTACCCACTCTGAAATAACAGCTCTCCGATTCCTCGGTAAACTCAAAGGTGAGAGTTTTAACATTTGTAAAGCTCGCATTTATCACAAAGACAGATTTCTTTTGGATTAAAACTGGTGTTTTTGTATGGAAACTGTTATGAATTGATAAGAGATCTCAATCCTGATTTATTTTGTAATTACTGTGATTAATTTAATAATGTGTTGCTTACTCCAGATAGGTACAAAACTGAAACAAAAAATTAAACGTTTACAATATGCTTAGGAAAAATATGTAACATGTTTATCAAACAGTGTTTATCTTAATCAAAATATAAAATAATTCAGCTATATAAAAGATCAATAAACACACAGATATTTGGGTGAAAAGAAAACCGTGATATAATCCATTATCAGATGTCCAATATCAAAATACCAGCATATGATAAACTTACTCCGTGGGGCTAACACAATTCAACAAATTGTAGACAAAGAAGGCAGCTTTGATAAATGGCTGCTATAGGTTTTTCCGGATTTGCAGTGCAATGCATAGAATACAAAATGAAGACGGATAACAAATTCCATTTTACCACATCATTATATCCAAAGTTCAATATAACCAATGTTAAACTATATAAATAATGTTATTGGAAATTTATTTTACTTCAATATAAGAGGTAGTTCAATTTAAATGATTTCAATATAAGTGGAGTAGACTGTATGTATTTTGTAACTACTAGAAGTAATTCTATTCTGCTAAGACATAGATGAGATTTCTGCACATTGGAACATTTAATTGGTGTACTTTGTTGAGCTACAGTAAAACACATTTATAACAAATTCAGGTTTATTGTTTATTCCCCTTTGATAGGAAAATAAGGAAACATTCATTGGATATAACAAAGTTTGGTTATAAAGAACTGTCTTTGGCTGGCCCTGGAGGTTTGCTATAACCATGGCTTACTGTATATGAAATTCACAAGATAGAGGGTACTCATGAAATTCTGTATTTTGTTAAGGTTTTTAAAATTTGTGAGGTACTCATAAAAATAGTGTATTTCATGGAGGTTTTCAAAATTTACAAGAACTGGGGGACATACGAAATTTGTATTTTGTTGAGGTTTCTGAAATTCATGAGATAGGGGTACTCATGAAAATTATTTTAGCTGGGTTCAAATTTTCATATTTGTAATTTGTATTTTAAATTGTTACACTCTGAAGACCTGAACGACATGGCGAAAGTGACATTAAAAGTGGATCATTTGCACTTAGTTATCATTGGATGTATATACACACACACACACACACACACACACACACACACACACACACACACACACACACACACACACACACACACACACACACACAAGGTGTTTCATAATATATGTCCCAATTACAAATACTTGTAAAATCTTTAATTTTTATCATATCTTAAAAATTAAAACATTGCTTTTGAGAAGAAAGAAAGAAAGAAAGAAAGGAATTTTACATTATAATAAGAGATGAGAATTTTCTTTATGCTATGATGTCACATATGGCATATCATTATGAAACATTGAAATTTCAATTTGTCTCTGTCAAGAACAATGTATTGAAGTGTTGAAGTTATATTTTGAATGTAAATCACCAATAACAGTAATAAGGATGATGCAAAGAAAGTATCTAAATCAGGAAAAACTTCAGAAAAAACAGATTCAGCTTTTTTGAGAAGTGAAAAAAAAATTAATAACTTCAGTCATTTGTGCTGCAGTGATGCAGAATTTCAGAGATCGCATGGAACTTCTCTTATCACAAAGAGAATGTCATATAGAACATGTGATTCAAAACAAATCAGTTTGTAATATGGCTCAATTTAAAGAATTATGACAGAAAAACTATAAATGTTTGAACATAATATAGTTGTTAAAACTCATATTTTCTAAATTTGTTCAAACTTTTGAATTAATTGATTAATCATATATTTTTTTTATTAAGGCATCGAGCTTGCTCGAGAGCCTTTTAGAGATCATGCAAAATTTTGCCTACACACCGCCTTTTCCATCTCAATGGGTGAAATCAAATAGTACCTATTGGTATTGAACATTTCTTACGATTCAAGACTTTGATACATTGAATTTAATTAATATTTGAAAGGCATAATACCATTTTCGTTGTTGATGTCGTTTATTATTGTATCTCTGTTCAATAGTTAAATAACAATTGTTTGGCAAGTAAAGTTCATTACTCATGGATGAATTTACTATGGAACAGATTTTCCTGCGAAATTTGTGTTGCACGATATCATAAGTACTTACAAAATAACCTGCTCAAATTTGGTTTTCATTTATATTTATAGACTCGTACTTTCACCAAGAATCCTTATTTCAGATCAGGAGAAACAGATAAATACTAAATTGGATTGCGCATTGTGACGGTTCGGTTTCTATTCCAAAAACACAGACTATTTCCAGGCTTTTTTGGTAATCCCGATCCCGATTCTCAATTAAGCATAACAAAAGTAGTGTGTACATCGCGACGAAAATAACAGGTTATTTTGTGAAGAAACCCAGGCTAGGTAGCATTCAGTGGGAACTGAATCTTGTTCAGAATTCCAATAACCTTTCTACATATTATGTTGAACTTTTGAATTGTTAGACATTACTGAAAACAGATAGTTCATACCGTATAATTATTACATCATACATGAACAGAAGATATAACTTCTATAAAAAAGTAGTCTCACTCTGAAGCAATTATATTCTTTTCAGCATTTTTCATCTGCGATTTCAATTTATTTATTATAGCCTTTGTAAAGTAACTAGTCTTGAGGGGATATTATCTAGTAAGAGGAGGGTACATGTATGAACTTGTTAGGATAAGTAACTTCAGCCCAAGCTCTCTTCTTTATTTCTTTTTATATAAATAAACACAGTTTGCTGACATTTTACAAATGATTGTAATGCTTTATTTATGTACTTAAACATGAGGAAATGTCTCCTGTGGCACTCAAATATTTCTTCTCTTACTTTCTCTAATTTACTTGCCCTCTGAATTTATTGAGAACCCAATAATGTATATGATATTGCACTTGATGCCTTTGTGGCCTTTCAGGCCTTTGATCTTTTATACCAGTCTGTAAGGGGGCAGATATAATGAACCACCCTGAATATATATATATATATATATATCTTTGTGTGTGTTTAGAAACGTATTGATTTCCTAATACCTGTCATTGTTGGATCCACACAAAGTAGATTAAATACAAGAATTATAGAATACACTAGAATGACCAATGACATGAATAATTAGATCATCAAATTTTTGGGACAACCCATCCCTCAGGTCAAATGAAAAGGTTTACATAAGATGGTTAAAGATATACAAAAAACACTAGCACTAAAACTGCACTAAATCTACGGATGCATTTACACAGCAAATTGCATGTTTATTGTTTTTGGCTTGCTAAATCAAGTTTTCTAGTTAGAACACATCTAGTAGGCTGATCCACAATCTCTCTCTCATATATATATATATATATATATATATATATATATATATATATATATATATATATATCCAGAAAAGAATATCACTTTGCAATCACTGTGTACATGTGTATCACTAAGCAATAGTGTACTCCAGAAGAATTGAAGAAACTAGTTGAGTATATACTCAATATATATATATATATATATATAGAGAGAGAGAGAGAGAGAGAGAGAGAGAGAGAGAGAGAGAGAGAGAGAGAGAGACAGAAGTGTTACCCATTTTCATCCTTCTGTCATAATTCAGTTTCTGTTCATTATCTCTGCTATGAATGTACTTATTCAACTGAAATTTGGTATAGATAAATTATGACAATATCCAGGTCAGGTTCTTATTTGGTTCTGGATGCATAATTTTTGATACTTATACTCCTTGGACTTGGAAAATTTCAAACAAATTCATAGTCTGTGCCCATCATCTAGGTGATACATGAACATTTTGAAATGAAATTTGGTGTATAGGTTACATTCTAAAAATATCCAGGTCAGGTTACTATTTCGTTTTAGTTAAATAAATTTTGGAAAAGTTAAGCCACTTGAATTTGAAATTTTTTGAACAATTCAGTTTCCTCTGATTATTTCAGTCATACAGGGACATATTGAATTTAATGAATGAGGATGTTCATGTCACTCTGACATATCTAGTTTGTACAAGGGTTAAAGGAATGGTTTCTTTTATTGTGATGGTCAGATGGATTAGATAGCTCACCTGGTAGAGCACCTGATGAGAGATTCAAGGGGCCTGGGTTGTTTGGTCTGTTGCATTTTCTCCCTTCTGGTCACAGTAATACAGTTCTAAGATACTGATCTTCTCTGTTGACAGGTTATGTATTCATCATTGCGACCACAGCAATCATCAACAGTGCCACCATGCTAGAGACCGTCATGGAGAGACCACCCATATAAATTATCATCGTCTTATAGATTATTGTTTTTGTCAGTAACTCTATTCAGACTGTGTAGATTGTGACTTCAATTGAGTGAAGTACTGGAAAATTTTTATAATTAATGACACTAAACTATTGCAACTGATAATAATTCAGTCATTTTTCACCAATTAAATGACCATCCACGACTCATTTTGATGGGGAATTTAATATATTGGTACAGACTGAAAAATCGGACTCTGATTGTAAAAATTCCAGGAAAAGAGTGCAAGAGAATCACACAAGCCCATACGCAGAACGGTGCATTTGCACACTGCTTTGAAAATTGTTTAACACTATCCAAGCAAAAAAATATTGAAAAAGCATATTTACCTCTAGTTATCATTATCATTATGCTATTGGGGTATTTATTAATCCGAAACAAAGTTTGGAAGCTTATTGTTTTTGCTTGGTTCTTATTATTCCACTTCTTTCTCACATCTAAATATGTCCGCAGCTGTACTCCATAACCTGTTGATGAAAGTATTACATACTTAAGGATATGATAAGCCAATGTATCTAGTTATGTAAAAATATTTTTGTTTTCAGAATGAAGGGTAATGGGTACATTTTGGAGGGGGATCACGGGTCTAACATAGAACTTTATGGCGAAAAATTAATTAGATATACCTTGGAAAATATATAGAGTCTTGGGGTCTCTGGAAATGAGGAGAGTATAGCAGGTCCTACAAACTAGAACATGTATCAAGAACAAGGGACTACAGTGACCTTGACCACTGAGCATAAAAAATGGTACAACTTTTGAACTGGGACTGATAGCAATAAGGGATCTTCAGAAATGATAAAAGGGTAATAGGACCTACGAACTAGTATCAAGGTCAAGTGACTCCAGTGACCTTGAACATAAAACTGGGATCTTCAGAAATGATAAAAGGGTAATAGGACCTACGAACTAGTATCAAGGTCAAGTGACTCCAGTGACCTTGAACATAAAACTGGGATCTTCAGAAATGATAAGGGGATATAAATTAATATCAAGGTAAAATAACTTCTGTGACCTTGACCTTTGAACTTGATCTTTAAAACTCATATTACTTTAAAACTGGGACTGATATACATGGAATCTTCAGAAATGATAAAAGGATGTTTTGACCTACAAATTGGTATCTCCAGTGACCTTGATCATGAAAACTTCCATTACTTTAGAACGAAGAAAAGTAAAGAATAGATTCTTCAGATGTGATTAAAGGATGTTGTGACCTACAAACTAGTATTAAGGTCAAGTGACTCCAATAACCTTCACCTCTTACTTTTTCAAAAGATAAAAATGTAAATAAACATATTATTCTTAAACGATTGACAGGCATGTTCCTCACTTAATTTTTAATGTCTTTCACTGGCATGTACTTGTACAAGGTAATTATAAATGTGGAGGAAAACAGTACTTCTCAGAAAAAGCCTACTTTTATACAGCCATAACTTTGTTTGGGATACTTTATAATCAGCAGATTGTAATCAAATCTTGTATTTATCCTTGGTCTGTTTTCTATGAGAGCTTTTATTTCATATATGTAATTGGGGATTAAAACCCTTGACATTCCAAAATTTGCATCCCTTTTGGAAAATCCAAGAGATTCACACACCCCTCTGAAAACTTCTGGCTGGCTCTGCCTGCATATTGTTCAAAAATATGGTCCTATGATCATGATGATGCTATGAAGTGAACCATGAGTAATGATTCATAAATTATCATTATAAGCTTACCATCCATTTTAGATATAATTGTTTATTAACTGAGTAATTGTTTTTGTTCAAGTGTGAAATGAGGGTGTATGTCAATCCAACTTTTTTTTGTTTTTTTGATTAATTTGTGAAAATTTTATAGATGTTGTGCAACAATAAAACAGAGTAATGAAGTAATGAATATTTTAACAAATTATTTTTCTTGATCAGAAAAATGTTACTGCTACAGTTGGTTCTTTGTACACAGAGAGATGTAAAGAATATCTAGACTTATGCTGCAGCACTTACTAGTTGACTATTTAACTTGGCCCTGTCCTGGAGTCAAAACATTTACCCCAGAGATCATGAAATCTATCATTTTAGTAGTAGCCTTAGATTCCTGCTCTACATGACTATGCAGTTTTTCTTACACGTGCAGTTGTAGAGAAGAATTTTGAAAAAATGATCAAGTTATTGCCTCCTGTCCCTAATGCCCTGGGAGTGCAGGAGTCCTGAAATTTACAATTTATACCCCCCCCCCCCCCCCCCCCCCCCCCCCCCCCTTGTGCAAAGGATGTTTCATACAAAATTTTAAAAGAATTGGAAGGGCAGTTAGATATCAAGAAGTTAAAAATATTTCGTTAATACACGTGGATGATGGATGCAGAATGTTGGCAATAGGCCACCCAGTGACTCAGCCTACATAAATAGTAGTTTCCTTATATTCAAATGTACTTCAAAGATAAAACTTAAATTATCTTATTAGAGTGAAAGCAAGAACAGTTTGTGTATAATTTTATTTCCTTTTTATAATTCCTGTAAGAATAGGAACTTTCAAGCTATAATGAGTAAATACAGTTATTAATTAAAAGAAGAATAAAGGTACCTGTTATTGTGCCTTTTGATTTCAGACCAAAATTCATCAGGAGACTTTCATTTCTGTGAACAGTCAATGACCACTTCATACAATAAATTCAAATATTTTCACTTATCCCCCTTCCTCACTGACAAAGAGTCTGTGTGCATTCTCTTGGAATTTAATACATTGTGGATTCTTCACTTGATTCAGAATTCTAACTTTTTACCGGTCAGTGAGAGTATGTGTATATTGCTGCTGTGGTTACCATTCACACACACACACACACACACATATATATATATATAATCTGTCTTGTTTCCTTAACTTGTGATTGGTGTAACTGGAATATATGATATCCCCCCCCCCCCCCCATATCTACTTCTACATCATACACATCTTCTAAATAGCTTGACCTCACAACATTTCTGAAAATCTGCAATAAATACTTCTAGCGTGTACACTGTTTATTTATTAAATAAGTCACCTCTTTATCGTAGACTGTGAGGTTTATTTAATTAAATCACCACGCAAAGCAGCAGCATCATCAAATTCATTGCCAATGCTGTTAATTTGCTGTGGAAGCATTTTTGAAATTGCTGCATGAAGGCTGTCCAATCTTGTATTCGCTTGTGAACTCCCACCAGCTTTTGCTTTCTCCCTTCGATCTCTTTCAACGGCAAATTTTGTCCTGGATTTCATGGTTTTCCAAAGGATTTCAGATGAATACATGATCTTAGATTAACACTATGGCTGACATTAAATTTAGATGCAATCTTCTTCCATTTTGCCATCGTTTTGTTTATTCTCAATGGTATCCTTCCTGGTTCCAATCAAACGGACTTTTCCAATGCTGTAAACTTTGGAGATTTGTAATTGTTCGACATCCCCCTTTTGTACAGTCGAATGTTTGGTTAATGTAAGTCTCGTTTAGATTTGAAGCGTGCAATGGAATTGCAACTCATGTAACTCTAACTTACCCGGCATTTAAACCCGGCTTACGTGATTCGTGGATCAACCAATGAGCTGTACCGGTAGATATGTGAACCAAAGATACGGAACCGGCCAATAATGAGTTGTTTCTTTATTTTACACATTCTGGGAAGTACTTGTTGTGTACAAACATTTAAGAGGGAGAGAGAGAGAGAGAGTAATTTCGTTACATATATCTAACGCATTAGTAAGATTTCATCGCTTTATCGTCACCATCTGCAGGGTATTCTAAATACAACTTTGATTCGATCAGATCTATTATTGACATTGGCTTCTTCCTCACAGCAGTCTTGTCCAGTACTATCAGTAACAAAACATTACATCCATCTCGAGAATAAATGGCTTCCATTCTTGCCATATTCAACTCAAACATACACCAGTAAGATTCTAGGAAGTGTTACGTCATAAGACAAACGGTGCGGTGACTGTTACAAATTGCGTTTCTGATGGCAGCGATTCCAGTACCATGGATGAAGTCCCGGTGATGAATATACAATCTCAGATCATAGTCCTTTTCCAGGCGCTTTGCCAAATTCTTCAGAAACATGTGGTCTTCGTCTGCATATGAAATAAAAGCGTTAAGACGAAACGTTCTTCCATTCGTTTCCTTTCGATGGCCGTCTCTTTGATATTTTTCACAGGCTGCATAGTACGTGTACTGAGTTTCCACGTATATCACATGACTAATACAAATTGTTACAGCAGCTACAATTGATAGGGACACGAGTTCAATGACAGAGGTGTAGGAAGCACAGTTCTTTTCCATCCGCTGTAAGAGAAAGTCGATATTCCGAATCTGTATCTTTGAAGAGTTTTTAAAAGTGATTTATTTATTGATTAAATATCCGGTTTTTAGAATAGATCCTCGGCACCCCTAGCTTGTCGTAAGAGGCGACAAAATGGGGCGGTCCTTCGGAAGAGACCACAAAAACCGAGGCCCCGTGTCACAGCAGGTGTGGCACGTTAAAGATCCATCCCTGCTCAAAAGCCATAAGCGCCGAGCATAGACCTAAATTTTGCAGCCCTTCACCGCCAATGGTGACGTATCCATATGAGTGAAAAATTCTCGAGCAGAACGTAAAACAATATATAGTCAGTCAGTCAGTACAATCTGTAGATGATACTGTTCTGAAAATAACCATGTGTAGTATGGGATGCACCTTTAACAGTAAAGACAGGAAAAGCCATTTTGTACAAATTATCGTGAAAGTAAAACTGCATTAATCTTGGTGGTAAATAAATTGTAAAATTGGCTATTGAGTGTCCTAGCATATTAATTTTATAAAAATGTGAATTATCCTTTGATGCCAACTGGAATTGTGGTAATGAATCCCAGCAGTTGCATGTGCATTTGTTTTTGTATCATTACAAGTGAAAAGTATGTTGTATGGTTGCGTTTGGTAAAATGTTGATTGGAAGCTGACATTGAAAATTTCCAGATTTGGCAAGTTTCCAAACTCTAGGAGATACAAGCCGATACTTAATATATTGTTAATTAAGTTAAGAACTTTTAAGGACTTAGGCAAATTCAGCAACACATCTCTTTCAAGTACTTGTATCTGATTGGATGCTAAATTGAGTACCTCCAAAAGAGTATTCTTCACGTAAAACAAACCCCGTGAGGACCCGGGTTAGAATAAATCCTCAGTACCCCTTGCTTGTCGTAAGAGGCGACTAAATGGGGCGGTCCTTCGGATGAGACTGCAAAAACCGAGGTCCCCGGTCATAGCAGGTGTAGCACGATAAAAACCCCTCCCTGCTTAAAGGCCCTGAGCGCCGATCATAGGCCTAAATTTTACAGCCCTTCATCGGCAATGGTGACGTTTCCATATGAGTGAAAAATTCTCGAGCGGGACGTTAAACAATATATAATCAATCAAGTAAAACAAATGCCTTCTCTTGACCGCCTGCGAATTTCCATACGTACATTGCAAATAAACAACGTCAAGATTCCTAACTGACCTTGAATATCGAAGGTCGTATGATATGTTTAAGATCGCTTCTGTGGTAAGCTGTCCATTGTTGGAAATATTAAGATGCTAAAGCATCGAACAGTTTTAAAAAGTATTCAGTTGAATTTCTTCCAGCTTGTTATTTGAAATATCGATGTTCCTCAAAGTTGGATAAAGCGATAATAAAGTTCGGTTTAATACGTGTAATAGATTGCGTGATAAGTTCAGATACGTGATTGTTTTTGGAAGACAACAAGGGAATTCTGAAATATTGTTTTGGGTAAGACTAACTTCACTGACGTTTGTGCTAAATGTAGGCGCGCGTGTCAAAGACAAGTTTTCGCAGATGGCAAATAGGTTTCCTTTTTGGGGTTGACTTTTCCTACATTTACATCGTTTGTCTGTAGAGTATTCAATCTGCGTGCATCTCACAATTGACGCAGAAAAAACCCCACAACATTGCCTTCATCAACCAAATATCCATTGTTTCTAAAACGAAATTGAAAGGGAGACATAAAAATCAATTTTATCAATCTGATATGAAGGTCAAAGAAAGTAGACTACCCTTAAAATAGAATTTTATAAGGGTCAGCAATATACTAAATCCAGTGACTTTGAAACTTTGCCACACAGGTATCTAACTTGACATGAACTTCTTGATTACATTTACACGTGCATACTGTGCAATATTTGTGGGTACCTGTATCCCATGATTTTCAAAGTACAACGAAATACACAATTTATACACTTTTTCAATGTATAGAAACCATATCCACAAAATTGCATCCCAACGAAACTTCGATCTCTACAATCTACGAAAACTCACACTTCGCAAATTTAATGATTTTACAGTATTGTACAAAGTAAAGATCAGTGTATGTTGACTGACAAAAATTCATTGGTTAATTGCCCTGCTTAATTTAATTCACATGGCAATTCCCAACATCTTCAGAGAGAGGAGAGAGAGAGAGAGAGAGAGAGAGAGAGAGAGAGAGAGAGAGAGAGAGAGAGAGAGAGAGAGGGTGTGGCAGTCAAAACCACCACCACCCTAAAAACAAACTCTGAGGAACTACCTAAGTATAGACAGTTACGGTGCCAGCCCAGCAAAATATTGGACCGGCTGCAATTGCTCGGTTCGGTGATTAGATTTTTCGTGACAGATGAATTCGAACCTCTCGGCCGTGTCATACATCAGAGGTAAAATTTGATAATGACTTTTGGCAGTAACGGGTCTAGCGTATAAAATATTAAAATTAAGGCCCCATGTCATGTTAAAGAACATGTGCTATTTTACAATTTGTCTTTTCGTTATTTCGATGCGAAAAGACAACAAAACGATAATTAGCGTCTTTTCGCCCCAAAATAAGGAAAAGACGACAAAACGCAAAGCAAAAAGACCACAAAAAAGGTTGCTAATTTGCGGATTTTTAAATCGTCTTTTCGCCTATATTTTGTCGTCGTTTCGTTTTGTCGCCTCGAAATAACTAAAAGACGACAAATAGTAAAATGGCACAAATCAGCCACCATATGCCTCTGGTAAAAATCTTGAAATTTCATTGACTGAAACCAATACTATATAAAACGGTATTATACCTCTTGATAACCTAATACATCCCGTGGGGATCCTGATTAGAATAGATTCTCAATACCCCTTGCTTGTCCTAAGAGGCGATTAAATGGGACGTTCCTTCGGATGAGACCGCAAAAAAAAAAAAAAATAAATATAATAATAAAAAAAAAAAAAAAATAAATAAATAAAAAAATAACTCACAGGGTGGCACAATAAAGATCGCTCCCTCCTCAAAGGCGTAAGCGCAGAGCATAAGCCTAAACTGGTGATGATTTTTCCATAGGAGTGAAAAGTTCTCGAGCGGGACGTTAAACAATATACAACCAACTAACCTAATATTGTCAATATGCCCCTTCCACGTGGTTTTCTAACCACACATGTGTACTACGGCGTAATAAGAATACTTATATCCTGTCGTTATACACAGTCGCAAGCCACGGCTGAAATGTGCGCTCCTCTCCTTTTTCACCCATGGCTCTCTGCGTGAAAATTTTCTCGTCTCTCATAAGTAATTCGTTGATCAGAAGAATTCACGCTTAGCCTAAAGTTGAAGATCTAGCTTAGCGCAGCCGCGTTTAACTCAATAATGGCTGCGGCCATGAAATCTTATGCTTTATACAATGAATCTATCTTTAACAAGAAATCATATACCCCAACACGTCTGTTTGTTCATTTGTTAACTAGTCAATGTCGAAATCACCATATCTGTATCCATACTATATACATACTGGTTCTATTTTAGGTAGTTTACCAAAGAAGTGAAAGAATAAGAGTTCCGATTGATCAAGAGTAATTTGCTCGAATTCTATAAACATTCTAAATCTCCGACTAAACTGTGCTCGGAAGCTCAGCGATTGGCCGAATCGTGTTATGTACATTTATGAGAAACGAGAAAAATTTTACGCAGAGAGCCACGGGCGAAAAGGGACAGGAGAGTTATTTCAGCCGTGGCTTGCGACGATGATCGCTATAATTTACAACCTTAACTACTTGGCTATTTCCATAACCACAAAATAAACCGATCGACGCCATCACAGTCAATCGGATCACGATCGTCCATTTCCGAAACTGGTCACGCTATGATTGCATCGGAATCTGTTGCTACTTCACAGGTAGCTCAGTGGTTAGAGTGTTCGCTTCGTAATCGGGAGGTCGTGAGTTCGAGCCCCGCTCGTGCCATGGCCGCGTCAAACCTAAGACGCTAAAATAGGTAGTGATTGCTCCTTCGCCAAACGCTCGGCATTTAGAAGTGAGAATCACGGGTCTTTCGGATATGACCTTAAATACGGAGGTCCCTTGTCACGGTAGTCGTTGGCACGTTAAAGAACCCTCAATGCTACGGCCCTGAGCTTTAAGCATAGGTCTGAATTTGTGGTACTGCACCTACAGCTTGTGACGTCTCAATATGAGTGAAAAATTCTCGACGGGACGTAAAACAAACAATCAATCACAGACATACATTACGATATGAAGCACGATCTTCGGGGCTAAAAGATGTGTAAATAAGATATCATTCATAGCCAAGATATTCTACCACTATCAATTGTCACTTACACGTTTATATATTAGAGTGAATAAGACTTTAATGATACCAAAACTTAATTTGTTGTGAAAATTAATCTTAGAAATGACACATTGTAAAGGAATTCGACTCTAGCCTTTTAACATCATCCACATGTGCTCATCCGGCGAATGATGCAATCTTTGCGCTAGATTGGTTACGGAAAAATACGAGTGTGACCCAATTCTAGAAATCAGTCCGCGCTTATTATGACGTAATATATAAGAACTATAAATATTAAAAAAAAAATAATTTACAGTTTGTTAACAAACATGTTTTTATCCCAATGTTTAAATGTTGCAGCCAAGTTTTCATTGTTGTACATTTTATACTTAAAGTATATCATGAATATGTATGTTACAGTCATTTATTATTGTTGAAATTTAAGAAAACATCAAGAATGAATAATATAGGTATGTCTTTAATCAATGTATATGTAAAATCATCGACAGGATAAATTACTTAGAGGCCAGGGATTTAGACAATATTATTTTTCTTGAATTTTCAAAATACAAAAACTGGAGAAAAAAAATGTGTGGTGTCTTTATCCACTACATTTCACTGACTGATTTTTCTCAATTCCAAATTTCTTAGAAGTTTATTTTTTCTTACCAATTCAAATTTCCCTCATGTAAGAGCAATAAATTGTTTATTATACCTATATGACAAAATTAAAAAAGATCAACAAATGTTAACCAGGCCCTTTTCTTTAAATCTGTAGAGACGGCCTATAAAACCAAATTACGTTTGCTGAAACTGACACATTAACACAGTTCATGTTTGCTGTTTCCTTGATGTAGCGATTTAAACTATACTTAATATTCTGTAATTAAAAGATGATATTTTGGGAAAATGTTCCGTCTGTTTTCCTCGCGCTGAAGTCAAATTGTTGTAGTGCACTGTCAAGATCACTGGGGGAATATGTTTCAAACGATGTACTTATGCGGTCAGACTCTTTCAGGAAATCCCTGAAGCATTTCACGGCTACGTCTGTCGACTTCCTTGTGTTTATTGCGTCCTTACTCGACAAAATCTCATCAATGTCGGATTCGTCTTCGATCAAGAAACGCCTGGCATCTGCCGTGTTTGTTTACATTCTGTCGTCTGCTCGCCGGAACTCATCGGATTGTTTCGTAGCTCGAACGATAACTATCATTGGGGCTCCGAATGGGATGAAATATGACAGGGAAAATGGACAGGGAGACTGGGGCGCGTGAAGGCAACTTGATGTTTCTTTTGTCAGTCATTTGGGAACGTTTGTCTAATAAGAGTTAAGAATCTAACATAGGGGTATAATAATACAAAAAAGCCAATAAAGTCCGTGACCTATGTTTCATTGCGAAGATTTAAGAATTGTTTCCAAGGAAATCGACATCATAGAAATACATGAATGGACAAATGGTTGCACAGCTCAGTGAAAAATATATTCGGCCTGAAAATGAAGAGCTAGACTGGAAACTTCAAAACAAAGTAGCCAAACAGCTGTTTGAACCCACTATGGATCAACGTGTATATTTTCAGTGGATACTATACAGGCAAATAAAGGGAGAATTTGATTTGAAATATGTGACAAACTCATGTTGTGGAGTCCGTAATCAAGGTCTCGTTATATATTATATCGTTATCGTTATATAAGGCTTGTCATATATGACTTTATTCAATGCATTCTTTATATGTATGAATAGGAAAGACACCTATATTTTATTACTTTGTAAACATCAATTTGTAAGGTAGCCTGATGTTGCTACTGTTAAAAACAAAGAGTAGTTTCCTTTTAAAATGTTTCATTTATTACATTCACTACAACTTAAGGTTAATTTTCTTCTTATTTTTTCATTCAAATTGTCAAGAGAAACATCTTGATTGATTGATCGATTATTGTTTTTCGCCACACGCAACAATTTTTGTCAGTTATCTGGTAGCGTTCAGTTTTTACTGGTGGGGGAGAGAAACCAGATATAATGTACCCGGGAAGAGACCACCGACCTTCCGAAAGCAAACTGGCAAACATTCTCACCATCTTGATATATACAACATATAAAGGTATAACAATATGACAATATATCGATAGTATTGGTTGCAGATATGTATTGTAGGCATGTAGTAATCGTGATGAAGTTGTAAGTTACATCTGTCATTGATTTGGAAAGCTTCTGTGTGGGCATAAGCTTAAAAGTGTTTTAACCTTTATCATTCTGGTAATCAACTACGTGTTTTAATACAGTAGGTATTGTTTTGTTTGTTATCGGAAATAATACTATATACGCTACCACTACAAAATAAACCGCAGAAAAAAAAAATAACAAAGTCATTTAAAAAAATTGTATTGTGGTACAGGTCATATTACATTTTAGTATCATGGTGTCATATTGTGAGATAGTCCATGATTCTCAGATCTTTAAAAACAAATTCAAATTACAGTCTACTCTGGATATATTGAAATTTAGAATTTGTACCTTAATTGTTCATTTTATTTAAAGTTCAGTATAAGCGATGTTGTACTATATATAAATAGTGTTACTGGGTATTTATTTTTACTTCAATATAACAGGTAGTTCAATATAAGCGACTTCAATATAAGTGGAGTAGACTGTACATTTTCATTAAAATAGAAATATTACCTGAATTTATATATTTATATATTTATAATTTATATTGCCATGTAAAAATCTGCACAACCTCATGATGCTTGCATATTGATATGGCTAATCATGGTTCTGCTGGTTTTGAGAAGACGTTTTGCCCCCAATACGAGGGTTGTTCGATATGTAATATGTATTGTACCACAGCGCGATAACGTTTTGCACGATTTTGCGGATGATGATACTCTTGAACATCACTATTCAATACCTTTCCAAACGGTATAAACACGAGCCTTCCACATAGTTTTAAACTTATAGTCATTTCAATAGAGCCCGTCGTTGACTACTGTTGTAAAAATGGTTGGGAAACGGGTTGAGAATATTGAGGGAATTAGAGCTTATATAAAAGTTCGCATAAAACTCGGTCACTTGGTAATGCAGATTTTTACTGAATTGGGGGAAGTTTATGGGCCTGATAAGATATCTTATGAGACAGTTCGTATGTGGAGAAAGAAATTTCTGACTAACACAGAGTCCGCCAAAGATGCTGCAAAATCTGGCCGTAACAATGTTTGTAACTGATTGTTACAGGCAAGGCAAATGTCTTAAAAGTCAGGGAAATAATTGAAAGTAATGGCAGGTACACGATACCTAATATTGCCAAAGCTGTTGGCATAACGCAATCGCGGTTGCATTTCATTTTGAAACATATTTTGAAAGTATGAAAGATTTCTGTCTGAAATGACTGAAAAATCGGGTACGAGTACAAACCACTAAGCAATTGCTCAATATGTTTCCCAAATTCAATTAAAGACAATTTGCAAACATTGTTACTGGTGACGAAACATGGGTTCACTATTCCGAACGAGTAAGAAAAATTGGAAACAAAATGTGGCAAAATAAACACGGTAGAAGGCCTGTAGTTACCAAACGAACCATAAGCACAAAGAAGGTTCTTTATTGCATATTCTTCTCATGTGATGATATAGCCGTACAAATTCCGGTGCCGAAGGGCAAAAGTGTTACAGGTCAGTATTACCGAGATGTTATACTGAAAAAAGCTCAAGAAATAATATCATATACGACGCCCTGTGTCAGGATTTAGGCATGTTTGTCTAATTCATGATAATGCTCCATCACAAACAGCTTGTGAAGCAATTTTTGAAGCTGGAGAAGGCTAACGTCTTGCCACACCCACCATACTCTCTAGATCTAGCCCCATGCGAGTTTTTCCTTTTTCCAAAACAAAAAGTTCTTACCTGGTCGTCGTTACAAGTCCCGACAAGCTCAGCCTTCAGTTAGTGCCTCGGAGGTCTACCTAAATCAGAATGCCGTGACGTATGTCAGAAATGGATTCAGAGATTGAAATTAAGCATTTCATACAGTGGAGAATACCTTGAAGGAATGTAATGTTCATTTCACAATTTGAGTCGAATGCTTTTGAGATATCGTACAATACACATTACATATCGAACAACCCTCGTATATTACCATGTAAAACTTTTGATTCCCTATTGAGGCCCTATTCTACACTCCAGGACTATGATGTAAACAGAATTGAATCTGTACTACCTGTGGATGCTTGCATATTAACAAGACGAATAATGAAAATGTTGCTCTACAGAAAACGATTTTAAGATTTTTCCTTTTGTATTCAATATACCCCCCCCCCCCCCCCCCCCCCCCCCCGTGGTTATCATTTGAGCATCATCAGGATGCTTGCAAATTAATATGACCCCTGCAGGCCTTTTGAAGGTCTTTAAATAAATTTCTAAAATAACCCTTGGCAACTTCTGTATATTTGCTAAAATCGCTATCTTGTAATATTCTGTGCACAGGCCATTATATCGCTTGGGTTCGAATTTACAATTAAAGAGAAAAAGTTTAGGGTACCCAAGTTTGCCAATGAAAAATCAGTAAACCAAATGGTATACAATTCCACCCAGTGTTCTAATATGATCGCACAAAACCAATCTACATTACTACCATAGTTGATTCCGAAATATGCAGAAATGAATTCAGAAAAATGTCTATTTTTGGGTCAAGTTTTAGCTGGACCCTGGCACTGTACAACTAATCAGAAGGTTTGTGCAGTGCCACAAGCAATTATATAAGATGAGCAACATTAGATATAATTGGTAAATAGAAATTTTTACGTCAGTTCATAAACTGAAGTCCGTAAAAGCTCCAAGTGACTGAAAATTGTAAAACCGTCTGTACTTTCATTTATCACATCCATTTTGATAGGTGCCACTAAATACCAAAATTAACTTCATTATTATAAATCGTCAAACACTTTTGTTGATGTGATTTTATAAAACTAGCTGTGTATCTTTACAAAGACATGTTATTAGCATAATATCATACTACTCGTATAATGAATTATTATTCATCAAAATTAATATTTGAGACTCTAAATCATTATGAGTCCCTAATATCCCTTTTGGTAATTTGTGATTACTGATTTTTCATCGGCAAACTTGGATACCCTATATTTAGAGTTCTATACCTTTACTCTTTAATATCGAACCCAAGCGATATAATTGCTTGTGATTCTGTTTCTCTAGAAAATTGATTTAAACACGTTTTCACGTAATTTTCATGAAAATTTAGAATAAATATCTGTAAAAATACAGAAATTATATCGGGATTTATTTGACCCCGACTTTGTTTCAGCATCCACTGTCAAAGATAAACTAAATCCTAAATACTGTTAAATACTCATAAAAGAGGTGTTTGTATGATTGGATGGACCCTGAGACTCGCGCAGAAAATATATAAGCGAGATTAAACCGGATACAATGAGGAAAAGTCAGCTTGTACATACTCTGTTGCACATTTTCATCGGAGCCAACTGGAACAAAGTTCGGCAATTTTCGTCAAGTCCAGATAAACTTAGACAGAAAATGTTGAGCGATCTTCTGATTGCACCGGAGCTTGATAACGCGACCTTTATTTATGGACTGGTACCTTTATTTATATAATGGGACCTAACAGGGTAGCACGTGACCATACACATTAGGTTTCAAGATTCATAAAAATCTGTTTTAATTCAACCTAAAATGTTTTAATTTTTTTTATTTCAACCTAAAATATTAAGTTTCTGTTCTAAACACATGCCTGTGGTCCACGTGTTGCAGTCCTTTATTTAAAGGAGAACAACTTGGTTTTTTCTCCAAATATACATGCAATAAAATATAAATCCTGCACAAACGCATAGCCTCTGAAAACGTTCATATCATACAATCGAGCGCCTCCTGGCGGTTAGTTATGCTGCATATTGTATATCTGTTTAATTGCTATTCTGCTAGGGAAGAGTTGATGTCTTGAACGTAGCAGAGAGAGAGAGAGAGAGAGAGAGAGAGAGAGAGAGAGAGAGAGAGAGAGAGAGAGAGAGAGAGGGGAGCATATCCAATTCGTACATACTCTCAGTAAAACAGCATTACAATCTGGATTATCAATCAGTTGCATTGTCACATGAATGAGATTCAAATACATAGACTTTCAAATCCACGGTGAATTGATATAACAATTGAACTGTGATTTGCAAAACCGAGATTTAAGGTAACCAAATAAAAGGAAATTATCATCTTTAATCATATTACTCGAGTAAACACTCGATATTGATACATGTGTTAATTGATCTTGAAGTTAGAAATGATTAGGCAAATCATGTGGATGAATGTATGAACGATTACATGAAATTCTGACATGTCTGTACAAGAAAGCACCTAATTGGAGATAAAAATGAGTATCTCGTGGTCTTGGAGGTCAGGTTCCTAGTGATTTTTCATTAACCCTTCTCTATGAGCAATACTAACAAGTAAATTGGCTACCTCTGCTTCCTTCAGAAAAATAAATTGAATCCCTGTTGAATGTTAGCAACTACACATTTTTTTCTATAGAAATCTCATTATTTCTTATTCTCTTCTTGGATTTTTGTTGTACTTTGGTCTGATCAATTTTAGTACTATCAAGTTTTATTTTCACATCATCTATTCTTCGTTCTTTGTTGTATTATTTCAAAAACTTGATTACCACATGAAGTGTCATAGCAAAGAGAAAACTATGGATCGAGATATCGCCAAATTAACAGATTCTGAAAACATGTTGCTTTTGTAATTGAATTTGACTGTACTTATCAGGGCTCTTTCGTGGCATTTTTCAAATTCCCTGTGATTTTTTTACCGTACATGATAATTTATATAAAAAAATAACTATATGTGGTCAACAAAAACAATGCTCAAAATATTTAAAGAATAAAATGTATCATCTCTTTAAAGTATACACTCTGGCAAACCAAAGAGTTTTCATTTCCTGAATTGTTCATGTATTGATTGCAAATCATAGATTGTGTCAACACTTGCATTAATTGCTCGTATTGAAACGCCACCAGTTGTGTCCGTTGTTATTGTCAAAAATTGTTTATTAAAAATGTTTCCACAACTATATGAATCATATAATTAAAAAATAAAGATGTATCTGCAGCAATACCTGATTATGTACAAACATTTTGCACTTCAACCCAGGACCTGAATACATCTATCCAGAAGTTATGTTTATGGATTTCAACAGTAACTTGCCATATTCAATCCCACATGATATGAACCAAGTTAGTTCAAAACCAGGTATTATGTTATCTAAACATGTGTTTGTAGAAATAAGATATCATTTCCAAAATAATTTCATTGATGCTGTGAGAGATTTTAGATTAATTATCGTTAAACCCCTATCCTCATATTTCTTAAAAAGAACATCTTTCTTTACTCAATGAGTTGAAGATTCCATACAAGTGAAAAGAACAATTTTTCTAATTTTTACAATATAAGACATAAGGGTTAGGGATAGGCATCGGAATATGATTCAACAGGGGTGGAACTAATGTTCTTTGCCTATGGGGGTTAAATTTCCTTTCCCCATTGATTTAAGGTGGATTTAATTTGTACTAACTTTGGATCATAATTTAGCTTAGGCAATTGTGTAATTCAACATCAAAAATTATTAATAACAGGGTGAATTTATTAGTTCCCCAACTAACTTTGGATCATAATTTAGCTTAGGCATTTTGTGTAATTCAACATTCAAAGTTATTCCCAAAAGGGTGAATTTAGTAGTTTCCCAAATGAGATTACTATTGGGTAATTAAACATCATTACTGTATTTTTAGAGCCAATCCGTTAGTATGACGTTTAGAATAATTGATATATAGCCAGACATTTCCGAAAATCCTTGAAATATCTTGACTCTCCAATAGAGTTTTTTCAATTCCAACGAGAATAATTGAGGTGTAGTCAGCAAGCTGAGAGATTTTTTTTCAGTGTTACATGTACCTATAATAATTCCTTTAATGTCTATATTTTTTCTCATCGACATTGCTAGAATCTCAACACATATTAGAAAGATAAAAGGTGATAAAGTATCTCCTTGTCGGCACCCTATATGAAGATCAAACAGTTCAGATAAATGACACCATGGTTAATGATAGATGTTATATTTATATTAAAAAGGCCTAACCCATTTTCTAATAGAAGGACCAAAATTGAAGAAATCTAAAGTTTTTTTTTTTGTAAAGTATCTAAAACTTCTCAATGCCAATAAGTAACAAAAGACCAAGGATATCGTCCTCTTAAGTATAATGCATAATATAAGTTAATCTTGTGTTTTCTCCAATATATCTGTTGGATATGACCTTGTTTGGTCTGAGTAAATCTTATTTAATGTTTTTTTTTAAAATCTAGATCCAGAGGCAATTTTGTATACTTTATTTATCAAAGTTATAGGTCGTCAGTTTTTTTTTATTCTGTTTAGGTTTGTCGCCCTTTAATAGTAATATAATTACACCATGTCTTTGTGTGGTGGTAAGAATATTAGTTATGTAACCATAGTTAATGAGTCTAACAATGTAGACACCAATAGATTTCCAGAGGACCTGAAAAATTCAATAGAAAATAGTCATCGAAGATCCTTGTGATTTATTTGATTTCACATTTAGAGGTGTACTTGAGACTTCCGTTAAAATAAATTCATCGCCTAAAAATTCTGACTCTCTTTTAGAAAGTTTAGGGATACTATCATAGGCTAATTCCTTCTTAAATCTTAATCAGTAGTATTTAAATTGATTTTATATAAATATAAATTTTCATGATTTTTTTTTTATTTCAGTCAAAATTCTTGACTGATCATATATTTTATTTTCATTATTCAACTCCAGTTTAGGTATGATTTTACTTGTAAAGTTCCTTGATTCAAGTCTACAAATATAATTTGATGGTTTTCCTCCTTCCTCTATCCATTTTGCTCTACATCTAATATAATTTCCTTTGCAGTTTATATTTTCTTAGTTTTTCTAACTTTTGTTTTCTGTTACATAACTCATCTACATTACCTTTAGAAGCATTTATTCTCTGTAACTTTTATTTCTTTCATTGAATCTTGTTTTCCTTTTGATATATGAAGCGTAAGAGATAATTTTAACTCTTATTTCAAGAAGTAAATTTTCAAGGAAGAAAATATTTTCATCTGGTATTATGTGAATGTTGTCCATGTTGTCAACAGCGGCTGCGTACTGTTTGTTAAACTAAAAGATAGTATCTCTTATACATTCTAAGTATTTATCATCATAAAGTAAGGAGTTATTAAATTTCCTTAACCCTCGTCCTTTCTTTAATCTTCTGTCCGGTGTTTTAGTACTGCTTGTCGCGCAATCATTACCCGGAGCGCACCGGTCGCGGTAGCTCAGTGGTTAGAGCGTTCGCTTCGTAATCGGGAGGTCGTGAGTTCGAGCCCGCTCGTGCCATGGCCGCGTCAAACCTAAGATGGGAAAATAGGTAGTGATTGTTCCTTCGCCAAACACTCGGCATTTAGAAGTGAGAATCACAGGTTTTTCGGAGATAACCTTATAAACGGAGGTCCCGTGTCAAGGTAGGCGTTGGCACGTTAAAGAACCCTCACTGCTATGGCCCTGAGCGTTAAGCATATGTCTAAATCTGTGGTACTTCACCTACAGCTGGTGACGTCTCAATATGAGTGAAAAATTCTCGACGGGACGTAGGAGCCTCTGTGGCTAACTGGTTAGAGCATTGCGTAAAAAATCACAAGGCCTCTCACCTCTAGTCGGCGCGGGTTCGATTCTCGCTCGCGCCGATAGATGTGAGAAAGTTTGCCAGTTTACTTTCGGAAGGTCAGTGGTCTCTTCCCGTGGACATTATATCTGGGTTCTCTCCTCCACCAATAAAAACTGGACGCTACCAGATAACTGAAAAATTGTTGAGTGTGGCAGAAAACAATAAACAATCTATCAATCAATCAATAAACTCTGAAAAAATTTAGTGGTATGGGGAGACTCCTCGAAAGGATCTTCGATCACTGAAGGATGGAATCTTGTCATATTCATTTGACGCATTGAGATGGGATATTTTTATTGTTGCTTTTGTGTCAATGTCATTTCAAGGTCATACCCTTTTCAGGTAAAAAAAACCCCAACAACAACAACTAAAAATTACATTAGTGCAGATATGAAATTTGTATATATACTCTGCAAAAAAAAGAAACGCATGATGGATTTTTTAAGATTTTAGTAGATGTATTTTGGATTATGATTTTACAATAAAAAATGTAGATATTCACTAGAATTGTTTCAATTGAAAAAAATTACAGTCCAAACCTTAGATATTGGTGAAAAAAAAGTCAGATCATCAAATTAAGAACACTTCCTGTCACGTTTAAGTTAGTACCGTGTATGACCACCTCGAGCTGCCAACACAGTTCTGCATCTCCTTGGCATAGAGTCAATCAATGTTCTTACGTTATTGCGTGGAATTGTACGCCATTCCTGTTGTAACATTTGACGGAGCTGATCGAGGGTCTGAGGCGGAGGTTGGCGCAGGCGCACACGTTTATCCAGTTGGTCCCATAAGTGTTCAATCGGATTCAAATCCGGTGATTTGGAAGGCCATGGTAGCACATTAATGTTGTTCTGCTGAAGGTAGTCAATTGTTAAGCGGGCTGTGTGAGGCCTAGCATTGTCATGTTGGAATAACTCCCTCTGTCGGTCAATTACGCGCATAAGGTGAGGTTGGAGAATTTCGTCTCTGTACCTTTGAGCCGTTAAATTGCCCGGGACATGTACCAGTTCTGTTTTACGGTCATTAGAGATCGCCGCCCACATCATGACGCTACCTCCACCGAAGCTATCCACTTCTTGGACACACGAGGAAGAGAAACGTTCATTCCTGCGCCGGTATACACGGATTCTTCCATCACGTTTCTGTAGCAGAAAACGGGACTCATCGCTGAACCAGATTCTACGCCAGTTGCGGAATGTCCAGCCCCTCAATCTGTTGCACCATCGGACTCTTTCTCGTCTGTGTAACGGTGTCAAAACTGCTCCAAAATACGTTCTTCTGGGTCTAATGCCATATTGTCGAAGTCGGTTGCGGACTGTCTGCGAGCTGATTCTTCTCAATCCAGGTATTCCGACTGCAGTAGCTGTTGCAGCAACGGTTCGATTCCGTAGATGAAAGACCCGGATGTAGCGATCTTGTCCAGGAGTCGTAATGCGAGGTCGCCCACTCCTCGGTCGGTCATTAGTAGAGCCAGTCTGCTGGAATCTGTTCCACAGCCGAGAAATTGTGCTCTGATTTACGTTTTCAGTTCGTGCAATCTCACTTTGGGATACTCCGGCCTGGAGACGGTCAACGACGATATTTCGAGTAGCAGGGTCCAACCTTGGCATGGCAGCATTTTAACGTTATGATGAATTCAAGCTTCAAACTTCGTCCTTTTATACGCTTTAATGTAGTGGTTGAATTAAGCACAAAGTTCTCGTGAAAAACGTAAGCCAAATTCCATGGCGATAGAGGTGATGTGCAATTTTAGAGAGTCGCCGAGCTAATTTGGCAGAGAGCCAAATCAAATGAACAGACCTTTAAAGTTTCATACTTACCTGTAAAAAATCAATTACTCAATTGACCATTTCAGTTTACCTGGTAAAATACATAATTTGCATTTTTAAAATTTCAAAAGGGCTATGCGTTTCTTTTTTTGCAGAGTATACTTACTTCTATTACTAAAGATTAATATTGTTGGGAAATTTTCATATAATAACACTACTGTAGCACAATTAGATACATGATGACAGAAATTAAAGTGGGGTCACAAATGTATTAATTAGAAAGAAAATAATTTTCTCAATGTTTTCCTAAAGAAAATATTAGAAGTGGCTCCCAGATGGATAGCAAGTTCAAGATTTCATGTAAATTTATCATATCCTGTTACTTTTGTCAGTTATGCCTTATTCCAATGATTTAAAAAAGAAATCTTTTCTCGCTTTTATTTTGTTCTAATAGAGAAAATCAGTAGTTTCAAATTTTAGGCCACCTAAGTCACCCAAAAGACCTATTACCGTAGATCTTCGTTAGTCGCCGTCCGCCAACAACTTTTCATTTTTTTTTTAACTTCTTGAAAACTGCTAGGCCATTGTTATCATTTTTGGTGTGAAGCTTCTTTAGGATAAGAGGAATGTAAATTGTGAAATTTAAGACTTTAGCTTCCCCAGGGTCTCATGAATGGAGATAATATAAAAAAAAAACCCCAAGTTTTCAAAAATCTTCCTTATTACCACACATGTGGGAGTAAAACCAAATAAAAAGTTATAATGCCCATGAAGACCTTTATATAAAAATTGTGAAATTCATGGCCAGGGGTTCAGTCTCTAGGGTGGGGCCAATATGGCGATATAGTAAAGATATATTACATCAGAGAAACTCTTCTTTACTCTTAGACGTGTGAGAGGAAAACTAAATATATGGTTATGATGCCCATGAAGATCTCTACCTAAATTGTGAAAATCATGTCCCCTGGGTTAGGGGTTTAGGTCCTAGGACGTGGCCAATATGGCTTTCTAGTGAAAATGTATTAAATCTTTGAAAATCTTTTTTATTGTCAGACATGTGTGAGGAAAACATAAATACACTGTTATGATGTCCATGAAGCTCTCTACCTAAATGTAACTGATCGTGGTGAGTTGGTATAAAAACCAAGACTGTTTAGGGTTCTGCAGTTTATTTATTTTAGTGCATTGTATTATAACCCTGGAATAAACAATAGTATCAATAAATATTACACTATAAACTATAGAAAATGACAAAGCCAGTAATGATATGAGTTCTTTTGATTAAATGATAATTATAATCATTATCAATAAAGGGCAACAACTCTCGATAAAGTAACAGGTTTGCCAACTATTTAAAAGGTAATTAAGAAATAGTAATTCAGAGAACAAATATAATTCTGATAAAAACACATAATATGGTAATTAAACTAGCTATCAGAATTAGAGAAATGTTTAAAAAATGAAAAAAACCACATCACAAACATTTAGCTTACCAAAGGCAATGTGCCTGAAGGCTAAATACTCAATAATACACTTCACAGTATGGATTAGCACCTATATATCAAAACATTCACAAAATAAGGGTGCTGACAAACAGTCTTTAGCATACCATTATGTTAAATCCATGACTTTATAAGAAAATGTTCTCTACTCGACAACATAAAAAACGCACCGCTAAATTTTTTTTATCTCAAAAATTAAAATATAATTGATCATAATTTCAATCGTCCCCATTAATGCACCCTTTAACGTTTTTATCCTGTAAAATTTAAAGCTCATGTTCAATGAAGCGCTTACAAACTCAAAAATATTTTAAAACACAATTTTGCACGTGCAAAACATTCCAATTACGCTGAATGTAAATTAAAACTTGTTACCTGTGTCTTCTAACTCCATCTGCAGAAGGAAAGTCTTAATCAACGTTTTCTTGCCACAAATTCTGTATCCGACAGGCAAAGACCAGGTGCACCAAGGGTTACCACCCTGCAGCAGGACCGCTTTATTAGACTTCAGCATCTCCGGAATCGTTTCCTTACAGCTTCACAGACTGCTATTGTAACCCCTGGATGCAACAGACAAAGAATCAGCAGCCAGACTGTTCGCAAAAGGCTCCGTGAAAATGGCCTTAATGCTTGTCGCCCGTATAAAGGTCCTGCACTTAAGCAGCGTAAACGATCGGATGAAGTCCTCTGTTTTCAGATGAATCACGTTTTCATCTGTCTAGAGCTGATAGTCGTACGCGCGTATGGAGAAGACGCAATGAAAGGCACGTATCATGTTGTATACAGGAAGTTGACCGTTGGGATGGCGTTAGTGTCATGATCAGGGCATCTGTACCTTTCCGTCATCACTTTGACTTGCACTTTATGACAATAACTTTAATGTTCAAAGATACAGGGATGACATTTTGGCAGCTCATGTTCAGCCCATGTTTCAAAACCACCAGGACTCTCGAGTTTTTCAACAGGACAATGGTCGTCTCACACTGCTAGACTCTCGGCGGATTTCTTGAACAATGCAAACATTCCAGTAATGTCATGGCCTTCTTTATCGCCTGACATGGCACCAATAGAGCATGTTTGGGATGAGTTAGGACGAATGGTCAATAACAGGCCCGTTAAGCCGACGACGATACCGGAACTTCGACGCGCTTTGACGGAAGAGTGGACTAACATGCCAAAACATCATTAGGTCAATGCAACGTCGTTGCACAGCATGCAACAACGCAAGAGGCGGTCATACCAGGTATTGACTTTGTGACTTTGCGTTGTGGACGTATCAACACCGTATATGACGTAATTCTTAGTCAGATATTTTTGTGGTCTTGTTATTTTATGATATAAAATTATGAGATAGATTGAATAAATAAAAAAATGTTCGTTTTCTGTTTTATGGTGTGTTTTTTATGTTGTTAAGTATATAATGCAATTACCAATTGAATTAAATATATTTTATAAACTTTACTTTTAATTACAATAATTACCCGTCATTTTAATGTCTCAGTCAAAAGTGTATTAGAACAAATTAGTAAAATAAGAAGTAAAAGCAAACCTGACTCAACACTGGTAAGTAGGTACATAGGTAGAAATTCTGTAAAGCATGTACTTCTTGGAGTGACAAGAATTTTACTGACCAGTGAACTCTCTCACACTTTTTATAATATTGAAGATCTACAGGGACTAACAAAAGTACAACCACACAATCAAATGCACACCAATCATACTCACAAAGGACACATACAGGGTAGTTCAAAAGTAACGCAATCATTATAAAATACAAATTTATTTACATTCAAATCACCTTGTACCACATAAATTATAAAAATCATGATCCTTGGGTTAGGGTTTCAGGCACCAGGGTGGGCAAATATGGCTTTCTTGTGAACTTGTGAAAGGCATTAAATCTTAGAAAAATCGTCTCTAATTGCAGACATGTGTGAAAAAAACTAAATGCATGTTTATGATGACTATGATTTTCTCTGACTTCTGGGTCAGGGATTCATGCCTTAGAGTGGAGCCAATATGGCCCTGTAGTTTGATATCGTAAATCTTATAAAATTTTCTCTCATTCCACAAATCTATGAAAGAAAAAAACCTAAATGCATAGCTATAATGTCCATAAGACCTATGTTGTGAAATGCATGGCGTCCTGGTTTACACCCTAGGGTGGGGATATAGCCATATACAGTTAAAATGCATTAGATATTAGAAAAATCAAAGTACTTCAATGAGATGACGAACGATACAAAATGTTACGAAGATACTAAAGCTATATATACTGTATAATCTATTCTGTTTAATTCCGAGAGAGAGAGAGAGAGAGAGAGAGAGAGAGAGAGAGAGAGAGAGAGAGAGAGAGAGAGAGAGAGAGAGTATAAATCTAAGTTTGAAAATCTATATACTGTCCTGTCATTGAAACGGCGTTACAATTTGGATCGAATTTAATTAACATTTAGCTTCACTGTCATATGCATGAGTATCAAAATAAATATTATTTAATTCCACGGTAAACATAGCAGCTGAACTACCCTTGCATGTAAAAACGCACCAAAATATTTTGGTTGAATTGCAAAACAGAAATTTGAGGCAGAAGCAAGAGAGAAAGGAAAGGACCATTGTCTTCATAACCATCAATCATATCACAGTGTAAATATTCGATATTGATACATGTCTTACTTGATCTCGATCAAAGGTAGAAATGATTAGGCAAATCATGTGGATGACACTAAGATATGTCTGTAAAATCCAGTCTCCTGGTGATGTGTCATCTGATTATTAGTAAAAAGTATCATTGTACAAGATATTATTGGAGAGAGAGCGTGGAAAATGTTTGATAATACCACGGTTCAATGCATAATCATAGTAGCCTTAATTGGTTAAATTGCCGAGGCCTCGTTGTAGATAATTGGAAAGATGCAGTGTATATTATGTAGCCAATAATGTAGATGCTGCAAGTATTTTTTAGCATATCCCTTATTGTACTGAATTTAAATCATAGCAAGATGTAGATTTCCTTGATAATATGTATTTTACACGCCCAGGAATTCTGCGACATTCGGGTATTTGTTAATTTCAACAGGCTTTCAAAGGCAGGGTGGACTTTCAACGTCCATTATGAAATCACTATTGAATCTTGCTGTCCATGAAAGAGTAAAGATAACTAACAGTGATCAATCTCATAAATCCTATAAAGAATGCAAAATTAAAAGTAGGATAAATACAGACCCCTGTAAATACCAGAGTGAGATCAAATGTTTAAGGGGAATGAGCATTCCCTCGTGAGCCTTATATCTTGATCAGGTAAACGGAGTAATACGCAGTTCAAATTAGTATGTATTGTTGATTGTTTGTTTGCTTTACATCCCTTCGAGAATTTTTCACTCATATTGAGACGTCACCAGCTGTAGGTGAAGTACCACAGAGGATCATATGGAAAGAGCAAAAGGAAAGGCCTACAGGGGTTTTTAAATCTTATGCTTGATGTATGAAATAAAAGTTGAAACTGGTTCCGGATTTGTTTGAACATTTTAAAGTCATCTAAATTTATATATGTGTTTATCAAATAGATAGTTCATACAGGATAAAACAAAACAACAAATGAATATTTCTTTGTGAATATCGTATTGTAAAATAGCTTTGTTGGAGATCGCCTTAACTTTAAAAATAATGAGGTTTAATAAAATTTTACCAAAATATGATTTGTAATTAGTTTACGGATTTAGCAAGTGTTTAAAGAATCAGGTTGAATTGCGATACCAAACACACCGACATTTCAGTATCATTACAGAGCAGAACGTTAAATGTGTATGACTTCGGTTTGATCGTTTTTATACTCTAATTGTTTTTCATCTTCACAAATTAGACTATGTGTGAATAATTCTTTACAAAATATATGTTCAATCATTGTTACCTATGATAATAGTGATAAAGTTCTATATGAAATGTAGGAAAGTATACGAGTGTTCAGATGTTGCAATTTTGATCTCAGTTGTTATGAACACATAATCACAGAAAATCGACTCGTTTTTATATTTCTTTCAAAATTATGGAAAAAAAAAAATAAACACTCTTGTATATAAAAAGAAAATACCAGCTTTCATAAAATAATAATAATAATAATAATAATAATAAAACTACCCAAAACTCTTTTGTTCAGCATGGTAAGCAACTTTGAAATTGGGATTTTTGCCTGCCAGTAGTGCATGTGGTTGGTTCCGAGCAAACCTCAAGTACCATAAAACGGAAGCTACGTGAGCACAGCAACCGACGGTACCAGCCGGATATTGTTATCTCCCTTCTCTATCCAGCAGATATATCTTTTAGCCGAGACATGGCGAGACTGTAATCGTACATGAATAAGATTGGATAGGTTTTTATTTTCATTTTCAAATATTCCATCGGTGCCTCTCGGGCTAATATGCTCATTTACATAGTTAATTGCCTGCTTCAGTTGATAAATACCAAAAGTTATTCTTCTTAAATATTCCTCAAAGAAGGAAAATCAACAGGCGCATCAGAGCTTTCAGAATCTACTTTTCGCCATTTTTCCCTTTTGGTACATGCATGTTTGCTACACGCTGTTGAACAAGATTTGACTTTGTCTTCATATTTAACATTTGTCTTGCAAGATTTTCATATTGTGGTGTATCGGTTGCAAGAAGGGGTCTGTATGCACTGGTGACAGCAGCAACTACATTTACACTATAGTTGTAATTGTAATTCAGAAGATTTATATAGCGCTCTGTTGACCTGCGTCTTCGAAAGCGCTTTACAGATAATATAATAAAATATATGTGAACATACGTTATACATGTGAATAGTCTCCTATAAATGGTAACTGAGTATTTGTCACCACGTTTGTTAAATTTTTCCAGCGTTTAAGCCTGCCATTGGCAGACTCAACTACCCAACGTAATTTTGTAACCAATCTTGAGCTATTGGCCTCATCTGCATTAGGTTGTTTTGTGGCTTAATTAAGATTACTGGCATTTCTAATTGATATCCCAATCTGTTGATCATATCAATAGGATCTCGGAATCTACGATCAAGAAGTAATAGATCTTGATCTTGTAACCGATCAACAATTCCATCGATATTACTTTTAAGCATAATAGATAGGATACTGGCGTGATTGTTTTTCCAGTCAACGAAAAAGGGACCAACAACATTGATGACGTACCCACTGGTACTAGTAATTATCATAGGCTTGACAAGAGGCCTACTTTTATGCATGCTAAAGCATCCACTTTGTTGTACATTAGAACTACTCTTTTCAATATATATGTATGTCCCATCCATGATCAGAATGGGGATGTCGTCCACCCGATCAGAAGATACTTCCTTTGCAAATACGGCTGTGTGTTTTTCAAATGATATTTTCACTCGATATATGCGAGATTCCTTAGTGTAGGGGCACAAAATCGGCTAAAACGCTTTTCTGGCTAATGCAACGATATGCGGGACGTGGTTCTCGTTGTCACCAAATAGTGTAGCAAAAATAGAATGTGACATGCCTGTACGGAGATTAATCAGCAAGAGACTGCGGCATCGCGAGTAAAACGCATTGGTGTGGGACTGAAAGATGGTCAGCGGGTTACAAGATCTTCAAATTGTAATTACGTCAATTCGGTTAAGCTCATGTAGGCATCATCGGATAAACTTGAAGGGTTTTCAAAGTCCAGTTTTTGTTTGTTTGTTTTTTGTAGAAGAAATTAACATTCTGTTTCTAACATCGTTTAATATGCTAGTTATTTCAGTTGGAGTTAATTTCGTTGACGTTTTCCTTGATTTTTGTCATATCAATATGACTCCCTTTTCTCAAATGATTATGTTGTAGATGTGTATTACAACATTTTACACCATAAGAAACTAGAACTCTTTATGATGTAAAATTGTCAAACCTTGCCTCATTTGGAATAATTCTTTGGAATTTAGAGGATTTTCTATAGATAACACAGATGCGTCTCACTTTGCTATTGAAAATAATTGTAAGTTCGATATTATATTGATACAAGAATTCCATGTTTACGTGTTCTGCCTTACTAGTTATTTCCATACCTTGACCCACTGACACCCCGGATACCCAACCACCTTCACCTACATTTGAAGATTCTTCAGGAACGTTATTCGATCTCCTTTCAAAATACTGATGAGCGCCGACGTTATCTCATCTACTTTGAGGTGCAGTCGGCCGTATACGTACCTACATTTAGGTAGGTATGAACCGGTCCCCTCTGTGCAATATCTGAACCTTTTGCTGGTGGAGTTTTTCGACAACAAGCACAACAAATTGTGTATGGCATCGTTATTAAAACGTAGCGTCTGTGTCGAATAACACAATTAAAATGGTACGTGGCCTTATGCTATATGAAAATATAGAATGGAAACCCGTTTCATTTGAGCGATCTTTTGTTAGATTTCTTGTTTCATTGATTGATTATGTTTTTGTTCTAATCTTTAATTTGGTAATGGAAAAATGTTAAGTATAATGATTATTGTTAATAAAACGAACAATAACAATAATGATAATAATAAATTAATATATAAATGTTGAAGGGGCACGAACTCTCGCAAAAATGAAAATTTCATTGTGATAATGAATCGGCAATTCATAACACATCTGAAAGTGTTTAATTTGTCCATGGGCACAACTGCCATCATACTCTTTGAGGAGAAAGTACTGTCAAAATTGACCACAAAAATGAGAAAACTGTATTTTGCCAAATAGATCATCTAATTAAAAAAAACTATAACCCATTGTCAGTGAAATTCAGAAACTTTATGATTTGGAGATGTATGGGTGCATACAGACAAAATGGTGACCTCAAATTGATAACTTATTTGCCGGAATTCTGAATATCGCTGTGGGTCGATTCCTCGAACAAATACATATCATTCTTTAGACCAATGCTTAGTGCTCAGGGCCATAACAGTGACGGTTATTTAACGTACCATCGCCTGCTGTGACACGGGACCTCCGTTTTTAAGGTCATATCCGAAAGACCCGTGATTCTCACTTCTAATTGCCGAGCGTTTGTTAAAGAAGCAATCACTTCTTATTTTTATGTCTTAGGTTTGACGGGGCCATGTCACGGGTGGGACTCGAACTCAACCTCCCGGTTATGAAGCGAACGCTCTACCCACTGACTTACCGCAACCGGTAAATCAGTGTGTAAAGAAGGGACTAAAAATTGTTATGAAACACGTCAAACAGCATTCGACCTAATGACAGGTTGTATTTGCAAACTAATATACAGTTAAAGTATGTCATTGTATGAGTTAGCAAGATTCCAGTTCCTCGAGAGTATGCCCGTTTCCCGAGGCGAAAATTGACTTTTTCAGTAGCCCGTCAGAAGTTTCAGTAGAGAAAACTGTGTCATATAGTTTGGATAAATCTTCTGTACTAATTGGTTCCCTCTGTTTTCATTCGCCGATACCATCTTTCTTCAGCTTAACAAGAACAGACTTGAACATTTTATATATTTCATCATTAATAATGTCCTCTTCTCACTTTTATAAAACGTCCCGTGGGGATCCGGGCTAGAATAGGTCCTCAGTACCCCTTGCTTGTCGTAAGAGGCGACTAAATGGGACGGTCCTTCAGATGAGACCGCAAATACCGAGGTCCCGTGTCACAGCAGGTGTGGCACGTAAAAGATCCTTCCCTGCTCAAAGGCCGTAAGCGCCGTGCATAGGCCTAAATTTTACAGCCCTTCACCGGCAATGGTGACGTCTCCATATGAGTGCAAGATTCTCGAGCGGGACGTTAAACAATATTTAATCAATCAATCAATCGTTTGTAATAATTTACTTAGCCCTTGGTTTTACTAAGTATTACTTTAGATCCACCCATGAATTGATATTTGCAAATAAGAGTTATTCCTCTTGACATAGCCCCTGCTGCCCCCTTTTTTCGTCTGCATCTCTATGAAAGAGGATGGTGTAATTTTTAATTGTTATATTGGAAAAATTAGTAAATTAACCGCCACCCCCACCCCCACCCCCGCAGCTTTTTTTCTATTTTTGGAACGGATATTTTCGCTTTGCTTCGTTTTCTGTTGTAGATTGCTGTGTTGGTCATCTTCATCATCAGAGAAAAATATGGCTGTTTCCTGCCTACAAGACTCCTTAATTTGTGGCGTATAAGCAACAATTTCGTTAATATTAAGCTTTTTCTCTGCACCTCCCAGGGTCATTGCTTTCTAATTTTCAACTTAATCCTAAAAAGTGATCTTTGAACTTTGTGTTTGTTTGATTGATTGATTGGGGTTTTACGCCGAGTTGGCAATATTTTAACCATTTAAGCAACTGAAATATTTTTGGTTGTGAAAGTTGAAGTTTCCCTGACGGCCCTCAATGAGCCTACTCTTTTTTTTGAAAATCAAGGAAACGATCTTTTACGTGCCAAGGGGGTTGTAATCCTTGACATGGGGCACCATTTAACGTCCCATCCGACGAACTTTGTGTTTGTAAACTCAGTGAACTTTGAACTTTTGTATTTGAACTGTGACTGTTGATGAACTTTTGAGCTCCACTTTTGTATGTGTAGCTATATTTATGTTGTATATGCATTTGTTTTGGGGGCATGCTCTTTGTTTAGCGGCCCATTGCCTATGTTGATATTTGATTTGTACTCATTTAATTCAAAAACAGCCGAGCCCATAATATATTGCCATATCTAGCATAATGAATTTCAAATTAAATAATTTTTGGTTTGCTACACATTTCTGAGATAATAAATTTCTAGATTTGCTTGACATTGGTACGTATAATAAACATATTGCAACATTTAAAAGTAAATGATTCTCCAGTTTATAAATGTGGGCAGGTGCCACAACGGGGATCCATACATTTGGAAACTAGTTTTTTCTTCATTATATGAAAACCTGGCTCTTGTTAGTAGTTATTTTTGTAGGTGTGGAGGTTGACGTCGGTTGTAGGCAATGTTGTTTTTTTAATTCAATGAGGTCCTTTAGATTTTTAAAACAGGGAAACAAAGTTTCACAAAAGAATACATGTAACTATTACGGGGATTGTGAATTACGATAAGAGGGATTTGTTTCTTGATTGTCTTTTTTTTTTTTATTATTTCATCCTGGTTTCCGGATTTTCTAGAATTTCGAAGTTCAGCGATAGGTATGGATTTGGCCTTTCCAATAGCGACATCTATTAAATTTGTCGGAATATATATAGAGATTATATTTTAAGAAACATTTATAAGAAACCTTGAAAATATCAATTAGAAAGAAAATTTGCATGAACTTGGAGAATATTTTGAGATATTTTGAAACTTTTGTGAGAAACTATTGAGCGTGTTTTATTATGAAAATATTCCGAGAAACCATTGAGTCTATTCATGCGATTGATAAGAATTTAAAAACAAAAATTGACATGAAAATAAATGAAAATTAACAAAGATTTATAAATAGCAAGAATGGAAACCCGAACACGTGTTAAATAGACAATGAGTAATATTGTAAACATAGCTGATGATCTTGCTTCGGAGTAAAATGGGATAAAATCCGAATGATGTGATCCTAAGGACATATACAAGGCTAAAGCATATTGATAGAAATAAACACAATTGTTGACAGTCATACAACATTATTACAACGGCTATTATATAATCCATTATTTTAAACATTCAAAGTATATTTCTTTGTTTATGAATAATTGTTAAACTGACATAATTTTTGCATCAAAACAATAACTTTAAACTCAATCATTCATCGTAAATACATCCCGGGGCATTAATTATTGTAAATATCTGGATTGAAATGTAACAAGTTTAGTTTCCATGCAGAAGATTGAAGTTCTGGTTGCTATCAACGATATCGTATCCATATCGAATCATGACAAGTGAATATTGAGAGAATCGTATTTCGTGGGAACGAAATTAATTTCATGGGAACGAATTCTATTTCTTGCGAACGAAATTAAGTTCGTGGGAACGAATTTTACTGCGTGCGAACGAAATTAAATTCGTGGGAACGAATTTTATTTCGTGCGAACGAAATTTTAAATAGAAATCTCATCCACCTGTCTTAACCAGCCACCGTAATTATCAATGCATAGATAATAAAGTAACTATCGTCTGTATCAATTTTTTTAAATTTTACATTGTCATTTTATGCATGAATAATGAAATGCATAGGATGCGACGTTCCATTCAAATTGAAGAAATGCGTCAATCTTTGATGTGGTCTTCTGTTTTTTTTTTAATATACAAAGAATGTTTTCAGTGTTTTGAACTCTGTATTCATGAAACTTGATGCCATACCGCTTCAACTATTAACCTACCAGTACAGCTGCTTCCATGTCAATCGAAGATCCATAGTTTTTATTAAACAAGACCACAGTAACTCGCCCATCACTGATTAGTCTTTCTATGTTGACTATCCTGTGGCGTTTTCTGTTAACTCTTTTATGCGCTGTTTGATATTGCTTGTATTGTTCTGCATCTTGCCACATCCTGGGCTTTCAAGGCCAAAGAAGAATTTTCTTATCAGTTTTTTTTATATTGCTTGTTTTCGTTTCCTCGTCTCTGGAGTATTCTAATATATAGTCAAACGTGTAATCCCCATAAACTATTCAATGTTGATCAAACATGGTTTGTGAATATTGTCTGTCGGATTTTTAATTCAGACAATACGATATAGACATGCTGTTGTCGATATTGACGTCGTACTTGGTTGTATATTGTTTAACGTCTCGCTCGATAATTTTTCACTCATATGGAGACGTCACCATTGCCGGTGAAGGGCTGTAAAATTTAAACCCATATTCGGCGCTTACGGCCTTTGAGTAGGGAGCGATCTTTATCGTGCCACACCTGCTGTGACACGGTTTTTGAAATCTCCGACGAAGGACCGCCTCATTTAGTCGCCTCTTACGACAAGCAAGAGGTACTAAGGACCTATTCTAACCCGGATCCCCACAGGAAAGGACTTAAATAAGTCTAGCTCCTCCCAAAGTACAAGTTCTGTCTTCCTTCTTAAAAGAACTCACTATTGACAGTAATTGGGATCGGAAGGCCCTATTATTCTACATAAACCATGAAACACATTGTTTCCGTGTCGTACCCAGGTTTGGTTGTGATTCCTAGATTATGGTATGTGAAATGAAGACTTAAAATTTAGAAATTTATTATAGTGCAAGTGAATATGGTTTAAGAGTAATTAATAACAAATAAAATGTAATAAGTTTTCCAAGGAAAATGAATGAGTATATTCACAAGAGGGATGTAAAATAAATGAGCAATATTTCAAAAAATACTGCGTGTTGAAAAATCCTACTGTATCTAAGTGAACATAAACGACGAAGTTCTCGTAAAGTACCAACCTAAGTTCTTGATCTTAGCAGAGAGAGAGAGAGAGAGAGAGAGAGAGAGAGAGAGAGAGAGAGGAAGTCTTCCTAGTACAGCTCTGTATATAAGACCGACAAACCAAAAAAAAAAATTACTACAAATAGACGCTTTGTCTGATAAGCCAGGATCAAGCGTCTTAGCGTCTTTTGCCAAAAACAAATAATATTGGAGAAGATTGGCAAAATGGCGGGTATGATGAATTACACAGAACAATGAAAGGTAAACATTTGAAACATCGAATAAATATCAAATAAACAGAAAGTATTTTAGACATTAAAGTCATGCTATATATGCAAGAAACTACATAATTCAAGGCTAATCACATCAAACTTGTCACATTACAAATGCAAATTGTCACCGAGTGAAATGCTGTCTGAAGAGTTTTATACCAATTGTTAGGCCGTTCTTTACAAATTCATCTGGTCTACGGATTACTCTGTTTACCAGATTAAGATACAGAGCTCACGACTGGTGTGACCGATCAACAGGGCACGCTTACTCCTCCTAAGCACCTGATCTGGAGTGTCCAGGGGTTCATGTTTGCCCTACTCTTAATTTTGTATTCTTTGTGGAAATTACGAGATTGATCACTTTTCGTTATCTTTAACTTTTTATCTCTATTCCTAAGTGTTATTTAACAAATATGTGTCATGGTGCTGATAACAAGTAATGTGATATACTGTATTTGAGACAGGTAAATGAGTAAAATCTGTTACTTAATGTACAGCATGTAAATCTAAATGTAATCTATATATAAAGAAAGGAGGGTACATCAGATACCCAAAATACAGGTACCGTTAATATAACAGCTAAACTGATTGAAATGCAAGTACATATCACTGGAGTATTTGACCAGATATTATAAAATTTAGCATACCACCTTGACTTAGCCGACAGCGATTGTGACACACAGGGAATTCAGGTATTGAAGTAAAGAGTTGTATTAAATATTTGTTACAATTAACTTAACGGTTTTAATTAAATTGACTGAAATCTATAGGTCTGAAAAAAATGTCCTTGTCTTAAAGGTGACAGGAAACAGTTGCTTTGGTTCTGAATCAAGTAAGTAGAGGTATACATAAAAATTATATGACATTTTAAAGAGAAATCAAATTGTTAAATGAAGAACTATAAAGAAATTTTCGATATCAATTATTTCAATTTATCAATTTAAAATATTTAAGAAATTTTTAATATTACCAATTCGAAGAGGCACTACAGCTCATTTTCCACATTTTAATCGAGTGCTTTTTAAAACATGTATCGATTAAATAATAAAAGTCATAACGATAATGAAAAATTTGAACATTAGGAGTGCATTAATTTGCTCGCTCTCATCTGCGCTTTAAAGATCATCCGGAACTTATTGGTTTCTTCAGGCTGACTCTGACATTTTACATCACGTGATTCAATATGACAACACGCGTGTTATGTAAAAACATATTTAAATACCCCTTAAAGAGGTCCACACTCGCTAAACGAGTATGGGATTATTTCCTGCTTCTTATAACTAAGTAATTGTAAATCATTATTACAACAGAAAACCTTCCATGTCCCTATCTACCATATAATGTTTTTTTTTAAAAACCATGCCGCGTGTTTTGATAAAAATAGCACTCACTTTTAAAGCCCTGCGTGTGTGTCTCGTAGATAGAGGGTCATAGTAATATCCCTTACGTAAATTCTAGTTCGCGTATGAGTTGTATCTCGTTCTATTTTAACCCTTTTCTTGCATAATCTGTCCAAATTCTGGGTTTAGCCATTGTACGCTTCCTTTCACTAGATCTTTTTTACGCCCGTGCGCATGCGTCCGAAGACTGAAAGGAGAAGTCTCAATGCTAATAAAAAAGGGCCCTCAAAAGCTATTAATTTTTGCATCTAAACGAGACTTTTCAACTTTAGAAGTGTGTTATTTTCGCAAACTTTATACATTCAGTTATGCAACAAAATTAGAGAAAGCTCTGGGAAAATTGTCATTTTTACGATTTTGAAGAAATGAGCTGTAGTGCCTCTTCAGATATTTGCTGTCAAGAATTTGAATTCTTGATATAAAAATACATTTATTGATACACAAGTACAAAAGCATGAAGTTATTGATATTAATAAATCGTATTTTTTGTACCATGAATTCAAATGATTGAAATTAGTAGATAATTAATATCAAGAGAAAAGTTTTTGATATCCAAATCTTGTATTTCTTGATATAAATGAATAAGAATCATCTTTTGATAACAAAGAAGCAAAACAAAAAATATTGTAAAATGTCATATATATTCATAAAGTGAACCAACACCCCAAACCTTTTTGGCCATTATTATGTTTTCTTGCTGACCCCGAGGGTCATCATATGATCAAACTTTAATGTACAGTATATACTAATGTATCTTCATAAAGGGCGAAATCAAAAGATCGATGTCAGATAAAAATTCAGTTTCTCGTAGTTAGGGGAATGGGTACAAATTTCCGTGAGTTTCTGTCTCCCAACAACAATTTTGGGGAACAAATGTACATTCAAAGTGAGACTAACACTACATGTACACTATCATTTGTGAATAAACTTTAGAAACACTTGATACTTGATTTGGATCAACATTCATCATATTTAGATTTAAGGATGCTTGTTACAAAAAATAAATAAATAAATAATGAAAATGATAAAAATAAAAATATATACATGAAGTAGATATTTTTTGGTTGTGATAAGTACCAATATAAAATTCCTTAAAAAAAATAAGGGACTTGTAAATTTTCTATGATATTCAAAAGTTGAAATATACTATCACCCTATATCAATCTATGCAAAATCCCCCCACCCCTTGTTTTGAACTTAATATTGCGAAATCATGCGATTGAAAAAGTGAAGATAATGAAAAGTGATCAATTTCATATATTCCATAAAGAATACAAAATTAAGAGTAGGGCAAACACGGACCCCTGGATACACCAGTTGGGGTCAGATGTTTATGAGGAATAAATTATATTCCACAAGGTAAATTGTGTTCATGTTACATAAAACATAAATTCTGTGTTAATTTCCATCATTTATTTTAAAAAAAGGTTTGTAGAAAGTGTCGTTAAGAGGGAGGAAGATCTTGAACTGTGTGAATTTAATTTTTGTTTGTCAGACATTGAACTTCTGATCTTGTCCCTCAAGTTCTTTTCTGGGTAAGTGACTTTTGTGAAGATTTATAATAATCCATGCTCTTTTCTTATCATTCCCCATGGAAGGGATTTGTATGCTTATTTATAGTATTTAGCCAATATTATGTTATTAAACATGAGAAGATTTGGGTAATAATATCAGATTTGCTTTCTGGGATGCTTAAATGATAAAATCTTTCATTCTGTTAATACACCAATCCTCTTCAAAGTTATGTACATGTAGGTTAACGGTATGTAACATATACTCACATTGTTCTCATGACTATAGAAAAACAACGTACTATGGTGAGATATTACCACACGTGTACCAGTTTGATTTCATAGTTTTGTAACCTTGTTTCTGTCATCATGACGGTTATTATTTTGTTAGTGCACCGTATTTATTTTTCCCCATGATACTTGATAACACTGTCATTTATTTTCCTCACGATGCATCATCACATCCTAAAAGGTCTTTAGCGAGTCTTTAATGACTGAATGATATTTCAAACAATCCATTGAAATTCTACACTTTTGCCTTCCTTTTCCATCGACACAGAATTTATAAATGTCTTTCTTTACATGCCTTCCACTCGGGGTTTTTCCAGATCTTCCAGTATTCTTAAAGAATCTCCTATCACAGACAGGACTAGAGTGTTATGTCTGGCATAGTTCACAAAATTGTTTCCATGGAGATCTACAAATAACACTAGAAAAGATATATACAGTGGTGTTAGTACTTGATAACTGATTATACTTCATTACATTTAGTTTTAAGGTGAGATCTTAATGAAAACCATGTGATTTTCATCTTATTTTCTTATCACCCATCTATGGAAGGGGTTTCATCATTCATTTCGTCCAGCGGGTTTTGAAAAGATGGAAAATGTAAAAGTCTTACATCAAGATATTTCGTTGTCAAACAGACAGACGGACAGTTATAAATACTGATGGATGTCACCAACACAAACAGTCGGACGAACAGCAAGAGGACAGTCAGTCAGAGAGACAAAGACATTCAGAAAGATAAAGTTGGTTAAAAATGTTCACTTGAGCTTCACCTCGGGTGAGCTGAGAATATTTGGCCTTGATGAGTTTTCGTAATGCTAAGATTGTTATCGTTACAGCTCCAAAGTTATGACCACGTTTAAAGGTATGGATAGACAATGAGACAGACAGACTAAACACAGTTTGCCTAGGCCTTATATTTTACGATTGATTATATATTGTTTAACGTCCCGCTCGAGAATTTTTCACTCATATGGAGACGTCTTATATTTTACGATGAACACAAGTTAAAGTATGCTCTTTTGTAAGTTTTGAATTATTCCTATTCACCTTTAAGTAAATAAAAAGCTGAAAATAACGAACAGTGATCAATCTCATAATTTCTATAAGGAATACAAAATAAAGAGTTGTGCAAATACGGACCCTGGATATACTAGATGTGGGATCAGGTGCCTAGGAAGAGTAAGCATCCCCTGTAGACCGGTCACATATGCCGTGAGCCCTATATTTCTGTCAGGCAAACGGTGCAATCCGCAGTCAAAATCAGTGTGACCTAACAATTGGTATGAAACACGTCAAACAACATTTGACCCAACGACAGGTTCTATTGGCAAACAATCAGAGAAATCGCGAAATGTTGACTTTAAACGAAACCCTGTAACATCAACTTATCCGTCAGCAGTCTTTTTGATTTAAATATGTTATTAAACATAGTGAAGAGAGGAGGAACGACAAATTCGCTCTCTAACACGTTTAAGTGATAAAAAAAATTTCAGTGTGATGTACATGTAGCTTAACAGTATGTAACATGTACTCACATTGTTCTCATAATTATGAGAAAACGACCTTCGTTTTAATTATATCTAATCTCATATGTTCATTGTATATTAATGAGACAATGTCATTTATTATATATGAATCTTCATAACGGTTGTTATTTTGTTAGTGTAATTTATTTTCCCCCATGATACTTGATAACACTCACAGAATGTCATTTATTTTCCTCACAATGCACATCTGTCGTCGCATCATTATTTCAAACAATTCATCTGAATTCCCCTTCCCCCTTTTTTCATCTACACAAAATTTATAACTGTCTTTTTTTGCATGCAATCCACTTGGGGTTATTAAGCCATTCCAGGATTCTTACAACATCTCTTGTCTAATGTTGCTGCTATTTTCTCACCCAACAGGCTCTTGGTTTTTCTTCTGCCTTGTTCTGCTTCTAACAATACTTTCATACAGCCAACATTTTAAAAAATATTAAAAGATGGGTCAGACAGATCGTGATTAGATACACGAGAACACATGTTCTGCGTGTGATTAGTTTTTAAATCGAGACACACTGCTGACAAAATTAATAAGTTGATGTTGCAGGGTTTTAACTTTTACTTTTGAAGTCAATATTTCTCAAATTCTATATTATAATGATGAAAAGGTGAAGATAGCAAACAGAGATCTATCTCAACTCCTACAAGGAATGCAAAATTAAGATATGAGCAAACACGGACACTTGGACACACAAGGGGTGAGATCAGGTGCCTAGGAAGAGTAAGCATCCACTGTCGACCGCTCACACTCTCCGTGAACCGTTTATCTTGATTAGGTAAAGGGAGTCAATGACAGTTGTATTGACAAACTAGATCTTATTTGTAAATACAACCTGTTGTTATGTGAAATGCTGTCTGATGTGTTTCACGCCAATTATTAGGCCGTTCTTTACATACTGGTTTAAACCGCCCGCGTGGCGCAGTGGTTAGAGCGTCGGGCTCAAAGATCTGATGATCCTTGAGTCGGGGGTTCGAATCCCACTGTGGGACGTGGGTGCCGGTCTTTCGGATGAGACCGTATAAACCGAGGTCCCGTGTCGCAGTAGGTGTGGCACGATAAAGATCCCTCCCTGCTCAAAGGCCCTGAGTGCCGAGCATAGGACTAAATTTGCAGCCCTGTCACCGGTAATGGTGACAGCCGCCGGATAGCTGAAAAATTGCTCAGGCGGCTATAAACAAACAAACAAACAAACAAACATACTGGTTTAGATACGTATTACTCCGTTTACATGATCAAGATAGAAGACTCACGGCGGATGCGATAGATAAACAGGGGATTCTTACTGCTTCCTGACACCTGGTTCCACCTCTGGTGTGTTCAGGAGTCCGTGTTTATTCTTAATTTTGTATTCTTTATGAGATTGATCACCGATTACAACATTCGTTGTAATGATCATCTCCACTTTCTGCATTTGTTGTAATGCGTTTTTTTTATATTTTGTAATGCGTTTCTTTATTTTGTAATGCGTTTCTTTATTTGTTGCAACACGTTTCTTCTTTTGTGGTATGGTGTATCTTCATTCGTTGTAATGATTTTCTTTATTTCTTGTGATTTATTTTTTCATTTGTTAAATTTTTTCTTCTTCATTTGTTGCAATGCGGTTTTTTTTTCATTTGTTGCAATGTGTTTCTTCATTTGTTGTA
Source organism: Ostrea denselamellosa (assembly GCA_024699665.1). Classification (NCBI taxonomy): domain Eukaryota; kingdom Metazoa; phylum Mollusca; class Bivalvia; order Ostreida; family Ostreidae; genus Ostrea; species Ostrea denselamellosa. The sequence continues at coordinate 3,637,269 of JAMZEH010000010.1, read as the reverse complement.
ATATTTGTTTTACTTCCTTTCGAGAATATTTTACTCATAATGATACATCAACAGCTGTTAGTGAAGTACCACAAATTTAGACCTATGCTTAGAGCTCAGGGCCAATGCAGCGAAGGTTCTTCAACGTGTCAACGCCTGCCGCGACACGGGTATTTGATGTAATATTCGAAAGACCCGTGATTCTTCATCTAATTGCCAAGCGTTTGGCGATGGGGGCAATCAATATCTATGTTGACGTCATAGTTTTGACGCGGCCATGGTACGAGCGGGAAGTTCTAACACAGAGCTACTTCGACTTGTCATTTCAAGTAATGCTTTTCCCATCTATACTAAACCAAATCAACAAAAAAAAAATACGTACAAATTTGATTCCTCTTATATTTTCATGCTCTTCTTCCCAGTAGTGAATAAAAAATGAAAGATAAATAGAAAGAAAAACTATTGCAAATTCTCACGAGCATTAAAGTCCTGCATAGAATGGCGACAGATTAAATGTAGTAATTACGTATTTCAGAATTCTGCATACATATTTTGTCAAGTTAGATTTTTGAGGAATATATTTCATGCCTTTGCTACACTTTACCCCTACCTTCCCACCATATAGATATTCTCTTGAAATGTAAAAACGAATATCTTTCACTTTCTGTCTGTAGAGAGGACATCCTGTTAATTATTTCTAAATCGACTACAAAGCCGGAAAGCTGAATACGACAATATACTGAGGACACCGTCAGGTCGTGTACATTCTACATTGGTATTCATATAAAAATGAGGGCACCGTGAGCTCGTATAAATTCTTCCACGTGGGGATCCGGTTTGTTAGAATTGAACCTCAGTACTCCTTGCTTGTCGTAAGAGGCGATTAAATGGGGTTGTCCTTCGGATAAGAGGGTAAAACCGAGGTCCCGTGTCATAGCAGGTATGGCACGTAAAAGATCCCTCTCTACTCAAAGGCCATAAGCGCCGAGCATAGGCCCGACTTTGCAGCCCTTCACCGGCAGTGGTGACGTCTCCATATGAGTGAACGATTCTCGAGTGGTACGTTAAACAATATTTAATCAATCAGTCAATCAATAATCGTATATATTCTACATACTAATAAAGAGGATACTGTTAGATTGCATATTATACATACTATAATGTTCAATATACAACCAATGTACTATGAAGGCATCGTGAGATCATATGCATTTTACATACTATAATATGGACACTGATTCGTATACATTCTACATACTAGGGTTCAATTATGTCCAAATTACAGGTACCGTATGGTTTAGCGCCATATGTAGAAATATGAGAGATTTGTTCAACAGGGGTTGTAGGATGGTACAAATGTGAGATAAGCATTTCGAAATGATGACGAAATTACGTCATGTTAGAATGTCAAGTTATATATTTTGTTTACTTGATGACTTCCGTTGTTAGGCGCTTAGCTAGGAGGAAAATCAGGTTCCCGTATATAAACCATTACGAAATGAACATAAAAGAATTCTTCACATAACTTGGTGGATTAAATGATTATTAAGTTCAAGTTATCATTACTAATAGTCAAACATAATACAACTTTAGTCTAGCCGTTACATAGCCCCTTTCTGTGAAAAACATTCTTCTCTAAAGTTTATGAGTTCAACAATACTTTACTCTGGGGGGTAACAATATCTAACAATTTTGCATAATACCAACAATAACAATTCATACATAACAAAGAACAATAAATAAATGTTAATTTGCATGAGCACAAGCATCAATTATGCAGATTATTTTCCTCATAATTTTATTGCCATGTAAAAATCTGAACAACTTGATGATGCTTGCATATTAATATGACTAATCATGGTTCTGCTGGTTTTGAGTAGACGATTTATTTCCCCCCAATACGAAAACTCTTCGATATGTTATGTGTATTGTACCACAGCGCGATAACGCTTTGCACGATTTCGTTGATGATGATACCCTTGAATAGCTCTATTCAATACCTTTCCAACGGTATAAACACGAACCTTCAGCTCTACATAGTTTTAAACTTATAGTCATTTCAATAGAGCCATCCCTTGAGGATCCGGGTTAGAATAGGTCCTTAGTACCTCTTGCTTGTCGTAAGAGGTGACTGAATGGGGTGTTTATATTTAGGCCTATGCGCGGCGCTCAGGGCCTTTGAGCAGGGAGGGATCTTTACCGTTCTACACCTGCTGCCACACGGGACCTCGGTTTTTGCGGTCTCATCCAAAGGACCGCCCAATTTCCATAGGCAACGGGTACTGATTATCTATTCTATCCCGGATCCCCACGGGAACATTTCAGAAATGGATTCAGGGGTTGAAATGATGGATTTCAAACCGCGGAGAATACTTTGAAGGGATGTAATGTTCATTTCACTATTTTGAGTGGAATGCTTTTGAGATATCGTACAATACACATTGCATATCTAACAACCCTCGTATACCACGGTACACATACTAACAAATTTACAAAACAAATTCACAAATCTTACATCAACTTCCATCACATACTGTTGGTATGTCATCAGACACAAGAAGGAAAGTTTTGTCTTTATGTGTTGCATTACCTGTTTTACAAGGTCGTCCAACTCTAAGAAGATGCATTTACTGTGTAATTCTTGTAATGAGGGTATATCTCGTGGAATTGATGACATATCCAGACTGCAGTTGTTCCTTAAGTAATTGATAATGGTTTTGTATTGGTTTGGTGATCTGTCTAAGAAATACTGAAAGGATCCTTTTAAGAGAGGCGATGCTTGAATCCCTTACTAATGCTGCCAGAATGGATGAGGGGTCAGCTCTGAGAGTGGGTTTCGAAGTTGTGAATAATTCCCCGCCGACATTTAAAGTAATGATTTCTTCTTGTTGCAGGGTAATTTTTTTTTTTAGCTTTAGCTGTTTGTTGCAGGTGGGGATGTAATGGAGTTCACAGTCTGGCATGGAATATTCTTCAAGGGGTTCTGGTTCATGGTCGATAATTCTTTCCGTTAGGACTGAGACAGCATCTTCAACTTTTTAAGAGACGATTATTGTTTTGTTGTAGATTGATTTTGAGGAAGTTGATAATGCCAAGTCATTTTGTAAAAGATCCTCGACTGAGATTTGAACACCTTTTGGGTCTGTGTCTGTACTGAGCGGGGTTATGTGTAGCGACTTTAAATTTGTGGGAGGGGCAGGAGTTTCTTGTTTTGCTTCCTTGGGATTTTTCTTACCTTTTGCTGGACTTCTGTGAGTTCATATGGTTGCACTTGATGTTGACTTTGGCTGCTAGCATGATTAGGGATCTCGACATCAATATCCATAGGAGAGGGTATTGAATGCATGTTGGCAGGTTTTTGGTATTCCGTGTATATTTGTCTCTTCTTTGGGATGTTATGGGGTTTAGTCAGGATAGTTCTCTTTAATGAGCTTTTGATTCGCAGATTTGAGACGATTGGTTTCAGTATGGGGATGCAGAATGGTTCCCGGTACTTCTGTTAATTTTTAAATTCCGAGGCTTCTTTGCAGGTAAACGTTTGTGTCGTTTTTTTCACGATATTCATCGAGTAATCACGGCATTCGTGCTTTATGTCCCGTCTGATGAAAATAATTCCACAAGACGAACACTTATGGCCAACACTTGTAACGCTCACAACGGTATGGTAGGCTAAATTATGCATCACATATTCCACATTTATATTTCTGCATCTGCAATAAGAAGTTCAGATTATTTACAGAAATTTTTACATCTCTGACATGATGTCAAAAATATGTCACAAATTTTAAATGGAGTCTTTCGAATATCTAGATGACTACCACTATGCTGGTCGTGGAGTTGAGAGAAAACTAATGGCTTAAGGGAATGGGGTTTTCCTTGGGCGTCTTCTCTTTAGTGGTAGATGATATTGTGTATAATCCGTAGAGAATTAAATCGGATCAAACAGTATTGATAAGATTCACGGAGACGGGAAATTTGTTATCATTTAGGTCTTTCTTTAGCTTTTACCCATTCGTTGATGGTGCTTGCTAGAGGATATTCGTTTTGGGTTTGTTCGATATTTAGAGGAACATTATACAAAGTAGGATTTGTTATTTCTGTGTTTTATTGCAAAGGGTTGATGAGTCTTTGGACCTTGTAGTAACAGAGCTATGTTAAAGACCCGTGATCTATTCTAACTTTAAATTTTCTGCCATATAGGTAATGATGGAAGTTTACAATGGACTTCACAATAGCTAAGAGTTCACAGCGGGTGACACAGTAACGTCTATCAGATGCAATATCGTACTTCCTATAGCAAATACATAGATGGGCAAACACGGACTCTTGAACGTACCAGGTGAAGTCCGTAGTTAGAATCAGTGTGCCAAGAACGGCCTAAAATTGGTATGAAACACGTCAGACAGCATTTAACCTAATGGAAAATTGTACTGGCAAACTAGATCGTTATCTGACATTCTGTGGGTTTCTAGGCAAATAGGAAAGATCTCTCCTTCATTAATATCCCTCAGTCTTGCTTCTTTTAATCGGAGACGCGTATCTGGGTAAAGTAGGCATCTATGAAATGGTCTACAGAGAGAATATCTAGCATACTTTGATCAGCAGTTAGGTATGCTAAACGGGTCAGTTTCCTTGTAGATTGGGCCAATTCCGATATCGATTCCTTATCTTCTTTAACCTTATTTTGAGTTCGGCTCTGAAAGGTTCTGCTTTTTCTAAAGAACCAACACGTCTGTTCAGAATGTCTACTAATTATTAAAATCTCCAATGCCATGAAAGTATTTAAACTTGACTGGCACCTGGGATTTGTGTGTTGATTGAGCAGGAGGGACCCAGTTTTTCATTCCCGTTGATAGAATGGGGAACCCTAATGGGTTGGTCATGAGTAATAATAAACCGTAGGCCTAGGCTGGCACCATATGGGACATTGAGAGGGTAAGTTGATCCATTTCTGTTTGTTTGGGTATAACTATTGGGTTTGCATATGGGTATGCCCAGGTTTTGATGATTGCTTGGAACAAATGTTTAACCTCTATCAATTCTTTTATCATTTTGTATTTCCATATTTTGAATTTTTATCTTCAATTCAATACTACCTTGAACAGTTTTTGATTTCATGTCATGTAACATCGATAGATAAAATATCAAATTGACTGTCATTTAAGATGGCATTGAATTTTATGCCGTGGGGAGAGAGGAATGACTTGGGCTATAAGAGATGACTTGGCTTATCCGAGATGACTGTCGGGTTCCCATAAGTATTGGGTGAAAAGAGGTGTGATTTAAAAGTAAACTCACAACTTTCATCAGTTTACATGATAGGATCAGGGGAGGGTTTTTACCAGTCAATAACATGTTGTGTTAAAAATCTACTGACTTTGGTTTTAATTTAAATATTTGCAGGTAAACAGAAACAAAATGATAAACATAAATCCCACGTCTGACACCATATTGTAAAGTTTCATCTGCCAATGACTCGGGTTACAATATTTTTGCATGGGTCTCTTGTTTTTGAGATCTACCTTGGATTTATTTTCCAAGTCAAACACTAAATAAACTTATATAAATTTATTAAAAGACGAAATAAATTATGAAAATAATATAAAGCACAAAAATATGGGAAACACATATCAATGTTGCCCAGGTGAATATCAGAAACAGCATAACCGGGTTAAAAGCAACTATTTATAATAAATTCGCACAAATCCTAGCAGAATAATGCAACACAGTAATAATAATTGAATAATTACCATTCTCTTTGGCTCTTCTGATTCCATTTTATAGTTTGGACCGCTTCTTATCCCCCCTCTCCCCTCTTGTCTGCCCTCCTAGTGTCATTTGTGTGTCTTTTTTTGTCAGTGATCAACTAGAGTTGAATTACAGCACGAGCGACTCTAACTGTACTACATAGTTTAGCGCAATATTTAAAAAGATGAGAGATTGTTTAACTTTTGAATAAGTTTGTTAGGTATATATTAGGGGGTGTAGGATGGTACACATGTGAGGGACTTTGGTAATGATGACGTAGTTCGTTAGGTGAGGATGTCAATTAAAATATTTTGTTTACTTGAGGACTTTTGTTCTTGGGCGCTTCGATTCGGGGAAAATCACGGTATATAAATCATTACAAAATCACCATACAGAACTTCCCATAACTAAGTGGATTAAATGATTATTAAGTTCATAGATTCGTATATTATTATTGATAGTCAAATATAATAGAACATTGGTATCGCCATCACACAATAATGAGGGCACTGTGAGATTATATGTTTTACATGCTATATTGAGAGCACAGTGAGATGTTGCGCATAGTATGAGGGCACTGTGGGATCATATACGCTCTATATATGTCTATATACTATGAAGGGGGTACTGTGAGATCGAATATATTCTACATTCTATAATGAGGGCATCGATAGTATACATTCTACATACTATATACTATTCAAAAAAGAAGGGAATACTGTATTTTGCGATCAAAATGTTCACATATACGAAGGGATACGAAACCATGTTGTGTGGTTCCTTAACGAGGAAGCATTTCCGAAGAAATTCGTCACCCAAACACATTAATCACACTCTCACGATCTGCACGGGATGCTACTAATGATCAAGGGTGTTGTGCCACGAATTTACATGCCTCTGAATTGGAAGGTTAGAGCCACTCTAAAGGAAGATTTTGAAGAGAAAGCATCAGATTATCAGTTGTTGAAGTCGTTGATTAAGCAGAGACCATGTGCTGTCTAACACAGGATGAGAGGTTACGTGCCTTCGGCATGCTACAGATTGGCACAAGACAGGTTGCTGTGGCAAGGATAATGAATGTTTCCCAGTCTGTTATCAGCAGATTACGGTCCAGACATCGTGATGCAGGGTCTGTTCTGGATAGACCACGATCCGGTCGACCAAGGGCAACAACTCAAGCTCAGGACAGATTCATCCGCATTATTGCCTTGAGAAATCGTCTGGTAACAGCAAATCAGATAAGGTCTCAACTTCAAAGGGATACTAGCTTAGTAGTGAGTGGCCAGACCATCTGGAATCGACTGCACAGAGTTCACTTACACGCCCGACGTCCTCGTATCATTCCCTATTTGACGGATCGTCACATTAGGGCCCGAGTCCAATAGTATCATCACCATCAACGCTGGGATAATCGCCGATGGAACCACGTAATGTTCTCAGATGAGTCGAGGTTCACTGTGAACTTCCCGGACAGACGCAGGAGGGTTTGGTGCCGACGTAACGAACATTCTCATGACGTTGACGTCATTAGACATCATCGGTATGAGGGTGGATCTGTAATGGTGTGGGGAGGCATCACTGTTGCCGGCAGAACAGACTTGCATGTTGTTGCTGGACGAGTCACACGGCAGCACTACCGGGACAACATCTTGGCACCCCATGTTGTGCCGTTTGCAAGTCGTTATGGCCGCCGTTTCATTTTTCAAGATGACAATGCCAGATATCATAGAGCCATGATCGTTACAGATTATCTCCAACAGCAGAATATCACCACATTACCATGGCCCGCACTCAGTCTGGACCTTTCCCCCATCGAACATGTCTGGGACATGCTTGGACAGCGGCTACGCAAACGTCAGCAACCTCCTGCCAATGTCCAAGAACTTGCTGCAGCATTGCAAATGGAATGGAATAACCTTCTCCAAAATGACCTGGGACGTCTCGTTAGGAGTATGTCATGTCGAATCCGGGATTGTCTGGTCAACCGAGGGGGTTTATCCACTACTGACTCTGTTTCACAATGATGGTAAATTTGCTGTGTGACCCTGTGTTGGTGTCAACCCTTATCCTGGAGAATCTGTTCATTTCTGACTGTACACAGGGGTTCGAATAAATTGACAAAATGTCTCCTTAATGTTTTTCTGTCATTTGTTTCCTTTTTGACCTCATGATCTGCATTTCATTGTCCCTGTAAATCCAATATCCCCTAGTTTTTTAAATGGTAAATAAAAGCAGCACCGTGAGATCATATACATACTACATACTATAATGAGGGCAACGTGAAAACAAATACATTCTAACACTATGATAAAGTCAACATCAGATCTAATATATTCTACATAGTATTATGAGGGCACCGTGTGTTCAAATATATTCTACATTCTGTATTTATATTTCTGTTTCGATTTGTGTTGTTCTTATCAAGCTTCCATACTTGTGTAGGCAGACGATCGTACAATTCAAGATATAGTTCGTTAAATTTTGATCGAATAAATAATTGGGGACAATATGTAAGAGAATATAAAATATAAATATTGATGTTGAAAGGAATAAAAAAAATGAAACAAGTGTAAAATAAAGATGATTTAGAGCGTCAACTTAATTGAAAACAAGAAGAGCGGAGTAAACTACATCCGGCCAATCGGCGGCAGTCGCCTACATTAAGTTGTAAACGCAATTGCTGACCACAGATTTCGACAGAAATTCAGAGGATCTTAGAGAAATGAGGACGGATTAAAAGATTAAGTTGACGTTAAGCTCTAGGTAAGATTTTTGGAACAACATGTTCGTCGTTAGGACTCGTAACTTTATAGTATTATACTGACATATTTAGACGAAGTGCAGCTGCAGGTACGTTGTATTACTTCCAGGGTGTGTAGAAGATAAACACGATCTGAAAGAGTCATTTTGTTAAAACGAGAAATTTCTGTTGTAGGATTTAAATGAAGATTCGCAGCGATGCCCTGACTTCAACAACTTTTTGAGCTCGAAATCGGCCTCGCTCGTAGCGGTGATGGCTTTTGCCCAGAAACAACAGGTTACCATCATCATAAAGTGAATCTCATTTTAAACTGTCATAATGTAAATATCAAAGACATTGTATAAATTCGTCATACTTCAGAAGTTGTCGTTTTAGTTGCAGACGGTTATTTTGAAAGATAAAACAAATGAACGGTATGTTTAATGTTTCTGTTTTATTCATTCAAGAAATCCTTGTCTGTTTGCAAAACAAACTCCACGTAATTATTCTGATGCGTTTTATTTATTTTGTCATTCTGTTATGATGTCTGAGGTGAAAGAACAGTACAATTGACTCAAACACTTTTGAAGCGGCGATTGTATTCATACGCAAGAAAAAAGTCAGGTCACGTGACTGACTTCATGTTATGGAAAATTGAATGTCAATTTCCTTAGTAATGTCACACAAGGCAAAACATTGGCAAATGTAAATATATTATAATGAGAGCACTGTGAGATGGAATACATTCTACATACTATAATGAGGGCACCGTGAGATTATACACATTCTAATACTATAGTGAAAGATCAAATATATTATACATACCATAAGACCTGTCGCGATACCTCAGTGATAAAGCGTTCGCATAACATAATTATGTATGATGTTTAGATTTTCTACCATAATAAAGACACCGTGAAATTTAATGCAGTTTACATACTATAATATGGGCACTGTGAAATCGTACAAGCTATAATGAACGCAATGCGAGATCGTATACATTCTACATACTATAATGAGGGCACTGTGAGATCTAATATATTCTGCATATCGTAACTATTCCACGGAGAGATTGAATATATTCTATATACTATATTGAGGGCACAATGAGATCGAATATATTCTACATATTAATAATAAGGACACCATGATATCGAATTATTTTACATACTATATTTAAGGCACCGTGAGATCGTTTACATTCTACATACTGTAATGAAGGCACAATGAGATGTTTTGTCGTTTACATGGGGACACCGTGAGATTACATACATATTACAAACAATAATGAAGGCACCGTGAGATCAAATATATTTTACAAACAATAATGATGGCACTATGATATTGAATATATTCTATAAACAATAATGATGACACCATGAGATTGAAAATATTCTACAAACAATAATGATGGCACTGTAAGATTGAATATATTCTACAAACAACAATGATGGCACTGAGAGACTGAAAATATTCTACAAACAATAATGATGGCACTGAGAGATTGAAAATATTCTACAAACAATAATGATGGCACTGTGAGATTGAATATATGTAGATATTCTACACACTACAATGAAGGCACCACAAGATCGAACGTTTTCTGAGTAATATCATATAGGTACCGTGCGATCAGAAATGATCCATACATTGTACATATTCGTGAGCTCGAATATATTGTGCATATTATATTGATGGCATCTTGAGATCGAATATATTCTACATGCTAGAATAAGGGCACCGCGAGATCATATACATTCTACATTCTATAATTAGGACACCGTGAGATCGACTATATTTCATATCCTATAACTACGACACCGTAAGATTCTATAAACAATAAGGAAGGTATCTAAAGGTCGAAGATATTCTAAGTACTTTAATAAGGGCACTGTGAGATCGAATATATATATTGTACATAATATATTGGTCGTATCTTGAGATCGATTATATTTTATATACCATAATGAGGGTACCATGAGATAGCACACATTCTACATATTGCAATTAAGGCACTGAGAGATCGTATATATTCTACGTATTGTTATTAGACCATCGTGAGTTCTTGTGTAATCTAACTACTATAATGAGAACACTGTGAGATAGAAAATATGATACAACTATAGTGAAGACTCCGTGAAATCCTCCATATTCTGTATACTATAATGAGGTCACCGTTAGGTTGAATGTATTCTACACAGTATGATGAGGGCACCGTTAGATGGAATATATTTTACATACTATAATGACAGCACCGTGAGATCAAATATATTCTATATACCATAATGAAGGCACCGAGAGATACAATATATTGTACATAAAATAATGAAGGTACCGTGAGATCGAATATATTCTACAATCTAATAACGCGGAAGCCGTGAAATCGAATATATTCTACATACTATAATGATGGTACCGTGAGATCAATTGTCTGACATAAACTGCACCAAGGACACAGCGACATTGAATATTACCTACATACTATAACGAGGGCACTGTGAGATCAAATATATTCTACATACTACATTAATGGCACCGTGTCATCGTTTACATTCTAAGTAATATAATGAGAGCAGGGGATATATCCTACTTCCTGTAATGAAGACCCTGAGAGATCGTTTGCATATAACATAGTATAATGAAGGTACTGTGATATCAAATGTATTAAGGTTAGATCGAATATACTGTACATACTATAATGAGGATACCATGACATAGTATATATTCTACATACTATAATGAGAACACCGTGAAATGTAATTCTACATGCTATCATAAGTGTACTCCGAGACCAAATATATTCTACGTACTTTTAAAAGGGCACCACGAGATCTTATGCATTATGCAATATGAGGGAACCGTGAGATCGGAATACATTTTAATAGAATGATGAGGTCAATGTTACATCAAATAATTCTACATACTCTAATGAAGCTACCGTGAGATCGATTATATTCTAAGTACTATAATCAGAGCACCGCAAGATTGTATACATTTTATAAGCTATAACGAGGGCACACTATAATGAAGACACAGTGAGATTTAAAATATTTTTATATAGTGAAGGGGGCCTCCGTGGCCGAGTAGTTAGAGCAGTGCGCTTAAAATCACAAGGCCTCTCACCTCTAGTCGGCGCGGGTTCGAGTCTCGCTCGCGCCGATATATGTGAGAAAGTTTGCCAGTTTACTTTCGGAAGGTCGGTGGTTTCTTCCCATGTACATTGTATCTGGGTTCTCTCCTCCACCAATAAAATCTGGACGCCACCAGATAACTGAAAAATTGTTGAGTGTGGCGTAAAACAATAAACAATTAATCAATCAATCAATTGTTGAGTGTAGCGTAAAACAATAAACAATCAATTGTTGAGTGTGGCGAAAAACTAAACAATCAATCAATTGTTGAGTGTGGCGTAAAACAACAAACAAACAATCAATCAATCAATCAATTGTTGAGTGGGGCGTAAAACTATTATTTGTTAAAATCACAAGGCCTCTCACCTCTAGTCGGCGCGGGTTCGAGTCTCGCTCGCGCCGATATATAACAATCAATCAATTGTTGAGTGTGGCGTAAAACAATAAACAATCAATTAATCAATATAGTGAGAGCACTTTGAGATTGATGTTCTACATACTACATGATCAAATACATTTTACATACAATACTAAGGGTATCGTAAGGTCAAATATTCTATATTCTACAATCAGGGCACCGTGAGATAAAATATATCATACATACTATGTTGAGGGATTGTGAGATTGAATATATTTACAAACTAAAATGATATATTATATATTCTGTAACGATGTCACCCATTATATTCTATGTCCTATAATAAGGGCACCGGAAGATCGTGTACATTCTATAAAATATAATAAGGGTGTCGTGAAATCAAATATCTTCTACATACTACATACGATAATGAGGATATCATGAGATAGTATACATTCTACATGCTATAATAAGAACACCATGAGATCTGATATATTCTACATATTGTCATCAATATGACACCGTCAGATATCGAATATATTCTACACACTGTTTTCGGACACATTGAAATCTTATGCATTCTACATAGTGTAATGAGGGCACCGTGAGATGGAATACATTGTACGTGACAGAATGAGTTACCGTGATATCGAATACATCCTACATACACTGATGAGGACATCGTGACATCCAATATACTCCGTACACTCTAATGAAGTCACAGTGCGACTTAATGTATTCTAAATACTATAAACAGGGCATGTGTATACATTATATATACTATAATGAGAGCACTGTGAGATCGAATATATGCTACCTGTACATACTGTTAAAAGGGCACCTAGAGATCTTATGCATTATACATAAGCACGGTAAGATTTTACCTACTATAGTGGAGGCACAGTGGAATCAAATACACATTATATACTCTAATGAGGCCACCATTAGTTGGAATAGTTTCTGTATACTATAATGAAGGCACCGTGAGATCTAATATATTCTACGTACTGTCTTCAGTGCACCCTGAGAAATTATAAAGGCATCTTGAGATCTTATGCATTCTACATACTCTAATGAAGGCACCGTTAGATCGACTACAATCTAAATACTATAATGATAGTACCGTGAGATCAAATATATTCTACATACTTCATGTATAATGAGGACACCTTGGGATTGATTGATTGGTTAATTGATTGTATATTCTTTAACGTCCCTCTCGAGTATTTTTCACTCATATAGAGACGTCACCATTGCTGATGAAGAGCTGCAAAATTTAGGCCCACGCTCGGCGATTACAGCTTTGAGCAGGGAGGGATCTTTATCGTGCCACACCTGCTGTGACACGGGACGTCGGTGTTTGCGGTCTAACCCGAAGGACCGCCCCATTTAGTCGCCTCTTACGAGGGGTACTGAGGATCTATTCTAACTCAGTTTCCCAGGGATCTTCTGATCGAATATAGTCTACCTTGAGATCGAATATAGTCTACAAACTATAATGAGGACACCGAGAGATCGAACACATTTTCATACTATGATGAGGATACGATTAGTTCGAGTACGTTCTGTATACTATAACGAAGGCACGGAGAGATCATATATATATATATATATATATATATACACTGAGTCAAAAAAGAAACTTCACATTCTCTTGTCAAGGCACTTAAAACGAACAAGAGATAATAGGATGGTGCCAGTGATTTTATTTCATTACTGAGATGTGTGTGATGTAATCAATACACTGACAGTGCCACAGATCTGTTCAGTTAGGCTACACGCCGTTCCAAAACATTTGTACACAGAATGTCAAGTCACAAGAATGAAACGTCGAAATGTCTCAGTTCAATATTGAGTATGGCCGCCTCGCGCATTCACCACAGCCATGCACCGTCTCCTCATCGACTGCCTGATGTTTGTGAACACATGGTTGGGGATTCGGCGCCATTGATCTTGCAAGGCAGCGCCAAGTTCCTGCAAATTCTGCGGTTGGTTCCTAAGTTCACGAAGCCCTCTCCCTAGTGCATCCCAAACGTGCTCGATGGGATTAAGGTCAGGGGACCTCGATGGCCAGTCCATGACGTTGATGCCAGCATTTTGAAGGAAATTTCGTGTCAACAACGCGGTGTGCGGCCGTGCATTATCATGCTGGAACTGTAGACCTGGACCATGAGCCGCCATGAAGGGAATGAGTTCAGGGGTGAGTACCTGATCGCGATAAGCAGCAGCTGTGAGGTATCCATGGATGACCAGAAGTCTGGAACGGTTGTTCCCACAGAAAGCACCCCATGCCATGCAACTTCCGCCCCCGAATCTGTCCACTTCCTGCACACAACACTGGGCATACCGTTCATTAGGTCGTCTCCAGACTCTTAGCCTGCCGTCCGCAAATCTGAGGGTAAACCGCCATTCATCACTATAGACGACTCGATTCCAGTCTCTCTGGGTCCATCGGAGGTGACGTTGGGCCCACAGCAGACGCTGACGTCGATGAAATGGCGTCAAAATTGGCCCACGAGACGGACGTCGAGCATGGAGATTGGCAGACCGCAACCGATTTCGGATGGTCTGTGCGGACAGCCGACTTTGAAACATCTCAGCTCTGGTTCGTGCAGCCGGCAGAAATCGGTTACGAAGGTGACGTAGGACGATGTTCCAGTCTTCAACTCGTGACGTTACACGTGGACGACCCGACCTTGGGCGATCAGCAGTGGTGCCAGTTTGTTGTAGACGATGTCGCAAGTCATATACAGTACGACGGCTGCATCCCATTGCTGTTGCGATGTCAATAACTGATCGCCCCGCTTGCAACATGCCAACGGCACGTTCACGTTGCACATTTGACAATCGCGGCATTTCAAGTACTGTTACAAATGTGGCTTAAAAGTGTTTTTTTAATGTTTGAGGCCATGGCAAACATGTGCAAATGAATCCAACTTCGATGTGGAGTTCACAACATTGAATGCACGTGCAAAACCTGATTTGGCACGAAAGGCATTTACACAAGAAATGGATGGCTATGAGTGGGTTTGGCTAACGGTTTTCCAGAGTCGACAGATAGGGATCCCATGTTGGCTACACAGGTGTATCATCAGGGGGAAAGTATTCAATATTTTACAAAATTAATTTTGTGAAGTTTCTTTTTTGACTCAGTGTATATATATATATATATATATATTCTAAATACTATGATGACTGAACAATAGATCGAATATATTCTACATACCAGTAACTGTAATGAGAGTACCTGGAAATCGAAAATCTTTTACATTCTATAATGAGGGCACCATAAGATAGAATGCATTATATACTGGACAAAAAAAGTTAAGGATCATGATTTCAGAATTATTTTATTAATAACAAAACCAAATAAATTATGTTAAATATATACTTAAAATGTTCAACGACAATCGAACAATACATTTTAAACCTGTTTTTACAAATTCATCAATACGTTAATCAGCCAGAGCAACCATTGTCAGGTAACCCCCCAAAACAGTTTGAAAATCGGTATGAGCAACAATAACAAATTTCATTACAAATGATTGAATCTTTATAAAGGCAATATCAATAGGGTGTATGTCCACCCTATGCCCGTATAACGGCACGACAACGCCTTTGCATACATTTGATGAGCCTGCGGAACGCAATGTGTGGCAACCTTGCCCATTCCTGCTGTAAAGCTAACGTAAGCTCCTGGCGGTTTGTCGGAAGTACAGGGCGTCTGGAAACAGCTTGCTGCAACATGTCCCAGGCATGTTCTATTGGATTTAAATCCGGAGAACAACTCGGCCAATCCATACGTTCAATTGTCTCTGTAGCAAGGTAGTCTGTCACTATACGTGCTCTGTGGGGACGAGCATTATCATCCATTAACACAAAGTCGTTGCCTATAGCTCCCGCATAAGGTCTCACAATTGGATGCAGTATCTCGTCCCTGTAAATTGCACCGGTAAGATTGCCATTAATCACGTGCAAGTCAGTACATCCACCAATACTGATTCCGGCCCAAATCATCACAGAGCCACCTCCAAAACGATCATGCTCTGCTACACAGCAATCAGCGTACTGCTCTCCACGCATGTGCCATACACGCCTACGACCGTCATGAAAGTCCACGCAGAACCGCGACTCGTTTGTGAAAAGAACAGGCGTCCAATGACGCAGTTGCCAGTTTATGTGATTTTGAGCCCAATTGAGTCGTGCTACACGATGTCTTCTCCTCAAAATGAGACGAACAGCAGGTCGATGAGCCCGAAGGTTAGCAGCATGAAGTCTCTGTCTGAACGTTTATGGTGTTATGCGCACCCCACTTGCTGCATGAAAGTCAGTATTGAGTTGGACAGCACTCTGAAACCCGTGTCTACGAGCCATAAGTGACATATAGCGATCCCGGCGAGCGGTTGTGGACCTTGGACGACCTGATCTCGGTCTCTCAGAACCATTACCTGTCTGCCTAAAACGATTCCACAACCTTGAAATCACACTTTGGGACACATTAAAATGTCTAGAGACAGTTCTCTGGACTTGGCCAGCTTGAAGCATACCTACTGCCTGACCAGCTTCCAGAGCAGTTAAATGGCACCTCATGGCTTTTAATGTCAATAATTGTTCACCTAAGAGTCGATTAGAGCAATAAATACCCACAATAAAATGAAAATCACAATTTTTCAATTTCAGTATATACGTTGGCCCACTTTGATTTTGACCCCTTGCTTGTGTTTGGGCGCAAAAATCGTGCACTCATGACGCCAATATGAAACCAGGTAAATCTATTGTGTTAAGGACACATTGGAGAAACTATACATGTTAAAATTTGTCAAAATAATTACTTGGTTAATAAACATTTTTGAGGTCAAAATTATAATCCTTAACTTTTTTTTGTCCAGTATACACACACACACACACACACACACACACACATATAAATAATATGAAGGCACCGCAAGATCGCACATATTATGTAAACTATAATAAGGGCACCGTGAGATCGAATTTACATACTAATAAAGAGGATACTGTTATATCAAATATATTCTATATATAACGAGGGTACGAGATTTATACATTCTAATACTATAATGTGGGTACCGTGGGATTTAATATTTTCTATATGATATCATAAGGGCGCCGTCAGATCGAATATCTTTTATATGCTGCTATAAGGCACCGTGTGGTCTTATACATTATACATACTATAATGAGGGCACCGTAAGATCGAATGGATTCTACGAACTATTAAGATTACAAACTGAGATCGAATGGGTTCTACATACTTTAATGAGGGCACCATGAGATCGAATATATTCTAAATAGTATAATGATGGGACATTGAGATCGTATACATTTTTCATACTGTTACAAGGGCACCTTAAGATCTTATGCGTTATTTGTCGAAATGCGCATCTAGTGCATCGAAATTGGAACCGTTTATGTTTTATATTCTACATAATATAATGAGAGCATCGTGAGATAGAATATAATCCACATACTATATCGACTATATCATACATACCATATTGAGTGCACTGTGTGATACTAAATTCAGGGCACCGGTGAGATCAAATATATTTTATCTCACCGGTGCCCTGAATTTAGTTGATGTATTTTCATACTATATGAAATTGAAAATATTCTACATTCTTTAATGTGAGAGAGCATAAATATATATATAGAATATATCCTACATCGTATAATGAGGTCACCGTAAGATTGTATACATTCCATAAACTATAATGAGGGGACCGTTAAATCGCGCATATTCTACACGCTATTAAAGGAGAGACCGTAAGGTTGAATATATTCTACATAGTATAATGAGGACACCATGAGATAGTATACATTGTACATTCTATAATGAAGACACTGTGATATCAAGTAAATTTTCATACTGTTATGAGGGTACGGTAAGATCCTATGCATTCTACATACTATAATGAGGGCACTGTGAGATCATACATATTATGCATAGTATAATGAGGGTACTGGGAGGCCGAATTTATTCTACATACTATGATGAGGGCATCGTGAGATCGAATTTATTCTACATACTACTAATGAGTACATTGTAAAATCAGCTAAATTCTACATATCATAAGAAGGGTACCATGGGATCGTATAGACTCTACATACTATTACTAGCTCACCGAGAGAACTAGTGTATTCTACATATTATAATGAGGGCACCGTCAGATTGAACATGTATATATCATAATGATGTCACAGCGAGATTGAATATATTCTACATAAAATAATGAGGGCACATTCAGATCGCATATATTCTACGTACTACACTGAGTGCACCGTGAGATCATATATATTCCTACACTATAATGATGACCTGGTGAGATCGTATATATTCTAAATACTACCGTATAAAGGGTTTATTTGCGGTTGTCTATTTTTGCGAAATTTTGTGGATAGGAATAATCGACAAAAATTACAATCGCAAAAACAAACAGATATCGATACATATAAGTGCAGATAGATATAATGCAACTGTAGAACTTGTAAAGCCAAAATATAATTTACTACCTTTTAGGGATCGAATTGCAAACATTTCCACCCGCGGAAAATATCCGTTATCTGGTATAAAGAGCACGGTTAGAGTTACTATATTTTACATCCTATAATGATGATATCATGCGACAGCATACATTCTATATACTAATATATTCTACATACTATCATAATGGCACCGTGAAATCGATTTTACATACTATAATGAGATCACCACGAGATCAAATACATTTTTTCACCCCGTGGGGATCCGGGTTGTTGGAATAGATCCTCAGTACCCCTTGCTTGTCGTATGAGGCGACTAAATGGGACGGTCCTTCAGATGAGACCGCAAAAAACCGAGGTCTGGTGTCACAGCAGGTGTGGCACGTAAAAGATCCCTCCCTGCTCAAAGGCCATAAGCGCCGAGCATAGGCCTAAAATTGTAGCCCTTCACCGGCAATGGTGACGTCTCCATATGAGTGAAAGATTCTCGAGCGGGACATTAAACAATATTAAATCAATCAATCAAATAAATTTACATTTTACATACAATAAAGAGGGTACCATGAGATAGTATACATTCTACATGCTATAATGACGACACCGTGCGATCTAATATATATATATATATATATATATATATATATATATATATATATATATATTATTCTGTATACTAATGAGGACACCGTGAAATTGAATATATTCTACATACAATAATGAGGGTACCATGAAAAAATTCTACATACAATATTGAGGGTACCATGAAACCGTACATATTCTACAATTTATTATGAGGGCACTGAGAGATCTAAAATATTCTACATACTATATTGAGGGTAACATGAGATGATATACATTCTACATACTATAATGAGGGCACTGTGAGATAGAATAGATCATACATACTGTAATGAAGGCCCCGTAGACTCATACACATTCTTCATATTGTAATGACGGCACCGTGAGGTCGAATTTATGCATACAATGATAGAGCACCTTTAGATGGAATATATTTTACAGAATATAATGAGGGCATTGTGAGATCGAATATATTCTACAAACTATAATGAACGCATCACGAGATCGAATATATTCTACATTCTAATAACGAGGGCACGTGAGATGGAATATATTCTACATACTATAATAATGGAACCATAAGATCGAATATATCCTGTATTACAATAATGGTTGCTTTAGTTACATGTTGTTTGACGTCGAAATCGAGAAAGGCTGCAAAATTTAGGACTAAGCTCGGAGCTTTGGGCCTTTTAGCAGGGAGGGATTATTATCGTGCCACATCTGCTGTGAAATGGGTCCTCGGAGTTTGCGGTCTCATCCGAAGTACTGCCTCATTTAGTCGCCTCTTACGACAAGCAAGGAAGGATCTACTCTAACTCGGAGTCTCACTGACCTATGATGAAGGCACTGTGCGATTGAATATATTGTACATACTACATTAAGATCACGGTGAGGTTGTATACTTTCTACATACTATAATGAGGACACCATCAGATCGAATATATTTTACATACTGTAATGAGTGTACCGTGAGATCAAATATATTTTACAAAGTATAATGAGGGCATCATGAGATCGAATATCTTCTACATACTAATAATGAGGACTCCATGAAATCGTATATATTCTACATACTATAATAAGGGCACCATTAGACCGTATATATTCTACATACAACAATGAGGACACTGAGAGGGTTTACATTCTATATACTATAATGGGAGCACCGTGAAATCTTCTGCATTCTACATACGCATTCTACATATATATAGGTCGTTATAACCGCCTATTTTGCCAATACAACCTTTCAATGGGTTAAATACGTGTCTGACGTGCCTCATACAAATTGTTAGGCCGATCTTGGCACATTGATTCTGACTACGGATAACTCCGTTTACCTGATCAAGTTTAGGTCTCACTGCGGATGTGACCAGTCAACAAGAGATGCTTACTCCTCCTAGGCATCTGATCCCACCTCAAATATATCCAAGGATCCGTGTTTGCCTGACTCTGATTTGTATTCCATATAGGATTTATGAGATTGATCACTATTCGTTATCTTTGCCCTTTCATACTACAATACGGCCACCCTGATATTGAATATTTTGTATATACTATAATGAGGGCACTGTGAAGCCGCATTTATTCTATTTAAGGCACCGTGTGACCGAATATATTCTATAAACTAAAATGAGGACATCGTGAGACCGAATATATTTTACATTGTGATATTGATGACACTGTGAAATCGAATATATTCTACATACTATAATGAAGGTACTGTGAGATGGCATATATTCTATGTAGTATTATGATAGCGCCGCGAAATGTAAAACATTCTACATACTATAATGAGGGCACTAGCAGATCAAATATATGTTCTATATTTTAATGGGGACAGATTGAGATTGAATATATTCTGGAGGGCACTGTGAGAGCGAATATATTCTACATACTATATTAGGGCACCGTGAGATAGATTACATTTTTTATACTATAATGAGGGCACCGTGAGATTGTATATATTCTACATATTACATTGAGCGCACTGTGAGGTCGATTACATTCTGCATAAGTCTAAATATTATAATGTATGAAAGTGTAAATATGTGCGCATACTGTACTGAGTTCATAGGGAGTTCATACAAATTCTACATATTTGAGGAGGATACCACAAGATTATTTACCTTCAAAGTTCGGGTGGAATGCTTTCGGTAATATATGAATAATAATGTGAATAGAAAAATTTGCCACGCTTTAGTATCGATCACGTAATTCCCATTAATGGAACTATGCCATAATCCTCAAGGAAAATTCATAATTGTAAAACAGAGATCAGACCTCAAGATCATAAAATGAGAATAGACTTAAGTCAAAATGTTGATTACTTAAGATTCATCTAGCACAGCTGTTTAAAGAAACTGCTCTCTCTCTCTCTCTCTCTCTCTCTCTCTCTCTCTCTCTATATATATATATATATATATATATAAGAATGCAAAATAAAGTGTTTGATTTAAAACTTAGTTCGATTTGAAATTTAGACTTAGATTAAAATCAAATTTAGATTTAGTTTTTTTTTTAGTCTATTCTCAGTTCATGGTCTTAAGGCCTGCTCATTTTGGCATTGGCGACTACAAACAAGCGTTGTCTTGACATCGGAGATCGATATTTTACGACACGTTAAATTTTATTTGATCAATATCATAGTAATCTTCAACTGTCAGATGGCAGAACTTGGATATAAATCAAATATCTTATGAAAATAATCATTTTCCCTTGATCGATAGATGAAAAGTCTAGCCAAGATATAACACATGGGATTTAATTAAGTCCAATGTAAGTGCTTTCCATGCGATGCACAATTCAGATCGATAAAGGTACATATCATATGTTAATAGACCATAATGCACTTGGTAGACATTTCCTACTATATATATAAGTATTGTTTCCTTGAATACAAAATTTTACGATACTTTGTTATACAATCTTAGTTTATGCATGTGTGAACACCGATTTTGTGTGGAGTATACAGTAGTATAGAAGTATCGCCCGCACAATCACAGATT
Organism: Ostrea denselamellosa; assembly: GCA_024699665.1. Lineage (NCBI taxonomy): Eukaryota > Metazoa > Mollusca > Bivalvia > Ostreida > Ostreidae > Ostrea > Ostrea denselamellosa. The sequence goes on along the minus strand of JAMZEH010000010.1, from coordinate 3,615,222 downwards.
GCTGGAATTGTTTTAATTGGATATCACTAAACTTAATTCTACTGCATAAATTTTGTTTAAAGGTGGTCTTCATGGTGAAAATGATTAAAATACACGACAATTCTTCAATCTAGTAGTATCTACTCGAAGAAATAGAAACCTGTCATAAATATTTTTCCAAACATCAATGTTTTCGTGGCGCAGTGGTTACAGCGATGGTCCAACTATGTTGTAACGGTGTATGATTCCGAGTTAGAGACATTTCTCTCTCTCTCTCTCTCTCTCTCTCTCTCTCTCTCTCTCTCTCTCTCTCTCTCTCTATATATATATATATATATATATATATATATATATATATATACGTTTCACTTTTTTTCTTTGTGTTTGTTCCATAATAAATACAATTTCAAAGGGTTCTATCTTACAAGTCACTCTCTGAAATATTTCCAGGTCACGGTAGTATAAAATAAGTATTAGTGCTTTGTTTATATCGGTATGTTCTGACATTTCCAACCTAAATACGTAACTACCGAAAGACTAAAGGCAAACTCAGATGAGGGTCCCATATGCATGGTGCGTGGGAGGCAGGTGATATTGAGCCATGGAAAAAAAATTAACCGTTAATCAGTTCAAATAATAAAAAGGGGGACAAAGACACAATATAACCCATGAAGAATTAGTTTTTACAATACAAACAGACCATTAGAGGCTCACAATATCACTATGCAGTATATGATAGTATATGATGAAGATGATGAAAACCAAACAATCGGAAATTCACACAATATGTGCGTATGTGTTGTGTGTGAAGTCCGAGACGCACCACTGCAACAGGGCACTTGTACTTTTGGATGCGTTTATTAATCAGGTAGTGATAGTTAGTGAAGGCGCAAGGTGCTTTAAAAGGCACATGGCTGATTAAACACTAAAGAAAAGTTTAGACATTGACGCAAATAAACTCCCTATAGAATATCACCAGAAGTTTCACAGTTATTGAAGATGTTCACAAATAAATAGCTTTATCAAAACCCAGTCGTTTTAATTTAGACGATATTGCGAGGTGCAGTGATGAAGATCTTCGCAATATGACAGGTGTGACGAAACACCAGTGTGAGGAACTAATTAACATATTGATAAAAGCATACAGTTCTCTTTGAAGGATCTGGTTGTGAAGTAGATATATAGAGGCTTTCCAAGTTGTTTCTTATTCACAGAATTACAAATCACTTAATGAAATATGATAACATGTGCATTTGATTTGTATTCTGCATTTTTGTCATATTTAAAAACAAACGAAAACCCATGATCAACGAAACATAACATAAACTTGGCCTTTGATTCCAATGTATCAGGTAAATCTGTTTATAGAAACAGAGACATTTCATTTTAATTAATACACTAGTCGGCTAGATTTTGGGAAAAGGCTCTTTACCTCCTTTGATAAAGGCATTGATATTACAGTCTTCTATAAATAAAATTCTTCAAAAAACTATATTAAATATGCATACAAAATTACGATTGTGGAGTCGTAATAATTTCAAATATTTTGTTTATTTTTTTTCTGACCACACGACTGTCTTTATAGCATAATGCGCGCTATTTTTCCACCAATTCTAGGATTTGTGCTTATTTAACTACCTTGAAATAGTGCTCTACACAAGTCAATCTAGCACACTGAATTTAGTCTAATAGGTCATACAAAAGATGAACTCAACATGTCAAAACATACCTACGCAATTGTTTTCTTCTGAACACGTGTGTAAAGGGCACGCGCAATGCAATACATATAGAAATAAAGCTGAAAGAACAATGAACTTATATTTCAAACGATACGTTTCGTCTGGGACGAAATCAAAGACTTTACGTAACATTTTAAAGTTGATATACATAAATTAATCAAGAAGGATCTTAATTTTTAGTACGCATGGTCCTTTAAGATTATTGTAATTTGATATATATATCGACTTATAATGGTGGTTTCTACAGGAAAATAAACCAAATCAATTTCCTTATATATATATATATATATATATATATATATATATATATATATATATAAAGCACAAAGATTGCACAGTCAAAAGAAAAATTACACTATATTGGGATATGATTATCAAAATATGCGTCCATGCCTGATTAACACTTTATATGATAGCAAACTGAGATTTATAAATCAGTTTTTTTTTATCTCCTGCCTCTCGGTATAAAAATATGGACGTCACTCGTCTGTCTAGGGAAAAAAAATATGCTAGACACAAGGAGCCAGCAGCGTTATGAAACATGATTGGATGAAGTTTAAAAAATACATTGTTTATTCCCAAATTAGATTACAGCAGTGATATCGACTGTGAAGAGTCTCCTTTTCACTTGTATTGTTTTTACACAATTATGTCTAGTTCCTGAACAATAGACCGGGAATGTGTACGAAAGTTATGTACGTATTAAATTTTATTGCTTATGATACATTATTGTACATCCCTACAAAAGACTATTGCATCATGTTGAGCGTATGAATACAAGAACTACTTACTGATTACAAACAGCTAGACTATAAGCATGACCTTTGGAACTTCAATGTTTTGGATCTGGTCCTCCTACATTTTGTTTTTACCCTTAATCAAGATGATCAGTTTTCAAAACTTATTAATTTGGATGATTTGAATGATATTACAGCAGCAGAACCAGTAGTTGGAACACAAAATTCTAAATCTCGCGAGCAATATCACGAGAAACAGTAAGTATTATTAATAAATTACATAAAATTATAAGAAACAAGACAATATACTTCTTTTGTAATTCTTCATTGTATTGCAACAACCTCCGCCCAAGAAAATATTGAAACAAACCTCCACTGAAGAAATATATATATATATATATATATATGTGTGTGTGTGTGTGTGTGTGTGTGTGTGTGTGATATTTCCGTTTTCAGATAGACAAAATACTAGTACTAGTAGTTTGTCATCAGATTACGTATACTGTGGAATAATTAAAACTCTGGAGGTTGTTTAGATTAAGCAGTTTCCTTGGAATGTAATTTTGTGGCTAGGGTTTCTGTACATTGATGCTTTGAGAGGACTCTGAGGTTCTGGCCATTGTAGAGCGTTATTATCCTTAGTCAAAAAGGATATTCACTTTGAAGTCGTGTAATTCCCCTAAAGGTCTCGGAAGAGTTATTGGATTTGTAGATAATTTACCACTTTTAAAAGAGTTATTACCAGGCAAAAATTTAATCCCAATCATCACTAGTACATGATGCTGGTTTTCTACATATGCCAACAATATTTTATATCATGCATTTGCTAGGAAAACCTTTGGAATTTCATGTATTTCAAAGTGTACCTTGCTAAAATTCAGTTTATGTCTGAAGTGCTTTACAGTTTAGAAAAGCAAATTTAGAAATAAAACTTTTCTCTCACATTTAGTAGCAGCAAAAGTTTTGTCTAAATTCGTAGCTGAAAACATTGCTGGTTTTGGAACATGTTACCAACATATGGAAATGTCATTTGATAGGAATGGTTATGGAGTGTGGAATAATTTTATATAAAGAGACTATCAATGGTAAACTTAATTAGAGTTAAAAAAATCAGCTGTTTTTGAATAATTTGTTGAAATCTGACAGGTTTTATTTTATTCACTAGTATTCAATAGTCACCAGCAATTTTTCACACACACACACACACACACACACACACACACACATATATATATATATATATATATATATATATATATACACACACACACACACACACACACACACACACACACACATATATATATATGTATATATATATATTATTGTGCTGAAAGTTAAACAATATCTCATGGTTAGTTTTTCTTTTTTAATTTCCAATTTTGTCATTTTTGTGAACTAGATTGGGATATTTTTTCTTTATTTTTTTTTATTCCTATTATAAATTTTTGGGGTTTTTTTTTTTGGTTGGTTTTTTTTGTTTATATTTTGGTGTTTTTTTTTTGTGTTTTGCTTGTTTTTGTTTTTCTTTTTTGTTTTGTTTTTTATGTTTTTGGTTTTTTGTGTGGTTTTTTTGCCTCTCTCCACTTAATAGTTGTATTTAAAATTGTTTTTGTGATGTTTTCATGTTTGTCTGATGTACAATACATTAAGATTATATAAGTAAATTTTATTGTAATTCTCTTTCATAATTATTATTCATTTATGTTTGTATCAAGCATTTTCGATAATTTAATGAATTTTGATACACAATTATGATATGAAATTCATCGGATAGGGGTTCACACGAAAATCACAAAAATTGAGTAACCACGAAATTTAATAATTTTACAGTATGTATGTGCATGTATGCTTGTGTTTTCTGTCTGTCTGTATGTATGCATGTATATATGTACAAGTGAAGACAATGAACAGTGAGTGATCAATTTCATAAATCCTACAAAGAATACAGAATTAATAGAAAAATAAACAAGGACCCCTGGACGTACAAAAGGTTGAATCAGGTGCCTAGTAGGAATAAGCATCTCTTGTTGACCGGTTATGAGCCCTATATCTTGATCGATTAAATAGAGTAATCCGTAGTCAAAAAAGTATGTAGTACCACACGGATCACATTACCACACGAATCTCATTTCCACATGGATCTCATTACCACATGGATCTCATTATTAAATGGATCTCGTTACTACATGAATCTCTTTATCACACGAATCTCATTACTACATGAATTTCATTACCACACGGATCTTATTACCACATGGATCTCATTACTACATGGATCTCGTTACTACATGAATCTCATTACCACACGGATCTCATTGCCACAAGGATCTCATTACTACATGGATCTCGTTACTACATGAATCTCTTTATCACACGAATCTCATTACTACATGAATTTCATTACCACAAGGATCTCATTACTACATGGATCTCGTTACTACATGAATCTCATTACTACATGGATCTCGTTACTACATGAATCTCATTACCACACGGATCTCATTACCACACGGATCTCATTACCAAAAGGATCTCATTACTACATGGATCTCGTTACTACATGAATCTCGTTACTACATGGATCTCATTACCACACGGATCTCATTACTACATGGATCTCATTACTACATGGATCTAGTTACTACATGGGTCTCATTACCACATAGATCTCATTACCACTCGGATCTCATTGCCACAAGGATCTCGTTACTACATGGATCTCGTTACTACATGGATCTCGTTACTACATGAATCTCGTTACCACACAAAGCAATAAATAATCAATCAATCAATCATTACCACACGGATCTCATTACCACAAGGATCTCATTACTACATGGATCTCATTACTACATGGATCTAGTTACTATATGGATCTCATTACCACATAGATCTCATTACCACATGGATGCAGAACTAAATTATCAAATTTGACTCGATTAAAAAATCTTACCATACAATAAAAAAAGCAGGTCAAAAGTAGTACACTGGCATCTCTGAAGGTAATTTCATTGTGATCAATGTGTTAAGGTAGAAACACTGAGCTTAGTAACTGAGTAAAGTCATTGAATCTTAACTTGTAGATAACGAAACATTCCGATTCTTAGGTAATACTTCCAAAGTGAGAGACGACATGTAAGATCTGCTCTCTGTAATACACAAACTTGATTTGCAAGTCCTTGATGCAAACGAGCTCGCGGTCTCCGTATCTAGACTGTCAGTCTATTACAATCTAGGCTACCTGAACAGAAAATCCTTGTATATCAAAGACACGACCTTTATACTCAAACTGACTAACTCACAAAATATACTGGTCATTTATGACGTAAATAGGGTCAATTATGACGTAACAAGGGTCAGTTATGATGTAACCAGCATGTTTACTAACATGGGATTTAATAATTAAAAACTACAAAAAATGACATCTGATAATTCTGAATTGAATATGCACTGTAATTATCTTCTCTCTTAGATGCATGTTATAACGTAATAACTTAGAAGTTAATGGCGATGCGCGGCCATGAATGTTGTAGACATCTGAGAAATGAAAATGACGCAGATGCATTAACCAGCATATTGCAGGATCTCCAAATCGATTATGAAAAAAAGAAAGTGCAAGGAATTATTATTTAAGAAATATTAAGGATTTATATATTTAGTGTAAATCGAAACAGTGACTAAAGCATCAAGTAGAAGAGGACACGTCAAATGAAGTGGCGGATATAAAGAAGGTTTCGGGTGCTCCAATTCCCCTCCCTTTAATTGAATGTTTTTAATTCTTCACACCCTCTCCTTTATGGGCGAAAAAGATACAAACTTTCGATCGCAACTCTTTCTTTGAAAATTTTCTAGATTCGCCTCTGGGTTAATGTTTTACTGATAGATGGCGGACTGCCGAGGAGGCAGTTGATAGTTGTTTTGACATGGACCTCAGATTGTTCTCATGTTGTCTAATTAAATGGAAGATTTGCTATGCAGAACATGAACTAGATGCACTTTCCAATAACCCTACATGTGCTTTGACATTTTTGTTCCATGGAGATTGTTTTGACATAACTAACAGTAGCACCCGCCCAGTCTCTCCGGGATTTATTCGAACTTTGACATATCTAATATCCTATACACATTTATCTTGACCTTGGTGAAATGATCTTGATTCTGTGGCATGACTCCGCTTGGTCATAACCTTTGAAAAAGGACTGCCATACGTCAACCATAGTCATGTGTTTCTAACAGAAACTTAATAAACAAGAGACCCACAGACCTTATCGGTCACTTGAATATTACTTAAAAGTGCCACTAGTCCCAAGGGCTATGGAATGAATCTAGAAAAATCCTGTTCTGCATATCTAATAAATTCTAATATTCAGCAACAGTATAACGCAAGATGTGTTCTTAAAATATAAATATCCCCTCCCCTCGAAAGTGCCTATATTAATGAGACTTTACATAATACGAGTGACACTTTTTAAGTTCGTAGAGTATGGCGGTCTTTTTAAAACCGCTTGAAATAAGTTTTATTTATCTGACACCTTCGAAATATGTCCCGTCTGCCTCAACACACATTTTACACCGATCTACCCACGTCGCCAGACACTGGTAGACCGCACTGCTTATACGACAACGGGATTCAAAACGGTGCCCTGCCAGCATTTCCTTTAGTCTTGGGAACAACCAAAAGTCACAGGGGGACAGATCAGGGCTGTATGGGGGATGATCTAAGACATCGAGCCCAGATTCTTTCAGATATTCCTGTACCGTAGCGGATTTATGGGCCGGTGCGTTATCATGGAGTTATTTGATGCCGCGGACACCGGTGCGCGGTCTGCGTTTCTGATAGAAATCAACAAGTTGAGTAAGAACACTTCTCTGTAAAACTTTCCAGTGACAGAACTACCTTTCGGGACTGTAATTTGAAGGACTGGACTTTTCGAATCAAAGAATATCGCATACAACATGCGATTTGATGTTTTACAACGGCGCGCAATGACAGGTCTGTCGCCCTCAGATGAAACCCAAACCTTATTTTTAGCCTTAGAATCGGGTTGAAAATGATAGATCCAGGTTTCATCACCTGTAACTATCTCTTCCAAACGATGTGGGTCACATTTATCATATTTTTTTTATAACTTACGAAGCAAGTCTAGCCCGACTTTGTTTCTGCTCGTCAGTGAGCAAATGGGGCACCCAGCGCGCGCAGATTTTACGTAGCCCAAGTCGTTCACGTAAGATATTCAAAACACCTGACGAATAAATGTGACTTAATTCTTGTATCTCTTGCACGGTATAACGTGCGTCTTCCCCAATTAACGTTTCACAGTAGCAACGTTCTTTTCCGTCAAAACGGAAACCGGCCTACCCACTCGAGGGTCATTTTCAATTTACTCCCGACCATCATTAAAACGACGTACCCACTTGCAAACTGAAGCATATTTTAAAGCACCATTCCCATAAACCTTTTGCAAATCAGCATGAATTTCCGTTGACGGAAACCCGAGGTATGCTCGAATCTTACAATATACCCTCTGTTCAGAGATTTTTCCATCCATATTGAACGCTATATTTTACTATAGTGTATAAAACCACGTGTTGAATATATCCAGCGCAGCGCGCACATGGACCTCGTGCGCCGCATACCGTGATACCAATCGAGAGAGGAATGATTACGCAAGTTCTGTGTAAAAAATCATGAACTTCATAATCGCGTTAAAAAGTTATAGGCTTACTCTACGAACTTAAAAAGTGTCCCCTGTATAATATAATATGTAACATTACACGACATGACTAACTCGGACCCGTCTTAGAGTCAAAATCCTGGTAATAAGAAATTCACAATTCTGGTACAGCTTTTTCTGTTTCAGTATCCCTTGCTTGTCGTAAGAGGCGACAACATAGGGCGGTCCTTTGGAAGAGACAGCGAAAACCGACGCCCCGTGTCACAGCAGGCATGGCACGATAAAGATCTCCCCTACTCAAAGACCTTAGGCATCAAGTATAGGCCTAATTTTTCATCCCCTCACCGGTAAGGCTGTCACGTGTACACGTGTAACCGGTAACGTTTCGTATTAGGGCTGTAAACGTTTACAAAATCCCTAAACGTTTAAACGATGTCTTATATATGTGGCACAAATCTTGCAGGGTTCAAATTACAATCTAAATTATTGGAAAAATTATTTCAAGTGAATAAACTTATTAAACAAATTGCGAGGGGAAGTAATGAATTTATAAAAGTTTGACTATAGTCTATAGGAACGGTGAACAATTTGCTATGCACACCGGCAACGTCCGTTGCCTCTGAGCGCGTCTTTTCCACAGCGGGTGGAACTGTTACAAAACTGCGCTCCTCCCTTGACGCTGAGAACGTGGACAAACTGATCTTTTTGAACAAAAGATTAAAACATAAAGTGAATTGCGCTGCTCCGCCTGCACCGGCTGCACGTGAAGTCCATGTTAAAACCGAACCGACGGAAGAAGCCGCGGCACCAGCTCTGCCCTCTCTGGACAATCTAATGTGAAATCACTGAAATGAAAATTTGAAAAATGAAGTTTATTGTGAATTTGTGATCTGTATTGTGCAAATGTTGTACAGTGTGAATAAAATTGAATTCAATTTAAATGCTATCCGGATATTTATGTTCGTGTATTTTATTCTGTCTTATATTTATACTCCGGAACGTCCGGTGACAATCTCTGCATCGTCCATAGAACGATGAAAACTGAAACACAAACATAATGGTCATTAATGGGTCTTAAAATTCTGTGCGTATTTTATTAAATTATACAACACTTCGTTAAAACGGTAACGTTTCGTTTACAATGCTTCGTTTAAACGTTTACAAAATTTTGTAAACGTGACAGCCTTACTCACCGGCAATAATGACATATCCATATGACTGAGATTCTCGAGAGGTACGTTAAACTATATACAACCAACAAAACATTTTTTATCAGTGGTCTTGACCTTGATTGAGAATCCTAAAAAAAATCCCAGTAATGGGCAATAAATGAAGCATGTACAAGCCATTAAATTACAAAGTTAATTCACTTAATGATGTCTATAGCAAGTTCTGTGTCCTGTATATATGCATATGGCTTTTACAAAGGTATAACATGCGAGGGTTACCATATTTCTACTTTTGTGGGACAAATGGACGGACGGTCATAGTGAATTTAATATAACCCAATCATTGTTTGATGGGTATGAAAATATTGATAGGCATTTTTATTTCTCATACATGTAGTGTAGGGTGTTATATTACATTTTATCAATGATAAGCAGAACCTTATCCCCTGCTGTTTTTCCAAGTAATTTTGTTCACTATGAAGGTACTGTTATAAACGAAATCGGTCGTGGTAGTCCATGATTTGGAATTAGAATACCAAACCCCGGGATGTGTAACCCGAAAGATTAAGCAGAGATGTAAGTGGAATTCTTTGAAATTGGAAGAATTATCACAAGAATTTAAACTTTAGTTATCGGGAGAAAAGTACAAATTGACCTATTAAAGCAATGAGACCCTTTTGATTTTTCTCTCAAATACAATGCAATACAGTATATCTATTTTATTTTTCAGTAAAGTTACTCCATTTAAGCTAACTTGCTACAAATATATTCTATATAGTATGATACTTATTACTTAACTAAATTAAAAGTTAGATGGGGCGACGTGGATATTCTAAGCCGTCTGTAGTCAGAAATGTTTTTACTTTTTCAAATCGTTATATAGTTAGAATTCGTTATATTCGTTAAAATATCGTTATATAATTAAAATTTAATTGCCTACTCCTAGGCACCTGATCTCACCTCTGGTAATCCATGGGTCCCCGTTTGCCCGTCTCTTTGATTTGTATTTGCTGTAGAAAATTACGAGACTGAGTACTGTTCGTTATCTTGGTCTTTTCTTCCATATCCAGACAGTCAGTTGGTGTATATTATTTAACGTCCCTCTGGGGAATCTTTCACTCATACCCCCGCGTGTGAAAAGAATAGGTCCTCGCCAACCCCCTTGCCTGTGGTAAGAGGCGACAAAATGGGGCAACCAGTTTGACGTGGGTTGCAACCCGAAGGGACGGAGAAAGTTATCCTGGTCGCTGAGGTTTGCAGACATTGGGGTTTATAGTGTCTGTTGACCAACACTCCACTTTGGCCCCACCTTCTGCTAGACGGGTGGTCAAGTTTGACCCGACTTGATCAATCGGCTGGTCATGCCGAGTTGATGATCATGTCATAGTGTTGATGTACTTGCAATTCCTTCATAAGCATTTATCCCGTTTTTGCAATTTTCCAATGTGCCAACATTTTCATGTCGATATGTATACATCAAGCGGTGGCTTTGGGTCAATCAAATAGAATCTTTTTGTCTAAGTATAGATTCCTTGTATCCTCTTGGTGTCAGTCTCATTGGAGCTTTTGAACTGACATCGCCCTCTTGGCGCTACGAGGCGGGCTGGGAGCAAGGAATCCGAAATATAATTCATTTTACTATGGGTATTTAAAAAAGCTGTTTCTCGACAGCTTTAGAGACCTCTCAAATTAATGAGCAGATTAACCCTGTTAGTGAACACTGGCCCCGTTTCATCACATCAAGCAGAACTGTTGGAAAATCACACAAAGTTTTCTCCTTTCGTTATATAAAAAGGTCTACAAGGAATTATTGGAACCCCAATATCCGTCAAAAGTTGAGATCTGGAGCACTTCTTATAGAAGTTACAAATAAGCAACATTCTGCTTCCTTGCTGAGCTTGAAAGACCTAGTTGATTTACGCGTTATTGGTAAAACCAACTTTGGGCTTAATCAAAACAAATGCACCCTTTTTGACAGAGATCACGACCTAGATTGCATTCCTGAACAGAAAATCCAAAACGAATTGGAATCCCAGGGAAAAAAAGAATGATAATATTGAACCAATAAATACTTACCTTTTAACATTTGGAATGTCTACACTTTCAACAAGTATTAAAGTTGGGTTTTACGAAATGAAAATAGAAATGTTTGAACAAAATCCGCTACGTTGCTTCAAATGTCGGCGATTTGGCCATGGCCAAACAAATTGTAAAGGCTCCGAAGCCTGCTTCAGGTGTGGTGAGGATGGGCATGGCAAAAATTGTCACAAGGAACATAAATGTAAAAATTGCAAATGTGACCACATGGTTTCCTTTAAGCAATGTCCAATTTGGATTAAAGAAAAACATATTCAAAAGGTGAAAGCAGAAAACGCCTAACTTACCACGAAGCAAAAACAACTGTCAATATGTACAATGTTCCTAAACCAAATCTGCCATCATATGCAACAGTTTTAAAAATCGTCCTCAATGAAAGATATGTCAACACAAGTCTGTGAGAATGATATATGCCCACAGAATTCTGCAACAACAAAAACAGTTTCTTTGACGTCTCAGGACAAAAGTAAAATAAATTCAGTATCTGCTTCTCCAGCGTCTGCATCTAAGGTTGTAGCTGCGATCTCTCCAAAGTCTGTAGCTGCAACCTCTCCGGGACCTGTAGCTGCAGATGCCCCCAAATCATCTAGGAGACGTAACTCATCTCCACAAAAAATAAAGCAAAACAGTATAGCGATCGGTTGCCCATGGAAGCGAAAGATCCCATCACTATACATTACAAATTTGGAGTCTTGGAGGAAATGGAGTTTACTCCATCACACTCTTCATCACGAGCCCGGTGTCTTTCTCCAAAAAATCGTAAAAAGAGAATGTCTCCTGTAACACATAAGGAATCATGAATCATCCAACATTTATTCAATGGAATTGTCGAGGTTTTAGAGTAAATTTCAATGAACTATCGTTACTCATTCAGAACCATAACCGGTAGTCATATGTCTATAAGAAACACATTTGAAAGATACAGATAAGATAAATATCAAAAGTCATACTATGTACAACCATTACGCTCAAGCAGACAGGGCCTCTGGTGGATCTTTGATAGCAGTCCATAACAACTACATACATAGCCAAATAAATTTGAATATAAATCTTCAAGCAGTAGCAATTCGTATTTCCCTTGTTAAAACAATTACCCTTTATTCTGTTTTTATTCCTCCAAACTATCATCCACAGTCTCAGGAACATAAATTTAATAAAACTTCCAGCTTCGTTCCTACTTATGGGCGATTTCAATTGCCATAACCCGCTATGGGGTAGTGATAAAATGACGGATAAAGGTTAAAAACTCGAAGATGCAATAATCGCCACAACCTTTGTATTCTAAACGATGGCTCTAAAACGTATCTTCACCCAGGCAATGGCTCATATTCTTCAATTGATATTAGCATAGTGGATTCCTTTCTACTTTTGGAATTAAACTGGTCTGTACACGATGATTATTGCGGAAGCGATCATTTCACTATTATTGTTAAAACAACTGATCCTCCACAAAACAATCCTGTTAAAAACTGGAAACTCGACAAAGCTGAATGACCATATGTGTCTGCAAAACATATGTGTCTGCAAAATATCTCGATTGAAAAAATTAAAAACCAACCAGACCCCATTCAAAAAAGAAAAAGCAGAAAGACTATTCAATAAATCACCCACTTCTTAAAATCTGAATAATTTTCGCATATATCGAGCAAAGGTTCGTAGAACCGGTACCATAAATACAAGTAAATGATAATCCTGGAGAACATTTGTTTCATTAAATTCGCATACTCCTATGAATAAAGTCTGGAATGCGATAAGGAAAATAAAAGGAAAAGGTTCTGGTACACAATATCAACATCTGAAGGTAGGAAATAAAATAATCACAGATAAAATATGTCTAACAATATAGCGAATACTATTTTCTAAAAACTCATCAAAAACAACATGAGCCCAAATTTCAAACAAGAATACAGAAGAACGGAAAACTTTTACATCTGAAAACAATGAACCATTTACTTATGATGAATTGCTAAAATCTGTGGAAAAGTCTCATGATACAACTGTAGGTCCGGACCAGATCCATTATCAAGTCATAAAACACCTTCCTGAATCTACCAAAGAATGTCTTCTGCAAATCTTTTCTTTAACATGATATGGGAAAGTGGTAACTTCCCATCTTCCTGGTCCCAGGCAACAATTATTCCTATTCCAAAACATGGAAAGGATTACTCATATCCTAATAATTACCGACCAATAGCCTTGACAAGCTGCGTATGTAAAACCATAGAACGGATGATCAACGAACGCTTGGTATGGTTTCTTGAGACTAATAACATTTTAACTGATATACAATGTGGCTTCAGGAAAAATCGAAGCACAGTCGAGAAGTTAGTAAGACTTGAAACGTATATTCGAGATGCCTTTGTCAACAAAGAGCATGTCGTCTCTATATTGTTTAACTTCATAATATAGGTCTTAAAGGCCATTTACCAAACTTTATTAAGAAATTTTCAAGTAACAGGCATTTCAATGTTCGCTTAGGATCTACATTTTCAGACAATTTCGAACAAGTAATGGGTGTGCCACAAGGAAGTATTTTATCAGTTACGTTATTTAGAATAAAAATAAACAGTCTCGGTAATGTACTTAAAAACGATTTTCATGGAAGTCTATATGTCACTGATTTTGTTCTCTGTTACAAATAAAAAAAATATGAATTCCATCGAGAGTAAATTACAGTTATGTCTAAACAAAATCCAAAACTGGGCTGATGTAAATGGTTTTAAATTTTCCAAAACTAAAACGGCGTGCATACATTTCTGTTCTAAACGGAAACAAGACGATGATCCGCAGTTGGAATCAAATGGTACCCTAATTAAAGTTGTAAAATAGATTAAGTTCTTAGGTGTCATTTTTGATAATAAACTATCTTTCATTCCCCACATAGCAATGCACAAATGTACAAAAGCCCTTAATATAATAAAAGTTGTTGCAAACACAAATGGGGAGCAGATAAGAATACTCTTCTAAATCTGTATCGCTCTCTCATCCGGTGTAAACTAGACTACGGCTGTATAGTATATGGAGCGGCAAGAACATCCTACATTAAAGTCCTAGATGCAATGCACCATCAGGGACTTCGACTGTGCACAGGAGCTTTTCGAACCTCTCCTGTAGATAGTTTGTAGATTGAGGCACACGAACAACCTCTAGATCTACGTAGAATAAAACTTATCTTACAATATATTGTTAAATTAAAAGCTAATACCGACAATCCTGCATTTAACTGCGTTTCCCATCCACAGTTTGAAGATTTGTTTGACAAAAATAAGACAAGTATAAAATCAATTGTTCTTCGAGTCAAAAACCATTTACATGATTCTAACTTACCTTTGGACATCATAAAACCCTCATCACATTCAGAAATACCACCATGGAAATTACTAAAACCCAAAGTTGACACTTCACTTTCTGAATATAAAAAATCTGAAACAAATGTTGCTATTTTCAAACAAAAGTTAGCCGAAATAAAACAATCTAACTATTCTACAACTGATGTTTATAAAGATGGTTCAAGAGACCAAAATAAAGTCGCTGCTGCTGCAGTAATCAATAGCAACGTTTTCTCGGCACGACTCCCAAATAAAGCAACAATTTATACAGCCAAAGCAAAGGCTATCCAACTTGCGTTAAAGTACATTAAAATTTCTAATGACAAATACTTCACTATATTCTCAGACTCCCTATCTTGTCTACAGTCTATAAGCAACATGAATATTGATCACCCATACATTTTAGACATTTTAAACCAGTACTATCTTCTAACTAAACAAAGTAAAATAGTTGAGTTCTGCTGGATTCCTAGTCATAATGGTATCCATGGTAACAACAAAGCAGACAAAGAGGCAAAGAATGCACTACAAAGTGATATTGTACATTTTAAAATTCCTTACTCAGATTTAAAATATATCATAAAACTATATATAAATAATCTTTGGCAAATATATTGGGATTTCTGTGACAGAAGTAAACTTTATTCTATTCAAAACAAAGTAAACAAATCGTGTAACATCGTATTATTTCAAGAACACGAATCGGACATTCAAACTTGACACATTCTTATTTATTAAACAGAGAACTTCAACCTGAATGTATATCATGTGACTGTCCATTAACTATACAACAAATTCTTTTGGAATGTATTGACTTTACACCCACATGAAATAGACCTTTTAATAATGTGCAATCAAAGCATGAACTTTTTACAAATGTTGACTATCATATTATTATAAAATATTTACAGGAATGCGACTTTTACTGAAAAATTTGATACTTTATAACTTAACTTATTCATATACACAAAAGATATGTATTTTTACCTGTTTACTTATTTCTAACTTTTTAGTCCGTCGGATGGTACGTTAAAGGGTGCCCCATGTCAAGGATTACAACCCCCTTGGCACGTAAAAGATCGTTTCCTTGATTTTCGAAAAAGAGTAGGCTCACTGGGGGCCGTCAGGGAACTTCAACTTTCAAAACCAAACATATTTCAGTTGCTTAACCGCCGTAAAATGGCTGAAATATTGTCAAGTCGGCGTAAAACCTCAATCAATCAATCAATCAATCGCTCATATGGAGACGTCACCATTGTCTATGAAGGGCTGTAAAATTAAGGCTGTACTCGGCGCTTACGGCTTTTGAGCAGGGAGGGATCTTTATCTTGCCACACCTGCTGTGACACGGGACCTCGGTTTTTGCGGTCTAACCCGAAGGACCGCCCCATTTAGACGCCTCTTACGACAAGCAAGGGGTACTGAGGATCTATTCTAACTCAGATCCCCAGGGATTCTCATTCGAAGGACCGCTCCATTTAGTCGCCTCTTACGACAAGCAAGGGTACACAGAAGACCTACATGTATTCTAACCTAAATCCCCACGAGAACATATCTAGGCAAACTAGACTACATTATGTCAATCAATGAATATTATTAAGCATGTTTATTTTCATACACTGATAATCAAAGGTTTTTTTACTGTTGTGAAAAGCACATAAATATTTATATTTCATTCAAGTTTATTCAGCTTCATCGTTGTTTAATCAATATTTTATTAACAAAGATTAGGCAGCAGACACAGTCTATGTTAAACATCTCCCTGTATTCCTCGTTTTGAAGTTATTAGCATCTGAAAGACATAGGATACCAAAAATCAGATGCGTTAAAACTTTTTAAAAAAGAAACACTTCGTCCTTATCATTTGATCACAAAACAATGTAAATTAAACATAAATACATGCAAAACTTTATAGGGATACTCCAGGTGGATTTCAATTTTTTTTTATTTCAATGAATTTCAATATGCAAAATAAATATTAGTGCAATTAATATTGGCAAAAATGCATACTAAATAATAATAGTTATATAGGAAAATATCGTGATAATTAAATATGTATTTTAGCGGTATGTGATAAAACATGTACAAAGTGTTTTACCAATTTCTTTACCGTACTAATCTGAGTATCCCATTTCCTCAAATTCCCGTGGGGATCCGGGTTTTTGAAATAGATCCTCAGTACCCTTTGTCGTAAGAAGCGACTAACTGGGGCGGTCCTTGGGATGAGACCACAAACACTGAGACCCCGTGTCACTGCTCAAAGGCCATAAGCACCGAGCATGGGCCTAACTTTTGCAGCCCTGCAATGGTGGCATCTCTATATGAGTGAAAAATTCTCCAGCGGGACGTTGAACAATATATAATCAATCAAGCAAGCAATCAAATCTTCAGAGTGAGCTATTCCATTGTAACACCATTATTCTAATGACTACATTTATGTGCCACGGTACTTTCAGAGAAATGTCTATAAATGCATTTAAATATGTACAAACATTTCCTATAAATGGACAGATAGTAGCACATTCAATGTTTTTGTACGAGATTTGTATTTCTTTACACGAGATTATCATGACAGACTATCAAATAAATGCCTCCTGCTTTCCTTTTGATTTATGGGTATTGGAAATATAAACACCGTATCCTCTTCAAATGGTAAAAGTCTTGTCTTGTGCTGTGAAATAAATGTATGCAATTTATAAGAATAAGTACAAACATATGGTTTAATAAAATGTATAGAAAAAGGTAGTTTCAATATATAAATTTATAAACCTTAAATTCAAAAGAGACATTACCAATTTAAATTAAAAAAAAAAATCTGTAGCTTCCAATAAATAGTTAGTTTACAAACATCAGTAATATCTATATAAGTATTATTATCTTAAAGGAGAATCCTACATTGATTTAAATCTCGATCAGGAGTAAATATATGGCACGAAAACGTTTATTGTTTGTAGTAAGCATCGAAATGAAGGATCATTAAAAAGAATCTTCATTGTGTAAGCATGCAATGCGCGTCAGTGTAGTCGTTCCAGTCGTATGGATCTGCGCACCTCATGCATCTTTACAAAGGATTCTTACAGCATTCTGTTGAATATTACAACCAGCCCACTTGCTTGTGAATGGTAAGCGGACAATTTTCTTCTTCAATACCGAAAATCGAGATCAGTTAGGCTTTTTATCACTGATTTTACAACTTCTCTCCCCATGTCGCTGGCTGGACATTCTCTTTTAAGCTTTTATGTTGCAAATCCGCGATTGCATTTAACATTTAAATCTTTTCTACTTATCATTCAGATTTATTATTTGTTTCATTTCATTTGCTATGTAGAGTATTTTATTATTATTAATTGCTCTTAGCATAATTTGTCATTAGTTTTTAGTCCCTGTCCACTTTTGTCCGACTATTTACTTTTCAACATTATCATAAAAGGAGGTGATTGAAGCAGAAAACAGCTGAACGGAATAATTGTGAATTAAAGTTAATAAAGAATCAGTAGATAAGTACCAATGTAAATAAGTAGATAAAAAGTACTTAAAAAGATGTAGATTTATACAGATCGTAGTTGAATTACTAAAGAAAACATGTTTCATAAGTGTAAACAGTGTTTATTAAATCGTTCTGTGATCTTGTCTGTTGTCAGTTGTATTCATCAACAGTTCATCAATACTTAAAGATTTTTCTGTATCCAAAGTGGCAACTTGAAAATTGTATGTCTTAATATTGATCTATATCATTGTATAGATGTAATTATTTATACTTATTTACATACTTTGTAATCGTTGAATTTGTTGTATATGTTCAATATTTGATCTGTATATATGTATGTGTTTGATGTTTATTAAATGTCTGTGAATTTGATCCGTTTGTAATTCCAAAGAAATTAACA
Source organism: Ostrea denselamellosa (assembly GCA_024699665.1). NCBI lineage: Eukaryota > Metazoa > Mollusca > Bivalvia > Ostreida > Ostreidae > Ostrea > Ostrea denselamellosa. The sequence goes on along the minus strand of JAMZEH010000010.1, from coordinate 3,596,607 downwards.
ATCACCGCCATAACTGGCTCTGATCTTTTGTTTTGTGCAAGGAACAGCTTCTGGCCATTTCGTGAAATAGTCCATTAAGGTTAGAATGCAACAGTGCCTGGAAAAAGATTTTACATGGTTATCAGGTTCATCCCTATTATGGTTGGATTGATTGGAACGTTCCATCCTTTTGATATTTCACACAGGATTTAACACAGTTATCTTCCATATATCTTTCTAGAAATACTTATCGGCAATTACACACAACGTTTCTATTCAAGTTAAAAATGTCCAAATTTTAAAATGTTTTCTAGTATATTTCTCCTTACTTAAAAAAAAATATAACTTCTCTCAGCTTCCGCCTGTGCCTCTTCCAATATAATTTTTCATTTTTCACTAAATGAGATTTACTTATAAAACGAACGTTTGTCACATTCAGATTTATGGGGTATGAACTTTCTTTCATTTAGTTATACACGTTAACAAGATCAACATCATGCTCTTCAGTCTGTTGATGGTGTTCCAGAAAAGCGCTCCAGCTCACCAAACCCATACACTCCATGTAACGATCTAAGTGTGGACACGTACAGCGGGGGAAAACATCCAACTGACATCAACCTACTCAAGTTCGTGTTCAAATCCAGAAAATAAATGTAGTAGTATGGCAGGATCTTCCACGTATTTGATAGGACCAGTTAATACTTGGGACAATATGACATGGAAATGGGTTGTCAACATTGAGCACATTCCTTCAAACATTCCCTCACTTCAGGCTGATACTGTCACTTTAGGTAGACATTCCAATTGCTCTGCAAAACTTTTTTCTTTTGGGAAAGCATTTGCTGAGTGGTTAGAGCGTTCGCTTCGTAACCGGGAGGTCGTGAATCGAGCCCCGCTCGTGCCATGGCCGCGTCAAACCTAAGACGTAAATATAGGTAGTGGTTGCTCCTTCGCAAAACGCTCGACATATAGAAGTGAGAATCACGGGTCTTTCGGATATTACCTTAAAAAAACGGAGGTCCCGTGTCACGGTAGGCGTTGGCACTTTAAAAAACCCTCACTGCTACGGCCCTGAGCTCCAAGCATAGGTCTTGTGGTACTTCACATTCAGCCGGTGACGTCTCAGTATGAGTGAAGAATTCTCGACGGGACGTAAAACAAATAAACAATCAATATTAATATCTCTAATTAGAATTATATTAAAGAGCATGACTTTTGCAGGATCATCAAACTGGAAGTACTCATTTGAGGATACAAGAAAGAACAGCACAACATATATGAAAGTTGTGGTGCAACAATCCGGAAACTCTAACTCAAAGCGGTTTTTTTTCGCACAGGGGGAAACTCAATACTGACCCTGTTCATCGGGGGAAAATAATATACTGCCCCCCCCCCCCCCCCCGAGAAAAGTCTAACCCGGGTCCGTTTTTCCGAAGAGAAATTATATACGAGGGTCGGAGGATTAAGTGCTACAACACCAGGTTCGATTCTAGATCCTGGCATTGAATCATGCCTGAGGCGTGTAACCTAGGTAGTGGCTGTTCCTTCGCCGAGCATCCGGCATTACAAGTGCAATGTATGGGTGTTTTGAATGTGACCTTAAAAACAGTCCCAGTGTCACAGTTGGCGTTAGCATAACTAAAAATCTTCACGTCTACGGCCGTAAACTCTGTACAAAAGTCAAAGTTTATGGCACTTGACGTCTCTACACGAAATAAACAACCACAAAAGAAAAATATTTTAATGTCTACATGTCAAGCAATCTGATTTTACCCTACAGGGACCAAATTTAAACCACATTGATTACAAAATTACAGCAGGGGTTTTTCTAAAGATGTGTGGACCCACATACACTTCAGTAGGAGTCCGTAAATGATCTAATGTTGAAATAGGCAAAAAATAAATATTCTGATAATTTGTTTCCAAATTCCCAAGTCTCACAAATTTAACTGTAGGCTTTGTATATGCAGATACCATTGTCAAATGGTTTTATTACACAGAAAACGTGAGGATAGATAACAAATAACATACAATTTATATAGATAATATTCTCTCAAGGATACAAGGTCAATAGATAAGAATTATGATAAGTACACCCTAGTGCTATAAAATTTTCCAGACTTTTTATCGCTTATTGCTAATATTATAATTGCATCTTTTTCATATTTGAATAATAAATCCCGAATTAAATCATAAATAGCGGATTTTAAAGAAAAGTCACCGACTTATATTGAATTACTGACTTGAATAATAAATTACCTACTTTAATACTTGTTTAATAAATCACGGACTTGAATAATGAGTTATTGACCTGTATAATAAATCCGACTTGGATAACGAATTATTGACCTGCATAATAATTGACTTGTGTGATAATACATCGACTTAGATAATGAATTATTGACCTGTATAATAAATCACCAACTTGATTAATAAATTACTGACCTATATGATAAACCACGGACATCACTAAGAAGTCATCAACTTCAACCAATAATAATTTACCAACCTAAATAGTAGATCGGATAACAAAATATTACTTTCCTTACTTGTTACTTGTTTTAACAAATCAAATAAATTTATATTGATTAAATTAATTTATACAACGGAAAGAAAACAAGATTTAAGTCATATAATCGATTAACAATTGTAAATAAAATCTGCAGCGGCGTGTAAACTAACCATATTGTTGGCCTACACAATCTGCATAGCTTGCTGTGAATATATCTTTATAGCATTTGGTATATAATAAAATAAGGCTTAGTGCCTTCATTTTACCTACAGAGCATACACGCCTACAGAATATTAGATGGTCGCTGACGAAGGTTGTAATGTTTCACAGCAAGGAATATCAAATGGCAGAAAATATATTGTTAGGCCAGTCAGTTCATCTAATAGAGAAAGACAATTCCTGAACAAAGATGGTTCATTTATCTGAATTTAACTTCAAATTACTCCAGAATTTAATTTCCTAGGGATGGGGGGAAAATAGCCCAGAATGAATCTGCAATCACTGGGTGTTGATGTGGAATAGTACATTGATACGCAAGAAGTGTACAACACCGTTCTATGCAGCTTACATCGAGGCAGATTTCTAATTATTTTGATACATATATATCTATTGGAAAAATAACGCGTACATTCGTAAATCACGTTCCGCTTTCCGGAATACAAAATGCAGTTTCGCTCTCCTGTTATGTGTAAGACAGGCCATGGAGTTTTTAGTAATTGGTTCAAGGATTAAGTGTCCAACCTTCTCGTGATCTAATAGGATGTCAGTAGTGGATTGGACAAACGATGGAGAGATTTGTTATCACTATATTCCAAGGATGACTCGAAAGAATAGCCCAAAGTAAACGTTTGTAAGATGAAGAGCAAATGAGGAACGAATGGAAATTGTGCAAGAATGCTGGAACTATGCCTCAAACGGTGAGTTCGCTTTTCCATACGTCACTGGATATCTTTATTTTATCTTATACAGGGTGTTTTCCTTCGACCAAAGAAAGTTTAGAATAGATTTTTACCTCGAAATACTTCTAATGGCTTAGTGGTAACATTTGATGTGATTACGATTTATCGGTTATGTTTGTAAAATTTAATGTAATGTTTTCAATAAATTTGGAGACAACGGCATTTTCTTTAAATATTGTTGTATGTACTTTTCTTCAATATTTCTTCAGTTCTGTCATAAACATCCTTAAAAATGAAGCATTAAATGAATTGCAAAGTATTTTTGGCCATTTTGTGAAATTGACCCTGCATACGAAAACTGAAATTTGTTATTTCGTACTAAACCTCGTATTCGTTACCCCGTCATTTCTCTCTCTCTCTCTCTCTCTCTCTCTCTCTCTCTCTCTCTCTCTCTCTCTCTCACACACACACACACACACACACACACACACACACATTATTTGGTTACTGCTAGACTTGCACTGCAATGTAGAAAGTATGGGAACTGACAGTCCATCAGATTTGTAATCTCTGTAATTCTCTACAGCAAAACCAGTTTCCATTAATAATGATATCGACAAAAACATTATCCTATATACAGTAATCTGAAGCGGCACGCTGAAGGCATTCAAGGTAAAGTAAAATATTTTCTGGAAATACTTATAGTTTTAAAGGTAGATTTAAAGCTCCGTTTTACACACGGGGTGTAAATTTTACATATACGAAGATTTTAACACCTGGGTGCATGTTAGTTTATGTGAACAGGGGTAAGGAAGATTTGCATGTGGGTATTTTTTACTTCCAGTGCGAAAGAGTATTTTTTTCTCTATATCTAATCGGACTAGGTGTAAATTAACTTTTACATAAAAATAAATTTACTCGTGGTGTGTTTTTAGACATATGAACGCATTGCGAAATTTACACACATGTACAAATTATTGACATTGTCTTTAAAACATTGCAAAATCATCACTAAACTTGTACTAGTATTTACACCCTAGAAATAAAATTTGCATTACATGTAAAATTTACACCAATTAGAAAACGGGCGCATGTGATTGGGACTGAAGAGATTTGCATTTTTCTGCTATTAAATGTCATGCTATGAATGTTTTTGAGAAATATTTAATCACATGGAACAGAAAAAGGAAATTTCCAACCTATTACAAAATTTGTTCGGGCGATTCTCATTATATGTCTTTATTATAGCTGGTCACACTTTAATTCGATATTGCAGTATATACAAATTAATATCCTCACTTGGTATTGCACCGGACCTTGGTAGGAGATCAATAGAACTCCTTCGGTCAATCTAATAGTCACTTATAAACTTAAAACTGATCCGCCAATCATTTACTATTTTGGTTAAGATGTAGTATTGATATTTTAGGTTGATAATTGACATTAACGTTTACACGTATCGTGAATAATTAGATCGAAGAAACTATCTTTTAACGTTCTACCAAACGGAGACCGCATGGTGTAGTCGGATCTTCTCCATTATGTCTTCAGCAAATTAGTTTGCCTGGATTCATTTTATTAATTGTCAAGGTACTAGCCGGAATATTGATTACATTTGATGCAGGTTCCCTGTTGTGACACACATGTCCGTTCCGGACTGCATAGTGCGTCTGATCTCGCGATGTTTATTCATTTCTCTCCTTAAGGAGATTCAGGGCAATCTTAAATTTCTCTAAAATCAAAAGAAAAACACATATCAGTATGATAATGAGACTTGAACTTTTAAACATAGATTTATTGACCAAAATAATTTATGAAACCGTGTAACTAATTATTATCAAGCATCCGATGATAACGGTGCGACATTTAACTCTGGTCACGACAAAGTCCAGACTTTATGCTAACCTTTATGAAAAGATTTTGTAAAAAACCAAAGTGCCTGTGGTGGATTTTTTAGCAGTATGTCATAGGCCAAGGTTGGGCTGACACTCCTTATAGAATGATAGACATCAACCTCCAAAACCAAAAACCTATAGGAGACTGGCAGGATTTTAAATCATACAAAACTCCTATCATAACTCTATGGGACAAAAATCCCAATATTTCCATAATTTTAGTAGGATTAATCCTGTATAAAGTGTGCTTGGAAGAAATCTTATATATACATGTAGTAAGTTGGTAGGATAAAATGTCCCATGTCTTTAATATTACTCCTATGTAATATTAAATACATGGAACATTTTATCGTACCAGTCATGGACTATGACATACTGATAAAAAATCCCACCACATGCACTTTGATTTTTCACAAAATCTTTATCATAAAGGATAGCAGAAAGTCTGGACTTTGGCGTGTCCAGAGTTAACAGCATATACACCCATCAAGTGACGTATTATTCAAAAAAGTGCAAACCACATGGTATAGACACGCCTTTATATTCTTCAACTTTCATTTTGCTTGTGATTCTTCATTTACTTGAAATCATTTCTTCTTCTTGATGTAAGCATACCAAAATTCAAGGTACATGATGGGGTTGCCAGGTACAAAACGATAGAATGCAAGGTTAAAGACCAAAACCTCTGAAAACGACATTTGAAGTTTCCTTATCATAATGATTAAACTGTTAGCTTACACTGTTGGAAGGTATGCGTTCGTTTCCTTGATCTGACAAATATCAAGAAGAAAGACTGACATTTAGAAAGACGGAAATATGAAATTCCTATAAAATGATAAAGAGGAAGCACTATAAGTTAAATCAGTTAGGTGTTACCTCCCTTCTTTCTTTGCCTCCAACGTTTTGAGCACGTGTCGTTTTCATCTAAGGTTGTTTCTCTCTTTTTAGAAAATACATGTATATGTGTGGGTTGTACGTCCAGTTATTTATTTCATACTAGTCGTATAGTCTCAATATTTGTGTGGATTATACACCTAGTTATTTATATAATAACAGTTGTACAATTACAGCACGATTTTCGCTAGGCAAGTGACCGATTCGCTTACTCTCGTGCGAATCGGACAAAAGGCTAGGAAGATGTTATAGAACCCATGCGTTTATTGTTTAGTTATTCAGAATAGTGGTATGCAATCAGAGTGTTTGTGTAACTTCATTTGTAGCTACTTATTCAAGAAATTTCATTTCAGAAAATACATAAAAGTACGCCGGTGTGAAGTGTTGCAGTTCATACCCTCTTGTATTTAAAAAAAAAAATGAAGTTTATTTCTTATATTTACATTTTACTTTCATTTCTGTCGGAATTCTCATTCGTTAAAATTGGCGTACTATACTTATCAAAACTCGTATGCACCACTGCTACGCATTCACGAGAAAAGACTATTATTACAATTGGTAAAGATATCAAAGGCAAAAATATTAGAAATATTTATATTCCAACGTACAATCGCAATACTTGTGTTAATTATACGAAGCTGTTACGCAAATCTCTAGTGAGAAGACTATAAACCTGCGAAGTCTGTATTTTAAGATGATAAAAGCCACATTCATTTCTGGCCTGAATCATTTGGTGTGCCCTTATTTCTTTTATCGCTACGTTTAATAGTACAATGACGTGGACCCATAGGTCCACGCAGAAAATATATAAGCGGTGTTGTGGGGGAAAAGTTAGCTTGGTGAATTGAGTAGATATTCACTAGATATCCATATTAAAACAAGAATTATAAATTTTTGGGTCAAAAATTGTGAATAGCAAAGAAATAAAATTGTCATATGTATGTTACCAGCTCGTATACAGAAAATATTTAGATGGTATCGAAACAAAATGGATTTAAAATGTTTTAGATCATTGTGACTTAAGTAATATATGAATTTTCAAACTGTACAAAACAATATGTGGTTTGTAAGCCCAATGAAACAAAAATTATATGATCAATTTCAGCAGCAATGGTTATCAGAATGTAATATTAGCAGCAAAGGTGAAATTTACAACTTGTTCACAAATTTTGAATTTAAATGTCAAAATTATATTTTGTCAAATTTGGATATTCAGAAAATACGTAAAATTGCAAGATTCAGAATGACAAATCACCGCTTACCAATAGAAACTGGAAGATGGTCTGGTATCCCTAGAACCGATAGAAAATGCAGTGTAAATCTGATATTAGGCGATGGATTTCATTATGTTTTGTCATGCAGGTTTTAAAAGACTTTCGAAAAATGTACTTACCGCAAAAATGTCATCGCAGACCAAATATTATGAAATTTTATAATTTATTTTCTGCTAAGAATTCCAAATTGTTATTAAATTTGTCGAAATTTATTGATGCTATAAACAAGGTGGTCAACCCTCCAAGTTGATTTGTCAATACTGTAATAATCATAAATGTCAATGTACCTCAGCACGCATGTATTATCAATTAATTGTGATTACCGATGTATTTTCTCTATGTCATGTTTTAGTGACTTGCGAGAATAAATGATTCAGCTTGCGAATGCGCAAATGTACATTTTCACCGGCGTCAATCGGAACATCGCTTGGGGTTTTCCGTCAAGTCGAGAAAAACTCTTCGTTTTAGCGAAAAAGGCCGAGCGAACTTCCGATTGCGCCGAAGTTTGATGACGCGACCTTTATTGATACGACCTAACAGGGTAGCACGTGACCGTATACATGGGGTAGGGGGAAGTTTGCGCATGCACAAGTACTCTTTTCTCATTACTGAAGGTTCCCATCCTGTTTCCAAGTATAATGAATTTCTGGAAGCTATTTAAGATATAAACACCAATATATTTCTTCCTTCTCTAAGCGTTGCTGGGGTGAATACTAGAGTATGTACACATGAATAAATTAGACTCCATCACTCCATCACATTTACATTTTTTTTTATCTCTCTTGTTGATTCCAATAAACCTTTAAACAGAACATTTAGTAATGAGAAAGGACTGTTGTAGAACTTTTTTTGTGTGTAAGAAATATTCGTTAGCAAGACAGTTCCTAATGTATAATCTGTTATCTTTGAACTTTTAATACATAATCGATGAGCATTTGATACTTTGGGGTAAAGAGTCTTTGTGGGTCAAAATATTTAAAGCAGTACACACTTTCTTACACAAGTGTGGATGATTTAAACAAATATAAAATTAAAAATCTTTACGTCAATTTGTAATTTTCATATATGATTTTCAATTTATTTCCTTACGGAGACTGTATGCTACGTATACCGTAAATGTAGACACTTAATATTTGTATGACAGCTAATCTAATATATAGTCTGTAACTCTATGTTTAATAACTTGCGTCCAATCCTTTTGACTTGGGTCACTGAAATATGTTTAGTTCATATCTTAAATGGAAATAAGTTGAGGTGTTGCACTGAGCTTTTGAAAAGACATTTAAGCTTGTAAACATCAATATTTTGTTGCCAGATTGATATCAATGGATTAGGGTATTTAATTAATTGTCAGATTTATATGATATTGTGCCCTCCGTTGAATTTTAAATTTAAGGTCCTAATCAAATACAAGGATGACTCTTAATTCTGAGGTTAAAAGGTCAAAACTATAAAAAGAAGTATTTCACACACACACACAGAGAGAGAGAGAGAGAGAGAGAGAGAGAGAGAGAGAGAGAGAGGTCCACGTATTACAGTCCCTTTATAAAGTACAGCAATTTGTTATTCACATACACTGGCCATGTAGTCTCTTAATACTAAACTGATCATATGTAGAGTGGATTCACTCATTTTAGCAGTATTTTAACGACTAAGGAATTTTGCCGCGTCGGATCGAACCCGTATCTCTTACACTCGAAACGAACGCCCTGTGGACTAATCGAGCTCCAGAGGTGGGCAAAAAAGTGGAATATAGAAAATAACATTCATACGAGGGACACTTTTTAAGTTCGTAGAGTAGGGCGGTCTTTTTAAAACCGCTTGAAATATCAAAATTTATTTATCTAAGACCTTCGAAATATGCCCCGTCTAACTCAACACACATTTTACACCGATCTACCCATTTCCGGAACGCCGTCTGGTACTCCTCTTTAGGTATATGTTGCAGACACTGGTAGACCGCACTGCCTATACGACAACGGGATTCAAAACGGTGCCCTGCAAACATTTCCTTTAGTCTTGGGAACAACCAAAAGTCACAGGGGTACAGGTCAGGGCTGTATGGGGGATGATCTAAGACATCGCGTCCAGATTCTTTCAGATATTCCTGTACCATAGCGGATTTATTGGCCGGTGCGTTATCATGGAGTAATTTGATGCCACGGACACCGGTGCGCGGTCTGCGTTTCTGATAGAAATCAACAAGTTGTGCAAGAACACTTTCTCTGTAAAACTTTCCAGTGACAGAACTACCTTTCGGGACTGGAATTTGAAGGACTGGACCTTTCGAATCAAAGAATATCGCATACAACATGAGATTTGATGTTTTACAACGGCGCGCAATGACAGGTCTGTCGCCCTCAGATGAAACCCAAACCTTATTTTTAGCCTTAGAATCGGGTTGAAAATGATAGATCCAGGTTTCATCACCTGTAACTATCTCTTCCAAACGACGTGGGTCATATTTATAATATTTTTTTTATAACTTGCGATGCAATTCTAGCCCGACTTCGTTTTTGCTCGTCAGTGAGCAAATGGGACACCAAGCGCGCGCAGGTTTTATGTAGCCCAAGTCGTTCACGTAAGATCTTCAAAACACTTGACGAATGAATGCCACTTAATTCTTCTATCTCTTGCACGGTATAACGTGCGTCTTCTCCAATTAACGTTTTCACAGTAGCAACGTTCTTTTCCATCAAAACAGAAACCGGCCTACCCACTCGAGGGTCATTTTCAATTTACTCCCGACCATCATTGAAACAACGTACCCACTTGCAAACTGTAGCATATTTTAAAGCACCATTCCCATAAACCTTTTGCAAATCAGCATGAATTTCCGTTGACGGAAACCCGAGGTGTGCTCGAATCTTACAATATACCCTCTGTTCAGAGATTTTTCCATCCATATTGAACGCTATATTTTACTATAGTGCATAAAACCACGTGTTGAAAATACCCAGCGCAGCGCGCACGTGGACCTCGTGTGCCGCATACCGTGATGCCGTTCGAGAGAGGAATGATTACGCAAGTTCTGTGTAAAAAATCGTGCAACTTCATAATCGCGTTAAGAAGTTAAAGGCTTAACCTACGAACTTAAAAAGTGTCCCTCGTATGTATTAATATTGAATATTTTTAACAGCCGTTTTAGACCTTGATTTTCAACTACATTCCTCTAGCCAGCCTTAAATTTCAACTACAGACCGCTAGTTAGCTTTAAACTTCAACTACAGACCGCTAGTTAGCCTTCATCGTCAATTGATAGATGCTATTTAGCCTTAAATTTTAACTACAGGCTGCTACTAAGCCTTAAATTATTTCAACTACAGGCCGCTAGTTGGCCTTTACCGTCAGTTTAAGGACCCCCAGTTTGCCCAAAATTTCATCTGATGGACGGTAATTAGCTCCAACCTTCATCGGTTACTAATTAAAAAAATACACTAATTAGCATCATACTGTCATAATCATATTATGCTACACACCGATATAGTTAAATGGAGTTCAAAGTTGCAAAGGACTTTACTGATCGTATAGACAAACTAGACATGCTTTTGCATCATGTATTTGGAAGTATTTCGAGATATCTTAAGATATCACGGAAGAGTAATTCTGTTAACGAGTATGGTCTTTTAATAATATCAGAAGATGCGCTAATTTGCCTCCTATCGATTAATCCATTGGCTAACTTTCCCTTGCATCTTTACAATCACTGGTACTCAATGATCCCTGGCAACCATGTTTGTATACCGAGTAATTATTTCTTGCCCTTTCTAGAATATTTCAGCCATTTTTAGATTTTGTTTACACCCTTGACTGTAAAAATCATACAAGTACTTTAGCCTTCGTACTGAATAATATTTCAAATTTAATCACAGCATGAATTGTATTGGCTTACAAATACATTATTTTATGCATTACAGCAATTTGAAGTTTTCCAATTTATGGTCACGAAGCCTCGTGTGACGTAGGTGAGAAGAGCGGTAGAGGCTTCCTTCAGACCTACATTCGCGGAAGCTCATTAGTTAGAGCGTTCGCTTCGTAAGCGGGAGGTCGTGAGTTCGAGCCCCGCTTGTGCCTTGGCCGCGTCAGACTTAAGGCGTAATCATCCTTCACGAAACACTCGGCATTTAGAAGTGAGAATCACGAGTCTTTTGGATATGACCTTTTGAGGTCCCGTGTAGAGGAAGACGTTGGTACTTGATTCATTGATTGTATATTGTTTTACGTCCCGCTTGAGGATTTTTCACCATATGGAGACGTCACCATTGCCGGCGAAGGGCTGCAAAATTTAGGCCTATGCTCGGCGCTTATGGCCTTTGAGCAGGGAGGGATCTTTATCGTGTCACACCTGCTGTGACACGGGGCTCAGTGTTTGCGGTCTCATCCGAAGGACCGCCCCATTTAGTCGCCCTGTAGACAAGCAAGGGTTACTGGGGACTTATTCTAACCGGATCCCCACGAGGTCACGTCGGTACTTAATGAACCTTCAATGCTACAACCGTATGCGCTAAGCATAGTCTATATTTGTGGTATTTCCCCTACAAGTAGTGACGTATCAATATGAGTGAGAAATTCCCGAAAGGACGTAAAACAATCTACCTGTCTACACTACATAAATAACCAAAGCAAATCATGTAAATGTACATACCCTTTGGTGGAATTACTTCAGGCTGTTTCAGAAAAAACTTATATTGCACGACTATTATAAACAATAATAAAAGCAAGGAATGTAATTATACGACTGTTATAAAAAGCAAAGTATAGAATGTACGCCGGGAAGGTGAACTTTTTCAAACAGTCAAAGATAAAAATAATACTGTATGTATCAAGGTAATTCCGCTAGTTTTTTTTTTAAATTTAATATTGATTCACTGCTTCAGTATATTAATATATTCATTCATTCATCATATGTAAAGACTCTGGTTCAGTGATTTTATATATTCATTTACATACTATATGGACCCCGTGGGGATCCGGGTTGTTAGAATAGATCCTCAGTAACCTTTGTTTGTCGTAAAAGGCGACTAAATGGGGCGGTCCTTCGGATGAGACCGCAAAAACCGAGGCCCCGTGTCACAGCAGGTGTGGCACGTAAAAGATCCCTTCCTGCTCAAAGGCCATAAGCGCCGAGCATAGGCCTAAATTTGCAGCCCTTCAACGGCAATGGTGACGTCTCCATATGAGTGAAAGATTCTCGAGCGGAACGTTAAACAATATTTAATCAATCAATTAACATACTATATGGTCACGGTAGCTCAGTGATAGGGCGTTCGCTTCGCAACCGGGAGGTCGTGAGTTTGAGCCCTGTTCGTGCCATGGCCGCGTTAAACCTACGATGTTAACATATGTCATGTCTGCTCCTTCGCCAAACGCTCGGCATTTAGAAGTGAGAATTTCTGGTTTTTCGGGTATGACCTTAAGAACAGAGGTCCCGTGTCGCGGAAGGAGTTGGCACATGAAAAAACCGTCACTGCTACAATCCTGAACACAAAACATAGGTCTAAATTTGTGATACTTCACCTACAGCTGGTGACGTTTCAATATGAGTGAAAACTTCTTAACGGGACGGGGAAAAAAACCCAACAAAACAAACATACTGTATGCTGAGACTCGGGCGTGTTATGGACTTTGCCTTTCCTTAATCTTCAACCCCTCTAATCAGCAATGAACTCGTCCATTTAGTACCTAGCGTGCGATGCTTGTTTACAAATACAAAAGAAAAACACCCATGTAAACATATATTTTCTTATCATTTGTAGAACAAATATATCTATTTATATAGCTCTCTCTCTCTCTCTCTCTCTCTCTCTCTCTCTGTTTTAGATTGCAGAATTATATTGTTTGGAGAACGTTTTCTGTGACATACGTTATTTGAAATAAACGAGGCCCACATCAAAGTTCTATGCAGTACATTCATGCGCGCAGTGTGTGAAGACGGTATTGTGATTGACTTGACGTATAATTCACACAAATATTGTGATTGTACGGTTATTATAAAATAAATAACTAAGCGTATATTCAGCTTGCACATGCTAGCTAATTTTTGTTGCACATATCTTTCAAGTTTTTTCTTTATTCATCAGAATGCCATTTTAGCATTAATTCTAAATATAATGGTATTTCTACAAAAAATTCCTATAAGTATATTCACTCCATATTTTATCTGGGAACTCTGTTTTGCTGCGGATATTCTTTTTTAAAGTGACAATCTAGAAATCAATGCAATTAGTATATTTCATTGTACTTCCTATTTGCGATTTCTCTTTACATCAGAGAAAAACACACGTTTACTCAACATTCACACATAAAATGCATGATATAACAATAAACAATGGCGGATTTGGACCCCACCCCCACCCCTCTTTGAGACTGAAAATAAAAACAAATTAGTAGAACAACAGCATAAGACTTAACAAGATACATGCAAACAAGGGCATACAGATGATCAAGTCAATTATTTGTTGTTATTTATTGGTTTTGATATATCATTTATTGGTTTTGATATGTATCAAGTATAACTACATGTAGAATAACCGTAAGTTATCTAAAATGCCTCAAAACCCTGCTGGGTCCCCTTTTAACAAATCCTGGATCCGCCACAGATGAATAGAACGATTTTTATAGCCGGCCTGTTAAGAGCTAATTAAAGTGTTAGGTACTTTGTAGCTGGGAATAATTCGAGTGTTGGTTTATGTGTCCGTGTCTGTGAGCTATATATAGTCTAGAATCTGTGCTTTTGCCTTAACCAAATGTACGTGGGAAAAATGAATATTTCATCAAATCCATTGCAAGCGTAAGATCATGGTATTGCTTGAATTGAAGCGGGAGTTTGCAATACGTGCCCGTCATGCACGCTACGAGAACGACCCAGCTATGAATGGTACGAGAGCGAGCCGGATCTGCAGCTGACCACGACTGCTACGAAAACGACTGACTATGAACCCTTTGAGAGCGAGCCGGCTATACACGCAATGAGAGGGAAGAGACTATACACGCTGAGAGCAAGCGTGCTATGAGAACGAACCAGCTAAGAATACTATGAGAACTAGATATTGTCATAAGAGAGTAATACCCGCACGCAAGAGTTTGCCTTTAATATGTTCTCCATCGTAATTGTGTAACTAGTAAAGAAGCCACAATAGTCACTTCATAATTTACTTGAATATGTATTATCAAATTTAGCATAAAATACTAAGGTAAAAATATGGCCTCTGGGTAGAATACATTACCATACATTGCAAGAAATTTGTATTCTTAATGCATATATCTAGATATATTACGAGTAATTATTCTGTTCGGCAAGTGCCCCTGGATCATCCCTCACCCACCTCCACATTCTGTGATTGCTCAAATATTTCAAAATAGATGAGATCCTTGTCCCTGTAATTCCTGCTGTACATATAAAGATGCATTGAGTATTCTTAAGTATTCTGACGTGCAAGTGCCCCACGGTCATCCCAACTCCCATGTTTTTGTTTGTTGTTTTCAAGCCCATTTAACCCTCAAGGTGAAAAACAATAGCACAAAACTTACTGCATATCTTAAGGACACCACCAATCATCTCCCACAAGATGATTTGGCTACTGCGTAATATATAAGAAGAGTTCTGGGAACCAGGTTTTTCTATATGAAAACGCCGTTTTTCAACTTTCAATTGACCCCCAGGAAAAAAATGAAAATTCTGAAGCCTTATTATACATTTACAGGACACCACCAATCATCTTCCAAAAGGTTATTTGGATACTATGTAAAATGTAAGAGTTTCGGGAACCAGAATTTTGTAGAAAAACATAGTTTTCAACTCCCATTTGGCTCCTGGGCACGATTGAGTCACCTTTTACGACAAGCAAGGGATACTGAGAACCTATTCTGTCCCCACGAGTTCTTTAGATTGAAGTCATGATATTGGTTGAAAATATCTATAAATGCCGTGGAATATTGGAATGATGCAATAACATTTATCGACTCGTACAGGTAGGCAAATTCTTTGAAGGTCAGCGATAAAACACTCGCCATTTTCACCGAATCCCAATGGCGGAAGTCGCCATTTTTATAGAAGTGTAGAAATAGGTTATGGCTCGATGGTACCCGTGAAAAGCAGGTTACCCACGAGTTATTTGCCCCTAGTAATAGCGGATTCGGTTCTATAAGGAGACGAAATTTCTGAAAAATTGTATATTTTCCGATAAAAAATTTTAGGTTCGGGGAAAAAGTATAGATTCGGTAGGGGTACCGTAAACACGCACATATTTTTTTTTACCTTACATGGAAGAACTTAAAATATAAAAATATCACTAACTTGTCAACACAACAATATACTAGTATCCAGCGCTTACTTTTTCTCTTAAAAAGGTTCATCTTTCTAAATTTAAATGACTTTCTTGTGTTAAGAAAAGTTTATAACTTGTAAGGTTTCATTTCACATTATTTCAGTCGCGCTGAGCCATGTAACGATTCCGACGGAAACATGTGCACTGTTTTATTGCGCGGAAGGACATTGTGCCCTCATCGCATTTGAGAAGTAATCATATAGGGAATATTTATGACTACGCGTTAGCGCTTCATGAAAAGTATACTGGCGTGAAGCGTTACTTGTTTATACCCTCATGTATTTTCAAAATGAAATTAATTTTTTATATTTACATTTTGCTTTTATTTCTTTCGGAGTATTCCAAGCCGTTAAAATAGTCGTAATTATATTATCAAGATTCATACGCATATATATATATATATATATATATATATATATATATATATATATTTGTAATATTAGCTGATTGTTTCGCTATTGTTGCTATTCGTATTGCTATTATTTCCCGGTCCTGTAATTTCACGCTGTTGCTATCTTATTGTTTTGTCATTTCGTAGAGTTGCTATAGTTTCGTGGTGTTGATTGGTGCATGGTTTTCGCTATTTTATGATTAGTTCGTATCATTTTTCTTTTCTGTGACACAGATAAATTGAGTACCTTAAATCTATAAGAAGTAAAGCTCTGTCTAAAAAAATGATTCAGTAGATATTGAGGAAAATATTGAACAAGTTTCATTAACTATATGTAATTTATGCATGTAGAAGTAGAAAAATGTCATTCTTCTCTTCAGTCACAATATATATGTAGCTAAGAATAAGTAAGATCTATACTATGCGTAATCATTTCCTTTCCTTTATGTGCGACATTGTTGATACAACAGCGTATAACTCTTGGCTGAGGTCAGCGGCTGGTAGAAGAAATTCAGCAGGATATGCCTATGAATACAAATGAACCCGGCCACTCCCGCCTTAATTAGACGTCTGCTACTTAATGCATGTTTACTTGTTGTCTGGGTGTAACATTATGGCTCGTCTGAGGCAGCACTACCTAATGTAGGCCCTGTAGTTTGGTATTCGTCTTCAGTGAGATGATGCAGGTATATCCCAAACAGCGCTGGGTAAAAAGTGAATTCAAAATCTTCGATTTTTCATGGCACATTTCCCGAATAGCTATTTCAGTGATATCCTAATGGTTTATGGAGATCTGTCTTTTTGTAAAAAAAAATATGGTTATAAATAGTTG
The DNA here is from genome assembly GCA_024699665.1 of Ostrea denselamellosa. Taxonomy (NCBI): domain Eukaryota; kingdom Metazoa; phylum Mollusca; class Bivalvia; order Ostreida; family Ostreidae; genus Ostrea; species Ostrea denselamellosa. The sequence continues at coordinate 3,579,604 of JAMZEH010000010.1, read as the reverse complement.
AAACAATCAATGATAATCATAATAACATTACATCACATGTAATAGTCATGTTTTCTATCTGAGGCATAAGTAACTTAAATATTAAAAACAATGTATACGTTTACCAATGTTTCGTCAGCAGCAAACCTTAGCATTTCCCCAATATTTTTGCCTTTGATATTTTTACAAATTGTATTGATGGCCATTTCCTCATGAATGCGATGCAGTTGTAAACAATGCGCGTATGAATCTTAATAAATACAGTACGCTAGGAATTCCAGTTGACGGGAATGAAAGTAAAATGTAAATTTCATTTTTGAAAATACATGAGGGTATCAAATGAAAAACTACTTTCTTGAAGTATGCCGGCGTGATGAGTTGAAGTTCATACCCTCATGTATTTTCAAAAATGAAATTTCATTTATATAAAAGCTACTTATACATTTTTGTTTTAATTTTATTTTTAGATATATACGGAATAAATGTCTAAGTTGTTTAGATTATGGATGATACAGAGAAACATTGCAAGCTTTGGGGAACAAGTACCTTCGAATACGAGCATCTTACGCATTCACTTTTTATTGAAACAAAATGTTTAACATGTCGCTCGTGTTTATCTCCGTACAATTATTTTCACTATGTATGTCAAAATTGTCCCTCGTTTAAGATAACATCTTACAAACACATGATCTCTTTTGTGATTTTAATCATTCAAGTCAATATTCAAAATAGCACGTTCTTGAATCAAGTTTATTGATTTTCCTCCTCGCATCAAAAGGCCGAAAAGGAAGCAAGACAATATTATTTCAGTCACTCGATTGTTCATTTTTCTGTGTATCATACATGATACTGACTGATATGAATTCAATTGAACAGTCGGCTAAAACGTTTCACACTTTTCTGGACAATTATTCCTCGTCCTGTGGATAGCTATATTTTATCCTTCCTTCCATCCTCTTATTGGATACTGTATAGCTTTGGTCGCTTGATTCGTTCTCGTGGTCAACCACGAAAATCAGTGTACAACGAATAATGCTCTAACTGCAGAAGAGAAACAGATGGCATGCAACACCAGCCATCCAAGTGTGAGCAATAAATGGCAAAGATCCACCTATTCCTGATGATTTTGTACAACTTGTCTTCTTCTTTTCGTGTTGACTGTCCCGACGGACGTTCATCACACACACGAGTTAATTTTCCTGATAAATGAATTCTGACGAAGAATCGACAGAGACTGATCTGTGCGGAGGTCTAAACCTTAAGCTTAACTCTTCGTTGCCTGGGTAAACATTCAGAGTGTATCAGCTTGATGCCAGCATCTGATCCTTGTAAATTGATCCTGTGTCAACGAAGTGAGGACTCGTTTGGTCACAGATGTATTTGACAGTTGCAAACCACAGAAATCCGGTCACAAATCAACCAGGGATTTGACTTATAGTCGTTACTGAAGTGTTTGTTTCTTTTTCCGTTTCCGGTTCATGTGTTGAATTTTGGGTAAGTATTTACATGATAAACAGAGGTGAACCTTCTGTTTTATCTTGATTACAAACCATGATGTGTTTTCAGAAAAAAAATCTATGCTATTTGGATTGAAACCATCCCATTTCCTACGATTTTGCTATTTAGTAGAAATATTCATGAAACGACAAGCAAGTTAAAAAGTTCTTAAACCTAAAAGAATCACAACTGTCTCGTTACCGTTTAAATTTTTATCGTCATGTTTTATTTGATATTCAACATTTATAGCGTAAGTAGGTTATTTAATGTGAACATATGTGATATGTATGGTTGAAATCAACAAATATTTACATTCACTGAATCTTTCCTCTTATATTTCTTATGACACTGACATTGCTTTCGTCATAGACAACGACTATATGTTTGTTGCCAATTAGTTGGATCAGGTTTATTAGTACAATCTGTCCATGTAATCATTATTAAATATGACGCGTTGTGAAGGTCAAAAGATATATTGGCTGTTTCGCTTAAAGTAACGAAATGGTCAACGATACGACATTTTAGTACTTAAATCTAGTTTATATTTTTAAATAATACATAAAAATATGAAAATGCCATTCTTTGTTGCTTTAACGGGTGATGAAGGTAGCAATCACTGCAGAAAAATTTGCATAATCAGCCTGAGCTACCCAGCCCGATATCCACGGTTCGTATAGCCCTAATTACTACATTCCTCCCACTTTAAATTGTATTATCCCTCGAAGACACACAACCCAGATTCTTTTCGCCTCTGGAAAGACGCCTGCTGTGCAGGGGTGGTCAACGGTACTAAATGTAATATAGGTGAGAAGTCTCATCTCTAGTCGGCGCGGGTTCGATTCTCGCTCCGACATATTTGAGAAAGTTTGCCAGTTTACTATCGGAAGGTCGGTGGCCTCGTCCTTGATACATTACAAAAAGAGATATCATGTGTAAAATTTAGCTTTGTACCATAAACGTTCCATAAGGAATATCATAAAGGGCAAGAAATCAACTTGACGCAAACGTCAAAGATATCAAGCCGCAAAAGACAACTTCCGTGGGGATCCAGGTTAGAATAGATCCTCAGTAAACCTTGCTTGTCGTAAAAGGCGACTAAATGGGGCGGTCCTTCGGATGAGACCACAAAAACCGAGGCCCCGTGTCACAGCAGGTGTGGCACGTTAAAAATCCCTCCCTGCTCAAAGGCCATAAGCGCCGAGCATAGGCCTAAATTTTACAGCCCTTCACCGGCAATGGTGACGTCTCCATATGAGTGAATATAACGAACAGTGATCAATCTCATAACTTCAAAAAGAATACAAAATTAAGAGTTGGGCAAACACCGACACCTTGAAATACCAGAGGTGAGATCAGGCGCCTAGGAGGAGTAAGCATCCCCTGTCAATTGGTCACACCCATCATGAACCCTATATCTTGATCAGGTAAACGGAGTAATCCGTAGTTAAAATCAGTGTGTAAAGAACGACCTAACAATTGGTATGAAACACGTGATACAGCATTTGACCCAATGATAGGTTGTACTGGCAAAGTAGATCGTTATAACGCTATTTGTCAAATGTTGGCTTTAAGCGAGACTGTTGAAACCCCTGTCACGTCAACTTGTTTGTTAGTAAACTGCCTTGATTTAAAAACTGATCACATGCAGAACAAACTCTTGCATATCGAATCAGTTGGGACATATACTATGGAACGTTGACGATGGAGAAGCTGAAATCATCGCGTTTGTTATAAAATTGAGTTGTTAGTGTGCTAATGGTATACTAATCCACCTGCCAGTCTCTGCTAGTAGATAATCATTTGTGGTACGAAATTTCAAAAACAAATTGCTGAGTTTTGTTTTAGGTAATATTTCCATTTTTTTTTTTAAATTCGGTACATTGTTCCTTTGGATGGACTAAAAATATCATTTGACCACATTCTAAAGAAACGAAAGTAAATAATTTACCCAATATATCAGTGTAATAGGTTGATCATTTCATTTATGTTTTTATACGATGGAATTGTACTACCACATGTTCACTGGACTGAAATTAATGTTGTTTCAAAAATTTTGTCAAATCATTCTATATACGTAAATATTCAGAAAAATATCAGAAATACAATCAGAATGCAAGATGCATTACATACCCTCATGAATTTACTAAAATTCAAATTCATTTCTTATATTTTCATTCTACTTTCATTTCTGTCGGAATTCCCAGTCTTTAAACGTATTACACTTACTAACTTAAAGATTCATACGCACAGAGTACTTTCGATATAATAGTTAACAATTATGCCCATACCACCTGAATAATCTAATGCAGGTGTGAATGAAATTAAGACCTTCATTAAAGTAAAACTCCAACACACATCTAAAGTAGTCAAAATAGGCGTTGCACTTTTTTCTATTCCCTTTTTTTTCCCCATTTGAATACTTAAGTTTTCCTTTGTATCATAAATGTACCACGAGTTAAATCTCACTTTACATATGATAAATGCAATAATATACATGTAAATATTTCTATGTATAGATTTTATGAAATTATTACTAAATGTACATATACTTTGTACCTTAATGACAAAGCTTATATAGCCTGCTGCCTAATCCTATTATATTTGATAAAATAATGTGTATAATAATACGTTTTAACAAAAACAAATATTATCAAATACTTCTTAACCCAAATTGCATTTACACTGTACCTGATCCAAATTAATTTAATCCACTTCAACAGAAGTATAAAAAAAGGTAACCTTCTGTGGAAGCGGTTTAAAATTAATTTAATGTGGATGCGTTATGAGTAACCTATTTAATGACTTTATTCAATTGGATTGTAGTTAACGAATCATAAAAATAAATAAATAAATAAAAATCAAACATTGTCCGACATCAAAACTGTATGAAAAGCAAGTTTGATCCTTATATTCAATTCATTAGATCTATCATCAAAAAGAAAGAGATGACGTTTACGTATTCTGTTTTCTATAACCCTGTAGACAAAGTACAAATCTATTTTACTTGTTTGACAATGATTGTACTCCACACAACTGAGTGATTGTCTTCAATGTGAGTATTGTCGGCTTTATATTGACTTTGACGTCGTGTTTTGTCAAAGAACAGTAAATAGCTTAAATACTGAAGTACGGGTGGGTTGACCTTCGTCATTTATTCCTTAAATAATAGCGATACCGCTGATCAGTTGCAATTTATCAATTATATACATCAATTGCATGATAGTGAGGGATATATAAGCCTTTCCTCACCTAAAAAAATCACATTTCCTGAGGGAAAGACAGTTATTTTAAAAATGTTCCATTTGCAACAGAGATTGAATGACTAGGCATTTCTCTACATCCTCTCGTTTTATCCTGTTTAAACAAGGAAGATCCAAAAGGGTAACCCAGTTCTAAATAAGCTATTCGCCAAAAATTGACAACTTCATTTCATTTGAAATTTAGAATTCGTATTAAATAGGAAATAAATGAAATAGATGTTCTCAAATGAATAGCACGACGACATCAATAATCCTGCTTCAGGAAATGTGGGATTTTCATTTTTCATAGATTTTGCGGAAAAGGAAAAGATATAATGATAAATATAATCAAAGCTAAAATGTCTGTATTTCGCAAGAAAGTCCTTGCTAACAATGCAAAACTAATGATTGCCTTCTGTTACATAACACCGAGTCGGTTACCGCAATAAACATACGCCTCGGTAAAAAAAGCCGAGTGGATCCTGTAAAATACATTTCACTAATGGCGGTATTACTTGTAAGTGCTAATGGAATATATCTGTTGATTCTTTAGTGCCATGGTAAAAGGGTGGGAACTGTTAGTTTCTCAGTGTTGAATCGGAGTCCACCGGCAGGTATACATAGTGAAATGGGCAACGGGTTTCCCCCGTCTCTGAGAGTACATTAATTTACAGAATCTGTTTCCTTAAATTCTGAGGATGGGTTGTTTTGACCCGGATCGATATAAACTGTTTTTTATGTTGTTTTTTTTAAAATTTGTTCATTAATGAAGGTAGTCTCTCGTGGGGTTATTCCAAAAGATGAACTGTCCTCAATGAAGAAATTGATGAGATAATTAAAAATCTGTTTGAAGGCTTTATTAATCATAATAAAACCATGACACTATATTGCAACATCTGTTATAATAAGCAGTCACTTTTTTGATTGTAGATGATTGTTCGTTCCTCAGCGCATATAACGAATTACAGATATTGTTAATCACTGTGTAACAGACGTTGAAACAAGAGTTCTGTTGATGAAGATGTGGACAGACATGTTTATGCAGTAGTTAGGATTGCTGATAAAATGAGGGTGCAGTTCTATTAAAATTGCTTTGTGTTTACTAATACGTCTTAAATGTTGGAAGAGGAATATAAACAAGCAATCTACACTGATTGTTTTAGGTAGTGTGTGTTTGTTTTATACACAGTTCCGATGTTAGTGACAATACTTGTTGATTTTATCTCGGATTCAATATGCGTCAGTCAGTGTGAATTGTGATGAATTTTATTTTTGTATTGGCATTCAAAGAAATTACCATGCGTTATTTATGTCAGAATGTAAAGCGCATTTGCTATGCATTAACTAATTCAGTTTGTAAATATTGATACATTCTTTTAGACATATTAAGGTCTTCATTGTAATAATATTCGTTGGTAATGTACATGTTTATGAAAGATTTTTGCAATTCTTTGCTATCTGTACTACGAATTATTAGTTTAGAATAGATAACAAAATTATGCGATATTATTTGTCTACATGTGTACAGGCAAGTCTGTGTGGGTTTAAAAGCAAATTAATGGTTATAGATTTAAACTACTATACATTGTCAACGTCGTGTTACACTTAGAGCTTGAGCCTATTCAGTTTTTAAACGCGTACATTTTAAAAACATGCTGAAGAGGTCTAATTCAAATGTTTGTGAAGCTATAAAAATGATGTTTTTACTTCATTCCTTTCACGAAAACAAAATATACACGCACTACTTTCTTTAGTTAGCTTTCATTATTCATTTTACTGGTGCTAATCGTTTGCACCACAACAAATTCCCTCGATGGCCAAATTAGTACCCGGATACATACTTTGCGCAGTGTATTACTTGTGGTTAAGGTAACGGGCACCGCTTTTTCTATATGATGTCTTTGTTGTCCTGGCAACGAATAACCCTAAGCTAAATTCCAGTCCAATGGGAACTTTTAAGCAATAACCATTATCATATTATTTTTTTGCAGGTAAATGATAAGGCAACGATTTTTGATAGGCACCTGTAGTTGTTCCCAAATTTTTCACGGCATGGACGACTGTGAGGCAAAACACCATCCTTGATGAAACGAAAAGCAGGAAATGCAATTGACCATATCAGCTTCGTTGCGGAATCGACTTAGGATATGTTCATAATCTTGTTTCCGTGGACGTGTGTTTGCTTTAATGGATCAGTGAGAAAATTTGTGAAATCGTGTATATTTTGACAGAGTTGTGGTGGATTTAACTTGGATTCTAACCAGGTAAGTACCTGTAGTTCCACTTCATCATTAAAATACGACTAACTCCGATGTTGCTTTCTAACCGCTTAGTCGAACTGGGCGAAATCATCCGACAAGCACGTTACTCAAGTGGTTAGCTGAATTATACAAATTACATCGAAGAATGCGTTTGTCAGTTTCCGACATGTACAAAGAAAATGAATCAAATATTTTATAATGTATTGTTTATTTTTTTTTATTTGACGCTCTTTGTTGTTACTAAGTGTTGACTGCCATGCCGCTTGGGATTCTTTTTTTTTCATAATTACTGTCCAACCTTAAACCATTTATATTTCTTTAACCTGACCTACTAAATTTCAAACTCTACAGATCTGAGTTGCGACGTATAACAAAACTACACAAAATCTACTATTAGGAAGTTAATGTTGGAGTCTAGTATAATTAGACGTAATCACTTTTAATCAAAGTCGAAGAATTATTTTAATATCGGGATAAAAATCAGCAACCTATGTACTACAAATTATCTTACATGTATGCTGGATCACTTTATCACATTTAGTTTAAGTGATTTAAAAACATATTTTTTTGTAATTCCAATCGATGGCTTTTAATCTCAAATACTCAACCTGTGTTTCTTTGTTTGCTTTTATCGAACTTCTGTAATGTGGTAATTTTCCCGCAAACGAATTTTTTATTATTCATCGCAGATAAATGAAAGATGCAATATGACATATTGCAGAATTAGTTTGGCAAAAATGAATTATAAAAAAAAGAAATATAAGACATCTTTCAGGGTAATTCGTCAATATGTCGTCCTTAATCGACATGTAGTTTTGCAGAACTTTCGACCATCCAGACAATGGAGTGGTTCTAAAACAGTAAATAGGTCAGCGTTTGATTTTCAGTCTGCTTTCATGAATAACTCCTGTTAAGATATAGCAATGCATAGTTAATGAAAAACTGTCCATTTCAGAACAATAATATTCTCCTAGAGTGGAATCCCTACGGATGAATCAAACCGTTGCCAAGCTAGAATTCCCGAAATCAGGGAGGATATCGTGCACGAAAGTAGAAACATAACGAATGGGCTTGTTTCATGCGAAAGACTACCAGTCTGGCAACCCTCAGTAATCGAAAACCGATAGATACCAAACTCAATCAATGTTTTGAAGTTTTAATTTTCATGATCACTGTTTATTGTTGTATATGCCATTTTAAATTTTTTTTTCATGAAAAGACGTCACCAGCTATAAGTGAAGTGCCACTAAATATGCATGGCACTTAAGGTCATAGCAGTGAGGATTCCGTTTTTGAGGTCATATCCAAAAGACCCTTGATAGTAGCGAGGATTCCGTTTTTAAGAACTCATCAGAGAGGCCTTATTGCCGGGCGCTTGGAGAAGGAACAGATATTACCTATGTTAAACATCTTAGGTTTGACTATGATCCGTGAATACTTTTATATTCTTTGTGATGTATAGTCTTGGTACGCGTCTAGTATTGACACTGTTAATTTGACCTGTCCTTTGTTTTTGTTCAATTTGCATCAACGTTGAGGTTATGGACTGTAGATTATAATCCCTTTTTCAGTAAAGCTCTCAATTAATTTAATTTTGTTTAATGTCACCTCGAGGTAACGTATTCCATATATAGGTTTTGAAAATAGAGAAATGGATTCGGTATACACCTTTGGTTTCATCAAGGACAGGCAGGGCACCGACCACGTGATTGAAATATGTTACTAATACGTCAAAAAGGGCATATTTGTATTGAGGATCCCCAGCACTACGGTTTTGCATAGTATGAGGGAATGTCATTGACAAATAATAATTTCATGTCACTGAATTGCCTAATGGAACGTCATGTCAGCTTGTACCACAGCAGGCTGTGGACCAGGACCAAATTGCATCTTTTTTTTCAAATTCCTTACAAGGGATTTATCTTTGTTTATTGTCGTTAAATTTATGATATAAGGCAACTTTGTAATTGTTACTTTTTTTTCGGATTTGTAAGCGCTGTTTTCTTTAGGTATTCCATTGTTATCGGGTCCCGCCACATTACGGTAAATAGATTTAAAGATGTGGTCTAACCTTGACCATGCTGAAAGGACAATCCATGATAAATTACACCAAGTTAAGATAATTAGCAATTGCTAATAGCATTACTCATCTGGAGTACAAAAAGAGTAGCACTAGCAGCAGTGCTCAGCTGACATGGAAATACATTAGGCCAACTGTGGGTGACTGTGTCTAAAACAATTCGGTGTCACTGTAAGCTGCGGAACTATATTAAAATGCCTGCATGGTGACGTCAGTGTAACTTTGATAATTGAAATGTACACTATGAAAATAGTTTACTGTACAGCGTATCAAATGTGAACATAATGTATCGGCGGCATTGCCATGTAATCATTAAATATTCATCCCCCTATAATGTGGTGTGTAATCGAGTTATTTTATATCTAACAAGTAACTTTGTGTCTAACAAATCTGCAGCCAACGATTATCGAATTAATTACGTGTCTAGTGAATTTACAGTCCAACGATCAACCTTAACGAATTTACAGATTAAGGAATTATCAACGTGTCTAATGAATTTAACTTTAACGAATTTACAGATTAACGAATTATTAACGTGTCTAACGAATTTAACTTTAACGAATTTACAGATTAACGAATTATTAACGTGTCTAACGAATTTAACTTTAACGAATTTACAGATTAAGGAATTATTCACGTGTCTAACGAATTTAACTTTAACGAATTTACAGATTAACGAATTATTCACGTGTCTAACGATATATTTTTAAGGTAAACGACCCATAATACCCCCATTTGTTTTCAAGAATTAATTGTTCTGTAATACAAAACTTAATTCAAATGAAAGGTAATTAACATACAATGTAATTCAATAGAATTTTAAATATTAAAACATGTAAGAAGAATCTGATTTAGAGATTAACATTAATCCCTATAAGAAAGAAACCCCCTCATATCTGACATATAAAGTCAAACAAAATGTGATTTCCAAAGAAAGCTCAAGATGAAAAACATCAAAATTCCCAACAACTTCATAGGAAATTGAAACCATTTTGTTTTAGTACATTTATCATAACAAAGAAATACCACAAATCATTGAACGAAACATGCAAAGGAAACTAAAGGTCACTACACAAAGTATGATTTTTTTTATTTTTTATTTTTTATTATTTTTTTTTTTTTAAATTTCTACAAGGGGAGATAACTCCAATACAGATAATCTAAATCGCTATAATAGATTTCAGCATTATTAACTCTCCCCGCCATCTTTATCACACTACAACTAAGGCATTTTGTTTTTACGAAAGTTTTAATGCAGCATATTTTGACTTTTTTGTGAAAATAAATGCTTTCATGATCGGAAACAAACGTTCACTACGATATATTACGCGGTCACTGTGACTGCAAATTGAATGAACTAGTCTTATCTTTCTGAGCTATTGATGTACACTGGCCCCATACTAAGATGATGGATATACCTGCATCAAAACCTCAAAATTCCCAACTACTTCATAGGAAACTGAAACCATTTTGTTTTGGTATGTTTATCATAGCAAAGGAATACCACAAATGATCGAAAAAACTGCTCATTTTTATCAACTCTTCTGTGTTTGGATAGTAGTGGTTAACGTATTCTCACGGCTGCGACCTCAGAATCGACAACAGTGGCTGCATATGATATGGTTTTGTGTTCGCCCACTAGTACACTTGGGTTTCCTCCCACATCAATATCTTCGTAACATCAATATAAGTCGTAGAACTTGTTTGTTTGTTTGTCGTCGAAAAATAAGTAAAGTTCAAGTCCGTGATAGAGGAACGTTTAGTATTTCCGTGAACGCTTAAGTGGTTACATAATGTTATTGCATACGTACATTGTAAGCTGATGATGCAAGGGACAACGGAAGTTATGTTTGTTGACACTCCGTAATATAACATAACGCTATCCATAATAGAATGAAATAGTTCAACTAAGGTTATTTTTTTTAAATTATATTTGTACTTATTATTTATTTTCACTTTAACAAATACAAAATAAACAAAACAAAACAAGCAAACAACTTTAACAAAGACAAAATAAACAAAATAAAACAACAACAAAACAAAAAACAAAAAAAAAGAACCAAACATAAAAAAACTAAAAACCCCCAAAAAACAACCAAAAAAAAAATAAATAAATAAATAAATGAAAAATAAAAAAAAAAAAAAAAAAAACCAAACAAACAAACCCAAAAAAACACAAAACAACAAAACAAAACAAAACCAAAAAAAAAAAACCAACAACAAAAAACCAACAACAAAAAACCAACAACCAAAAGAAAAAAACCCCGTACTTTTTATAACATAAAAGGATAGTAAAGTCTGATACATGTCCGAGAGCTGTTCTTGAATTCTCACACACTTACACGCACTAAATTTACGTTCCCCATGCAGCTTAGTCGTTACATAGAGAATAAAAATATTTCTCAAGTTTAGATATATAAAAAGTGATCAATCAAATTTTTGTACCCATAGCATGTGCACACAAATATCTTTCGCGTGCCATGGCATGGGGAATTGAACAAAAAGGGGTGGAGGCAGTTAGGAAATTAAGTATTTTTGGATGACTTGGGTAAATTGATATCTATTTACGGATGCAATCGTCTTTTTCTCAAACTATTCTGTGGAAAATTCTCATTTTTTGCTTTTTAAGAAAAATAAGGAAAATCTTACAGAATTATGGCGTCATACACACAACATGTATACACCATTTAAAGGGGAATATCCATAATATGTTGGGCGCTATATATTAGGGAAAGTACTTCCATTTAGTTGCTATGCTTCCCGCTTTATCTTGCACATTTCTAAATGATATACATCCACAGCTTGTCATTTCTACTGAAATACACCTACCCAGGTTATGTGTCGATTTTTTAATGAAATCATTAAAACATCCAATGTTTGAGATATGACTATTGAAAATCGCGGAAAATATGGAAGATTTTTTTTAAATCAAGGTTACGCGTCGATTTAGGAAGAAAATTGAGATCATTAAAACATACAGTGTTGTTTGAGAAATCCCGAGAAATGCGTACGGCTTTGGGAAAAAAATCAGAGCTGTTCTTTCCTTACTCGGCCCCAGAGGCAAAACTCATGACTCTCAAATGATACTCTCAGTTATTGCACTGGTGAAACCAAATAACTAGTGTACAGTTATTGAAATGTGTCTACAGTGTAAAGTATTTAGGTGTAGTGCCAAAATCTTAATTTTTTTTAAGCTTTACTTTCAATTTTAGTTAAAAACAAAAGTGCCGATCAACCGAAAACAATCTAATGAGTCATTTTTATCATTTAATGGCCTACATTTTTGTATTACTGTCCATACACCGCAAGTAGGTGGCGTGCTTACCGATGAAGTCCTAAGCTTCATATTAAACAATATTACAAATATGGTATAGTAAAGCTTCCAGTAACAAAATTTTTATTATTCTGAGTTTCAACAGGTTGTATCATTTCTCTAATAATAACAAGGTTTATAATTTCTGCGATATTATTGAAAATACATTTTAGAATGTACATTTCATCAAATTAAAGGATGGTGATGTTTAATTCTGTCCAAGTTATAATACCAAGAATTTCAGGAATAATCTGTAAAAATGTTAACAGACACCTGGAAATAAAAGCACGAAGAAAGCACGTGACAATATAAGTAACATTTGAGAGAGAGAGAGAGAGAGAGAGTTAGAGAGAGAGAGAGTTGATCCTTCAATTCAATTCATCGATTCCTTAAATTTTACCACACCAATATAATTCAATAGTACTAATTGACAAAAAGGGGACAGCCTGCAGATAAAATTTTGTTTTTAAAAATTTATCCAACTTTGCATGTCATGAAATCAGAAAAAGTACATTGTCAGAGAATTGGGGCAACTCTCTCTCTCTCTCTCTCTCTCTCTCTCTCTCTCTCTCTCTCTCTCTCTCTCTCTCTGTGTGTGTTGCTTGATAATTATTTTTGTGTATGTTTGATTTACACATTAATTTTCAAAAGATTGAATGCCACGTGAATGAGTAAACAGATTCAGCAGGAAGATTATACAAGAGATTCGGATTCGATGTAAGTAGCACGTTTTGTTCATTGACACTGGTTGATGTACATATTTTTATCCACAGCGTGAATTGATTACAAATTACTTATCACATGCATGGGTTGCACATGTAATTTCTGGCATATTTATTCTCTTTTGATCAGTGAAAATATTGATTAAAAGTAATATTGAAGAATTGCTAAACTGTTAAAGACATCTTTATCGTGATCTAAAGATGACATGGACTGAAAAATCGCACAAGGGACACATAATTGTGCAGTCATATCATTTGTCAGTAATTAAACTTATTTTTTACGAAATTTCCTTTGCAACACTTAATAACAATCAGAAATAGTAAATTCTCTATCTATTCCTTATAGTGACGCAATCACTTCAGGACCGCAACGTGTTGTGAGGGGAAGTAACTCGCGCTGCACTGTGAAAAATGTATCCCATTCCCTTAACTGATTTTTCAAAACCACAAAAAACATTTTATTTCTACATGCAAACTTTACATTTTGAAAAACGACATTTCAAACACGAACGTGACGTCACAAGAGGGTTTTCAGTGAGTGTAGTTACTAATACATTCATCCAATCGTGTCGCCGTCAGTCTGACAAAAAGGTTCAGAAATCCCATTTATAGATGTAAACAGCTTTTTCCAATCACCAAATCTATAATTTTGTGAAATTTTAATCGAAATCCAAGATGGACACATCCATAAACAAGGCCGAAAGGTAAACCTCGGCAAATATGATTGTTACGTCTAAGAACCTCACTAATATTGCGTGATTAAAGAATTTGTTTGTTGTTTGTTTTACGTCCCGTTGAGAATTTACCCCTGATATACTGAGACGTCAGCAGCTGAGTGATGTTTAGACTTATGCTTAGCGCTCAGGTCGTACCAGTGAAATATGTTTAACGTGCGAAAGCCTATAGAGACAGGGGCCTCCGGTTTTAAGGTTATATCCGAAAAACTCGTGTTTCTCACTTTTAAATGCCGAGTGATTGTTGAAGGATCAATCACTACCTATGTTTACGTCTTAGGTTTGACGCGGCCATGGTACGAACGGGGCTGGACTCACGAACCCCCGATTTTAAAGCGAAATCTATATAAACAGTATATAAACATATGATATACACAAAGCATCACAGCTATGAGCTACGGAGACCGAGTGAAGAGTCAACGACGATGTATTCTCAGCTGTATGCAAAGTCTGATGTATGTATCATAAAATAGTTTGTCATTTCTAATCTATCAAATTTGTGTTAATCTCCTTGACAAGATGATTTTATTTCTTTTACACATATTACAAGAATCTCTAAATTAATATGTTTTTATCGTAGTATGGTGTAGAGGACATCGTGTATAAATCTTAGATAAATGATTACTTTCATTTAAATGATTACGTTCTTTTAAAGTTAGACAGATATAAATAATCCTATTACGATCTTTCAAATCCAAATAGCAGTGAATAGATAAATTATTTAAAATATTTTGATATTGTAGAGACGTGGGAAATCAGTTTGTGTGTCTTACAGCTTTAAGAAAAGAAACGAGCAAAGTTTGTGAATGTATTGTATTTCATGACGGGAAGTTCCATTGCTTAATCATAAATAATATCAGAGATATATAAAAAGTAGATGCTAACTATATGAGTGGTGACCTATGAATTATGACCTAAACACAATAGGGGCCATCCGAAAGTTATATTGAATTATTGGTAATTAATTTTCGTCCATAGTTCTGCGACAGACTGTCAAAACTTCGTGGACCAGTATTGGGAATCCTTGTAGCGCCACACAATATAAATCTACCTTTTTAACACCATAGAGAATACCGGTCGAGTATTCCCTTTGTACCCGGGAGGTCGAGAGTTCGAGTCCAGCTTGTGCCATGCTAATCGATTTTATCAAACTTAAATAAATAGAGGTATTGCTAGTTCCTTCGCCAAACGCTCAGTATTTATAAGTGAGAATCACAGGTCTCTTCGGATAAGACCATAAAACGAAGGTTACGTGTTGCGACAGGCGTTGGCAAGTTGAGAACCCACTGCTACGGCCCTGAGCGCTAAGCATAGGTCTGAAGTTGTAGTACGTGACGTCTCAATATCAGTGAAAAATATTCTAAGGGACGTCAACCACAGAGACATTTTATCGTGCCAAGGGTCTTTATGGTGACCCTGAAAACACGGGACAGCCATTGTACGTCCCTGTCGGTCTCGAGACTATGAAGTTCTTTAGTTAGGGCTCAGGTGATATTGATGTTATTTCTTACAGGCCTGGTGACCTTGAGCAATGAACCAAAACTCTTCATGTGCCGTGACATTGCTAAAGTTGAAATTGTACGAAACATTTAATCCAGACATAATTTCTTGCCATATGTGACCTGGTTATTATGGCCTCATCTTGTATTAATGAAAGGTGTTCTTATGAAAGCTCATTGCGTAAACACAATGGTATTTGATGTTTCATCCGCTGAACAAGGTCTGCAAAAAAACAAACGGAACATGATTTTAGTACAAAAAATTCAATGTATAACTATTAGATATTTGATTCATGTAAGACATAGCAACAACTTTAAATTTAAAAAAAACGGACGCAAAGATGTATTTGAGACATCTAAACTTTACATTTTCAAAACAAGGAATGAGACTTGTTTGTTTACATGTCACGTAACTCAACTCTCTGAGTGTCGCCTAACTTGACGCCTTCGATAGAAGAAGCTTTTTTAACGGGAATGTTTCTTGTTTGTGCTTGCTCCCTAAATTGATTTATCATAAACATATGTCGAAATGTTGACACTTTTGACATACTATTTGGCAATCGGATCACGCTCGTCCTTTTCAGTAACCGGATAGAAGAATTGGACGTGCAAAGATTGCATCAAATCGATGCATTTATTCGCAGGAAGCGCGCATGTGGATGAGATTAAAAGGCTAGAACCGAATCCCTGTATAATGTGATATTTAGAAGTAAAATTAATTTTCACCACAGATTCAGTTTTGACATCATTAACGTCTTAGAAGTGGAAATTGATAGTATTAGAATACCTTAGGTATATTATGTCTTTGATGCATTTGTTTAGCCCCGAAGCTCGTATTTCATAATGTAACGTACATCTGACGTCACAGTTACATTAACCGACTATGATGGCGTCGATCTACATACGAGATGTATTTGCGGTTACGGAAATTGGCGATTAGTTACGATCGAAACTTTAGAAATCTTTAAAGACGACTTTAGAAATCATGGTTCTCGCA
Organism: Ostrea denselamellosa; assembly: GCA_024699665.1. Taxonomy (NCBI): domain Eukaryota; kingdom Metazoa; phylum Mollusca; class Bivalvia; order Ostreida; family Ostreidae; genus Ostrea; species Ostrea denselamellosa. The sequence continues at coordinate 3,563,283 of JAMZEH010000010.1, read as the reverse complement.
TCTGCACGTGATGTCCTGGCTATGACATGCTTGTTGACAAATACGATTTTGGGAACCGGATTTTATGTAAATTAAAAACATATCCTGTGTAAAATATTTTTAATCCACTTATTTATAAAAGATCTTTATTTCAATAAAAAATCGGAGTCTCCGTGGCCGAGTGGTTAGAGCATCGTGCTCAAAAGCACAAGGCCTCTCACCTCTAGTTGGCGCGGGTTCGATTCTCGCTCGCGCCGATATATGTAAGAAAGTTTGCCAGTTCACTATCGGAAGGTCAGTGGTCTCTTCCCAGGAACATTGTATCTGGGTTCTCTCCTCCACCAATAAAAACTGAACGCCACCAGATAACTGAAAAATTGTTGAGTATGGCGGAAAACAACAAACAATCAATCAATCAAAAATCATGTTCATGAAAATTTAGCATATATCAACCAAAACGCAAGGTGTTACAGACGGAGGGTTGAGACACAAGTTAATACCCCCAACTTTCTCCAAACAGTTAATCTTTCCAATACTCAAAGTGTTTATCCAAAACACTCGGTTTGTAATTGAGTTCTCCAAAATATATCATGTGTAAGATGTAACTTTGACCCTTGACACAGAATTCGAAACATTAGGAGTCATTTTTAGCCATAGAGACTTTTCATGTGAAGTTTCTTTGCTAATGCTCAAATGGTATATTGGAATACAGGGCATTAAGCGGAAAATTTCTACTTATTTCTGGGTTCGTAACTTTGACCTTTTGACGTCAGAACCAGTAGGACCGTCATTCTCTCAAAGAGTTAAATTTTATATGTTGAAAACAATGACGTTACAGACAGACTATCAGACCCAAATTCATATCCACGCTTTGTAATGTTTGGACTGTTTGTACGTATGTGATTTAAAGTTCCTTTGAGAATTTTTCACTCATATAGAGGTGTCACCAGCTGTAGGTGAAGTGCCATAAATTTTGAAATTTTTGCACTGCTGCGCTGAAGTCCGTCTTTATCGTGTAAGGGCCTACCGTGAACCTCCATTTTTAAGGTCTTGTGATACCGTGAACTCGGCGAAGAAACAGTTACTACCTATGTCACATGTTTTCGGGGTTGGAGCAGATCCGGCATCGGGAATCGAACCCAGTACATCCTGGTGTCCTAACCACTAAATTTTGCTGCGACCGGTTGCTCTGTAATACAGTGGAGATCAAAAATCAATTAGTAATTCCATTCATAGGCAAAGGACATGACTGAAATCAGTGTAGCGTACCAGCAATCAATGTATCCCCGATCCCGGGGAGACCGACAACACCGACATAAACTCTAAATCGATAGTAAATGCTGTACTGTAGTACATTTATATAACAGTTATATGGGTGTGTTATTTTTCTAACTGTAATAGAAGTGCGTGAGTTATCTAACATTAATTGAAGGTGTGATTATTTAATAGTTATACGGTTATGTGATTTATCTAACAGTTATATGGGTGTGTGATTTATCTAACAGTAGTAGGAGTAAGTGATTTACCTAACATTAACTGAGGGGACGATTATTTAATAGTTATATGGTTATATGATTTGTGTACCAGTTATATGAGTTTATAATATATCTAACAATTATATGGGTGTATGATTTATCTAACAGTTACACGGGTGTGCGATTTATCTAACATGTCTGTCCGTGTGATTTATCTAAGAGTTATAGGGATTTGTGATTTATCTTACAGCTTTACTGAGGTGTGATTTATCTAATACTTATATGTTTATGTGATTTATCAAACAGATATATACTATTCAAAAAAAGTAGGGGATGTTGTATTTTGTGATGAAAATGTTCACCATGTTGTATAGTTCCTTAACGAAGAAGCATCTCCAAAGAAATTAATCACCCAAACACAGCCATCATACTCTCACAATCTGCACGGGATGCTACTGGTGATCAAGGGTGTTGTGCCACAAATTTGCATGCCTCTGAATTGGAAGGTTGGAGCCACTCTAAAGGAAGATTTTGAAGAGAAAGCATAAGATTATCAGTTGTTGAAGTCGTTAATTAAACAGAGACCATGCGTCGTCTAACACAGGATGAGAAGTTACGTGCCCTTGGCATGCTACAGGTTGGTACAAGACAGGTCGTTGTGGCAAGGGCAATAAATGTTTCCCAGTCTGTTATCAGCAGATTATGGTCCAGATATCGTGCTACAGGGTCTGTTTTGGATAGACCACAGTCCTGTTGACCAAGGGCAACAACTCAGGCTCAGGATAGATTCATCCGCACTATTGCCTTGATAAATCGTCTGGTAACAGCAAATCGGATAAGGTCTCAACTTCAAAGGGATACTGGCTTGGTAGTGAGTGGCCAGACCATCAGAATCGCTTGCACATATTTCACTTACACGCCCGACGTCCTCGTGTCATTCCCTGTTTGAGGGATCGTCACATTAGGGCCCGAATCCAATGGTGTCGTCACCATCAACGCTAGGATAATCGCCGATGGAACTACGTAATGTTCTCAGATGAGTCGAGGTTCACTGTGGAGAACATCCTGGACAGACGCAGGAGGGTTTGGCGCCGACATAACGAACGTTTCCATGATGTTAACGTCATTAGACATGGTAGGTATGGGTTGGATCTGTAATGGTGTGGGGAGTCATCACTGTTGCCGTAGAACAGACTTGCATGTTGTTGCTGGACATTTCACAGGGCAGTACTACCTGGACAACATCTTGGCAACCCATGTTGTGCCGTTTACACGTCGTTATGGCCGCCGTTTCATTTTTCAAGATGACAATGCCAGATGTCATAGGGCCAGATCGTTACAGATTATCTCCAACAGCAGAATATCACCACGTTACCATGGCCTGCACTCAGTCCAGACCTTTCCCCCATTGAGCATGTCTGGTACATGCTTGGACAGCGGCAACGCCAACGTTAACAACCTCCTGCCAAAGTCCAAGAACTTAGTGCAGCATTGTAACAGGAATGGAATAACCTCCCCCAAAATGACCTGGGACGTCTCGTTAGGAGTATGCCACGCCGAATCCGAGCTTGCCTGGCCAACCGAGTGGGGGTTTACTCGCTACTGACTCTGTTTCACAATGGTGGTAAATTTGCTGTTAGACCCTGTGTTGGTGTCGACCCTTATTCTGGAGAATCCGTCCTTTTCTGACTGTACACAGGGTTTCGAATAAATTGACAAATGTTTCCTTAATGTTTTTCTGTCATTTGTTTCCTTCCTGACCTCATGATCTGCATTTCATTGTCCTTGTAAATCCAATATCCCCTACTTTTTAAAAATAGTATATATGGGTTTGTAATTTATTTAACAGTGTATGGATGTGTGATTTATCTAACATTTATATGCATGTGTGATTTATCTAACATTTATATGGGTGTGTGATTTATCTAACATTTATATGGGTGTATGATTTATCTAACATTTATATGGGTGTGTGATTTATCTAACCTTTATATGGGTTTGTGAGTTATCCAACAGTTATATAGATTTGCATTTTATCTACTATCCAACAGTTCTATCTGTGTGTTAAGTTATATGGATATGCGGTTTATCTACTATGCAACAGTTCTAAGGGTTTGTTAAGTTATATGGGATTTATCTATCAGTGTTGCATGGGTATGTAATTTATCTAATAGTGTTGTGTTTGTATGATTTCTCAAACAGTTATGGGACTTTGATTTATCAACAGTTTTATGGGTGTTTGATTTATCTAACAGTTGTATGAGTGTGTGATTTATCTAACAGTTATATGAGTTTGTAATTTATCTAATAGTTATATGGATATGTGATTTATGCAATAACTTTATGTTTGTGTGATTTATTAAACAGTTATATGTTTATGTGATTTATCAAAGTTTTATGAGTGTGAGATTTATCTAAAGTTATATGGGTTTGTGATTTATATCTAACATTTATATTGGATTATGATTTATTTAACAGTAATACATGTATGTTTCTGTGATTTATCTAACAATTATGTGGGTGTTGATTTATTTAACTGTTATGTGGGTGTAATTAAATGTGTGATTTACGTTACAGATTTATGGATTTATATATATTTACGTGATCAAGATACAAGGTTAGCGGCGAGTTTGACCGGTAGACAGGGGATGCTTACCCCTCCTGGGTACCTTGTCTATTTTATCCACCCTACAGTTATTATTAATTATATATATATATAAATACAATTGAAATAGCAATTATTTATCTCAATTTGTGCCAAAAGAGTTACATTGCAGGGGACACAATGTTTGTGTGGCTGACAGGGTAAAACGGGTTGCGAAATTAGAAAGTTGAATGGGTATTTAAGGAAAGTGGGGGAAAGGTGGATTCTCTTTTCAACCCCAGGTGTCCTCTTTCTAAATACCTCTCGTCTCATCTCGCAAGGAGAGATTTTCTTTTCAAGTCCCGACTGCTTTCTCCAGAGATAGCTCTCATCTCGCTTACAGAGAGGTTTAAATGCAATAATTTTTCAAGTCATGTAATACTCACTATGAAGTTATTTTGAAGGTGCACAAATCCAACAAGACATTGATTACTCACATATTTAACGACACAGAGAATGTGAAGAATCGTCACAAGTAAATTAAATGCACAGTGTAGATAAATCAACTGCATGTGTATTAGGTGAAATTTAAATGTTACAGTATCAATATATAGAAACTAAATTTACGTAGAGCAGGAGTAACATTGCGTTTTGTAATCCTTAATCACTTTTTGTAATTAAGTTATCATAATGTATATTGCTATCCCCATTAGCTTTTAATGTCACAATCCATCGAAGTCAATAAAACATTGAGTCGCTTGTGTACTTTCACAAAATTGTTTCTAAATTAATCTTTGGTGTAGACAGATTCCGATATCAATATATATAGAGAGGGGATATTGCTAACGATGTAAATAAAAGGAAAATCGTTTTATTTACTTAGCATTAATCTATTTTTTATGTGGTGTATTAATATGATTCTTTACATAAGTCGATTTTAATGCAATTTCATTGTATTTACACAAGGGATCAGGAATGAAGCTGAACAATGTTTGAATGAGACGGGATTTTTTTGGATATATTAATCAGTACTTGTAGAGTTTTTAAGAAAACGTCTGAATAATATTGTTTAATGATGTACACCTTGTATAGAACACAAAAAGAATAGGAAGAGTCGGGTGTCCATGTTTTAATGTTGGCTTTATCTCAGGTGGAGATCCATTATGAAATCTCACATTAATCATTTATTACAGTTGATACATGCATTAAGTGCCCAAAGAGGGATAACTCTTGTAATTTATTTTTTTGAACTTAGGATTCGGTACTTTAACCTTTTTTTATGGACGAAGACGCCTTTATGATTTAATGAATGCTCGATCTATTAGGGTTATTGTTGTGTGATAATTAATGCTGATTACGGGACATTAAGGAGATATGACGATTACACTTAGCACTTGTCATATTTATGTTATGGACCTGAATCAAAGTGCTTAAGAACAGATAATGATTTAAACCTCAAATCAAGCAAAGTACTTTAGCAAAATATCTCTGGAATGGGTGATCGTAAGGTAGGACATCGCTTAATGAAATCTTTACACGATTGGAATGTTTCATTTTAAAATGAATCATCTCCTAATAAATAGTTACCAAAGCTAGAAACAGTAAAAAGTCAAATAAGGAAATAAAAGTTGATGCTTTGATTTGATCCGAAAAAAACTTTTTATATAGATACACGAAAAACTTTAATCTCTGGATTGATTTGATTTGATTTGAACATATTTTATTGCGTAGATGTTGTAACAAAAGGATTACGTACAAGTTCTTAAAACTAAGAACGCCCTCTCTAGATTACTGTGTGTTTTTAATAAGTTAAGGGGTATCTTTGGTAATCTACCCTATTAGAGAAAATACACGCACCTCGACGAAAGAGTTTTTATTTACTGTATTAAAACCTTAATAAAAATTAAAAAAAAACATTGATATTACATGTAATTTATAGTTTAATATTATAAATATAGTATTATGTTTTCAGGGCAGGTCTGAAATTTCATACCTGTCATGCATAACGAGCGAAATGTGTCTTGCATGCCGCTAAACGCGGAAAAGCTACAAAAATAGATACGTGTACAATATTATTGTGAATATCATTTTAGTTAAATATTTTTAAGAATTATTTGGGAGTCTGTCAAATTTATGTCCATACTTAAACAGAAAATTATAATCAACACGTAACTGTTAAAGTTTTCCCGATTATAATTGTGAGTACATGCGTACTCGTGGAATCTCGGGAGTGGGATGTATCAAGTGCTGAATAAGTGACACTTCATCTCAAATAGTGTCTGCGGTTAGGAATATCATATTCTTCATCAAAACAATTTTCCACAGCAATTCCACCGGTGTCGTTTATAACGAGATTGATTAATTAACTGATGATCGTAAACAGAAAAAAACCTATACACCAGCTGTCGCAGACACTAGATCAATTCCCTCCCACTAAATCTCCTGAAAAATTGATAGATAACTTATATTGAGCGATAGACTGTTGGTTATTTTGATCTTGTTTTTAGTCTACCTTTTCCACAAAGACTCGGAGGCGCTTTTATGAGTGAATATTATATTCGTGTTATTCGATGATCAGGTAGCTGTTTCATGATTCTTTGGAATCAACAGGGGCAAAAAAAAAAAAAACCAAAAAAAAAACAAACCTGTAATGAAATCAGTTAACTTGAGACCTTTACGGGCTGGAGAAATAAAAAATGAATTTAATTTCGTCATTTTGAAATTACTTAGACTAGTCTTCACCAACACTTAAAGTACTGTAAGGTGGACGATTTTATAATATACAAAAATAGATAGATAAATAAAATAAAATTTAAAAAAGACTTTGTTGCCTGTTACTGTCACAGGCTGAAGACGAGTATAATTTTATTCTGAATTGTCCTGTTTTTGACACGAAGTTGAACAAATGTACTTAAAGAAAAATTACTTTAAATATCCCTCTGTTTTCGAATTTGTTCACATGTCGTTATCGACAAATATAGAATTATGTAAACTGAGAAACTATCTTTCTAAATATTCAAAATTAAGAGCAGAAAATTGATATGCCATAATATATAGGAGCTTATCCTCTCTATCTATCAATACGATCAATGCACGGCCGCATGCACAAGCCGATCACCATAGGGCCCCCCGCCTACAGGCGTCTAATGTTCGTAATTGGTAGAAGTCTGAATTCTCCTTATCGATATGGACATACCAGAAAAATTTGATATGGATGAAAAGTGAAGGATATGTACAACAATACTATGAAATTTGAAACTTTCAAATTTTCTTTACTTTGTAAAAAAAAAAATGCATTTTTAATGTGAAAAGAAAAAAATAATACCCCTGCTGGACTTGAACCCGTGATTTATAGTTCAACAGTCGACACGCTAACCTTCTGGGCTACTCAGCAAGGCAAAATCTTAGTGAAATAGACAACTATTGTTGATATTTATATCAAAAGGCAGTTGGCCATTATGACGATGCAGTATACCCCCTTAAGCTTATACAGGGTGGTACTGGATTTGCAGACTTTTCATCGCAAATACATGTAAACGAGATACTCTTTTCCGATACAAACTAATCCAGTGAGAAAATATAAACTTTACGTCACGTGACACTGAATAATACTCTGCCAACATACTGTATACATTGTCTCTTCACCTTCGGTCACGATTTACTAATAGGCATGCAAAGTATTTGTTTGTGTAAAGTACTTGTAAATTTATGACTTAATTCAATTAGAGATAAAAGCCATTTTATGAGTGCACTGGTAGGTGGTGAAGTTGTGTGTATTATATAACAATATACGTTCACCAAAGTACATGATAATAAATACACACATTCAAACAATACATCATAAGATTATAGGCCTGTGTACAACAGATAGGTGTGTACATCATAAGAGTGTATCACAGGTGTGTACAATATCATATTGTACATACACGTGTGTACATAATAAGATTGTACGTTATAGATATGTGTATATCAAAGGTATGTGTACATCATACATGCAGATATGTGTGCATTTGAGGTATGCGTGTATTTTAGGTATGTGTATATCATAGGTATATGTACATCATAAGTGTGTGTATATTATACATGTGTAGATATGTGTATGTACATTATAGGCGTGTGTACATTATAAATATGTGTACATCGTAGGTATGTGTACATAACAAGTATGTGTACATTATAGATGTGTGTACATCACAGGGGTTTGAATATAATAGGTGTGTGTACATTATATAGGTATATGTGCATCATAGTTATGTGTACATTATAGGTATGTGTACATTACGGGTTTGTTTAAATTATGAAAATTATAGATGTGCGTTCATATATATATATATGTGTGTGTGTGTGTGTGTGTGTGTGTGTGTGTGTGTGTGTGTGTGTGTGTGTGCATGTATACGTACATCATAGATATGTATATCATAGGTATATGCACATTATACGTAGTATACAATATAGCTATAGGTATGTATACATTATAGATATGTGTAAATTATAGATATGTGTATATTGTAGATATGTGTACATTGTATATATGTGTACATTATAGGTACATTGTACGTGTGCATCACAGGGGTGTGAACATCATATGTGTGTATATCATAGGGGTATATGCCGATAGTGAGCTTGATATGAAAGGGATACCTTGAATTACTGATGCATGTTTAATGCTTAAAATCTTCTTTTGATTTAAAGTTAACATTTCAGCCTAGATTAAATCCTTGTCATCTCTTTTTGACCAACTTAAACAGGAAAGAAATATACGAAAAATTGCTCTTTGTTTGAAGGATTTGTGGGAAGAGGTTATTTCAGAGTACGACACTTTTCTGATTTTTGTGTCCAGGATGTACGTATTATCACCTGTGTGTAGGTCGGCAGACCCAGTGTAGCCCGCTTAATATTGATGTATCTAGACTACCCTTTGATTGGCAGGCATCAGACTCAGTACACAGTGTAGATAATTCCTATTGATTTGGAGGTCGGGGTTAAAGATCACAGGTTTACTATACAGCAGTTATCTCATTGATAACTAGAAAACATTTTGTCCAGTGGTCACAAACTTTATAGACGGGGTGGATATGACTACGTATGATTAGATTACTCCCAATGATTTGGAAGTCAAATGGTGATTTTTTTTCCTTTTAAAGAGTAAGATATTTAACCCTAAATACAGTTTTTACACTCAGTTTACCCCATTATTTGAAATCATTTCACAGAAAACAATTTAATTGTTTTCAATGGCATCCACGTCAAAATTTGCGAGCTGTCCTTTCTTCGGAATTGAGATGTCACTGTTCGATTGAATCTATACGGATAATTAATTTACCTTAAAGTAATGTGAAAATTGCTGTTCATTTTACCAGCTCTTGTATGTAACAGAGTCTCTGACTTCTATGTAGCAGAGTCTCTGACTTAGGGTAATAGGACTTCGGCGGTATTTTGCAGCAGACGGCTTAACTCATAAAAGTGAAATTGTTAAGATACAATAGGTTATGAAAACGGATTTTATTAAAATGCCAGTTATGTTAATAGTATTCTAGTGTTGTGTCCTTCACGATATCATGGTTATGTTTTATTTCAAACATATTTATCATGTATAAATGATAGGTTGGTTGGTTGTACAATGTATATTGTTTAATGTGCATCTCGAGAATTTTTCACCTATACGGAGACGTCACATTTGCCGGTGAATGGCTACAAAATTTAGGCATATTCTCGGCGCTTACATATAAATGATAGGATAGTGCAGTGCCAGAGCCTGTCTAAGTCCTACGTGTATCTTGAGGTGCAATGTGATTATAATGAAATTATACAATGATTGCAATTGAGCTCCCTTTTTAAAGTTTGTTGGACAGAGCAGATGTGAATGAAATGTACTTTAACATGCGTTAATATCAACATATGCAATAACATATAAATTATGTTATTGCATATGTTGATTATTCTATATTTCATATAAAGTAATTACCGTATATCCTTGGAATTTTTGCAATAAACCCAAATCTAGCCTACAACCAAAACGAAGAAAACTACTACGACTGACTTTTTTTTCTTACGTGTTGTTTTTGTGTTGTATGCTTTCTTCCTAACTTTACCGTCTGTCTGTCTTCCCAGGTCTATTCAGTTAACATGACGTAGACTCTCTGAAACATTTTACTGACTAATTCAATGCCGTTCTCCATCCATACGTTAAGAAATTTAAAGTTTTAGAAGTAGTTTCCCCATCTTGTTTGTAAGCATTTCTATTGGCTGAGCAAAATGCTTTCATTTTCAATAACGTAACTCGCTATGCCTTGTGACGTCATTAACACTTAACGTGTTAGATTGAATTTCATCCTGAACATATAATTAAAAAGCGTATCCATTAAGTGATGATTGACATCATCAAGAATAGCAAAATATGTTATTAGTTTATTACTTAACTTGGATAGATTACGCATTTCCAAGTTCCAAGTTATGTTATAACTCAGTAATACACTTTGTGAATAAATTGAACTGTTAAAAACTAATTTACAATATCAAAAAGTCCCTTTTCTCAATGATTTTGCCTGCTTGCAAATGTTGACAAAAATGTAAATTTGAAATCGATTTCAGTCGTGTAAATGCGCTACAACAAGAGAGCATTACAAAAGCTTATATATAAATGATTAAGATTCTTGAATGTCGAGGTACAAATTACCAGATCTAAAATCAATAGACACCATTGTAACACCTGAAAAACCATGGTAACAACTTCCATTATTATTATTGTTAAAGATCACGAGATTAACTACAGGCGAAACACCGAATGGCGATCGCAATGAATAAAGAAATAAATTTTTGAAAAATTATGGATTGTGGGTTGGTTTTTAAAAACGAAAGAAAAAAATCGTAAAATCTGGGTACTGGATGATTACAAATGAATTTGAGAGGAAGGTATCTTGTCTCGTGCTAACCAAGAAATATCGACAGTGTCTCTGAATAAGATATACTGTGCGAGGTTTTACTTTATGTTACCTTGGAAACACATATATAAGACATTTTTTTTTTGTTTTCTTCGATTTACAAAGTACAGCGAATTCTATTTTTTTTAATACTAAAACGTAAACAGAGACAATTCTGCAGAAATAGAATTGCTGGGGTTTGTAATCATTTTATAATAGAAGTTGCTGTCATTTGTCTAGGTTCCTTCTCCATTCTCGAAACAATCCAAAGGTTGTGTTTTACTGTAACAAAAATCAAAATGCGTAATAAACAAAAAATAATCCAAGTTAAAATTTCAGCATCCATCAATTAATTTACACGCCTTTACTAGGTTGATATTTTCTTCCCAATTTTTTTTTATGCAAGTAAACTGCTACAATGATGTTTCTTTCCTGTACCGGGACCTCCGTGGCCGAGTGGTAGAGCATTACGCTCAAAATCACAAGGCCTCTCACCTCTAATCGGGGGGCCTCCGTGGCCGAGTGGTTAGAGCATCGCGCTCAAAACAACAAGGCCTCTCACCTCTAGTCGGCACGGGTTCGAATCTCACTTGCGCCGATATATGTGAGAAAGTTTGCCAGTTTATTTTCGGAAGGTCGGTGGTCTCTTTCCGGATACATTGTATCTGGGATCTCTCCTCCACCAATAAAAACTGGACGCCACCAGATAACTGAAAAATTGTTGAGTGTGGCGGAAAACAACAATCAATCAATCAATCACCTCTAATCGGTGCGGGTTCGATTCTCGCTTGCGCTGATATATGTGAGAAAGTTTGCCAGTTTACTTTCGGAACGTCGGTGGCCTCTTCTTAGGTACATTGTATTTGGGTTCTCTCCACCAACAATAAAAACTGGACGCCACCAGATGACTGAAAAATTGTTGAGTGTGGCGTAAAACAATAATCAATCAATCAATCTTATTCTGTACTGGGGGTTGATGATAAGCGGTAACTAAAATACAGATATATAGTGTTGGATATTTTAGGATAAATCAGAATTTCGCATGATTTCAATTAAATAAACAACTGAGGATCTTTTTCCATAAATATTGATTTTTCAATCTTATTCTGCCAATATCTTCTCAAACAGGTACAGTTTCAGGTGATATAAAGACTATGACTGCAAACAAAAATGGCAGCTGGAGTTTTCTGACACGCTAATGAAATACGTCCAATATGAAATATGATTAGATTGCTTCAGTTATTTAAGCACACACCTGCAGATGGTGGAAATTTATCTGATATAGAAATACCACGCGTAGCTAGACTGTGTCTTAGTCTACAATGTTTTTGTTTGTTTTAAGTTTCTTCGAGAATTTTTCACTCATATTGTGACGTCACAAGCTGTAGGCGAAGAACCATAAAGTGCTGTGTCCGGTAAGCATCAAAGTCGACCATGCCTTCAAATTTCATCAAATTAAATATATATGTGAGGTGTCCAAAACATGACGCTGTCAGAACATTATTCTTTCCTTACATCTATATAGATTTCTTTTAAGAGTAAGTTAAACATGACGTCGGCTTTTATTGATAATGTCTTGGAACAGTAACAGGCAAGAGAATTACTTGAGAATATTTCTTTGGTACAGGGCCTATGTGCTATGCTTACCGTACCTACGCTTAGTGCTCAAGACTATTGAACTAAGGGTTCTTTAACATGCCAACGCCCGTCGCGACATGGGACGTTCGTTTTTAAGGTCATCGGAAAGACCCGTGATTCTCACTTCTAAATGCCGAACATTTGACGAAGGAGCAATTACTATCTATGTTTACGTCTTACGTTGACGCGGCCATGGCACGGGCGGAGTTCGAAGGCTCGAACTCATGACCTACCGGCTACGATTGATTGATTGTTGTTTTCCACCATACTCAACAATTTTTCAGTTATCTGGTGGCGTCCAGTCTTTTTTATTGGTGGAAGAGAGAACCCAGATACAATATACCCGGGAAAAGACCACCGATCTTTCGAAAGTAAACTGGCATATTTTCTTGCATGTACCGGTGCGAGCGAGAATCGAACCCGTTACAAAGCAAACGCTCTACCTCTAAGCTACTCGCCACCGGTCTAGAATACATTTGTACATGAAATACCGCACGTAGCTAGACCAGTTTTACAGAGGACTTATCATGAAATGCGCGCTTTTGGTGTAATACACATAGGGAAAAGAGTGAGATCATCCATATGAATATTATACACGTGGAAAAAAACATTTGAAACATTCAACATTACCTTTATCATAAATATTCTTTATTGTTCTAGAATATCAAAACTGCATAGCATAAAACCGTTAAAACTTGGTATACATACATCTATATATCGTGCTAATTTCCCCATAGGAACAGTTGCATGTATTTACTGTTGTGGACAATAATTATGTTTATGTATTATGAAATTTCTTACCCATCTTCATGATCTTGCACTCACGTGCGACCAATTCTCCAGGTCCCGTCTTAGATTTGCTTTTTTGAAAAGACAAATGGATGGGCGTGAATGAAAACCACATTCTCTACATAAGGAAACAACAGTTTAGGAAGAACATGTAATCACTTATTGTTTCGTTCAAAGCCTTAGGCTAAAGGTGTTTATATATTTTGCAGCTGCACCGAAAACGCACTTTATTTTCCAGTCCCAACTGAGAGTGGTTCGTTAAGATTTAATGATGCAGTGCGTCACTGTCGCCTATCGAGATTTGCCGCCTGTTAATGCCCAAGGCTTAAAACAAAACCCTCTGATAACTCTCATATCGTTATTATGTGTATGGCTCACCAACTTTGATTTTCCTAAAATAGCCATTCAAAGCTGTGATTTCCTCAGAGTTAAATTAAGCGTTTTATTACCACACATTTGCTGTTAATTAAGGAGCTCTCCCCCGCCAAATAAAGACTTCAGGAGTCCACATTCTGCAAGCAATTATTCATGTTGGAGTGCGTTCTTCATTCAGTTCAATAGAATTTTAATGTTTGTGATATTCCCTGGCAGGAAAAGTTCTAGTATGTTCAACGCCATTACGATCATCGTTATCATCGGCCTTAAGGCTTTTTTCCCCAATGATCATGACTTTTTTTGAAAAGAACAACGGAAGATCGTCTTTTGTATTCCAGTGTTTGTCACTAATCAATTCGGTGTATCATAATCCACAATTAAAATCCGATAAGCGAGATCCTCGCTGGTTAAACAATAAACCCGACTCGGCTTTGCCAATCAATAGCATTATTTAACATTGGGGGTTTGACGTAGAATATGTTTTGCTTGCTGATAAAATTGCCGTAGAACCTCCAACGTGATTTACTTTGATAATACCGACATACTTGTGGAAGACTCCAATAAAGTAACCCACAGTCAGGAGTATGTGCCAAAATAAAATATTTCTTTTGATGTTTCACGGAGTCAGTTTACTCCACTAAATCGTGACCTAATTCTAAACACAAGGACAGGGAATTTATGCATTGGAGAGGTTGAAAATCAAATCTGAAATCAGTTTTCAGCAAAATACAATAAAATAATTTTAGGGTATCCTTACAGAATGCATCCTCCCCCACTCATCGTACGTTCGCTTAAAGAAATGGGTTTTTTTATTTTTTACTTTAGAGATGTAACATTTTCAGATTTTGAGACCCCATTTGACAATTATGTTACGAAGTGAGAAACACATTAGCCGCACAGTCGACTAATGATTCTTTCAGTCTCGTCCCCTTCCCCCTATTGTTTAGTAATAATTGAACTACATAACTCAGGCATCACGTTTTAAAAATATCTCTGGAGATAGTCATATATGTTCCCTATTCATAAATTAAACATTGTCATTATGTCCCTCAGTTCATAAATTAAACAGTAGCATTTAGACTGAAGCATATGATGATAATGTATAGAAAATGGTACAGATCGTTCACGAAATGTTTGATGAATTAATGCCACGTTAACATTTTTTTCTCTTTTAGTGATTCATTGATTAACAACTGTTTTTGAGAGACATGATATGCAACTGTATAAAATATACTCACACCTCGTCCCAGATTAAGGAGAAAACTTACGTTTATTGCATAAAATGAAATGATTTTGACGGAGAAACTACCACCCCTATTAAAATAAAAGAACCACATGGTATTTAAACAACTTAGTGTATACATTTGGTCATTAGCTCCCCTGCAAACTTGCTCTACTAAGCCTTTCTTAAAGACAATTTTCTAAATGCTGGAGTAAATATGATTAATGAGAAGCCAACAAACGATGATTAATGCAAACATAAAAAGTCCCTTATCTGCAGGACATCTAACAATAAATTTTATAAAACATCTCAATTTTGATGAATCTACAAAGATCGAAACATGATCTATGTAGTTTAAACCTTTGATACGGTCGGAATGTACATCAGAAGAGCGGTTTTTCACAATACACGACTAGCCTTTGTAGTTATACCTTGAAAATTAAGAAGCTGGTATCGAATTTAAAATCATGCCAAGATGAACTATTCTTAATCAAGATTACGCTTTAGAATTAATAGTTACGTCCCCTACCCTGACCTAAAGTGTAAACGGATATGGTATTATGTTCCGGTAATAGTAGAGTATAACTGATAGCCACAGGTACCTTAGTTACGAAATGGACATTATCCGGGTAAGTCATATCATTTCCAAAAGAATTTTTCAAAATCTTAATAAATAATGGATAGAATATAATGTTCGAAAGCAGTTAAGCCATGTTTAATCTGAAGAAGCATTTTAAAAAGTTCGTTTAGAATTTAAAAAGCATGTAAATGTTCAAGAAATACTTTAGTAGAATTATAGTAGAATTCAAATATACAATACCTGTCAATGATCAAGTCATAAATCTGGGTGTCAATTTTACTTCATTAAAAATTCCTTGCATTGTAAAGAACCGCAAGGCGTTATAGCATCGTACGAAGACATCTAGCGTGATCATCTCGAATGCTAGACTTAGAATTCCACGTATAAATTGGATTGATTCTCGACTATAATGTATGAATTTAAACACACAGCAACTAACGAGAGAAAAAATTAAATAAAATACCATAAAATTGTCATAATTAACCTTATTTCTTTTCACTATCTCATCACATTTGAACGTATTCGAGTACAAAACGAGGAAAAATTTATTTGGTGTTATGTAAAATTTCAGTTTTATCTTATATGACTAATTTCAATGACCTTGTCAGGATTTCTTTTCGTTTGTTTTTATCGTAATGGCTTCTCAGCCTCATTCTCCTGGGAGTCATGCATAATTGAAAAATGTTGTACGACACATTACGAAGTGTGATTGGAAAAAAAAATAAAATAAGGTACTTAACTTAAAAAGGTTTTTGGACAGCGTTTATCTACAAGGGTGGTCTCGAGTTATATTTGAATACATTCCTGTGAGTAACTTGGAATGCGAATGCTAGTTCAGCTTTAGTTAAATGAATACCTCCATTATTTGGAGCTTGTGTTATGCTGCAAATTTTGAATTTACACGACAAAGTGGTTAACATTACCAATGTTGTTTTATTCATTATAACTTTGCCCGCTCGCTAATTGATGCATGTACATATAAAAGGCAAGTCTGATGCAATCATTAAAACGTTTTCTATAAATGGAAATTTTCCATTGAATCCAAACTGAGTTATTAGGTATTTGGGTTAGGAGTCTATTACCTTATTTCTCCTGATACAACTCTCATATGAATCTATTTTAAAATTCAGAATGTTCATGTATATCCGAAATGAAAATATTTGACAAAGGGCGATACATTGTAGAAGTGTGAAGGACATGTTACTTAAATTGTAATTATAGGCATTTCCTCATGAATGAGTTGTAGTTGTAAACAATGCGTGCATGAATACAGAACAACTTGGTAAATATAGTACATGTACGTCTATTTTAAGGGCTGGGAATTCCGACAGAAAAGAAAGTGAACTTCGTTTTTGAAAATAAGAGCATTAACTACAACACTTCACGTTGGTATATATTTCATGAATGTTCTTCAAGTTATGCTAGCCTAAAGTCTAAATAAGTTTGGGGGTCTTTATGATAAACGATATACACAATATAGTTCATGGAACATCGAGTGTTGCGGCAAACTAAGGCCCATCGTACTGTTCCGTAGCCAAACATCACCGATACAGATTTGTACTAAGGACCCCCCTTTTCTCCAAAAAAAAAATAATAATAAACCCATGGTTTTTTTTCAACATTGTTGTGGAAAATTGAATTATTTCTGTATTTACAATTTTCGCTGAACAAGTAATTCGAGTTGTAATATTTAAAAGCTCGAGCTCGGTAGTCTACTTCGTAATGAAGCATAAACTATGACAAATTAAGATTATATATGTGGGTTTTTTTTATTGTAGAGAGAATCCAGGAAGGTTTACATAATTGTGATGCAAGTTTTCAAGAACAAACTCCGGCGTCTAACAAGCTGACGGGCTCCTAGTGTCTGTTTTCTCGCATCCATCACAGAAACAATCTCCTTACCGATATTTTGGCGCGATACACAACGTGCAGTCTTGTGGCTCGATAATATACAGTAATTATTCACATAATAAAGGGCTTACATGTGTTCAGATGTAATAGGAATTCTTCAATAAAAGAAAAAAGTGATTAATTTGCCTGATGGAGAGACAAGACCATGCACTGGGGTTGCACGTTCCACGCTCAATCCGAGATGTCACGCTTTTCTCTACTTTTAACTACCTGGGATGAATGACAGTTGTTTAATCGATACTTTGATTGAATTTTCTTTTGCATTTGAATATGTCAGCTCTCGTCATGGTTGAACCAGCCAATGAAAAAACTCGTATTGATTCTACGGAGCAGCTCATACGCCAAGTGCCAGTAGCATTCGCGGATCCAAACGATCAAACCAGTGGAAATATCAAACGTCCTAATTCATTACCAAACAACATCGAGAAACACTCAGAATGTGTTAACGAACATAAACAAAATGCTAGACTCTTACAGGATTTAAAATTTCAAGAACATGGAGAAATTGACGGGAGGGTCAATCAGGCGTATTCTTCACCTGATATCGAGTTGCAAAATTATAACTTTGATGTTGACCACATAACGGACGGGACTGACCAGGACAGTCAGACGGAGGTAGGAGATAAACACGAATCTCAGATGAGTCTTCAAAACACTTCCATTCCACACACGCGGTTACCGCAAGTAGATTGTGCCATCATCGCTGAAGAAGATACATCGCGCAGCGTATTGTTGGAGGATGGTGGAGGGAGAGAAGAGTCGCGAAATAATAACAAATCGACAAAGGACAACATTATTTCGGACATTGGGGCCGATATAATGAGAGTTAATGGCGCCATTGGCTCATTCAAACAGTTACAAAAACCGACTTCGATGCAGTCTCTTCCGACTTCCTCCAAAATGAGTTTTAATGACGAAACCGGAGTCGGAACGGCTCTAGTGGAGAAAGGTGATTCCGGAAAATATGTGGACGATAAACAGAAAAAAGAAAATAAACCAAATGTGGGGTATAGACTCGGAAAACGGAAAGCTTTGTACGAACGGCGACGGAAAATCTCCGACTACTGTCTGGTGCTTGGAATGGCCGGAATTCTAATCATGATTCTGGAGACGGAACTTATTATGGCAAAAGTTTACAATAAGGTGAGTTGATTTGTATATATCACGTATCATAATATTTACGGGTTTGTTTGGAAACAATGTTTGGTTAGTAATAACATTTGTAAAAACAACAACGTATGAGTAATGTATATATATATATATATATATATATATATATATATATAGTGGTTTTGTACTATTCTGCACACACACATAAACATCTATGCACAACATACCAGGGAAGATAATAGACTTTGAACAATTACTGACATTAAATGACTAAACCATTGGTGTAATCCAGATCCGTCACATCCGTAGAACAGACCATACTCTACATGGAAACTCTTTTGTCTCACGCTCTGATCCAATGATATTTTATTCCTGCCGCGCACAGTATGTTTCATCTGATGTTAATGATTACGGTCGTAATGAAAGTAGATGTATTATATCAATAGCATATTTTCTCGCATTCATAAATAAAACGTCTGCATGTATTAAATATTGACGGGTTGTAGTCTTTGAAAATCGGAGATTATATGAAAAAGTGAGAGACCGAGTACTAGAGACAGCGCTCAGATGTTTTTCGTTAGGTAAATATGCAGTTCACCTCATCAATCCATCATTTCTCTCGGCACACATGTCTAAAATTAGCCTCTTTATCCTTTCCTACATGTGAACTGAAGGTCTATTATCCTGGGGTTTGTTGTTTTCACCAACGCAAGTAATGTCATGTCGAATATAAACGGCTTGTTTCACCCAAGGCGAGCACTGAAGGACCTACACACACACGAAACAGAGAGAGAGAGAGAGAGAGAGTTAGAGAGAGAGAGAGAGAGTTGCCATTTTCATTTACCGCACGCAGTTGCTGCAGCAGACATTGTGAGCCTCGGGCTTATAACTCGGTAGGGGTTCTGTGCAATACGTCATTATACCAATTAACTTAAATCAAGTTCTCCTGATGGTGACATCGTTGGTAAAAAAAAAAACCCAACATATTCTGTGTTCTGTAGGACAAACGGAAAAAATCATAGAGCGTTAAAAAAGTAAAAGCGGCGGCGAAGACCCTATGATCGGTTTGTACTTTAACGTTCGATATTTTAAATAAAGTTGGCTTTGAGGATTGTAAATTGATTAATTTTAATGAATACTCTTTTTAATGTAAATCTGGGACTAATGGTAGAATCACATAGACATTGCCAATTGATTATATGGGTCAATTGTTTTGTACGTGGAACATGGAATGGTACAGAGTTCCATTACGAAATGAATGTTCAAGGCAGTTTATCAATGTCAAATTATATAGCATGTTTAATTAAGCTGTAATATATTTGTATATATGTGTCTTTGTATTAATTACTGGGCTTTGTAAATGGAACTAGTAACAGTTGTTTTGGCAGTCAGCGCTAAGTGTAAAAGTGCTTCGCTCCCCGACTTCACTCTTGTAAAAAGTGCATTTCTAATGTCATTGATCATCAAAGCAAGCATAAGAAAAGAAGATACATTCCTAGCTTAAAATATCAGTCTTGAAGTGCATGCGTGGTAGAATCCATATTTTTACCATTTTGTCAGACATGTGCAAGCCTGACAAACCAACACAATTTAGTCAACTGTACAAAATTACTGAATAATTTACAATATAATAGTTTAGTCAGAGAGAGATAAAATGGAAGAAATTGAGGCTCCACTGACGCTTTTCTGCAAAACAAAGAACGCGCCACGATGTGGATTGTGCGGTTAATTTTCGAACAATTTTGAATTATTTATGCACTTTTTTTTCCCTTCACGCAAGCGATCTTCGCGACTTCACAATTCAAACAACTTGATGCGCATTTGAATGTGTGCATAATATCACGAGTAATTTATTGATAAAATGTGCCAAACGTTTGAAAACTACATGGTCAACAAATAATTGTTTACACAGAATCATATAATATGATTTAGTATCATATCATTTGGCCAAGATTAACAATAAAGATAATAATAAAAATAAAAATAATTGAGATATATTTAATTTTTTGAACTCATTTTAAGATGACTAACTTGTTGAATGAAACAGCTTCTTCTGAAGTGTCTTCGTGTTTCCAGTGATACCGATCTCCTAATTTATTTTCATTTCACGCTGCACTGTAGCAAGTGAAATACCATGGTAATGTTCTTTACCCGGAACCGTGCACTTTTATTTTAAAATTCTGTCTTAGATTACTTTTTAACAATTTGTGGGTTTGTTAAAAGTGCTTATAAGTTCAAATGTCTACACAAAACTACAAGATCTGAAAAAAAATCTCCTCCCACCCAGTCATTTCTATAGCAGTCACATTTATTTTCGAATAAAGTGCCCACTGATCTTGTTCGCTGTGGTAGGTGAAAGAATCTGTTTATTATTGGTTATTATGTAACTATTTTACACAGCAGTCTTCTTTTAAATCGATGTCAAAGACCAGACTTCATCCCTCCGGTACGACAATCGTAAACTTGACAACAATGTCAGCTTTCTAAATCAAGTGCTTAACCTTCTTCAGAACTAATCACGTACTCACGTGAGAAGAATATTTGATCTGATCTGGATTACGTTTATCCATTGATTCAACGGAAATTCGCTTATCGGAAAAAATATTCAAGTACATAAATTCGCACAACAGATAGTGACCTTGCATTGTCACAAAACAAAGCCAAATGGATTTGATGGAATGTAAAATCATTTAACGTTAAGTGTTTACCTCAGAATTATTGAATTATTGTTTAGTCAGATTAATTAATCCCCTGATATTCATCAAGTCCTTCATTGTGCGAACAACGGGTGTACGTTGTAAAGTATATATCTAAGAGACACAGCGTGTGCGGTTAGAAGTTAACAAACAGGAACGATAATTTAAACATTCAAAATAATAACCATTTTCATGTATGCAATCTCTATAATGTCATTCATCTTTTAAGACCGCAAATCTAAAGACCGCAAATCTACAGAACACAGAATGACCCAATTGATATTTCCCAACACGGACGATCGTAAGTGTTTCAAGGTTTTCTTTCGGTTGGAAAATACGTACATGCATCTTGCATTTTTTTTCTCTCATATTTTTCTTATTCAATATGTAATGTGCAATATATCCGTAGAACAACCATATCTTCTCGGTCCTTTTCGGCAAACGCAGAACAGTTCGAATGTACGTACCAACACGATCACTGTATGTAAGGACGTAAGGAATTTGTGCAAGTCATTAGTAATTATCATTATATTTGTAAACTCGCAGCGAGATCTCATTGTTTTGTAAAAATGAAAACTTATTTTCTAAAAGTGCTCTTTGATTTTATATGTAAAAACTGGAAGTTGTTTTGTTGCATTCGATGTTTTTTTTTTCGCATGCTGTAAAAATCCCGAAAAGACGCGATTGTCTGTAGAAACCACCAAACAATGATATTGTTTAGGAACCACCACACATGTCTGTAGGAACCACATATTGTCTATAGGGACCACTATACATATTGTCTATAGGGACCACTATACATATTGTCTATAGGGACCACCATACATTTTCTATAGGGACCACTATACATATTGTCTATAGGGACCACCATACATTGTCTATAGGGACCACTATACATATTGTCTATAGGAACCACTGCATATTGTCTGTAGGGACCACCATACATTGTCTATAGGGACCAGTATATATTGTCTATAGGAACCACTACATATTGTCTATAGGGACACTACATATTGTCTATAGGAACTGTCATGCATTAGTGTGACCGGGAGGTTTTGGGTTCGAGTTCCACTCATACATAGACTGCATCAAACCTAAGACGTAAACATAGCTAGTGACTGCTCCTTCGCCAAATGCTCAATATATACAAGTTAGAGTCGCGGGTCTTGGGGTGGGGGTGGGGGGTTATACCTAAATACTAGATACTAATTTCTGGGATATACTTAGAAACCTAGGTCTCGTGTCACGGCAGGTGTTGGCAGGAAAGAGAACCCTCACTGAAACGGTCCTAAATGCATAAGTCTAAATTTGTAGCACTTCGCCTACAGCTGTTCACGCTTTGCGGTAGCGATGAAAAATGCTCGAAGGAGTGTAAAACAAATAAACAAAAACCTATTCATTGAAAGACGCCATGATATACTAGAGACACCATGCATTAGGCAATTTAAGTAAAACGTCTCTCTATATCCTTACTTCTGCATGTAGCAATGTTCATATAACGAACGTTTATTTCGCTACTAATGATTTTGAAATGACAAGAGCAAATTAAGCTATCAAAACGAAATTAACAGACAGAGCGGTGTGATTAGAAAAGACAGTCAGGCGATCGTGTAATGAAGGTCCACGACTTTCACTTTAACATTTCCATAGCAACTTCACTGATGATGTATAAGTGTCATGTGCGTATCTGATGTATTATCGTAAAAATCATTAGGTCTCGGGTGACATTGCAACTGGTTTGCGTCCGTCGTCGTCTGTCGTACGTTAAGAATTGAACATCTTTAACTTCTTCTTAATATACCATTCCAATACTTTCAAATTTGGTATGAAGCATCTATGGGACAAGAGGGACATTGATTGTAAATTTAAGGATTCCTGTACTCCTGGGGCCTTAGGGGCGGGACAAAAACTGAAAACTTTGACCAATTGTTAAAAACTTGGGATGGAGCCAAAATTACTATAGTAATAATTGTCTTCATCATTTGAAAGACTTCCTGATGTTTGCTGATATGGTACAAAAACCAAGTACATATTCAGAAGAAACAGAAAAGGATTGTGAAGTTCGCAACCCCAGGATTTTGACTTTAGGACGGATCTAAATCAGTCATATCGTATTAATGTTACATATATTATGTAAAGCCTTTCATCAGCATAGACCCTTTCGAAGACATTTTAAAAGTTTTAAGATCACATCTCGATTAATATGCGTGTTTTTGCTGAATATCAGAATTTAGCTTAGATATTCAGAAAAGGAAATTTTATTCTAAATTTCATAGCCCTTTAAACTAGTGGTGCTTTTAACTAATAAGGCCCGTGGGCCACTTGTTTAAAATCGTGATGTCTTCTTGTAAGGTGTTCTTATTCATTAATCTTACATGTAGAAATGAAATGAGATATGCGCCATTTAAAGCGCAACCAAATTCCATCCATGGAGTGGTGGAATTTGACAGATTTTTAAAGTCATTTGAATTCAAACCAGATTACTCTTCCATATGTATTGAAAAGAACACAATAAAGAAATGACGTGCCAAAGGACACAGCGCTCGCCTGTGCCGCGTAACCCTTACTAAAATACGATTACTGTAGCTCTAAACTATATCCGAGAGGGTCTGTGTTTAAATATATAATCTATATAAGGCTGTCTGCGTGTATATTTGTTTAGCAGTAGATATTTCACTTTATTTGGGAAACATTAAACCCCAACCAAGACGTCATTTCACAGGGGGTAATAATCTGATCTTGAATCTACACTGATTGGTAATGGTTGCCTACTGTTCAGTTAATTTCCAGTATAAAACATTTGAATCGTCATGCGGTCCAATCAGGGATCCAGGGGTCAGGATCTGACCAAACATATATTTACAGCTGCAAAATATCATAGCTTTCGGTACAGTGGCAAAGAATAACATTGTATTGATTTTATTTTGAATTTACAAACTTTAATACTTGTTTTATTGGGTAATAGTATATGAAAAATTTACAAGTTGTCGTATTGTAAATTATGCATTTACTACCAACCTGTTTGTTCAAACCTTACAACCTACTACAAGTAAACGTACACGTATAGGACGCGGTGACGTAATATAGCATAGTTTATGATAGCTTTAACCATGTATAATCTAATCTCGCTGATGGTTCTCGATTGTTTAATCCTTTTCAGGTTTCAGTCACATTCTATTTTTCCTCGATTCCAGAATTTTTTCTACATTAATTCCCACTTAGAGAAATCTTTGAAAAGCATCTTATATCGAAAAGCAGATCCTATGATAAACAAAAAAGTCTGCAAACGAAACCTTGAAAATGTTAGTTTGTGTTCGTTCACATGCTGGTAATTTCTGTGCTACAGTGAAGCCTCATAGTTGCAACTCACAAGTAAATGAAATCTCTCTGTGTGTGTTTCGTTCTCTCTGCATTAGGAGCCAAGGTTCCTTTTCGCAGTATATACGAGCATTTTAGAACAGGGGATATCCACTTGCAATGTGAGCATTTCTTAGAGGGCTACGCTCATGAACCGTGCGTACACATTCACGTATCACTTTGTGAGTGGAGAAAATATATTTACATAGTCTGTCTTAAAAGAATTAACAATTTCAAACTAGATTATAACTAGATGTATCTATTATTATATCCTATGCTCAATCTCTGCATGTAGGTATTTATACTGTCTGTACTGTTAGATGTCCGATATCTCATCCCAGTCTTCAGGGGATATATACAAGATGTATTGGTGTAGAAATGGTGTATTGGTGTAGAAATGGTGTATTGGTGTAGAAATGATTTATTGGTGTAGAAATGGTGTATTGGTGTAGAAATGATTTATTGGTGTAGAAATGGTGTATT
Organism: Ostrea denselamellosa; assembly: GCA_024699665.1. NCBI lineage: Eukaryota > Metazoa > Mollusca > Bivalvia > Ostreida > Ostreidae > Ostrea > Ostrea denselamellosa. The sequence continues at coordinate 3,538,164 of JAMZEH010000010.1, read as the reverse complement.
GGTGTAGAAATGATTTATTGGTGTAGAAATGGTGTATTGGTGTAGAAATGGTGTATTGGTGTAGAAATTGTGTATTGGTGTAGAAATATCATGTATTGGTGTAGAAACCGTGTATTGGTCTTGATATAGAAATGCTGTATTGGTGTAGAAATAGTTTATTGGTGTAGAAATGGTATATTCATGTAAAAATGATATATTGTGGTAGAAGTGATACACTGGTGTGAAAATGGTTTATTGATGTAGAAATTGTGATAAATAGTGCGTTGTTGTAAAAAACTATATTGGTGCAGAAATGGTGTATTCAGGTAGAAATAGTGTGTTGGTGTAGAAGTGGTGTATTCATGTAGAAATGACACATTCATGAAAATATTGAATTTGTGTAAACACTGCATTGCGTATTATGTTTGTGTAGAGATAGTGTATTGGTGTAGAAATAGTGTATTGGTGTAGAAATAGTGTATTGGCAAGGGTGGATCCAGGACTTGAGGTTAGAGGAGTGCATCGTCATGAAGCAGGGGGTCTGGGGGCCGCCTTAAGGTTCCCAGTGGCTCCAGGACGAAGCGCTGGATGAGGCTCATTGGTCGAAGCCCCCGAAAGCTCTGGAATGTATAGATTTTATAGGGCTTGAAATATGTCTCCTAAGTAGTCATTTTTACAATATTCTATCATTTTTAATGAGGGGAAATTAATCAAATGATACAAATTTTAAAGGATTATTGGAATAAAAATAAGTTCTCCCAATAAAAGTAACAATAAATCAAAAGATCTTGTCATTTATTTCTCTGGAAGTGGAAAGTGATTGCTTCTTTTTATTATGTATTTTTTCTACTTTGAAAATTTTACAGTGGGGGCTAAATCAACCACTAATTGGTGTAGATATGGTGAATTAAGGTGTATTCATGTAGAACTGTTGTTTTGGAGTTGAAATGGTGTACTGGTGTTGTAAAGGTGTTTTGTGTAGAAATGGTGTAATTTATCAAGTGTGTGTAGACGACAACACGAAGTAAAAAAAATGTACACAATGTTTGACTGCTCTGTCCCAGCAATGTTGCAGATGATGAAAGAGGCATGAATCAGTCCAGTAATTCAGGAAGAAATGATAAAATTACACTAATGTAGTATAATCAGGTCAATGACAGATTATGCATACACAACTGTGCGAATGCGGGGGAGTTACACTGCATGCAGTTTTATATGCAGACGATGGTCGCCGTTGCTTTTTTTTTGCTTTTTTTTTTAAATTTTATATACATTGTAGCTTCATATTGTTGTCGATTAAAGAAAGGTGATCACAACCTTTATTTTGCCAGCCCATGAATTAGCCACAACACGTGCCTCTTTATCAAATACTTTCGTCTTCTAATTTTTCCTAATGCGTCTATTCTTCCTGGTATTTGTTGGTATCGAGATCGACATTAAGGTCACCTTCTGTTCACCTCCGATCCAGTTCAGCAAGTACTTGGAACAAAATGTTTACTGTTTGTTCCAGTAGCGGGTGCGGATTACAGTAATCATATATGATTTAAAAAAAAAAAGAAGGAAGAAAATAGGACACGTGTCTGCATAGTTTTAACATGAATGCCCATGGAATATATTTTAAAGGAAAAGTTTTGTGTAAAAAGAAATTCTGTAAAAAAAAAAAACATAGCATGTAATCATAGCATGTGGTCTTTTTTCCTATTTGTCTACAAGACTGATGTTGCAGACTCTCTGGAAATTTAAAATACATGTATCCCTTGATTGTCGAATACGCCAACTTGCGTAAAGAAAATTAGTTACTCTCATGAGGGACAAATCAATCCGAATGAAAACACTGCTTATGCATGTAACACGAGTAAATCCAGAAACATTGATGTTTCCCCCATCAACTGTCGCCCAGAGAATATATATTCTATCGTAATTCATTTTTTCTGCGAATAGATTGCACTTTCAAATGACAATAAGAAAATCGCTCTCTCTGCTATGAATTTTACACACTTTTGTCACTCAAAATTATCGATATCAGCATTTCCAGTTGTTTTATTATTATTATTATTATTATTATTATTATTGTGTTACAATGACAAGATAAGTTCATCACATCAGATGTGTTTTCAAAACAAAAACAAAAAATCAACCATTTTCAGAAGGTGAAGAAGAGGGGGGTCGGGGGGGGGTTCAGGTTAACTGGTAACATATTATGCTCACAATCTATACACAAAAGAACACAGAACTAATTTTGTTTGTGTCTTTAAGCATTACCATTTAAGGTGACTCATTGCACCAACATTTTATTTAATGGTTCGATAAAGCGAAGTTTTATTTTCTAACAAAACAACTTTTTTTACCATTCCGAAAACAACAACAACAATAACAAAAAAATCATATAAAACAACTAAGAGCTTGTATCTTAGTGAAATCATACTTTATATGAGGTGCTTTAACGAACATTTGAATGAAATGTTGGTGCAATGAGCCACCTTTAATTCAGTGATTGCACATTTCCACTTTTAACAACTCCCCGACACATGTAATATTCTATGCACTAAACACGCAGGCTTATCCGGTGTTAAAGTATACCTATAGAGGTGCACACTCTGTTGTGGAATATAAAAATCAGAGAATGTCTTCTTTAGCAGAGCATTAAGTACCAGCTTGTAAGAAATACACTGATGACAATGAGAGCCAATGAAAAGAAAAATACTCCCTGCTTTATTTGCTCTGCTTGTGTGTGTTGACGAAGTTACCGTACATAAGATCTAAAGCCTTTTCTTTAACTCTTAATTTTTGTTTGTTTATTTGTTTGTATCAGGAGATGGGACCCATTAGTATGGGAGCGATATACCGGTGAAGATTAGATTGTGTCCTGAAGAAATGAGGGACCTTGGTCTTTGAACCCTCTTGTTTATTACAAAAATTAGATTTGTCGAGAAAACTACTTTAAAACCAGATATTCAATTTATTCGCGTTGTACGAGTTTCCTCAATTTTCAAACCCAAAATTGGGCAAACCGTGTAATTGTCAATTATCCATCAGAAAGCATTCTGTTTCGTAATGGAAATTAAAATTTATTCTCGACATTTACCTTGCTTTTGTCAATGGCCACTGTCAGCAAATTGGAGGCAGACTAAAAATAAACACCGCCAATAAAACAGTGTCATCCGGCTCCGCAATAGGAGGAAATTACCTCAACGTGCTTCATCAAACTTGGTATAAACAGCACCATAGAATTGATTAATCAATTTGTCCTTAATCTGCCCTATTTCCATACTAGACTAAATTTATGAATGCATCATAACGCTATTGGGGGACATATTAAATACAAATATAACTGACCCATAGTATCTCTTTCATACATATTTTAAGATTTAAATTCAAATCGAGAATCAATTCAGTAATTTTAATTAAAACACATATGATAAATCTCTTGACTTCTGATCCCATAAGAGTAAATCAAAATTGCAATTCAGCATTTTAAACATAATTAAATTGGCCTTGATCCATACTACCAGATGTTTAAATTTTTTCTAAAAAAAAAAGGGGGGGGGGTCGAGTACATGTGCGAAAATAAAGCAAGATGAAATCTTGCATTCTTAACACGTGAGGGTTTTTTGGTGACCCACGGCGCATATCATCGTAAATGCAAGTGATCTCTGCGCTCAAATTGAGTTTCTTGTGGTGAAAGATTTATGTAGTTACCGGTCCATCCTTGTGCCAATATGAGCTGTCACACACACGGCGATAGCGCTCTATAGTCATTAATTGTCAACACAATGGCGATAACTGATTGAGAGTGATTACAAGTATTTGTTAGCCGCGACTCTTGACTTCCATTTATCCTGTAGACTCATAAAGATACCGAAGAGCCGGTATATTGATTTTTATTAGCTGCAGAACTTCTTGCTGAAAATAGAGTGTGTCTTTAGAGACCATGGACGACACCTTTCATGAACGAATTAATATTTGATTGCGACCCAACTAAGTTGCACTAGTCTATTCATGGTGGTTCTTGTCATTGTATTGCCTACACCAATATTCGTCAGAGACATTCATTAAATTCCCATTACCAGTAACCAATTCCGATTTCATCAGCTGGAAAATCATAAATGAATTAAGAAAACTCGATATCAATGGGTATAAAAATTATTTAAACACTGACCAAAAGGCAACACTAAAGAATCAATAACTCTGTATGGCCGTCTTTTATCTTTTCCAAATGGCGAGACCTGTACTATCACTGCACGAATCGATTTCACCTCGGGTTGTTGCGGGACAACCACCCCGGGGAAATCACATGATAGGCATTCAAAAACAGTAATAATCCCTGAAATAGAAGTTTAACATTTGCATATTGTCTATAGCTTTATCATGATAGCAAGCATAATGTGTTTTAATATGGTCCTTATCGACTAGAACAGATCAGTACATATCGGGGTTGATTATTAATTTACTGTGTACATAACCCGCCATAATAATGTCAATACTGTGAAAAGAGATTGAAAACAATCTTAAGGGTTCCACTATGCACCAATCGGAATTACTTTTCAGAAAACTAGAATGTCTTTTCGTGGCATGGATAAGGAAGCCACCCACAGGAACCAGAATTCTCTTGTCAATATTGAATTCCCAATACATCCCTTACTTAAAATCTGAAAAAAGGTTTGATGTTTGTATGTTTGATCAGAGGAAATATCTTCATATACTAATGTTCTACTGCATTAAAACTCAGTAACAAATATTCAGAGTTTCCATTCGAGGAATTTTCATTCATGGAACGACGTCATCAGCTTTATATGTGAAGTGTCTTTGACGCGATCTTTTTTGACACGGGGTTTCAAACTTGTACAAGCTTTTCTTTGGAATTTATGTTTTCATTTCTGTGGGATTTATATGAATGCATTTTAAAAATATTTCCAAAATTAATGTGATACATATTTAAATGGGGATTCAAGTTATTATTAATATTAGTCTTTGAGTTGTATAATTTTTAGAGATAAATCAAGCGTATTAAAATGCAATAAGAATTATAGTTGTCGCTTTATATTGCGTTTGTTTCGGGTTCAGTTATTTCATTGATTACTTTATATCTATCCATTCATTCAGTCATGAAATACAAAAAAGGTGTGTAGCGTCTTGTGTATTCTAGACCATGTTTCAGATTCATACATCGAGTATGATATCCAAGTGGTCTTAGGGATAAGGGGAGTTGAATCCAGACAAAACTACAAAGATATATTCATGTACATGCATATATATGCCTTTTACAATCGTTATCCTTATGAGTAATTTTTTTTCTACTAATTAATTTTGTTACCATAGCATTTTAAGAAATCTTAATTAAAACTCGACTTCACAATTAACTCTTCGTCCTGAAGACGTGTTTCATACCAATTGTTTGACCGTTCTTCGCACATCTGATTACGGATTGCTTCGTTTACTTGATCGGGTGTACCCGGTCGGCACGTGATGCTTACTCCTCCTAGACACCTGATCCCACCTGGTATACCCAGGGGTCCGTGTTTGCACAACTTTCTATTTTGTATTTCCTGTAGGAGTTATGAGCTTAATCAATGTTCGTTGTCGTCACCTTTTCACAAAATATATATCGTCAGTATGGCCCGACCTTTTTAAAAAAGAAATTTCTTTCATCTTGTGCGGACTGATATCTTGCTTTTAAGGTTCTGAAAAATGTAACAGCAGAAAATGTGAATGTTTTAGTCAGGATAGTACAAAGGTGACAAGGAGTAGTGATAGTGGCATTTTATATATACCAAAAGCTGGAAGTGAATATTATAAACGGTCTTCTAAGGTACCATCTGCATTTATTTGAAGTCATTTGCCGAGTCTGTCAGAATCTGTAGTTCTCTTGCATCTTTTAAAGGGGCGTGGACCCGATTTTTGATAGATTGAAATTGACAGTTTTTTTGTTATAGAAATAAAGGTAATTCATAAAAAAGTGGATTAGAAATATGTTTATAAAGGATATACTTGGCATTCACATAAAATCCAGCTCCCAAAATCATGTTTGTCAACAGGCTTTCCGTAGCTACGAAACCACATGCAGAGATGAAAACACCAAGACTTCAAAAAAGTATGTCAAAAGTATTCAACGTTCGACATATGTTCATGATAAAAACAATTTAGGGATCAGACACAAAGAAGAAAGAACAGAAAATTTTTGTTCACACAAGCCGTCAGCTTCGGACCATGCTGATAGTTGAGCCACGTGACATGTAAACATAAACAGGGTTCGTGCCGTCTCAAATGCATCTTTGCGTCGGTTTCTGAAATTGAAGTTTGTTGTTGTATACGAAGCAAATAGTATCATACTATCGATCAAATATCTAAGTAATTTTTTGGTACCAAAATCATGTCCTTGCCTCTTTTAATCACCATATTTGCAACGTTATAATTTAAAAAAGTGATTAATTGTTGCTGAATGACATTATCTTTTATTTTATCTGATATTTTTTTCATTTTATACTGACTATTCTTTTAATTATCTCTATGTAAATATGTTTTATACAAGACCACAATGTAAACTAGTCATTTGATACTAATTGTGCTATCCTGTCTAAATCAATAAATTTAATATTCATTATTATGAATACATCCAATAACCTACTGTTACAAAGATAAAAGTGAAGATCGATTGATTGATTGATTGTTATTTTCCGCCACACTCAACATTTTTTCAGTTATCTGGTGGCGTCCAGTTTTTGTTGGTGGAGGAGAGAACCCAGATTCAATGTACCCGGGAAGAGACCACCGACCTTCCGAAAGTAAACTGGCAAACTTTCTCACATATATCGGAGCGAGAGAGAATCGAACCCGCGCCGACTAGAGGTGAGAGGCCTTGTGATTTTGAGCACAATGCTCTAACCACTCGGCCACGGAGACCCTTTAAAAGTGAAGATAACGATCTCATAAATCCCATGAAGAATACAAAATTAAGAGTAGGGCAAACACTGACCCCTGGGCACACCGAGATGGGATCAGGTGCCTAGGAAGATTAAGTATTTCTTGTTGACAGATCACACCCGACATGAGCCTCCTATCTCGATCAAGTAAACGGAATAATCCGTAGTCCAGATTAGTATGTAAAGAACTGCCCAACAATTGATATAAACACGTCAGACAGCATTAGGCATAACGACAGGTTGTATTTGCAAATAAGATTATTAACAACCATAGAATTTGCGAAATGCTGACTTCAAATGAGACTGTTGAAACCCCTGTAGCATCAACTTGTTTGTCAGTAGCCTGCCTTAATTTAAAAAATTGATCATACACAGAACATGCTCTCGTAAATCGAATCAGTTGAGATACATAAATACCATATACATGTGATAATGGAATATTGCTACGTAAATATATACTGAAATAGACATTCAAATAACCTACATTTTGTACTGTTACAAAGATCAAGCGAAATATAGACATCAAACATCCTACTGTTTCAAAGATGAAGTGAAATACACATAAAATAAGCAAATGTTTCAACATCAGGTAAATAGAGGTTTGTGTATTTTTAGCTTATATTGACTTTAATGTTTTGCATTATCACAAAGAACGCGCACAACTCTATAACTAATATCACAGTTATCGGGTTAATATTTTGCGTTGGCAGGTGTAACATCTGTTGAAGACGAACTATATATATGCTTGATATGTGTCCGTCTGTTGGCATTTATTTACTGTTGAAGGGATAAAATGTTATTCCTTGTCTGCATAAAATGCAAAACTATAACACACACAGGAATGCGTAGAGATGAGAAAATGGTTGAGTTTGCTTGGTGAAAAATCAATGAGAGACAAATATTCAAATAATTACTGAGACAAAAACGTTAAAGCTTTACTGTGTGTTTAAATAATTACTGAGACAAAACGTTAAAGCTTTCCTATGTGTTCGCATTTAACCCTTGAGTGCTGCAATAGCGTAAAATCACGGGACTCAGAAATAGACTTCCTACAAAATACAACGACAATCTGTTTATTTGAAATTCCCCAAAACTTCTACACAAAACAACTGCAATGCACTTTTTCGTCTTTCTGCCTGATTTCTGTCTTACTTTCGACCCGCTTTCCTATAGATTTTTGGTGTTATAAAATGATTAATAGATTTTACGGTTCAGAGATTGGTACACATTGGGTATATTCTTTCCAATTCTATTTGAAGACAAATTCTCCATATTCAAACACCATATTCTGTCCTACATATCCCACTAAACACATAAATGGATTTTTATGTGCAGCGTTACAACAGAACCCTTCAAACTGTGTGTAGGAAGTTGTCTATATATATTCCAAATCAAACAGGAGTTTCTAAATCCGCCAGCAAAGGCTTTATGTTGTCCTGGATTTTTGTTAAGTACTCAAATAATTTCTTGTTGGGAGAAGACTTTCATACTTAGATAAAAAGACGAACTTTAGTTGAGAAAACTTAGTTTTTTCTTTTATGATCTTTGCACAGTTAATGAAATATTTGTCAAGTTTGTCAATATTAATTTTGTAATTGGCATTTAATTTGATTGGGATATCAGCAGATGACGCTCTTACAAGTTAACGATTTGCCTTCTGTGTCGACCTGAAATCAAATATTTGGTCTCATTAAACTCTGCACAGTTTCATGTTTTTCGTTCTTTGAGAGGTAAAACTAAACGGTCACATGCTCCCTCATCAAACTGAGTTTTACTTTCCTTGTTATTATTCTAATAAATATACCTTTTTGTACTCCAAATAATCTCTCTCTCTCTCTCTCTCTCTCTCTCTGAGTTGGAATGCTTATTACTAGAGAGTTTCCATATTCTCAAGAGTTCATACTAATTTAACTTCTGTATCCCCCCAAATTGCCAATTTGGACTTTCTTCCAAAGTGCAATCCACTTGCTTTGCGTGATTTGATGGAAAATTATATCCAGTGTTAGTTGGATTGTGAAAGCTTTATGCTATTGTTGCAAAAATACCAGGCTTTTATTAGCTTTATCGTAACGGTCGAACGCTTATTGAAGTGAGTTTCACGAAAACGCTAGTCCAAATACTGCATGTAAAAGCCTTTATTTCTAATTATTTTGAACATTATATATAGAAATATTTTAAAGTTCTAATTGTATTTGGTTAAATTGTTTGCATTTTATAAAATTTAATTCATAACTCAATTTTAAAAGAGGTTGATATACTTGTACATGTATGTCTTTCGGACAAGCTAACCATCTCGATGCTAAAACGAGTTTCTTGTTTTATATATCCTTTTGCCAGCAACCAAATATTGTGATAAAGAAACATATTTCATTGCTTTGGCATATCTTTCATATACTAACGAGTCGTTCTGCTTTTAACATGCCCAGATTAAAAGACATTTGCTATCACGTGATATTTGTAATTGGTGAAATAGATTCACATGGTAATAAACGTATGGTTTTCTGTAAGATTATCCCTGCATCTGATTGGTAAATACAAATTTATGGCTATTTTGTTTTCTTCGGGTTACTTTGAAGCCCTGTTTATTCTATCAAAAAGCGTGAGTGAACTACTTGAGTATCAAACAATCGTCTGCGTGCTTCATCAAGTGCATTTTTTGTCTTTACTCTTTAATTAGAAGTCAGAATGACGTATGAAGCATGTTCACTTCATGCAATTCTTTTTGAAGTGTAAACTAATCTCATTAAATTATAAGGTCAAGTACACTCACGGCGTCTATACACAATACTGGGGTCAGTAAATATATTTCTGGCCGCAGCCTTTGTACAAAGGGTGGTGTCAATCACTTCGCTCATCGTGAGACACGTAATACTTCAAGAGAATCTAGTTATCCCGTTATTTAATCAAACCAACGCGTCTGGAATAAAAAGCTTCAAAGATTTATTAAATCTTGAACCGGAGACAGTTTGATATGGTTATTACCAAAAACAGCACTGCACGCATGCCCAGAATTAAACATTCCGGAAATGTATTTGTTGGAATAATTTTGTAGCATTAAAGGATATTTTCGTCATCTCCAGTTTATTATGTCGAAGTGCAACATTGTTGAACAAAAAAGTTGATCTAGTCGTGTAGGGCTGAGGTTAAATATGATATACCTGATCACGATTTCGATTTTTTATATGAGTGTATGAATTACAATCTTCTGATGATTGAAAAAATAAAGATAACAGTGATCAATCTCAACCCATAAAGAATACCAAATTAATAGTAGAGCAAACATGGACCCATGCAGGGTCAAAGATATTTACTTGTCCGAACTTCAACTTCACCTGTCCGAAAATTTGTCAAAGAAGATCCAATAATATTGGAAATATTGTCAACTTGAAAACTGTATTACTTGAAATACAGTCCATTTTATGCTTGCTTGCGTGATATTTTTTATCTTATTCAATTGATAAAAAAAACCCAACAAACACATAAAACAAAATTTTATCTAGACTTCCTGTCTTGAATCAATGACCGTGTTTGCTCGATGATGATCTAGAGAATCCAAAGTTCGTAAGATCCATGACTCTTTACAAAATTGAAAGTAGTACGCAATAAGTGAATACCGATCCCAATCGAGTGTGACTCAATTAGCTTACATAACGATTGATATCGGGATCGAAGTTCATTTTTCGTTAATTGTTTCCGACTTTGAACTACCGATAAACTTTTCACCAATCATTCTTTTTATTATTTGGAGACTTCTTTACATAAAAAAACACTTGTCCAATCTGACACGTGCCCAGTAATATTCACTTGTCCGAATTTTTTTCCCACTGGTACTGTACAATCTGACAAGCGTTAATATCTAGCCCTGCCCTGGAACGCCAGAGGTGAGATCAGGTGTCTAGGGGGAGTGAGCATCCCCTCTTGGCGGATCATATCCGCCATGACCCCTCTATCTTGATCAGGTAAAATGAATAATCCGTAGTCAAAATTAGTATGTAAAGAACGGCCTATAAATCATTATGAAACATTATGAAGAAAATTTTTTCCCTATCAGTTCAATGAAAAATTAAATTTACTTGCACTTTTAGGTCACCCTAGTAAACTCATGTGACCTATTGTAATTGGTCTGCGTCCGTCATCGTGCGTTATCAATTGAACATTTTTAACTTCTTGATAACTACTGTTCAAATTCTTTTCAAATTTGATATGTACATCTTTGGGACAAGGGGAACATAAATTGTAAGTTCCAGGGCTCCTACATGTGTATCTGTGGCCTTAGGGGCTGGGCAAATACTGCCAAAAATTGACCAATTTTCAAAATCTTCTCTACAACATGTGCCAAAAACAAGTTACACAGGGATGTAGAGTAGGAAGACCTCTACCAAAATTATAAATTTCATGATCCCCGAGGTAGAAGTTCTGACCCCAGTGCGGGGCCAAACTTCATAGATAGTGTATATTTGTAGAACACTTAAACAGTATCTTCTTTAGTCCTATTGATCCTAAATTGAAACTAAATAGATATTTAGAAAGAACAGGTATTCCTTTACCAATTTTGTAAATTTAATTATCCCAGGGGTAGGGTTTTTGTATCAGGGTGGGGCGAAAATAGTTATTAAATGTATGAACAATAAACAGTTTTTATTTCCTCTTGATAACTACCATTCCAATTCTTTTCAAATTTGGTATGAAACACTTTTTGGATTTGGGGTACATAAATTGTAAATTTCATGGTTCCTACACCCCTGAGGCCTTAAGGGCGTGGCAAAATTTGACGAACTTTAAAACATCTTCTGTACAATTGTACATGTGCAGGGAAAACTATATTGATATTGGTGTAGAGCAGGAAGGTCTTTACCAAAATTATGAATTTCATGATCTTCGGGGTAGAGGTTCTGACCCCAGAGTGGGTCAAACTTAGTATTATATAGTATATATGTGTAAAACATTTAAGTAATATCTTCTTTAATGCTACTGATATTAAATTGAAACTAAATAGATATTGAGGAGTAGGTTGTCTTTTACCAAATTTGTAAATTTTATGATCCCAAGGGGTAATGATTTTGGTTTCAGGATGGGGCCAAAATTATTATAGTGATTATTGTCATTATCATTTGAAAGATTTTTCTAAGTTTGCTGATACGGTATAAAAGCTAACTGATATTAGGAAAAGCAGGGAAGGGTGTACCAAAAATATAAATTTTGCAATCTTAGGGTTTTGACTCTAGGACAGGTCTAAATTAGTCATACCGTGTTAATGTTAAATACATTATGTAAAATATTACATTTCAATTTCAGGGGCATTTAAGTTTTAAGACTTCATATTGTTTTATACTATTGTTAAATATTACTATGTAGTTTAGATATACAGAACAAGATTTTTTTCAAGATTTCATAGCCCTTGGTACTTGTGATACTTTTGACTAATACTCAGGTGACCGATACGGCCTGTTGGCCTCTTATTTATCGCTATATCGTCATACAATAAACAGCCAGAAAATGTGATATTCCGTTATGGAATTTTAAAAATTACTTGTTTTCACGGTAGTCTAGTGTTTTTAGCGTTTGTAGGTTCGGTCCGGTGGGCACGTCAAACTTAAACCGTTTGAAAAATAAGTAGTGATTGTTCCTTCGCTCAGTGTCAAGCATAACAAGTGAAAGTCACGGATCTTTCGGATATGACTTCTACAAAACCCGTTTCATGATAGACTTTGACACGATAAAAGAACCCTGACTGAAACAGTCCTAATTGCTGAATGTCAAGCATAAGGTTCATTTAAAGCTGGTGACGTCTCTTATTGAGTAAAACATTCTCGAATGGGAAATTAAACAAAAAAAATGAAGTACCTTTGGAAAATACTACCTACATATTGATGAATCCGTACGGCAAAATTGAAACAATTCCATAAATTCCATAAATTTTCATGGGATACAAATTTTGCGTTTAGAGAAAATTATTCATGTTAATTTCATGATTGAGGACTTTTTTCTCATTGTCCATATCACAAATTGAGCGAAAATTACCCCACCTTCAAAACGAATTATTTTACAGTACATGTATTGCGAATTTTTTACTTTTACAACAGCTGCAGTAAAACGGCTTCAAAATTAACTTTTCCATTTTGTATGAAGTTAAATTAAGCTATTTCATTTCTGTTTCAGGATAGTTACTATTCCTTGGTGTTGAAATCTCTCATTTCACTGTCCACCTTCATATTAATTGGTCTTATACTCGCCTATCATGCCGTGGAAATTCAGGTACGTAGAGTTCATTAAGGACGCATAACTCATCACTATAATGGCCGATTTTCTCTTGTAACATTAAATACATAAATAAGTATGATTGATATATTCTTTGTTCTTTAGAATTGTGTTACTTAACTAGTTTGCGTGTGAGACTTCTGCTAGTGTATTATCTAGCTGGCTAGTTTAGTGGTTTAGGCTTCTGATCTGTAGATTGTGAGTTCTAGTCCCACTCGGCTTTTACACTATATTTTTTCACGTGTGTGATCTGACTAAAGTTAAAAAAAATCAACGAGTAAGGTAAATTTTAGAATATTTCGGTTTTCTTCGAACAATTTTTATTCGTCAATCGACAATTTTATCCGAAAGGTATTTATAATCTTTTCCCGTTAACGAACTTACTTTAAATCTAACTACCATCGTCATAGGCGATTCGCCTGACAGGTGAGGTCATGAAATAATCCTATAGAAATATTTCTACTGGGGACAATTTTCTGTAGGAATTTTACAAAAATATCTTAGGAGATTTGGATTTCAGATAGAGACATCTCAGGTAGACATATTTCAGGTAGATATGCATCATGTAGATATACCTTAGAGATACCACAGGTAGAGATACCTCAGATAGATATACCTCAGTTAGACATACCTTAGAGACACGTCAGGTAGAGATGCCTCAGGCAGAGATACCTCAGGTAAACATACCTCAGGTAGATATGCATTATGTAGATATACCTTAGAGATACCACAGGTAGAGATACCTCATGTAGAGACACCTCAGGTAGACATACTTTAGAACCACGTCAAGATAGAGATGCCTCAGGTAGATATACCTTAGAAATACACTTCAGAAAGATACACCTCAGGTGGAGACACCTGTGAAAAATGTGGTTCTCAGTTCTGTAGCTGATATCTTGGCTTTCTTGAGAAGCCATTAGTTGGTGGGAGCAGTAACGCCAGTTTGGTTTGGGCAATATTATCCGATAATGTGTTTTTAGCTAACCTGAGCTGTAAACTTATACTATCTGAGAACATGGTTTTAACTTACGTGTACCTGAGCTGGAAGCTTATATTATCTGAGATGGTGGTTTTAGCTTACCTGACCTATACGCTCAAGTGAAGTTTTCTTATCAAGATTTCTTTGTTGTTTGTCTGTCTTTTGTCATCACACTATTCACAATTTCGACTTCTTTTTAAGAAGTATTCGACCATTTTCAACTAAACTTGATACAAAGCATGCTTTGGTAAAGGGAATTCGAGTTTGTTCAATGATAAAAAGCACAATGGCCTCCTTCAAAGAGATATAATTATCAAAAAATAATAATGGTACAGGGGTGCTTATAAATCTTCTCAAGAACCACTAACCAGAAATGTCAATGTCTTATGAAAACTTATTACATAAATACAATTAGCATTATATCAAACCACATTCCCCTGATTAAGTAGGGGCTACATAAGGGGTATGCAATTTGTCGAATTGAAATGCATGCATCTGAATGTAATGCAGATACAAGGTTATTCAGAACTTTCTATCCAGGGACCATGGTGTAGAGTTTTTCTTCTCTATTATTAACATCTTTTCTATGCAAATAATAAATCAAATGTACAAATTTCTATGTACGACATTACATTTCTTTGATTTAAGTTTATATACACCAACGTAATTTTGCCAGATTTTGCTACTACCGAATTTTTGATAATGGAAGTATGCCTGATAATGCTCAATAAATTATTTCTTATTATGCCCGTAGCAAAAAGATTGTAAGTGAGCATAATGGTTTGCACCTGTCAGTCGGTACACATATGTCAGTCGGTCTGTAGACCGGTTGTGCGCTCATTATATTAAGAGTAAATAACCTTGGTTGATTTTAAGGTCCAAGGTCAACGCTCAATCTAATCAAGATATTATCCAATCAATATTACAATAATCCTTTGCTTGAAAGACTTTAAACTTGATGTTCTTGTTATCCTAAAAATCAGATGACCCCTTTCAATCTTGAGGATACGAGGTCAAAAGTTAATCTTCTCTGGGCATAAGAGAATAATTTCTGCTCAATATCTTGAGAACCCTTTGATTGATAGACATCAAATTTGGTGTACTAATAGCCACTAAAGCGATGCTCCCTATCAATCTTAAGGTTTCTAGACGTAAGAAAATATTGTCAGCTCAATATCTAGTGAATCATGACAGACATCAAACAGGATATACTGGTACCCCTAAAGTTTACATAACCCGAATAGTTCAAATGTTTTATGGTATTTTGGCGTCTTTTCATTACCCTTTTATGGGAATATAGCTTGTAAACACTCTAAAGGCCACAACTCGATTGATTTGCTACTTTACAGTTAGCTTTGTTATCAAAAGAGGAAAACCCTGTTGATTTTGGGGTCAAAAGGTCAAGGTCGCCACGGTATTCCATAGAAAAGCTGGTAGAGACTCTATATGCCGCAGTTTTGCTTGATTGATTGATACTTCACGTGTTGTTTTGTTATCAAAAAGGAAGACTCCCATTGTTCTTGGGATACGAAGGCCAAGGTCGCTACTGGAGTTTATAGACACACATTGGTAGAGGATATGTGACCCCTTGTTTTGAATCTTACAAGATTATAAATCAATTCGCTCTGCAGAAAATATCCTGTTATTATCTTTAGAAATCTTGGTCTAATAGCGAACAAACTTAGAGCAGAGGTCCCTAATTAGTAGATAACCCATATATAACTTTGATTACAGAAATTCTAAGTTTTAAGTTGATCCTTTTCAATATTGCTACACAGGTGTTGTTTGTAAAAACATTTCTTGTTTATACTATATTCCATTTTGTATTAATAGACGGTATAAAATAACTGTGGTAAATTGACCAGTTTAACTATTGTGTTGTGTGTTTCAGTACAGAAGCAGCCTCAATAGAATTGAAAGTCTTAGGTAACAGATGGTAGGGTAAAATCTTGAGAATTCTGCTCAAGATCCATATTTAGGACATAATTTGTTAATAATTCAAAATCGCCAGAAACAGGGCTTTAAATATTACAGGTAAGTTGCATCTGTTCAGGTTAGCGATGTGATCCACGAGCCCCTTGTGCCTTAAAGCCTACGCCCTTTCCCAGGGTGGGGCCAAGACAGAGAGAGAGAGGGGGGGGGGGTAAAGCGATTTACCTCGAAAATGTTAGAAAAAGAAAGGTTACACAATCTGGCCATCTAATATATAATTTATGAAGTAGTACATGTATATATTTAAATTTGTGCAAATAATGACTCCTTGGAGCCAGATTAAACTTCCTTTGCTAATTGGAGAATTTTTAAATAACTAATATGATATTTCTCTCGAACAACTTGAAACAAATAGTATATATAGTTGTCATGTGACAGGTCTCGATTATTGTTGGACCAGTCTTATGAGCATCTCTGGCTCAGGTGAGCGTTATGGCCTATGACCCCCCTTTAATTCTTTCGTCATTGACTTTTCTTTACGATATGAAATCCTGTTCCGCTTGTAGTGCTTTAGAAATCTTGGCAATTTCCAATGTTGTAAAGCTTCTATAGTAATATAACTTCATATATCGGATAATTCTATAAAGCTTGGCATTTATTTAGGGGTTGCTTGTGGTGTTTGGAAGACATCTATTTCATTTAATGAAATCATTCACTTATGACGCAATGTTTTTTTCTTTCTGAATATGCTCTTCAATGACGTCATTTTTTCTTGGGTAGATTAAAGTAAGTACACAATATTGGCTCACGTTTTAAACTTTATTGCTTGTTTCACTGTGCGAACAGCATTTGCGCGGCTTTAATAAGATAAAAACTTTATGGTCTAAAATTAATCCCGGTTACATGGAGGACATTTCTTTTCAAAAGACCAAAAGTACAGCTCAGCATGAATGAAATGTTTTATGCCATTCATTATATGTCACATGTATATAGAGATATATCGCGCGCATGCACACACACACACACACACACACACACACACACACACACACACATATATATATATATATATATATATATATATATATATATCCAAGTTAGAGTAGGCCCTCAGTACCCCTTGCTTATCGTAACAGACTACTAAATGGAGCGGTCCTTCGATTGAGACAGAAAAAAACGAGGCCCCGTGTCACAGTAGGTGTGACACAATAAAGATCTCCCTCCCTGCTTAAAGGCAGCAAGCATCGAACATAGGCTTAAATTTGCAGCCCTTCACCGGCAATGGTGACGTCTCCATGCGAGTGAAAAATTCTCGAGCGGGACGTTACACAAAACATCATTCACGTTCTTTATCGTTACCGTATCAAAGTCAGCTATCTTCATAAAGGCCTCCTGTTCACTCTAACTAAAAATACGAAGCTGACGAAGCTATAGTATCAAAGACATTACTGTCATTGAAAGTTATTTAATGCAATCAAAGTTGTTGATGTTTTGTTGGAACATTTACTCTACCAAATACATTCAAGGTGTCGGATTTTTTTTTTACTTAAATAAGTCAAACTATTTATCACAGGTCATCAAAATATCAACAATTTTACCAAACCACGTTTGTACTACAGAAAAGCAAAGTATTGTTTGTACTACTGCAAATTAAAGTTTTTACTACAGTTAACCACACTACAGGAACCCAGGGTTTTAAAATTTTAATTTTGTCGAACTGTAGCATTTTTGTTTGGAAAAACCTGGACCCACAAGACAAATTAAGCTTTCCAGCATTTGGCATATGAAATATTTTCAATAAGAGCTGCGTTTTGGCATACTTTTTCTATAACTATCAATATTTTGCTTATAAGACTTTATGAACTATGCGCTGTATGTATTGTTTTTCTGCATTTCTATTGTAATGAAATCTTATATGAATATATTTTTTGTGATTTTTGTCTTTTTATAGCTTTCATGATCCAACTGCTATCTAGTAATTTCCATTGTCGCTCGCTCCCCCCCCCCCCCCCACCTTTTTAACATGTTAGCATTGTTATATCGCATCATTTTCCTTCCTTCTTTCTTTCCTATATTTTCTTTTGTTGGAAACATGTTCTTTGCTTAGTTCAGCCAATAATAGACTCTTAGATCAAAATGGAATGGGATTTGTTAACAAACTTTGAGTAAGGGGATGTATTAATTCATCTATATGCTTAATGGTGTAATCCATCATGGTGATCACGTGATGTTGATTTTAGATTAGATCACTTCCGCCGTTAAGGTGAGTTAAGATATCTTTGGACAACCATGATATTGATAATGGGGCGTAAAATTGGTACCTATTGAAATTGGTATGCTGGTACTGATAGAACACATTGCGGTAGCGTCAGTGTTCAATGAAAAGCATCGGCAAACAAGAAGAGTATTTATAAAAAAAAAAAAAGAAAGGCAATTACACTTTCAATAGTGTCAAATATGAGAGGAATTATATTTGTGCTGACAAAAGTGCTTCTCCATTTCGGTCACATATGGATTTTTACGAAAATGACTCTTCAAATACTGATAATGACTTCAGATATAGACTCCACACACATAAACACAATGTTGCCAAAACGTGGTTATCAATTTGACACTTATATTTCTTCCTAGGACACATTGGTCAAGAGATAGATTATACGAAAGACACGTAATTTGTCATGAAACCAAATTGCTGGTGTTGCCACTTATTTAAAGAGGCAGTTTTACCGCAAGGCTTTATCGATTGGAAATAAAGTGAGCATTTACCGAAAAGCCCTTTACAGTAATTTTCCAAAAGTCGACGTCCCTGATCCACATCTTTGCAAAGCTTTCGCCATAATACCATTCAGTAATTGCGATCAGGAATATAATAGTCACTGTTGATAACAATGTATGATCTAATCATATTGGGGAAGAAATTTATGGATATAAGAAGTCAATAGGTGGCACCCGCATTTTGCCTCTAATTATATTTACGTAAAACTCTTGAACCAATTTTCTAGTTTCGCAAAAAATTATGCTTATTGCATTCTCCTGGAAATAATAATCAAAATCTACGTTGGGAAAATAAATAAGAACAATAAATCTATGTAATACATCACAGGACTAATTTTGATAACTTTAATTTAAGCAAAGCAAGTCTTTGTACCCAGAAACCTTTATATGAAATCATCCATCTTTCTTCAACAGCTGTTTGCCATCGACAATTGTGTAGAAGATTGGCGGATCGCTATATCTTGGAGGCGTTGTATCCAACTAGGACTTGAAATTCTGGTCTGCGCTGTGCACCCTATCCCAGGGGAATTCTTCTTCATCTGGAAGACTGAATTATACGACGGGACGACTGTGGAAGAGGAGAATGTGCCCGTAGATATACTTCTTTCTATTCCAATGTTTATGAGATTGTACCTCATAGCCAGGGTAATGTTGCTACACAGTAAACTCTTCACGGACGCATCCTCTCGAAGTATCGGTGCGCTGAATAGGATTAATTTTGATACTCGTTTTGTGCTGAAAACTTTGATGCACATTTGTCCGGGAACTGTAATGCTTGTCTTCACACTCTCAATGTGGATTATTACCAGCTGGTTACTTCGTGCCTGTGAGAGGTAAAGAAAAAAATCATACCCTGTATCATTTATTTTCGTGTTGGACCAAATTTGTGAGGACATAAGTAGTCACAACAAGCTTCTTAGCTAAATACTAGTATGTTACCCGGGACCCTCTGTGACAACGAAATCCTATTCAGTCTTTATATTCTGCCGATCTCCGATTGTTCCATTTACGACAGAGTTCGATAAATTCAAGTTAACGAGATCCGTGAAAAATGAATAAACACGGATAATAGTGATTTCATAGAACGTGATAATGAGAGATATTAAAAGTTTACCTTTTCTGATAAGTAAAACATTGTTAGGTGGATGTTAGCTGCAATACTGTAGCCCTCTCCTGTTTTGTTTATTCTGACGCTTTCGAGAGAAGGGTACAATTCCATAGGATATTCGAAATGGTGCAAAATATATATATTTTTTATGAATTATGATAATCTACGTGTATTTGTTTCTAATGTTGTTTACACTAAAAAGAGAAACAACTTTGCGCTTGAGCATGTCTAAGCAAGGTGTTTTTCATTAAATATTATGTACAACATGCAAAAATTTTCGTCTGCCCCGCCATGCTTGTTACCGCGAGATCTCGTAGGTGAATCTAATGACAAATCTAAACACTGACAATCAAAGCGAATGTGTAGGCGTTCGACACGGACTCGAGTGATTCCGAAAAGAAAGAAAAAAAATTACACTCTGCTGTTCGTTTTTAACCTTGTTTTCAAATTTAAACCTTTCCAATACCGACAAAACACCACCTTATATGGGCATATGCAAATGACTTGACAACCGGAAGTTCGGCTTCAATACATCAAACATGGCGCACAATATAAATCGAGAAATTGGAATTTATCGAAATTGTTAAAAACAGTAGAATAGTCATAAAAATCATAACTTGCATGTTGTAATTTATACATCAAACTTATAATATCACTTTTGTTTACGTAAAGAAAATCAGCAAATGTTTAGAATGATCGAAAAGTAAATCACTCCCGCATCTGCACCATTACGGATATCTTAAAAAATGGAGAGGGCTACATTATTGAAGCTATGTGATCATGTGATTAGGAAAGGTAACTCAGAATCTCGACTGCCGGCTATAATCAAGTTTCGCGGTACGCTTCATGTTTTGATGCAAAAATAGTTTAGTACCATTTTCAAAGAATTACAAGTGATCATTCAATCCAGATCGAAAAACTACAAAATGATTTCTGTTGGTTGCATGTTGTTTAACATACCACTCGATAATTTTTCATCATATGGAGAAATCACATTGCCAGTAAAAGGCTGCAAAATTTAGGCCTATTGCTTACATCCTTGGAGCAGGGATGAATCTTTATCATGCCACACCTGCTGTGACACGGGACGTCGATTTTTGCGGTCTTATCCGAAGGATCGCCCAATTTAGTCGCCTCTTACGACAAGCAAGGGGTACTGAAAACCTATTCTAACCAGGATCCCCACGGGGCTGTGATGCTTTGTGTGTATCATATGTTTATATACTGTTTATACATACCGGTAGCGGTAGCTCAGTGGTTAGAGCGTTCGCTTCGTAACCGGGAGGTGGTGAGTTAGAGCCCCGCTCGTGCCACGTCCGCGTCAAACCTAAGACGAAAAATCGATAGTGATTGCTCCTTCGCACGGCATTTAGAAGCGAGAATCACGGGTCTTTCGGATATGACCTATAAAAACCGAGGTCCCGAGTCAAAGCAGGCGTTGGCACGTTAAAGAACCCTCACTGTTCTAAATATGTGGTACTTCATCTACAGCTAGTGACGTTCAATATTGGTGAAAAATTCTCAGCGCGACGTAAAACAATCAATCAATCATATCTGTCCTTCATATTCTGCACTTGGAGTGGTCTTCCCTCAAATATTATCATTTTGAACGTCTTTTTTTTCTCTATTTCTTCAATATTTGTCAATTTTCTGTCTTGATAGCTCAACAAGCCTAGGAAAAATTCATAAAGTTTTGATGGCGGGTTAATCTTGTACCGTGGAATTGTTGATTCTGCCATGTTAATATCTTAAACTTTCAATTTATTAGAAAGTTAAAGAAAATAAAACAAATTATTGTTGAGCGAACGTCCGTTCCATTTTCGGTTGAAAGTTTATATTTCATTGAGTGTCATTAGTCCCCTCCCTTTCAAAAATCATCCTGAAAGCTCCTCATTTGTCAGGAACACATATTAATCGGCGATTTTTATTTCTGACACATAGCCGCGTAAAACCTGTCTCGAAAACGGAAAAAAGGCTAATCTAATATGGTCCACACAGTTATATAATACATTTGCCTCAATTTAGACGGTATGAAAAACGACGACAAAGCTCTCTCGTATGCAATTTCAGTTTCGCTTTATGATGAGGGAAGTTGACAATAAATTATTTTGTCAGAATTGCTAGGATTATTAGATAACATTCATTACTCTGAAGCAATTTCCAACCCAGTTCCAATTTGGTGTGACTACAAAGACGACGTATTAACCGACCATTAATCAGTCAGTTATTACACTTCTGCCAGATGGCCCAAACACCTCGTTAGATGTAATTTTAGAAACAGGGTACCTACAGTGAGCTTTTTTACACACAGATTTAATTACAAAATAATAAATAAATGTCTTTATTATTTTAAATAATAAAGATTAAGGAAGAATTAGATAATTTCTGCATTAAATAATTTCGAGAATTATGCAAATTTCGCCACTTATCGTTGTTATACACGCTTAATGCAAGTTGTCTTGACAATTACATCCCGTCAATATATCAGATGTATATTCTTTCCATATATGCACATGTAACTAGGCTCTTTTGTACAATTTGTGAAGCGCATAGTTCCCTGATTTGCTGTATGAAAAATGTTGCCGAAAAATGTTTCTTTTACAAGAAATAAAATAGGGTTATGGTGTGCGAATCTGAAATTATAATGCATCGTATGTAAACAACAACAACAACAACAAAAATACAACAATAACAACAACAACAACAAATCCAATGCCGTCATAAAAGGCAATGGTTAAACAGCCCGTGAAAATGTAGTGCTTTTATCATGCGACATAATATATATAATGATATTTGTTTTCCACAAGAAATAGGATTTTATACGGAAAAAATATCCCATGGTATTAATTTTTAATTTTTCATTCCCTAAACGATAGTGATTATTGAAGCGAGTTTGTAGATCAAGGACGACAACAGACATCTAACTTTGTTTTCTTAATCTCAGAAGACAACATGACAAATTTTAAAATTATGAAACGGTCACTGGACTGCCCGAATTTAAAAAAAATACGTCTGATTAATCTTGCGTACTATTCCTACAAGCTTTAGTTTGTTTGCACAAAAGATGCTGCTTAAAGACTGAGCCATTTGATCGAGTTTACAAATGTCCAACATCAAAAACTGTGAAGCAGACAACGTCAATAGTAGTCAACATCGTGTTTGTCTGTCTGTTATAAACACATCCAACAATGAAAAGAATATTGACTAGAAAAGCAGAATTTATCAATGAACAAAGTTAATTAGTTATGGATGACCGAGTGCTCTTTTTGATAATTCTCGTGCAATTAGCTTAACAAATAACAGCAAGTCCAATAGACATGTTCAAGGGTGATTACCTTCGATAATTACAAGAGCTATCGAAGAACATGGAGGCACTGGGAAGTATAAGTTAGACCACGGGGTGCACATCAATTCGAATCAAAGTTCCGGGATGTCAGCACTGTTACAATTGCGTTTAAAACACATGTCTGTAAGTCTACCATTCCATTTAAAACATTGCCGTTTACATGCACGTCTCTGTCTTTTGAAGATTGTGTATGCACCGTGCAGGGGTGTATGTACACGTTAAACGGCAAGTTTTCTAAAACCAATATACATTTTATTTTCACTATTGCTAGAATGTGGATTCTTACATTTTTCCTTTCACGTTATCCATTCATGTGGACTAACAGATATTTATAAACAAGTTTTGCAAATATAACAGGCAAATACAAACTCCGGAGCCTCACTCGAAGTCTGTTTGTTGAAGAAAATATCTGATCTTAGTTTAACATCGCTCTCAAACCTCAAATATTTCTTTTTTATTTAAAATTGTTTTCTTAAGTATAATGAACAGTAATGGGTGCTACAACCGTCATTTAAACGCACAGTCGATATTGATTCTGCTAGGATCTCCGATAGCAACTGTTGTTTACCCCCAGCAGATCATGATTATTTGTTTTAATTCAACGATGTCTACTTCAGAGATTTTGGTTTCCTAAGTGGTTCTATTGAATTGGCTCTTGCAATGATTTCAGTACGCCCTGTAACTGAAAATTTAAAATTTCCCAAAGGAATAACCGGACTACATTCCGAGAAGATATCGCCATCTCTCACATCCGGAATCTGAACATCTATCGCCTCCATCAAATGCCTGAGTCCATGTCAACCATTCCCATATATAAAATACGTCGGGATCGAGATTACTTTTCACGTAATGAAGAGGAACGTGATTGATTTAGTAAGAACAACATCGACCTTAATTTACCACTTAATCTAAAAATCACGGTTTCCCTGTCCAAAAACCCTGTAATATAATCTTCTAAAAGTAATAGATGGTATACTAACTTCAAAAATTGAAAATGTTAGCGAAATATGACTACTGCCAAATGTGATATCTTTGATTTAGGGGTTTCATCGATCGAGTTGCTTAAAACTATATAAATTTATATCAATTAGTCAATTTAAGCCTGGCTTGTCTTCTTCTGTGTGACAAATCACCGTAACATGATCGATTACGTTGAAAGAGTGGCTTGAAACTCGCTTAAGATGATATTTGATTGCCTTTTACCATTCAAGGGTCGATTTATCTTTATCATCAACCGTAGACACTTTTTGTATCTCGCAATCCTAGAATCTGGTATGTTACAGCACGACATGAAGTGAAACTCACTGAAAGGTGTCTAGTCATTATGATAAGTCAACGTTCTCACAGTCCTTAGCCAATCCGCACAGAATTCGTACAGAATAAAACGCACAGAAGATTCATAACGTGATATTTTTTTTATTGTAGGTATTTTGATCATCGACATGAGAACATCCTGAACGCCATGTGGATGATTTCTATCACCTTTCTATCGGTGGGATACGGAGATATCGTTCCTAATACCTACTGTGGTAGGACCATTTCTATAGCAGTGGGTTGCATGGTGAGTGATATATTCATTAACCATCACATTTCCAAAATAAATGGTATTTCGAGTTGTTGAATCTGTGAACATATTGGTCAGTTTCCTAAAATGAAGCCATTCATTGTTTATCAAAATGCATACGACCTTTCAGACATTACAATATCCGAGCACACCCAAATATCAACCGTGTTGCACTTGAGCGTTGTTCCTTGTGGACCCAGTTAGCAATGCATACAGGAAACATTCCCAATTAGTGATTTTTTTTCTTTTAAAAAATAGGCTCTTTTGATGTACTGCACAAAATCGGATCGCATCAGTGACAGTAAAAATGATTATATAATTTGGGTCTGCATGTAAATCATCGGTGAAATCTCAAATATTCATTTGATTTTTAGAAATGAATCTTCACATGACCAATCTATGTCTAAAGGACGACTGAACTGTTTTCCAAATCAAGTTATAAAGATCACGTGGTCACATATAGTTTGGAGTTTCCCCATATTTCCTATATTCCTTGATCATTTGCAATAACACTTTTCATGAAGAGTCTTCATTACTTAAGAATGGCCAATGCTAATTTTGAAATCAAAGGTCAAGTCATTGGTTCGATTTTCCAGTAGTTGATACTATTGAGCTTTAGAAATGAACCTTCACGTGAATAGTCTCTCTGATTTATAGGTGGTCTTTATTGAATTTGAGATCTAAAGGTCAAGGTCAATGAACCACATGAGAGTTCATTTATTGTCTCCCGCTTTAATTTGGGCCACTACGTCAATCTCATTATTACACGTTAGCTTCTGGATATCTCAAGTACGTACTATTCGAGTCTCGGCAACGGACCTTCACATAAATTTTGCCTTTAATTTTTAAAGATTAAGGTTACCAGATCGCATATGTGTAGAAATAGTTTCATGGTGATATTTCAAATACTGTTTGAGTTGTAACGATGACCTTCACATTAATAGGTTCTATTACAAACGGGTGACCCATATTTTTTAGATTAAAAAGTAAAGGTCACTTGTTTACATATAGTGTAAATTGTTTCCCGAACTCTCCCTCTCAAATACAAATTGAGCTTTGGCAATAAACTTCTCTTGAATAGTTTCTATAACAAAATTATAATTCCAACAAATTTAGGTTTAAGGTCAAAAGGTCACATGGGTAACAAATGCCGTTTAAATACTATATCTTCTATCGTATTGGAACTTTAAGATTCCTCTCTTAAAGCGGGGACATAATTTTCTGAACTGCTTTTTAGAGCTTTGGCAATAAAATAACTTAATGGTTTTTTTTATAAATTAAGTTTGGTAAGAAATGATTTCCTAATTTTTAAATTCTAATCGAGTTTATGCTATGAAGGTTCACATAGAGTCACCGTAAGAGTCAAGGCACATAACAGTAAGTTTTGACTGCGTGCCTCTACCGATAAGAAGAAGAAATCAAAAATGATATTCTGTCGTTTTATGGGTTTAAAGGGCTAAGTTAATGGATCACTATGGTAATAAATGATTTGCATGTGATATACAAAATTTAGCATTTAACCAAAATCATATGCACCCTATTGTTTAGGGATCCAACATTAAAGGCACCAGCTCACATAAGGTATTAAGAGGATACCTCCATTATTAAGCACTGAGATTTTGCAAGGTCTTCATAAAAAAACCCATTTCCTTTTTAAACAAAAAAAAAATCCAATTTTTAAAACATAACCACAAATACACTACATTTGTTCATTGCATATCATTTTGTATTACAATGTATTTTATGCAATATATTTTAGCTCAAGATTTCTGTTTGTCATAGGTTATTTGAATGTACATTCGTTAACAAACAAGGTTGAGCGATCCCTAGATAGAGTTTTGAGGAGAAAATAGGATTTGGGCGGTAGAGTCTAAATCTTATTCATATTTAAAAATGTAAACAAACTTTATGTATTCAAGAAAGATATTCAACTGTGCAGTATGAAAATCTTTTCATACCATACCTAATCTTGAAATTTACATGATATTTTCTTTCACTTTGCGATGCATGTATTGTATTTCCGTGTAGGGTGCTGGTATCACAGCTTTGATTGTTGCTGTTTTGTCCAAGAAACTGGAGCTTAGTCGAGCTGAGAAACACGTACATTTCTTTATGATGGACACCCAACTGTCAAAACGAGTAAGTTAGCACACAGTAGATCTGCACTACAGGTGCTTCGGTAATATATAAATGTTAATCATTTCAAGTTTGTATTTCTCTATGAAAAACCTTGAAATTGTGTGCATTGGCGTGGATTGGATTGGAAATATAACTGACTTTCAGGGGAATGTGATTTTGTAGGTGATGTCATATTGGATTTTACGGAGAATGCTTTTTTAACGTCTTAAACTATAATCGGCGTAGCCACATTTTCCCACGAAGTTTTAAAATGTTTTTGGTTTTGTTTCTTTATGCATTTAAATCTGTAGACAAGATTACATAAAATATGCAGAATGCATTTCATTCATTTTTTAAAGAAATATACGAGTTATGGTGGACAAAGCGCAGATTGCGTGGCGGAGGTTTGCAGTATCAGACCCTTCTCAAATTTCTACATTGATTCTGCGAAAATTAAACCACCACGAAATACATTGTAGATTGATATTACAAGACAGACTCATTGCCATACAAAAAGAAAATATATTTTTATTCCAGCTGAAGAATGCGGCAGCTAATGTTTTACGAGAGACTTGGCTAATTTACAAATACACAAAGCTTGTCAACAAAATCGACGCAGGCAAAGTGAGAGCCCATCAAAGAAAATTCCTACAAGCGATTCATAGGTATGATTGCATCCGATCCACTTTCATAGAAATTCATAACGGGTTATTTTTTTATGTGAATCTTCATTAAAGTGATTTATGATGACATCATTCGTAAGATGATTATCGATTCCGATAGAAATACAAGCTCTCGAAGTCAAATGGCATCCTCAACAGATGTTGCGAAATACAGTGTTAAAATCAAATTCTAATGTATGCACAATGATTAAAATGTGAAGATGACTTACACAGTATAAGATTTATAAGTGTATAAATGTTACAATATCGCAAAACTATTGTACTACATACCCATTGAAAATCTATCAATTAAAATGTTCACGAACAACGAAGCTATCTCATTACACACGTAAAACATGACAGAGATGATTGGGATAGTGCTGTCTGTCTGCTCTTCGTCATGTGTGAAATGACTTTTTTTTTCGTTCGCTATATTTCAAATTCTCCTATGTATAGATGTTCCATATATTAATTATCATGGTCCTCATCTTCTAATGAAGATGCGTTTGTTTTTAAGGGGGTGTATGACTATTATGCAAATAAAATACAATGAAACACAACGCCGAAATGTCAATAGAAAGAAAACTCAATTTTGTGTAATGTTAATATGCACCAAATCATAGAAACTAATGTTTCATTATCATTAATTATTCATAGAGGTTCTCTTCAGGTTATTCAACTATGAAGATGTTCTGTGTAATGCCTGGTCAGCTAAAAGCAATGATAAACGAGTTTCACAGATGCAAGTTTGTCTGTCTGTCTGTATTTTCTTTACAAATCTTATCACTAGAGGTTTAACCAAAGTGAACAAGAATATGATGATGGTTTAACTTTGATAACAACCTATATGATAGGAAAGAAATCCGTAAAACTCCAAGGTTCTTTAAAAATATTCTAAAAAAAATGAAGATGCATTTTGGAGAGTCTTTTTATTCAAAATATCATCCAACAGAACAGAGGGGTCCATTTCTTATATACAGGAATAAATAGAGAAAGGTTTAAACTATTTTCTCGACAAACAGGAAAGAAAAATATAAAGATAAAAAATAATGAACGAACTTGAACCCAGTAGATCTTATAATAACAACAAAATTAAGAGTGGGACAAACACGGACCCTGGAAACACTAATGGTAAAATGGGGGGCTTAAGATAAAATCATCGAAGTAAAATCAGCATTCATCATTTTTATGCAGGCCAGACTTAAACTATTTTGGGGGGTTAGTACGGAAGAGCAATTATGGTCAAAGATTTTGAGTTTCCATTTGAATACAGACAAATCAATTCAATACACGGTAAAACACTCATAGCGAACTACTGGGGACGAACAATTTGGATTCGTTATAAATATAATTCTTTATATCCAATAAGTTCATAACATGTTTTAAAACTACAGGGAATGAAAATGAGTTTGCTGTAGGCTTGAATTCATTATTAATTATAAACGCTACCCCCCCCAATTATCTCGTACATTAAATACTCTTTAATTTTGTTTTCAGGTTACTGTCTACCAAAACTACATTTTTTGATTAAATAAAATAAATTTGAAAGTTTTTAATTTCAAAATATTGATGTACATATCCTCCATTTTTCATCCACATCAAAATTCTCTGGTGTAGCATTGCCCCTTAATTAAAACCATCTACTGTTACATGTGATGTAAAACAGGAGAGTTAATTTTGATTATGAAAACTTGCTTATTAAGATTTGATAGTTTTTTCATTGATTAATACACTTAGTGTCAACATCAGTTATATTGAACTTTGGATATATTGAAAAAGCCAGGTATGTCCCTTGAATTTCAATATACTGAGTAGGATGTACTTTCTTCTTCATTTCCTCAAAAGTAACATCCTCAGTCATTTTAATATTTTACCTCTACTTACCAAAATAACGCAATCAGTCAACTTAACTTATCATTATCCTGTTGTGCTTTTTTTCCAGTATTCGCGACTATAAGTCGGAACAAGACAAAGTGGATGATGAGAAATTTTCTTTTGACGACTTGTCGCAGGTAAAATGGGGTGTCACGACTAACCAACCATAATTTTTCTCTTACAGCTTACGCAAAGTTAAAATGGGGCAAAGGAAATTGGCCGAAAATCAAAACACACTAGTTGATATTGCTAAGGTATAATACTTGTTAGTTTTCCTGTAGCCTTGCAGTATATAATTTCGTTTGAATGTCATAGTCATGTGCACGTTTCTGTATTCTGTTTCGTGATGTCATTGTTTGCGTCACATCTACAAATAGTAATCTTTCCCTTTTTCTATCTCAATGACACACAGAGCCGCATGTTTTTCCATTGCATGGTAGTGATTCAAACATGTCGTAATCGGCGGATCGGCTGGCAAGCTATTTACACTTCTAGAATGCCATGAGAGTGAGATTTAATTTCGATAATGGCAAACGTTGAATGCAGTAAAACTACCTAGATCCTCTACTAGACTTTGAAGTAATTACATGTCATGTAATAGTCGTAAATCCTGCGCATGCTTGTTTCTCAAGGTAGAGATGTGCCTCCTAAGTCTTACCCATTACAATTTATGATTTATGAATGACACTATGCGCATTACCGCAAAAGGATACTCTTTCATACCGTTGTAGTATTATTTCATTTGCATGGAACACTCATCGTATACCGGCAAATATTGAAGTTGGACCCAAATTAAATTTAACTCTGTCTGGTCACCAATACTTTTATATAACATCTCCAATATTACATAATCTTCATGTCCAGAATGTATATGGACAATGATCAAAGGGATACATGAACTCAGAAGGTCAAGGTCATGATTCGATAATCAATATGACATTGTGTGACGCAATATCTTGAGAATGGTTTGAACTGACAGGCTTAATATTTAGCACTTCATGGTAAAAAAAAAAAACTGGTAAGGAAGCCATCTATACATTATTGAGGTCAACGGGCATTGAGTATAATCCGTGTGAGGGTCATTGATTATGTGTCGTGAATAATGATGCCATAGTAGACAAGGCATTGTTTATATGAACCATGCTGGACTGACGGGAACTAAACTGATCAAAATTTATTTATGGTTAATTTATGTATTTAACTTTGTATATATATGCATGTGTTTACATGTTTCGGATTTTCAACATCTTCTCTAGAATGACACCGTGCCAATTCAGTTAAGTAATTAAACGTTTACACAAATGTGTTTCTTCTAGTTTTTAAGAAGTTTGAGTACTTTAAGAAGCGATCAAAATCCCATACCCGGCAATCATGACTGAAATGGAAGTGACATCATATGAACCATCTCATATCAAGTTACACGAAGCTAAAAGCTCCATGTGCCGTATTGAACAGTGTTTTTTTCAATGTGGAAAACAAACCAAACTTTTGTCAGTGTGGTAAACTATGTAAAAATAATGTTATTTGCAAAATTCAGTGCAGTGATTAAAATTCCACTACTGCTGCATTAGCTTCAGTTGGATGAGATGCACACCAAGTCATACAGAACTCTCCACATCTAGAGTAGTCCAGACAGCATACAACGATGCATTTCAATCTTAATCAACATACTTGTCGCAGTGTTTCTCTATATATTGTGACTGGTTGTTTTGATTCTTCATTGTATTAAGTTATTCTAGGCAGGTGAGCGGTTCAGGCTATTAATAGACTTGTTACTTTTCAAACTAATCGAAATTGGAAACTTGTCGAATTATCCTGGAACATTTTCACGCTAACTTTATAAAATTTTGATAAGGGTATTACTCTCGTGTCACCTGAGTGCTGAGAATTCGAAGGCGCTAGACGTACTACCGTTACTAGATTACGTCACTAGCGTAAAAGAACATGAACGAAATAAAGCTATCTGAATTGTCCCCTGTGGTCCTTGTTTAATTTCCAGTCTATACACTACGTATTTAAACCAAGTTTGAGAAAAGAACCAGATATATTCGGCTGTAAACAGGTGAACATTTCTACCACAAAGATCTCTTGTTATTATTTTTGCAAATTCTAACTAGGCATGCACTACACAACATTTAGGTTATTAAAATCTACGAAAACTAGGTTGAATTCAAATACTAGTATCGAAATTAGGATTGTTTTCTTCTAATTTTGAAAAAAAACAACATGATACTTATATTATCACTAGGTTGTTTTGGTCAAGTTTTAAATGATGCAGAATGAGTACCTGGTTTATTTATGTCAAAATTCTCTATATTGCATTTTCTGACAATAAACAGTTTCAATCTGTATACTATTAACTGAATTCATCTTGGTATTAGGGGAATCATTCGGAAGTAAAAGCTGTTGATTTTTTGTGGCTCGAGCGCACGGAAGAACATGGAAAGCATTGATTCTGTAACGGGATATCTGCCATGGTCTACTGATTTCTGAAAGATTTTCTGTGTAATGACATTAGTGAGATCTCTTTCACGTATGTAATTAACTACTCTAGGGGCGAATTTAATTCCACCGTGGAGAGTGGGGTCTTTTGGGTGAAAAATGTGCATGCATATGTAAATCAAAATTCCCATTTCTGGAGGTCAGCTGAAACAAGTATTGCAATTACTCTCAGTGCACCAACAATACAATACATTCTCTAGGTATTGAGGAATCAGCACGCAAGGCAAGCAAACAACACGTAAACCAAATGAACTTGGATCTCAACCCATTGTGGTATTTTGGGGATATTAAAATTCACATATCAGGTTTTGTGAACGAATGAACGTTGATACATGTTCCACAGGGCACAACTGCACGAGTTTCTGATCTTGTTTATCTGTTGTTGTATCTCACACACCGTGTGTGAATTTAGTCTCTCTTCATTCTAGTTCTATATCACTCACGGCATGTGAAATTTATTGAAATTAATGGTCATGGTTTTTAATAAAAAAAAATCAACGGACAAACTTTTTCCAAAGATTTTTTTTTTCATTTAGATGATTGATTGACATATAGTGAAAATTTCATTAGACGTGACTAATATTTATCTGACCAGTGCTGGTAACACCTCTTTTTTAATCGTAGTTAAATGTTACTGTCAAAATTCTTGTTCTTCTGCTTTTCTTAAGTGTATTTGTCTTAGAACGTACTGGATTCGTAATTGAATTACGCGAAACAGTGCGTGGTGGAAGTGCTAGCATTGCCCTTGACAATAGTGCTGTGATGTCTGTCTTGGGATTTGTAAACTGATTATAAAACATCCCTTTACCATCACCAATGTATGATATTGTCTTGTTTCATTTGCACTAGCCCTATTGCATCAACCTACTTTTTGTATTCATTTTAGCTTTGGTTTAAGTCTCAAAAGACGTAAAAAGGAAAGGGAAAATCAAGTTCCCCGCTTGAAATATATATACATATCCCACGTTTTACATATTTCTAATAAGAATAGCAGCACGCTAAAATGGATACAAAAAGATTAACATGTAATAAACGCCAGCAATTGTAATGTAATATACGAATCTTTTGATCAGATGCAAATTTCTCTGCTCTTTTATGATGTGTTTATGCTGCTCACTTTTTGTAGATCTTACTGGTCTGAGTCAAGCAGGTTCGATTATCCCTTTCCTTTCTTTGTAGAGTTTAGGTCGAACTGGCCTGGAACCGCCTCACAGCGTGTATATATCAATACCCCACGTGCAATTCAAACAGGTTTGACCGCATAGAACTGTACACACTGAACAGTGTATCTTAATGTGGCAGGCAATATGCATCGTGCTCTCTAGCTATAGTTGGACTGTCCCTTATATCACGCATGTACGCGGGGCACACTGTATGTCCGTTAGTGTTCATTGTGGCGTCTTAATTACATGTAGTTTGGATTCTTTTTTTCGTGGTGGTAAATTTGGATCTTTTCAAAACGATTTCTACTGGAACAATTGCTTGCGCTACTTATAGAAGTGCACGTTTTCATCAATTTTAGGTGTCCTCCCTTTGTACTTCAGTAACTACTATCCCACCGGTGTCTCTATTCTAGATGTTGTGGATGTCTGTAATGATAGATTTGAGCATGTGACGTGTATGTACTGTGGCGGATCCAGAAAAAAAATCTGGGGGTGGGTAAGATATTTTCCTGCCTAAGCAGGGGACTGCTGACCCCAAA
Organism: Ostrea denselamellosa; assembly: GCA_024699665.1. NCBI lineage: Eukaryota > Metazoa > Mollusca > Bivalvia > Ostreida > Ostreidae > Ostrea > Ostrea denselamellosa. Next base: position 3,504,444 of record JAMZEH010000010.1, on the reverse strand, counting down.
TTTCCCAACTGAAAGGTTAATTGTATCGCCCTTCTAGATCCGCCACTGATTGATACACAGTAGGCTGCTTGACCGCTTGGCCTCTCTGCGTTATACGGGCACTACTTTCGCTTTAACGGGTTGTAAAGTGATAATGACAAAAGCATGTTTTAATGAATTTCCTCGCAGTGTAAGAAAAAAGGTCATTGAAACTGAAAAATCGACATACAAGATCTATCAGAGAAAACAGATAGCAAACTTCTGGTGAATTTACATAATTTGAAATTGATTAAGGCAGTTCCTAATAATTAACGTCTTGGTATTAATCCCATGAAAAGTTGGCAGCCGATCATGAACCCGTGATATTTGTGGTATAAATAGACATTGTCATGTTTTTTCACCCACACGTCATAACAACTGGATAACGCTGCAGATCCCTCAAGCCAAGAGGAGTATATACGAACATCTGAAAGATGGAAAAAAGTATTCACCCAAACGTGATTCCGATTATTCCCTACCTTGTTAGAGATTTATCTCCTGTGTTGATTTTGTTGCATAACCTCCTATTATTGAGTACAGAAAACAATATTACGTTAACCACCACTAGGAGGTCAAAACAGAACGAGAAGTTCGTTATATGTAGGTTAAGATCATAAGAATACACATCACTATTGTTAAATTTAATTACTTCATATAAGGCCTAATCGAAGTCGTTTTTGTTTTCCCCTTTCAATCAACCTCTTTGACCTCTGGATAGGGTAGAAAAATTAATTCTTAGCAAAAATGTAAATTTGGGTATTAAATGTAACAAGCTTTGACAGGTATACCTTTTAATGACAACACATCCTATATCAGTGAACATTTTCTATATTGGTGAATGTTGTCAGCTACTTCTGGGTTTTCGTTCGGGAATTTGGAATTTCATGTCACTCACAGTTTATGTGGGGGGGTTTTTTTTTTGGTTTTTTTTGTTTTTGTTTTTTTGTTTTTTCTTTTTTTTTGGTTTTTTTGGGTTTTTTTGGTTTTTTTTTTTGTCTTTCTATTTTTTAAAAAAAAATTCTGGTCGATCGTAAAGGAGAAACATATCCATCCTTGAGGTCAAAACTAATCGGTGTATAGTCGCACAATTTGGCATCAGATGTGAGAATGAGTTGTCGAGATCATATACTCGTATACGGCACTTTTGTGATACAGTCGAAAGCTTTTCCATATCTCTTAAACTGATCAGTTCATAAATAATCTAGTCGGTGCGGGTTCGATTCTCGCTCGCGCCGATATATGTGAGAAAGTTTGCCAGTTTACTTTCGAAAGGTCGGTGATCTCTCCTGGGGTACATTGTATCTGGGTTCTCTTCCCCACCTACAAAAACTGGACGCCACCAGATAACTGAAAAATTGTTGAGTGTGGCGGAAAACAACAAATAATCAGTCAATCAATCAATCATAAATAATTATCAGCCACATATTAGTAATCTTTTTAACTTCTTGCTTAACAAGCGAGATTGATGGATAAAAACTTGAGGTTGCCAGTCTGTAAATCGCTAGAGTAATGTACTTTCCATGGTTTTACAACAATTCTTCAATTTCTTGCTAATTAAGTATTTCTTTTTTTGATTTTATTAGTCTAAGACTCCCATTTGTACAATACTTTTCATTCATTATAAGGCCCGTTACGCCTTCATTTTATATATTTGAAATTTTGTAAAATAATAATAATAATGATAATTGGGATTTTTCGATAAAACATCATTCTCATGCTCGAAGAAATTTCACTATTAATTCAAATTTTGAAAACAAACGTTTTAATAACCACATTTAGAGATATACTTCACCTTCACTGGAGATCTTGTCAAAATGCATCTTGTGCTTGTATGTAATCCACTCTTCACCTGTTGCTTTTGTCATGAAGTAGAAGATTCCTACAGGCTATAGAATCATAGATATCTGTATAATCTTTAGCGCAGTCAAGCTCAACTTACAGCTTTATACATGTACCAGCTAACGTAGTCTAAAGTCTTAGTGGCATAGTTTAGAATATGTAACTTACAATCGATGTACACGTGGATTAAGAGATGTATGTACAAAAAACGTGGAAATGGCCCCAAGATTAAGACTGGGAAGACAATTGTTAAAATACATACATACATACATGCATGCATATATACATATATATATATATATATATATATATATATATATATATATATATATATGAGAGCTACCTGTACATATATCTCAATTTAGATAGGCATCTTATAAATGAAACTGTGTATTAATGGTGTTTCTTTACGTACACTTGATGTTAACAGAACTGGAACAGTTGATGCCATGTTGATGTTGTAATTTTATCGTTTACACAGAGTATTCAGGTGAGATGACATTTAGTGGTTTTCAGGTCCGGGGCGTTTTACCTGTATTTTTGTTCCTAACATTGTCTAACTTCACATGAAAAGCAGAAACCCTTTAAAATAAATGAATCAGATTCCAAAATGTGAAAATGACATTGTCTGTATGTTTCAGAAATTCTATAAAATACAATATATTGAAATATATCTCACAAAAGCGAACAAATTTTTCCATATGCTGAGCAATCAAGATTAGTGATATTGAAATATTATTAGTCATTCTTACGCAAAAATTGCATTTGTCTTAACAATGCTTGGAGAAATTGATATTCCAATTTCTTTGATATGACGTATGCCGTGGGGTTGCTTCCAGCTCCTATGTTTATCTTCATATCTCAGCAATGTTTGATCATTATTAAAAAGCGTCTTTGTTCTAAAATTAAGAAAACAAAACATTTTTGTTTCCATGGGAACAGAGTGGTTGCTTAAACAAGTTCATTTATTAGGAAAGGATATTCGACCAGAAACCAATTTACCTTTGAAAGGCATTAAATTGTGTTGCCGTGTTGTATGTTTGGGAGTGAAACGGTTATGCTTACAAATGTCTACTGCAGTGCACTTTGGCTGACAATGTACCACGACTGTTGTGTTCGTGTATTGTTGGGGCTTGGGGGAATTGGTGATTGAAGCCGCCTTACAGTATGAATAATTAATTTTGCTGAAAGTAAAACAAAAAAAACCCAAAAAACTAACATCACTAATATACCTCTATAATGTGTTTCAAAATTCTGAAGCAAAAGCACCAAGCTTGCTAGGGTATAATGAGCAAAGGTTAATTTGTAAATTAAACATTAAAAGGCATTGATTATTCATTTTTCTGGTGTGTGAACCATGGTTAGTCAAAGATAGACTTCATGGCGATATTGGAGAAAATGCAGTGTTGTAAATCCATATGAAGAATTTGTATAGTACTGTAATGCTGGAAAAGAAAAGATTCGTTGTAGACTGAAAACGTTGCATAATTGAATAATTACTAAAATTGCAGACTGCATGTCCATCCATGTTTTTCCTGTTGATAATGAGGATTTTCATATTTTCAGACACAAGGACAAATTCACGATACCGTTTCAGACGTGTTTACAAAGACATCGACACTTGAAGATCGAGTTAACAAAATAGAAAACACTCTTGTATCGTTACAAGTAAGTAAACATTAAATATAAAAACAGGTTTACTTTCGAAAGATTTTGGTTTTTATTGCTCTCCAAGATGATGAAAGGAATTCCTTTGAAAGATAATTGCATCTATTTTGTTTGAAAATGAGATTTACAGTTTAAAAATCACGATTATGAGTTGAATACAAAATTATCTTCATATATTTGAATGCAACATTCAGTTGAACAATATCTGGTGCATCTTAATTGGTATCGTTTATGTTTTATATTATAACTATTGTGTCGATGCCTCTCCTGGTGGACTGTTAGTCCCCGGGGGTTTTCATTAGCCTAATTGCTAAGCACTTTGATACTAACATGAAATATGGATAAAAATTTGCTGTGATAAAACTAAGAAATTCATTTCAAAATTAAGGATTATCTCTATCGTGCATAGTTCTGATCCTTAGCCGGATTTGGCTCCAGTATTGGAATTTTTTGGTTCTTTCAGCTCTTCCAAGTTTGTTCTTATTTCGGATTTCCAACATGTTTGACTTGAGCATCACTGAAGAGACATTTTTGTCGAAATGGGCATCTGTTGCATTAGAATTGGTACCCTTTATATTTTATATATATGCTCAGGACAGTTCTTGAAGAATTCTGCAAACCCGTAACAGTATTTAAGATATTGAATAATTTAATCATATAGAGTGTTTATCATTTTGAAACCCTTTAAATTTTTTACTATATATTTAGCAAATTTTATGAATTAGTTTGACAGAAATGTCTGTAATCCTATAGGTTTGTATTTGTCTGTAATCCTGTATGTTTACAACACAACTTTATGACAAGCGAGATTACTTCAGCTTCTTCATCGTTAACTTCCCGTATTTGAATAGCAATATGCCTTTATCACCTGCATATGTATTGATTTGATACGTGAGAGCATATCTGCGTATGATGAATTTTTAAAAAGAGACAGGCTACTGGCAAATACGTTGATGTTACAGGGGTTTCAGCAGTCTCGATTAAAGTCAGCTTTTCGCAAATTCTATAGTCGTTATAATGATATAATTTACAAATACTAGCTATCGCCGAGTTGAATGCTGTCTGACATGTCTCATACCAGTTGTTAGGTTGTTCTTTACACATTAATTTTGACTACGGATTATTCAATTTACCTTATCAAAAGATAAGGCTCAAAACGGGTGTGACCAGTTATCAGGAGATGCTTACTCTCCTTAGCACCTGATCCGAACTCTGGTGTGTCAGGGGGTCCGTGTTTGCCTGCTCTTACTTGAGTATTCTTTATACGATTTATGAACTTGATCATGACACCCGTTCGTTATCTTCACTTGTTTTGTCTGTAAGCCTGTAGGTTTACATCTAGATTTACACTTGTAGATTTGTGTCTATCTTCAAACCTTAGGTTTACTTCTGTCTATATGTCTTTACGTCTTTCTTTAATCCTGTATGTTTTCCTCAAATTACAGGTTCAGCTTGAAAGACTCCCAGTGTTAATAGCGGATAAAGTATCTACACGGAGAAACGAACCCCATTTTACACTACCTCCTGTTCGAGACTTGGACAGGGATCGTACCTCGCGGGAAATAGAACGTGAAAAGCACGTGGAGGCACGTGACAGACTATTTGAGCCACGTGACCTTGTAGAACAACGAGAGCGGGAAAAGAGGAGCGGTAATTTCTCTTCCGATCTTCAAGATAGCGCGGAATCTACCAGGTCGGAATTCAACCAGCTTCGTAAAACTTCTCCACCTCGTCGCCGAAAGCAGTCCGCACCATCAACAAACACTCTTACACAATACCCGCCGTCGCAAGGGAGCATGAGTCAAATCTAATAATGACCTGGATTTTCTCTGAAAACCCCAACATTAATAACGGTTTTTACGGAGTCATATATTGGTGCCTGTATAGCCATTCCAATATTATTGTGTGAATACCGGGAAACATTTGACTTCGTTGCTTTAGACTAGTTTCTCTATATAACAAACATCAACGATTAACGCTATAAGTACACTAAAATCGCTAATGAACAAGTGTCATTTGTTTGATAGTTGTTACGACGTATAGACCATTTTATTGATGAATGTTTCCGCAGGAACAAGACGCCTGTGACTGGTTGCTTAGTGACAGATGTTTCATCAGCCCATAACGGTTAATTTTCTTCTCTCGTCTTTATCTGATTGGCAAAAGCTGTGATATACACTATTTTAAGATGTTCGATGTCATTTGATTTTTCCATAGAGATGTGCGGTAGAAAAGACGTGTTTTGAATTCGGGCGTGGTCCCAGATGTGACCTGACATAATGATTAATTATCTAATAATTAATATCGTGTCTTCCGTGCGCAGGCTCACTCACTGGATCCGCCACTTACACATTCCTCCCCCGCTTAAATTCCTCTTAAAAGTTCTACGTCATAAAGTTGATACAGTGCCTCGGCGTCTCGCTTGAGTGAATGAAGATTTTTTTCTTTCAGTCGAACACGACTTTATCACGTCTCACTGGCAGTAGTATGCCTATTCATAAAAACTCATATTCTTCTGGGTTTTTGCCCCCCTTTACAAAATTTTTGAAAGAGTCTAATTTCAGCTTCAATGTATATCGTAATCCAAGATCTATAACTCTAATACTGAAAAAATATCTTTATGCTTTGTATATATTGTACAAGTCTCTTAAAATTATAGCTAATTAATTAAGTGCTAATTTTAGATCAGGCAAATATCCGTGTATATTTTTCAACCGTTATAACTGTAAAATAAAGAGTATAAATGGTTTAGCAAACCCTAACAATATATGATGCACCTTGGAAAAAGTTCGAGGCTCTTTCGTTTATCGGCTGAAAAGAATATATTTTTTTAGATATGTAAATATATAGATCGTCTTTCCAGACAAGTATGGCATCGTTTTGTTATGTAACAGTGTCGACATATGTTCTGTATAATCATTCCTATTGCTCAATGTTATATTATGATGTTCTATTGTTTTTATTTGAATTCTATCAAGCTGAAATTGTTTGCCCTTATATCTATCAGATTCGTTAAACCGCTGTTTCCGTGTATGGATTTGTTTATTTTATTAATGACTTTTCAGACGCAGCATATTTCGCTGTTGGTCTCTAATAATTAACCATGGTCTTTCTCTTTCATTAAATTTAATTGATAATATAACATTGAATGAAATTGTTAATTTTAAAATATTATCTTTTTCATTAATGAAAGTTGTACAGTATATGAAATATAAAACAAAATACAAGTGCTATTTTTATACGCCCGTCATAGACGGTTCGTATTATGGTATAGTGGTATAGCGCTGTGCGTCTAGTTCTTCGTCTGTCAGTAGCTTGTGGGGTAAATAGAAACAGTTCTTACAATAAGGCTAGGGTTATCAATCATTAGAGCAAAAAGCCGTTTGTTTTTCAAGGTCAAACTTATATAGTAATAGGACTAGCATAATCAAACTTTGTAACCAAGTTTCCAATGATAGGAAGAGGCATAATGCTTATCAAGGTCATAGAACAGATAGAAACAACACTGATAAGGCAAACTCGATACAAACATTTAGTCATCATAGGCGGGTTATGTTATTGTATAATGCTTGTGTGTAATCTGCTTAAGCACTTTGTCGGTAGGATTAAAATAGTACTTGTATGTAACAAATAATCAAATCAGCTGCACACGTTCCCGTGATGAAAGGAAGATGACTTATTTCGTAAGGTCAGAGGTCAAATTTATGTTTTATGGTTAATCATGAAAGAAAAGTAGTACTCTGGACTACAATCATCAAACTGAATATACACGATCCTCAGGGTGTTGGAAAAGTAATTGTTTTATTTATCAAGTTGTGTCCTACGTCGGAGCCATTTTTTAGCCCCCCAAAAATGGCTAATGTCGATGTTAATCCTTGCTTTAATTACTACCCCATTACTGAATGTATTTGACGGGCGTATTTTGCATCATGAGAGTTGCTCTGTTATTTATTTTTTAAATCTATAACGCATAAAAAATTATCTGGGGTTTTTATATTTAAACAATATTTATTCCTGAAAACAAAAGTTTTCAACTGACAGTTAGTTTGAAACTGTTACATGTAAAAGTAATTTTTCTGTTTAATATTTATTTTTTGTTGTTCTTGTGCGTGGAGTGTGTTGCAATGAGAGCGGCTATTGTATGTAGCTTTAATAAACCTTAAGAAATATCTAGAGTAAGATCATAATCATGAAAGATAGAGGTTCAAGCGAGCGTCTCTTCACCTTCCGTGATCTTAATCAATATTCTTCACATTTTCAATGTAAACTCAAAACTTAGCGCCAAAGAACTGCGTCAAAAAATCTTTTCTTTTAAGGGATGGATATTTATTCGAATTATTCATAAAGTCGTCGTGGGATAGTAGAAATATCTTCTCTGAACCACTTCACTTTACCAAGCTGCTACAGCATAGATGAATGTAGCACCAATCAGGGTTCTTCTCAGAGTGGGGTATTGCTATCCAAATTGGGGTGAGATAATGTTCCAATCAAGGTTCTTGATATGGTGGGTTGTTATTCTGCAATTAGGGTGCGATAATATTGCTTTAATCGGGGTGGGTTAATGTTCCATACACGGTTCTTGTCAAGGTTGGGGTAATATTGTCAAGTCCCCTAACAGCTTTACCTAAGGGAACTTAGTTTACCCTCGGTCTGTCCGTCCGTCCGTCTGTGTGTCTTTCCGCTTGAGGTTTTTCGGACATTTCTCTGCACTGGATGAAGATATTCAACTGAAATTTTATATATGTGAGTTTCGTTACTCTTGACCTACTTTTGACTGAATTATCCTACCGATGGGGGATTTTGTATTGTGTGCAGTACACTCAGAATGCTTGTTCCAGTTGGGTGGGTTAATGTTGTTGCAGTCAGAGTTCTTTTCAGGGTGGGGTCGATGGCAAATATTAAGTTGTACAAATTCCCTCAAGATCAAGTCTACAATATGTCAAATTTAAGCATCCAAATAGTGTAAATCTTTTTTATAGATAATCATTACCCAGTAATGGTCCCTAAATTCCTATAAGGTATTCATGTACATGTCATGTGTGTGTGTGTTTGTTTGTTTGTGAAAATATCAAGATTGTTGTATGTCAAACGAAACGTAAACAACTTTATGAAGGGTAAGTTCACATACGTTCAAATCTGTGTCCCTAAGCCGGTCTAATGCAATTACAGGGATTCTGTGTTTGAGACATGGTGTAAGCGTGGTGACTTGTAAAGCTCATTTATAACATCTTCCTCCATACGGACAGAAAGATTCAAATTGTAAGTGCAATTTGAAAGAAATGAAATAGTCGCTCTCATTGTCAAGTTCTGCTTTCATTTCGTGAACGATGGAAGCAAACACGTCAGGCATGTACAATAAAGTGAATAATTGACTTGTATGTACTCCTGTTGATTTGATTTATCTCCCCTTTCTTACCTATATATACACACAGTTTGCGACTATATTGTATAGTTTTGTGAATAAGGCTACATAAGACACATTCCAATAAATGATATTCGAAATGTTGAAACTTACTAACATGTTGACTTCTTGTATAACACGTGTGATTAGACAATCAGTGAAGCGTTCTATTTATTAACTTTGAAAAACAATATAACAGTTTGAAGATATATTTCAAGTGGTTTAAAATTTAATGTTCTTTGCATAATTTTCTATTTGGTAGACCTGTAAGGATGTTTGTATTGTTTCTTCCAATGTCATTGTCTTGTTTTGTTTTGATATAACACCAGAAGGTCCTGATATTAAAATATTGCACTCACAGTCATTGATAAGTATGGTTTGGAAGTGATACTGCGAAATAAAATGAAATTATAACACATTGATGTGTTAACACATTCTTATTCAGAGTACAGACGATCAATCGGAGATTAGCTTCCCTGTGTATTTTTTTGTCTTCGTCAGAGTGTTTCATCAGTTCGAGGTAAATATATCTATCAGTCTTGAAAGAACAGATTTTGTGCTCGACCGAACTGATCACTGGTACCAATGCTTGTGATCACTGCTTTCATGAAGTTTTAAATATCATAAACTTAGGATCACTTTGTCGTCAAAAACGAAGCCAAGGTGAATGCAAAATGTACTTTTCATGGGAATGTATTTATATTAACCAGAGACAACTGGTCATATGTTCTCGAAAAGATTTTCCAATAATCTAGCGCTAAGCAATTCTACGTTAATCAGATTAGTCATGCGATATTCTCGAGAGCTGTGTCAGTATTGCGGCCTTACCTTTTCCATAGGGGGCATAATTTAATTACGAAACTACACGATATAAAAAGGCTTACACAAAATGTTTTTAATAAATTTCACGAAGTATTTGCGAGAAAATTCCTTTGTAAAACTATACACTTTATTTTGTTTTTAAATTAGCATTACAGGTGTCGCATTCATCGCTGATTACTGATCACGCATTCTAGATTTCGTATTATTTACCGACGAAGCAATTTTTTTCGTAAGTACTCGAAGTGTATTTTTCGGTCTTAACAGTTTTTGTTTTTTGTTTTTTTTTTTTAAAGTTTCCTTAATATAACCCCCTGCCTCTATTGTGACTCTACACTTGCCATAATAAAATTAAATCTGCATAAAATACAGGTGCTTGGGTAGAAATTTGAAAAAAAGGCGATTTACTTGGCCCTAAGGGGGGTGGGGGGGGTCATGATTTGTTCTTTGAATCGCTTACATTTTGTTATGTTGGTCGTTATGGTAGAGACGACAAGCCCGTATTCAGTATTTACAATTATCTTCCTACACAGAGGAAGTGTTCTTCCATTTCAAAAAGTCTGGAAACGCCCATTACGCAAATATTATTTGACAAGTGTAGCTAAAATTAAAACAGGTCCAGTGATTCTACAAAAAAAAAATTGAAATATTTAATAAAATACTCACTTTTCTTTTAATATCCAGTAAATTGGAATATGTACATTCAAAAGGTTGTTCAATTCTATCATATCCAGAATTAAAATCAAACAGAATTAAAATTTTTAAAAAATGATATTAGTTTATATCTAAGACGTGTAAAATAATAACGCAGAAATATGTTAGATTAATTTTTGAAACGTAAACCTTGCCGTTATGCAAGTCGTTATAAAACGTCAATGAACACTGAATAAATATACACCCCAAAGTATATCATTGAATACTAAACACAAATAACTCAGTAACCACTGAACAAAACTCTAACCACAATATTTCATGGAACATTGGATCAATACTCGTGATACAGTGTCTCATTGACCACAGAACTAAAACTCACGATACAATAACTCATTAAACACTGAACAAATAATCACCCCGCAATATCTCATGGAACTCGCGATACAGTGTCTCAGTGAACACTAAAATAAACTCACTATACAGTGAACGTTGAAAAAAAAATCACCTCTACGGTGTCTCAGTGAACACAAAAACTCACGATAAATATCTCAGCAAACACATAAGAAAATCTCAATTCACAGTATATAGAAACTCAAGATATTGTATCTCCGTGAACACTGAACCAAAACTTGCGACAAGTTAACATTGAACTAAAAATCACCACTATTACGACTGTTCCATCTCAGTAAATATAGAACCAAATTCAGTTTTGTATAATCTCAGTGAACATTAAACCAAAACCCATCACAAATTATCTCAGTTGACACTGAATCAAAGCTAATCCAAAATGTTTCAGACAACACTGAACCAAAACCCATTCCAAATATCTCAGTTATTATTGAACAAAATCCATCCTAAAATATCTTGGGTAACACCGAATACCAAAAATCTCAGTTAACACTAAAGCAAAACCCATCCAAAATATCTCAATTAACACTAAATCAAAATCCAATCCAAAATATCTCGATTAACAATGAATCAAACCCCATCCCAAAATATCTCATTTAACAATGAAATCAATGTCATCCCAAAATATCTCAGCTATAACTGGACCACATCCCATCGAAAATATCCCAAAATGTATGCCAACATTAAACCAAAACCCATTACAAAATATCACGTTAACACTGAACCAAAACCCATCCAAAATTATCTCAGAAAACACAGAACCAAAACTCATCCAAAATTATCTCAGATAACACAGAACCAAAACTCATCCAAATTATCTCAGATAACACTGAACCAAAACTCATCCAAATTATCTCAGACAACACTGAACCAAAACTCATCCAAATTATCTCAGATAACACTGAACCAAAACTCATCCAAATTATCTCAGATAACACTGAACCAAAACTCATCCAAATTATCTCAGATAACACAGAACCAAAACTCATCCAAATTATCTCAGATAACACTGAACTAAAACCCATTCTAAAATACTCAGTTAAGAATGAACCAAAACCATCCCAAAAAGGACTCTCTGTCAAGTAATATTCTCTATCAGGTAAAGACTTTCTATCAAAGGGATCTATCTGGTAAAGGGCCCTACGGGTAAATGGTTTTACCCGTCGGACCAAAAATGGTATTGCGTAAAGGAGAGACTCGCCACCTTGACCTTCTGACCCCCTGATAATGCATATATCGTCTACTACACGTCATCACCAAACTGCCATTATTGTTTCATTACTATCAGTATTTCCATCGGACATTTCGTGCTTGTCTAATAGCAAGCCCTGTGAATTTTGGATCATGGTCTTTCAAAATCGAAAGGGGTTGTTTAAATTTGATGCACACAGAGTCAAAGACCTTTCGTATAAAACCTTTAAAAAATGAGGTTCTGTGTCTTGAAGCAGGCGTTGTCACGATAAAACAAGACCCACAGGCCTTTTCGATCACCTGAGTATTACTTAAAAGTATCACTAACCCCAAGGGCTACGAAATTTAGAAAAATGTCCTGTTCTGAATATCTAAACTAAATTCTAATATTCAGCAAAAGTATAAAACAAGATGTGTTCTTTAAAAAGTTCCTACACTGATGAAAGGTTTTACATAATAAATTTGGCCTGTCCTAGTGTCAAATCTCTGGGATTGCAAAATTCACAATTTTGGTACATCCTTTTCTGCCTTTCCTAAATATGAATTCAGATTTTATACTTTATCAACAAACTTCAAGGAAATCTTTCAAATGATATAGACAATGATCACTTTTTGCCTCAACCCTGGAACCAAATTCTTGCCCCTGGGATCATGATATTAACATTTTTGTAAAGGACTACCTACTCCTTCTAAGTATATACTTAGTTTCAATTTAGTATCAACGGCATTAAAGGAGATATTACGTGTATTGAAGTGTTTTACACATACACACTATACATACCAAGTTTGGCCCCGCCCTGGAGTCAGAACCTCTACCCTGGTAATCATGAAATTTACAATTTTGGTAGAGGCTTCTTGCTCTTCTTCACTATGCATTTAGCTTTTCTTAGTATTGAGATGCATGTATGCAGTTGCAGAGAAGATTTTAACAATTGGTAAATTTTTGACAGTTTTTGCCCCACTCTTAAGGCCTAAGGGGTGCAAGAGTCTTGAAATTTACAATTTATGTCACCCTTGTCCCCAGATTTAAAAGAATTGGATTGATAATTATCAAAAAGAAATTTAAAATGTTCAAATGTTTAACATATTTAATGACGATTTTTGGCCCCTCTCTGATACCAAATGATTTGAGGTTTAAAATTATTTACAATGTGAAACATACATTAGCAATAATAATGATAAAATAAACTAATATTGATATGATGGATCTGCTTTGAACGATTCAACTGAGTCGCACATTACAGAGTCCTGAGGGGGATGAATCCGGTTTTATATAGTGAGTGGGAAGAATGATTTTATCTAATTTAAGTTCTAAAAGATGAAATTTGGAATGAGAGTTTATGCATGTTGCATGAGAGTCTGAGTGTAAGCGAGTCTGTTTTATGTATCGCCACTTCGTCATGAACTATTTTATATATCACCGTAAGCTGTCTGTCAGTTAGTTTAGACTATCGTCTTTTATTGCGAGTTCACTGGGATATATCATATCGATATATGAATGAAAATTGATATTGCTAATAGATAAAAGATCTTCCATGTATCTAAATTTCCAGTTGAATGCCACAGCAAGAGGTTTAAATTTCAAACAGAAAACTTATTTTAAACAATTTACGTAAGCATCAATACACAATATCTGAGATATCAGCTCTTCTGTAATGGAGGTATTCAGTAGAACGCTTGGGTGGGTACTATACATGTACACATATACGTGGAAATGATAAAAATTATGAAAGCGTAAAGTTTGTTTAGATCTCCTTTTCTGAAATATAGGTAGTGATTATTGATTTTTGTATGAGCTATTTTATTATCAATTACTCATAAACTTACTACATTTGTGTTTCCCTGCAGTTGCAGTAGTTACATGACAGCTGGTAAAAACTCTGCATTGCTCAATATCAGGACTGTCGAACTTTGTATACAAAATTATCTCAATATTAAAATACAATTAACTGGAGTGGTGTAAATTGTAATGAATACATAATCCCTGTTTTCTGCTGGAGGGCGAGTACTTGCCTTCTAACAACAACGTTAAAGAACCCTCACTGCTACGGCCCTGAGCGCTAAGCATAGGTCTAAATTTGTGGTACTTCACCTACAGCTGGTGACGTCTCAATATGAGTAAAAAATTTTCGACGGGACGTAAAACAAACAAACAATCAATCTAACAACAACGTTCTAAGATTTGATAATGTTCCTCAAAATTTCTTTTGACGTGAAATTTCTTAAAATTGCAACGATTTTGGTTCATAGTAAACTACACGCAATTGTAACGATGAAGGCAAGTCTTTGGCTAAACAATTCTCTGAAACAAGTCATGGTTATTATCTAGTTTGTTCTACGTGTTGGTACCTCCAACATCTGCCAAGAAAGATAACTCTAATTTCTCCTAACAGTATGAATAAAAAATAATGCCAAAATTAAACGATCGCAAAATATACAAGTTTCACGGTGTATTGATTTTCAATCCTTTTACATTACTTTACATTACAGTCATACGAAAAACATTTAATGCAAATGAAAAAAATTAAAAGAATATTAATTTTTTTTAAACTACCGTATGAACTCCAAGAGAATCGATTCGAGACCGTTTTAAGTTCCTTTTTCTTTTTACTTTCATAACTAAATTTAGCAGATTACCGTCTATTACATCCGGGCTTTCGAAGGAAAGTTCGGGTACATTATTGTTAACCTTGCCTATCCGCCTTTGGTTTTAAGAGGCAGCAAGAAGTTCATTTCACATAAGATCGAATACTAAACATGAGCATATCTTGGCGTTTTTATAATTTGGCGCCATCAAAGGGTTTGCATTCTTTAAACCTATCATGATTTAACGCTTTTTATGTTTGATAATAAAGAAATGGAGATTTTCATATTTTAGCGTAGTTATGGATTAATACGGTGCCTGGTTTGGGACAGATGGACGAGATTTCTTATAATAATACATTCCCACGAAGTCAATTTCGTTCGCACGAAATAAAAATTTGTTCCCACGAAATTAATTTCGTTCGTACGAAATAAAATTCGTTCTCACAAAATAAAAAATTCGTTTCCACGAAATTAAAATTCGTTCCCAAAAACTCAAATTTGTTCTCACGAAATAAATTTCGCTCCTACGAAATTAATTTCGTTCCTACGAAAAGATTCTCTCAATATTCACTTGTCAAAGGACTACTAAACTTGTAAATTCACTAAGTTCATAACAATCAAGTACTTATAGTCCAAATAAAAAATCAAAACTGGAACTCTAAGCGTCTGGTCAGAGGACATATCTATCTGTCTGCGATTTTGAACTTGTCTGTTCTTATTAGCAGAAAGTAACTTAGATGTTTTAAGCTTTTTCGATTTTAAAATCCATTGCTTTTTTAGCTGACAATTCCTGGATTTTAGATCAAGTTCATCGGGTGCAGCCCAAATATTATTGTTTAGCTCTTGATTGTGTAAAATGGGAGTCGTTGTAAATATATGGAAGGCTTATTGTGCTAATGTTCCCAAATGGCAGGCAGCATATGTTCATCATACTTCAAACTGTAAGAACTCACAGACGTATAATAAATGAACCAAAGTTACTGACCTTGTTGCAGATTATTGTGATTGCATAAATACAAGATACGTCTGTTAGATAAGTTTATATAACAGCAATATGAAATCAATAGTAAGTTTTTGTTTATGTATTAATTTAGGTAATGAAAGCTAATGTGAACTTATAGCCTGCGTTTGAATTAAAATAAATTCGTGGGAACGAATTTTATTCTGTGCGAAAGAAATTGATTTCGTGGCAGAATTTTATTTCGTGCGAACGTAATTAATTTCGTGGGAACGAATTCTAACTCATGCACCTGTCCTAAACCAGCCACCGTAGATTAGCGCTCGTGCTTCACCACCAGATGTACGAAAATATTAATTCCGCTGAAAGAAGTACACTGTACACGTACAGTATATGTTGAAGATGTGATAATAGGTTTTTGGAACTGAAGCTCAGCTCATGGGTTTTGGTTACGGATTAAGTTTCTTCCAATACTCGTCTTTGGACTCCTACGACAGTTTTAGAGTTCTAGGATTTTAACTTTGTAAGTGGATGGTTGCCGTCTGTCGATATGTATGCATTAAAGCTTCACATGCTGCAACTGACCTATACTTCCTGATTAGTGAACAAGTTTGTTTTGGCTGGGAAGGGGGTGTATTTCCTCGTCATTCTCTACTCTAGACTAATGAAGTTTGCAACAATTATACTTTACCTGTATACACTTCATTCGTTAAACAAACAGTATCTTGTATTTTACTATTTCATGTCCATCCGCGTATATTGTTATTTTTAGCCGTTTCCATTATAATATTTATCTTTAGGATGATGCCCCACGGGTCTTATCGGTCACCTGAATATTAGTAAAAGATATCACTAGCCCAAAGGGCTACGTAATCTAGAATAATTTCCATGTTTGTTTTGTCTAAGATACATTCTAATATTCAGCAGCAGTAAGAGAATAAACGAAAATGTGTTTTAAAACACAAATGATCCCGAAAGTGTCCACACTGATGAAAAACTTTAAATAATACACATTTTAACATTATATGACTATTTTAGGCTCACCTTAGAGTCAGAACCTCCTGGGGTTTCCCTACCTAAGGCCCGTGAGGATCCGGGTTGTTAGACTAGATCCTCAGCACCCCTGGCTTGTCGTAAGAGGCGACTAAATGGGGCGGTCCTTCGAATGAGACCGCAAAAACCGAGGCCCCGTGTCACAACAGGTGTGGCACTTTAAAGATTCCTCCCTGCTCAAAGGCCCTAAGCACCGAGCATAGGCCTAAGTTTTGCAGCCCTTCACCGGCAACGGTGACGTCTCCATATGGGTGAAATATTCCCGAGCGGGATGTTTAACAATATATAATCAATCAATAATCCCTACCTAAATATCCTTTTACTTTTCATAACGTATCAGCAAAATTAAACAAATCTTTCAAATAACAAATACATTAATCACAATGATAATTTTGGTCCCACCCTGAACCAAAGTCCCTAACCCTTGGATCATGAAATTTACCAATTTCGTAAAGAGCTACCTGCTTTTAAATATCTATTTAGCTTAGATTTAATATCAGTTTTATTAAAGATGTTATTTAAATGTTTTACACATTAACACTCCGAGTGGTTAGAGCATTGCGCTCAAAATCACAAGGTCTTTCACCTCTAGTCGGCGCGGGTTCGATTCTCGCTCGCGCCGATGTAAGTGAGAAAGTTTGCCAGTTTACTTTCGGAAGGTCGGTGGTCTCTTCCCGGGTACGTTGTACCTGGGTTCTCTCCTCCACCAATAAAAACTGGACACCACCAGATAACTTAAAAATTGTTGAATGTGGCGAAAAAAATTAAACAATCAAATAATTAATTACATTAACACTACAAGGGCGAGTCAATAAGTAACCAGCCTATTACATTTCCGATTGACTGAGACGATCACGATTTTCATGCCTTGTTTCAATATATGTTTTATACCTGGGTACAAAATTGCACGCATATCGAGTTATTATTTAATATATATTAAATGTCAAACATGGCTACTGATGCAAAGGCATGTTTTTCATCTAAAGTCGGTACTTGTATTTAAAAGCTAAAACAAGCAAGGAAATACACGGCAAGTTAGCCGATGTTTATGGGTCCTCTGCACCATCTTATGCTCAGGTTAAATTCTGGGCAGGGAAATTCAAACACGGTAGAACGTCTTTAAAAGATGAGGCCAGGTCTGGACGCCCATTGGATGCCACTGACAAAGAAATGTATAGCAAAGTTCCCGATCCGGTATACTCTGATAGGCGAATTCAAGTGAAAGAAATAGGGCAGGCATTAAACATTCCATATGGTAGCGTTTTAACAATCTTACATGATCTAACGAAGAAGTCGTGACTGCAGTTGAGGAGTGGGTCAATGGAAAGGATCCTGACTTCTTCAGTTCTGGGCTGATGGCACTTGAAAACCTTTGATCTAAGTGCATCACACTAAGGACAATTACTTCGAAAAAGAAGAGGTGCATCTCAACCGGAAATAAGCTAGGCTGGTTACTTACTGACTCGCCGTCGTATATTCCAAGTTTGGCCCTGCCCTGGATTCAGAACCTCTACCCCGGGCATCATGAAATTTACAATTTTGGTAGAGGCATCCCTGCTATGCATGACTATGCATTTAATTTTCCTTATAGATATGCGGTTGTAGAGAAATATTTTTTGAAAAATGTTATTAGCACCTTTTTGATTCACTGCCGGAACACCGTTTTTACCCGAATTTTACACGCGCCCTCAGAGTTGGTTAGCCTTACTCATTACCGGTTTTAGTACCTAAATATAGAGACAAAATTTAAAATGATGGAAACAACTTCTTCACTTGATTTTTTATGGAACGTGCCAGAACTTCAGTGATTTCTTTCGGGTCGAGGGATATTGTATTGTTTGTTTGTTTGCTTTACGTCCCGTCGAGAATTTTTCACTCATATTGAGACGTCACCAGCTGTAGGTGAAGTACCACAAATTTAGACCTATGCTTAGCGCTCAGGGCCGTAGCAGTGAGGGTTCTTTAACGTGCCAACGCCTACCGTGACACGGGACCTCCGTTTTTAAGGTCATATCCGAAAGACCCGTGATTCTCACTTCTAAATGCCGAGCGTTTGACGAAGGAGCAATCACTACCTATTTTTCGTTTTAGGTTTGACGCGGACATGGCACGAGCGGGGCTCGAACTCACTACCTCCCGGTTACGAAGCGAATGCTCTAACCACTGAGCTACCGCGACCGGTTTTCTGTGTCGGAAAGGGTAGAATGTAATGTTTTTCATATAACCATATTTTTCTATCTTCCTTGTATCCGCACTAGGGCCTTTCGCTGAGTAGCAGTATGTCATTTTTTACCCCTCCACTTCTTCGTAACACTGTTATTAACAGACGCTATTCTACCGGAGGTATTGAAGGCTAACCAAATCTTGAAATCACGTGATCACGGTATATAAAATCTAGAAAAAACACGTGTTCCGACAGTAACTCGAAAATGTGCTATTTTACGCAGTTTTCGCCTTGCCCACCCGGGGTGCAGGAGTCCTGAAATTTACAATTTATGTCCCCTTGTCCCAAAGATGCCTCATACCAAATTTGAAAAGAATAAGAATGGTAGTTATCAGAAAGTTAAAATGTTCAATTGTTAATGTATGACGAACGACAACAGACTAATAGCAATAGGGTACATGACCTTAAAAAGGTGGTTCTGGAAATTATAAGTTACATCATGTGGCAAAAATGTGTTATTTCAGAGAAAAATTACTAAAGAAATATTAAAACCCTTACGGAGCTTGAATACAGGATCTATAGATAGATGTAGCCAGCTTAATAATCCGCTGATGTAACCAGACAGGTGATAATTTTTCTACGGATAGAATGCATTTATTACTTTATTTTTGCATCAATCGCGTATTATTGTGACGATGTGTCCTTAGGTGGGAGAGAAAATGAATGAGGAAAGTTTACATATGGAACACACTGTTAGGTGGCAGTTTGAGAGCCTTTGAGAATTAATGATTGATAAGTTTGGTATTTTTTTCAAGTTTTGGGGCTAAATTTTGAAAATCTTAAACAATTTCGTTGCTCAGTAAATCAGGCTTGACAAAACTTTCTACAAGAACAGCTACAAGCTTCTTGGAATTAATTTACACAAAAATTTAACAGATTCGAGAACTGGTAATTATGCGTCCAAAATAAACTAAAGTAATGAATTGTTAGAATCATACGTAAAAATACCACATTTAAACCTCTAATACTACTTATTTTCTGCCTTGCCTGGCCCATCCAAAGAAGCATCGAAGGAGATAAAAAAATATTACGTACTAGCCCTTCTCAAGCCTTGAATCGATTTTAAACGTAGTAGGTAGTGATTGCTCCTTGGCCAAGCATCCGACATTTACAATTTTTATTTAACTATCCCATTTTGTTTAAAAGGGCAAAATGTCTGAAAAGTAGATCAAAGTCAAAGTCAACTAAATTAAATGCTTTGATAACATATGAAAGGCATGGTCGTGGGGCATTTCAATACGAAAAATCAAATCCCTCTTGGTTCAAAAGATATAGCCAATGTTAAAGTTATTGAAAGTAGATCAAAGTCCATAATAAAGGTCACTAGGTCAAATGTCTTAGTATCAAGAAACATCTTTTCATGAGAAATCTATTTGTGAAATATCAAAACCCTATCCTCCCGGATTCAAAAGATTTATCACAGGTTAAAGATTTTTTCTTAGTGTTTTGTTTGTTTGTTTGTTTTACGTCCCGTCGAGAATTTTTCACTCATATTGAGACGTCACCAGCTGTAGGTGAAGTACCACAAATTTAGACCTATGCTTAGCGCTCAGGGCCGTAGCAGTGAGGGTTCTTTAACGTGCCAACACCTACCATGACACAGGACCTCCGTTTTTAAGGTCATATCCGAAAGACCCGTGATTCTCACTTCTAAATGCCGAGCGTTTGGCGATTCTCATTTCTAAATGCCGACCGTTTGGCGAAGAAGCAATCAATACCTATTTTTCGTCTTAGCGGGGCTCGAAATCACGACCTCCCGGTTACGAAGCGAACGCTCTAACCACTGAGCTACCGTGACCAGTTTTTCCTTAATATGTGACGCCGATGTCATGAAATACTCATCGGACAGTCGTACGCATTCTAGTGACCTAGAAAAAACAAGTCACAGGTTTCTTGAATATGACCATAAAAAGGAAGGTCCTGAATCAGATAGTATGATATATAACCTTCACTGCTACGACCTTGAGCGCCATGAAAAGGTCAAACTTTGTGGCACTTCACTTAAAGTTGGTGACGTTGTCCGATGTATGAAGGAGGAATTCTCGGATGGTATGTATATTTCTGGATGAAGTTGCAAATCTGAAAAATTCATTTTAGAAATGCATCATTGTATACGAAAGAAATAAATAAATAATCTCTTTATGTAGCTCCAAACGCCTTTCTTCATAAAATCAAACTTGCAAAAGTGATTTATGTTCTTTCTGTAAAAGTCAAACAAGCTACCACATATACCTTATGCCTTCGGTTGATTGCTTGTATCTTGTTAATGTCCCGCTTGAAAATTTTCACTCACATGGAGCGTCACCATTGCCGGTAAAATGTTGGAAAACTTTGGCTTATGCTATGCTCAGCGTTTACGGGCTTTGATCATGGAGAGATCGTTATTGTATCAAACCTGCTGCTGTGACACGGGGCCTTGGTTTTTGCGGTCTCATTCGAAGGATTGCCCCATTTAGTCGCCTCTTACAACAAGCAAGGAATACTGAGGACCTATTCTAACCCGGATCCACACGAGACTTTTTTGGGGCAAATATTGAACAAGTAATATGCAAACCAGTTCGTGATAATTGTTATTAAAAACCAGTTGATGTAAAGTAAAAAAAAAAAAAAGTTCCTTGTCAACTTGAAATGCATTTTTCAGTGTAAACAGAAAGCTGTTTAAAATTTTAGCAAGCAACACTTTAACCTCCTCAATAAAAAGGTATAAAAAATGTTGCAACAATTTAAATGTCAATAAACACAAGTTGTGTTTTTAGCAATCACTTAAGAAATAAATTTAATTTTTGAAAATACATGAAGTCATGAACAACGATGCTTTACGCCAGCATACTTCACGAAGCGCGTTAGCAATTTTTGTAGTAAGTGTCTTTAAAACATATCAAAATATACATAATTCACAATGTCTTTCCGGCAATTGATTGATTATATATTGTTTAACGTCCCGCTCGAGAATTTTTCACTGATATGGAGACGTCACCATTGCCGGTGAAGGGCTGCAAAGTTTGGGCCTATGTTCGGCGCTCAGGGCCTTTGAGCAGGGAGAGATCTTTATCGTGCCACACCTGCTGTGACTTGGGATCTCGGTTTTGCGATCTCATCCGAAGGACCGCCCCATTTAGTCACCTCTTACGACAAGCAAGGGGTAATGAGGATCTATTCTAACCCGGATCCCTACAGGACATTTCGGCACTTGGCACTTGCAATTGCTTTTATATTATACTTCGGGACCCCATACTCATTCTATTTCGAATCCCAAATATTAAATGTACTCTCTCATTAACTTGGTTCTCGAATTGGGGAACTACATGTAGATCAATTAGCGAATTGCATGCTCTTTTATAATAATGTTTAATATTTTAGTCGGTATAGGGGACTTTGCAAAAGAAATCATAATGAAGAACTACAAATATGGTTTAATGAGAAAAATTAACAATATAATACTAACTTACGATAAGCACAAAACATATTACAAATTGGCTTTAAATATTCCAAAAGCCCACAATGAACTAAATCCCATTCGGTTATCAAAAGAAATTTCCTGAAGTCTCCCAGTTAAATCAAAAAAAAAAGGAAAAAAATGTACCAGTGCTTTAAATGCTTGTCAAACAGAGCTTTGATTTATACTATGAACTTACTAAACCATTCAGGAAGGACACCGTTATGAAATCTTGGCAGCTAAAAAAGTGTTACGTCATTTTTTCAAAACATTGAGAAAAATCTAGGTCAGATGTTGTCAAGTACAAACACCTGTTTTAATGTAAACATATTACGCAGAGAGAGAGAGAGAGAGAGAGAGAGAGAGAGAGAGAGAGAGAGAGAGAGAGAGAGAGAGAGAGAGAGAGAGAAATACGATAGGAATGCCAACTTTGGAATAGCAGACAGAGAAGTTTGGCCTAAATTTCTACATAACACTCCTAATAGCGATACATGTATAATCGAATTCAGATACCACATTCCTGGTTAGATTATTTTGGTACAATGCATAAATATTTTCGAAAAGTTTGATAAACGTTTGTGTCACTTACAGGCGTAGTTTCCACTGTGGCAATGACGCAAAAGCCTCACTAAATTTTTCGCAATGACAACCCTCCCTCCAACTAAATAAATGCCGTATGTAACACAAACACTCAATGACGTTATAAAATAACGTACATTGAACAAACAATTTTTTTTACCAACAAAGTCTGCACGGTTTCAATCAGTGTAGCAGTTATATACATCAGTTCGGAATTAAATCAACTTCAAAAAAATCAATCTCAAGGTAGCTCTCCTAAATAAGCAAAATAGTCAGAACTTTTGAAGAAAAGGAAAATAAAAGAGAAGATTAGCATTTTCATTATTTTACAAAATAGAAATAGAAATGATGACATGTATATCATTTAGGTCTACACTACTATGTCAGCTTTTCTTTGCCTTGGAAGATCGTTTTCTACAATGAGACGTCTTCTAAACATTGGAGCAGGTTTACTATGAACGATAATAGTTTTGCTGTTTATCCACAGAATCAGACAGTTTCCGTTTTAAATACTCTCGACAGATTTGCTGAGACCAAGCATCACCGAATTGGACAGTTAATATTTTAAAGAACATAACAATGGAGCTACCTTGCACAATTTTGATATTTCTAACGATAATAAATGCGTTTCATAACAGGTGGAATGAAATCTTGATTTATGACACCAGCGCAATTGACAACATTGTTTGCAGAAAATAATGTATGATTTTCGCATTCAGTACTCCTAAAATCGTTTTTCCGCTCCCATCCCGCAAATCAGGGCACCACCCCGTACCCACTTTGGCCCTATAGCGCTCCCCCAGGACTCCTTTTAGATATGGTTGTGCCTCACTTGTTATCAAAAGGCAAACTCCGTCTGTGTTTCTTTAAGACGAATGTAATCCATTAAAAAAAACACAACATTGTGTGCACTCCAGCGATCGATCCAAATATCGGAAGGTGTTGGTGAGATTAATGTATGTTTTGAAATCCAGGATTTTATATGTATCGAATCTATCACCTGACATTGTTTTGTGATCTTATTTAACTCGCAGTTCAAACGACATCAGTATAACATTATCGTTTCAGTGTTTACAATGATGCGGAAGTTATCACTTGGACCGGGACACGTAGCGCCGCTTCATTAGGAACGACAACTCACTACTATCCTCCACTGTAATGGACGCTTACGCTTAAAACGTAGTCGCTCCCATCCAGGGTTGATAACACAAAATATAGCACTATTAACTCACAAATTTAATAAACAGACAAAATGTTGTCCCCATATTACAGTAAACATTACTCCTGTCATTGACAGTGTTTGTATAATGCTACATGTGCTCAGTATTACGAGAAATAAATCATTTCTTAATCTTAGGCTGATACGAATCTCGTATCTGTATTGGCGCTTGTTCAAATTCAATGAAAGCGTTTATATTATGTTAAATCATGTATGTTCACATTGATACATGTATGCTCATTAAGAGTAACTTCAATTATTTATGAAGTTTGAAAAAAAATCGACAAAAATTAAACCGAGTACTGAAAATGAAATCTGTAGGTGAAATACAAAATAGGAGTGTTAATTGACAGACGGAGGGATGTATCGGTTGCTATGGACCTTGATAACAAAATTTCGTTGATTTTGGGATATTGGTACTCAGGCTTTCGAGAACCCAGGGCTTTGGTAACCAAGGATACGGTATTAAGACTTTATCTATCACCAATTTCTGAATAATCCTATATCCAAAATTTGTCTACCATCACCAAACAGGGTGAATCGTTGAGCTGAACATCAGATGAGGTCTTCTAAATGCGATACACAAATTACAATAACATGTAGCAACCGTGATGTAATCACCGTCCTCAAGAGTGCATGGGTTGTCAAGACCAACCTGACTGTAAAGTTTGATGACTGTCTGGCAAGGGTTCTATGGTTATCAGAAGGGAAATTGCCATAGCATATTGAAAGATTGTTTATATGTTGGTTTTACGCCCCGTCGAGAATTTTTAACTCATTTTGAGACGTCACCAACAGAAGGTAAAGTACTACAAATTTAGACCTGTGCTTAGCGCTTATGGTCGTAGCAGTAAGGGTTCTCTAATGTGAAAACGCCTGCCGCGACACGGGACCTCCGTTTTTAAAATCCTGTGTTTCTTACTTCTAAATGCCGAGCGTTTGGCGAAGGAGCATGTACGTCTGAGGTTTGTTGCGGCCATGGTACAAGCGGGACTCGAACTCACGACCTCCTGGTTACAAAGCGAACGGTCGATAGAAAATTGTGACCTTTGGCCTGTAAATCACAAAGAACCATTGTCACATGATCAGTGCCAATGTCATTTGCACCCGACACTATTTGGAGTCCTGCACGCTTCACTGGTCATTGAGCTGTTTGTGGCCGTATTCGAGTGGCCGGTATTTGTCAGTAGTCAGGTTTAGCTGATAGAGGATAGACGTGCTTCTCGGACGACCCATGCTGGGTGAATTTGGGCGTAGTTGGATCCCTTGCTGAGTGATCTGGGGATGGAAGTACAGAGTACTTTACTGGACGTCTGATGGCTAGACCTGGAAGCAAGCGCTACTCACTTTGTATATATTTTGTTATTTACAACAGCTCAGTGACCAGTTTGTTTTTATTTTGTTATCCGGTGGTAGTATGGTGGACCAATTGGGCTACAACTAGTTAGAGACATGAACTCGCAAAACAACATGCGACATGGACGACGCTTATGATTCCGTGGCACCTGCTGGAACACGTGGACGTTGACCTCCCAGGTGTCACCTCCGAACTGTACTGGACAATGAACTTTTTTTTCGATTTGATTGTACATATCTAAATAAATTCATATTGTTGTATATTCTTTTTGTTCCTTGATTGACAGAAATCATCCACAAGTTTGGCAACATATAGGTTGCTTGATAAAGAACCCCACAACCAAGGTTTGGTTGTGACAATCATCTACCAGCTATGATCAACTTGCCTATAAAATTTGACGACTATTATGCAAAAGGTTGCCTAGTAAATGGTCGGACAACATACTATCTCCCGACCGACACATGCAAGGTATGTAAATATTGAACTACGGTCGGACAACTAGCGATGCGTGAAGGTATACGGACAAGGTTCAAAATGTTACCCATTTCTGTCAATGCAATCTTAACATTCAAACGATTAATGGTGAAACACTACAGTTATGATTTGTTGCGCATGTGGGGTTTCAAACGTCCGACTTTGTGGGGGAGGAATATCATCGGGTCCAAAATATCAACCAAGCTTCAACGCGTTAACTATAAAAGTGATGTAGAGATGTTGCGTGAAAGGATATGACATGAAGTGGGGGGAGGGGGGGGGGTTCGGTCAAATTAAGGGTCTGGTAGAAAACATAGATGTAGCATGCTGTAAGGTGTGTTCAGTACCATGAAGGATGTAATACCCTGTGGTGTGTGCAAAAGAACAGGGATGTAACACTCCCTGACGCGTGTTCAGTAGCCAAAGGAATGTAATACGCTGTAACGTGTGTTCAGTACCCAGCAGGAATGTAATACACAGTGAGGTGTATTCAGAAGGAAAGAGGGGTGTAACGTGTTCAATAGTATGTACTATACATTGCAGAAAGGTTATGCATTTTGCAACACTTCCGGTGGTTCATCGTTTGTGACCGGTAAGTTGTGAGTTCGAGTCTCACTCACTCCATGGCCGCGCAAAACTTAAAAAAGGGTAGAGGGTCGGTATCGAGAGACTTTTGGGTGAGAACTTAAAAGTCGAGGTCCCATGTCGCGACATGATTTGGCACGTTAAAGATCCCTCACTGCTACGGCCCTGAGCGCCATGCTCTAAATCTGTGGCACAGGCACAACTGTCATAACAAATATTCAGTCAAAATAGTAATGAAAGGCACTCTTAACAACATAGTACTCAACCAGAAGTTATATTTTTCGTAACAATTACAACAGAATTAAAAGCATTCCAATGACATTTACTTAATTAATCCGACTGTTAATATACATTTTAAGGAAACCTTTAAAATCCCCTTATTTATTATAAAACTGCTTTTCACAGAAATAAATAAAACTGCTTTTCACAGAAATCCATTAAGTAGGACACCTCCAGAGCGGCCCGTTATATCGGGTTCCGAGACACTGTGTTGCTTGTGTAGATTTGCCTGCAAGAAATAACGAGCTTTATTGCGAATTGTAAAACTAAAAACGCATTTTATAATGTACATTGCATGGAAGTACTCACATTTCTGTGTAGCGTTTTACTTATGTCTTGAAAACTGGGTCGTTTTTCTTCGTCGTAAGCCCAACATTTGCTCGTGAGAGTCTGAAACAGATTTCTTAACACATTATCAACAAGATGTGTTTGTAAAATACAAGTGCCCCCCCCCCCCCCCTTAAACCCCTCAAATAATGGAAAAATCCAATGATGGCCATGCCAATATTTGTTTTTAAAAAGTAGATGAAATGCCAAGATCAAAATCACAAGGTCAAACATTTTTGTACCAACAGAAAGGTCTTATCACATGGGATACTCATGTGAAATATCTAAGCCCTAGTCCTTACTATTTTAGGTTATGACCAAGGTTGAAGTTTTTTAAAAAAGTAGATCAAACATCAAAGTTATGGTCACAGGGTCAAAAATTTTGATGCAAATGGAAAGGTCTTATCACAAGGAATAGTCATGTAAAATATCGAAGCGCTAGTATTTACTGTTCAAAAGTTATTAGGAAGGTTAAAGTTTCACACAGAATTACAGAGTGACAGAATAACAGACAGGACAAAACAATACCCCCCCCCCCCCCCCGATCTTCAATCTCAAGGGCATAAATATCAGTCCATGAAGCATGAAAAAAGACAGGAATGTACATATTTTCCCCTATATTAAAACAGGGTGAAAGGTTGATCTTTGGCCGAAACGTTTAAATTCAATAAAGATGATCTAATGTAATATTAAAGGTTAATCTGTCTTTTTCTTTGAATATGGAAAGCCCCCAAATCTTTTTAATATTTGAATCCGGGGTGAATATCTAGAAGTTACAAATATGATCAACCTGTCTACGTTTGATATCAGCCCGACAATTGTTTTAGGTGTATACAATACTAAAATTACCACGTAACCATTGCCCACCTGTCCACTCCCTAATCAATAAGTTTTTGGTTCGTCATCTTGCCAATTGGTGCAAAGCAAATAAGTCGTCTGACAACAATGTTATGAAATAAATCTAGTTAGTCCTTAATAACGATGCCTTAGTTAGTTTCATAGATTTGGGTTCGCATTTGGTTGTTTGTTTGGTACATGTACTTTCTGTGTGTCGTCCAAGGTAAAATGTATTGAAATTGAAACTGGAACATCGCTTTTGAGTTCTGAAGAGCAAGCCACGTGATCCTTACAAACCACGTGATCCTGACAAATTTTGTTTTTCCGCCGAAACTTGGCAGTTTTCCTCTCGCAGAAAGTAGAAATATTATTTTCAATTTTGTTTATCAGTCATAGGAACCTCAACTGTTCCATAACTTTCAACTTAATTTTTCTTCAGGATATCTATTAATGATACACTTACATGTATGTATTGTGATGATAATTTTCGATAGAGAGTCACATACATGCCTTCGGCTGGTATATACATATAAATGTATCAAAATCGTGACCAGTCGCGGTAGCTCAGTGGTAGAACATTCGCTTTGTAACCGGGAGATCGTGAGTTCGATCCCCGCTCGTACAATGGCCGCGTCAAACATAAGACGTAAACATGGTTAGTGATTGCTCCTTCGCCAAACGCTCGACATTGAGAATCGCGGATCTTTCAGAGATCACCTTAAAAACGGAGGTCCCGTGTCGCGGCAGGCGTTGGCACGTTAAAGAACCCTCACTGCTACGGCCCTGAGCTCTGTTGATTGATTGATTGATTAAATATTGTTTAACGTCTCGCTCGAGAATCTTTCACTCATATGGAGACATTACCATTGCCGGTGAAGGACTACAAATTTAGGACTATGCTCGGCGCTTATGGCCTTTGAGCAGGGAGGAATCTTTAACGTGCCACACCTGCTGTGACACGAGACCTCAGCTTTTGCAGTCTCATCCGAAGGACCGCCCATTTAGTCGCCTCTTACGACAAGCAAGGGGTACTGAGGATCTCTTCTAACAACCCGGATCCCCACGGGGTGCCCTGAGCGCTAAGCATAGATCTAAATTTGTGGTACTTCACCTACAGCTGGTGACGTCTCAATATGAGTGAAAAATTCTCGATGGGACGTAAAACAAACAATCAATCTATCTATCTATTAATGGTACACTTACATGTATGTATTGTGATGATAATTTTCGATAGAGAGTCACGTGCATGCCTTCTGCTGGTATATACATATAAATGTATCAAATCGTGAATGGTCGTGGTAGCTCAGTGGTAGAGCGTTCGCTTTGTAATCGGGTGGTCGCAAGTTCCAATCCCGCTCGTGCCATGGCCGCGTCAAAGCCAAGACGTAAATATAGGTAGCAATTGCTCTTTCGCCCAACGCTCGTCTGTATTATTTAACGTCCCGCTCGAGAATTTTTCACTCATGGGGACGTCACCATTGCCGGTGAAGTGCTGCAAAATTTAGGCCTATGCTTGGCGCTTACGGCTTCTGAGCAGGGAGGGATCTTTATCATGCCACACCAATTGTGACATGGTCTTATCCGAAAAACCGCTCCATTCAGTCACCTCAACAAGCAAGGAGTACTGAGGACTTATTCTAACATGGATCCCGACGCTCGGCATATAGAAATGAGAATCACGGATCTTTCGGATATGACTTTAAAAACGGAGGCATTGGCACGTTGAAGAACCTTCACTGCTACGGCCCTGAACGCTATGCATACGAGGGTTGTACGATATGTAATGTATATTGTACGAAATCGCAAAAGCGTTCGACTCAAAGAATGAAATGAACATTACATCTCTTCAAAGTATTCTCCGCGGTTTGAAATACATAATTTCAATCTCTGAATCCATTTATGAAATGCGTCAGAGTACGCTGATTTAGGTAGACCTCTGAGACACTGGCTGATGGCTGAACCAAGAGCTTGTCGAGACTTGTAACGATGACCAAATCAAAACTTTTTAAGATTTGGAAAAAGGAAAATGCTGCATGGGGCTATATCTGGAGAGTATGGTGGGTGTGGCAAGACGATAACCTTCTCCGACTTCAAAAATTGCTTCACAAGCTCAGATGTATGTGATGGAGCATTATCATGAATCAAATGAACACCTAAACCTGACACAGGGCGTCGTTTATGATATTTCTTGAGCCTTTTAGTATAATATCTCAGTAATACCGACCTGTAACACCTTTGCCCTTCGGCACCGGAATTTGTACGGCTATACCATCACTTGAGAAAAATATGCAATAAAGAACCTTCTTTGTGCTTATGGTTCTTTTGGTAACTACAGACCTTCCAAAGCCGCCCGCGTGGCGCAGTGGTTAGAGCGTCTGGCTCAAAAATCTGATGATCCTTGAGTCGGGGGTTCGAATCCCACTGTGGGACGTGGGTGCCGGTCTTTCGGATGAGACCGTATAAACCGAGGTCCCGTGTCGCAGTAGGTGTGGCACGATAAAGATCCCTCCCTGCTCAAAGGCCCTGAGTGCCGAGCATAGGCCTAAATTTGCAGCCCTGTCACCGGTAATGGTGACAGCCGCCGGATAGCTGAAAAATTGCTCAGGCGGCTATAAACAAACAAACAAACAAACAGACCTTCTACCGTGTTCAGTTAGCCATATTTTGTTTCTAATTTTTCTTAATGGTCCGAAATAGTGAACCTATGTTTCGTCACCAGTTTCAATGTTTGCAAATTGTCTTTGATTAAATTTGGGAAGCATTTTGAGCAATTGCTTAGCGGTTTGTTCTCGTACCCATTTTGGCCATCTGTCAATATATGCGTCTATCTATCTAGCAGAAATATTTCTTACTTTCAAAATACGCTTCAAAAGGAACTCCGTTGGGATCCGGGTTGTTAGAATAGATCCTCAGTACCCCTTGCTTGTCGTAAGAGGCGATTAAATGGGGCGGTCCTTCGGATGAGACCGCAAAAACCGAGGCCCCATGTCACAGCAGGTGTGGTACGTAAAAGATCCCTCCCTACTCAAAGGCCATAAGCGCCAAATTTGCAGCCCTTCACCAGCAATGGTAACGTCTCAATATGAGTGAAAGATTCTCGAGCGGGACGTTAAACGATATTTAATCAATCAATCAATCAAAAGGAAATACACCCGCGATGGCGATATGCCAACAGCTTTGGCAATATCACGTATCGTGTACCTGCCATCACTTTCAATCATTTCCCTGACCTTTGAGATATTTGCCTTGTCTATTACAGTCACAGATCGGCCAGATTTTACAGCATCTTTGACGACTCTGTGCCAGTCAGAAATTTCTTTCTCCATCTACGAACTGTCTCATAAGATACGGGGATGATAAAACATTTGAATAGCTCTATTCAACACCTTTCCAATGATATAAACAAAAGCCTTCAGCTCCATACATCACTAGTTAAGCATACTATGCAGGTTTATACCTTATGAGACCCATAAACTTCTCCCAGTTTAGTGAAAATTTGTATTGCCGAGTTTATGCGAACTTTTATATACGCTCTAATTTCTTTAATTTTTAACCCGATTCCCAACTATTTTTACAACAGTGGTCAACGACTGACTCTAACGAAATGACTATAAGTTTAAAACTATATCGAGCTGAAGGCTTGTGTTTTTACCATTGGAAAGGTATTGAATAGAGCTATTTAAGAGTATTATTATCCACGAAATCGTGCAAAGCGTTATTGCACTGTGGTACAATACAAGTTACATATCGAACAGCCCTCGTAGATGCAAGTTTTTGGTTCTTTACCTACAGCTGGTGATGTTTCAATATGAGTGAAAAGGACGTAAAACAACCAACCAACAGGACGTAAAAGCAACGATTTAAAACGTATACAGAAAACACATAATTGAAATGAAGTATATAAATATCCTATTATCAGTGGACGTTCCATATTGAGGAGCCCTTCTTTATATTCTAAACTCGGAAATATTCCCATCTTGTGATCAGTCATGCAAAAATTACTTCGTTAAACACCACCATGATTGTACACACAAATACTCTGAAGTTGGTATTAAAAAGATGTTCGAGTTTGTCATTGCCAATATCTAGGCGGTATTTGATCTGTCTGCAGTGTGTTGGAATTCCCATGGGTAGAATTGTGCTCCTTTATTTGCTGACCTATGTTTATCTCTGACGAGGCAGAATTTATTAAGAAGCTTCTAGATACGAAAAAATGAATGGCCTGTTGTGGCCTTCAATGCGACATTTTGATATATCAAAGACGTTTTATGCACACTTTCATTTATATGTCGATTCGCGCGAAATAAGACATGTTTTCGGTTTTCCATTGTCTTCTTCATATTTAGATATTTTATTGAACAGAACCGTTAACGGCACACGAACAACTCAACTTTTCGTATTTATGTAGCAATACTCATAATCACTTGCATAAATAAATTAAACATAACCAACAATGATCAATCTTATAATTCCTATAAAGAATATACGATTAAGAGTTGCTTAGGAGGAGTAATCATCCCTGTTGACCAGTCACACCCGCCGTGGACCCTATATCTTGATTACGTAAACGGAGTAATCTATAGTCAAAATTAATATGTATAAAACGGCTTAACAATCGGTATGTTTGATTGATTGATTGATCGTATACTGTTTAACGTCCCGCTTGAAAATCTTTCACTCATATGGAGACGTCACCATTACCGGTGAAGGACTGCAGAATTTAGGAATTTTCGTTCCACACCTGCTGTGACAAGGGACATCAGTTTTGCAGTCTCATCCTAAAGACCGCCCCATTTAATCGTCTCTTACGACAAGCAAGGGGAACTGGGGACCTATTCGTACCCAGATCCCCATGGAGTTATTTTGTATGTGTGTGAAGCATTTACTACCTTTTAATCCACTTTTAAGAAGTTTGTACAAAATAATTTCCTTTTACTATATGTATCTGAAAAGAGTGGAGAAAACTTCCCTGCATGTCAGCTGACTATCTTTAATAAATGACACGACATGTATGGGTCTCTTACAGAATTCATCATAAATGAAATTTTATTCCATTTACAGTTTTTCGAAAAGAAAGTCTTGTATGAATTTTCACATTACCGGTGAAGGACAGCACAATTTAGGCCTATATTCGGCGCTTACGGCCATTGAGCAGGGAAGGATCTTAATCGTGCCACACCTGCTGTGACACGGTTTTTGCGGTCTCATCCGAAGGACCGCCCCATTTAGTCGCCCCTTACGACAAGCAAGGTGTACTGGGGACCTATTCTAACCCAGATCCCTACCAGGTCCATTGGTATGAAATACATCAAACAGCATTCGATCTAATGACAGGTTGTATTTGTAAATCAGATTGTTATAGCGGCCATATAAATTGCGAAATACTGACTTTAAATGAGGATGTTGAAACCCCTGTAATATCAACAGCTTGTCTCCGTTTAAAAATTGGGCATACGCGGAACATGCCCTCAAGTATTGAATTGACTGATTCATTTCGCAAATGCATGTTCTGCATATGATCAATTTTATCTCACTTTACGGAACCCTTCTTTACATTTATTCGTTTATGCATTGTGATTTCACTTCGCGAAGCCCTCGTCCAGTACACTCTGAAAAATACCAGATAATCCAGCGGAGATAGCAACCAGTTAATATGTAAAGTCTCTCAGCAATCCAATACAAGATGCTGTCATAAGACAGTAATACCCGCACTTATATGTTTGCCTTTAAATATATCCTATACTTTTAAATACATTCTATATCATATATATTCTTTCTGCATATGTTGAGATGCATCGAATATTCTGCAAGGCAAATGCTCTGGGGTCATCCCAAACCCTAATTGATAATTGTTGAAATATTAAAACAACTGAGGTGACCCACTAATCCATATATATATATATATATATATATATATATATATATATATATATATATACACTCCTGCTGCACTTTGCAAGATACATTATTGAGTATTCTGATGGGCAAGTGCCCCAGGATCATCTCAATCCTCATAATTTTTGTATTGTTCAATCAAGTATCTTTAATATCGTTGAGATTCGAACCCTTAAAGTAAATATACTTGTTGCACATGACACAGTGCACTGAACACCTGTTTTTGTTTGTTTTTTGTTTGATGTTTTCCACCCCATTTGCCCCTCAAGGTGAAAAAGGAAATTTCAAATAGCTATTGCACCTCTAAAGGACACCACCAATCATCTCCCAAAAAATGATTTGGCTACTGCATAAAATGTAAGGGGAGTTCTGGGAAACAGGTTTTTCTACAGAAAAATGTCATTTTGACTACAGAAAAATATTGTTCAACCCCTAATTGACACCTTAGGATGAAAATGAAAATTCTGAATCTAAAGGTGACCACCAATCATTTTCCAAAAGATGACTTGGTTACTACTTTGTAAAATGACAGGGCACCGTCTATCACATTCTCAAAAGATAAATTGGTTACTGCTTAAAACATAAGAGAAGTTTGAAGAAGAAGAACGTGTGACAGACGGTCGGACGGACCAGGGTATAACAGTATACCCGAACTTTCTTTAGAAAGTGTATGTATAATTACTTCCACCCAATATAATCAGGAACTATGGTAACAATTCGAATTATGAATTTCATGACACTTTCAGTTACAGCGATATCTAAACTTGGATCCAATGTGACTACTAACATTTTCTACCGGCTGCGATATACTAGTGATTCGGGATTCGAGATTTCGGGTTTGATTTTCGTCCACGGTGCAGTATCGACGACTTCACTAAGCGCCCTGTGTTAGTAAAAGTTGCAAGTTTGGTGGGTTTTTTGTTTTTGTTTTGTTAATTGTATTTTGTTTTGTTTTTATTTTTGTTGTTTTTTTTTGGGGGGGGGGGGGGTATATAACCTTAAAAATGGAGATCTGCGATGATGTAGGCGTTGGTATAATCAAGAACCCTCACTGCTGCGGCCTCTCGAGTCATGCATACAGCAAGAATTGTGGCACTTACAACTGTTGATATCTATACGAGTGATAAATTCATACAAACAAAATCAACAATTTTTTTCTTTCTTCGCATCTAAAGTCCTGTTAAATGCTTCTGTGTAATATTTCATTATGGTCAGTATACATGAATTACTACTTATATTTTAGCAATGACGTTTTTAGTAAGAAATAAATATTCAATTTTTTTTTCAGATATTTAAATAATTGAAAAATCAATTGGATTATCATGAACATCATACACATTACACAATTTAAAGCAATACAAATTGTAACTGACAGTAAATTGAAAAATAAAAGAACAAATATAATAGCATATTTGTGATTGAATATATGTAATTTCATAGAATCAGGGTGAATTTGAACCAATGAACTCGTCAAATCATCAAACAATGTCGATTCATGAATTATTATCATCCCGTCAGTAATTTCTGCTCGTAATTTCAGATGTACATTGACTTCAGAGGTCACCAGTTCGGAAAAAATGCGAAAGAGAGGCACTGTGCACGTGTCAGATTTGTAAACAATTTAATATGCCAAATGTATAGCAGATTCATTAATAAGATTTCATTTTAATGACATATTAGCGTGGTTTAATTACTTTCTTACACCTGTAATACTTAAAGTTATTCATGACACAGTGTGATATTTTAAAAACAAAACGTTTAGTTACTCACGTTAGTCTCCATCTTGTTATGACCTCAGTCTCAGTGCAATCCGTTCAGCAATCATCGTTCCCATGTCCGTGTATACGATGCAATGCGGTTTGTACGAAACGCTCATTGTACGTATGCTCGCAAACAATATTGCTTTGTTTATTTGACTGAATATTTTTCTTCAGATCGTGGGGATTTATAAGTTATACCAATAGGTGTTAATTGGGGAATATTTGGATAGTTGAAAAATACCGCCAGTTACAGCTTGTATTGCTTTAATGAACTTTATTATGATTTTCAATTTCATCTGTTTTATTCAACAAATAAACGGAACTTCAGAACTCTAGTGGATGTTGTCAGCAGATGTCTCCGGAACATTGTTGTGATGAGGTCTTCCATTTTAATGAATTTAGCTTCCTTTATAATCGAAAGCCTTAGTTGTCCTTAAACCTTGGATAAGAATTACATCGGCAGTTATATCTGGAGGCCAAAGCAAGATGAATGAGTAGCCTGTAAGTCTGAGAAAAATGAGAAGAATTGGTTGTATATTGTTTAACATCCCTCGTGAGAATTTTTCATTCATATGGAGACGTCACCGTTGCCAGTGAAGGGCTGCAAAATTTAGGCCTATGCTCGGCACTTACGGCCTTTGAGCAAGGAGGAATCACCTGCTGTGACACGAGGCCTTGATTTTTGCGGTCTCATCTGAAGGACCTCCCCATTTAGTCGCTTCTTACGACAAGTAAGGAGTACTGAGGACCTATTCTAGTCCAGATCCCCATTGATAACATAATCTATCCGATTAATGCTTCATTAAATAATTAGTTAGATATTTCTGTTGTAGTGCAAAGGTAAAGTATGCATTTAGTGTTAAGATATGTCAACGTTTGACAAAATATCCCTGTTGTAAAGAGCCTTGGTCTCATTTTCAAAAGGACGAAAAATCTTTTACACTAAACTTCCCGATTTCTCACTGTCATACATTCCGGTTTCTCAATACCATGATTTCTGGTTTTCTCATTACCACACTATCCGGTGTTGTTATTATTCACTACAAGGTAATCGGAGGTTAGTGCAAGTACAAATAATTAATTTAAGCTGTGGTGTGTTAGTTTTTAGAAATTTCCAGTTCTATGAAATCATCTATCTGTGTTGACAAATTAGTTACCGTGCGTTAGCTGGAATCGATACATCGGGACAGTTAAGTCAAAATCAAGTGCATTCTAGGTTCCTGCGTGCTTGATTACCAGATTGAAGAGCTTGGTCGAAGATTCAACTTGTATCATGTATTTAGAGACATACTTGTAAGATATGGGATCGTATTTCCTGAAGAAATGCTACAAACCTTGACTAAGTATGATTTGACACAAATATGTTTGTTTGTTTGTTTGTTTGTTTATAGCCGCCTGAGCAATTTTTCAGCTATCCGGCGACACAAATATGAATTGCAGCTATTATGTATTATAAATCTCTGAACATATATAGTTCTTGAAAATATATTCATTCGCCGTGATGCGTCTTTGTGGAAATCATGGGAGATTCAATACTTTACTGTTGTGATAAATCTGTATAGAAGAAATATGCTGAATATGAATACAAACAGATAACGCTTTGAAACGACAATAGTACAGGAAGTATTACTCCAATGGCAAGCCAACTCTGCTTATCTTCAGCATATAAATGTTGAGTTTTTAGACGGGGTCATTGCTCGAAGAACAATTTCCCATTGTTATTGTGTTCAAGCCGTATGTTGACCACACAGCCGCCAAATTAAATGTACGCGTCATAATGTAGACCCCTTTCTTTTCGCCGTCCTTCGGATGAGGTGTGGCACGATAAAGATCTCTCCCTGCTCAAAGGCCCTCAGCACCGAGCGTTGACCTAAATTTTGCAGCCCTTCACCGACAATGGTGACGTCTCCATATGAGTGAAAAATTCTCGAGCGGGACGTTAAACATTATATAATCAATCAATCAATCTATTCACCGTCGAAACAACTCAATATCTTTATCAAACACACACACACACACACAAAATAAAAACATTTTGATAAACTGAATTTCAAGTTTAAGAGCAAAACAAACTTTAAAAATCATTATAATACATTTCCTTTTCAAAATCAAGTTCTTAAAACATACAGACTACTCCACCAAATTAAATGGGTCATGCTCTGGACGGTGTAAGTCGGGGAAACTGTCGCTTAGTGGCGCTAAAAATATATTCAATAGCAGTATCCTTTTGGCTCTCGCTTTGATTAGATCTAGAGAAAATTATAATACTAACTGATATAGATTCCTGTATTTGATTATGAAAATAAAAAATCCGACTCCTAAAATGTATTATACAATGGAACAATATTATATTACTGTATTTGGTCATTGTCCAATATCGAGATCGGCATGGGAACTTCGGTAACATTGAAAGCAACATATCATATTGCAAAGAAGCAGGACAGTTTCATTAAGATACAAAATGACTGAAAATCCTTATCTGAAAAAAATAACTAAAAAAATCAAAGGACTGAAGGGCCACAACGGCGTCGAGTGCAATACCATAGACATAATAGGGTTCTCAATAAGTTCAGAGGGCAGGTAAATTAGTGAAAGTAAGAGAAGAAATGTTTGAGTGCCACATGAGACATTTCCTCATGTTTATGTACATAAATAAAGCATTACAATCATTTGTAAAATGTCAGCAAATTGGGTTTATTCAGAACAAGATTCAATTCCCAATAAATGCTACCTAGCCTGGGTTTCTTCGCAAAATAACCTGTTATTTTCGTCGCTATGCACACGCTACTTTCGTTTTGGTTAATTGAGAATCGGGATCGGGATTACCGAAAACAAAACTGGAAATAGTCTTTGTGATTTTGGAATACAATGTAGATCTTGATAGTTCTTGCATATGAAATGTTATAGTTTCTTGAGAGCGTTTTTTAAGACGTCGAGCTTGCTCGAGAGCCTTCTAGCGATCATGCAAAATCTTGCCTCTACCCCGCCTTTCCGATCTCAATGGGTGAAATCAAATAACCCCAATTGGTATTGAATGTTTCCTACGATTCAAGACTTTGAAACATTGAATTTAATTGATATTTGAAAGGCACAATACCATTTCCGTTGTTGGTATCGTTGTTTATTATTGTATTCCAAAAAACACAGACTTCATTACAGTCTCGTGATTGGACCGTGTTTCATATAATATGTTGTGGGAAGACGGTGTCTTAAAAAGATACAATAACCTGAGTATTGTTTGTTATTGTTGATAAGTTAATCGCAAACAAAGATAAAGAATTATGTTTGAAATCATAACCA
Source organism: Ostrea denselamellosa (assembly GCA_024699665.1). Classification (NCBI taxonomy): domain Eukaryota; kingdom Metazoa; phylum Mollusca; class Bivalvia; order Ostreida; family Ostreidae; genus Ostrea; species Ostrea denselamellosa. The sequence continues at coordinate 3,465,577 of JAMZEH010000010.1, read as the reverse complement.
TACTTAAAAATCCAATCTAACTTAAAAGGTACAAAAGGTGTAATTCGGGATTTCACCGAAGTAGACGTGGTCTATATTCAGCATAGGTGTTACTGCATAGAATCTGGAGGGACGCTAATCTTTGCACAGTTACTGCATGTGTATAGTGTCAATTACGGGAATACACAAGGAATAGAGAGAGAACTCTAGTTCCATGATCAAAGAATACCGATTCTTCTGTCGTTGTCAAAACATTTACCTCATGATTTCCTCACCAGTTAACCAAATGAAGCTCTATTGTTGAAAATTTGATAGGAGACCGGACATTGATCTGAACACAGGTACATTTATGAGGTGTTGACTAAGAATGGGGCAATAGAAATCGATGCTTGGGAAAGAAAAAGATCCAGCATGTTGAAAATTGAAATGCTGTGATATATTTATCTGTGCTTGAAAACAAAAAATTATTATTAAAAGGTCAAACTCAATTTGTGATACGACATATACACATTTAGAATTAAATTCACATTTTGAGGAAGGGGAACACAAACATTACAGAACCACCACCCTTTCCTTGCTTAATTTTCTGATACGAGTAACAGACAAACCCAAAGCATAGGACTTAGAGTTTTCTTAGTTTACCGTTTGTAGATAACGTAAACATTTTTTTTATTTAAACAATATTTTATTGATAAATAAATGAATGAGACTGGGCAGCAGACAGTCTATTGTAGTCCTCTCTCTAATCTATTTTAATGAAAGTGAATATGATTTAGGTTGAGTGTCAAGGATGAAGAGACAAAAAATGGAAAAATATATTATATTCTGCAATGATGAAATTTGTAATACTGATAATAACTCAACAACTTATCTCTTTGACAAACGCGGTGGCTTCCGCTTCTCCGTCGTCAACTTCCCATATTTATGTAGCAATGTCATATCATCACCTACATATGGTGTTTATGTCTCTCAATTTATTCGAGGGCCTCCGTGGCCGAGTGGTTAGAGCACTGCGCTCAAAATCACAAGGCCTCTCACCTGTAGGGTTCGATTCTCGCTCGCGCCGATATATGTGAGAAAGTTTGCCAGTTTATTTTGGGAAGGTCGGTGGTCTTATCCTAAGTACATTGTATCTGGGTTCTCTCCTCCACCAATAAAAACTGGACGCCACAAGATAACTGAAAAATTGTTGAGTGTGGCGGAAAACAATAAACAACCAATGTCAGTTTATTCAAAACGCAAACGCATGTTCTGCGTATGATCAATTTTTAAATCAAGGCAGGATACTGGGAAATAAATTGATGTTATAGAAGTTTCAACATTTCGGTTAAAGTCAGCATTTTGCAAACTTTTTGGTCGTTACAATGATATAATTTGCAAATACAACCTGTCGTTAGGTCGAATGTTGTCTAGTGTGTTTCATACCAGCTGTTAGGCCATATGCTGTACGCGATTAAATGCACGTGTAGTTTAAAAATAACGTCAATCAGACTTGGTTTTAGTGACTTGTGTGTCTCCCAGAAAAATTGTTGTATTTTGGGGAATAAAGTCCACTAGATATAAATTCTTCAGTGATGAAATTGACAAGGAATGTGTATTATCAGTCTAGCTCCATGTGTGATGTTAGTCTTAAACTCTCATTTTATTGAAAGGTCAACACCGGGAGTACTACTCTCATAATGATTTTAACTGACGTATTTTGAGTTTTGCGAATTGCAACTAACAAAAGTTTATTAAATCCGAATTGCCTTCGAATTCATGAACTTTGCTATAAAACAAGATTAATTGAAATTTAATCGTAAATCCTATGTTACAGAGGATTGGATTTGATAAAAAAAAATTGAATATCAAACTAAAAATATTTAGAAAATTATTTCAATTTAGTTTGCAATGTTATGAAATTTGTTTTCATGGTATTGCACAGCTCCCATTAAGAACGCACTTGAATTTTTTAACAAATTCAGGAAGCAATCTAATTTCCTCGTACAAATCGTAAAAAGAGCTGCATCATTTAAATCTAATATCTTAGTACAGAAAAAAAAATCAATTATTACTTTGATGCTTTCGACTCACTATGAATCATTTTCAAGTAATACAACTGTTGTCTGCCACAGTGATTTGTGTCTTCGCAGTACGTTCTGTATCTTGTTTAAACAAGACAACTTTGGTCGACCATGGTGCTTTGAAACTTCGAGGCACGCTATTGATCTTCTCTAAACAAAACAACTGTGGCTTATGATAGTGCTTTGTTTCTTCGAAACACAGTTGTGGTCTAGGACAGTATATCTGTGGTCTAGCAAAGTTATCAAAGATTATGTCTTCGCGGCGCGCAGTTTTTCTTGTCTGAACAATACAAATATGGATTACCAGTGATTAAGTATTTTGTATTACAGTTTTGGTCCACCACAGTGATTTAAGTATTTTGTATTACAGTTTTGGTCCACCACAGTGATTTAAGATTTTTGTATTATAGTTTTGGTCCACCACAGTGATTTAAGATTTTCGTATTACAGTTTTGGTCCACCACAGTGATTTAAGTTTTTCGTATTATAGTTTTGGTCCACCACAGTGATTTAAGTTTTTCGCAATATAGTTTTGGTCCACCACAGTGATGTAAGTATTTTGTATTATAGTTTTGGTCTACCACAGTGATTTAAGTTTTTTGAATTACAGTTTTGGTCCACCACAGTGATTTAAGATTTTTGTATTATAGTTTTGGTCCACCACAGTGATTTAAGTTTTTTGAATTACAGTTTTCGTCCACCACAGTGATTTAAGTTTTTTGAATTACAGTTTTGGTCCACCACAGTGATGTAAGTATTTTGTATTACAGTTTTGGTCCACCACAGTGATTTAAGATTTTCGTATTACAGTTTTGGTCCACCACAGTGATTTAAGATTTTTGTACTACAGTTTTGGTCCACCACAGTGATTTAAGTATTTTGTATTACAGTTTTGGTCCACCACAGTGATTTAAGATTTTCGTATTACAGTTTTGGTCCACCACAGTGATTTAAGATTTTTTTATTACAGTTTTGGTCCACCACAGTGATTTAAGATTTTCGTATTATAGTTTTGGTCCACCACAGTGATTTAAGTTTTTCGCAATATAGTTTTGGTCCACCACAGTGATGTAAGTATTTTGTATTATAGTTTTGGTCTACCACAGTGATTTAAGTTTTTTGAATTACAGTTTTGGTCCACCACAGTAATGTTAGTATTTTGTATTACAGTTTTGGTCCACCACAGTGATGTAAGTTTTTCGTATTACAGTTTTGGTCTACCACAGTGATTTAAGTATTTTGTATTACAGTTTTGGTCTACCACAGTGATTTAAGTATTTTGTATTACAGTTTTGGTCCACCACCGTGATTTAAGATTTTTGTATTATAGTTTTGGTCCACCAAAGTGATGTAAGTTTTTTGTATTACAGTTTTGGTCCACCACAGTGATTTAAGATTTTTGTATTACAGTTTTGGTCCACCACAGTGATTTAAGATTTTCGTATTATAGTTTTGGTCCACCACAGTGATTTAAGTTTTTCGCAATATAGTTTTGGTCCACCACAGTGATGTAAGTATTTTGTATTATAGTTTTGGTCTACCACAGTGATTTAAGTTTTTTGAATTACAGTTTTGGTCCACCACAGTAATGTTAGTATTTTGTATTACAGTTTTGGTCCACCACAGTGATGTAAGTATTTTGTATTACAGTTTTGGTCCACCACAGTGATTTAAGATTTTTGTATTATAGTTTTGGTCCACCACAGTGATTTAAGATTTTCGTATTACAGTTTTGGTCCACCACAGTGATTTAAGTTTTTCGTATTATAGTTTTGGTCCACCACAGTGATTTAAGTTTTTCGCAATATAGTTTTGGTCCACCACAGTGATGTAAGTATTTTGTATTATAGTTTTGGTCTACCACAGTGATTTAAGTTTTTTGAATTACAGTTTTGGTCCACCACAGTGATTTAAGTATTTTGTATTACAGTTTTGGTCCACCACAGTGATTTAAGATTTTTGTATTATAGTTTTGGTCCACCACAGTGATTTAAGATTTTCGTATTACAGTTTTGGTCCACCACAGTGATTTAAGTTTTTCGTATTATAGTTTTGGTCCACCACAGTGATTTAAGTTTTTCGCAATATAGTTTTGGTCCACCACAGTGATGTAAGTATTTTGTATTATAGTTTTGGTCTACCACAGTGATTTAAGTTTTTTGAATTACAGTTTTGGTCCACCACAGTGATTTAAGATTTTTGTATTATAGTTTTGGTCCACCACAGTGATTTAAGTTTTTTGAATTACAGTTTTCGTCCACCACAGTGATTTAAGTTTTTTGAATTACAGTTTTGGTCCACCACAGTGATGTAAGTATTTTGTATTACAGTTTTGGTCCACCACAGTGATTTAAGATTTTCGTATTACAGTTTTGGTCCACCACAGTGATTTAAGATTTTTGTACTACAGTTTTGGTCCACCACAGTGATTTAAGTATTTTGTATTACAGTTTTGGTCCACCACAGTGATTTAAGATTTTCGTATTACAGTTTTGGTCCACCACAGTGATTTAAGATTTTTTTATTACAGTTTTGGTCCACCACAGTGATTTAAGATTTTCGTATTATAGTTTTGGTCCACCACAGTGATTTAAGTTTTTCGCAATATAGTTTTGGTCCACCACAGTGATGTAAGTATTTTGTATTATAGTTTTGGTCTACCACAGTGATTTAAGTTTTTTGAATTACAGTTTTGGTCCACCACAGTAATGTTAGTATTTTGTATTACAGTTTTGGTCCACCACAGTGATGTAAGTTTTTCGTATTACAGTTTTGGTCTACCACAGTGATTTAAGTATTTTGTATTACAGTTTTGGTCTACCACAGTGATTTAAGTATTTTGTATTACAGTTTTGGTCCACCACCGTGATTTAAGATTTTTGTATTATAGTTTTGGTCCACCAAAGTGATGTAAGTTTTTTGTATTACAGTTTTGGTCCACCACAGTGATTTAAGATTTTTGTATTACAGTTTTGGTCCACCACAGTGATTTAAGATTTTCGTATTATAGTTTTGGTCCACCACAGTGATTTAAGTTTTTCGCAATATAGTTTTGGTCCACCACAGTGATGTAAGTATTTTGTATTATAGTTTTGGTCTACCACAGTGATTTAAGTTTTTTGAATTACAGTTTTGGTCCACCACAGTAATGTTAGTATTTTGTATTACAGTTTTGGTCCACCACAGTGATGTAAGTATTTTGTATTACAGTTTTGGTCCACCACAGTGATTTAAGATTTTTGTATTATAGTTTTGGTCCACCACAGTGATTTAAGATTTTCGTATTACAGTTTTGGTCCACCACAGTGATTTAAGTTTTTCGTATTATAGTTTTGGTCCACCACAGTGATTTAAGTTTTTCGCAATATAGTTTTGGTCCACCACAGTGATGTAAGTATTTTGTATTATAGTTTTGGTCTACCACAGTGATTTAAGTTTTTTGAATTACAGTTTTGGTCCACCACAGTGATTTAAGATTTTTGTATTATAGTTTTGGTCCACCACAGTGATTTAAGTTTTTTGAATTACAGTTTTGGTCCACCACAGTGATTTAAGTTTTTTGAATTACAGTTTTGGTCCACCACAGTGATGTAAGTATTTTGTATTACAGTTTTGGTCCACCACAGTGATTTAAGATTTTCGTATTACAGTTTTGGTCCACCACAGTGATTTAAGATTTTTGTACTACAGTTTTGGTCCACCACAGTAATGTTAGTATTTTGTATTACAGTTTTGGTCCACCACAGTGATGTAAGTTTTTCGTATTACAGTTTTGGTCTACCACAGTGATTTAAGTATTTTGTATTACAGTTTTGGTCTACCACAGTGATTTAAGTTTTTTGAATTACAGTTTTGGTCCACCACCGTGATTTAAGATTTTTGTATTATAGTTTTGGTCCACCAAAGTGATGTAAGTTTTTTGTATTACAGTTTTGGTCCACCACAGTGATTTAAGTATTTTGTATTACAGTTTTGATCCACCACAGTGATTTAAGATTTTTGTATTATAGTTTTGGTCCACCACAGTGATGTAAGTTTTTTGTATTACAGTTTTGGTCTACCACAGTGATTTAAGATTTTTGTATCACAGTTTTGGGCTACCACGGTGATTTAAGTTTTTGTATTACTATTGTAGTCTACCACAGTGTTTTGTGTCTTGGTGGTACATTATGTATCGTGTTTGAACAATACAATAGTGGTCTAACATAAAAGTACTTTGTGTGTTCTCGGTACGCAATTTATCTTGCCTTTGACAGCTATGGTCTATTGAAGTGCAATGAATTCTCAATACACGCTTTGTATCTTGCCTTCGACATATAACTATGGTCTACCAAAATGATTTGTCTCTTGGAGCATTAATTATATTGTCTGAATATAATTGTGGTCTATTATAAGTCTTCGCAACATGCCCACAGAGGGTGGTGTGACCGGTCGACAGGGGATGCTTACTCCTAGATACCTGATCCCACCTTTGGTATATCCAGGGGTCTGTGTTTGCCCAACTCTCTAATTTGTATTCCTTATAGGATTTATGAGATTGATCAATGTTCGTTAGTTTCACCTTTTCATGTATCGTTCTTCTCCGTGGTTAACCGTTTGCTTATTGACCGGGAGGTCGTGAGTTCGAGTCGCGCTCATGAATGTCATGCCCTTATCAAACATAAGATGTAAAAACTATGCAGTGATTGATCTCGGCATTTAGAAGTGAGTCCGAGTTTGTGGTGTCGCGGCAGGCGTTGGCACGTTAAAATCCCTTACTGTTATGGTTCACCGGTCGCGGTAGCTCAGTGGTTAGAGCGTTCGCTTCGTAACCGGAAGGTCGTAAGTTCGAGAATCGCTCGTGCCATGGCTGCGTCAAACCTAAGACGAAAAATAGGTATTGATTGCTTCTTCGCCAAACGCTCGGCATTTAGAAGTGAGAATCACGGGCCTTTCGGATATGACCTTAAAAATGGAGGCAGCGTGTCACGGTAGGCGTTGGCACGTTAAAGAACCCTCACTGCTACGGCCCTGAGCGCAGAGCATAGATCTAAATTTGTGGTACTTCACCTACAGCTGGTGACGTCTCAGTATGAGTGAAAAATTCTCGATGGGACGTAAAACAAACAAACAATCATTGGTCTTATGTATGATACTCAATATGCGTGAAAGATTCTGGAAGGGACTAAAACAAATAGATCTTTTCAAAATCAAACATTTCAGTTGCTTAACCGCCGTAAAATGGCTGAAATATTCCCAAGTCGGCGTAAACCCCAATCAATCAATCACTGCTACGGCCCTGAGCGCTAAGCATAGGTCTAAATCTGTGGTAGTTCACCTCCAGCTGGTGACGTCTCAATATACATGTAAGTAAAAACTTCTCGACAAGACGTGAAACAAACAATCATTAATTTGGATACGACCTTTAAAATGGAGGTGTCTTGTTGGAATAGGTGTCACATGTTAAAAAATCAGACTGTTCCCGGAAACAATAAGCATGAAGTAGGAACATACAATTTCCTATGGGTAATTAATAGAATACTAGTATATAGTGAGAAATGTGTATATATTACGATAATAAAAATAAATGATATTAAAAGAACTGTGCATTTCAACGTTGAGCAAAAATGTAAAAAATTTTGTGGCCTGCTTTTTTCTCGTCGCGCATGTGTTTCCATCGAATAACGCAGGATGAATTATCATTGTTTTAGGAATAAAATCGGCGAAGACAGTTCCACAAGAGCATTGAGCGGAAATATACCCATATTTATAGACGATAAGAAAAAAGTGTTGAAAATGCCAATTAAAAAAAATATAAGTGTGGCATATACTGCCAGCGGTGCAGCTGACTGAGGTATATCTAAGCACAAGTAATATTTATCTTCGAATATATGAACCAGGTTTTGTCGGTATTTCGTTAATTTCGACTCCATGGCAGTAAAATTCTATTGTAATTTGTTGATATCAAAATAAATGTTAAAGGTAGGTCTATCTTGGAGGACTTCAAAGACAAAATTCATGTCAAAATCGGTGATTAAATGAGGAAAGTGCTATTTAGGTCAACTTTGAAGGTTAATTTCAATATTGTTGATAATAAATTATAGGTTCGAAATGAAAAATTCATATGTATGTATGAAGAAATAACTTTTAAAAAATGCTAACACAACATGACCTTTTCCTGAAAATTGCACTCTTCTTTAGGTCTTTGTTTTATCCCCTGAACTGATCCTTTTGACACCACCTATATACTTCAATAATTTTGATGATTTTTTTTCACTTGAACGGGAGAATCACAATTCAAACTTGATCCCCTTCATGCAAGGAGAGTACATGATAAGGATGAAGATAACGAACCCTGATCAATCTGTAATTGTGTAAATCGTTACAAATTACAGTACAATGTTGTACAATCGAGAACATAGCAAACACTGAACCCACTGAAAACACCAGAGGTGGTTCCTAGAAGGAGTAAGCATCCCTTTTGAACATTAACTCCCGCTATGAACTCTCTGTCTTGGTCAGGTAAACCCAATGTTTTAAATTCGCAGAGGAATAATGGAGAAAACGGCCATGTGAACCGTATACGACAACGTAAATAATTCTAACGAAACAACAGACATAGTAAATAAGATGGAAATAAAGAAAAGACTGCAAGTAAGGACGGTTCTGGTGAAAGATTGGGTAATAATTCTTTTTACATTATATATATTTAAATGTGTATATAAAACTATCCACCCAGAATTTTAATCCGCTATATAAAAACGAGACGACATACTTTTTCAATGTACAGCCATTTGTACTGTACTGTACAGTAAACAAAATGTTACCTCGAGAATTTTCATTCCTGTTTTATTTGGAATTATCCTTTTCTTGTCTTTACAAGTTTGCCAGATAATGAAGTCTGGAACATTTCCATGATATGGATAGTGTGCAGTCATCAACTCATAGACGACAGTTCTACAACAGAATGAGGGCAACTTAAACTTGTCAACAACTCATAGACAACAATTCTACTATAAAAAGAAGAGCATTGTAAGCTTGCCAACAACTCATAGAAGGCAATTCTACTATAGAATAAGGAACAACGCAAGTTTTTCAACAATTCATAGACGACAGTACTACAATAGAATGGGGAACATCGTAAGCTTATCAACGACTCATAGACGACAGTTCTATATCGAACGAGGAACATCTTATGCTTGTCATTCAAAAAAGTATACATTTGACAAACTTTTATTTCTATGTCATAAATGCCGCAATTAGATTTCGTAAAATGCAAAAATTATGTAGGATTTCTCTATTTTATGACCATGGGGAAACGACAATAAGCAATTTCTGTTCAGTGAAAGTTCGCATCTCATGACTCAAGTCAATCTCACTTCTTGTCGTCGAGGAAATGAAAGAATCATTAAGAATGAACTTAAGATCAACGGAACAAAGTGACGGATTTTAATTTACTTGTCGCATGCTTCAAACCACCGACTAATACTCTTTTGACATATCTGGATTTTGAAAAGGTCGTATTCTGCCATAATGCTGATGATGCTCTGCATGCTTTCAAGAGGTTTTGTCAAATGTGCATTGTGGAAAATTGCACTGTAGATAGTTATTCTCGAAAACCCGCACATTACGTCTAAATGTCAATTTATTTTATTGGATTCTTCTGGCGGTCTAGATCATAAAATGTATTCTCGTGGGGGATTGCAGAAAAAAGCTATAAATGAATATAGAGAGCACTAGTACATGAAACTCACCCAAAAGCATACACGTCCGTCTCGAATGTGTAAGGTTCCAGCGGAACAAGCAATGGCGGGACAACGGACATCGAACGTAAGACTTCTGGAGCAATATAAGTCAAATCACCACGTGGCAAACAGGCAAACCCTGGCCTATAAATAACCAATGCAAGAGTCTTGATAATAATTGATACATGAATAGTATTGATATTAGGTAGATTTACATGTGCTACAATCTACAAATAAAACCGGTCGTGGTGGCTCAGTGGGTAGAGCGTTTTCGTTTGGCATGAAGTCATGTGTTTGAGTCCTGCTCGTACCCTGGCCGCGCCAAATCAAAAATGGCAAAATAACTAGTGATAAACGCTCAGCATTTAGATGTCAGAATAATTTGTCTTTTGAATGCGACTTTATTGCTACGGCCCTGAGCCCATGCATAGGTCACCACTTACCTACTGCTGGTGACGTCTCGGTACGAGTAAAAATTCTCCACGGGACCCAACACAAACAGACGTAGAAATAAACAACTAGTATACAGATTTTGAATATTATTAACGAGTTGTGAAAAAGCATGATGTCCCCAAGTTGCAAAATATTAGGCGCTCGTACTAGGGTCAAATTTAGATGCATGTTAAATAAAACTTTGTCAAATGTCCTGAAGTGATCTATTGATTGATTAATTGTTGTTTTCCGCCACACTCAACAATTTTTCAGTTTTTATTGGAGGAGCAGAGAGAACCCAGATACAGGTGATCTATTGATAAATTTACACAACCTCTAAAATAAAAGTTAAGAATTTGATGAAAGATGATAGTTGTTTTGGACTTTGCTTTGTTTCATTGCCAGTGGTTCTGAATAGAAGATCAAATTTTGATCGTTGGTGTTTTTCAGAGGATTGTCGGTATAGATGGTAGACCAGTTATTGTCCCCTCCCTTTAAACATTGTGCTTTGCAACTGTTTCATTTTCTAAAACTTGCCGTGTTAATTAACATTTTATTGAAAATCTAATGTAATAAACTTGTTGTTCAATATCATTAGATGTTACTGATATTTTTTAATTATATGCATGATCATAAGGTTTTCACATGAATTTTGACATCTAGTTGATCCACGATATCATGGGTTTTTACCACATGTTGCCTACCTGTCATATTTAACTTCAGCAAATCCATAATCAATGACACTGATTCTGGCGTTTGGACACAGAAAAATATTTCGCGTTGTTAATCGCTTGTGCACTATTTCTCTGGAATGGAGGTACCCCATGCCATACGACACCTGACGAATGAACTGGAGTTTGGACATCAGTGATGTTTTCTCCCGTTGGATATGAATATGTTCGTACATGGAGATTCCGCCTTGACAGCTTAAAAAAAACATAAAATACTAGAACCATTTTCTTCTTTGTTACATTAGTGACCTAGTTTTCTTTGGACAAATTTAAAACGGAACTAATTTTAAACGGGGTGATTTTGTAAAATGCGGTGTATTGGAATCTGCTATAGCGTATATTATTGTGAATTAACTAGAATCAGCTCATGGATGGATTCAGGATTTCAATACAAAGGACGTGGGAAAAAATATGGCGGTAAGGGGGGGGGGGGGGTCTGTGGACCGCATTTAGGCCCCAGTAGATCCAGAGCAAAGCCCCGGTGGGGGCTCCGATGGCAAAGCCCCAGTCTTTTGCTCTTTCTGGCATAAAATAGTAGTTTTAGTACAGGCATGTGAAAATTATTTGTGTTAAACTTTACTAATATTATGTTTACTTTTTAAAGACTTAAAATTTGTAGTTCAGAACTACAACACTGAAACTTTATTTGATATTCGTTAAAAACTGTTTCTACAAATATTGTTAAAGGCGGAGAGCAGTAATTTATAAAATTTTCATTAAGCTATTAATTTTTAAGAGTGGTTTTATGAAAATAATTTGAACAAGAGGCCAATGAGCCACATCGCACACCCGAGTCACCTTAGCCCATATTAAAGATTTTCACTTTATATTCGCATTTAAAACTTTTATCCCCTATTGTGGCCCCACCCTACTCCTGGGGACCAATATTTTAACAAAATTGAATCTGCACTATGTCAGAAAGCTGTCGTGTAAATTTTAACTTTTCTGGTTTAGTGGTTCTTGAGAACATTTTTAACGATTTTTTTCTCATATTTCCGCATATAAAACTTTGATCCCCTATTGTGGTCCCACCCTACTCCTGGAAACCATGATTTTAAAAAAACTTCAATCTCTGCACTATGTCAGGAAGCCTCAATGTAAATTGGAACTTTTCTGGCACAGTGGTTCTTGAGAATATGAATTTCAATTTGTCCCATCCCATTTTTGCATTTTTGTGATTATCTCCCCTTTGAAGAGGTCATGGCCCTTTATTTGAACAAAATTGAATGCTTTTCACCCATGGATGATTTGTACGAAGTTTGATTGAAATTGGCAATGTGGTTCTAGAGAAGATGACTTGTAAAGATTCTTTCCTATATTTTACCATATAAAACTTTGATCCCCTATTGTGGCCTCACCATGCCCCCGGGGACTATGTTTTTAACGAATTTGTATCTGCACTATGTAAGAAAGCTTCCACATAGATTTGAACTTTACTGGCCCAGTGTTCTTGAGAAGATGATTTTTAAATGACCCCACCCTATTTTTACATTTTGTGATCATCTCCCCTTTGAAGGGGGCATAACCCTTCATTGGAACAACTTGAATCCCCTTTACCCAAGGATGATTTGTATCAAGTATGAATGACATTGACCTACTGGTTCTGAAGAAGATTATCAAAATTTGTCCTCCCGTGTGGATCCGGGTTAGAATAGTTCCTCAGTACCCCTTGATTGTCGTAATAGGCGACTAAATGGGGCGGTCCTTCGGATGAGACCGCAAAAACCGAGGTCCCGTGTCACAGCAGGTGTGGCACGTTAAAGATCCCTCCTTACTCAAAGGCCGTAAGCGCCGAGCATAGGCCTAAATTTCGCAGTCCTTCACCGGCAATGGTGACGTCTCCATATGCGTGTTTGTTTGATTTTTGTTGTTTTTCGCCACACTCAACAATTTTTCAGTTATCTGATGGCGTCCAGTTTTCGTTGGTGGAGGAGAGAACCCGGCTACAATGTAATCGGGAAGAAACCACCGACCTTCCGAAAGTAAACTGGCAAATTTTCTCAAATATATCGGCGCGAGCGAGAATTGAACCCGCGCCGACTAGAGGTGAGAGGCCTTTGTCATTTTAAGCGCGATGCTCTAACCACTCCGCCACGGAGGTCCCCACCATATAAGTGAAAGATTCGCTAGAGGTACGATAAACAATATACAATCAATCAATCAAAAGTTGTCAGTATTTTTTCACTAACTTGCTATTATTTCCCTTAGAGAAGGACGTTGCCCTTCTGTTGAACAAACTTAATCCCCGTCACCCATCGATGCTATTTGCCACGTTTTATTTAAATTGGCCCAGTGGTTCTCAAGAAATTGATGAAAATGTGGAAAAAAGTTTACGACGACAACAACACCGACGACGGACAACGGAAAGTTTTGATTAGAAAAGTTCACTTGAGCCTTTGGCTCAGATGAGCTAAAAGCCTTTGACTCTGTAAATTCTAACATCGTGATGGAAATAAGCTTTTTTTTCCTCTTTTAAAATAATTTAAACTTCTAAAATTATATATATATATATATATATATATATATATATATATATATATCTTTTAACTTTAGGCATCGCTTCGTAAACGCTAGTAGCCAGTTTCGATATTTTATTTTATTTAATGATACACTAAAATCATTATTGACATTTTTTCTGTCAACACCATTCTTTAGTTATCCTCAAGGTACACTATATACTTCACCCTCAAGGCTCGATGCATATTGTCCTTCTCAGTCAGGCAAACCTTTGCATTAATCTCAAAAATATCAAGAATTGTGTAATATACACCTAATACCATAATGCGCTTGTTTTCTTAATTGGATTTTGATAGCATGAATTACCTTAGTATTATTGCCAGATGACATTCTTCTAAGCAGGCGCCCATAAAGAGTAGTAAATTTTCGTGTCGAATTCGGCATAACTTCCTGACTTTATTCCAGAAATCATCGGATTCAAAGACTGCGTCAAAATTGTGGATATTAACATCTCCATGCCATCTTCCTCTGAAATGTAAGATATAGTGCTTTGTTTCCAATCGTTTTTGTATTTTCAAGGAATTATATTTGCAATTATTCTTAAGTTTATTATCATCTTCCATTTGAAAAACTTTCTCTTCCAGAATTCGAGAAGTCTTGATTAAATCTTGTTTGCGTTTCTGTAGCACATGTCGTTTTAAATGGTAGGATTGCCAACCCTAGTGCAAAACCCCCGGTAGGACAGGTGGTTTTCTGTTGGGACTTTCTTTCCTCTAGTCACGGGTTTCGGTTATTCGAAGGCGCCGGAGATTCGCCTTCTACCACTGTCACTCAGCTATCGAAGCATTTCCAGGACCACCACTGGGGAGGGGGTGACATGTAACTAGCCGGCAGAACCTGCCTGAAACGGTAGGCATTAACTCGAGGGTTAGTGACATCAGTGACACCCCTGGAAACCTTCGCCAGCTATAACTGGGACAAACTGCGCAGGAAAGAGGGGTCTGGAGAAATCTTGTGGTCCACCAGACGGAGTAATAGCCATAAGTAAATTATTATCATCTTAAAACAGATAAGAAAACTATATTCCTCAATCTCTAATCTTCATCATTCCTAGACAGAATTTTTTAGATTGTTTATTTTGTATCGTGTTTTGGTTTTCAGTTTGGTTTACCGAACTATTGGTGTCTATTGATCTTCACAACGTTCGATATATACATTAATATTACAGAACGTATATATTCCATATACTTAACACTGCGGCCCTATTGTACTTAATGAGAAGGAGAAAATATTAAAACTCTACAGAAAACAACCTGTGCACAGGGGCATACTTGATTGAAAAGCACACTTCAGCTTTCGCCTAAGGTGAGCTAAATAAAAAAAAATGTACTTTATCAATATCTCCCATACATGCTTGCCGTTCTGTTTTGCAATATTTCTATCTATCAGATGCCAAATACCTATATATGGTTTGGTGTCTTCCAATCCGCAGACAATCACCAAAGTCCAAGTCGTTATGAGCGATGGAGAAGTCCTCAAGGCGATCGTGTTTCTCTGATCTGCAGAAAAGAAATCGAGATTAATTACAGATGCATTCCAAGAAAAGGTCATATTGGGACATTCGTTTACCAAAATAGTGGTTCAAAACTCTCCGCAAATACGGAAACCTTCAGTACATTGTATATATTCTACTGAAATCGTGAAAACCCTGATATTTAGTTATCAGTATTTATGCATTATGTCTAGCCTAATATTCGAGGAGAGGTTCCATTTATAAAATGATGGATGGCGTGTGTCCTTATGGAATTACGCTTTTCCAAAATCTCTTCGGGAAATGTCGACAACATTGTCATTGTGAATGTTATTGATGACCTTTATAGAGATTGCTTTGAGTTATGCCTTAAAGCCGATAAAACCCACTAAGAAGTGATGACAATCGTAACTATCTTATACCATACTGGTGCATGTTTTTTTATTAAGAGCGTTACTCTGCCTCCAATATTATAGCCTGTATGTGTATAATAATGTATTATTGTGTCATTATTTGTATATATATATATATATATATATATATATATATATATATATATCAATAAATTTTTGTATCACGATTTGTATACCAATATATATTTTGTATTCTTGTGTCATGATTAGTATGTGTATCGACGCAGGTTACTAACAAACAAATTGATGTTACACGGGTTTCAACAGTCTCATTTCAAGTCAGCATTTCGCAAGTTCTATGGTCGTTATAACGATCTAGTTTGCCAGTACAACCTGTCATTGGGTCAAATGTTGTCTGACGTGTTTCATACCCATTGTTCGGCTGTTCTTTACACGCTACTATTTTGACTACGGATTACTCCGTTTACCTGATTAAGATATAGGGCTCACGGTGGGTGTGACCGGACGACAGGGGATACTTACTCCTCCTTGGCACCTGATCCTCTGGTATATCCAGGGGTCCGTGTTTGCCCAACTCTTTATTTTGTATTTCTTATAGGAGTTATGAGACTGATAACTGTTCGTTATCTTCACTTTTTCATCTATCAATAAATTCTTGTATCATGATTGGTATGTATAAATCAGTATATTCTTATATTCTTGTGTCATGATTTGTATGTGCATATTTAATGATTGATTGTTGTTTTCCGACACACTCAGCAATATTTCAGTTATCTGGAGACGTACAGTTGTAATTGCATATTAGTGTATTTACCATATATATATATATATATATATATATATATATATATATATATATTCTTGTTGTATTAAGATTTGTATGTGTATATAACTGTATCATTCTCTTTTCAATTCATACCCTATCTTAACTAAATCCCATAATAAACCCAAGTTCATTCTGTTTTGAAGTAGATAAGTTGATTTGCAAACTTTCTATGAAACGATAATTGACATTTTTATAAATCGAGTCGGCGTCCTTGCGTCAGCATGAAAAATCAACGGCCAATTGCCATTTCTCTAGCCATATTACAGCATTATGTATAACTTGATCATCACACTTACGAATCCATCAGAAATAAAAATAACCCTAAAATCGATATCTTATTACGTCAAGTAGCACCCTGGGAGATCTGGGACTCCATGTTTGTTATCAGTCAGTTGAATGTGGGATGGGAATCTAGATATGGAGGTATAAGTCTTAGTCACCTTTTGTTTTTGTTTTTAATTTAACAAATCTAACAAAAATAATGAATGTGGGTTTGAGAATAAATATTTTTTGTCATTA
Organism: Ostrea denselamellosa; assembly: GCA_024699665.1. Taxonomy (NCBI): domain Eukaryota; kingdom Metazoa; phylum Mollusca; class Bivalvia; order Ostreida; family Ostreidae; genus Ostrea; species Ostrea denselamellosa. The sequence continues at coordinate 3,448,941 of JAMZEH010000010.1, read as the reverse complement.
TACAGGCTTTTGAATAATACGAGTTCTGTACATTTGCATTTACATTTTCAATGCTTTTGCCATTGATAGCTTTACCAATTGTAATGATAGCCATTTCCTCATGAATGTGATGCAGTCATGTATAAGTCTTGATAAACGACTGGTAATTCCGATAGAAATGAAAGTTGAATTAAAGTTGAATTAAATTTTAAAAAATGAATTTCATTTTTTGAAAATACAAAAGGGTATGAACTGCAACGCTTCACGCTAGCATACTTTTCATGAAGCGCTAACGTGTATGCTGGCGTGAAGCGCCGCAGTTTATATCCTCGTGTATTTTCGAAATTGAAATCCATCTATTTTCTTCAGTGTATATGTTTTCTACAATATTTATTAGTTTGCTTGTGTAATGCATAATAATGAAAATAAAATATCGTATGAGTTTGCTCTAAGAATGTTGATATTAATTAGTGTGTTATAGGGCAATTATGACATTAACATGACACAACAATGTCCAAATAACTTGTAAGATTACTATGAAGAAGTTAAAATAGGGACTGTGTTATAGTATAATGACATTAACATGACATGAAGTCGCAGTAGCTTAATGGTAGACCGTTCGCTTCGTAACTGGAGGGTCGTGAGTTGGAACCCAGCTCGTACCATGGCCGCGTCAAACCTAAGACGTAAGCAAAGAGTACTGTTCATTTCCTTGGCCTTTTCACGTAAACATAGATAGTGATTGCTCCTTCGCCAAACGTTCGGCATCTCTGAAGTCTTTCGGATATGACCTAAAATAACGGAGGTTGGGGCAGGCGTTGGCACGTTAAATAATCCTCACTGATACGGCCCAGAGCGCTAAGCGTGGGTCTAAATTTGTGGTACTTCACCTACAGCTGGTTGTGTCTCAATATGAGTGAAAAATTCTCGAGGGAATTAACAATCAAGTAAAAATGTTCTATCACTACGCCAGTCAAACCAATCATGTTTATTCAACGGTTTCAATAAAGAGTTAACCACCACATTTTCACTACTAACAGCTACATGACAAAGTATTATAGTAAACTTAAAAATATGCACATTTTGAGCACGTGAAGAGGAACAAATTAACCCTTTACCCTGGGGTTGTCCAACTTATCAGAATTTATCAGTCACTGCAATTCAAATGACATTAAATTGGAATTTTATGATAAAACTTATATAGTTTTGTGAAACAAAGCAATTGCATTTCATTATCATTCACATTCACACACACATTTAGACACACACACACACATTCACACACACATGCAAATTATATATATATATATATATGTGTGTGTGTGTGTGTGTGTGTGTGTGTGTGTGTGTGTGTGTGTGTGTGTGTGTGTGAAAGCCCCAATGACTTTAACAAATTTGCAAACTCTTGCCACTATTTCATCAAGTTCACTGTTGAAATCCACCACCAAGACTACAGCCATACGATTGATTTCAATCTCCGCATTAAACCCACCAACTCTCATTTGTACTTTGTCATCCAGCTGTCATCCACCCCTTACTTTCAAAGCTGTGTCTAAGGGTTTGGTCAGCCGAATCCACCGCATCTGCTCTACTCCTACTACTTTCTTAGAACATTGAAACATCCCTAAAAACTCGTCTAACAAAGGACCCTTGCCAAGTACAGTCCGCAACTGATGAGATGTCAGAACAAGACCGACAGTTCCTCACAAAAAAAACCCAGAAAAATCTCACAATTTTAGGGTTCCATTACTTACCACCCCGCCTTCAAAATTTTAACAGTATTCTGAGAAAACATCTGCCCATTCTGTATGCCAATAAACGAATGGCTGATGTTTACAAGGAACTTCAATGTATCCTTCAGACGTCCTCGAAACCCAAAGGACATGGTAGTATGGACTAGACTGGATAACCGTTTACCTGATGGAGGAATTCAAAACATCCTCACCTTATGGGGATCCGGATTAGAATAGGTCCTCAGTACCCCTTGCTTGTCGTAAAAGGCGACTAAATGAGGCAGTCCTTCGGATGAGACCGCAAAAACCGAAGCCCCGTGTCACAGCAGGTGTGGCGCGATAAAGACCCCTCTCTGCTCAAAGGCCCGAGCATAGGACTAAATTTTGCAGTCCTCCACCGGCAATGGTGACGTTTTCATATGAGTGAAAGATTCTCAAGCGGGACGTTAAACAATATACAATCAATCAATCAAAACGTGCTCAGACCTTAGATGTCAGTTATACAAATATAGCTCAGACACTGAGAGCTTTATTAGTCGTGTCACAGGTTGCAGTTACAAAATATTGGGATGCTTCTCTCATCAGTTTCGATGTCTGGAAGAAACAGTATCTTCGCAAACGGGTCCACAACCACCGATCCTCTGTGATAATCGATAAAAATTACCCAGTAACTACATAATTCAACGGTTTTAATCACCGATGGGAGGAAATGACAGAAGTGGTTATTGGTACCAAAAAGAAAACAAGGAAAATTCTGGATGAACAAGTTGAAATCATTCGAACCTAAAGGTATCATCAAACCAACTGACTTTACCAGGATGAATACCGGCCAAACTTTACCAGAGTATGAACTTTATCTACTCGTTTGATTATGTCCCTAACACTACAGGCACATTTTCCATATTATTGCTGGCTTAAATCCCCGTCGACTAGTTTCATATTATGAGTAGTTGTACTCGATGTGAGGAATGGCTGTATTCGGGTACACTAATGTTTCCGCAGGTGGCATGAATGATAGATACCAGATTTTGGACACAAACAGATAAGTGTTTTTCTCCCTAAAATCAAATAGTCATCTGCATACATATTCTGCTTGTGTTTCAAACTCAGAAACTCTTATTAACCACCTTTTGACACCTGTGAAATAAAATATGGGTTCCCTTTAAAGAGTGGATTCTACAGAAAAATGATCTATTTTTTGATTTTCCAAAAATATTTATTGTGAGCTCCCAATAAATGATAGATTCTGCTCTAAATTTAATATTTGTTTCAGCAAAGCATGTATTTTTCATTAGTTCAGGAAGAAATCTAATATTGCTTTTAAAGATATCAAATAACTATTGTAATACTACTATACACTCGAAAAAATATTGTAAAAAGTCCAAGAAGCTGGTATCTTTATGAAAGGCTGGTGTTCTGATCTTCAAGCTAGTCGCATTAGGCAGGATTTGCCAATATATTGCAGTTTTCCCTCCATTTGCATTATTCTCACAATTAAATGATAATTTGGCAAATACATCGCTCATTCCGATTTTGATAGCCGTGTACCTGTGTGCATGGCTTTATTTTGCTTTCTTATTTATCTTTATAATTTGAAATTAAAAGTCATAAAGTGTCAGCTCTCACTTAAGTCAAATAGACAGCAGTAAAACCTCTGTAATTCTGAATCATTGTTACAATGGTGGAATGTCTTTGAAATGAAGAAAAATCCATTTCTGTGTCGGAAAGTGTTAACTTCAAACGAATTTCATGAAAATTAAGCAGAATTTCTCCACAGTGAATTGATAACATTTTGGCCGTTTCATCTCTATAAACAATAAAATGTTACTACTGATCAATCTCATAAATCGTATAACGAGTGAGAGCCGGGTAAACAAGGACCCCTGAAATTTAAACACCAGAGGTGGGATCAGGTGCCTTGGAGGAGTAAGCATCCCCAGTGGACCGGTCATACTCGCCGCGAGTCCTATATCTTGATCAATTAAATGGAGTAATCTGTAGTCAATATAAGTATGAAAAGTATGTAAGTAAACAGTCTGAGATGTTTATAATTCCGAGTTCATTGCGATCAAATCCACATATGAATGTTAATAAATGTTGTTAATAGACACAACGTCATCAATGTGTCTAAATATTGACTTGAAATGTCACATTTTTGTACGATTGCAATCCGACCAATTAAATAGTTTTAAAAGGATGAATATAAGGTAATAAGTATACTGTAATGAAGGGTATGGACAGCTGAGTGGTTAGAGCACCTGACTAGTAGAGCTGGCGTCCTGGGTTAATTTCTATTCCATGTATATATTTTCTCCTGCCGCCAGCAAACGTGGAAGTAATTTGGTAATGTACTTCTAATTAGACGGAACTCTCCAAGCTCGTTATTTAACAAAATGAAACATCCATTGCACGCAATCAACATACAAATGCATAAAAGTAAATAGATTAAAATATGAATATAGCCATGCATGTAATGAGAATTTTCCTTTTATATTTGAGAGAGAGAGAGTCAATGGGGACTATTCTCCTGAGATATATATATATATATATATATATATATATATATATATATATATATCTCCACACAAGTACACTGTAGTAATGTAATAAAGAAAACTCAGAACGTCGAGAACGACTCAACCGGTTTCATTTACAGTCTTCAAGTGTTGACAATGGATTGTTTAGTTACTTTGCAATTGTCATAACTCTTGGAAGATTGAAAATGAAGTCAATTGACTTATTTTTGGCGTTCTGGTTTTTCCTTTATATATATATATATATATATATATTTTATATATATATATATATATATATATATATATATATATATATATATATATATATATATGAATAACGACATTTAGGGATCTGGCGGGCTAGAATTGGTCCTCAGTACCCTTGCTTGTCGTAAGAGGCGACTAAATGGAGCGGTCATTCGGATGAGACCGTAAAACCTGAGGCCCCGTGTCTCAGCAGGTGTGGCATGACAAAGACCCCTCCCTGCTCAAAGGCCGTAAGAGTCGAGTATAGGCCTAAATGTTGAAGCCTTTCACTGGCAATGGTGACGTCTCCATATGAGTGAAAGATTCTCGAGCGGGACGTTAAACAGTATACAACCAACCAACGATATGAACATTAGATTGTCAAATAAAGTTTGCATAAGATGGCCAAAATAAAATGAAATAAAATAAAATCGAGCACAAATGCTACAAACGTATTTACACAGCAAATTACATGTTTATTGTTTTTGGCTTGCTACTCAATGTTTTGTATGTAGCGAATTATGACACGTCCTGTTCGTCCAATGGTCTGATCCACAATGCATGAAGTAGTAATGATAGTTTTAATTCGAGTTAAGTCAATTCGTACCCGGTGAGATTCTATCGTTACTGTGCACTAAGAATAAATTAATAATAACAAGATGTAACTGTGTTGGGATGACATTACAAATGTCCCCGAATTCCTCCCCATATCGGAAAGGCAGCAGAAAAGAAATTGATGCCAGAAATGGACTCGGAATCTTCGATTTACCCTAGAGACTAAATTTGGTTTAAATCCGACAAACTGGATTTCTGGCAACCATTTTGAAATGGCGGCTAATTTGAATCTTTGAAAATTGAATGGAAAGAAATACTGATGCTGGAAATGAAGTGATCCCACATCCCAAATGTTGTGGAGATTTTAAGACTCTGAAATACTTCAGCATATGGCGGCCATAATGAAAATAGTGGGCATGAAAATTTTGATGCTGGAAATGGACTCGGGGTCATCATAATACCCTAAAACAGAACTTGGCTGAAATTCAAAAACCTTGATATTTTGGCAGCCATTTTGAAAACTGATTGTACCCCTTCCTCAAGACCCCTATTAGCCCACAAAGTTTGAATCGGATCTGTTGAAGCACTTCCATGAATTTGTGAGGACAAATTTCTCACTAAAGAAGAGAAATAAGAAGGAAAAAAAAAAGAATCTGAGTAAAACTAATATTCTCCAACACTACGTGTTCGGGGACATAATATTTTTTTTTAAATCAATAAATGATAAATGAAAGAAATATAAAAAAAAAAATAATAAAAATATTTGATAAAAAGAAAAGTAATAAACAATGTGGACCAACTCAAGAAACAGAGAATAAGCAGACAAGAAGTCAAATAATCAACAGACATTCCCGCACTAATCATGTCTAGAAGGCTAAAAAAAAAACTATTGTAGAATCACAGGAAACTGATGCGTTTTGCCAGATAATGGTCAATTTGAAAGGCAAAACATGGATAAATCTGGCAGGAAAGGTGCAAGTAAAGCCTTTGGAAACTAGAACAGGACACAGTTTCTCAACCAGTATGTCGTCTAGTAAATTAGCATGTGGAAAAAGTAAACGCAGGTTAGACTATATGACTTTCATTTAGAGTTCACTGGGATATATCTAATAAGTTGAAATCTTGTGATTAATTCAAGCCGTACTTTTGTTTAAAATGAAATTTATTTTAATTTCACGGCGATTAGCAAACAAGTCCTACAACTTTTGATATTATCTTGCCTCGTATATAGGCAATATTAATGATATGGAGGAAACTGAGGTGCACGTCCGAGTAGGTGACCCCAACACCGTTTCACACAGAACCATCACCGATCAATTCGTGTTGTAACGAGTAAGTAAACTCGTATGGTACTGGAGCACACCCACTGTACAAGTTAAATAGATGGAAGACAGTCATTACTCGCATTGGGGAACATTCATTCCCCGTGATCGAAAACAGCCATTTTCTCCAGATTGGGTACATCCATTCCTCGCGATAGAAAACAGCCATTCATCACAATCGACAGCGTTTCTTCGCGATCAAATACAGCCATTATTCACGACCGAGTACAGCCATTCCTCATGGTTGAGAAGCGCCATTCCTTGCGTAATGTTTATAAAGGAGGGAAGGGCATGAACCTGTATTCATAACATATTGTGTAAAACAAAACTAGCTCCATCACGTGAGTCAAATCACCTATTCCAGCCATGTATAGAATCCCTATATTCCTTCTATCATTTCTGCAAACATATAAACACATATTTCCGCAACAGGAAACGCTAGAATGGCTTCATTTAAAACTTAAATATACAATAGGGAAGAACACACTTTGATTGCATGTTTTATCTATGTGCTAATTGAGCGCAAAATTAATGAAATTAATTACTACTGTACGAAACGACCATTTCTATCCGTTCTGCATAGAATAAAAACATTATACAGCTAAATTTACTAAAACAATTTATTTTTACATTTAGTTTTTAAAATTCGACATATTTGATAAAAAAAAATTATTACCATTCTTATTTTGTTCATTTTTGTTCAATATGCACGAGGAAGCGTCAAAGTGTTTCTCGCTTATACAAAACTGATATGATAATAATTTGATTTGCTGTACGATAAAGATATCCTTTTCCTAAAGATGCCAAGGACTATTACTTACGTACTTTGTTATAATTACATTATAATCCAATTTTGCCTGCGAAAAATTCACTCTAGGGACAAAAAGTATAATTAATAACAAAAATTATAATACAATCACATTATTTTTCAGCTATTAAACTTATTTCTTACAAAAATTCCTGATCATAATATTACTAGAAATTAGCGGAAACAAATTCTTATGTTTACTGGAACTTCCACAATAACAAGTGGGACAAAATAGATTATGTGAACATATTTCCAGCTGAAAGAAGGTACACCATGGGTCAAATTTGGCTCATTTTCGAAAGTTAATAATTCCATGCCCTAATACTCTATAGGGTCTGTTCTTATACGTAAAAGTGTGTCATCTAATTCATTTTTCTTGATATTATATGCTAAGCGAACTTTGTTCTTTGTTAGTAAACCCATGTATTGATCAGTTTGATTCATAAATATGTCAATGTTGACACTGAAAAAAGTAGTTCTTGTCCTATCTTCATTGCAAATGAAATTCAAGAAAATGAAGTCGAAGTGATATTTAAAAATCAAATGCCCGAAGGGCCACAAAGGCGTCGAGTCCAATATCATATACATTAGGGTTCTTAATAAATTTAGAGGGCAGGTAAATTAGAGAAAGTAAGAGAAGAAATGTTCGAGTGCCACAGAAGACATTTCCTTATATTTTAGTACATAAATAAAGCATTACAATCACTTGTAAAATGTCAGCAAAATGTGTTTATTTACATAAATAGAAATGGAGAAGAGAGCTTGGGCTGATGTTACTTATCCTAACAAGTTCATACATGTACCATCCTCTTGCTAGATAAGCCCCATGGGGATCCGGGTTGTTAGAATAGATCCTCAGTACCCCTTGCTTGTCGTAAGAGGCGACTAAATGGGGCGGTCCTTCGGATGAGACCGCAAAAACCGGGCTCGTGTCACAGCAGGTGTGGCACGATAAAGATCCCTCCTTGTTCAAAGGCCATAAGCGCCGAGCATAGGCGTAAATTTTGCAGACCTTCACCGGCAATGGTGACGTCTCCATATGAGTGAAAAATTTTCGAGCGGGACGTTAAATAATATATAATCAATCATATCATCTTGCTAGATAATATCCCCTCAAGACTACTTACGTTACAAAGGCTATAATAAATAACTTGAAATTGCAGTCGAAAAATGCTGAAAAGAATATAACTGCTTCAGAGTGAGTATAGAAGTTATGTCTTCTGTTCATGTATGATGTAACAATTACACGGTATTAACTCTGTTTCCAATAATGTCTAACAATTCAAAAGTTCAACGTAATATGTAGTAAGGTTATTAGAAATCTAAACAAGATTCAATTTCCAATGAATGCTACCTAGCCTGGGTTTCTTCGCAAAATAACATGTTATTTTCGTCGCGATGCACACCCTACTTTCGTTTTGCTTAATTAAAAATCGGGATCGGGATTACCGAAAACAAACGGAAATAGTCTTTGTGTGTTTGGAATAACAACCTAACCGTGACCACTTTAGTTTTATCACAGGAATGAAGTAAGGATTCTTGCTGCAACTACGAGACTATAGATATAAATAAAACCAAATTTGAGCAGGTTATTTTGTAAGTACTTAGTGGTATAGCAGGACACAAATTTCGCGGGATAATCTGTTTCGTAGTAAATCCATCCGTGAATAATGAATTCTCTTACCAAATAATCGTTATTTAACTATTGAACAAAGATATAATAGTAAACAACGACATCAACAACGGAAATGGTATTGTGATCTTCAAATATCAATTAAATTCAATGTTTCAAAGTCTTGAATCGTAAGAAACATTCAAAACCAATAGGCACTATTTGATTTCGCCCACTAGGATGGGGTGAAAGGCAGTGTAGAGGCAAAAGTTTGCATGATCGCTAGAAGGCTTTCGAGCAAGCTCGACGCCATAAAAATGAAATAAAATAAGAATTCTCTGTTAAAACCTGGGTTAAATATGCTTTGTAACTAACTCTTTCTCTCTCTCTCTCTCTCTCTCAGTGTGTGTGTGTGTGTGTGTGTGTGTGTGTGTGTGTGTGTGTGTAATGTTGGGTTAAACAAAATTTCCTATATTATGTAGTAATAGATATACTTTTGACGAAAAAAATCTTATGATATAAGTCACTCAAGTGAAAATTTTAAGCATATACTAGTATTCAGAAATATCAAATCTGCCCTGATGAGATATGTCGTCAATTTTTTACCCCTTTAGATATGTGGTCAACTTCTTAAAAATACTTAATTAAGTGTACTTGAACCATCCATAATATCACAATTATGATTATATTACTGCTACGTTAGGTAACTTTCAGTGTTATTAAATGAATTAAAATTACTTTATGTTGATTATTTTAATTTTTTGTACAGTTATAATGATAATTGTTAGATACAAACTCAGATAGTGAGGCCTTCAGCCCTCCCCCATCCCCAGCAGTGGATCCAGCAAACCGCTCGGATTTAATTACCCCAAATTATGGACTAAAATATGTTTAAGTAACTGATATTAACATGTAGTAACATATAGATCATTATTCAAATGAAAATCCTAATGTCACCATGTATCTGATTATTTTCTAGCGGTGCCAAATGCTTTTCTTGTATTGGTTTAGACGCCCCTTCATATATATGGAGTGTATCCCCTCTTTTTTGATACTGTTTTTTCCCCCTTATCTCAGTGTCTGCATTGACGCTGGATCACGTTTGTGAAGGTCTCATATAACAGACCTTGATTTGACTCTTTTGGGGGTACATATTAATTGTGCTTAAATTCTAATAAAGATATCAATATTACAGTATTCTATGAATATATTGCGTGATTTGATATTTGTTCTATCCAACGAGTTGAAATGCTGTATTTATCCGCGAGGCTTGACGAGCGAATAAATTACCGCATAGAGCAAATATCAAATCACGCAATTATAGATGTTCTGTAATTCTCATTCGCTCTTTCTATCAATTTAAGTTTGAGATTATCCCCGTTACAAGAAAACATACCCGAATAGTCGTTATCATTAAGATAAGCCGTGCTTTTTCGTGTTCCTACGCGAGAAAAAATAGTGTGATAATATCGTACAGTTACACACATTTTTATTAATATCTATGAAGATTAATTGATTGATTGTTTATTGATTTAAGGCACACTCAACAATTGTTAGTTATCTGGTGGCGTCCAGTTTTCATTGGTGGAGGAGAAAACACAGATACAATGTACCCTGGAAGAGACCACCGACCTTCCGAAAGGAGACTGGCAAACTTTCTCACATATATCGGTGCGAGCGAGAATCAAAGCCGCCCCGACTAGAGGTGAGAGGCCTTGTGATTTTAGCACAATGCTCTAACCACTCGGTCACGGAGGCCCCAAAAGAAAATTTGTTTTAGAAGGCATTGAAATCATCTAAAACCCTAGTATTTATATCATCTTTTATTTAACTTGTTATTTCTTTCAAAACTTTACCAATATTTATTTTGTTGACGAAAGTTTGGTTGCGACTTTTTGATATCACAACAACAATCAATGACTGTGGACTAATAGGCATATTACTTTAATTTAGGTAAATCAACAAAACTGAAACAGTGATTTTAGTGGAAAAGGTGCTTGTTTTTGGAATTACAATATTTCTAATTCAATTTTTACGCAATTTCTTGTTAATGGAGGGTAGGACTGAGAAGAGAAATATGTGACCTGTTGAATACTTGCCGCTGCTACAGCTGGTCAATTTGCTGGGCCGTCTATGGATGGTCCGCCGGACCGGACTAGTTCCTTGTTAAGAATATTCTCCTTGTTTTCTAATCGTAATTTCGAAGTAATTGAATATGGTGTGTACACTTCTATGAACCGGAATTTGCATTATGTCAGTTTGCACAATGCTATTCTCTCAGTATTTTCTGATACTTGTATTAATTAGGTTACAACTTTCCAGATTCATATATCTGATCATTTTTCCGATGTTTTTGTTTGATAAGCTAATAAACAAATTAATATTTAAATTTAACAAGTATTGATGTAAAGATTAAAATAAATATTTATAGGCGCAGTCTTCATTCCTATCATATACTGATAAACTTAGGGAATTATTGAACTGAGGGGCCTCCGTGGCCGAGTGGTTAGAGTATCGGGCTCAAAATCACAAAGCCTCTCACCTCTGTCGGCGCGTGTTCGAATCTCGGCCGCGGCGTTATGTGAGCAAGTTTGTCAGTTTACTTGCGGAAGGTCGGTGGTCTCTTCCCAGGTACATTGTTCTGGATTCTCTCCTCCACCAACAAAAACTGGACGCCACCAGATGACTTAAAAATTGTTGAGTGTGGCGGAAAGCAATAAATAATCAATCAATCAATCAATCATATTGAACTAAGGATGATCTCAAAAGTAGTTCGAACTAGAATTGTTTGTATACAACGGGGATATGATATAATATAATATAATATATATATATACTGACGGACTTTAAAAACGCAACACTTGATAATTTTATATATTATAAATTTGTTCATATATCTAATAAACAAATTCATAGCGGTATATTATAAATCATGTTAATTGAACACTATTCTTTGATTTTGAACATCATTTTATTCACAAAGAGGCTACAGTTGAAATGAATGCCAATGATCTAGGGGTGCGTCAAAAATGTGGTTTTGTTCACTAGTACCGGGTATGACCTCCATTAGCAGTGATGACGGCGAGAAGGCGACGTGACATTGATTGAAAACATTTTGGATGGTCCTCTGAGGAATATTCTGCCATTCCTCCAACAAGGCTCTCCCTAATTCGCGGAGGCTGAGGCTGGCGGCTGCTCACTCGTCTCCCCAGCCCGTCCCACAAATGCTCGTCAGGGGACGTAGCGGGCCAATCAAGGACGTCAATGGCATTTGAAAAAAGTTTTGTGTCAATCTTGTCGTATGTGCGCGCGCATTGTCCTGTTGAAAAATTAACCCATTTCCTTGCCTATGCTGCTGCATTAATGGTGCTAAAACACGTTGCAAAATTTCGTCCACATACCTCCTAGCAGTGAGGGTTACATTTAAAACGACTAGTTGTGACCAAAAATTGTGTTTAATCGCACCTTAGACCATTACGCCTCCCCCTCCAAACCTGTCGCGCTCGAGGACACAATTGTCTGCAAAACGTTCATGTAAACGACGGTAAACTCGACATCTGCCGTCTGCGTTGCTAACTTTAAATCTGGACTCATCTGAGAACACAACATGTCGAGTCAGATGCTACCTTGCCCATTGCAATCTGTACCGTCGGTGATGCGGTTTAAGCTGTAGCCCCTTATAAGGTCTTCTGCAGCGGATCCCATGGTGTTTCAAAATTCTGGAAACGGTTCCAGGATGAATAAGCCTTCCATGGCGTCCAATGATTTCTCTCGCCGTGGTCACAGCGGTCGTAAACCTATTGCGCAGATGACGTTGCCGTATGAACGCTTGTTGCCGTGGCGTTGTCACAAACGGTTGACCAGGTCTTGGGCGATCATTTAGGGATCCTGTCTTATGGAATCGTGACAACAACCGGCTAACTATACAAGGATGGACATTAAAACGCCTTGCAACCTGATTGCAGCATACCAAGTGCCTGAATGCGTATTTCATTGTTTAAGCGCGGCATAGTCTTGGTTTTGAATTTTTTCTGTTATTGGTGTCTATGCTTTCACCAACAAAAGATTTTATCCGAAAAACTCCTCTATTTCCATGTGTTTGAAAAATTCGCGCGATGCTACTCACAACGCGCAAATAATGAATACAGGTAAATCGAGAGATGGGTTTTAAAAATCAATACAATGTGTGGTGGGTAAATTTTGCTATAAAAGTTTTATATGTAATAATTTAAAAAAACGTGTGTTGTGGTTTTTAAAGTCTCTCTCTCTCTCTCTCTCTCTATATATATATATATACATATATATATATATATATATATATATATAGGTATGATGAATCAAACTAAGTATATACAACACACGTATGAGATATAATGAAACAAAACTCTGCTAAATATGCATACAAAAATATATGATTATGTGTATTATATATATATATATATATATATATATATATATATATATATATATTCAAACGACAGCCTGTCTTTTTACACACTTTCTTTCCAAAACCAGCCAAGTGCTGATCACGTGACTTATTAGCATACCACGTGCAATCATCCCAGCAGGTACATTAGTGCTTTACACATGATCTAGCATTATGTATTTAGTCTGATATGTCCTTACTCCTATATCTACAGTCGATGAATTCGATGTGAAAACTTACGTACGCTACTGTTTTCTTTCCGACCACGTGTGAATAAGGTGTATATAATGCATACATTATTGATACAAATAAGGCCAACCGAAGTTAAAATAGCATGAATCAACTTCAAATTTTGACCTATTCCTTTCATCTGTGATGGAATCAAATAGTTTATGGTTCACATGTTAGTATACATAACCATTATAGATATAGATATAGATACATTAACTATGTTAGTTTGGGACAATAATTAGAACATATGTACCACTTGTCGAGGTACTACTTTTATTCAAGTCATACGAGGTAGGTCTATCTACAGGGGCTCGTTTAGAATTGACCCTCTCTATTCTATGTTTACACAAGGGAGGAATCCGGAATCTCAAAAATTGCTATCAAGAAACCATGCATTTTCCGTGGTTTTTAAACCACGGGAACTTTTCCTCAATCATCCAAAATAGAATACGCGTTCTCATTGGTCAATTCAATTCGCTCTTCAATTTCGATGAATTTAACTCATACGCGAGAATGTTTTCGCGGGAATATGTCAACATGGACAGAGAACATGCTGTATTATGGGGTCATAATGTTTTGATACTTATTATATATCATTCTAATATTTATTAAAGTCTTAATTCCCACTTACCACGAAACCCATGTGTTTCCCTCTCAATCTCCGACAACCCATCTTACCTACTCTCACACACAATGTACGAATTAACTTGATTGATATTGAAGAGCGAATTGAATTGACCAGTGAGAACGCATATGCCATTTTGGTGATTGAGGAAAAGTTTCCGAGGTTCAAAAACAATAGAAAATGCATTGCTTCTTCATATTTATTGCCGTGCAAACAGATATTAGGCATTTTTACTAACTATGATATTTCCCCGATCGATCGAGACCGGGATTGTAAAATTTGACGTCCATAAAATATAAGAACGAGACGAATGAAAATTTGAAGTAGCGATTTTTGAGACTCCGGATTCCTCCCTTGTGTAATTATAGATATAGATGGTGATAAATTTTTATAAGACGAAATGTTCGTAACGAGTCCCTGTGGTCTACCCCAATTGTATTTTAATTGCGATATTACTGTGTTTACTGTATGCAACAATAGGAGCTGTCGTGAATAGTTTGTTGTATATTTCATCTTCTTGTATTTAATATCAATACTTGAGTAGTCTTTTTCTCAAACTTTTCAAATAAGAGTTGAACTAGGTGATATAGAGTCGCTCTGGGAACGATTTGCCCGATAACCATAATGACGTGGCTCGTACGCGGGATGTGCATACGGTGTAGACGTACAGGTGACAGTTCATGACGTAGACTCAAACTGAGACCTGACGTATAGTAGTACAGACGTACAGTGTAGAGGCGAGACGATATATTACCGTGCATACAGAGACCAAACAAGGTGAGCCTCCCTCAGGGGACCTCATAAATAAACACAATGATGGTAAGTACATTAACTACTGCTTTGGTTATACTTGGTATTTCCGCATTTCCAAGAACTTTGGATCTATCATCATAGTTGCCTGTACATGTATAATATGTTCAGTATCATATTCCTTATAACCTCTCTATCTCAGATGAGTCTGAGATTCCTTTAAAACTTGTATTTTTCAAATGCCTTGTGCATTCTCCTTTGATTGAGCTCTTGAAAACTGATGGGTCATGTGCTTATACATGTATTCCGGTAGGTATTGGAGGCTGTTGGTAAGTTTGATATAGGAACAAATACCTAATTTGTGCTCTTAACAGAATTTGTCCGTTTTGTAAACGGTAGAGTCCAAGAAGGTCATTGAGATGTCAGATATATAATACTCGTTGAATCTCAGGAACTTGTGGCAAAAAAAGCCGGATTGAAAAAAATCTCCGATTTCAGCTGGAGATTTATTAAATAATATAGTTCCGTCACCTCTATTGATCTATCGTGATAAAATATTTGGCCAGCATACTGGAAACTAGAGAGTGAATCTTTTCACCCATACCAATAACGAGGAAGAAAATGGAGAATGAAACCATTTACTTCTGGCTGAAATCTGATACACCTTTAAGTGTAGAATGTACATGAAGCTTTCACTGACGTTTTACACACATGGCCTTTGGTGTAATGTTTTCATGGAATATTGTGATGACAATTATTATTTATAAATTTATTTATTATTTATTTATAAATGTAAATTGTCAGGAATTTTCAGTTAAATATATTGTACACGCTACACTCAAAAACGTAGTGTAAACTGACAACCGCTACAATGAGGTAGGGGCCAGATGTCATACAGAAATATTTTGCTCCTGACAAAGTTTTAAAATATTCATAGGATATAAGCAAGAATACCTGTAAATTATTACCTGGACCAAGTTTTATTAACGGTCGTAAACTCTTAAACTCTTGACTCTGGCCACGGCAGACCCAGAGATGTCGCGTCATTTATTAAAGACAGTCAGATGACATATAGAGAAGTTTTCTCCACTTTAATACTGTTGTCAAATAGTAAAATGAAATTTTTTTGTGCAAACTTCTTAAAAGTGGATGAAAAGGTAGTAAATGCTTCACATATATACCAAATAACCCCGTAGGGATCAAGGTAAAAATAGGTCCCCAGTACCCCTTGCCTGTCGTAAGAGGCGACTAAATGGGACGGTCCTTCGCAAAAACCGACGCTTCGTGTGATAGCAGGTGTTGAAAGAGAAAGATCCCTCCCTGCTCAAAGACCCTAAGCGCCGAGCACAGGCCTAAATTTTTACAGCCCTTCACTGGCAATGATGACGTCTCCATCTGAGTGAAAGATTCTCAAGCGGGACGTTAAAAAGTATCATGATATAGTCAATCAATATATACAAAATACGAACAAAGAAATAAAGAAACGGTGAAGATAATTAACAGTGATTAATCTCATAACTCCTGTAAGGAATACAAAATTAAGAGTAGAGCAAACACGGACCCCTGGACATACCAGAGGTGGGATCAGGTGCCTAGGAGAAGTAAGCATCTCCTGTCAACCGGTCACTTTCGCCGCGAGCCCTATATCTTGATAAGGTAAAGGGGTAATCCGATGTCAAAATCAAAGATATATGCTAATGGAATATCATCCAAATATTTTAAATGCAATGTTGGCGATTTGAAGAAAACGTATTATGTGCACCACAATGACCTTCGACTGTTAGTTACACCAATATGCGTTATGCGCATCTGAAGGCTTTTTTTAATTTAACTTACAGCTCCATAGGAGCCTCCGTGGTTGAGTGGTTAGAGAATCGCGCTCAAAATCACAAGGCCTCTCACCTCTAGTCGGCGCGGGTCTGATTCTCGCTTGCGCCGATATATGTGAGAAAGTTTGCCAGTTTACTTTCGGAAGGTCGGTAGTCTCTTCCCGGGTATATCGTATCTGGATTCTCTCTTCCACCAATAAAAAACTGGACGCCACCAGATAACTGAAAAATTGTTGAGTGTGGCGGAAAACAATAAACAATCAATCAATCAATACAGCTACATAAGAAAAGAGAGAGAGACCTTCCGTTGACCCATCTATTTTCTTTGAGCAATTTAAAGCCAATAGCGGTAAATTTTACCGATAAATGAAACTGTGTTTGAGGAGCTTGATTGTGAATTAAGTGAAAAAGAAATACTTGTTGCAATTAATAAGCTAAAACAACAAAAATCACATGGAACTGATTTACTGTTGAATATTTTATTGAATTTTAAAATCAAATTTTGCTTATTCTTGAAAATTTGTTAAATAGAATATTTACAGCGGGTATTTTCCTCATACATAAAATGGGTGATATGTCAGATCACAATAATTATAGAGATATTAGTCTAGTGAGTTGTTTTTGTAAGTTATTTACTTCAATTTTCAACCAAAGAGTTACAAAGATGGCATAATAACAGATGATGCCCAATTTGGGATTTCAGCCTTAAACAGGTACAGCGGAAGCTATTTTCCGTCTATTGTCAATTATTAATATGACTCTCTCTAACAAAAAAAAACAAAAACAAAAAAAAAACATGTTGCTTTATAGATATATTTTCCACTATTGATAACATTAAGTTTTAGAAAAAGTTCAGCACGTATGGTATTACTGCGCATTATTCGTATTATGTATCAAATTGTATGAAATTGATATCAGAATGTTTTAGAAGTAACGTAAGACTTTTACAAGAAATGCTGTATCTCTTACTTTTTCGCTATATGTTATGCTTTTGAAGTAGAATTTTCAAAACACGATACTGTGCTGTTACAATTAGTAGAACTGAACTTGTATGTATCGATGTATGTAGATGATATGATCATTTTTGCTGAAAATATACACGAGTTTCAAATAATGTTAGATACTGTGGCGTCGGTGGCCCAGTGGTTAGGCTGTTAGACTCTTGACTCTGGCCACGGCAGGACCGACATTGTGTCCTTGGGAATCATATGGATATACAATTGACTGGAATCTCACTTTTAATGCTAATAAAACTAAAGAAAAGAAGTTATTTTTAGAACGCCAGTAACATTAAAAATACAGAAAAATGGAATGTAAATGGTCAAAGTTGGTGACAGATTATATACTTTGGTGTTTTATATCAAGGGGCATGAACACGATTTCTGATCGATTGAAATCGACAGTTGTTTGTTATAGAATAAAGTCTTTTATAAATTAGTGGATTCAAAATATTTTTACACAGGATACAATTTGTATTCACATAAAACTCGGCTCCCTAAATTGCGTTTGTTCATTTAAGTCGAGGGCGAGACGAATGCGTGCGCATATCATACGACTGTTGACAAACGCATGTAAACCACCACGTGCGGAGTTCTGAACACCAAGATTTAAAAAAAAAAAACAACAACAACAAAGTATGTCGATAGTATTCAGTATTTCGACATAGATTACAAGTATTTCTAAATCATTTTAGGTAAAAAGCACAAAGAAGTAAGAGCTGAATTTTTTCATTGTAAAAGCTTTCTTCTCCAAAGCCGTCAACTTTGGCGCCTTCTTGAAAGGTAAGCCATGTAACAGGGGCTCGTGTCTTGTTTTGAAAATGAAATAAATTCAAAATTTTGTAAAAATGATATAGAGGACGAATACCACTTTGTATTTGTCCTCATTATAAAGAATTCCATCATAAATATCTTTAGAATTATATTGGCAACACCATATGTTTTTAAATTTGTACAATCATTAAGTGTTCATGATGTCCGTAAACTTTGTAATTTAGGGAAATATTTATGTTTTGCATTTAAGTTGCTAGGAACCATTTTTGTTTGAGAGTTTGAAAGTTACTCTTCGTCAAAATACTTTGATATATTATATGTACGCTTAAATCTCTACACCACCAGATAATGCCATCTTTACAATATAGTTTATGTGTACATATAACACTTATGTGATAAGATGTATGTCTTAAGCAATAAAGAGATTATTATTCTAGTCAACCGCTTTCAACATAACTTTTAATGAAAACTTTCCAAGTGGGATTGCAGTACTCAGACCGTTGTATCTAAGCAAATTTACATCACAAACCGGTTAAAAAATACTTATAGAGAATAAACTATCTTCACATTTGCCATCGCGATTTACTTTTGCCTATTTCCATCCACAAATATGAATAAAAGTGCAATGTATTTGGTCTAATGTTTGCTTCAAAATCAAATATAATGAAATTCGGTTTCTTGACCAGAATATATTGAAAATGACAAAAACATTCATATGATTTAGAAACTTAGAAAAGATCTTTCTAACGGTATCAAAAATATTTCAAATAGCGATTCTATAAAATATCTATCATAGGAAACATCATTTCGCGGAATTAAACCTGTTTATCAGATAGTAATTTATTCGCTTTAAAGAAGTGAATTAAAATAAGCTTGTAATAAAGAGAAAGTACAAGAAATTTCCTAATCAGTAATGTCATCTTTAAATAATACTCCATGAAGATGCCTGAAAATCCCGTTTACTTTCATTCCTCTAAAAGTTTGCATACGTTAAATGCATTTTTACCAATAACTTTCATCCATTATTTATAACTTAAAATTAACTGTATTTTAAATCTCCCAAAGATTATCAGATCAGGTTTGTGTTATGTTAGGATGTCAGTCCATTACAGGTGAAACCCAATATTGATCTAAGAACGATGTTTCCACCCTCTCAACTGTGTAGGGTAAATTGCTGTAGTTGCAATTATTCATTTATCAATGAAGTAAACCACTCTAATTTTATCAATATTTTTTCTATTTTTTAAACCACAAAATGCCGTTTAATCGTTAATAGATACAGTTGGGCTTCGTTAATCCGGATAGTTTTTTTTTATGCAAAATCGCAAAGATAAATGAAACATCCGGATGTGTTATATATTTCGTGCAAATAATCAACATGCCTACTTCGTTGTTGAGTAATACGAAATAAACATTTGCTGTTTGCTTTTTTGAATAAATCGTTATAATGTTAACTTTACATGAATTTCAAAGTTTTGAAATTGAAATATCCATGTATATTTGTATATATTGACATTTATATCTAATTAAAACTACAAACAAATATACTGAATTATACACATCATATACTAAAAGCAATCAATTAAACACTGCATGTGACTGAAAAAAATCTTATATTTCAAATTCTATAATTATTCGAGCCATTATCCGGGGGGCATCAAAAATATGAGTGTCTGTTTGCTTTGTTTGTTGATTTTAAGAATTTTTCACTCATATTGAGACGTCACAGCTGTAGGGCACGTACTACAAATTTAGACCTATATGCGAAGTGCTCCGGGCCCTAGCAGTGAGGGTTCTTTAATGTGCCAACGCCTGTCACGACACGAGACCTCCGTTTTTAAGGTCATATCCAAAAGATTCGTGATTCTCACTTCTAAATGCCGAGCTTTTGGCAAAGAAGCAATCACTATCTTAGCTGCAGAACTGTTATGGTTTTATATTTAAGTCTTTGACCATAACGCTACGGTTCCCGTAATGCAAATCTGGTGCAATTTATGGGGCAAGATTTTCTGCGCATGGTTGGGGATGTGTTTTTCCACTTTCCAACATTGGTCAATCAAATACGTATCATTCCCTAATTCTAGACATATGTTATCACCAGCTGTATATTTTAATCACTTCTTAACCCTTTATAGCCGTCTCTATAAATCAATAAACTCGAGTCTTTTGAATTTTCTGCCATCCGACAGCCATGTTGGCCTATTAACCAGATCCCGCTAAAACATCATGTGACATATGGAATGTGTTGATAACGTAAACAAACCGCCAGTTCCTTGATTTTTTATCGATAGATTAACAACCTTTTTCTTTGTCTCCCATTTATTCTTTAAACACCATAGACTGGTTACAGGAACTGTGACTTTATGGTCAAAGACTAAAACATAAAACCATAAACCTACAGTTCTGCAGCTATCACTACCAATGTTTGCGTCGTAGTTTTGACGCGGCCACGACTCACGACCTCCCGGTTACGAAGCGAACGCTTTATCACTGAGCTACTGCGAATGGTGTGTCTGCTTTCACAAATATGCATTACTATATGAAAACAGGTTTGGTTTTTTTGGTTTTTTTTTTTTTGGTTTTTTTTTTTTGGGGGGGGGGGGGGGGGGGCTTCTACCCAGAGCTTAATAGTTCCAAAACAATAAAGCTCTACGGCATCGTCATGAGAATGAATCTTCACACTTTACATGCGACACAGCGGATGTGACCGGTCAACGGCTCCAAGGCACCTGATCCCACCTCTGGTGTGTCTCCCCTGCTTTTTATTTTCTATTCTTTATAGGAATTATGAGATTGATCACTGTTCGTTATCTTCATTTTTTCATTCTTGACATTTTATATCAATTTGAAAAAAACAAGAGGCCCACAGGCCTTATCGGTCACCTGAGTATTCGTTTGACGTATCACTAGTCCCAAGGGCTATGAAATCTTGGGGAAAAAATCCCTGTTCTGAATATTTAAGATAAATTCCGATGTTTAGCAACAATATAAAATAAGATGTGTCCTTAAAACTAAAATGCCCAAAAGTGCCTATACTGATGAAAGGATTCACATAATATAATACATGTAACATTTACACGATATGACTGATTTGGACCCATCCTAGAGTCAAAAACCTGAGACTGCGAAATTCACAATTTTGGTAGATCCTTTTCTGTTTTTCATGCATTTAGTTTTATACTGTGTCAGCAAACTTAAAGAAATCTTTCAAATGATCAAGACAGTCACTATTATATGATAATAAATTTGAACCAAACCCTTACTCTAAAGGAAAATGAAATTCACATGTTTGATAAAGGACTACCTACTCCTTCCAAATATATTTAATTTCAGTTTAATATCAATACTGCGTTAAGAAGATATTATTTACATGTTCTACACATATACACTATATAGGCCAAATTTTTCTAGAATAATGCTCAATCACACACTCTTTTTATTGCAACAAGTTGATATTAACTCGTGGTCGATTATATTTGATTTGTGTAGATGTTCAATAAAATATTTTCAAGCGACATGATCTAATATTGATCGAAGCAATTAAAGGTGCATTAGCTGCCAAGCCGTGTTTCCCAATTGTTATCAAACGGACTACTTCCTTACAGTACATAAAAATCACAACTAATATATTAACATTCCTACATCTTGCAATCATTTGTTGTAATTTTCAAATTAGAATTTCTTATGGCTGAATTATAATTGATTCACTGCGGAATTTTTTTTTTTACATAATTTTCGAATGGAAGCCAAATGTTTTCACTCTCAGATTTATTTTCCTTCATTTTTACCACATTCAAATATTTTAATCATGGTTCAGAAATATAACATGTTTTACGTTCTAGCTGACAGATAGTGTCTCTTTAAATAATATGCTGCACCTTTGTTTACAATTTAACATTACAAGAATTACCAATACGACGTGGAAAGGCTCTATTCAGCACGTGCTTCGCACTATCGGTCCAATAAAAGTGTGTCTTATTGCCTGTTCGAGCGTGCCATCTATGTAATCAGCGTGGCTTATGCTCGCTTTGAAATACAGTTAAAAATAGTACTAATTGTATTTCAAGCAAGAAATCATGGCTATATTTTCTGCTGTTGGTTGTCATATTATCATCATAGGTTTCAGGCGCGAATCCAGCTTTTTTCATGGGGGGGTGGGGGCGTCCAAACTTATTCCTACCATTTCAACTTATGGAGAAATTGAATTTTCATATCATATTACGACCTTGAATTTTGAAATCGTCCCCAGTGAGCGAATAAAGTCGACCGAGATAGTTAATGAAGCAATATTAAACGCGATGCCAGGGTGAAAGATGACTTTATTTTCTTTCAGTTGGAAATTCCAAAGGGGGGGGGGGGGGGGGGGGGCGATAAGTATGGAACTGTAAGAAGCCAGTTTTTATGCGAGATGAAACAAAGGTTAAATGATATGTTCATTTCTAGTGTATCCTGGGGTCTGTATTTGCCATACTCTTAATTTTGTATTCGTTATTGGAATTATGACATTTATCGCTGTTCATTAAGAAAATCAAAGTAATGACTCCCACACATAATCGTCCGACGGAAGGTAAAGCGTTCAATCCGGATGACCGAGGTCAACTCTACCGAAAATATGTTGTTTTTTCGAACCCGCGCCGATTAGACGTGAGAGGCCTTATGATTTTGAGCGCGATGCTCTAACCACTCGGCCACGGAAACCCCTCTTCATTATTTATAGTGTAAGTGTAATCGTACACATTTCCCTTGCGTCATTCTCATTTGATTGGTTGATCGTAAACAGTGTCAGTTGCTTAGAGTTTTGCTTATGATATAGACATTGGTCTTTGGTTGGAAACGTCACACCTTGAGGACAAAATACTAAGTCTTCCGCTTGACCGCAACCTACTATTGAACTAACATGAGGATTTCAGTTTCAACGTTGATGCGCTTCGTTCATTGCAACTGCGAGCTGTTTAATTTTTAATAACGTGAAATAATTTTTTACGAAAGAATGCACAACTTCAATCTATCATTTCTGTGAAATATGTTGTAATTTATAAATGAAAGCAATATAGCTATTACAAAATAATGATTTAGTTATAGACCTATGAATAACACCTTTCCATATAAATGATCATACAAAAATTATCATACAGTGTCATATGCATATAAATCTGATTATTTTCCGGACACAAAAGTATTAAAATTATAATAATGAACTGATGTTTATGATCGAATTAACTCCACATAGAATAATAGTACTCTTGCTTTGAAGATATATTTGTATACATACTCTTGTAAAAAACTGAGAAAAAGATACTACAGTAGGCACTGTTTTCTACACACACAGGTAGCTTAGTGGTGGAACGTTCGCTTCGTAATCGAGATGTCGTGAGTTCGAGCCCCGTTCGTGTCAGGGTCGCGTCAAACCTTGGACGTAAACATAGGTAGTGATTGCTACTTCGTCAAACGCTCTTCAAGTAGACATAAGAATCACTGGTCTTTTGGATATGACCTTAAAACGGAGGTCCCATGTCGCTGCCGACTTTGGTACGTTAAAACACCCTTATTGCTACAGCCCTGAGCGCTAAGTATAGGTCTAAATTTGTGGTACTTCAACTAGAATTAGTGATGTCTCAGTATGAGTGAAAAATTCTCAACAGGATGTAACACAAATCAATCAATCAAGCTACACGTGTTTCTAGTAAAAAGTGCAGAACACTTATCATCAATGTTACATGGTAAACTCGTTTGATTTCCTGTTGACTGACGATTTCAAAGTGGGCGATGGAAATATATGTAGCCAAATAAAGTATATTATTTACAAATTTTTCAAAGGACACAATGATGAAAGTTTTGCATCACAATCTATGACATGTATAGTGTGCTTAGGATAGGCATGATAGAAATTATTCATCCCCCCCCCCCCTCAAAATGACGTGTTTACGTAACCCGCGTGTTTTCTCGTCCTACAGCTTCACTTGAATATCATAAATTAATTTAATGTGTATTAACACTGTATGCACGTTATGAAAATTATAAAATTAGGACCTATATATGATTTTATTTGTGGTTAGTGATTATCAAATTTACGAAAATTAACGGGTAGGGGGATAAAGGTATCATGGAGACTTCTTTAAAAAATGATTAAAGAGTTAGTGATATTTTAATGTGCGGATCTTTGGGGGTCGGGGCGTCACGGACCCCCCCCCCCCCCCCCTGAAATTTGCAAAGGTTAAAAAAAATTACAATATAACAATTTATAAGAAAAAATGAGTTGACAGTTATTATATTGTAAATATTTTTGAATTCACTTTCTTGGTATTGTAGGCGTCTCCATATGAGTGAAAAATTCTCGAGTGGAACGTTAAACAATATATAATCAATCAATCAATCTTAGTATTGTAATGTCATTATGAGGTTAGAATCAAATCACAAATGTTATTCGAGTGTCTAAACGAATCTAAACAGGAACGATTTTTCAATATCCTATTACGAGCGATTGACGTCATAATCTTGTCATTATGCTACTGCATTGTCATAAAGTCATCGGCTTTATTAATTGATTGATTGTTGTTTTCCGCCACACTCAACAATTTTTCAGTTATCTGGTGGCGTCCAGATTTTATTGGTGAAGGAGAGAACCCTGATACAATGTACCCGGGAAGAGACCACCGACCTTCCGAAAGTAAACTGGCAAACTTTCTCACATATATCGACGCGAGCGAGATTCGAACCCGCGCCGACTAGAAGTGAGAGGCCTTGTGATTTTGAGCGCGATGCTCTAACCACTCGGCCACGGAGTCCCCTCATCGGCTTTAGTATACCTCTCAGTTTGCTTCAGACTCAATGTTACAGGCTTAGTATTCGTTTTTCATTCTAAGTAAATATTAACAGAATTCTCTCACAGAAATCCGATTATCATTTTTCCAGTTTTAACACTTGCTTAGTAATAGATGCAGTCAAGTCTCTTTAGCTAAATAACACTCCCTACCAGAAAACATCAACACACGACAAAAAGGTCGCCCGCGTGGTCCAGTGGTTATATAGAGCGTTTCCTTCGAGAGTTGGAAAATAAAGGGTTGAACATTATATCACGGGTTAGATTTTTTGAAAAGCTTCGACCCTCCCCCCCCCCCCCCCCCGGAAAAAAGATTCAGGATCTGCACCGGTATATTATTTTTCACTTTATTTTTCGAAACAAAATTTGCTTTCATACCGCTCGTTATTCTGACAAGTCTTTGTGTACATCGTCTGTCATTACTGATGCTCAAGAGCGTGACGTATTCCGAAGTCAGAAACCAAAACAGTTCCTTGTTAGATACCACATGAATGAAGAGGCTAAGATAACGAACAGTACTCAATCTCGCAATTCCTATAGAAAATAAAAATCATACAGATGGACAAAAACGAACCCCTAGACATACCAGAGGTTTGATCAGGTGCCTACGAGGAGTAAGCATGCCTTGTCTACCAGTCACACACTCCGTGAGTCCTATATTATGATCAGATAAACGCAGCCAGATTCAGGGTGCCAAGAACGGCTTAACAAGTGGTATGAAACACGTCAGACAGTATTTGATCCAATGGAAAGTTGTACTGGCAAATTAGATCTTTATAACACCCACAAAATTTGCGAAATGTTGATTAGACGAGACTGTAGAAACCTCTGTAACATCAACTTGTTTGTCAGTAGCCTGCCTTGATTTAAAAACTGATCATATGCAGCTCAAGCTCTTGCTTATCGAATCAGTTGAGATCAAATCACCTGATGTCTTGCAATCACAACATTAAAACGTCACCAGCTGTGGGGGAAGTACCACAAAGTTTAACCTTTGCGTAGCGCTCAGTGCCATAGCAGTGAGGGTTCTTTAACATGCCAACATCTGACGCTTTGTCCCCTCCGTTATTAATGTCATATCCTAAAGACCCGTGATTCTCACTTCTAAATGCCAAGAGTTTGGCGAAGGATGTTTACGTCTTACGTTTGATGCGACCGTAGCAGGAGCGGGGCTCGATTGATTGAATGTTTTACGAGAATTTTTCACTATCTTGAGACATCACCAGCATTACGTGAAGTACCACAAATTTAGACTTGTACTTAGCGTTCAGTGAGAGTTCTTTAACGTGCCAAAGACAGCTGGGACATTGGACCTCCGTTTTTAAAGTCATATCCGAAATACACTTGATTCTCAAATCTAAATGCCGAGCGCATGGTTTGACGCGGACATGGCACGAGCGACTCGAACTCACGACCTCCCTGTTACGATGTGAACGCGCTGCCGCGACCGGTAAAGTGGACAAATATCTTTATCGCAAATTATTTGAAATTAAAAACAAATCCGATTAAATTCGTTAGATATGATCTGCCTAAGTAATAATATTAATAGCATTTTGAATTAACCCAAACCAAGTATTAGTATTCTGGATTAGACAGTTACTTAATTATATCATACATACACTTCTATTATTTCAGCTTCAAACTACTGTCCATGTAATTCACAATTTAAAAGAACACTGAGCAGTATCATTACTTCACAGGCGCTCGACGTTTTAAATATCTATAATAAAAGGCTATCTTCCTGTAAACAAACTATTCACAAGGTATATCACGCCACCGTCTTGGTTTTCTTTTTACCAGCTGCATCGCTTGCAATTTTCGGCAAAAAGTTCGATATAATTATAATTAGACCCAGTCCGTTTAGAGGCAACTCTGTCAAGTCTTACCTCTCGTATCGTCATGATGAACTGGAAATAAAATCCATTTATCGGCTATAGTCAATCGTCGTCTACTGCTTCTGAAATGCGAAAAATTGGTAAAAGAGGGAGGGGAGGCGGGCGGAAGTTGTCATAATTAAGGGATAGCCCTTTTTTCATTGGTCGATAAAATTAATAAATTATTATAATTAACAGTAAATTTAAATATGTTCTAGATTTGATAGAGAGCGAGGTAATGGATCACTAACACTAATCTACTGGTCTATATTTATTTCATTTTTTTTAACAACGTCAAACATGATAACTTCACTTACTCATTCATTGGATGTATCAAAATTAGTTGAAAGTTAATGTCATACGTAATATGAAAAGTTCACAATCGAATTAGTTAACACCCACACACGCGTATACGTGGGAATACTCTTAAACGTTCACAGGGTCATTTATATATCCAGATGTCCTCTCCTGCGTGCCTGTAAACTGTTAGTGTTGTCACAGTGGGTGGCATACCTTAGATGGTCGGAAAGTCGAAGCAAAGAATGGGGGAAGGGCATTTCCAATGTTGTTTTGAAATTGCGATAGATTTACTAAACTTCCCGTGTCAGCCTGCCCCAAAACTACACAATGTACTAGAATTTTACTGTTCGTAGGGTTGCACAATACCCTGCATTCACTGCCACCACCCCTTTTTTCCCCGCACAAGCGTCAGGGGGTACATCAGCAAGGGAATTCTCATTTGTATAATGTCAACTTCCGCTCCCCTAATACCAATTTTTCGCATTTGACAAGTAGTAGACGATGAATGACGACTAATTATAGCCGATAAAATTACTTTATTTCCAGTTCATCATGACGATACGAAAGATAAGACCTTAACAGAGTAAATTCTAAACGGCCTGGGTCTAATTATAATAGTACATCGAACTTCCCGCCCGAAAATTGCAAGCGATACAGCTAGCGACAAAGAAAACCAAGATGGCGTCGTGATATATCCAGTAAATAGTTATTTACAGGGAGAGAATTTTTTTTATTTTGGATATTTAAAACGCCGAACGCCTGTGTATTACTCCTATAAAGAATACAAAATTAGAAGTAGAGCAAACACAGACCCCTCAATTGATATACCAGTTGGTGCGACTAGGAGCAAGTATCCCCTGTAGACCATTCACACTCGCCACGAGCCTTATATATTGATCAGGTAAACGTAGTAAAAGTCATGTGTGTAAAGAAGGGTCTAACAATTGGTAAGAAACATGGCAGACAGCATTCGACTTAATGAAGGGTTGTATTGGTAAATTAGATCGTTATAACGACCATCAAATTTGCGAAATGTTGACTTTAAGGAAGAGTGGTTAAACCCCTGTGATATCAACGTTTTCGTCTGTAGCCTGTTTTGATTTAAAAATTGATCACATGCAGAACATGTCCTTGCATATCGATTCAGTTGAGAGAC
Source organism: Ostrea denselamellosa (assembly GCA_024699665.1). Lineage (NCBI taxonomy): Eukaryota > Metazoa > Mollusca > Bivalvia > Ostreida > Ostreidae > Ostrea > Ostrea denselamellosa. The sequence goes on along the minus strand of JAMZEH010000010.1, from coordinate 3,420,387 downwards.
ATAAACACGATATACTGGGATAATGGAATATTGTTGCATAAATATGGGAAATTGACGATCGAGATAACGAAATCATTCCATTTGTCATAAAGTTAAGTTACTACTTTAAGGTTAATGTCCATTTTCAATCAAATATCTATGTATGAAGCAGATGTGGAAGGCTGATTTTTTTTAAGTTCACTGGAATATATCGATATAACTTATCCTTTAGAGATATGATTGAACTCTTAACCTTTATATTTGCTCTATATCAGATTTGCCGGCTGCTCTATATCGTTTTACAGGTCGCCATAGCCTGGTTCGCACACTCTTTTCGAAGACAGGAAGATTCTGGGTTCGATTCCGGTGTTGCGTCAACACTGTTCGTGACTGCTCCTTCTCCAAGCGCGTCATTACAAGTGAAATTCAAGGGTCTTTCGGATATGACCTTAACAGTAAAAATGTTATATTGTTTTGGCCGTTAATTGAGTGCCAATTGGGTTCTTGTTTTGAATGTCAAATCTTACATTTTTGGATGTTAAAGGGGTTCTTGTTTTGAACGTTAAACGGATCTTTGTTTTGAAAATTTAATTTGATTTTGTTTTGACGTTAAATCTGATCTTGTTTTGGACGTTAAATAGGTTTTATTTTTTTGTACGTGAAATGAGTTTTTGTTTTGGACATTGATATAGGTTCTCGTTTTGGACTTCAAATAGATTTTTGTTTTAGAAGCTAAATTTCATTTTGTTTTGGAAGTTAAATCGGTTTTCTTTTTTAATTCTAAATAATAAGTTCTTATTCTGTACATTAATCGAATATTGTTTTGGACGTTAAATGGATTTTGCCTTCATTGTGGCTTCATCGTAATAGATTCGTAATACCTAATTTTCAAAAGAGGAGTTCCGGCAAAAAAGTGATATTGCAATCTAAAACTCGAATTTTTATTTTTGCAGAATTAACGGATATAAAGATAATGGTGGAGAGGACTCCATACTGTGGAAACGACGAATATAATTGTGGTGGAATCATTTAGATGAAATATATTGACGAGCGGTAATTGTGAACATAAACTTCACCATAAAGATGAATACCCGGTCATAAACTGCATATTGGAGTAATTTTGCGATGATGATAAGGGGTTTTCATTTATGTAGTGCATTGTCCTTTTACCTCAACAAACTTCTCTGATTTACCTTCACAGCCGTTGACGTGTATACATGAGTGAACAGTGTAAAAAAACACATAAAAATAAAATTTTAATGCACCATTGTAAACTTAATTCTATAAGTTGTTAATTTCTGATTAATTTTCTTGATAATCACTTCCCTTATATAATCGTTCACTCAAATTTTGGGTTCACCAGGTGTAGACGAAATGCTATTTTTGACTCGTGCTGGGATGCAGGTCTTGGTACTTTATCTCAACAACGCGCGCGCGCGCGCGCGCGCGCACACACACACACACGTCAGTTTATAAAGATATAAAGAGCCTTAAAGCATATCTTCGTCTTTCATTTCAAATTATAATGTCGAATGCTTAATTAGCAAACGATTGCTAGTTATTCCAGTTTAGTCGCGGAGGTTAGTGGTTACGCCATTCTCCTCGCATGGGATCGAGGCCCGTCCACACTCCACACCTTGGATGCGGCAAACCCAACACGCAATATTAGGTAGTAACAGCTTCGTTGCCTAACTTTCGGCATTTAGAAGTGGGGTTCACAGGTCTTTTGGATATGACCTTAAAAAACGGAGGTCATGTGTCATGGCAGACGTTGGCACGTTAAAAAAAAACCTTCAATGCTACGGTCCGGGGATCCATGCATAAGTCTACGTTTGTGATATTTCATCTACAGCTAGTGATGCTTCCACATATTTAAAGGATTCTCAAAGAGACCTAACACAACTAGAGTCACGAAGCCAATCGCTCGTAAATTGAGCGATCTGTAGTGTACCATTAAAAAGGTAGGGTGACGGCACATCCATTTACTGGAAATACTTTAAAGACCGGTATGCTTACGTTTCGCAATCTATTATTTACTAGTTGAACATGATATGATACCGGGGACAGACATAATAACAAATCCAATTTAATGTTGTGGAAAATGAGAAAACTAGATTTACCCACCTTGCGTCTATAATGAGTTTCTCGAAAGATGGATCACATTCTTCCTCTGCAATTAGAAAGTCAATAATACACCTATGGATTATTTATTATATGTTGCAGATCTACTGTAGTTTACTGCTTGCTGCAAGGTTTTGTTTTATCATATTTCCATTCCTCTATAATGATTTTATTGTACAAGTCCGAGCGTATATACCAGACAGACAACATTGATCAATTCATTCAAGGAAATTGACAGGTTCACAAAACTCATTATAAATAATTAATTTCAATATCGTGAAATGGAGAAGGAAACAAAATTATATAGTTTTTTGCAGATGTAAACAGAGAGTCTAGTATGCTGAATTAAATGTTTACTAATTGAAACAAATTTATTTTCACTGTAGATCAAGTGTAAATGTAGTTCACGTGTATGTATACTTCGCGTTTAAGTATACATTAAGAGTAAGTACATTGATTGATTGATTGTATGTTGTTTTCCGCCACACTCAACAATTTTTCAGTTATCTGGTGGCGTCCAGTTTTTTTATTGGTGGAGGAAAGAACCCAGATACAATGTACCCGGGAAGAGACTAGAGGTGAGAGGCCTTGTGATTTTGAGCGCAATGCTCTAACCACTCAAGTGTAAGTACAAAGATCATGTGTAAGTATAAATCACGTGTAAGTATAGTTTGCGTTTAAGTAGACACCAATTGTAAGTATAGATCACGTATAAAAATAGATCACGTGTAAGTATAGATCACGTGTAACTTATTAAACATTTGACCGACCGAAAAGAAATGCCCACTGCGAAATCCTATCTCGGGTGAACAATGCTGCAGCAGTAATGTTCAATTAGTAATTTCTCTTAAGCTGGAAGCCACTAGTGAACTCGTATCAACAGAAAGAAACCAGCTCACTGATTATGAAAAGTAGAAAGACTAATAAAATGCCACAAACTTAGGGCAATGGTTTCCCTTTCTAAATCAAGGGACGTCTTTTACGAGAATTTAACCTATTATTAATCGACTGGTCTCCCTAACATGTATAATGTAGTCGTACTTTTTCATGTATTATTCCCAACATGCATGCTGGATTTCATTCACCGATACAATAATAGGGGCTGGTGAAAAAGAAAATAAAAAAATAACATAAAACACCAAACAATTATATATTGTATATCCATCGTATTCATTCAGCGTTTATCCCATGACTAGGTTTAACTTCATCATATTATAATATTCACAGAATGAAGTAGGATGCAGTCGATGATATTCCAATGACTTTTTATAATTGTATCTTGACAAAAACATTTTTTCGTACATTGTGTAGTTGGATGTGTTTCATGACTAGCTGAGGAACACACCGACATGTTACACATGTTGGTGTTAGGAATTACTCAACGTATGCAGTAACATACAAAAGTTCCCAAGATGGACGACGTTCTTCGATTGCTTGGAAAATTCTAATTTATAAAACTCAACATTCGGGGTTTTCTTTCTTTGAATTAAACACCCTGAAATGAAATATATCAACTGATAGCGGTTTTGACATAAGCGTCCTATCGTCTGCTTCGAAATATGAGAGAGTGACGCGAGGAAGAGTTGGGGCAAGAAGTTAGAAATATAATCATAAGTTTATTATACACTGGCCATTCTAGTTACCAAATCTCAAAAGTTACAGGCTTAAATTGGAGAACAGTTAGTATTCCTTTCGAGTTCGGGAAGATACAGAAAACTTGCCGAGAAGCAGTAGGCAGAGAAAACTCAGAGCTAAACGACGACTCGTTGGTCTGGTTCAGGACAACTGTCGGCAGACATTAAAAGATCTTGCGATCGAAAACGTGAACCGCTCTTGTCGCACGAGTTTTTATGGACAAAAGTGCATTTAAATGTGCAGAATCCTTGGCGTAAGTTGATTAATGGTGACGAGACGAAGATAGTTATAGGCAGGGTAAGAAAATCTATGCATCGTGAAGGAAATGTACGTGTAAAAACTGCATTTTTCAGGTGATGAAATAAATTTGGCTTGTATTGATACATAATGTAATTACTTTAAGTTAGGTGGTTGTCTTTGGCTATGTAGTAGGTCATAGCTGGGGATAATTTACCCAAGTTCTAAATCACGCTTAAAAATTGTTGTCATGTGGTGACTCGCGGTATATATATATATATATATATATATATATATATATATATATATATCAATGTAATTTCACATTCTTATGTCTAGAAACACAGTTGAATGTTTTATTCATGTTCAGATACCGTGGATCACGCAAGACACTTTTAGTATGCAAAATGTATAATACAGCAACAAAGGAAAGGAGACACACTCGACGCAATTTGAATGTGTTATAATTAATGGAAGACCATAACCGATCTTCTAAAAGGGTGTCTTATAATCTATGGAGATCGTACATGTACCTATTTTTTAACATCAACTGAGAATAGGTTTAAATCAGAAAGTCAGTTATGATTTTATAATGTCCATAAATCAGTCGTGGGTGACTTCAACTGGAAATATCCCCAATCTATTCTTAGTTGATGGTGTCCATTTTCTAGGCCCAATCTTCTAAAAGAGACCCTTTGAATGAATAGTAAAGAAGATCATATCCGATGTTTGAATGATTGTAAAAACCATACCCGATCTTGTAGAAGTAAACGTTTGAATGTATTATACTTTGTGAGGACCATGTCCAATCCTCTAGAAGTGACTGTTTGAATTATTATTAATTTAAGACGGTGTTACATGTACTAAGATCTTTTATAAAGAAACGTATAAATTATGTTTGATTGTGCACAAACAATAAAACACTTACCCTTCTCCTCCAGTTTTCGTTTTGTTAGAGGCCAAGTTCCATAAAAATTGATATTCAGACATCCTACTCCACTGCTTTTTCTCGGAGGACAACTGGAGGTGGCTCCTAAAGGTTGTCTTTCCGGTGAAATATCTTTGATCTGCACATGAATAGCAGAAACATGAAGCAAATTAGACAACACCGGCCGTACAAAAGAACAATCATTTGATTCATTCTTTGAGTCTAACGAAGCAGTTTCTGGTGACTTGTTACATATATACACATAGTTCAAATCGTTTCCAACTGGCTCCAAATGGATAGTTTCTTCATAACGATAACAATGAGTTCGATGATTTTCTTCGTTGGACAGCGAGTCCACTGCTGCCGTTCTGGTGACGTTTCGATGAAGTTTAGTTGTAGAATGTTCGTCAAACCGACTTTTATGCCTACTTTCTATTCCACATTTGGAATGCACCCATATGTAAAATCTACGAAACAATGATGTGCGGGGTTTAGGGACTTGCTTGTTTTCTTGTTTTAGCGGGGATTTTCGGAATGGAATTTTCAAGCGCTTTAAGGATCGTCGGAGTGAAAGACGATGATGTGGTCTTGTATGGAAAATGACCGGAGTTTCATTTGTTGTATGTATTTTTTTCCAATGTTCATCTCCTAAAAGGAATGGCATACATAAATGTAAATGGACATGATATTTCATTTTAAATAGTCAATATTAAAAAAACAATAATCCAAAATTTAGACCATGTCACAATATAGTACTGTCATCTTACTAACACATACATGTCCTCATCTTACCGACAATGTGTTCCTTTTACCGACCCATGTGTTCCATCTTACTGACCCACCTGTTCATTTTGCTGACAAAGTTTCGATAATATGTCAAAAATATTTTGATGGTTTATTGTTTAACGTCCTACTCGAGAATTTCTTTACTCATATACAGATATTATCAGTTTTATGTTTAGTAACACAAATGTGGACGGATGTACGGTGCCAAGGAGGGGAGGGTTTATTTCTAGTGCGTACCGTGAAATGGGACCTCCCCTATTACAGTCATATCCAGAAGAACCACGACTTTCATCACCAGGCGCTTGGTAAGGGAGCAGTCATTACCTCTGTCGAACGTCTTAAGTTTGGCGCGGCACCGGGCTAGAGAATCGAGCCAGGGTAGCGAAGCGATTTCCTAACCATTAGACTACCGCAACCGCTATATCAATAATATTAATGTTATTTTACAAATATGTCAATAGAATTAATGACGTCTTAAACAGATGTCTATCTCCTACAGACTTCTTGATTTAAAGGGCTAGTAGATAGGTGTCTACGGAAAGTCGCATTGTGTTGGAGATACACTGTTATAGATTAAGAAAGCTGGGTAAGTTTCTAAAATTTCACATCGTTTTGAAGACTGTTGTATTGTAGAATCATTAAATTTCATGACGACTCAATTTTCGTGGGTGGGGTACCTTTTTCCAAACCACAGCGAAATAAAAAGTTCATATCATGTTTCAATGTATGGAAACCATATCCACGAAATTATATCGCAACAAAACTATAAAATGTTAGCAATCCACGAAAACTGGCTCCCACGAATTTAAATGATTCCACAATATACGTAAGTTAAGAGGGCTGGGCAAGTTTTTGTGAAAATCACATCGTGTTGACGGCACCACTGTACTTTAGTTTGTATAATGTATTTCACTGTGTCAACGTATGAGAAAAATATCCTCTAAGGTCATGTAAACATTGTTAATGTCACGCGTAGGACAAAAGAAATTGGATGGTTAGTCAGCCTAGTCTCATCGTCGGGGTCAGTGGGAGTCGATTTCGTAGTCTTAGTAACCCTGGGTCAGTTTTGAGAAAGGCGTTATATATTTACAAGACGTCTACATGAAAACAATAAGCAGGGTCAAATGTATTGACAGCACTTGTTATGTTAAAAGTGTGGTCGACGTAGACCAGATTTTCCTGTTCCACGCATTTTCGTACCTGATATTTTCTTTGAAAGCTTTCGCTGACATACCGATTTGTCTTCTGAGGTTGAGAATCTGCATTATAACGAAAATCAAGAATAACAAAATAATATATGCGATTACAAGTAATATTGATGTTAACATCAACCGTACCTCTCTTGTTCTAAAATGTAAATATTTTTGGAAACTGAAGTTACGTCCCTCCAATCATTTATCACTCATTTAGAGACGTCAGCTGCCCCATGTGAAGCACCACATATTAGACCTATGCAAGGTACTGGGGCACATTTAGCAGTGTGGGCTCCTTGCCGTACCAGCGACTGTCATACCTTTAAAGTTTCATTCGAAGGACCGATTTTCACTTCTAACACAAAGCAGTAGGTAAAGTAACAATCTTTACTTATTTCGATTAAGTGGGTATGTAATCTGATACAATGTATTAATTTCAGGAAATTTGACATTTTGTTAGCACTTTGATAACTACTTTCCAGTGTAAGAGTATGCAATGCATCCTTGATCTCTCCACATTTTTCATCTTAAAAAATCTTTTTTTTGACTTGACGATACTGGAAAAACTTACATGGAAAATGTGTGACGGCGACGTAATGGTGACGTTTCCTCGGAGTCGTCCACGTGGTAGTTGCTTCCAAATTTCGTCATCTGTGCCCGCAGTTCGTTCTACGTTCTAACAAACAAACTACGAATAAAATATAATTTTGCATTACTTCATTTCAGTTTGAACTTCAGTGTGACTGTCTGCCATTATGCTAGGTTTGTGTTTGTTTGTTATCTGTATATTTATTGTCGCTGTTTGATTAACATGATTGGGTTTGGAACATTATTTATTATAACTTGCAAATTGGGAACGTTAAAATCAACTCCACACATCGTTGATGAAGAAAATTAATAATAGCTTTAAATGTAGGCTGTAACTAAATCGACGATAAGCATTAGCGGAAACAGAGAATGCAGCTCTTCTTTGACAGCCATTGGCCTAATTTAGGAATCCTCTTTGATGGTTAAATAAAATTACTGATCGAGTTTTTGCAAAGAAGTACAGATCCAGGACTGTTACCATTACAGACAGCGTTTTATAGTCCAATTCATTAACACGCAACACTCTGTTCACACTCTCTGGGGAATAAAATGTTCATAGAACCTGTTGTTAAACATTGAAAAAATACAGACGCTGAATTTTCTTCACGAGATGTTTTGTTACAGTTGATCAAAATATAAAATAACGACTCGTTATTTTTTCATAATTGATAAGTAAAACGATGACAAAATAAAAACAAATGAAACATACCTTGTTTCAGAACGTACAGATCTTCGCTGCTGACGCGCATGCGATCGATAGAGAGCGCTACTGTTCCCGCCGCCGAGTGACACACGGTTTCTGAGCTGCATTTCTTCGGTATTGCAGGGACAAGCGAACATTGATTACATCACCGATTTACCACCGATGTGCTAATAGAAATTATCAAGATATCTCTGTTTTTTGCTGGTCATAGAAAGGGCTAGAAAACGTAATGAAATACATTGCGCTGTCAATGATTATGTCTGAAAAGTCATTTTAAAATATATTTTGAAAACTTACACGTTTTTCGATGATACAGATTCTATTCTGATGATTTTCAAATACAGCAGTAATCCAAGCCAAAGAGTAAACGTCTTAAACATAATATTACTATACGAAACTAGCAAGACAGAGACGATTTCTCCTACTCGGTCTAGAGTTCTAGCGTGAAGATCAACGCAATGCGATACAAACACAGATGAATGAAATACAAAAGTTGTGACGGGTAGCTCGTTGCATTCCCTCTATTCTAAGGCATCTTGATGCATATCATGCAACATTATCGACAGTCACTGGGAAATAACTCCACTTGTACACAAGTTTGATTGAATATAATTCTCCCCTCATTTTCCGTTTCGTGTATTCACCCGCCATTCGCACGTTAGCATGTTATATAATGCATTTGTTCATTATTACTGAATCTTCTCGTGTCATATACGACAATATACAGTTCAGTAAAAAGGTAACTATTACCAAACGGTGATGCTGTGAAGAGATGGGACAACATTGCACAAATAATGACAAGAAAGTATTTTTCAGTGTGAATCATTGGGTTGGGTGAATGTCCGAGGGAAAGTTTCAATGTGTCAAAATTTGTTGATAAATCTTCTAATATTTCCAATATTCAGTTCGTGCACTGTGTGTTACAACCATGAGTATTAGTTTGGCTAGTACATGCAAAATGTAACATTATTATGATCATCACGCAAAATGTAACGCTATTATACTCATCATACTAGTTAAATAGTTTTACAAAATGTTGGGTTTGGTATTTACATTTCCATAGAGCAAAGGACGATCACTCCAATTCCGTTTCTAGTATTAATTGATGCGGTTATTTTAAAACGCAGTATCAATCAGTTCGCTATTTTTCAAAAATGTTTATAACTATTTATTTCTACGTTAATATATGAAAATAATGATTTGAACAAATTTTCTTTATGACGGTTATACTGGTTACGGGTTTTTCCACTGTAGTGGGCGAAAATGAGACATCATTGTTAAAAATTGAAATTCCATGAGGTGAAAGGACCACAACAAACAGTATTGTTTTACCGTCTACCTCAAAGACGATTTTATTTTTTATTTTTTTTTCAGTTTGCATATTTATTCAGATTACTTTTTCAGTTGCTAGTGAAAAAAAAGACAGCTCTATTTTGTTAAAACTCGAGTCTTTCATGAAGAAACTAAGTAATATAGAAAACAGATTATAAAAGACACCCCCGTTTATAAAAAAAAAAACACCCCCGTAAACCAAAATAAAATTCTTTTTATAGATAATAAATATTGCTATTTATAAAATTCTGTCCAAAGCCTTAAGTTTGTTGATTCACTGGGGAACGGTAAGGGAAATGTGTTTAGAAACTAATTGATTTACGTTGAAATTTTCAAATTGAAAGTTGATTGGCTGTGCATTGTTTAACGTCCCTCTCGAGAATTTTTCATTCGTTTGGAGACGTCACCACTACCAGTAAAGGGCTGCAAAATTTAGACCTATGCTTAGCGCTTACGGCTTTTGAGCAGACAGGGATATTTATCGTGCCACACCTGCTGTGACACGGGGCCTCGGTTTTTGGGGTCTCAACCGAAGGACCGCCTCATTTAGTTGTCTCGTAAGGTAAACAAGGGGTACAGAGGACATATTCTAACCTGAATCAAATTAAAGAAAAATACATGTAATAACATTGTAAAGTAAGTATCTCTTGAGAGCCATTCTTCGTAAGTTTAACATGTGATTCCAAAGGTATTAATTTCAATTCTGCGTCCTTTTAGAGCATAGTTTTAGTGGTCAAAATTTCTTACCCCATCACAAAAGTGTTGTGATTAACAGTATTTAATTAATTGCTACTTCCATCAGATTTATCAGTTATTTGATGATACATTCTTCTTTGCAATAAACAAAACTTCAGTTTGAAAAATTGCAACATAGTATAACATGTAGACTTCTGAACACGCTCACCGTTATTCAGCTTTGCATGACTCTACATTACTAGAAAAGCTAGTTCACTGACGAGGAAGTAGATGTCCCCCATATAGCTGTGCGCTAAATTAGTTTTTAAATATGCGAATGGGAAATTTTGGTCAGTGTTCATAGTCCTTTGGGAAATTTTTTATAAAGTTCTGAAATAGAGGAGAGAAATCCTTTTTTAAAAAAGTTATAAAGTGCCAAACTTTAGATTTTGATACATAAGATGTAACGGTGCTCTGTAATAATTTTTACTTTATATGGAATTGATTCCTTCCCAATATACTTAAAATATGTATTATTAGAAAATTACAAGTATTCATTTCCCAATATTCTTATTTACGTGTAGGTTTTAAAAAATTGCATGCAATAAGTACATTATTTTTTTTTTTTAAATAAAAGGTTCCGGTGTATGATTAAAATTGAAAGTACATGTATTACAACTACTTTTGTTATTTCGTTGTGATGTATTGTATGTTTATATTCTATCAAATATTAAAGAAAGATTTTTTTTTCTTTCTTTGACTGACATTGTTATTTGACATTTTCTTGAAACTTTCACACATTTAACAACAATGTAACCCTAGCTAGCTTACCGCTGAGGAAGTGTCACTCATTGATATTTCTATATTAATTGTGTAACACTCTGTAAGTTACAGATGTAATAACAATTCTGTCACACTACAAATCAAAACAGTCGATATACCTTAGCATATACTTCATTTGATTTTCATACGCGATCACAGGGATGGAAACGAAAATATATTGTAATGTTTGTAATTACAAGTATTGGATGTTTATTTTGACATTATACCAGAATCTAATTTGATCTAATTACAACACTTTGTGTTGTCGAAAACATTGAACGCTCACTTAATTTTCTCGCTTCCGAAATGATAAGGTCACATGATCTATATTACCAGTCTGCGTGTAGGTCATATGATATCAAAGAGTATATAAGGTATTCGAACCCTAATGCACCAGGAGATTCTATAAAACCCTGGATGGACATTGTAAAAGCCAGTATCTGACTTCGGTAAACGTTTATAAAAAAAAAAACCGTCAAACATCGGGTAAGATCACTTATATGTTTTTATTGTGCATTCTTTCGAAACTCTGCTTGATAATATTTTGCTACAAATTCTATTAGGGGTCGAACCCTACTAAACCAATCAAATTCAAAGAAGTTGATTTGTAGTGTGACAATATATAATATAGGTTAACAATGCTTATATAGTCTTTGTATCTTTGCTAATCATATACTTACCTTACACCTAATTTACTCGTGTTTCAGTAATTAAAATCATCATGCCCTCAAACTGAACTCGCATGTTTAAGTGAAAACTGGAAATTAAAACATTACGAGTAACACAAAGCATCCGGTTCGAATTTCACAAACAAGGAAATGATTCAATATTATAGAGAGAATGAAAAAGAGAAAGAAAAAAATCATTTGATTATGTTTTAAAATTAATAACAGGAAATAAAGATATAAACTCTGATAGAAGTGCTATAATACGTACTGTTTCCCAATACACAAATCTGCACGAGAGTACATCAAAAAGAAATGGACCAAAACAAAATTAGTGAGTTCGAATTTCGTCTATTTAATTTTCCGCAAAAACAACTTCAGAAAAGAACGACACCCACAGGTATGAAAGACATAGATCTTGCTCTCCAAATCAAAAATTTGATTAGTACTGAATCCATTAAAAGAAACTGCAATTGACTGCATACAAGAAGCTGAAAGTCTGAGGAAAGAGGTAATGAAATAAAACAAAGTCCAAGGACATTGAAACAATCTAGGGTTAAAAACATAAATGCAAAGAAGGAGCAGAGTAGGATTAGGAAAGTTACAGTTTAGTTAAATCTATCAATAAAGAGAAAATGGCTCTGATAAAAAGACTCAAATTGAAATCGAGCTACAGAGAGAAGCAAAATGACAGCTTACAAGAAAGAATTAAGTCAATAATGGATACAATTGAAAATATGAAAGAAGAAAATAACAATTTAAAAGTACAGGGCAGCAATAATACTACAACCAACAAAGACTCGATAGAAGAAAATATATGACTGAGAGAGATTTTAAGTCCTAATATTCAAACTTTTGACGAAGATAGAAATTGCTATACTAGTGACCTCCAAGAATGTTTATGCCTTATTAACATGCTACATTGTATGTATCGAGTAGTCGAATATCTCATATCATTGGTCATGTTCTTAAATTATCAAAAAGAGAAGCAACCAAATTGACATCGAGGAGCACTGTTAACAATATGAATATTCAAAGACTAATTCTGATTCAAAAGCAATGAAGGAGGAATTCGTTAAAAGGGAAAATACATGTCTCCTTAGTGATGACACTTCAAAAGTATGGTCACAAGTACCAAGCTGAAGGTAATATATGGGCACTAGGCATCAGGGAAATGACCGCAAAATCTGGGCAGAGTGTTCTCAATATTTTACAGGGTATATTAGCAGATATAGAACAAGTATCACAAGCGAGTGATGGTGTATCGAAGGAAATTTTGCTGAGCATATTATCGACTATGTCTGATAGGGCATCTACTCGGCTTATATTCAATGAGCTATTAGAGGAATTTCGAGCAAATATTCTCAAAGAGAAAATGACAGACGTTTGGGATAGTTTATCAACGTATGACAACGATTTTCGTCAAAATGACGTAATATTTTGTGCACCTATTGGTGCACATGACCGATGCTGCGACTCTGCGTTAAAAGAAAGTGATCAAACCTTCTTTGGGACTAGTCCACCAATATCAGACAAACATATCCGGAAGTCAAATGAAACTGGTACTATACGACTGATTCGTGTGGCTAGTAAAGCATTTGCCCAAGATGATGACGAAAAAATGGAGCACGTATGTCATTTAAAACATTTCAATGTTTTCGACCCCTAATAGAATTTGTAGCAAAATACTATCAAGCAGAGTTTCGAAAGAATGCACAATAAAAACATATAAGTGATCTTATACATATAAGTGATCTTATAGTGATTAATACATTGTGTAACACTCTGTAAGTTACAGATGTAATAACAATTCTGTCACACTACAAATCAAAACAGTCGATATACCTTAGCATATACTTCATTTGATTTTCATACGCGATCACAGGGATGGAAACGAAAATATATTGTAATGTTTGTAATTACAAGTATTGGATGTTTATTTTGACATTATACCAGAATCTAATTTGATCTAATTACAACACTTTGTGTTGTCGAAAACATTGAACGCTCACTTAATTTTCTCGCTTCCGAAATGATAAGGTCACATGATCTATATTACCAGTCTGCGTGTAGGTCATATGATATCAAAGAGTATATAAGGTATTCGAACCCTAATGCACCAGGAGATTCTATAAAACCCTGGATGGACATTATAAAAGCCAGTATCTGACTTCGGTAAACGTTTATCAAAAACCCCCGTCAAACATCGGATAAGATCACTTATATGTTTTTATTGTGCATTCTTTCGAAACTCTGCTTGATAGTATTTTGCTACAAATTCTATTAGGGGTCGAACCCTACTAAACCAATCAAATTCAAAGAAGTTGATTTGTAGTGTGACAATATATAATATAGGTTAACAATGCTTATATAGTCTTTGTATCTTTGCTAATCATATACTTACCTTACACCTAATTTACTCGTGTTTCAGTAATTAAAATCACCATGCCCTCAAACTGAACTCGCATGTTTAAGTGAAAACTGGAAACTAAAACATTACGAGTAACACAAAGCATCCGGTTCGAATTTCACAAACAAGGAAATGATTCAATATTATAGAGAGAATGAAAAAGAGAAAGAAAAAAATCATTTGATTATGTTTTAAAATTAATAACAGGAAGTAAAGATATAAACTCTGATAGAAGTGCTATAATACGTACTGTTTCCCAATACACAAATCTGCACGAGAGTACATCAAAAAGAAATGGACCAAAACAAAATTAGTGAGTTCGAATTTCGTCTATTTAATTTTCCGCAAAAACAACTTCAGAAAAGAACGACACCCACAGGTATGAAAGACATAGATCTTGCTCTCCAAATCAAAAATTTGATTAGTACTGAATCCATTAAAAGAAACTGCAATTGACTGCATACAAGAAGCTGAAAGTCTGAGGAAAGAGGTAATGAAATAAAACAAAGTCCAAGGACATTGAAACAATCTAGGGTTAAAAACATAAATGCAAAGAAGGAGCAGAGTAGGATTAGGAAAGTTACAGTTTAGTTAAATCTATCAATAACGAGAAAATGGCTCTGATAAAAAGACTCAAATTGAAATCGAGCTACAGAGAGAAACAAAATGACAGCTTACAAGAAAGAATTAAGTCAATAATGGATACAATTGAAAATATGAAAGAAGAAAATAACAATTTAAAAGTACAGGGCAGCAATAATACTACAACCAACAAAGACTCGATAGAAGAAAATATATGACTGAGAGAGATTTTAAGTCCTAATATTCAAACTTTTGACGAAGATAGAAATTGCTATACTAGTGACCTCCAAGAATGTTTATGCCTTATTAACATGCTACATTGTATGTATCGAGTAGTCGAATATCTCATATCATTGGTCATGTTCTTAAATTATCAAAAAGAGAAGCAACCAAATTGACATCGAGGAGCACTGTTAACAATATAAATATTCAAAGACTAATTCTGATTCAAAAGCAATGAAGGAGGAATTCGTTAAAAGGGAAAATACATGTCTCCTTAGTGATGACACTTCAAAAGTATGGTCACAAGTACCAAGCTGAAGGTAATATATGGGCACTAGGCATCAGGGAAATGACCGCAAAATCTGGGCAGAGTGTTCTCAATATTTTACAGGGTATATTAGCAGATATAGAACAAGTATCACAAGCGAGTGATGGTGTATCGAAGGAAATTTTGCTGAGCATATTATCGACTATGTCTGATAGGGCATCTACTCGGCTTATATTCAATGAGCTATTAGAGGAATTTCGAGCAAATATTCTCAAAGAGAAAATGACAGACGTTTGGGATAGTTTATCAACGTATGACAACGATTTTCGTCAAAATGACGTAATATTTTGTGCACCTATTGGTGCACATGACCGATGCTGCGACTCTGCGTTAAAAGAAAGTGATCAAGCCTTCTTTGGGACTAGTCCACCAACATCAGACAAACATATCCGGAAGTCAAATGAAACTGGTACTATACGACTGATTCGTGTGGCTAGTAAAGCATTTGCCCAAGATGATGACGAAAAAATGGAGCACGTATGTCATTTAAAACATTTCTACATGAATTCTAATCTACAAAGAAGTAAGCAGTATCCCTCTGGAGCGGTTTAAAGTATTGTTTTCTCAAGTACCAGTAACGTGTTCTTCTTAGCAAGTGAACTGTTAGCTTTTCTTGAATCAGGGGAGCAGGCGTCTCCAGGCTGTTCAATATGTCCTGCAAGTTAAGGAGTACCTCACAGGTTGCAAAACACTTGGATCGATGTCAGAATTGATAAGTAAACCTTTTTCGTTTAGGATAGAAGATCCTAGCATTAGCATCAGATAGGAGCTCATTATAAACACTTGGTCCTTTATCTTGAAAATATTAATTTCACTAAGTTCATGGAAGGGAATTATATCATGCCTGGATGTGATAAAGGACAATTACAACATTGTTGTTTTCATTAAACCATGGGTACATAGCTGTGAAGTACAGATAATACTCGAGCTTATCATTCCAGCCTTACTTTCAGTAATAAAAAGGATACTAGCAGAGCATTTGGATGGTGGGAAATGCAATAGTCCGACACAAGATTTAGAAATCAAAATAAAAGCAGCTCCAAAATAAAATAAATACTGTGAATCTGTTCTTGGGGATTTAGATCGTTTCTTAAGAGAAAAAGCTAATTCGTCCATTTTTCGAAAAAATTGTATGTCGTTGAACTTAGTCATTTTTCAGCATCTTTTGAATAGATGGTACCTACATTGTCTAATCAACTCCACTCACACCTTTAGGATGACATTCTCCAAACTTTGTACAGTTATAATGGACACACTGAAGATATTTGGAAGTGCTCGGACATTTTTTCGAAAAATTTACATCTAGTTGAACTTCGTCATATTTTCAACATCTTTTAAATAGACGATATCGACTTTGTGTAAACAAATACTCTTCCAGCTTTGACTTGGCATCCTTTAGACCTTATGCAATTGTTATAGACACATTGAAGATGTGCAAATAACTTTTTGAATTTGCTCAGGCTTTAAAAAAATTACAAATAGTTGAACTTTGTCATTTTCTCTGCATACTGTGGATAGATGGTACCTACTTTGCGTATTCAACATTTCTCACAGGTTTGCCAATAGATATTCCCCAAAATTCAACATGGTAGCAAATTTAAAGCAACCAAGCCATTTCTATTTTTGAATTGATTTTTAAAGAATATATTGTAAATAATGTACCTAATGTTATGCTAAACCAATCTAATCTAAATCTGCGTAATAACAATTTTGTAAGGTAAATGAAACAAATAATTTTATATGATATCAATAACATACAAAAATACTTGCTTGAAGCCTGAAAATTTTCCGATATCCTAATGTGAAAGTAGACGTCACGACCTTTAGTCCTAAAGCTTTCGGTCAATGTAGTTTTGTTTAATGATCATTTCATGATAATAATGTTACACAACAATATTGTACACATTTTCTTAACAAAAACGCAATGCAACTGCAATATGAACAACATTAAAAGAGGAAATATATTACTAGGTATTGAAAATGAACATATGCAGTTAGGGGACCAAACAAGCAGCAACCGGAAACTAGAATCAGATTAGGGAACTTCCCATGCTTTAAAAATAAGCCCCAACCTAAAACGATCCATTCAAAATATAAAACGTATTTTGTTTCTCCATTCACATAATTATCGGCCATATTATGTGTAAAATTTAAGTTTTTTAGCACCAACGCATCATAAACGACTCCGTGGGGATCCGGGTAATTAGAATAGATCCTAAGCACCCCTAGCTTGTCGTAAGAGGCGACTAAATGGGGCGGTCCTTCGGAAAAGACCGCAAAATCCGAGGCCCCGTGTCACAGCAGGTGTGGCACGTTAAAGATCCCTCCCTGCTCAAAACGCCGACCATAGGCCATAATATTGCAGCCCTTGAACGTCAATGGTGACGTCTCCATATGAGTGAAAAATTCTCGAGCGGGACGTTAAACAATACATAATCATAATCATCATAAACGTAATATTTAGTAGCAATATAATGATATAAAGGGAGATTATATCCAGTTCTAGTATTTATACAGCTTTTGTTGTGCTGCTATTATAAAAATCGAACTTTTTTTTTACCCCAGATTCCGAAACATATTTGTAACCACAATACTCCTTATAAACATATACTTTTATTTTTACATATATTAAGGGCCATATTTTGGGAGTTGTGAATTATGTTGTTTTGGTCTATATTATACATTTACTTCATGGTAGTGAGGGACATAAGAAGATCTGTTCATCCAAGAAATTCATATTCCTCCAGAGCAGTGACCCGTGTCGGTGGAAGAGGGGATCCTGGTGGCTGAGGTTGATGGGTGTTAAGGTTACAACGCTCATTGACCAACACTCCACTTTGGGCCTAATTTCATCTAAACGGGCGGACGTGCTTGGCCCGGCACGTTCAATCGGCTGGTCACGCCTAGCTTGGACTTTATCTATACTTATTTAATACAGATACTCGTTACCTTTTACTGGTTTTGTGTCAATGTTTTCTTTGTGGTTTAATAATGATAGTAATAAATTGGAAAACTCCTGTCTTCTTGTCTTGTACAGAAGACTATTTGTTACACATTCAAAATTACATGTACTTTAATATAGATATCGTCTAAGCGGTGGCTAGGGTCAATTGGGTGGTTACGTCCATCTGAGTATAACACCGCTGTATCCTCTTGGTGTTCGTCTTCTGTTGGGATGTCCCCAGAGGACGGCATCGCCCTTGTTGGCGCTCCGAGGCGGGCGGGGAGCAATGGTGCTGAACCAAATTTCCTTCATTATGGCACATCAAAAAAACAACAAACGAAGACTTGTGGAAGATGATGACTCTGAGTCAGAAAATGAACGATGTGAAAAGTGGGCAAGATTTATTATTTTATCAACACTTGACGAAAATGAAAAGCCCGTGACGAAACTTTCTCCATTTGTTATCGACAAAACTTTGAAAGGTATTATTGGAGAAGCCCAGTCTGTTAAAAAACTGAAGAATGAAACTCTGCTAGTAGAATGTAAGACCAGAAAACAATCAATTGTTTTACAATCTGCTATCAAATTTAGTGGAAAAAGGTCATTGGAACACCCAGCTTCAGATTAAACCGAAGCAAAGGGGTCATTCGAGACAAAGGACGTGGACTGTGTGACTTGGAGGAGACAGAAATTACAAATGAGTTGAAATCTCAAGGTGTCCTTCAAACCAAACGAATAAAAATCAAGAAAAATGGAACGTTTATTCCAACTAACACCTACATTCTTGATTTTGACACACCAAAGCACCCTGACAAAATCAAGATTGGCTATTACTGTTTGAAAGTTAAAACATTTATACCAAATCCTTTGCGTTGTTTTAATTGCCAAAAGTTTGGCCATTCATCAGATCGATGCCAAAATGAAAATGTTTGTTTCAGATGTGGTTCTGAAGATTGCGTAGAAGATCGTTGCAAAGAAGAACCAAAATGTGTCAACTGCGGGGAAAATCACCCATCTTCATCAAAACAATGTAGTGTGTGGTTAAAAGAAAAGGAGATTCAGAAATTAAAAGTTCAAAAACACCTTAGCTACCCGGATGCGAGAAAACTCTATCAATCTCAGCATCCAAATATTTCATATGCAGCTGCTTTAAAAAAGAAAAATACAAAAGAAATTGCTTGCCAAACGGATCCAGTAATAATATCTTCCAAACAAAACAACTAGAATGGAACTGTCGAAACATCGTTTACTGCTTCCTCCACTTCTACTTCTTCTGCTTTCTCCAAGCCACAAGTTCCTCCAAAACCAAAAGAGTCCAATGTTCCAAAACGATTGAGTAAACAATCAGAACAAAAGAATAACAAAGACTCAGAGTCATCACCAAAACCAGCTAAATCAGTTATAAGAAGTGATAGAATCCCAAAAGGGATGAGAGATCCAATATCTGTCCATAACAGATATAGCATTCTGGACGAGAAGATGGACACTTCGTCCCCTCAGTCCAGAAGCCACAGCCTCTCTCCATCACGATCCATAACAAGGATCAAATTTAATTAATCATGCTTCCATCTAAAATCATTCAATGGAATTGTCGAGGTTTTAAAATTAATTTTAATGCAATATCACTTCTTATACAAAAATTTAATCCAGTAGCTTTTTGTCTTCAAGAAACACGCCTAAAACAAACTGACAATATAACTTTAAAACATTACTCCTTATATAATCACTATGACACAAGTGAAGATCGAGCATAGGGTGGATCAACTGTATGTGTAAGAAACAGTATCTTGCAGAGTGAAATTAAACTTAAAACTAATTTACAGGCTACAGCAGTTCGTGTTTCTCTTCATAAAACCATTACACTGTGTTCAATTTATATTCCCCCACAATACAAATTAGAATTACAAGAGTTAAACAATTTAATCAATCAACTTCCTTCTCCTTATCTCATTATGGGAGATTTTAATGGGCATAATCCCTTGTGGAGTAGTGATAAGTTAACTGATAAAGGCAAAAAGCTAGAGGATTTTGCAAATCAAAATAATCTTTGTATTTTAAATGATGGTTCCAATACCTATCTTCATCCTGGAAACGGTTCTTATACATCTATCGACATCTCTTTGACAGATCCTACTTTAGCTTGTGACCTTTCATGGACTGTCCACGACGACTTGTGTGGCAGTGACCATTTCCCCATTTTAATTGAAGATATAATCCCTTCCAATAATAATCAAAACCAAAACTGGAAGCTAAATAAAGCAGATTTGGAATCTATTTGACAAACTTTGTATTGAAACAATAAAGGAAGACACATTAATCAATGAAAATGATCCAATTTTAAAATTTACAAATATCGTTTTAGAGAATAGTGAAAAGGCTATTCCAAAAACCTCGACAAATCCGAAGAAAATTAAAAAGCCATGGTTTAATGATGCATGTAATGAGGCGATCAAAAACAGAAAAAAAAGCGGGAAAACGTTTTAATGTATCCCCATCCAACACAAATTTAGACAATTATAGGAAATGTAAAGCAAAAGCCCGTAGAACCTTTAACACAAGCAGGAAAAATTCATGGAAAGACTTTGTTTCGAAATTAAATTCTCACACCCCTATTAATAAAGTTTGGACTGCAATTAAAAAGATTAAAGGCAAAAATACAAGTAAACAATTCACTCATTTAAAAGTCAATAATGACATAATTACTGATGTTACAGACACATCCAATGCCATTGCAAATTCTATATCTAAAAAGTCATCAATAGAACATATGTCTGCAAAATTTATTGAAGTCAAAAATAGAGAAGAAAAGAAAACTTTAAATTTTTCTTCAGATAATTTAGAAAATTATAACACACCATTCTCCATAGATGAATTAAAATGTTCTTTGTAAAAATCACATAATACTGCTGTAGGTCCAGACGAAATACACTATCAAATACTTAAACATCTTCCGGAAAGTAGTCTAAAATGTCTTCTATCAATATTTAATAAAGTTTGGGAAACGGGCAATTTTCCAAAATCTTGGAAAGAAGCTATCATTATCCCTATTCCAAAACCGGGGAAAGATCACAGTTATCCATCAAATTATCGCCCAATAGCTCTTACAAGTTGTATATGTAAAACCATGGAAAGAATGATTAATGACAGACTTGTCTGGTTTCTGGAGTCAAAACACCTACTTGCAGATATTCAATGCGGCTTCAGAGGCCAGAGAAGTACATTAGACCATCTTGTTAAACTTGAAACATTTATTCGAAATGCGTTTATCAATAATTAACATGCTGTATCAATATTTTTCGATTTAGAAAAAGCATATGATACAACGTGGAGGTATGGGATTTTAAAAGATCTCCATAATTTGGGATTAAGAGGTAATTTACCAATATTTGTCTCAAACTTTTTGAAAGAACGTCAATTTAAAGTTCGCTTAGGATCCATTTACTCTAACTTACGTGATCAAGAAAATGGTGTTCCACACGGAAGTATTCTATCCGTAACATTATTCAGCATTAAAATTAATAGTTTAGCACAGGTACTTAAAAATGATATCGAAGGTTGTTTGTTTGTAGATGACTTCGGTATTTCATATCGTTCAAAAAATATGGCAAGTATAGAAAGACAACTTCAACTTTGCTTAAATAAAATTCAAGACTGGGCAGACAATAATGGTTTTAAATTTTCAAAATCAAAACCAACAGGCGTTTATTTTTGTCAAAAACGTAAACAACATAATGATCCAGAACTCAGATTAAATGGAAGTCCAATCAAAATAGTTAAAGAATTTAAATTTTTAGGAGTAATTTTTGATAGTAAATTATCCTTTATTCCACATATTCAGATGCTTAAAACTAAATGTTCCAAAGCACTTGATATTTTAAAGGTTGTCGGCAATACTCATTGGGGTGCAGACAAAAATGTTTTACTTCAACTTTATAGATCTTTAATCCGATCCAAGTTAGATTATGGATGTATAGTTTATGGATCTGCTAGAAAATCGTATCTCCAAGCCTTAGATAAAATTCATAACCAAGGTATACGTATCTGATTAGGAGCTTTTCAACCTCTCCCATAGATAGCATCTATGTAGAAGCAAACGAACCTTCACTTAAAAATCGACGTGTAAAATTAAGTCTTCAGTATATCATTAAACTTCGTTCCAATCCCAAACACCCGTCAAATAACTGTGTATTCCACCCTAAATTTGCAACAAAATATAACGAAAAGACCAAAGTCATTAAACCACTTGGATTGAGACTCCAAAATTATATTAAAGACTCTAAAATAGATTTAAATGTTATTTCTGAATTGCAAATTCCACCTATCCCAATTTGGGAACTTTCAAAACCTACTGTTAATTTAGATCTATCGAAAGACAAAAAATCAGACACAAACTCACTTGAATTTATTCAAAAGTTTAAAGAACTGAAAGACAGTTTTTCAATTCAAAATGAAATTTATACAGATGGATCAAAAGACAAAATTAAAGTTGCCTCCGCTGCTGTTCATAGAAATGATATCTTTTCCGTGCGTTTGCCGGATAACAGTTCAATATTTACAGCTGAAGCAAAAGCTATTCAATTAGCAATTAATTTTATAAAACAGTCAGAACACAAAAAATATGTTATTTATTTTGATTCCCTCTCTTGTCTTCAAGCAATTAAAAATTGTAAAATTGACCACCCGTATATTTATAACATTTTGAAAGAATATGTGGTGCTAAAACGTCAAGGGTATAATGTAGTGTTTTGTTGGATACCAAGTCATATTGGGATACGTGGAAACACTAAAGTTGATAGTGCTGCAAAACAAGCACTACAATTACCAACTACTAATTTTAAAATTCCTTACACAGACCTTAAAACTTTAATTAGAGAATATGTAAAACATTTGTGGCAATCTGATTGGGATGAAAAGGTAAATAACAAGCTACACAATATTAATCCTGTAGTTAGTAAAACACAACATAGTGTTCTTAAACGTCGAGATGAAGTAGTTATTACTAAATGCAGAATAGGACATTCGCGGATGACACATTCGTTTCTTCTACAAAGGGAAGATCCACCTGAGTGTGTCTTCTGCCAATGTCCTCAAACAATCAAACATATTTTATTAGAATATGGAGATACAGCTCTGATAAGAAATAATTATTTTGATACGCAGTCTATGAAAGATCTTTTTAATAATGTTGATTTAAATAAAATTTTAGGATTCCTACATGAAACTGGTTTTTATCGAAAGTTGTGAAGAAAAAAATGATTGTACAAAATTATAACTAGGTGATGATGGTTTTTATACAGTGATATCTAGACATTTTTAGTACCATATTTTAACATGTTTTCAAATAGCATTTCTTTTTAAATAAATACTGCTTTTATAACATGCCTTTTCATTTATATAGAGTCAGCCGCAGGATAGCTGAAAAATTGCTCAAGCGGCAATAAGCAAGAAATAATCAATCAATCAATCCTCCAGAACTCTGAAATATGTCTGTGGAATGGAAATGTAAGTTTGTTTCAGAATTATTTCAACTTTAGATATTAATATCCTGGAAATTGTTGGTAATGATACATGTTACAACCCAATCACTACTTATGGAAATGTGGGCAACCTCAGCAAATCATCAATATTTTGTGGTAACAGAGAGGAATAAGTTATTATAAATATGTGACAAAGAAAAGATCTTTAGATCTACCCAGATTAGATTCAATGCGAATTGAAGGTCAATGTCATAATGGTAACACAAAGCCATGCATTTTCAAGGCATGTTGATATGGAAAAAAAAATTATTTAAAAAATCCTCCAGTAATATCCACACTTTGCTTACATGTGAAATCAGAGGACAGCCTCAATATTCAGACAGGTGGAAATCAGTGTAATTCAAACTGCAACTCAAAATACCAAAGAAAAACAAGGAAGGGCATTGTCAAATCAGCAGCTTATGTGTTGTACAAATCCATCCATGAAGCATGCAATGGGAAGGTGACAGCCAAGTATATAAAAATTCCACACCCATTCCATTTAATGCCACTTAAACAATATAAGTATCTATTTATTTCAAATATTTTAAAGTCAGAAAATCTTAACAGGTTTTTACTTTAAAGTTTAATTTCAGGAAACAAAGTGATTAAGCCTCTTGAACTTCCAAATAACATTTCCAGAAAATTGATGATCAATGAAGAAATAGCTGGGAATGCAACCCAGATTTCCTTCCACTGAAAAAAAAAAAGGGGGGGGGGGGGGGTCAGGCACACTGTAAAAAGCAAAAGAAGAGGACTTAAAGAACTTCTAAAGTCTTTTTTTTAATTACAAAGAAACATATGCTGAAATATCTTAAAAGAAAAAATTATTGAATTATGTAGTGAAAACAATGTCATAAAACTTTGATTTTCTTTATCATTTTTTGTAAATTACAGAAATGGGAGACAAGCAAATCCAACATTTGAGGAAGTGGACACAGCATGACCCATCTTGTCACTCGATCAGCGGCATCATATCTACCATTGCAGTTGATTCCTCTCCAACAACCGCAATATATGCCCATCAATAGAGAACAAATTGTGTATGCATTTTATAATTCTTGATATTTGCATTCACTAAACTGATAATCCATTGATAGTGCATTATTTACATATCTTCATTAAGGATAGGAATTCATGCTAAAATCACAAATAGACCTGCTATGTATGGAAAGCTATTCAGAAAACAGAAATCCAAGTTTTAGATATTTCATACTGCATAAGATTAATGTTGGTAATGGTGCTGTGGGTCAGCTATCTTGGATGAGGATCCCATCCTAAATGCTAGGGAAAAGGATTGCAGTTATTTAGAATGGACAACAGTGTCACACAGTTAAAATCATTCATAGTGTAATACATGTAATTGAATTTGTGTTACATTATGACATATTTCATGGATCTTTTTATTTCAGTAAACAGAATGCAAAGGTGTTCCTGATCCTAAGATTTATTTTGGAGCTTTGACATCATGTCAGTCCAGTAGTAGATTGAGGCAGAACCAGAAAGCTCAGGTGAAGTGTATGAACAAAATTTTTCATCATTATTTTTCTATAATACAGAGTGCTACTTTATTTTGGGGTGTACAAGTAGTAGAATAAATTATGATCATTTATTGGTTCAAGTGAGTTTTGAACATTTTTAATTCTTGATAGCTACCATTCCAGTTCTTTTCATATTTGGTTTTTAAATTTGCTGACACTGTATAAAAACTAGATGTATATTTGGGATGTACCAAAATTGTGAATTTCACAACCCCAAGGTTTTGACTTTAGGGCAGGTCAAAACTAGCCATAATTATAGTGTTAAAATAACATATATATTTTAATTTAAAGTATAAATACTTTTGGGGGCATAAATGTTATTTAAAAGAACACACCTTGTTTTATTTTGCTGCTGAATATTTGAATGTAGCTTAGATATGAAGAACAGGAAATTATTATAGATTTCACAGTTCTTGGGGGTAACGATACTTTTAATTAACACTCAGGTTACCATTTAGGCCTGTGGGCCTCTTTATCTGGTATGCAGAATGCTTGATTTGCAAGGATATACTGTATAATGGGTGTTTTCTGCGGGTGGAAATTTTTGCAATCAGATTCCTAAAACATTGTAAATTATGTTCTGTGTTTCCAATTTCTGCTGTTGTATTATACTCATCTATACCTATATGTATTAATATATATTTTTGCGATCAGAGTAATTATATCTGCAAAAAATGGACAACTGCAGAAAATACACGTTATACAAATGTATGATATTAAAGTTCAAATAGTGTTTGTATGAAACATACTAGTTACCTGATGTAAATTGGCATAATTGTACCAGAAAATATGTGATTGTGTTAATAATAC
Source organism: Ostrea denselamellosa (assembly GCA_024699665.1). Taxonomy (NCBI): domain Eukaryota; kingdom Metazoa; phylum Mollusca; class Bivalvia; order Ostreida; family Ostreidae; genus Ostrea; species Ostrea denselamellosa. The sequence goes on along the minus strand of JAMZEH010000010.1, from coordinate 3,394,370 downwards.
AAGTACTTGAGAATTCTTAGTATTTCATATTGTAATATTTTTCATATACATGTATGGTCATTTTTTAACATTGATGCAATCATATCAATAAGATGTGGATTCGAGTCCCACTTGTGCCTTAGCTGCATCAAATTTAAGATGTAAACATAAGTAATGATTGTTCCTTTGCCAACTCTTGGCATTAAGAAGTAAGAATTGTGGGACATTTGCATATGCCTGTAAAAATAGAGGTCCCATGTTGCAGTAGATATTTGCACATTAAAGTACCCTCACTTCTACGGTTCTGATCACTAAGCATAGATCTAAAATTTATGGGATGGTGATTTCTCAGTATGAGTGAAAAATTTGTAATGGGATGTTAAACAAATGAACAAAATTATTCCTTTGAAATTATCATAGTATAGATTATCTGCATGTATCATTATGTAATTTACATTGATTTTTTTTTCAGAAATGTTGGAAGGTGACAAAGATAGAGAAGAAGTTAGATGCATTCCAGTTCATATGCTTGCAGAGGATCCTGGGATAAGGTGGCAGCAGATGATGACAAACAGGAAAGTAGCAAACAGGGTGGACATGAATGCAAAAAGCAATGAGCTGCAGAGACAGCAGTGGAACTGGGTAGGACACGTACTGCGGAGGGAAGGCAACCACATCTGTGAGATAGCATTAGTGTGGACACCAGAAGGGAAACAGGCACAAGGAGACCAAAAACAGCCTGGAGAAGGAGAGTAGAAGCAGAAAGAAGTGTAGGATGGAGAAGATGGAATGATAGTAGCCTTATGTGCCTTCTGGTGTGCAGAAAACCAAGTGCTTAGTAATGTCTAGATTGTTGGAAATGGGATGACCAGCAATATGAATGGCTGTGCTGGAATCTGCATGGAAAAACAGTACTAAGACCATCATGTATTTGAATAGATTTATATTTTGCTATGAAAAACTTGTATTTATACTGTTGCTTATACTTATTAACAGCTCAAATGAACTTAATGAAAAAATGTATGTACAATAGTGTGCATTAAATCTATACTTAACGAAGTATGTATCTCAATTTATTTCAATTCAAAATTTTCAATCCACAACTTTCTCTTACCAGTACATATATATGAAAACATACATGTAAGTAACCACCTTAAGGATGGATTTTTCTCATATTCATTGAAAAGTTGGTGTGATTTTATGCTCACAGTTATTAGTATCCGGTATTTGATTAATTTGTTCAGTGTTAATGAGTTTGATTTAATAAAATAGGTATTTTTAGACAAAATATATCTAAACTGCAGAGTCCCTGTACATTTAATAGGTTATGATATGTGTGTGAAAATCTTTTCTAAGATAGGCACATATTAGCACATTAGTTTTAATAATGTATATCTTGTGACTATGGAAGAAAATATGTTTAGAACAGAATGTTTATCGTGAAGAGTTGTTGCCCTTGAATATCATTCATTGAACTGCATGTATTATATACAGAAAAATATCCCTTTTATTGTGTCTATGTTGTCAGTGGGTGAATTTAAGACTGGGCAAAACCATTTCCTCTTTTATCTTTCTTTTAATACTTCTATGTCGGTGAAAATTTTAAACGGGGTGCAACCATTTGCAATATTATTACTGATTAATGTACTTTGTGATATACCGATCACGGTGGCTCAGTGGTAGAGCTCTCGCCTCGTGAACGGAAGGTCGTGAGTTCGAGACCCGCTCGGGCCGGCCGCGTCAAATCTAAGACGTTAAAATAGGTAGTGATTGCTCCTTCGCCAAGAGCTCGGCATTACGAAGTGAGAGTCACGGGTCTTTCGGATGGGACCTTATAAACGGAGGTCCCGTGTCGCAGCAGGTGTGGCACGTGAAAGAACCCTCACTGCTAAAAGCCATTAGTGCTAAGCATAGGTCTAAATTTGCAGCCCCGTCACCGGTAATAGTGACAGTCGCCGGATAGCTGAAAAATTCCTCAGGCGACTATAAATAAAAAACAAACAAACAAACAAACTTTGTGATATTCTATTATTGTTATATTTCATCTATTTCAGAGCTGTACATTTTACAGTACAATATTCTGCACTGTGGTATTAAATTCCCCAAACCTAATTCAGGAGTTATTGTCATTAGCAGCAAGTTTATTATGATATGTTATGGAGTTTGTTAATTTGTTAAGAAACTTCACTGCATGTTATAATGAACGTGTTTAACTTTAAAAAATCTTGCTATAAGGACTCTTGGTTAAGAATTAAAAGTATTTTTGATTTTTGTGTCTCCCAAGGAATTCCTTATGAACAAGCTTTACTTCATGATTACAGTATATAGCTTCGTGTGCATTTCATTTTATTAGACTTTCTCATATTATTACATTTCTTGCAAGTTGCAATGAAAAAATTTATGGTCTTTAAAAGCATTGATATAGTAAAAAGCAAAGATCCAACTGCCATTCAGTAATATGTGTACTAGGTCAACAAGGGCAGAGGTCATGTGGTACCACACGCGGTTGCACAAAGAGCATCAGGACATGTCCTCACAACCTCCATGCCATGTCCAGGTAGCACAGTCCTTTCTCCCATTCCATGCATGCAGATGGACATTATAATTCCTCGGTGATATCATTGCCAATAGCTCCCATGCAGTTTTTCATGTGTCTTATAAAGTTGTCACAGACACTAGTAATTGTGTATTTCCAGTAGTTTAGTGCACAGGCACCTGAAGTGTTGATAGCCCTTTTCCCGTCTATCCAATGTAAAAAAAAAAAATATTTTAGCACCAATTATAATTTCAAAATAGGTGATTTCCCCAATGATCACCCTCATAAATCATTCTGAATGGTCTGTTTCTAATTTTGGCAAGCTTTTGAGATGACCACTGGTGAGATACTAATATTCATAAAGGTACGATCATACTGCACATAGCATGGACCTAAAAGAAAGCCGTTGTTAGTCTCCTAAAAGTTGTTTTACTGGGTAATTACTGCCCCATTTCCATTCGAAATCCTTATAAGATATCTTGTACTCCAGCATGTTAAACCAGAGAGGGGACGCTTGATTTTAATAAATTTGATTTTCCATAATTCTTATTTTATTTACTTCATTCATTAGTTACTTTACATCTTAAAGTAAGATACATTGGCTGACACATCATTGTAGAACTGATGAATTGAAGGATGAAGCTACTCCCCCCCCCCCCAAAAAAAAATAAATAAAGACCCTATTGAAGATTTTGAAGTTTGGAATGGAGAACAATTTGTTTTTGTGGTGTTTTTTTTAAAATTTTATTACTATTATTATTTTGGTCCCAATTAACTTCTTTTGAATGTCAAGAATCTTAGATAACATCTTTCTCACCCCCCCCCACCCCCCTTTCAGAAAAAAAATATAAAATATAAAAACACAAAACAAGTTCAGTTAAAATTCTGAAAACTTCCTTTTATATATATATATATATATATATATATATATATATATATAATTTATATATATATATATATATATATATATATATATATATATATATATAAGATCTATCTTATGATTAATGAAAAAATATGGCCTATCCAAATAATGTGTTATTTCATTCCAGTTGTACCTCAAAAAATTGGTATAATGTAATTAAATATGTAAGGTATTTTACATTTAATATAAATAACTATTATGATTAATTTTTTCGTAGTTTGATGCGGTTTATTATTAATTATAATTATTCCGGAAATATATTGTTTCACCCCAGTATGTATAATCTCGCGAGAATACCGCTTCTGTTCATCTGCCCGTGTAACACGGTTTAGATTAGTACGCGACAAAGTGCACATTTTTCATAGGTTTTAAGTTGCTTCTATCAGCCATATTGTACATAAAGCGAGCGCTCGCACTGCGTTCAAATACGTTGTCATTCTCGCTCGCGAGCATTACAGCGAGCGCTCGCCTTATTGAACGCACCTCAGGTGTGCTTCTGATCAACTGTCAGAAGGCGTGGTACCCAACGGGCTGAAAGCTTTCTCATTGCAAGATTCTAAGTCAGAATGGAATGTACTCTTTCCTGTGAAATGTCAACTCTACTGGATACATATCTTTCTGCAACTTGCCTGTTAGTCTTAACAATATCATGGACTTTATTGACGATTTCCGGGGTCGCAACAGTTACAGGCCTTCCAGGACGGGGATCATCATCAAGGCTCTGCCTGCAGGGTTTAAATTCCGCCACCCAACTGTTTACTTTAGCGTATGAAGGGACATCTTTCCCTACTGTTGCTACCATAGGTGCTAAACATTTCTTATGCAAATATTGGATCACTGCTCTTTTACCAACTTTGTCCAATTTGCAAAGTCACTTGCCTTGTTTACGTTAGAATGCTACCTCGTCGATATAAACTGACCAAATGACACCAGTCTTCGGGTAAACGATTTTAAATAGTCAGAGAATAGTAAGGCTGAAAAAGAACATTGATGCTAACTTCCTTCAATACAAGGCTCACAACATATCAATCAACCCTCGTAGTATAATCAGCCTGAATAGCCTGGTCAAAGGTCAAGTGATGACGTAAAAATGGAAGTCAGGAGCGTTATGATTCTAACAATTGGAGAGAGCAAGAGCGCTATGACGTTAAAATGCCAATGACGTAGTACTAGGTTAGGTAGGACTAGGTTGGGTGTAACGTAACAACGAAAACCGTGAGCGTTTTGACGTTAGGTCGGGTATGACGAAACAACTGAAGAGCGGTATGACGTTAGGTCGGGTATTGCATAAGAATGGAAGAGACCTATGACGTTAAAGGCGAATTTTTTGAAATTTATTTTTCCATTTTGAATGTTTGAAATTCTTATATAAGGTATTTCTAATGGTCAGCAAAATTTTTAATGCCAGCTGTTGAGTTTCAAATGAGATAGAACAGTCACAATTCTTTGTTGTGTAAACAAGGTTTGTGCCGTGTTTTTGTTTATATATAGATTGCTAAATAGAAAATACAATGTTTAAAACAAAATGATATATGACAATCACTCTAAACTGTTTAACTGTGTTCAGAATGAACTTGTAAATTGAAAAATAACTGCTTTAAACGAAACTTTTACCAGTATATTTACCCTGTGTAAACAAAAACATGGCACAAAACTTGTTTACATAACAAAGAATTGAGGGCTATGCATCTCTCTTGTAACTCGACAACTGACAATCAATTTTTGCTGACATTAGAAATACCTTAGTTAAGCATTGTAAACATTAAAAATGGAAAAATAAATTTTAGCTCAAATGGTGTTCATGTCGGGCATAACGTAACAATAGAAGCTGGGAGCAATATGACGTAACAATGACAAGGGATAAAGTCGGTACATCCAGTGTTGATATGTGTTAATGATAATTGCGCCAGTAGTGGTGTATAGGTGGTGATATGTGGTGTATGAGTAGTGGTATGTGGTTTATGGATCATTTTATGTGGTGTACCTGATTTTATGTGATGTATGGTGGTATGTGGTATATAAGTGGTTAATTGATTGTATATAAGTGGTGGTATGGGTGGTTGTATTGATAGTGGTGTGATGTATTTATGTACCACAACCCATATACCACAAACCACCATGTATACACCACATACCATTACCCCTACCCATATCACCACCCCTACACCACATATCATTTTCCCTATCTGAATATGAAATAAATACATTCCAAGGGAAAACTCCGATACGCTCCGAATAAACAGATCAACTTGCGTTCACCGTGCTCTCACCGTTCACTCTGCGTTCAGCGGTCCATCACTGTTCACCGTTCGCTCACCGTTCATATGGGAAAGTAGAACGTTTCAGGGACTGTAGCACTCCTGGCTTTTTCCCTTTGTGATAGCGAATAACTTAATACAATTATTTCTTTCATTAATTAAATTATTGATGAAAAGTACGGATAACACTCAGTGATCAATCTCATAAAGAATTTTAAAAAATTGAGAATAGGGCAAACGTGAATCCCTGAACAACCACAGGCAGTATCAAATCCTTTGGAGGATGAAGCATCGTTTGTTGACTGGTCATATACGTCATGAACCCTCTATCTTGATAAGGTAAATGGAGTTTTCCGTTTGTTTGTTTGTTTGTTTTCGGCAACACTGAACACATTTTTACAGTTATCTGGAGGCGTCCTTTTTTCTTGGTGGAGTAGAGAACCCAGATGCAATGTACCCGAGAAGAGACACCGACTTTCCGAAAATAAGGTGACAAACTTTCTCACATATATCGGCGCGAGCGAAAATAGAACCCGCTTCGACTAGAGTTGAGAGGTCTTCTGATATATAGCTCGATGCTCTAACCAACGCTAGCCCGGTATATTACTCTTTCTGTAGCAACGCTTAGTTAGCTGCCCTCATAGGCAGGTGGTTACAGTATCCAAGAAGTCGGACTAGTTATGCGCTGACAAATAACTTGGAATCCCTGAAAGGCAGGTCTGGTATATTGTTCTTTGTGTATGAAAGATTAGATGGTATCCCTAAAATGCAGGTCAGTATCGTAGCCTACAAGTCGGACTACATTTGCATTGAAAATTAACTCGGTATCCCTGAAGTGTAGGTCTGGTATAGTGCTCTTTGTGTAAAAACTTTCGTTGGTATCCTTGAAAAGCAGGTCAGTATAGTAGCCTGAAAGTCGGACACGTACGATTTAATCATTATTTCTGATCAGGGGCAAATAATTCGTGGGTAACCTGCTCTTCGCGGGTACCATCTAGTCATACCCCTCCCCTAATGTTACGAGCTTATATCGACACAATAGTAAGACTTGTTGAATAAAATAAATATCATTTAAACTGATTTTTAATATTACAATCAAGTCATTTTAATGACTTTAACTTCCTGAATTTTTCATTATTTCACAATCGTCACCGATAATGCCAGTACTGAATTGAATGCATTTATGATGCATGTATTTTATATAGAAAAAGACTATATCTCTGGCAGATTTATTTCCGGTTTTCCATCATTGCGGATGTTGACCTGACCTCTAACCTTTCAACGGGTCAAAAAACCCACGTGGTGTAAATTTAAATAACAATAACGTTAGTAGGGGTGTTAAATGTACGACGTTAAAGTTAAAACCAAGCCAGAATAGACACAATCCTGTGTATCGTGAAAAAAAAAGTTTCCGCCAAAGCTGTACATGTAGAATTTAGATCTCCTGAATCAGTTATTTTAATGCCAGAGTGACGCTCTTATGCATCACATATGCCAAAATGAGAAGTACTGTTTTGTTCTGTTTGTTTTTATGTCACGTTCGAGAATTTTCGACTCATGTAGAGATGACACTAGCTTTTCGAAAAGTGCCACACACTTTGACCTTTGGATGACCGCCCAAGGCCGATTTAATATCACGCCATCACCTACCGTGACACGGGGATATGTGTTTCTAATATCAGAGCATCGCTCTATATTATCATCCATCAAGTCGAGAAAAACACCATATATTATACCTACGTTTGGTAGAAAAATACGAAGAGCAGTTTAGACGGGTTGCAACCGAAATACCTATACTGAGTTAACGGCATCAAAGCTGCCGTTGAAAAAATACAAATATTCGTATTGTAAGTGGACTCTTTATGTTTTCATTTTAGAAATAAATTTCAGTATGGAAAATACATGAGGGCATGAAGTGCGGCGTTTTAAGTCGACACACTTCATGAAGCGCGTTAGCGTCAGTATGCTGGGGTGAAACGTTGCACTTCATACTCTCATGTATTTTCAAAAATGAAATTTATTTTTATATTTACATTTTACTTTCATTTCTTTCGGAATCCCCAGCCGTTAATATAACCGTACTATATTTATCAAGATTCATACGCACATTGTTTACATTCATGAGGAAATTGGTTATCATTTCAATTGGTAAAGATATCGAAAGCAAAAATATTCGAAACTGGACATTCGCTTTTAAGATACACGCTCTATGTCCTTCTCCAGTTGCAAAATCTAAATAGTTTTCGAAAATCGCAGTCTTTTGTTTACATCATACCACGTCTATAATTAAAGCAGTTCTTTTTCGAATAAAACGATTTATTTCACTTAAATTGTATGTTCTTATATAAACATACATTAAGATATTCAATATTACAACACCAACAGAAATAACTGCATACATATTTTTGTTTCAGCTGCATTTGTCTTGCGTAGTTGTTAATAATACATCGGAGGCAATTCACATTTTAAACATGAAAATCGTTGTATATCCGAGGGGTTTTTTCTCTAGACTTGACGGAAAAGGTTGAGCAATATTCAGTTTTCAAGGTCATGAAGTTCATGAGCCAGTTTCTGGTACTGGGATTGTGCTTTTATGCATCATATAGTGAGAGTCCATTATTATTTTAACCTTGACACTTCATGGCTCCTGTGTCAGCAATGTAATGAAAATTAGATGTTAGATCGGCTCTTATACTCGCTGCACTAAAATTTGACGACACCGCTTTGAAGGTCACATTCTGGTGATTCAAGATTACGAATGATTTGTTGAGAGAGAAGCTGAGAGAGTTTAAAACATGTGCTTAAGTTTTCTTTGCACGTGTATACATTTCGAATAATAGTATTTTTAGCTTATATGATAATTAAGAAAATATTTCAGACGCTAAAACAAATTAAATGTGACACATTTACGCGCCATTCCGAATAGTGTTAGTGCAGAGAAATTGTGTTATTTATCAACAGTCCAATTAAACAAGGTCCGTTTGTGCTCCGTGACTTGTGTATACTTTATTGTGAAAAAGTGAAAATAACGAACATTAATCGATCTCATAAATCCTATAAAGAACACAAAATTAAGTTCAGGGCAAACATGGACCCCCTAGACACACCAGAGGTGGGATCAGGTACCTAGGAGGAATAAGAATCACACCCGCCGTAAACCCTATATCAGGATCAGGTAAACGAAGTAATTGTAGCCAAAATCAGTATGTAAATAACGGTTTAACAATTGGTATGAGACACGTCAGTTGGCATTGGACCTAATGACAGGTTGTCGTAAGAAGCGACTAAATGGGCCAGTCCTTCGGATAAGACCGCGATAACCGAGACCCCATGTCACAGTAGGTGTGGCACGACAAAGCGACGAGCATAGGCCAAATCTTTGCAGCCCTTCATCGGCAATGGTGACGTATCCATATGAGTGAAAAATTCTCGAGCGGGACTTTAAACAATATGCAACCAACCAATATAATGACCATAGAATTTGCTATATATTGGCTATAAACGAAACTCCTGTAACACTAACTTATTTGTCTGTATGCTGTCGGGGGGGGGGGGGGGGGGGGGGGGGGGGGCTCCGTGGCCGAGTGGTTAGAGCATCAGGCTCAAAATCACATGGCCTCTCACCTCTGTCGGCGTGTGTACGAATCTCTGCCGCGGCGTTATGTGAGCAAGTTTGCCAGTTTACTTGCGGAACGTCGGTGGTCTCTTCCCAGGTACATTGTATCTGGGTTCTCTCCTCCAACAACAACTGGACGCCACCAGATAACTGAAAAATTGTTAAGTGTGGCGGAAAACAATAAATAATCAATCAATCAATCTGTATGCTGTCTCGATTAAAAATTTATCATACGCAGACCATGTGCATTTAATCAGTTGACAGACACAAACAACATATGCAAGTAATAATGGAATAATACTACAGAAACCTGTCTGGTAGTCTCATATTTGCATTTAAGCCTTATTCTAGAGTCTTTTGTTCACAGCTTATAATCATTATAGATTTGTATACAATTCCCATTCAATCCCAATAGTGAGAAAGATGAAGTTTGAAGCATTTAAGTCAGCCCATATTTCCCTGACCAAGGTGCAATGAATTTCACAAGTTTAGTAAATGACTTCATGGACATAATAACCATGCATCTAGTTTTCTCCCACATGTATGGAAATACAGAAGATTTTTAAAACTTTCGTGGGGTTTTTTCAGTTTTGGTCCCAACCATGAGTCCTCGGGGGAGCTACAATCCTAAATTTCACAATTTTACATTCCTCTTATCCTAACAGTTTTTGCCCAACCCCTAGGGCCTCAGGAACCCTAAAATTTACAATTTGTGTACCCATCTACAATGTATGCTTTATACAAAATTTCGGAGGAATTGGAATAGTAGTTATCACGAAATTAAAAATGTTCAATTTTTAACACATTTAGTTACTGATCAGTTTGGCCCCACCCTCAGACCAAAACCCCTATCCTTAAGATCACGAAATTTACAAATGTAGTAAAGGTATACACACACACACACACACACACACACACACACACACACACACACACACACACACACACACACACACACACACACACACACACATATATATATATATATATATATATATATATATATATATATATATATATATACATATATGTGTGTGTGTGTGTGTTTGTGTGTGTGTGTGTGTGTGTAATATTTTTGATCAGTTTGGCCCCACCCTCAGACCAAAACCCCTATCCTTAAGATCACGAAATTTACAAATGTAGTAAAGGTATACACACACACACACGCACACACACACACACACACACACACACACACACACACACACACACACACACACACACACACACACACACACACATATATATATATATATATATATATATATATATATATATATATATATATATATATATATATACATATATGTGTGTGTGTGTGTGTGTGTGTGTGTGATATTTTTGAAAATTGGTCACTTTTTAGCAGTTTTGACCCCGATCCCAGGGGCAAGAGTCCTGAAATTTGCAATTTATGTCCGCCTTGTCCCAAAAATGTTTCATACCAAATCTGAAAAGAATTGGAATGGTAGTTATCAAGAAGAAGTTAAATATGTTCAGTTGTTAACACATTTAATCATTAACCATTTTGGTCCCATCCTCATACCAAAACCCCTACCCCTGGGATCATGAAATTTACATATTGGTAAAAGGCTACCTGCTCATTTTAAAGATCCATTTAGTTTCAATTTGGTATCAATAACATTATAAATGATGTTTAGTTTTTAAATGTTTTACACATAAATACTATATATCAAGTTTGGTCCTGCCCTTGGGGTCAGAAACCTACAAATTTAAATTTTAGTAGAGACCTTCCTGCTCTACATTTCTTGCATTTACTTTTTCTTACGATTGTGCAGTTCTAGAGAAGAAGATTTTTGAAAATTTGTCACTTTTTAGCAGTTTTACCCCCGCCCCTTGAGTCCTGAAATTTACAATATATGTCCAACTTGTCCAGAAGATGCTTCATACCAAATTTGAAAAGAATTGGAATGGTAGTTAAAATAGTTCAATAGTTAACGCACGACGGACGGTGGACGCAATTTTACAATTTTACATTCCTCTTATCCTAACAGTTTTTGCCCAACCCCTAGGGCCTCAGGAACCCTAAAATTTACAATTTGTGTACCCATCTACAATGTATGCTTTATACAAAATTTCGGAGGAATTGGAATAGTAGTTATCACGAAATTAAAAATGTTCAATTTTTAACACATTTAGTTACTGATCAGTTTGGCCCCACCCTCAGACCAAAACCCCTATCCTTAAGATCACGAAATTTACAAATGTAGTAAAGGTATACACACACACACACGCACACACACACACACACACACACACACACACACACACACACACACACACACACACACACACACACACATATATATATATATATATATATATATATATATATATATATATATATACATATATGTGTGCAGTTCTAGAGAAGAAGATTTTTGAAAATTTGTCACTTTTTAGCAGTTTTACCCCCGCCCCTTGAGTCCTGAAATTTACAATATATGTCCAACTTGTCCAGAAGATGCTTCATACCAAATTTGAAAAGAATTGGAATGGTAGTTAAAATAGTTCAATAGTTAACGCACGACGGACGGTGGACGCAGACCAATTGCAATAGGTCACCTCTAATGAGTATTATTAATATATAAATCCTAAATGTCAAGTTAACGGCCACATATTTTTATTCTCATGTGGAAACGTTTAAATAAAAAATGCATCATAAGAATACAAATGTAGGTCAGCTAAGAATGTATTTCGTGTTAGCATACGTAGAAGCACAGATGTCAGCTCATGTGGTAGCTAGCTGGTAGAAGGTCATTTCTTGTTACTCAAACGTATGTACAAAATGTATCAAATTGACAGGAAGTGCTCGACGGAAAATCCCCTTAGTAACAGCACATTCTATTCCTGATCTTTGTGATCATAATAATTATTGAGCCTTTACTTTCAGTGAACATATGAACTTTCAGTTTTAACAATGCATCGTTGTTAGGAAAGAGGTAAAATTGCTTCTGAAGCTACCTCATTGGTTGACAAAATGATGCTGTGACCCCGAATGGGATATGTGAGTTACAGCACCTATATCGGATTACAATGTTTCACACACACACACACACACACTTTACAGATATGCTGGATCCAGTAAACGTTCTAACAAGCCCCTATCTTTACTCCTCAAGAAAATATCAACTGCTGTGAAAGGGAAACTTTAGACGTTTTGTGCCACAATATATGCAAGATGTGCTGCAAATCAAATGTAGACTCTCCAAAGGACCAGGACCATGTTTGACTAAATTTGGCCTCGTGCCAAAAGCAAACAAAATTGTATTAAAAATAAACTCTTACATCTACTCTTTCATAAAATGCTATTTGTTTTCTTTTGGAGTGTATAGAATTGGTGATATTAAGGTCTAAACATATGATGTTGTTGTATGCAATTTGACGTTTTTTCACAAGTTTTGACGTTACGTCAAAAGCTGAATCCCAATCATTCAAAAAGTAAAATGCTAGTAAATATAAAATATGTATGGGCACATTTATTTAAATAGTATTTCCATTACAAATATTTACATGTCTGTTTGATGGGAGTGGGTAACCTTTAAGTTTCAGTGATTTTCTATTCTGCTACATTGTATATCGGAGAACTTTTAGTAAATTAGAAATTACAATTTTTTTCTCAAATCAACAGCATCAAAACTATTTTGATAACGGATTACTCCATTTATCTGATCAATATATAGGGATCACGGCTATGGAGCTCAGAATAAATGATTTGATGGTTTCCTTAATTCATTTGAAGATATCGTTCATTATTTACAACGATTTTGTATAAGAAAGTAATGCGCTTATGGATTCTTTTAAAGAGAGCCACAAATAAATTAAAGAGATCATTATTTCAATTTTCGATATGATGAATTGAATATATCTCTAATTAGATAGTTGCTCTACAAAAATTATTGCGCGCATCAATTTAATTAATGATTTACTAATAATTCAATTACAGCTCGAATTAATTGAACTGAAGCGATCATTAATTGAATTATGCTCTCTTCAATTAAATTGTAGCGCACATCAATTCCTCTGCTGATATTCAGCAGAGTAATGATATTATCAATTAAATTAAACTGATTTGTTATGCGCATCAAATGAATTAATGATATCTTTAAATATAATTAAAGATATTTTCACTTATTTGAGTTTATACTGCGCCACAAACACGACCGTTGTATCGGGTCAACAGGGTTCTCCTTGGAACTAGATCTGGTGTGCCCAGGATTGCCTTACTCTCAATTTTGTATTATGAGATTGATCTTTGTTTATTGTCTTCACCTTCTCATAGCCACAATTGATGCACAAATCACGATGAGTTGTTATCAGCGCATAAAAAAATTGCATCGGCCGGGAATCGAACCCGGGCCGCCCGCGTGGCAGGCGAGCATTCTACCACTGAACCACCGATGCGTTAATTCTATCCTATGCTCCACGCTAATTGTAGCAGTGCATAAAATTAGTTACCTATATATATATATGTGTGTGTGTGTGTGTGTGTGTGTGTGTCCTAGGGTGTGATAATGTGGTAGGCCTTTTTCCTGGTCTAAGCACTTTCTCAACTTGACAGTTTCTTTCATTACACTTTGTAGTTTGTAGATCACTCTACTCCAGTCTCATAACAGTCAGTCATATGCGAGACAGTTCTGTTTTTGAAGGTCTGTAGCGATGGAGAGTCAACTACTGATGACAGCACGGCTTTCCACCCATCCATTACTCTGAATGTGAAAAAGTTCTGTCGTAGGCTCAAACTGCATCTTTGTTTATAGAGTTTGGTAGCCCCTGATTTAGTTTATTTAACTAAAGTAGGTCACAAAGTCGTAGCAAGCGAAATTGCCACATTTTCAACTGGATCCCGAATGAATCTATTATTTTTCATATTTTATATGTACAAAACTTAGTAAATCTACATTTTCATGTTCACATTGTAATGTAGAGGGTGTTTATATCCGAAACAACAACTCGTGTACAGTGTTTCTTCTCCTCGTCTCTTCGCCAATTTTGCTAAGCTATGTAAGAGTTGTCCTTCTTGGAACTCGGCAGTGTCGTTTTGAATTTCCTTCTTTTTTTATCTTTTCTTTCTCTTTTTTTTATTTTCTTTCTTTCTTTTTTTTTTTTTTTTTTTACACTGCTGAATAGTAGCATGGAATGCAGAGTGAGTGATTAGGTAAAATGTCGATTTATTGACAATATATCGGATAATTTTAGCCCATGTCCAAGTCTCAGGGATCGGTTTGATATATTCGGGGACGTACAATTCCAGCGTGACCTCCATGTTGATGCAGTTATTTCGACTTTCAGTGTGTTAAGTACCATAAATGGTTTCTGCGATGGAGTTTGGATACGTTTTCAGGGCGACATGTAGGAGCTTAATACGTTTCCAGGGCGACCTCCATGAATTTCAGGAATCAAACGAATTTCAGGAATCATAGCCCCGTGGGTATCCCGGTTTAGAACAAATCCTCAGTACCCTCTGCTTGTCGTAAGAGGCGACTAAATGGGGCAGTCCTTCGGCTGAGACCGCAAAAACCGAGGCCCTGTGTCACAGCAGGTGTGGCACGATAAAGATCCCTCCCTGCTCAAAAGCCATAAGCGCCGAGCATAGGCCTAAATTTTACAGCCCTTCACCGGGAATGGTGAAGTCTCCATATGAGTGAAAAATTCTCGAGCAGGACTTTAAACAATATACAATCCATTAGGAATCATAAGGACCATTGGCAATGGATCTAATGAGGACTTAAAGTTCGACCTTTAAAATGGCGTCTGAATTTTGCATCAAATGGTGGGAGTGAGATTTCGCACGTTGAACTTCCTTTTTAAGCTCACATCCGAAAGACCGGTGATTCTTCACGACTTCCTGGTTACATAGCGAGCGCTTTACGACTAAGCTACCAGGACTTTGAATGTCGCAACAGGAGTTGATGCGATAGAGAGTCGTACTGTTACGACCCTGAGAGTCACACATAGGTCTAAAGTTGTAGCACTTCAAGAGTGGAAAATTCTCAAAAAGAACGTTACATAACAAAACAAGCAAATAACTGAGGATAAAATGGACCCTAGCACTGCTATTCCTCTCATTCAATCATGCTCTAAACACGTATAACAGTCTGACATTAATTTACCAAATGGCTGTGTGTACATGAAAGGATATTGCATCATCATGTCGAAATGGGTTTTATATGCACCGTTTATTCATCATCATGAATGTCATGGATTACTACACTCGGTGATTTTTTATTGACAGAAGGTAGTCTGATGTTGCAGTAGTACTTCTGACACGATTGCATCACTCTGTGTTAGCCTCCCTTGCATAAAGCAGTCCAAAGGTGATATATTACTTTGTTCGGTTATAATAAATAATAGCTTATAATAACGTTCTCAAATGGGAATGTTTGGTGAGTCTTTCTTAAGCTACAAGGTTCTATATTTAACAAAATAAACCACTATGTGAAACCTTACTGTTTTTAAACAAGGATCAACATTTTTCCTTTTATCCATTCTACATGAACCTAGGGAAATATGATTCAGTGTTACACGAATGCCGAACAAATCAACAAAAACATACTCTAGCTCTGTGGCAAAAGGTGTTATAATAGTGTGTTGTTCAATCAACCACGTGTAATATTGACAAGACATCTATAGACCTTAACGGGCACAGCAAAGGGCTTGATAGTGGTGTTGGATATGAGCAAGGGCACATCGAAGAGGGTGTCTTCGATTTATTCTTTATGAACAAAGTAACGTATAATTCATTTGATGTTCCTCCTTTACAAAGTATGGCCTGTACAATATTTGTAACGGGGTGGGAGGAGGCTTGATGTTGACCAATATACCACGGTTCATGGTCTTGATACACATTTCCATATAAACATCTTTTGTACCAAATTTGAGCTTCTATTTTTCTTTTATTACAAAGACATGGCTTGCAAAAATCATTTCCACCAGTGTCGTTGATGATGACAAAATGACCTTGGTTCAAGGTCATAGCACACTGTTTGATCGTTTCAAGTTGGAGAGGGACTCCTTACCAAATATATACAGGAATGAAGGATAAACTCTAGTGTCAGTTCTCTGGAGTAATTTTAGAATCATATGATGGTTTTCTTATGCTTTGGGTTACTTAGCTGCAGATATTTAGTTCTCAAGGGAAAATATTGAAACAGATTAGAGAGCTACATATTAATTCCTTATAATAACCATTGATTTACGGCACAGAAAAATGCGCACGACTGAGGCATTATATCGTTGTATTCTAAAAACAAATTCCAAGATATGCGCAGATTTTTCTGCGCCGTAAATCGTTTTTAAAAGGGGGTGGATCTGTAGCTCTCTGGTCTGTCCCAATATTTTGTCAGAGATCTACCGATATGCAATTACGGGGTTTTATTTAGGTCTGGTGAGTTGGTGAGGAATTGGGACCAGAGAGTTAAAAGTCCACCCGCTGTAAAACATTTGATATACAGCGCAACATTTTCTGTCAACAATTCAAGTGTTTTATCTACGTATTTTTTACATCACCGCCACAAGATGTTAGTATATATAAAAAAAATCTTTAAAATATTTCCCCACAATGTCTATTCAAGAGGGCTTCCGTGGCCGAGTGGTTAGAGCATCGCGCTTAGAATCACAAGGCCTCTCACCTCTAGTTGGCACGTGTTCGATTCTCGCTCGCGTCGATATATGTGAGAAAGTTTGCCAGTTTACTTTCGGAAGGTTGGTGGTCTCTTTCCAGGTGCATTGAATCTAGGTTCTCTCCTCCACCAATAAAAAAAAAACTGGACGCCACCAGATAACTGAAAAATTGTTGAGTATGGCGGAAAACAACAAATAATCAATCAATTATTCAAACATTTTATAAATCCCTATTTGAACTGAAAACTCACAGTTTAAATCAAATTTGCTTGTTTACATAGCGCTGTAAATAAAAGGTTTTTATATAAGTTCAGTAGGTAAAGGTCCTAAATCTAACTTTGATAAAAAAATAAGTAGATCTACACTAATTCAAGAAGTATGGACCACGTGGGGCAGTCACAATAAGATTAACCCATCGTGTATTAATATTTCCGTATGTTACAATACATTAGTGTGGATATGATTGACGCACGCGCCAGTTATTTCTACTCGAACGGCTGAAATGTTGATATGTTTTACTGTTTTCAAATAAACGCAGTCACCAACTTTATGACGCTATATTACAGAACAGGAATATGTTTTAGGAAAATATCATTTTAATTCTACTTTCTTACAATTTCAACTTGGAAACTATTAAATTTCAGAGAAATCCGAGTGTTTGAATTTCAGGGTCAGAAATGGCTATTGTGGAACCTGTCCCTTTGGACCTACACAACATGAGAAAACGGTCTGTTAATTCAATAATTTAACATTTTGCAAATGTACTCGTATATAACTAAAACTTTAACCAACACCCCCCCCCCCCAATTATGGCCCCGTGTTTACCCTAGGCTTAACCATTTCATCACACACGAGAAGATGCTTTTTGTTTTACACTTGTTCTTCGCACGGAAAAAAAAAATAAAGGGAAATTCCCAACATATTGCTGTGTAAAACTTCAAACCCTCTTTGTAATCTCTGGCGTAAATTTCAACAGATGAAAAGAATTGAATCTATACTGTATGAAAATACTTCCATAAAATTGTAGTCTTCTGTTGAATAATATATATATATATATATATATATATATGCGCGCGCGCGCGCGTGTGTGTGTGTGTGTGTGAAGGCACAATTGATCGGGTAATTATTGTGTTATTTTATAAAATAAAATTTTTGTAGCGACAATGGGACACTTTATTTAGTATTTTTTTATTGATTTTTTTAATTATTTCTTAAATATATTCATCAATGATCTTAAAAGTTATGCCCAGTCCATAGTATCAGATACTACACATGCAACACCCTGTACCTAAGGGTGGATCCAGAAATTTTTTAATTGATCGATATTAGGATAATAAAATACAGCTTATGATAATTGAGATTTCTGGTTAAAATAATTATTTTTTTTAATTGCTGGCTATGGATCAGCCTTTGGATAAGAAATAAATCGCAAGGAATGTATATTATCAACAGGGCGAAATGCAAATTTGGTAAATAGAAAATAGAGCGGGTGGGGTGGAAAATATTCTCTTTTACCCTTGATGAATTTTGTGTTAATATATAGGAGTGAGAGAGAGAGAGAGAGAATTCGGTCTGGTACGAAATTGGGCAATCCGTCTTGTTGCCGTTATTATATATTGAAGATCGATCAGCACTGTCTCTGTAATGTTACAGTTGTGGTTCTGGTGACGTAACTGTGGATTGAACTCTGTATTACCTCTCGCAGTCAGATCAGTTTCGAGTTACTACATTTAATAAGGTAAAAAGTTGTCATTTTTCTACGTCCGCGACACAAAAAAAAAATCTTTCTAGAAATGCGTAAAACCCGGCAATGATGTTGGCAATCATACAGTCAGAGTGTATATGAGGAGGCACATAATCTGCAGTGTCGGATTTGTTGTGACTACATCATGAAAAGCAGGTACTCGGGGCTTGACCGAGGAGTGAACCCTAAATGTAAATATCCACTGACATACTTTATAGTCTTACAGTGTCGATTGAAAATACCTATGATTTCAACAGACGAAACTATCGATTTCTGAGAATTAAAAATTGATAATTGTATATCTTGTCTGTACTGATTTGCTCCCGGTCACTAATTAGTGGTCCGCAGTGGAAGAAGCGACCAGACGTTTAATTATCTATGTAAACACGCAGACGTTTCCGAAGAATGGGTCAGCCTGACACAACAGCTTGACCCGAAGTCAACTTTTAAGTATATATCGCCCATACATCTACATGCTTGTAATCAGATCGCGCTGGCCAATTAGCTCTAGACAGACTGCTTTGTCACTAAGAAATCTCGAGGTCAGTCTCAGAGACAATTTGCTTCGGACTGTGGCCAATCGATTTGGTAGGAGAGGCTTTTATTTCATTTTAAATAGAAAAAGTCATTTGGGGTCAAACTGAAGTCCAACGTCACCGTGATATGTCGGATGAACAACATTTGATGTGTCAGGTATGTGGATTTCCTATTTTCATGTTTGTTTTTAATGAATAAGAGAGAGTTTTCAACAGTCTGAAATATTTTTTGAAGCATACCATTTTGTTAGAAGATAATTTAGATTTTCTAAACGTTGCGTTTTAAAATCCATATTGTATAGTAGGTGTACACAGAAGTCGTTAGTTTGTATGTACTTTTTAGTGAAAATTGAAAGGCTAACGTAATTTAAGAAGAATTAATTAGTTACTCAAATACCTGTGTCAGGAAAAAGTCGCTTTGTTTTCGGGAGTTGACATGTTTGCCTGAAGTGGACAGGTGAAGATTATGATCAAGCGTTGTGTAAGGTTACATAATACTGAAGTCTGTTGTAACAAAACATTATGTCATACTTGAAAAACATGCGTTCGCGAGAATTTGTCCATTTTTGAACTGAATAGGGGAGGGTGGGGGTATTGTAAGGGTTGTAATTTAAATGTTAGATATTTTATTTTCTCGAGGATTCGATTTAAGGAATAAAATTCATTAATGTCCTGGTTGTTTTTACTACGAAGGTAGGAATGCCCTGGAGACAGAGAGTAATTGATTTTGCAAACCATGCAAATATATTTATATCTTGTCATTAACATCTTGGTGTTGAATTAAAAGGTCCGTGCTTTTAGACATTAAAACAGCTTTGGGATATCATAAGTAAAACGGCAGTAAATGCATGAACACTAATTCAAAACCTAATGTTAATATAGAAAATATTTGCATGTATTTGGGAAATATTATTTTAATATATATGCTCTAGGTATATTTGGGGATATATTTCATATTGTTAAATATTTTGGTGTAAATGCAGAGACTGGAACCATGTTAAACTGGAACTTCCTCTGCACTCTAAGAAAAGCATTCAGTAAAACATTTAAAGTGGGTAGATATCAAATCGGGAGAGAAAGAGAGAGAGAAAGGGTAAAACCATTTCGTACTCCACCATGGTTATTACGTTGAAATATGTTTATACTGAAAGAAAATGAATCTCAGATTTGGAAAAAGTGTAAAATTTTATATAATTTTTTGAAAAATGTACGAGTTATCCATAGTAGAGAATTATTTACTTCCATGCTTAATTTTTCGGCCATTGCTTCTATATAAAGAAAAGAATATTTATTTCAAAATTGCAACAATTTGCTGGGTATATATATTTCAGTGTCACTGGTGGTTTTTATTTAACATAAAACTGATTTAGCCCGAGTTACTTTGGATATTATATGTAAATATGGTTCTGTCAGCTAATACCCCTATAAGATATAACTAATTTGAAGAAAAATACACTAAATAAATAGGCAGTGTTAAAAATGTATCATAATCACAAATGATTGTGAAAGTAGATAACCATTCGTACCATAGATAATAATTTTCTAGTATATATTAGGTCATAGTGACTTGATAATGGCAGTTACATTGCGTGATCTGTTGTCTGTCAGGCAATGTCTACTGCGGTTTCAACATTTTTAGTTGAACACAAATTTTCGTTGTTTTCTTAGCTGTGTTATACAGGTAGTTCTTGTTCATGGAGGATAAACATCGAGTACTTTTCCGCAAAGTTACGTACTATCCACGAAAATTAATATGCGTGCATATTGAAAAGACTATGATATCTTGCGTGCAAATTGGACGGAGCTGTATTTGATAATGGGTCAATAAAAACCACGCCATATAAATCTGAATAAAAATAATGTCAGTAGGGGTTTGATAGAACACATGTTTTAGAGCTTTTGGTTGTTATTTGTATATTGTTTAACGTCCCGCTCGAGAATTTCTCACTCATATGGAGATGTCACCATTGCCGGTGAAGGGCTGTAAAATTTAGGCCTATGCTCGGCGCTCAGGGCCTTCGAGCATTGAAGGATCTTTATTGTGTCACACGTACTGTGACACGTAGCCTCGGTTTTTGCGGTCTAATCCGAGGGACCGCCCCATTTAGTCACCTCTTACGGCAAGCAAAGAGTACTGAGGACTTATTGTAACCCAGGTCCTCACTGGACTAGAGCTTTTGGTATCAAGGAGTTAGGTGCACCACGCATTATGTCACTTGATAGTAATATTTTTGATTTGTGTGTTCCTTTACATCTCAATTGAAGATTTTTTCACTCATGTAGATAAGTCATCAGCTTTAGGTAAATGCCACAACTTTTGACATGCATGGCGTTTAAAGTTATAGTAGAGAAGTAGACAATAATGGGTTTTTTTTATCGTGACAACGCCCAACCATGAAATAAAACCTCCATTTTAAAAGTCCTATCCGAAAGACTCGTGATTCTTTTAATATCGGGTATTTATCGAAGAAACAGAATTACTTCATGTTAAACGTCTTCGGTTTGACGCAGTGCCGAGGTCAAGATTCGAACCCAAACGTCCCGGTTGCAAAGTGGGCGTCTTAACCACTTGTCTATCGCGACCGGTCGTAAGAGTAGTTAAGGTTATCTTTGTTTTATTATTATTAAGAATTCTTACGAAAATACAGTCAGTA
The DNA here is from genome assembly GCA_024699665.1 of Ostrea denselamellosa. Taxonomy (NCBI): domain Eukaryota; kingdom Metazoa; phylum Mollusca; class Bivalvia; order Ostreida; family Ostreidae; genus Ostrea; species Ostrea denselamellosa. The sequence continues at coordinate 3,372,481 of JAMZEH010000010.1, read as the reverse complement.
GCTGTTCACATCAATAGATGTTAACGTCAATAGCTGTTCATGTCAACAGCTGTTTTTCATCTTCTTTTATAAGGAAAATTAATGGAATTTGCTCCCAAGCATAGAATTCCCATATTTCACATTTATAAAACACCACTTTAGATTTCCATTGCGCAGGTATATTTTCATTATACTATATGTAACAAATATATTTATAATCTCTGTATATCAATGTAAAATGGCGATGAGATTTGAATAAATGAATGCCAGTGAAGCGTGAACAACTATCGACATAAACGGCTATTGATGTGAACAGCTAATGACATGAACAGCTACTGACATGAACAGTAACTGACGTGAACAGCTATTGACATGAACAGTTGTTGACATGAACAGCTATTGACGTTAACATCTATTGATGTGAACAGCTACTGACTGTATTTTTGAAAGAATTCTTATAGGCATTTATTATCTTATAACACTGTAGAAGTAAAGGTCGTCTATTCAAAAGGTCTTTCCAAGATGTCCATAATGCATTTAGGCAGATATGATGTCGATCCGGGGACTGGTGGTTTTAGCTGTGGTCATTGGTTATATCAATCCTGTTCTTTGAACTAAAATGAAAGAAAACGTTTCTGTGTAGTTTTATTTCCCTCTTCCGTTTTGATTGAGGCGCTGTGTGTATTTACAAATGCTGATAGTCACTTTATACTCTCTCATACATGGCGTATTGAAAAGTTCCGATTGAAAAGGGTAAGTTTATTTTTGCATAAATACAATTGCGGGATGCTTTGATGGGTATCATATCCATCCACAACAGAAAGAAAACAAACAAGACTGAACATTTTTCATTCACATTCAAGAATAAATAAGATTTTTTTTGTATTATTCTGAATAGTGTATAAAGGACCCTTCATATTTAAACAAAAATGTAAAAGGTTTCATACGTTACCTAGATTTTCAGTTAATTGTAATTGATATAGATTTTTTTTTAAAAATGAAAATATGTTTTCAAGACGAAAGAGGTTCTACATCTCAGACACTCCTTTCTAGTTATACATTGTTACATGTGCATTCATTATTATTATTATCATTATTATTATTATTATAAAATCAGTAAATTTATGTTGCATTGTTTTGTATAGCTTTGAACGGTCATAGCAAGTGGTGACCATGGCAACGATATTACTTCAGTATTATCGCGCTTTCAGTAACGCCTTTCCTTGTCACTAGTCATCAAGCCTACCATGGTAAACAATTAATAAAAATCCAATTGTATATATACTTGGTGTGAATAATAATAATTAAAAAACACACGCGTTCATACACGCACCCGCGTACACACGCACACACACACACACACACACACGAATCAAACTACACTGCACTTAAAAAATATTTTATCGTTATGACATCAGCGCAAATTGAAAGTTTAATAATAACAAAGAACAAAAAGGTCATTCTGTTCTTTTAACGATCGAATGGGTCTGTTGTAATGAGAATTTCCGAATGACCCCCCCGTGACACCTGGTTAGTCTTTTTGTCTTATTTTAGATATTTACACGTGTTTTATTATTTACATGTTATCGGTCAAGTCGATAAGTTTTAACCCTCTCTGTTCTAGATTAAATAGGCCAGTCTCTTTCTCTCAAAAGACTTGATTGTTTAAACGATGATAAAGTGAAAGAAAAATACATATCGTATTCTGTACTGAATTAAATAGACCCGTTTCTTTATGTTAAAACATGGATATTTTTAAGTATACCGACCGTTTTGTGAACAGAAAAATTATTAACCCTTTAAAATCGGTGAAACTTGGAATTGATGATAGATGTTATCTCCCTTTCAGCCTTTCAGCGTTGTTGGGGCTTTTGTGAGATCACGACACGATACTGAAGTATTGGGGTTTTTTATTGCTGTTTTTTTTGTTTTTGTTTTTGTTTTTTTTTTTGTTTGTTTGGGGTTTTTTTAAATCCCAGTGATAAATAGAAACTCCGTTCAAACATAGCTAGAGGAGTTTCAATGAGATACGATGATCATCATGTCGCCAGAGGATAAAACTCACAATGCAGTTTTATTTGGATGAGACTCATTTTCATGCAATATCAAGTTTCCATTGACAATTTCTTTTTCCCCAAGATTTACGATAAGGGTTGCATTGTTTTCGATCTGTCTTTCTCTCTGGTCTGTGGTCAGCTTTAACATTGGTCAAAACTTTGAACTGTACATACTTGATGAGCTAATATGTCAAGGTAAAAACTAATCAAGATCAATGCTAGCCACGCTTTTCGGCATATTGTTTCACTGGCACAATTAGTTTTCTCTACACTTAAGACTTGGACTATGGCGATACATGACATTCAGTTTTTACTTATTTCATTTTCACATAATAGATTACTTGTACTTGTGCACGCTATGTAGATTTTACATACGATATTCTTGAAATTATATATCAAATACCAAGCCTTACACCCTCCGTATCTCTATAGCCAAGTGATAAGGGAAACGAGTACCAATTCATTTCTTTAGACCTCAATACTAACATTTGGTCCTCTCACTAATTAACGAAATTAATTTTAGATAAGTGACTGCCAAGATTTCAAAGTTCATTCCTAGTGCTAATAAAAAACGAAAAAAATTATATAGGGTCCCGTTGCTTTTATAGGTCATATTTGTACTTTTTTAACAACACATAGCAATATGCAGTAAATTACACCTTTCATTTCAAACACACCCCTACCATGGCAATTTCCTCAGTCATTTCTCGATTTTGTCCGATAATTTTTCATCCCGACAATTAATTTAAACTTCTATATTATTTCTCTAAATTTCAAATAATTTCATTCTTGATATTAGCCAATCACGCCACACCTAAACATTTATACCTCCTCTCAATCTTTTGATAAACTGCGTCCGGGTTACGCATCCGGGGGTTTGGTACTCTCATTCCATAAGGGCGCTCACTTTGCAACCGGAAGTCCAGAGTTCGATTTTCGATCCCGATACCGCGTCAAATTAAGACGGTTAACATAGGTAGTGACTAGCGCCCGGCAATGAACGTCACGGGTCATCCGGATATGACCTAAAAATCGGAGATATTGTGTTACATTAGGCACAATAAAGAACCCTCACTGCTACGGACCTGAGTATCTTATACAGGATTTATTTTGTGACACTCCACTTAAAACTGGCGGCGTTTCTACTTGAAAGAAAAATTTTCAAATGCGACGTAAAGCAATACACAGATAAGGAAACAAAACTTCCTGAATATGTGCATTTACCAAATGTGATGTCAGGAATACGCGATAAAAACACTGTGACCCGCAAGTGACCTTTTGACTTGACAACTACACTTATAAAAGAACCATTCAAGTTATATATAGGTAATGAATATCAATTTTGTCTCCATTATGTCTTCATATAAACAACAGGTAATTGGGTAATTTCTACGATGCTAAGCCGATTGAACAAATCACCTCTTGGTGCCAATGTTCTTGTAACCACATAATCAGACATTTCATACAATATCTGTGGCGAAGGTACTGCGAAATGCGATTTGAGCTTGACTAATTTTCAATAGCATTCATTAAAAATAGTTTCAACCCCTGAAATATTTGTATCTTGTAAACAAGCCATCGCTTAGCTGATGATCGAACCCTTTTCCTCCAATACATTAATGCTACCTTTGGCAGAGATGTTGGAAACGAGCTGGCCACATGTAAGCAACATGCATTGATCATATAGCAAAAGGAAATATTGATCTATTCCCACTTACATACAGTCATCATCACGGATGGTACAAATCGGTCAGTCAACCCTCGGAAAAAGGTTAAAGGCGCTTCAACATCGCATTCTCTTCTTCCATGTTTCTGTGAACAATTGCATGGATCTCCGGTTTACAAAGCACAGGCACCTAAACTCTTCATCCCGTTTTTACAGTGGGTCAACAAATAGCCTATATTATATTATATTATATTATACTATACTATATTATATTATATTATATTATATTATATTATATATATATATATATATATATATATATATATATATATATATAACATGCAAATCTCATTTCTTTTGCTGGAAGCACATGCAGTTTGTTTAAGAAAAGCCTGAATGCATCGGAAGAAAAAAACTGGAACTGTTTAAATTCTTTCTACAGAAAGCCTTCACGAGTGCTTATCTTGGCTGGCCCATTCCCTAGTACCAAATTCACAGGGCCTCCCGGAAATGATCTATAACCTCGAGACCTGGCGTCACGTTACGCATTGACACGATGAAGAACCTTGATCCCATGAACGTAAAACTCAATCAATCATTCAAACATTAGGTTTTTCAGTAGCAATAATTCTGACTAAATAACATGTTATTGAATGTATCAGGCAAAATTAAAATCTCTTCGTTTTAGAATTGTGTTAAAGTGTGATAAAGTTCATTTTAAGCGGAAATATTGAAATGTCGAACTGTACGAAATTCTTGTTATTCTTCTAAAAATAGATTCCCAGATTAAGCATATGCATGACTATCTTTCAAGGTTTATGAGGGGATTTACAAACATTAAACTTCATTAGTCAAGCGGGTGCAAACAGTTCAACCTCTGATATGTCACGATCCCTGGCATTCTATGAGATAGTTTTCATTCTTGATTTATAATACTGAATACCACTCCCCTTCTTACGAGTTCCACCCAAGTTATGTTGCCACAGAGTACCGGGTGTACAGTAAACTCCTTTGGCCTGCGCAACAACTGATTGTTCTTGTATCTTGCTTATACCCCATACGGTATAAAAAAAAACATTGGCCTACATACAATATTTTACGAGTTTCGTGAAGAGTTTAAGACTTTGGAAATTTTCACAGCAAGACAGAACTTTTAAGTGGGGATTTTAAAAGATTTCAAGAGAAAAAAAAAAGAAACAAAACAAAAACAATACAAAAAAAAAAAAAAATAAACAAAAATAACCAAAAAAAATAAAACAAACAAAAACAACAACAAAAAAACAACAACACAAAACAAAACAAAAAACATACGTTTATGAAAGTTTTTCTCATTAAGATAATTAAATTAGATTATTTTAATTATTTTCATGACAAGCAAACGAACTAAACCTTGATTTAAACTTAATCCTTTTTGGATATATGTTTAATCATAACTATCTTCAACTGAATTGGTGGTCTCTTCCCAGGTACATTGTATCTGGGTTCTTTCCTCCACCAACAAAAACTGGACGCCACCAGATAACTGAAAAATTGTTGAGTGTGGCGGAAAGCAATAAATAATCAATCAATCAATCAACTGAATTGCACCTATCTTTAAATCAATAGTACCCATTAAATGATTTATAGATAGGTGTAATTCAGTTTAACCTAGGTTCAATTATTTGAAGATGGATAGAATTATTTGTACACCCATCTTTATTTCATTTTGACATGGTATTGACGTGGTTTGAATAGATAACTTCAGTTTGCAGTTTTACTTAACGAAACCGATTGTTCCGGTTTACAAATCTTACATTACTTGCTTTAGAACGTCATCCCATAAATTGAATGTAAAAGTTGTAAGATACAATGATATTGTCAGAGAACAACGGTTATGCACTGCGTGTGATCTGTGTGATATAGAGGACGAGTTCCACTTTATTCTAAAATGTCCACTTTGTGATGACCTAGGGAAAAAATTCATTAAGAAATTTTATTATACAAAACCAAGTGTTTTAAAACTTATCAAACTATATAGTGTAGAAAATACTAGGGAACTGAATAATCTTGGAAAATATCTACAATATGCAACAAAGATAAGAAATTCTCAAATATTATAACTGCATTTTTGTAATTTTGGAGTCCACTATGTTTTTTGCGTTTGTATATTTATATTGATAATTGTATTTATGTACATCCAATGAGTCTGTGGCTCACGGAAATAAAGAATCTGATGTGATTTTACGTTCCTTACGTTCAGTTCACGTCTACTCGACCCAGGGTAGTACCTACTGTACTCTCCTTCCTCAAAATCCCTTTATTTTTAGTAAATTTCTTCCATTGATATTCATTGAAATCTCTTTGTGACATCTACTGATTCATGTTGTTTTTTTTTTCTCTTATATTTGATTTTTTAAAAAAAGCAGCTTTCTCATCGAATAGATAGGTCATACCTTTAATTTACGAGATAACTATATATTTCTGTGTGTGCATACGTGTGCGACAATTGTGATGACGTTTGTCCTCAGTAAAACAAAAGATTTCAAAACTATACACACAAGTCAGGCTTAAGCTTTTTATAGGTAGCTAACAAAACATGGAACATTTGCAAAATATTTTATTTAAAGTACCTACCTCTCTGAGGCCATTTGCTCTTTTTCAATTTAAGTGTGAAAATCAGAAACTTATTTTATGAAAGAAAAATCAGAGTCTCCTAAGCAATAGAAGTATGACGGAAATATCGTTTTCTGTTCAAAACATCTTTAAGATATCAGAGGAATTTTTGTCTATCTTATATATCAATGACTTTACCAGTATTGTTAATGTAGTTAAATATAAAGAGAGTGTTGATGTTGCAAGCTATAACTACATATCTATAACAAACCAGTTTGAAGTTCCTCCACATGGAAAGACCCTGATCCTGAACTAACAAGAATCGCGACGTCCAATATACGGCTAATGTTATTCAATGTATAAAGAATGGAAATGGAACAATTTTAAATGATTTAAATCAAAATAAATGTTTATTGTTAAATAATGACGAAAGTAAAATAGATCAAAGTCACATGATTGGTGAATCTTTCTGCATTTGAGACTTTTGGAAGAGTTATCCGCCCTTCGTAAAGAGAAGAAAGAAGAAAAATCTAAATTTTGAAGAATATGTGTGGTAAATAACTAATTTTATTTCACATTTTTACAAAGAGAAAGTTTCGTTTAACTTTTTACAAAGAAATTTTTATGAATATACAATTTCTTTTAAAAATATTTTAATAAAACCTGCTCTTCCCATAGACTTCAATGTAACCTTTTAGGTGAAATAAATCAAACAGTAATCAACATTTTGTAAATTCCTATGGTGGATTATTTTTATTTGATGAACCCATCAAAGTGATATCTTGATTACAAAAATCTCACTATCCATTTATTGAATATGAAATATGATTGTTATACATTGAATACCTGAAATATCACATCCCAATGCATCCAATAATAAAAGAAAAATACATCTTTACGATAAATGCAAATCAAATGCACCTATTTTTCATATCAGTTATACTTATCTTAGATTTATCTGGAAGGGGTGCAAAACTGGTAGACATGTGTAATGTTTTGATTGTGTATATACTAATATGGAGTTCCCTATTTTCTCCCCCTTCTGTTACACAGTAACACTGGTTTGAGAAGATTGCAATTGCCTTATTTTCCTTCAGTTTGTGGATGCAGGTTTTGTATAACCTTTGATCCTCAGGTGGTCTGTTGCAGTCACTGACCGCCTGTCTTCTGCAACGACCGATAGGTACCGAAACGAGGATGTGACCCTTTAGTTATAGAGTTATACAGGATTTTGCGTAATTGTAGACAGGATATGCAAGACTGTTGACCGGGGGTGTAGGGTTCCATGAGTTATTCTCCAAATCAAAGCGTGAATGGATTTTCTAATATCACGTTCCCGGAAAAATGTGCCAAATTTCGTTGTAAATAGGTTTTCGCTATCCTTACTTCTTGCGAAAATGAATTGAAGTGCCATCTATATTAACCATCGCCGATAGATAAGCTTATGTCTCACCTTTGTGAAAGGTGTCTCTCGTCCAACAGCTGAAAAATTCATTTTGAAAAATACACTTTAGGTAGATTAATTAAATTTCATATTGATAGAAAACTCCCATAGAAATTTTACAGATTCCTGCACATAATTAGCTTACTTGCAGAATGAAAATGAGGATTTCTGTAAGATTTCAACAAAATTGCACAAGTTTTTGAAAATTGTCATATTTCAGTATTTTTACTTAAAAGTCTGTTCTTTTGTCTGTATATTTGATAAAGACCTTTCACATTCACATCGTCTTCTCTGTACCATAAGATCTCATTCTAATCCAATACCGGTCGCTATAGCGTAATAGTTAGGACGCACGTCTTGCAGACGGGTGATCCGGGGCTTTCGATCTCAGTGTCGCGTCAAACATATAGTGACTGTTCCTTCGCCAACCGCCCGGCATTAAGCGAAAGTTACGAGTCCTTAAAATCGGAGGGCTTCTCGTTTCACGGTAGATATTGGCACTATAAAGGACAAGGCTAGCATAGCTGCAAAATATATCAAGGTGATGTCATGTGGTAAGAATTAAAGTTTATCCAAACCACTATAATTTGGGCAGGCGTCTGAAAAAGGGGTAAATATGTGTAGTCATTTGACTAGCGTCACTGTTAAATTAGATAAAAGTCCAGTCAAAAACATCAAAATGTATGACTTTTCAACACTTTACACCACCATTCTTCACGATAAATTAAAGATCAGACTTTTTGACATCATAGACAGTTGTGTCTTCAACAACAATGGAAAGTGGAAATATTCATATCTAGTGATCAGTCATCCAAAAAATTACTTTTTTAAACACCACGCCAATTCCACGCACAAGTACTCTGATGCTGAGATTCCTCATTGACAATATATTTGTAGTTTTTGGTGATCGGGTCTTCCAACAGTTTTGGAATGCTATAGGCACGTATTGTGCTCCTCCGTTACCTGACCTGTTTTTATATTCTTGTGAGACAGAATTTATTCAAAACCTTCTACATGAGAGGAAAAAATATCTTGCTGTGGTCTAGACAGATCGACGATGTTTTATCTATTAACTATAATCATTTTCATTAATATGTCCATTCGATATATCCCAGTGAACTCGAAAGAAAAGACACAACAGAGTCTTCTACATCTGCTTCGTACATAGATATTTTATTGAAAGTAGATGTTAACGGCAAACTAACAACTTAACTTTATGACAAACGGGATACTTTCAGATCCTCCATCTTCAGCTAACCATATCTACGTACCAATATTCCATTATCACCTGTATATGGTGTTTATATCTCTCAAGTGATTCGATACACAAGAGCTTGTTCTGCGTATGATCAGGTTTTAAATCAAGGCAGGCTACTGAGAAACAAGTTGATATTACAGGGTTTTCAATCATCTAAAGTCAGCATTTCGCAAATTCTATGGTCGTTATAGCGATCTAGTTTGCCAATACACCTTTTCATTGGGTTAAATGCTGTCTGACGTTCATGCGAATTGTTAGGCCGCTCTTGGCACACTGATTTTGACTACTGATTACTCTACTTACCTGATCAAGATAAAGGGCTCACGGCGGGTGGGACCGATCGGCAGGGATGCTTACTCCTTCTAGGCACCTAATCCCACCTCTGGTATATCCTGGGGTTCGTGATTGCCCAGCTTTCTAATTTGTATTCCATATAGGATTTGTGAGGTTGGTCACTGTTCGTTATCTTCGCCTTTTCAAGAAGATTCAGTCTGCACAAGGTTAGTGCATGAATTAGATGTCCATGCAAAAGTAGTGGTGTTCCTAGACCTACAAATATTCAGGGACCATCATAGATGTTTATGATATACATGTAATAATAAGGCAGGAAGCCCTGGATGCAGAATTTTGAAAGTTGTTAAGGAAGTTAAAACATAAATATCATTTTTGAAAATGTATGAGGGTATGAACTGTAACTCTTCATGTTGGCATACTTCTTGGAGCGTTAAAATTAGGCGTATTATATTTACACCGTATCTGTATTCATACGAGCATTGTTTACAACTGCAGTGCATTCACCAGGAAACGGCTATTATTGCAATTTGTAGATATATTAAAGACAAAAACAGTATGTAATAGAATACTTTATTCTGAATAGCATGCAATTGATTGTTACAGTGTTAGGTTGAAGTATTGCAAGCATTTTTCATTGACATGTTTAGTGATTTGAGTACCCTGTCTTAAAACCAGTCTATATTGTCAGGTGTTCTCACAATTTGATGAGTGATAGCTTCAAAAAGTTCTGGATTCTTTGTTATTCAACTTTATTTCCTAGATATTGGCAAAAATCATTTTTCCATAGATGTAAATGTTGAACTAATTAGGTGATAATCCAGGGATTTTTTTTTAAATACAGTTATAGCCAGGATTCGTTTTAATACTGCTGTTCAAATCAAATAAACCATGTAATATTATTGAATCACATGTGTATATAATCAATTATGATTTATTGTATAGCTATATATTGTTGCACGCCGAAAATTGGCAAAATTCAAATTTCTTCAAATATCTCCTTTCCAGAAATTTTATTCCAAGTATATGAAAATGAACATAATTTAAATTTTATAATGTTTAGTTTTGTAAAGTTTCTATAACAAAAATGTGAATGAATGAAAAAGCTACTAATAGTGATAAGAAACCTTAATCAAAGATGTCACAGATTATTCCTACTGAACGTTACGAAAGATGAGGCAATAAATCTCAAGTATTGTAACCTAATATTCTGTAAAATAAAATTTTACAAGAATTGTCTATAACCAAATTCTCCTAAAAAAAATGATAGAATGAATTTAATTATAAACTTTTACTCTTAACCTTTCGGTAACATCATAGGGACATTATATTGGTCTGACAAGCTGCAAAACATCTCTTGTTTAGTTATTTTGAATATTTATGACTTGCCGTTCTATATATTCTCTTAAAAATCTGGTGATAATGTTATTTTATCAAAACAATATATATTGTCGGAAATATACATACCCAATTCTGCACACCCTCTGATTGCAATGCCGGGCCTCCACGGCCCAGACCATTTTAATTAGTTTTAAAAGGTAATGAAATAATTTCTTTTATATCTAGTCATTCAGTTTAAATAAAAAGAATACATTGGAACTGAATGCAAATGTTAATGAGAATGAAGATATTTTAGAACTTGATATTGAAATTAGCAAATCTGAACCAGATTTTGTTCCATGTTTAAATATCGCTTAATTAAATAATATAAATGCTTTTTTGAAAACAAAGACACGAAACAGTTTTCATCACTTTTTTTCTTAATTACTCCACGATATGAGAATATCATTTATTGTATGCGCTCAACACCAGCTCTGATTGGCAACTGATAATTATTGTGACTGAAACTGATTTACGAAAAGCACATTTGTTTTTCTTTTTTGCATTTGCGCTTAGCAAAAAGTTATGGTAAAGTTGACATTAAAAAGATTTTAATATTTTCGAAAGGACCCCAGTGATCAATAGCATTGAAAATGAAAATTAATTCAAATATATGGGTATAATATTTTTCAAGACTAAGCTTTTTAGGGGAAAACCCCAGTGATCAAGCACAGAAAGTCATGCGCGGTACATGTTATTGCATTTTGAGAAAATATATATATATTTGTTTAACAGCTGTATTTCAACTTTGTCAGTTTGATAAAAGTTATGATGAGAGTTACCACAAATATTATACGTATAAGTATATGAGGTAACAGAGCTACCGACTGGCATAAAGGGCAGTAAGTTTGCGATAACTAAGATGTCATAGAACAGATATGTATGAAGGAAATGAAGATACGTATGTACGTATTTATAACAAAACATAATTTACACTTAAAAGGTTCCACAACTATTATTAATTATGTGTATAATAGAATGGTTTCGAATCTTATATACTTTTCAAAAAATATGTCGAGACATTTCGTTAGAATCTCAATATTATTAATTATAAATTACTTTGTAGGTCAGGTAGATGCCATACAGAAATAATTTATATACAAATTTTGTTAGATAGTTTAATCTATCTTTATGAACATAAAAATGTTATTTTTAGTAAAATGTTTTGATAGTCTAACCGCGTTTTAATATAACCTAAACACAATACATATAGAGCAGTCTTTCCCATTCTCTTCATTAGATGTTATATCATTTTCATCATGCCTCTGTTTTAATGATACAATTGCTATATGTTGTTTTTATAGTACCTCATATTTCAATGAATGTGGATTGGATGAATAGAAAAACTTCAATTGTAACATTGAAGATTATTTTAAAAAATTAATTTTCTTAATCATTTTATTCAGGAATAAAGTAAGAAATTCAATCTTTGAAAAGTTTAAGAAAATATCAAACTGACATTACACAGGGTTATATTCTTATAACAGTAATGAAATTTTCCAAAACTATCATAAATAGTCCGTTATACTTCAGATTTAACAAGCCTAAAATAAAATCAGTTCATAAATATATTTTTGGTTTATTATTAGAGTAATTTTTAATGCCGGGTTTCAAAGGCCCTTCATGCAATCAGAGTACGTTTATTATTATTTTGGAATTTTTTTTTTATCCTGTTACCGACGTGTTAAGTGTGTAATGCAGTAAGCGCCAGTCTGGAACTGACAGAAGATACCATGTCCTTGTCGTCGTTCTCATTGTTTATAGTTTTTAATCTCTGGCAACATGAACTTTATGAAATTTGCATCTACAGCCATTGCTAGGAAGCTTCATAATCAATTTCGATCAAGCAACAGTCGACTCTATAAAGACCAGCGATCAAAAAGGTCGAATGTCTTTGTTAAAACAAAGGTAACACTACACCCGAGCAGGCAGCATGTGTACGCCAGATACCGTGTAGTTCTTTCTTTTTCTCAACCCCTTTATTTTAGTGCGGGCCTCCAGAACGTGGCGACTCCAATCTAAGTTGTGACCAGTGGGTTTTTCTTTGAATAAAACATCGTTAACATGTTTTGCATTGATTAAGTCAATTAGAGGATTTGCAGGTCTATTGTTCAGATTTTGCGTATGGATATTTTGCAGTTTTCACTATAACCCACAGCGGGGTGAAAAGGACAGATAATTTACTATTTACATAGCTTTGCATGCAAGGATAATTAGAAGTATTAGAGATATATCTGTGTGCGCGATTTCGCTTTTTTTTTTCCCGAGGTATTTTTCTTCATTGTATGAGTTTCAAATGTGCCACCTGTGAGCCGGTTGTATTATATAAACTGTGCAATATTTAATGCGATTAGCATAAAGGTTTTGAAGATGATTTGGGGGGATTTTTATTATACCAACCAAATTTGAAGAGTGCATCACCTGGGGGATGGCGGATGCACGTTCTGTGGCTCCCGACGATATAGTACGAGACCTCCGTATTAACGACACCAGCGCTAGCTGACGCGGAACGAGTGTTTGCATTTAGCCGAGGTCAGGCAGGGTAAGTGGTAGCGACCTCAAATGACCGCACATCGACGGGTGAAACTTGTCAACTCTGTCTACAAAGGAATCAGCCGGCAATTTCCTACCACATTATCTCTCTCTTCTCTCTCTCCCGCTCTATCTCTCTCTCACTCACTGCGTGAAGAGGTTTTTGATATAGCAAAGACTGTAAAAATAATTTTATATATATTTATTTATGTTTCAGTTTGTTTCATCGATGAGTTATCATACACGCTGTAAACATGTTCGATGTTATCATTCCATAAAACTAGTTAAAAGGACTTTTAAAACAAAATTATACTACATAACGAATTCAAGTTACCCTAGTAAAATGCACAGAATGATACCATGACCAAAGAGAATGGACACTTCATTACCCACTCATTTTTAAGCTCTTTTTTTTTTCATTACATGAAATCGCCATGCTAAAGTTACTCAGAATAATGGCATTTTTTATGTAATTGGCATGATAGGGGAAATAACTCCATTTGACCCGCGCTGACCGGTCATTGCAGCTCTTCTATTGATTGCCGCGAGTAGATTCGGGCATATCGGGGTCTCGACCCTCCATATCAAAGCACCTAAATCGGACAGCGAACTTCATAATTTGTATACTTTATACTTAACTGCGTTAACCCACACACCGTGTGCCAGAAGTTCAAAAATCGTGACCGAACTCTTTTCATCTTAATAAATTGCTAGAAGCCAACTTGTGGATTTTTTTTGTGCGGAGATGACCTGCAATGTCCATGAGTATTATTTACATTGGTGTTTTATTATATTTAGATCGAGTGCCGTTAATGATTAGAAAATATTTATTAAAAAAAAATATCCAAGAATTGTGTAATAATTGTGTAACCCTTAAAATCCATTATATCGCCACTTCCTTCCAATTTGTAAATTTTTTTTATGTCCACAGCCAAATGTATGGGGTAACATACCCCTCTAGGTTGACGGTCAAACGTTTTTTCCCCCACTTCATTTTCACACTGTACATTTCATTATAAAATGAATTGGTTTGAAATAGTCTTTTCTTAATCAACTGCTTATTTTACAAAATCTGAAGCGATCACAGTATCTTATTTTTCATAGGTATGGAAAAGGTTTAGATACAAATATAAAATATAGGATACCCTAGATTTCAATAAAGCTCTACTTATATTTTTCTCTCAAACATCTATTGATCCATCAAAAGATTAACCTTAATCTGGTTTTTGAAAGATATTTGAAAATAATTAGAATCTGTCTGCTTAAAATGGAGAAATTTTTATGATTTTCAAACATTAAATGAATTGAACACACAGTTTGAAAAAAGTGCATTTTAATGCAGTAAATATAGGGGTAAATAAAGTGCAGAAAAAACGTGCGATCCTTGAGTGTAGCTTTAATATACAAAAGGATAGGCCTCAATAACTGTGTCTCAGACTGTGGTGAATATTTATACAGTATGTATATATCCACAGCAGAAATTGGAATTAAATATTGCCACCGAAGAATTCAAATTCGAAAATTAACTGTATTTCAAATCTAAACAATTTTACTTATGTGTGGCTGAAATAGGTCCTTTGTTCATCAGCCTGTAGAGCCGATTTTTGGCATTTATAAGAATCACCTTGTCAAATGTCCATGTGTCTGCGCGAAATCTTTCAGTCTGAAGTCTCAATTTTATTGTTGTTTTTCCATTGTTTTCTTTTTTCTTGGGGGGAGGGGGGTAACCAATTGGTTTCCCCCAAAATTCTTGAATTATATTTACAATAAGATGTGAATTAGTTCTTCAAAATATGAAAAGAGCTAACTTGATAATCATCATTTTAACTTGTGTAAAAGTATCCAGAAAGTTATAAATATTTTATTTCTTATTAATTTGGTACTGTCTGTCCGTCTGTCAAACATTCTGTTTGTCTGTCACACTTTCATTTCCAATGTATATCTCTTAAAGTCCTTAAACTTTTGCACTGAAATTTCATACAATAACTATCTAGGAGTTGAAAAAAAAACATCTTTTTTATTTGGAGGTCAAAAAGTCAACGTTCAAGATAAATTCATATATTACGTAAATTGGTTTTTTGATGATAACCTAGTTTTCTCCATGCTTATGCAATAACATTCAACGTGATGAATCTCTGTAGCATAAGAAAGTCCTCTTTTGATTTTGGGATTAAAAGGTGAAAGATCAAGGTCACAATTCAAATAAGATATTATATAGTTTTATATTACTTCTTACCCTTTTCTAACAACCGGTGACTAAGTATTTACTTTTAAGAGGAAGATCTATGTTTTTCTGTCCCCTTAATCGGAGATTTAGGGGCATTTAGTGTTTGGTCTCTCTGTCTGCCTGTTTCCTCTCGAAACATTTAACCTTCATCATAAAATTTGAATGAATGGTGATATGACTTTCATATTTCACATGTGTAATCCTTGTGACAAGAGCTTTCTTTTGCTGTCCATTTTTTAACTTTGTGACCTTTACCTTGAGATTTTACCTTCGTTTGAAAAAAAAAATAACCTTCACCATAACTTATGAACGGTTAGTGCTAGGGCTTTCATATTCCACATGCGTATTCCTTTTGACAAGACCTTTCCTTTCATACCAAAAATTATTACCTTTTAGCTTTGACCTTGGAGTGTGGCCATACGGGGGCATCATTGTTTCACAAGCACATCTTGTTAAGAAAAATAATAATAAAGTTAAAAATTTAAACATGCCAAATGACATTGCAATGAAATTGATGAAGTAGTTAATGAAAACCTTCAAACCGGCGATTCTTTTTTGGGAAATTAGTGAAAGAGTTAACAGAACGCAACAAACAGGAAGTCGCCCTCTTTTTCAAGTTGTATGTTAAGTTAGTCTGGTCCCCTTCCCATACTTCTGTCCGCACACTTTCTGCAATGTATAGAGTTGTGGATGGAATGACCAGATTAATGTTAAGTCAGCATGGGAATTATTTTCATTTATGGGAATTGCTTTCATTGAAAATCGCGATAACTGACGCTAATCAATAACATTTGTGACTTAATTCATCCCAGTGCATTTATATACATGTAAGCAATTTAGATCAGTTGTGGCTACTTTTCTGGGGCCTCCGTGGGAGTGGTTAGCATTGCGCTCAAAATTACAAGGTCTCTCACATCTAGTCAGCCTTGTTTGATTCTCGCTCGCGCCGATATATGTGAGAAAGTTTGCCAGTTTACTTTCGGAAGGTTGGTGGTCTCTTCCCGGGTACATTGTATCTGGGTTCTCTCCTCCACCAAGAAAAACTGGACGCCACCAGATAACTGAAAAATTGTTGAGTTTGGCGGAAAAAATAAACGATCAAACTTTTTGTGAATCTAAAGATGCATAATTGCTCTCTCTCTCTCTCTCTCTCTCTCTCTCTCTCTCTCTCTCTCTCTCTCTCTCTCCATATCTGAATTTTTAGATATTCCAGCCATATCCTGTTCTTACGCGGGGAACATAAATTCCCAAAATTCATGTTTGTAGAAACTTGTTCTCTCATTGAAGGTCACTTGAAAAAGTTACTTTGCTGGCAAAATGCAGATACATATATTCTTTGTATATGAAAGTATTTTACGGCTAGAAAGTGTGGTACGTTCCTCTACCAAGGTCATTGGGAACTGTTCAAGGTTATGTGGATTTTCGCAGACCATGACTGTTAATCTGGCGATTGTCAGTTTAACATATATATCCAGATCTACAGTGATGACGGAGTTCTGTAGAGCGTTTATCTAGCTAAAACGGTGAATCTCTCACCCCAGCATCACGCACAACATTGACTGGACTTCAAATGTCCTTGCGAAATAATATACAGTAGAAATTATTCCACTTTGCCAATTCTGTATTAGTTCGCTAAGACGTATATACCTCTATGGCTAATCAAATTTTACCACTAAATAGATTACGGAATTGGATATAAACCATGTATAATTTATATCAGTAATAATCTTAGGTGTTTTTCCCTTGCTTTGTCATTTTTGCATTTAAGACATATCTTGCTCAGTTATAACAACTGGTTAAATAAGGTAAGAATTACCCTGATTCCTAGAGGCCATTTTGTTACAATTATGCACTAGCACGGTACAACAGTCTTGCCACCAAGATTTAAAAAAAAACGTGTCCGTCAACACGTTTTATCTAGCCATAAGGGATTTAGTTAAACGAATCGGACAAACCACTTTGTCTTTCGGGCACATTGTATTGGTCGTGAAAACAATTAAACGTCTTCTACACACTTAAAGTGCAAAGACTACAATGAAGCATCAAGCGCTTGTCCACGTTTAGTTATGAAAGATCATCCTTGTACGAAGGCGATGCATTTTGCAAGTCAAGATCACGATCACTAACTACAGATGAATAGTTCAATGATTGGAAGCCATTACTTTTGTAAGCCAAGATCACGATCACTAGTGCAGACAGTAACTGCTGATGAAGAGTTCAGTGATTGAGGGTCATTTCTACTTGTACATACTTTGACCTGAAACAGTCAATGACAGTTTGTTTTACCTTGGATTTTGTGCAACCTTGATATATTGAAAATTCTATGCTATGTAGGCTTGTTCACCTTTTGCCCGTGCCCGATATTTTCCAGCATTGCCACATACACTGAGAACATGTACATAAATACTTGTTTATTAATTAGACACAGCTAAGTGATAAATTATACCAGTGTCCCCGATGGGTTCAATTAAGGTCAACCTGCATCAGTTCGGGACGCGAACCCTGTCTTGCTCCAGTAGTCACACCAAAAGGCATCTGCACACATCTTCTCAAGTTATCTACTCCTCCTTTTCATGGTCTTTTGAATAGCACAGGAAGAAATGAGACTCTTTTTTTTATTTAATTTTGTTCGATCCGCAACAAAGACTTCAAAAGCCATTGCAGGTTGGCAGGTTTTTTTCTCTATGCGTTATATCTTCCAATGTACTGTAGAACGAGCGTCTAACCTCAGATGAACTGTCGATGACCTGCGTTTATCGGGGCGAATGTATACGATCTGTTGAGTGGAGCAAAAAAAAAGTCTTTACTTCATGTTTGTCAGTATATACAAAACAATTGCTCGTTTTCCCCATTGGATTTTATGATTAGACATGGCGGCATGTTTGTAATAATAAGGCAATGTCCTTCTCCGTTATATCGTGATGGTGTGGTGATCGGGTAAGTTCGTTTTATATTTCCTGGACGTTGTTGGACAATGTTTCTCATTTTAATTCTATAAATTACTTTCAGTATATCGATTTTATTTCAATCGTATTAGAACGTTGGTGCAATTTTTTTAATTATACATTCATTTTATTAGAATATGTTCGTGTTTAAGATGTACTTTGATATATACAAACAGTACAGGCAATTCTATTTTAAATCAATGTTTTATGTCATTTAAGAGTACCTCTTTCTTTGTCTATGACGTTGCCCGTGTACATAGAAGGCTCGATAATCATAATCTGCTTTTTTGTAGAGATGTAAAAAAAAAAAAAAAATCGGATAATGCTGAAATATAATGACATGCAAAATGCTAAGCTTGCATGTTTTAACTGAAATCGCAATGCTACCCTTACTTTGTGCTCTTGCAATGTGTAAGGATTTTGTGTGTGTGTGTGTGTGTGTGTGTGTGTGTGTGTGTGTGTGTGAAAATTTGATATTACCTTATATGTCAATATGAGATATACCCATCGGATTTATTCTCAGTTTCGCTATATTTATTTTATTCTTTATTATGAGAAAAATACATATAGAACTGTATTCCAGCTTGAATTTCTGGAAAAATTCTCAGACCTAAATTAGAATTTTCTTTTATCTGAACAGTCAAAATTTGAATAAAATCTCAGATTTAGTGTCAAGTTTCAACTTAAGTTTATTTTGAGAAATCTAGGCCAGATGTGTTGAATTTTCTTATTCTCATACGGTGCGTTAATTTTCACATTTTCCGGATATAATTGACAACCCCCCCACCCCCCCCCCCCCCCACCCCCCATTGTAGCAGTGTGTGTATTATTTGTTTAATTATCACGTCTTAATGTAACCGCAAAACACATTGTTGAATTAGGACGAACGATTTTAATTAATTTCCAGGTTAAAGATCAAGAAATGAAGGCTGATATACCTGGGAATATTGCAGGTAATTTTTTGTTTTTATTATAATTATTCTTATTGAGTGAATAAAATGCAATGTTCTAAATGTAAGCATTAGTAAGTGGAAATATCATGATACCTTTATTATTTAAAGACTATTAAGGGAGCTTAAAATGTGACGTCATGATGTATTGGATAGTGCCATAAATATATATGTAAAATTTAGGGTTTTACTCTGTTTCATTGAAAAATATGTTTTGCTTCTAAAAATCCATTCCGAAATCATTTTTCCTCTAATTATGAAATGTAATAAACATAATCGTATGCCATTATTTTTTTTTTCAATTTAAATGTCCTAGTAAGGACCCTTTTGAACACTGGCGAAGACTTCAGGATCCAATAAATTTGTAAAACATCACTATATCAATAAATATTCTGAATTAATCAAACTAATTGGTATATATTGCTTATAATTACATATACCACCAGAATGGACTTTGTGGTAGTCGTCGTGTTACTGAGATAAAACATCATACTCGTGTGTTCGCAAACCCCAAACCTTTCACCTTTTTGTAGTAACCGATATACTTTAGATCTTATGAAATTCCAGTGCATTTCTAGCCATAAAATATCTGAAACCATTAATGGTATCAATGAAAGATCAATTTTAAAAATTTCAAATTATAAGAATCTTATAGTGTGCATTAAACGATAAAAAAGAACTTTTACATCTTTCAAAGTCACGAGGTCATACGCGACGTTCCGACCATTTTTTAAAAACAATTTTTTTAATCTCCTCGATATGAAGAGTTCTTGTATGATTTCTGAAATATGTTTTAAATGTCATATTGTATTTTTTTAATTTATAGGGTGGATGTAAATACAAAAATTACAACACGACAACTTATCATATTGTAAGTTTTGTATTTACACCCACTAATAAATTAAAAATTACAATATGACATTAAAATCTATATTGTAGCAATATTACTATGCTTCAGATATCAGCCTGGTTAGCTCAGTTGTTAGATCACTTAAATAGTAATACATAGGTCCTGAATTCGATCCCCAGTTGAATTGTCCCCTTCTTTGGTACAATAACTTAGTAATGTTCGTATATACAACTGTCTTACTTTAAATCTTTACTTATCACAACCAAATAGACCTTGTAATATACCCAAAGTTTGTATATATATATATGTGTGTGTGTGTGTGTGTGTGTGTGTGTGTGTGTGTGTGTGTGTGAAAAAAGCTGGATCTGCACCGGTAGTGGATTCATTATACAGAACCATTCGCTGTGTCATTCTAAGTATCGAAAATACATGTATTGTATTACATATTATGATAGAATGCAATCAATTATATACATAATATTAGTTGCCAGGAAAATATGCATGATTGTGAGATCATGTATATGATATACTATCCCATCCTACGGCATAGAATATGTGACATATCAACAATATAATTTAATGTCATACATTCCTTTTAACGGCATAGTGTATTATTATAACATACCATTCCATACAACGGCATAGTATGTGCATTGTATATTATAACATCCCCCAACGGCATAGTATGTATGACATACTGTCTCCCTTCATCAGTTCAGTGTTTATGATAGATCATCCCCTTCAATATATATTCATGTATATATAGCATGTGTGACATACAATCCTCTCCAACATAATGTGAATAACATGTTCCCTTCAGCAGCATAGTGTGTGTACGTGTGTTTAATGACAATACAGTATTCCATCAATTTGAAACACTTATAAGCAATAAGTGCCCGGGGTCATTAAAAGTCCTAAATTAGAACTCTCAAATCGGTCTATAACGACTTCATATTTTTCATCCCACAAATATATTACTTTGACCACCAAAATTTTACTGACCCTTGCAGTAAATTGATTGTAAATATCGATTTTAAAAATTAAAAATGTACATGTTGTCAAGTCATTATTTTATGCATCTTTCGTAAATTTATCAGTTGACCCAATTTCAGCTCGAAATAAATCAGAATTAGGTCGAGACAAAATGACTGTCCTTTGAGGAAATAGAAATGCCCTTATCTCAGTTTTACTGAACACATGTTTGAATTGGACTTTCCTAAACAGACTTTCTATTCATTTTTTTTAAAATCCATTTAAAACTTTATAACGCTATCATACAAGTAGAAATTTGAGAGCACCATTTTACAAATTTTTCTCTAACGCACATTTTTTCATTCCATCTTTTCTGATGGAAGAAAATTGAAAAAAGGAAAAAAAAGCAGCCCTAAAATAAAATAAAAATTCTTCCGTAGTCTGCAGTTTACATTGATACCGTGGTCAGACGTTAGCTCTAGTGATGCGTATATGTAGCGTGAAATCTCGCCAGTTTGTCCGTCAGCCTGTCACTCCCGAGACAAGGACAGTTGAAAGTTTATATAAGGATATATATGTGTAGTGAAATTCTTTATATATAGTTACATTTTTTTTAGCAATAACCATTACGGTACAGTTTTGTTAATAATGGAAGTAATGACACCTCCATCCTCCGGGGTTGACACAGGACTGTATTGTAAGTAAAATCATAAAACTCCTTTAGGGTTGAGAGAGGAGTGGTTGTAAATTAAATCCTTGATCCCTAACGCTAGAGCGGGCTACACATGGGATTTAAAGTTTTACATAGAAACATACTAATGTAAGGGAGTTCTCACAAACCACAAATGTACTGCCTGTTATTAGTACATAAGTAGCCAAATGTACTACAAAGTTGTTTGCTGTTTGATCCATGGCGCCAGGACAGTGTCATAATAGGGGTCTTTGAAACATTTATGTAACTCCTCAAGGCAAGCGGTTTTGCCCATGGGCCTGTTGTTAGATAGATTTTCAAGACGTCATCTTGGTTTCGTTTATCTTCTTGGTCATCTGAAAGTATCAAATGATAATCAGGTATTCTTCAATCAATAATAACAAGGCTGATTGAATTTAAACAATATTCAATTTGTAATTTAAGCGAAATTCGATGGAAATTAGAGAATCGGGCAACAGAATTACCCTATCAACGCAAGGAAAAGAGGGGGAGGGGATTGTATGTTGAAAGTAATCGGAAGAAAAATTAAGTACCCGAATACATTTGAATTCACGACTCTGAAACCACACATTGACCCACTGAGCTAATCGGCTAAGCAATGAAGTTGAAAAGAACAAGAAATATGTTACTGATATTTGTTTTTCCATCTGATTGATTGATTAAATATTGTTTAACGTCCCGCTCGAGAATCTTTCATTCATATGGAGACGTCTGTGTTTCGATAGTCGATCACTATGACGATGCGCTTTTCTTCCGTAATTGCGAATATCAGGGTGTCGGATTTTTTTTTTAAAAATGCACATTTTTTACTGAAATTTTATAACAAATTAAAACAATATTCATCGTATGTTTTTGGGGGGTGGGTGGGCGTGAAATTGAGGTTGAATCAGAATATTCTTCCATCCAAACATACAGAATGTTCTTTGTATCATTGAACTTTGCAAAACATTGAACTTTTGGTTCAATGAGGTATTAACCTTTTTATACCTACAGACCAATACAGTGACTGATCTTTTCAAATTTGAATGAGCATATTACAGTAATTGGCAGAGTAGATATACAGCTAAAGGGATTATATTCTACATTGATTAACTGCAGTCTTTGATCAAGAATTAGATTTTCTGTAAAAGGAAAAAAGTCCCTTTTTTTGTAAAATAATAATAATAATAAAAGACCGGTGAGCGGCAAAACCTTTCGTGTTCAAATCATGGGACTGCTTTGAGAATCAAAATTCGACTTTCTCCCATTGTACATTACTTGAAAGGTATATTGTAACATTTACATTTCCAATGTATATGCTTTAATATCGTTACTAATTTTAATGATGGTCATTTCCTCATGAATGCTAGGTAGTTGGGACGAATGCATGAATGAGTCTTGATAAATATAGAACGTATACGGTTGGGAATTCCGACAGAAATGAAATTAGAATGTCCATATAAGAAATAAATTTCATTTTCGAAAATAAATTACACACTTCATTAGGTATGCCGGCATGAAGGTTGTAGTTCATACCTTCATGTATTTTCAAAAGTGAAATTTATTTCTTATCTAGCCGTGTCAATTTGAGTCTGTGCGCATGCTTAGCGCCGGACAAACTGACATCTGGCAATATGGGCATTATTATGATAAACATCCTAAATTACGTTTGAAATTAAGAGTCTTTGATACATTTATAATTACTTATTACGTAATGAAAAGTCCGTATCATGACCATGATACGTACGTAAATCACAAACTCCCTGTTTATAAAATGACATATCCCACCCACTCCCCTACCCCCACCCTCTCGTTAACGGGGCGTTTTTCCGTTTTCATTTATTCTTTATATTGACAGAGAAATTCAAATCTGTGAAACCAATTCGTATTATCAGTAGTCTGGAATCCTGCCTGTCCGTAGAACGAGGCACACTGGTCGCTGAACGCCATTAACCCTGTGTGACGACCGCCGCTAAGCGGATTTCGTTATGCAGCCAATCTCACGAAAATTACATCGGATTCTCCAATAAATTATTAGAATGACATAATGAAGGGTGTATATTATTTTCTCATATGTGTAAAGAAAGAAAAACCAATGCCGTTAACTATAGTTAAGTATTCATTTCAATGGCCAAGAGTAAATATCATCAAACACGGTTGTTTCACCATAATTTCTGTGTATGTTTGTGCTCTGAATTTTAAACTCTCTCTCTCTCTCTCTCTCTCTCTCTCTCTCTCTCTCTCTCTCTCTCTCTTAATCTTTGGTCGATATTTCCTTCTCGTCCCTCGATATCGTCAGATAATTTGGCGGACATGGTTAAATGATGACTGCGAGGCCTTGGCTAAATGTGTTGAGCAACAGTTAGGCGTATAGATCTGACCGCGTATTGATCGCGCTAGGTCAATCGAGGATAAGTTCGGGTAAGGTAAACTCGGGGTTCACGGCGCGGTCACGACGCTATAAATAAACAAACGCATGGCATGTTGTAAAATCCTTCCACGAAATTCATATTATTCAGGATCGTTGTCTTTGCGTTTATGCTGTCTATCATAATTTTTTTTATAAAGATTTATTTTTAATATACAAAACAATCAATTTTATTATTTTTGAGTCATTCTGAAGGTGCAAGTTGAGAAAATCGTGATTGAACTGGTCAAGAATGTCTAAGTTATAGAAGAGGCCTTGACGTGCTAAGTACTAGGCTGAGAGCAGGGAGTCGCGACCTGCCGTTGACACAGCCAGAGTGATCACCACCAAACGTTATTCATATCAGGCCATTATTTGGCTCTTGTCAAAGGCATTTGGCTTTTGTGGTGAATAAAAACATTTAGAGCAAGGTTGGAGAGGGTCCGTAATTTTGCGTAAGGTTCAATACCCTGCCCACTGTAAAGTTAGGTTCTATTAACGGTCAAAGTGCACTAGTCTGGCAACATGAGACCGGCCACACAATTACTTAGAACTGGTTATACAAACATCACTAGTCCTTTTTTCCAATCAGTCTGCAAAATATGGCGATCTGCACAGGTGTGGCTAAGGTAAATTTGTGTACTGGGATGACGTAACTACTGGACATTTGAGTGATCAATATATATTTATATATATTATATACGTTATTAACTTTCATCCTGGTTTAGCAAACTTACAATGGCGGACGTTTTACTTCCCGCAATATCGTTTTGGATGTATGACTAATTACAGTTTATATTATGAAAGGAATTTTACATGATAGTTTGAATAGGAATGTTTGCTTGTAAGTTCAAGTATGTTAAAAATTAATGGGTTTGTATATTTCTTCTAATGTTTTAACCTGACAAATTCTTCTTTTTTTTTTCTATAGAATATTGTGAATTACCAAATATAAAGTGCATTTCAAAGGAAGAAAAGTGATGTACTTGTGTTTAATGAATTACTTTAAAGAATTAACTAATTACTGAACATGCAAATTTAACAAAAACATCCACCAGTGTACTGAAATTCGGTGTACACAAAAA
Organism: Ostrea denselamellosa; assembly: GCA_024699665.1. Lineage (NCBI taxonomy): Eukaryota > Metazoa > Mollusca > Bivalvia > Ostreida > Ostreidae > Ostrea > Ostrea denselamellosa. Next base: position 3,347,155 of record JAMZEH010000010.1, on the reverse strand, counting down.
ACGGTGTAATCACACATTGTAAGTGTGTTTTATATATATATATATATATACTGCAAGGTGCTTTCAATAGATAAACTAGTGGATATTTGAATAAATTGTCGGGATAATGTTGCGGGGGAATGAACTTAATTTTTGGATGACGTTAATGTGGCAGAAAACTTAACGTAGTATAATTTATTTTATTTCAAAGTGAACGAAAAAGTGGTCTAATTTGTTTTGAAATAAGTTTATTTTTATTGAGTGTAGGTTTAAAAATGCTGGGTAATTGAAGCGACTAGTCACGAACATTTAAGTATGAAATGCATGTATATACCGTGGGGCACGCGTGCATTACATTGAAATTTCATGTGTTGGTCTCAAAGGAACAGTTATTGTATAAGTATTACAGCAGTTGATTTGGCGACAGAAATGATATTATTATTAATATGCTTTATATGAATTTATTAAACATTTTTTTCTAATTCTCATGTTCAATGAATATATTTAGTGGATCTACTCGACCGGAAAATGAAATATAAGTAAATGAAGTAAATGGACGTTATTGGTTTTGGTGATCATATGAAGTTATTGATTATATAATTCAAAGAATAGTACATGAAAGCGGATTATCAAATTGATTTGAGGAAAAAAAGCTACGAGATAAGTCTTTGTTTTAATGATAGAAATTTAAAATTTTAGGGATCATAATTTATGACAAATATATCACGTGTTTCGAAATTTAAGGAATATTCAACCATTCTGTTCATAGTTGTATTAATTTGTTGTGCGTATTCAACACTTTTCTTTATAATTTGTATTATTTTTTAGCGTGATATTGAACCTTTTTCTTTATAATTTTATCATTTTGTTGTGTTTGTAATAATTTTACTATTTTGTTGTAGTAGAAATAATTTGCTATATGTATACTACAGTGTTCCAGTCTGAATCATATTCCAATTTGTTTCAAAACAAAACTGAGCAGGGTTCTAAATAAGCCAAATCAAGTGTATGCGCATGCTCTATATCCATTTAATATCCATTCAAACTCGGCTCGTTGGGAAATCACGTGATAAAAATGACCTGGGAGGAAGTATATGTATTCAATTTAAAAATGAGGGCGCCACTTGACTTCCGACACGACACAACAGTGTTTGGAAACTACTTTAATTCGTTATATATACGTAATTAAACGAGCTGTTAAATAGACGCAGATTGCAGTAATTAATTGGGATAATGGACTTTCTTTTCATCTTTCGTGTTTATTCATCTATCGTCTTTTATTTGTTTAGATATGGTACAGGATATTAGCATTAATTTCCTTCTTAAAAAATATATAGTGAAAAAAAATCAAAATTGATTAAATGTCTAAATACCAAATAAGGGTATTCAGAATGTAACGATAAAAGAGTAAAGACTGTATTATCTCTCAATACCCTTCTGATTAATTTGCCTGCCTTAAATTCCTCTGAATTCCGTTAAATTTGTTTAACCCTGATAACAAAGCTACACATATATGCAATACAAACTGTGTGGAAAAGCAGCATGGCGGTGAAAATTCGGTGATGGACAATGTTGATGGCAGCTTTATTGTAGAACGCGAGGGGAGGTGTAAATGTAAGTGGTCATTTTAGTCCGTGTGAGGTCAACCTCGCCGAGATCATCTTGGTCTGGGACTAGATAGTCTCGGTGGGCACCTCCATAAAGGAGCGGTCACAGGTCGGTGATAAAAACTGTCAGCTACCGAAGTCCAAGTAAGAATTGTTTTCTACCTTAGTCCGCACTACGAATTAAATGTAAAAACTGTCAGCGACCAAAATCCACCGAGATCTAAAATTAACAAGTGCTTTCTAACGTATTCCGCTAGGATCTAAATTAAAAACTGTCAGCGACCAAAGTCCGCCAAGAATTGTCATCTACTGTAGTCCGCCCGGATCTAAAATTAAAATCTGTCAGCGACCAAAGTCCGCCAAGAATTGTCATCTACTGTAGTCCGCCCGGATCTAAAATTAAAATCTGTCAGCGACCAAAGTCCGCCAAGAATTGTCATCTACTGTAGTCCGCCCGGATCTAAAATTAAAATCTGTCAGCGACCAAAGTCCGCCAAGAATTGTCATCTACTGTAGTCCGCCCGGATCTAAAATTAAAATCTGTCAGCGACCAAAGTCCTCCGAAATCTGAAAGCACGTTCACTTTAGCTTTACTTCTGTTTATGGAAATTCTGGACCAGATTTAAAAGTTAAATTCAAACAGGTGTAAATCTAGGTAATACTATGAATTCATCAGGACCACCTCTGGTTATTTTTGTTACATATTTGTAAATGACGGAATACTTCTATATAAATGCGTACATAGAGAATGACGTTTTGTACGGATATTGAGAATTTCAGTACTGTATGGTAATTTGTAATTATCTAGTATCTAATATATTGATAAATTTAAGCATTGATTTGAAATCGTTTTCGAAAAATCGCGAGAAAAACTAATGAAATATAGAATTATATTCTCTCTCAATGATTTTAATTTTCCTTGGTTCAAAATTGGTGAAGTACAAGATATCACTTGTAATTAAGTTTTGAAGTTTAATGACAGAATTCTGGGATATTTTGCTTGCGTAATGTTTGACAGATGTCGATAACCATTTTAAATTCAACAAATCTAAAACTTACAACGATATTATATATAACTTACTTAGATAATTAGTTTGTTTCATAACAAATATTTCAATATTTGAAAGACGTGAACAAAATTTGAATTTCCAACTCGAAATTACTGATAAATAATCGTAAAATCATCTTTTGTTAGTCTTCATCATTTCCTTGCACTCCCTAAACAAATCGGAGAGTGGGGTATAACTGCGTGTGGCTCTCTATCGTAGTTCATTAAATCTCCCTCAGTACGATGAACGGTCAAGCGGGTTAGCCGGTTTATTTGACGGTCATACGTACATATACATATATATATATATACACACATCCGGGCATACCGACATTGGGTAATTAATTTGTCGCACATTGTTCATCGCTTGTAAAGGCGACTCGGTCGTGCACCGTCGTGTGACCCCAGAGAAAGGCTATTCCGGATATGTAGATAAATGAAGCTTGTCGATTTCATTATTGTTCTGTGGAGATGTGTAAATACATGTGGAATTTTCAGTTCTGTAATGAGTTTGGTAGGTAGAAGAGTTTTATCAGAAAGATTAGGTTGCATAATTCGTTTTTTGTTGTTTTTCTGGACAGTAAATGTTTTTCATCAACCAAAAACACCAATGATTTATGCTGAATCATGTTATTATGGATATTTAGAAGACGGGGAAAAAAGCACCAGGTTTTAAAGAAGACGAGTTCCCCGGTGTTATTAGTTTTTCAAAGGATTGTGAAACGTTTACCATCTTATTTTTACTACCTCCATTTAGAAAACAAGGATTTAGTTCTTGTGTTTGTTTACATGTCTGTCTGTCTGTTAACACGTTTCATTTCTAGTTAATATGACAAATTGTTATAGAAGTGTCAGAAAAAGAGGAAAGATTTTCGCCTGATGACGATTATATTTGGTGGGAGATATATGGATCTAGGATTGGTGAAGGATAGATTGCTTAGAGATTCATAGTTTCCAAGTGTTTCATCTAATCTCTATTAGAATTGCTGAGACTTCAGGTTAAAGCAATGAGAAGTCCGCACGCGCGTGTTATGAATTTAAATACTACGTATATGGCTGTGTAAACCAAATTTCGATGTCAAAGAAATGTTACACCACTCCCCAATCTCTGTAATAAGCATAAAAAAGCACATGGTCTTAGCAAGCTCTGTTTACGTGTAATTTCGGAACTGTATCGTCAATTAGCTGGAATGTTTTGAATCGGCTATCAACTTAGGAACTTTCTGCTATCATTCAATCAGCCAATTAGAAGGTTTGTCTTCGTGCAGTAATCCCTTGTTTCCCAGACACGCCTACAGGTGTGAAGCCATCGGTAGGAGATCGATACTTGATTATAAAAAGCGAGATAACTCTCTTTGGTATTTTCCCACTATGCCATCATTTCGCTATTGTGTTGGCTCGGTAGGAATGTATGGGGCGGATGGAGAACAAAAGAATTTAATTACGGCTAGGCTATAGCTTGTCTTAGATAGACCCTCAATCCAGCATTTTCCGTCATCTATGCATTGAAAATATTTCTCTATACTCAACAGTTTAAATCTTCTATTACTGACTTTTGTTTTGCTGATTATATCACAATTTGTCAATTTTGTCTTCACTTTGCGAATTTTAAATCATCTTGAATTGCGGTTCGGCTTTAATCTAGTCTTTAAAAAAATAAGAATATATTTCCTAAGTTTCAGATGATTTTTTTTCATGATGATATGAAATAATTTGCAATTATTCTAATAAATACTGTTTATTTCAAATATAAAACAATTTGACATTTACCATTCAACTGCTTTAAAAATGCTTAGAGAAAATTCGCATACTAGATCTCATTTTTGTACATATTTTTGTAACTTTATAATTAATGCACTCCACAAATAATTTTCAATACTTTTTTAATGTACAATTTTGGAATTTTTTTTTCAAACAAATTTATATTTCATTTTACGACATTTCCATGCATGTAATCTAAAATTTTTATCTGGGATTCCGTTTTAATTCATTTATTTTTTAAATTTTAAAAATTCAGTTTTGTATATTATTCTTAAAGAGAGCTTTTCCCAGGTAATATATAACTAGTACTGACACATGTAAAACAGACTGTAACCTACTGATTACTCGGGAGTACAGTGTTGACTATGTGGGAATAGGAGCTCTCAAAATGGTGGTTAAGTGGAAATAAATCCTCCCTTCTATCGACCTACCTTTATTTCCGGCCGTTAAGACCCACTAGGGTAGAACAAAACCTAAAGTAAAGATTTTAACCAGTTTGTCAAGTCACCCATAACTGATTTATTGACATTTTGAATCTCAATATTTTCAAATATGGATACATCATTAATTTTACTGGCTTAAATCTGTTCTCAGTTTATGATCACAAAGCCAGACCCGCAGGACCTAATTCATTGGAGGTTAACAACATACTGGGGTGAACTCATTCGTCCGTATAAACTTTATAACTGAAATGAAATATATTTCCATAACTAAATATTCTATATTTTCATTTGTAGTTGAAGTTGAGCACTTTGACGTAATATCGAAGTGTTGACTTGCTAGTAGCCAATATGCCCCCTCCCAAGAAGCCTAAAAGTGGTCCCACATCGATAGAGCAATTCATGTCGACTGATGAGATCAGAACTCCGAGTGATGATGAAGATATGCGAGAAAGAACTGGGTCATGTTCATCAGATGTGTCCGTGATTTCCGAAAAGACTGAGGAGGACAAGGAATCGCTTATGTACCTAGATGAAAAAAGTCCCTCTGGTTTGAAACTGTTAAGAGACCTGATCACCAAAAAAGTTGAGGAGGAACAGCGTGTTCCTGGGTCGTGTTCTAGTGGTAGAAGTTCATGTCAGAGTCTGTCTCCTACCAACGAGTCAGACGATCCCTCTCGTGAAGACTCCCGTGCGAGTGCGACGGCTAGCCTCACAACGGAGGAGCGTAAGAAGCATCCTCCCAGCGCCTCCTCGCCGATCTCTCCCATGGCGGGAAGCGTGCTGCCTCCCTTTGGAAACAGCGGTAACCCACAAACTGCAGCCACGTCAGTGCGAGGAAGCGAGCGGCTAATCAACAGCATAGTGGCTTCTAGTTTAATGTCTGGTGGTTTTCCAACAAGCCCCACTACAACGACTTACTCCGCTTATTTTCCCTCCTATCTGTATGGACAGTCATTGCAAGGTTCTTATTACCTTAACAACTACGACTCGGAACCCAGGGACTTGTCCACCGGTAAACTACAGAAGGAAAATCAGAGTCGAGAGAGACTGTTTGATCGTGGTTCAATAGACTCTCAAGTTCACCGAGACATTGAACAACGACTTTCCGCCCATTTTGGACTCGGGTCGTACGACTCGCTTACCGAACGTAAAGATTTAGATTCACGGAAGAACTTGGTTGGAATTCTGACGGAGCCTAGGTACAATCACCTACGATTCCCACTCAGTCCTGTCGACAGAGAGACCGCGTCATTCCCGTTCTTCGTCAATGGCTACGACTCCAGAAGGTATTCACATTTTAATTTTATCATTTAATTGTTGATTAATTGATTCTTATTGGTTGAAGTATTGTGCGTAAACTAAAACGTCATACTATTGATTCCTCGAACATTGACGTTCCTTCACTGTGCAGAATCATAAGTCAAACTAATACATTTATGTTTCTGTAAAACCAATTGTACAAATCGGCTGTAGTATGTACTTAGATGCGATGTTTAAAGAGAAAATAGAAATATTTTATTTTACCGATCATAGTCCTACTACTACTATTAAAGATATAACATAAATACAACAACGATTTGTTAAAGATAAAAAAGATATTTATTTGATTTTACTAAACATACTGGCATAAACCTCATCAAATACAATGTAACAGAAAAAGAAATGAATAACCAGTCTAAGAAGAATTACAAAAGTTACAAATAAACACGAGTATATCACTAAGGTGCTGCATCGATGTACTAAAATATTGAACTACAGGTACATGTGTTACCCGTTATTACAGAATATAAATCTGCAGTTTGTACTCTACTTTCAGAGCATATTTCAACACACTCGTATAAATATTCACATAGTTTCCTAGCTTGAAGCTAGGGTTACAAAAGTCTTTACAATGATTTTCTTTCACAAATTTAAAATTGGTAAACGTGTAGCAAATACACAAGACGTACTGGTAATTATTGACAAAATTTGTTCAGACAATTTTGAATGCTGCCTGACCTATATGTACTTACATCTGACTCTATGTTTATATATATTTATCAATACATACTTGCCTACCTTGCTAATCTTTTTGTGATGTTATTTCAAGGAAAGTTTTGCATTGTTTTGAAGACAATTTCGATGATTTGTACGTGTATAAATTCTGCCATGTGTTCATATGCTGGAAATACACCAAAAGTAAATTTACTCGTATATAAAAGTTAATTTGTATTCAGTCTGGCTAGATACAAATTTTGCATTAACGAGTAAGAATACTCGCGTGCAAATCTTGCTTACCCCCATTCAAACGCACTAGAACACACCCGGGTGCAGTTGTCTATAACACATTACAAAATTTCCTTTAAGATTACATCATGTCCTATATTAGAAAGAGCAGTGAGTTTCTGTTGTAGTTAGTAAGTTCAAATATTATTTTGAATAGCGTTTGTAAAAGAAATGGAAAAACCAATATCTATTGCTTGGAAATGCGCATCACAAAAATTACATTTGCACACCAGGAGTAAAATTTGCACGTGTAAAATTTACACTAATTAGTAAATGGGTGCGCGTGAATGTGTTACAATTATTAAAGCATAAGAGATTTTACAATTTCATTTAAAAGTACTCGTAGTGATAAAAGATAAAGTAGTTGCATCTCGACTTCAAGAAAATTGAAAGAAAACAAAAAAACATAATAAAAAATAATGATATCTAGCAGTCCAGTCAGGCGGGATCGATCATCGGTGGTCAGATATCTCAGTTGGTAGAAGATTCGAATCGGTTTTGTCCGTTTCATTAAAGATGAAAACGGTCAATGTCATAAGAAAGATAACTCTAAATTAAATCTCTCCTCATTTAAAAACAAAAAAGTAAGAGTTATCGATCTTTTTGCAAATAAAGTCACTTATAGTTTCGATGATGGCACATTTATATTAACTTAAAGCTATGAATGACAATTTCATCAGCACAAAAAAGGGATTTTTTTTAATAGTTAGATTTATACTTTGTGATAGATTCGTTGTAAATTATAGAGGATTAAATGATTCAGTCGTTCACTCATGCTCACAAAAGGGGGAAAATATTTCCCACAGAAAAGGGACTAACATGGAATATAAAATATATACTTATCTTGTTTTAATCTAATACTTTAAACAAATTCATAACGTAAATTTAATTAAGACCTTATTAATTTAGCAGACGCGCTTTTCGTCTCTCTGACTAAGACGGCCATTTAAATCGCCAGCTCTGTGAGGCCGCCGTGTGTGGTGTTTGACCAGCGGTCGAAAAGTGCACATGTGCTATTGAGGTCATGCGGCCGGCTAGTCAGCGGTCAGCAAAGTGGCTGTGTATATCGATCACACGTTAGATGACCAAATGAATGAATTACGGACCGGGTAGAACGAGGAAAGAACCTCACAACTGAACGCTCAGGACAAGTGGTTTCAATGGAAGTGTTCACGAAATAACTGGTCATTTATATGTAACCTTCACAGATCACCAATGTCTTTTCTCAGGGATATTTTTCTTTATGGTGTGTCAATGTCTTTGTGTGTTATGGTGCTATGGAGGCAAAATATCACGATCAACAATTTGAGGATGCTTTGAACGTTATAGAAGTTTTGTCAGATCCCGGTGGCACGGTTTGTAGGATTCTGAGAGAATCGGCGGGTGACAGCGAGAATATGTCGAGGTACGTTCACGAGAGATAAGGATTATTAATTTACTGGAAGTGCAAGGCGTGGATCTAAGAATAAACATATTAAACATTTAAGTGTATTCAATTGATCCAAGACAAAATTCATAAAATCATGTGCACGGGAAGTGGTTACACTGATATTTTGGTGTCAGTGAGGGTTGTGAAGAGATTTCATTTTAAAAGGGAAACCAGTTATTTAAACTGTTCAACTGTTTAAGGTAACTTGTATCATGCAGATTTGACTGGACTAGCTTGACGGATCCTGGTTTTATTTTTGAGAAAAAAAGGGGGGGGGTACCAAAGACGGATGAGTATTATCGAAATGGATCGGGGGGGGGGGGGGGGGATTACAGGGCCGTGTCCTATCGGATATTTTTAAATACATGTTGAATTCGGACCAGTAATTCGGAAAGGAGATGAAATCATGACGTGGATTTCAAATGATTATAGGAGGTGGGATCCTAAATCTATATCTTTCTTCCAAGAATGGCAAAGAATGAGGATATTGTCTCAGCAGTGTAATAATCAAGGGAGAGGTCTGTGGGATAGAGACAAGGTACCCAGATTTCACGTTCAATATCGAAGTGATATTAATGTATCACGTCCAATTATCCTAATCAAGAGAAGAAATTCGGTGGTAAAACTCACTCCTACACTCCCGACATCCCACAATGCATTTCAGCACCAGAAACTGCGTTTATTACAAAGAGATTGTGGAATATACTTGCAAAATTTAAAATTGTGGTAATTGTAAAAAGAGGACTTTGTCTTAGTTTGTTAAGAGTAAAGTTGTTAAAAGTAAAATCAATCAGTTATTTAGCCCTGGTGACTTAATTGTCAGGCACATATCATTTTATTGAAAGGTATCTATATCCTCAGCACATGCTGACCCCAAACTGATTTATTTTAACAAACTTGAGTGTTCAAAGTTTGACATTCATGCAAATTTAAGTGGTGTCTGCATGCCTTAAGGGAAGAACATTTTTTTAAAAAGTGAATATTTTCACAAATTGTCCTTTCACCAGCAAATTATCATCTAAACCAGTCGACTCACAATTTCACTTTTACATGCAACACACATTAAAATTCATTGATGGTCAGTCTTGGATTGTATTTTACAGATACACTGATATGTAAATATTGGTCATACTTTAAAGATAATATTTTTCAAAGGAAGAATACTAAAGGCAGAAATGTGAACATGACTCAGATATTCAGTGACAGATGAAAGTACAAATTTTCTGTTCTAACAGTCTGATTGGTAGGGGTTTCAAATTCTAAGTAGAATTTAAAGCTGCATAATTATCAGAATATACAGAATCATGATCATTTTAGTAATAATTGATACTTATATCAAGTACATGTTTCAAATTCATAACGAAAAATCTTCATTACTTTAAACTGGCTTCACTTGAAATTATGAAGTACCAATCATGATCAAATTAAAATACATTAATTATCATCCTTTAAATATTGCTTAGAAATGTTTTCATCATGATTTCTATTTAAGTTTTTAAATGATATTCATTAATATTAATACATGAGATTAAGCTTAGGTAGCAAGTACCATGACCATTTCTTTTCTCAGAGATTTCTATTTAAAAATTGCATTAGAAATTGAAAATTTTGAGAATTCTTCTGGAAAATTGTCGTCTTATGATATCATATTTGAAAAAAAAAGGAAATCAGTTTGCTTTAAATAAGTTTCAGAGAAATTATACATGAAGATGGAAGTTACTGAATTTTAGCAAAATTATTTTTAGAATGTTAGAAATACTATTACATAATATGTATACATGGTTTTTAAGGATATATATTTATAATTGTCGACAGATTTCCTGGAGTCATGGAATTCTACAGTAATGATCTTAAATTAATACACAAATCCTATCCTATCATAAACAATTTTTAAAAAGTGATGATAAAAAAAAAAGAAATTCATTGATGTAGGCAATTTTATTCATACAATACCAATTAAATGATCAGAAAATTATTTCTATTCACAATCTGAAGGAGTCATCCTCTCCTGACAAAAGGCAGTGGAAGAGATTGTGAATTTATGATAAATCTCCTTTCTCCCTGGGAAAAACTCTCCCACTGAAAGGTCAGGCTGACCCAGTGGAGAATAGCAATTTTACAGAATTTGCATGCTACACATGCTCTTAACTGGCCACTGACTGAATGACCCCATCCTGTAATCATCATCACCATGGTTACACATTAAGAAATATGGCTCAAATTTTTCTATCAATTACAAACACAAAGCTGGATATTGCAGGGCTGTATTTGTACTGATCTGCTATACTGATGAGTTTTGACAGCCCAAGTTGATAGTTTATGAGCAGATTTAAAGCTTTGATGACTCTAGGGTTGAAAAACATGCAAGTAAAGATCAGAGTAGACCAAAAGATTGAGTGTCACTCATTATTACGATTTATGGCTGGCAAATATATGGTGCCCTTTGTAGTGAGCCCTGTTGTGTTAAAATGTTGATCTTCTTGTTAGATTTGGTTGTTACATAACAAAGTTTGAGGAGATGCAGCTGTGTATGGGGTTATTGATTAAGAGTGCTAAAACTTGCTTGACTTAATTATAGTGCAGAGTAATTAATGAAATAAATGAGGATATACATGCATTAAGTAATTATATAATTAACTGATATTTAGTGAATAGAAGAAGAGTGCATGTAGTACATGTAATTATAGAACAGAAGGAAGAATGGTGTGATTTATGCATGGGTACAGATAAAGAGGAAATGCTCTGATTATCTACATAAAACTAACACGTGGGATATCAGTGAATAGTCTAGGGAGGACTCCAGACTCCACAAATGGAGTCATGATGTACTTGTGTTTGGAGTCAGAGATATTAAATTATCGGTAAAGGTTGGCATGTTCTCATTTTTTTTCATTAATTTTGTTATATTGCTGTCTGTCTGTATAGATACTGATTCATTCTCTTGTCTCCTGAGAGATCCTCCAAATATTTAATTGTTTCCTTACACAATGCATTTTTCTTGGAGAGAGAGAGAGAGAGAGAGAGAGAGAGAGAGAGAGAGAGAGAGAGAGAGAGAGAGAGAGCAGAAATCTGTAATGACTGTTCCTTATAAACACTACTTTATTGTTATAAAAAATATGTAATGTTTACTTGTAAACACTATAAACTATTGTTATTATAGATATTGTTATTGCAACTGTTGTTTTTAGAATTATTTCAAATTTTATTATTTAACTATCATTAAAGGAATCATATTATATCTACTGTTTTTAGAAATATTATTAGAGGTATCATATTATAACTATAATTATTTGGAAAATGTGTATTCCAATTTTTGCATTCTCTCTTTCATCTGGTTAAATTTTACTTTTCAATTTTCGTTGTACAGTATTCTGATAGACCCCCTTAAATACATTACTATTTAATTTTCTGTACAGTCTTTTGATAGACCCCCTAACACAGTACCAATTAATATTCTGTACAATGTCACAAGAAAAGGAAAAGGGAGATCAATAGAGGATGACCCTAGACTCATTTTTAAAAAAAATTTTTTTTTTGCAGAGAGTCCATTGATAAACTGGTTCCCAAGGAGGAGAACCATGGTCCCCACCATTCACCTGGAATGATGCCTCAGGGGAGCTTTCTATCCATGCCTTATATGATGCATAATCAAGTCCCTTCCTCTACCACTCTGGAGTTTCGGGACCATGATGGTCGTATCCTGCCACTATTAGACCCTTCCCTCTCATTTGCAGATGGACGGAAACTAAAGCATAGTTCAGTAGCAGGTATGATATATATGTGAATATTTAAACAATAGAGTCTTCCAATGTAACACATGTGTTGCCCACAAGGTATCAATAGACGAGGGCATTGGTGATCATTGTATATCAATATTGAATGACCTTTACACAAGGAATACATATACTAGAAAAATCCTTTATCGTATGATTGTGAAGTTGTGGGAATTTGATAGAAAGACAATGGACAAAAGGCTGTGCTTCACAGGCTAGACAAAAATAGTTTTGTCTGAGTTCAGACATTCAAATCTTGCATGTATGTACACAATTATTCACTGTATGTACAAACTGATTCTGAGATGAAGAACATTTTTTTTTATTTTTTCAGTATACATTATGATGAGAGTATTAATTGAATTAATTAATAATTAATTGAAATGGGATTTACCTTTTCTGTGACTGCTTATATTTGGAAGTTGAACATCCTGGGCACTTAATAGGAGGAATATTTTATTTTTCATAAGATCTTGTTGCACTAGTGACCAGACAGATGATCTGAGTTGAGAACTTTGTAATCTGTGTACCATTGTTAATGTCTTTCTAACTCTTCGCAGTTCATGTTTATGTGATCTGTTTATGTCTAGCTTTTAACAGTAAATGTGATCTGTTCATGTCTTACTCTGAGCAGTTCATGTTTATGTGATCTGTTCATGTCTTACTCTGAGCAGTTCATGTTTATGTGATCTGTTCATGTCTTATTCTGAGCAGTTCACAAATCTTTACTGTACCTTGTACTTTGGTGCATAAAATGTTTGAAACTTTGATGTTATGTTTGTAGGTCATGGCCCTAACAAGTTGTGTCAGGTGTGCAGTGACAATGCCTCGGGGTTCCACTATGGGGTATGGTCATGTGAGGGCTGCAAAGCATTCTTCAAAAGAAGTATACAAGGTACCTAATAATGGAGCTACATGGGCAGAGAGAGAGAGAGAGAGAGAGAGAGAGAATATCTGTCAATTAATCAAATACATGTACTAGCATAAGTTGAATAAGTATTAATAGTATCTATTTTTATCTCGAGTGGTGTAGTTAGTGCGTGTGAGTACAAAGATGGAAAAAAGATTGGTTACATAATTACAGACATTTGTCAAATATGATTGTACTTTTGTGGAATTCATGACATGTCTGGCTCTGAAGCTATTTGTCCTTCACCAACAAGTCAGACAGATTGGAATGTTAATTGGAACATAATTGTGAATCCAGAGATTTTGTACCTGTATTATGTTCTGTATTTGTCCTCTACAAAATGTTTCCCAACTTCTCATGCGATAAATTTGTGAGAAAATCTCACTTTATTTCATGCAAAAATCCTCATTATCTCAAGTAAAACCTCATCTTATTCCGTATTTCATGTTAGTAAAAACATTACCTAATATCAGGTAAAAATCCCACCTGATTTCAGATCCCCCCACCTTATTTTTAGTATAAACCACATATTTTAAAAAAAACACCTTATTTAAAAAAAAACCCACCTTATTTAAAAGCAACACCCTATTTCAAGTAAAAACCCCACCTTATTTCAAGTAAAAATCACACTTTATTTAAAGCAAAAAAAACCCAATTTATTTCAAGTAAAAACCTCACCTTATATCAAGTTAAGTCCCCACCTTACCTCAAGCAAAAACATCACCCCATTTCAAGTTAAACCAAGTAAAAACCTCACCATATTCACTTTTGAATAGTTCATGTTTCCAATAAGAATGATAATTCCCCAGCATTATATTTTGATACACCATGTAAATCCTATGTTGAGGTTTATCTGATTTTACAAGTCAGAGATCACTTTACTTTTTAAATGTACTCCAACAAGATAAACTTATCTTCTTGCCATAATATTCTCTCCTGTTCCTCTGACAGTCTAACAGAAGCTTCAGTAGGCTTGACTCGATTTCTTTTGAATCATAATGCAAGTGCATTATAAGGTGTCTGATCAAACAAAAGTTTGATATCCTGTACAATACAAATGAGAAATAGTATCAAGGCAACCCCATAAAATACTTGCATCTTTTATAGTCACCACAGTAGTGGAATGACACTTGTCCAAGTTTTGAAAATGGATGTACTGATTTATGGAACTTGAATAATATGTACTGGGTATCTACTTCCCCTGTGTTTCCTTTAAAAAAAAGAATTACTCACAAAGGACTGCTAAGTGCTAATGTGCCCAATGCAAGCTTCCGTCTGATAATGGAGCAATTCGCATCCTGGAATCCAAGGCTGTAAAAATATAGGACCAGCCGGTATCACCAATATCATGTTTATTTATAGAGAGACAAGGTTTGCAAGTACACAAATCTTGTCATATAGCAGGGGAGAGGTTTGACGTATGATATACTAGGGAATTAATTCATAATTTTAGCTAGAGCTTTGATTGGATGGCAATTTCTGTCCTAATCTAGGTCACTTAGGACAAGAAACTGTACTACTGATATAGAAAAAAAGTTTTTCCTTTAGTTTCTCTGATTATGGATTTGTATGTTGTAAACCATGAAGGCTTTTATGATAATCTAAAAGGATATGGGCTAAGACACTATAATATAGGGCAATGTGTTGTGTAATTGATGTTCATGTCCGAGATGGTGTAACAGGCAAGCTACTAAACTAGTGCCATTGATTCTTATGGTCTCACTGTGCTGGGCTCCTTGTGTACACAGTGAGACATTTAGTGACATGTCAGACTAATCACTGGCCTTTTATATTTTTGGTCTCTCAATGTGTTACAACATCAAGGTGTGCCAACTCTAGTGTAAGGAGCAAAGCTGTGTAGTTAATGTTTATTTATATTTCGGATCTTGCATTTCCTGTGTAGTCTATAAACAATACCTCACTGTTTTGGGGTTTTTATTTTCCTGATGTGGATCACACTTGAATTGTTGTAAGTAGAACATTATAAATTCAAAATTCTTAATTTCATTTTAAATGGATTTGAAATTGATTCTGAGTTTTTGTTTTGTTTTGTTTTTTTCTTGTTATGGGTGGGTGGGTGTATGTTGGATGATATGAAAAATGCACAAACCTTGAAGTGAATTAGAATTGTTAGTATGAATCAAAGTTTTGTGATTTTATGGACTACACAATAAAAAAAATCATATTCTTGAGCTCTCTGGCTTTAAAAGAGTGTGAAAACAATTTGTAAACAGCTTTTTTAAAAGTGATATATGTAAGTGACCTAGATAGATAAAGGTTGTTGACCCATAAAATTTTCTTGATAGATTCAGTGTAGGTTTAATAAAACACTGCACTGATTCCAACCCACATTTTTTACCAGGTTCACATTTATAATACATCATAAATTGGTGGTTCTGATTGAAATATTTTGAGTAAATTCATCATGAGAGGAGTGTTGTGAAATGAAAATGAACTTTAAGTGTCCCAAGACACCAATACAGTATTGAAAACATTACCCGCAGGAGGATTATTGATTCATGGGATATTTCTAGAGTCTTCTTCCAATATTGATAAAATTATTATAAATTCCGTGGTGTAACTTTCTCATTAAGGGAGAAGGAGTTTATAGTTGGAATTTTTGTTATGTTTGAAGGAGATCCTAGTTTTATTTCTGCACGTATATATGTGATGTATTGATAGTAGAGAAGTGCAATGTAGTTATTATGTCGCACAGACACGAAAGGGAAAAAAAAGCAAACTCTTATTTTGTAAGAGGACTAGCTTCACTCTGTGAACTCGGATTTGCACTAGAAAGTGACTCAGGTTCAAATATTTGACATTTTACTGTAGACCTAAAGGTCTGATTATGTAATCAGAAAAAACCCCACAATCTCTGTTTTGACTTAGGGAGCACATCAGTGGATGTAAGAATGTGTGCTTATGGTACTTGGCACCTCCTGCATACACGCATGAAGAAAACAGGTGTAAATTTCATCTAGAAAGTGCAGTCAACAATTTTACGATCAGTCAGAACTTCAATTAAGACAAGAATTTGACTTTTGTGTTCCTCTTTACCTGCCTGATTAGGAGTGCTTTGTCTGATGAAATATTCATAGCCAGACTTCGAGCCAGACAGGAAGATGCTTCATTATTAATTTGTAATTTGTGGTACATTTTTTTGTGTGTATTTTTTACCAGGGCCTGTGGATTATGTATGCCCGGCCACTAATACATGCACTATAGACAAGCACCGGAGGAAATCCTGTCAGGCATGTAGATTACGCAAGTGTTATGAAGTTGGAATGAACAAAGGTAAGATTATAGTGAAAAACTGGAGACTTAATTCAAATGATAGGTAGTAGGGACAAAGATTCAATACCCAATGAGAAAAAAACCCACTTATTTAAAGTGGAGGTCTTCTGTGGTTACTGCATAATTAGTGGTAGCTAGGCAGGGTAGAAAAACTCGAGAGTGACAGAGAAATCCAAGGTAACACACTGATCCTCTATCTGTGTACTGCCATCTGTTGCCTTGTTGAAACAGTTATTTTCTCTTTGATTTTTGAAAAAGAAAATTTGATGTTATTTAAAAGGGTGACTAATGTAAAAAAAAAATTGTGTTATAAAACATTACCTCCTTTGGCATTTTAAACATGGGTGAATAAATAGATAAGCAGGAAAACTGTGGTCTGGGGGTGCTGAGCTACAATTGGAGTTTATGAGTATAGAATCATCAGTGTACAATTTGTCAGATTTATGTTCACTTACATGTAGTGTCTGCATGTAGTGTACACTCATGTATTTAAGTTTTATATAGGAATGTTTTTAAAAATGGCATCAAGGGCATAGTTTGTCTTCATAATATGCAGGCAAAGTTGAGCGTCTTGTAGTGTAGATTAAAGTTTTCAATAATCCATGACCTTGGAGCCAGTAGGGGGCTGCAATAGAGGTTTAGAGTATGAATATAAACAAAGTGATGGAAGTGAGTGTTGTGGCCCATGGGCCCCTTGTTATGTTTACTCATATTTTGATCTATTAGTAAGTAAAAAGCCCTACAATAACATTAATGTAAACACACTTAATCACAGGAATACTTGCAGTACATTGATTAAAATGGGTTATTTTTTCCAAAGAAGGTCAAGGATGGAAAATTCTGAAATGTCCAAAATTTAATTGGGATTTTTTGGCTCCTTAAACCTGTCTTTTTCTTTTTTTAATTTATTTTTTCAAGTAAAAATTTTCACAATATTTGTAAATGATCAAGAAACTCTGACATTGTACTTGATATTTCATGATTAAAAATTATTCAGGATTTCCTTAAATAATTGGAACGCCATTTCAAAACATGCATAGATATTTACAAGTAATTTGGTCCATTTAGGATGGTGGGGAGAGAATTCAGAAAACATTCATTAAGTGTTCCAAATCTATAAAAAGTGAGTCTAGACCATCTGCCACTAATTTTCTGTGCACTTGACATTTGTGAAATCAATGGCGTTAAATTGTATTTCTCTGAAACACCAAATAGTTTGATTAGTCAAGGCAAAATGCGTAAGGTGGGCAGTTTTCCTATGCTCCCTGCTTATTTATCATGTTAGTCAAGGCAAAATGCGTAAGGTGGGCAGTTTTCCTATGCTCCCTGCTTATTTATCATGTTAATTAGTACTTTGATAGTGCATGAACTAAATAATATCAAGACATGTACATTCCTATTCTGGTAAACAACACAGCATTTGGAAGATTTTCAGTGAAATTTTCTTTCAAGTAGACACTTATTCAGTGTTTAAAATCAATATCTAAAAAATATATAATTTCAGAGGGAAAAAAATCAATGATGGCTTTGACAGCTGTAAAGGACAATACACAAAACTTTTTTTTTTTAAATGAGGTCATTGATTCTGTGTTAAATGTCAAGATCATCATCTGTCCTCCCACTAACAAAGATACTGTAATAACTTGAATGGGTGGTCTTTGATAGACAATTATTATATGATATAGTTCAAAAAATTATTGTTGCCTGTGTGGAAGCATTATCATGCAATAATTATAATTGTTGCTTGTGTGGAAGCAGTGTCATGCAATAATTGTAATTGTTGCCTGTGTGGAAACAGCATCTTGCAATAATTATTATAAGGGAAGGTGGGTGGTAGTCTCAATTTTCAGTCAAAGTCACAATCATCCAACATTTAATAGTCAAGAACAGAAATTTTTTAAAATGTATTTTCTGAATTAAGAAAAAATCATTACCATTGGAAATACTTTTAATTGGGGCATGTAATTATCATTTAAGACTTTTTTTCATGTCATGTCTGTGCAGTCCATGCCTTCTATCCATGTGCAGTATTACTTCCTTTTACTTGTAAATATGCTTTAATACAAGATCTGTTTAAAATATTCAATACTTACCTATATGTACTTAGGCCTGTTTCTCCTTCTGGGGCCTATATAGACCATTAACAGCTGCTCACCAATGTCCCCAGTCCTGCACAATCTTCTCCAGCTCCCTCCTGGTGTGACCCTTCAGTATAATGTTAGCAGCCTCCAGGTCCCTTCTCTAAGAGGTTTTGGGTCTTCCTCCTTTTCGTTTTCCATAGAGATTCCAGGGCAGAGTTGGGCGAGTGTGATGTGGTTTGGTGGTTTTCACAGCATGTGTCAGATCTATCTTGATCTCCTCCTCTTGATCTCTACATTTGATGTAAGGTTCTCTGCCATAGATCTTTCTTGCTGATGGTATCTAGCAAGTGAATTTGGATGATCTTCTGTCAACAGGTGCTGGTGAATGTCTGGATTTTTTGCATGTGAGAAAATTTAATGGGAAGTTGGTGGAAAGGGAGGGGATGAATCCACTTCACCTCCCCCCTCCCCTCCCACACTCTGTTTTAATCTTTGTGTCCAGTAATGTTAAAATGCTTTCAAACAATGCATTTAAGGTATCAACATATTCATGACAAGTGTACAGAAATGATATGATGGCAAAATGTCAACCATTTTTAGTGTTTTTGTTGGTTATCAAGAACAATATGTACTTTTAGAGACAATTTAAATGTGCATGTAATATTTCCCATACAGAATATCAAACAGTCAGGTCACGGTCTAATAATCTCAAGACAGAAACATAAATAATGATGATAATGATAAACTCTCTCTCAATTAAATTCCAGAAAAAAATAGTATAAATATCAAATTTGTTTATAGAAAACCAATTTGATTTTCCAAGTATTTCCTTAATGCAGTTTGTGGCTCTGTAGGGTACACAACATGACACTTGCTTTGTGTTGAATTTTCCCATGCTAAGTATTCAGCTGTGGAAGAAAACTCGGTCAATTGGAGTTTACAAAGTACAGAACCATCATGGTATTGTGAAATGTATAATTTAGTTGTAAGGTGATAATTGTCAACAGTGTCTTCTTACTCTTTTTCTTGGTGCAAAGTCGGCAAATTTGCATTGATGCAACTCTCTCAATGTTTTAAGAATTAGCAAACAAGCTGTCATGCAATTGCTAAAAAGTATTTGAGGAAAAGAGTCAAGGGTTGTTTGGAACATGGAACCATGAAAATGATTCTCTGTGTGATGTGTATTTGTTGTTAGATATTAGTTTCTTTGTGTTCTTTCATTTGTATAGATCAAGTAAGATCGCCCATATGAAGTTCTATAAATAAATTTCTTCTGTCAGTTATATAACCTTTTTCTAAGAAAGAAAAGTAGAACAATTAATTATTATGTTATATTTATCTGCAGTTTGGTTAAGGGGATTTTCGAAAGAACAGCTTACGAAACAGCATTGCATAAAATTTTGTAATTATAAAAATGGGTTTTTTTATATTGATTTGTACTTAAAATATGTTAACCCTTCACCGATTTATAAAACATGAGACATTGTGCTTACAGGAAGTCAGAGGAAGGAAAGAAAAGGGAGTATTTCTATGTCCAAACCAGCGACCACCAAACGGAGTCGTGCAGACTCATCCGACAATACGGTCAATTCGACCAGCGGCAGCCCCAACCCAGCCAAGGTAGGAGATCAAAAATTTTGCACCTGGTCAGATGCATCATTAATAACTGCAAATGATACAAATTGATATCAATATTTTTGAGATTTCTAATTGTGTGTGGGGGTGTATGCCTTAAAATGTTGTTATGAATGATGTAACTAAGTCAGTTTTAATGTTATATTTCCATGCTTTTCAGTCCTTGCTAGAGACTGCTGTAATATTACAAAAATATAACTTTTGCCTTCATTTTTGATGATGCATTTCTCAACTGTCTCCACAGTCAGCCAGGAAATCTCAGACTGTGACCATTCTTCAGGCCTTAAACAAGGCAGCTTTGCCTGTCCTGGAGAGTCACCATAACCATGGTCAGCCTCCAACCAAAGTCCACCTTCTCAATTCCCTGGTGAAGTTGGCTGAGAGGGAGCTAGTGCACCTCATCAACTGGGCTAAAAATGTCCCAGGTAAGCACGATCGCTAAAATCACAACAACAAGAAATGTTTCAACAATATTTAGGAACTCTGAAATTTCTGTCTATCCCATTTCTTGCAGTTTATTGAATTCGTAACTAAAGTGTATCCATTATTAATAAAACTTCCATACTTCCTTATGACATTGCTATGCATATTTAATTGAAAGACAGAGAATAAAATTATTGTCTTAGTCCTAAGATACAAGTTTGAAAAGGGAACACTTCAGGGGCACTTCAAGAAGCTAGTATGTGCTCTTACTTCTCTAAGGACTGATAATTCTAGTATCCCTGGTAGCCTAAATAATGAGGCTGAGCCAGATATTTTAGTATCCCTGGTAACCTGAATAATGAGGCCAAGACTGTTATTTTAGTATTCCTGGTAACCTAAATAATGAGGCCGAGACATATATTTTAGTATTCCTGTTAATCTAAATGGCTCAGGCAAATATTATGTAGGAAAATTTAATATACCCAGGAAATAATAATCATAGCTTTATAGATCAGGTGAGGGAAGGGTTATCATTGCACACTGAACGAGATTTCTAGACTGCATTTAAATTTAGGACACAATTGCTGAAAAATAAGCCCTATTTTATGAAGAGGATAACAGATGACCTACATTTATATTTATGTGATGTTATTTGACCTTCATGGGTCCTTGGATATAAAAGGGATAAAAACAGAAGTCATGTTTTGAGTACTGGAATTTGAGTACTGCAAATTGTTTAATCCCAGATACAAAAGGGATAGGAAAATTTTTCATTTTTATTTTCAATGAATAGTAGGTGAATCTGAGAAGTAAACAGATAAACTCTGTTTTAAAATTTAGTGAAATTTCAATAATTAATTGGGTGGGGGTTTTTTCTGCAAAAGCAAAGAAACTGGGATTTTATAACTGTTTAACTAGTAAGAGCAAGCTGCACATGAAAAAAACTTCATATAAACAGTGTAAATATGTATAAAGTTTGTACTCATACAAAATTAATGTCAATATTTCATGCACATTTCATCATTCAAACATTGATTTTTGTGATGTTTAAGTTGACACTCTTGAGTAATAATGAAAAAGGGTCAGTGAGCTGCTTGTGGGAAATTTTAGAGAGCTGGCTAATTCTCTATCTAGGGTATATTATTAATGAAATAGCAGTTATTCACACCTGTAAAGTACAGGTGATCTTAGGTGATCAAATTTCAATTTCACAGGCAAATGAGAAGCCATTAGAATGTGTCAGGGAGTAGTTTAATGGCTTCAAAGGTAACATATTGACAGAGGATAAAATATATAAGAGAAGCTGTATATTTGTTAGAATGAAGTCAAATATGCAATTAGATCAAGGAGGTACCTAGATTTAGGGAGACCCCAGCAGTAATTGATTTAGCAGTGTTTGCTTGTCTTGGTGTTATGTCAGATGTAGATTATGCTCCTCTATCATTGATCTGAATATTGTGATACACTGCCTGGGGTGATTAATTTGGTGTGTTATGTAACTTCTGGAAAATGGGCAAAAAAAGTATAAAGTAAATAAACATCAAAGTAACTCGCTCAACAAGCCGTCAATTGTAAGTTTTGTTATTGTAATGAATATACTTCACGATGTTGGTTAAATTGTACAAAATGTATATTATTTGAAATTTTCAAGGAGATTCATAAAAGGAAAGGACAGACTGACACAGTTTTTAATTTTAATCAATCAAACACAGCAGTAAAACACAAAAGAAATTCAAGCCATTTTGATCAGCTGATTAGAGTGACATGATGGTGCAAATGGAAATATGGTATCTGGGAATTAATTTGATAAGATGGTGCACTAATTGATATTGTTGTTGTGTAATTGGTGCATGGTGTAATCTGAAAATGTCCTGACAGACAAAGCCTCATGTTAAAATGCTAGTGATGTAATAGTTCTCTGTAGCTTTTCTCTTCTAAAGTGACTTCACATTAAGATTTCAAGGTCAAACTATTTGTGTACAAGACTTTAAATGTGTTTGTGAATCTCCATTGCAACCATGATGAAGAATGGAGAGTGTGACATTTACATTTAGTCTTGAATCTTGAAAAATTTCAGTCTTGTAAATTTTTAGTCTCTTAAGGTTTCAATCTCTTAAAAGTTCAATATCATAAAGGTTCAATCTCATAAAGGTTCAATCTTGTCAAGGTTCACATGTATAATATACCAAGTTCTATTCATATCTCTATATTGTTATTAAAAAATGTGAAATTTTATAAAGTTATTTTGGGAAATTTCCACCAAATTATACTTTATTCTGATGCCCTAAAATGGGATTTGAACTCATGAAGTTAAATCTGTTTAGATTAAGAAATATAGTTGTTCATTTTTGTTGTCAGTTGTCTGTTGTTTGTTGAGGATTTTATCAATCATTCATGGATATATCCATAGTATGAAGGCAACAAAAATTAGACACCTACAAAAATTAGACATTCAAAAAAATAGATAACTCTGCCATCTACATTAGCTCCATTATGATTTATTCTCAAAATTAAAGTACAACAGGAATGAAAATTGAATATATGTTGATGATATATTTGTAATTTTGCTTTTATTTAGCCTTCTGTAGATGTGTATTGATGTTTCATTCTCTTGCAGGCTATACAGATCTCTCACTCAGTGATCAAGTGCATTTAATTGAGTGTTGCTGGATGGAACTTCTTCTCTTAAATTGTGCATTTAGGTCCATTGAACATGGGGGCAAAAGTCTGGCCTTTGCCCCAGATCTTGTTTTAGACAGGTAATGCTTCATTTTGGTCATCACCAGATTGGGTTTATGAATGATTAAGCTGTTTCACCACCTAGTTTGACTGTGTGGATTGCTTTTAAAAGTAGGGCAGAAGAAAATTGCCTCAGCATTTAAATTTTTATATTGGCTTTAAGAGATATTATGCAATAACTATTTTTTTTTTCTGTTTTTAACATTTTGTCAGTAAAAGGCAGGGAAAAAATATTTTTGTCATGCTTTATTGGATTTTGGCAGAATTTCCCAGGGAGAAAAATCCGAAAACCTTATTAACAATAGATTATTGAATCTTTCATGTAATTTGAAAGGTAAAATGGAATGGTATTCTATTAAATTTTGAACAGGTCATCATGGAGCACCATTGAAATGGGGGAGATCTTTGAACAAGTAGCGGCTGTGTCAGAACAAATGATGCAGAACCATCTCCACAAAGATGAAATGCTTCTATTACAAGCTATGGTGCTTGTTAATGCAGGTACGAAGAATTTCCCACTAGAACAGAACAGAACAGTTCACTGACCAGTACATCTCACAGTTCACTGACCAGTACATCTCACTGTTCACTGACCAGTATATCTCACTGTTCACTGACCAGTACATCTCACAGTTCACTGACCAGTACATCTCACAGTTCACTGACCAGTACATCTCACTGTTCACTGACCAGTACATCTCACTGTTCACTGACCAGTACATCTCACAGTTCACTGACCAGTACATCTCACAGTTCACTGACCAGTACATCTCACTGTTCACTGACCAGTACATCTCACAGTTCACTGACCAGTACATCTCACAGTTCACTGACCAGTACATCTCAGTGTTCACTGACCAGTACATCTCACTGTTCACTGACCAGTACATCTCACAGTTCACTGACCAGTACATCTCACTGTTCACTGACCAGTACATCTCAACTGTAATGTCATGTACTTGTACTCCAAGAGAAAGCCATTAAGTCTATGGCTGTGAAACTTCAAATGCTTTTATGTTCCTTAGTCGTAGAAAACCCTTCTGCATTTGATCGAGATAGGTTAACTTAATTTTGTTTGTAACATATTGTACAATTAGATTGGCTGAGTAACATAAGTTATTTTTCAATAACATTGCTTACTGTGTAAAGCATAGTGGTGTCATCAACACTTACAGTTTTTGTTTCAAATTTATCGTTAAAACATAAATAGAAGTGTATTTATCAAGTGAAGAATTCAATAAACAAATTTAATAGCAAACCATATATTATGAGGTTATAACAGGCGCTGATTGTACCTTACATGTAAGTTTTTCTTCATGGTTTATAAATGTATCAAGCTTCAACATGTTACATAACCAAATAACTCTATTAAATGCATTCCCCAAAACAGTAGGCACTCTGGGTGAACGTCAAGCATAAAATTCCCAGAAAAACCCTGTTTCAAAGAATAAAGACATGCAAGTTTAATCAGCTGCAAAATGAGTAATCAGAAAATCAGTGTTGCAATCTACAGTTTCAAATTTCTGTCATCATCTGAGTTTCTGATCTATTCAAATTTTACAAATCTTTCTAATGCATACAGTTGAATTCATTTTAGAGTGCATTGTAATTACAGTTTTTAAATTCTTTGTATAAGAAAGGTTTATTAATCAACAAGAGTAGGGTATTTTGAGAGAACAATTGCTAGATCTGTTTCATTATCTTCAGGAAGAAATAAGATCAAACAATGGATTCCACTTGTCTGTTGCAAGCTCTGTTTATATTTATGAAAATTTTCTGTAAATTTTATGCTGAATAGAAAGTATATTCAAGGGGCTAAGAAACATGTATATCAATAATCTAGGTGGTTGTAAATGAAGTAGTTTTATTAATGCATGTATGTACTGTAAAAATATAAAATGTCTCAAATTTGGTGAATGTTATTTGGCAGTTTGGGAATTAAAGCCTAAATCAATGTGTCACCCATTTAAACCCTGCTCCAGAGTAATTATTTTAAAAATGTTTAATTATATATTGTAGAAGTACGACGACTAGCCAGCTATAATCAGATCTACAATATGCAACAGTCTCTTCTGGATGCCATTGTGGACACTGCACAAAAATATCACCCTGACAACGTACGACACGTACCTTCTGTTCTGTTATTATTGACGCATATAAGGCAGGCTGGGGAACGGGGTATTGCATACTTTCAGAGACTCAAGTCGGAGGGCATTGTGACTTTTTGTGATTTACTGAAAGAAATGTTAGATGCCCAGGACTTCTTGGAGAAGAAATCTTCAAATGAAGGAGATTGAAAGGTGTATGTGTTTTGTCTCAATCACCATAGTGATTCTGAAACTATAGTGATATTTTGACAACTTTGGCAGATGCAATTATATGTATATATACACAGCAGAGATGATAAATTGGAACTTTATGCATTTATGGTAAGAATGGCATATATATATATATATAGAAATTGAAGGTATGTTTTACAGATGTAACACTTGGACTGTGAATGACTTGCTTACTGAATTCCTATAGTTGCTGTTACTGTATATCAACATTTGGCAAGTTTTTTTCTCTCTCTCTTGTTACTATAAATTAGTTATTTCTTATTCTAAGGTACATAGACTGTGTGTTTTGCCCAAGATTTTTATTTTTGAGCAGCTAAATGTCTGTTATTTATGAAGAAGCATATTTTCCTGTCTTTTATATTGGCTCATGATCTGTGTTTGAGCCCGTGTGCTGCTCTTAGAACAAAGTATTATGTACAGATCTATTGGAAGGACGTAAATAGTTAAAGAAGGTTTTGTTCGCCAGCATATCTCCATCATAAAATTTTTCATCTTCATCATCAGAGAAAATATTTTACACGGAGGATAAATTATGTGTGTTATTGCCCTTTATTTATAACAAGGATGGAAATTCAGCAAGCAAGTGTTTATGTTACACAGTTGTCTTTTTTTATGAACAGCTGGAAATGTGTGTCCAGCTCTAAACTTTTCAGAGATGTGAACTATGTTTAAATAGGGAGAACAAAGTTGTTATTTATATGTATACAGTATGTTCTGTTGCGGCTTAAAGCTGTAAAGAGGAGAATTTCACCATATGTCAAACAGGGGCATGTTAGGAAGATGGCTCACACACACACACACACACATGCACGCACACACACACACACACACACACACACACACACACACACACACACACACACACACACACACACAGGACTTGTAGAATTTTATTATGTGTAGAAAATGTGGTTCTCTGTAAAGAGTTGTCTTCTCTTGTTAAACTTGAATGTCACTGCTTTATGTGTATAGTAATTTGACTGTATATAATTCATGACTCTCTGTTCACATTGTATTGTTAGATGGAGGAAGTGTCAAATTAATATCACCACAGACAAAGGTTTTTCCCCATTTTGAGTAAAAAGTACTTTCTGACTGTTAATTACAGAGTGGTGGATTCTGAAGTTAGCTTGTCATATCACAGTTAATTTTAAATTTGAGTTTTATGATATCCACATTTTAAGCAAGTGTATTGACAGATTTGCTTGAAAACTTCATGAAATATTGCAATATTCATGATTTTTTTCCATAATGTACATGAAAATTGATTGATTTTTATTTGGACAAAATTGATGGGTTCATTTAGTTTCCTGTACTTTAACATATGGTTAAGCAATTACTATTTAGCGATATATTTTACAAATTGTTTATTTTACATGCATAATTTTTAATTTTTTCAAGTATGTCTATGCTCAGTAAAAAGTGCTTATGTCAAATTTACGGATTTTTAAAAATAAGAATTATTTTATTCCCTTAGAAAAGGCTTTTGAAAATGCTAAAGAAGTTAAACTTGTTTGTAGTTTAGATTTTATGAAAGTATATGGAATAAAATCAAATTCTTTTGAACTAGTTTTTAAAGATTTCTTCTATAAAAATCCATTTCCATGGTGTTTAAAATATTTTAAGTCAATATTTCAGGAGAAAAATAGAAAATATGGGTAAATTTTTAGGTTGTGCAAGTATAAATGAATGAAAAAAAAAATAATGGTGGTTTTGAAAATTGTTGCTTCTTTTTACAGCTTTACTGTGTTTATAGATTTACAATTAATTAGTGCTTAAACAGAACCCTCCAAAGTTTGGATCATTTTTAAGATTCAGTTCATTGACTTGACTCTACATTGGCATGAAGACGTCGGTTTCGATGATAAAGGTACTGCTTTAAGTGGACTCAATTTCTTGAGCTCAGTTTTTCTAATGACACTCAAAGTTTACAAAATTTTTTGGTGACATGAAAGTAATTTATCTGAAAATGGATCAGTGCATCCATATAAAACAAGTTTATTGGTAGATTTTTTTTTGGTCAGACCTTCACTAAAATTTTATGTTGTGTAGTATTGCATGTACTCATGGAAAGGCCAGTCAAATGTAATGCATGACATGCTTAGTCTATATTTTGTTATTTTTAAAAGTAGGTATTTTGAAACTAATTACAAGAAATTATAATCAATTCCTTTTTTTAAAATCCTTTAATTATAATTAAACTCCAATTCTGACAATATGGCTTAAACAGCACTCATCTGTCTATCATATGTACACTTTGTGAAATTGTCACGATTTTTCTTTTTTGTTTTTTATTCTATTAGTTATTGCAAGGCGTGGTACTACCTATCAATATACAACGGTCATTTTCAAGAATTAAAGGAATACATCATAACTTGTGTTTTTTAATACAAGGTATGGAGTATTTATTTAGTTATGGTAATTAACAGTTATATGTTGATCTTTATGCTATGTCTTGTGGTTATATATGCATGTAGATAGGGCAAATAGAACAGGGGACTGTTGAATGTATTGAAAAAGTCTGCATGATGAAAATCTCTGGGAAAATGCATTATAAAGCTTATTGTCCGTAATTTTTATTGTGGATTGGATTTGGATTGGTTAATAAAGATCATGTGATTAATACATCCAAACAGTTGCACCAAAACGAAAAATAGAATTAATGAAAATATTCATTCCATTTCTTTTAAAAAGTTTTTAGCTTGATGAACTCATTATTGTTATTACACATGTGGCTTTTAACACTTTGAATAAAGAGTAATAAACCTTGTAGATTTTCAGAACAGGTATTGTATCTCTGTGATTTGTTGTCAAGATTACAATTTTTTTATTCGGAGCACTTCTTGCTGGTTTTTGGTGCAGTTTCCCCCTTTCTCGACATTGGTGCAGATTATATTATATATACCATGTTGTTGTTACTAAGGTTGTCTGGAACCTTAATCTGTATTGTTATCTAGGTTAAATGGTGTCGGAAGTGATGTCATTGTCACGTCTGAAACATCTCAATTTCATATTGTAGTTTAATATGTATTTTAATAAAAAAAATTTCAATTATGTTCATATTTGTTTTCTGTTTATGATACCCTCACAATTCATTGCGAGAGGGAATATGGAAGTGGGCCCATTCACATGTGGATGTATGTGGATGTATAGCACTGATAATCTTTTTGCTCATTTGATTTCATACTTCACATATAGCTTTGTTTTCAAGAGAGTAAGAACTCTCTATTGATTTGGGGGTCCGAAGGTCAAGGTCACTGTGGGGCTTCATAGAAAAAGCCTGTAGACACTTAACAAACCACATTTTTTTGCTCCATTGATTTCATACTTCACATGTAGCTTTGTTATCTACAGAGGAAGAATCCTATTGATTTGGAGTTCAACAGTCAAGGTCACTACTGTATTTCATAGAAAAAGTTTAGGAATATGCCTCTCCTTGTGGAGCTCTTGTTTACTTTTTTTTGTATGCTAACATTTCTCAGCTGAATATGTTTACCAATTGAAATGCAAGGCCCTTTTTGTGACACTGTATACAATATACAAGTGACTGCAATTGGTGTACAGGGTGATTGTCAAAAGCTGATCAAGCGGTGAGGTTAGAAACATGGTATCTTAAGGTGTTGTGGTGAGCATTGCACTGAAACACTCTAGGGTTGTGGCCATGACTAGGCGCTCTGGCAGCTGGTTCCATAATTGATTCCCCATGGAAAGAGAGTACTAGCAGGTGTCAGTTTTGTAGTATAGTAGGAGGTAGCGTAGAGTATGTCCCTGGATTGTGACTCTGGCTGGTATGTCCCCAGATTGTGATGCTGACTGGGTAGAGATAGTGTAGAGTATTTCCCTGGTTTGTGACACTGACTAGGTGGAGATAGCATAGAATACATCCACAGATTGTTATGCTGGCTGGGTGGAGATATGTTGCAGCAGGTATGTGTTAACAAGGTTGTAGTAGATGATGTGGTAAATCATCTTTATTTTGGCATCACTCCTTCTCTACTGCAGTGAAAGTTACTCCAGGGTTTGAATCATCTCACTGGTGCTACTGGTGGAATTGCAGTCCCCAGTCACAAATCTTGCTGTTCTCTACTGAACTTATGTTGTTAGCTGTGTGTAGATCTGCTTCCAGTCATCAGATACTCTAGATGCTAAAGTGAGCTGAGGGCTGGAGCTATTTCATGAGCTATGTCCTCGAGGAATCTTGTAGGGATATAGTTAGGTTCCTATGCTTTAAATGGGTCTAAGCTCCTTGTGAAGATAACAAGGAGTTATCAATTTCATTCTATTGAGTACAAAATTAAGAGAAGTGCAAACATGGATCCCTGGACATATCAGAACCTAGAAGGAGTAAGCATCCCCAGTTGACTGGTCATATTCATCGTGAGCCCTAAATTTTGATTAGGTAAATGGAGGAACCTGTAGTCAAAATCAGAATGTAAAGAACGGCCTAACAATTGGTATGAAACATGTCACACATTTGACCCAATGATAGGATGTACATGAACTTGTAAATTAGATTTGTAATGACGATTAATTCGTAGAATGTACGAAATGCTGACGTTAAACAACAATTTTGAAATCCCTGTAACATCAACCTTTTTGTCAGTAGCCTGCCCTTATTTAAAAACTGGTCATACATTGAGCATGTGCTTGAGTCATAAGCACTATATGCAGTTGATAATGAATATATTCATTGGTGGCAATGGCCCAGTACTCATCAGTGGTAGATGAGACATGTTTTCAGATGTAAAGATGCTGCAGAATGAGGCCATTTGCTGTTTGCAGGGGGACATCACCACTTTTGTATGTCTGGTTGTTGATGTAAGAGTAGAACTTTTGGGTTTCATTCACTAGTGACAGTATCTTTGTTGTAGTTGTTGTTGGAGTCTCTACGTCTTTCTTTTGTAGTGAGCTTAGCTATCCTGGTCTTTTTATAGTGGGCTGTATCTATCTTGGTCTTTTTGTAGTGGGTTGTATCTATCCTGGTCTTTTTGTAGTGGGCTGTATGTATCTTGGTCTTTTTGTAGTGGGCTGTATCTATCCTGGTCTTTTTGTAGTGAGCTGTAGCTATCCTGGTCTTTTTGTAGTGGGCTGTATCTCTCCTGGTCTTTTTGTAGTGAGCTGTATCTATCCTGGTCTTTTTGTAGTGGGCTGTATCTATCCTGGTCTTTTTGTAGTGGGCTGTATCTCTCCTGGTCTTTTTGTAGTGAGCTGTAGCTATCCTGGTCTTTTTGTAGTGAGCTGTAGCTATCCTGGTCTTTTTGTAGTGAGCTGTATCTATCCTGGTCTTTTGTAGTGAGCTGTATCTATCCTGGTCTTTTTGTAGTGGGCTGTATCTCTCCTGGTCTTTTTGTAGTGAGCTGTATCTATCCTGGTCTTTTTGTAGTGGGCTGTATCTCTCCTGGTCTTTTTGTAGTGAGCTGTATCTATCCTGGTCTTTTTGTAGTGGGCTGTATCTATCCTGGTCTTTTTGTAGTGGGCTGTATCTCTCCTGGTCTTTTTGTAGTGAGCTGTAGCTATCCTGGTCTTTTTGTAGTGAGCTGTAGCTATCCTGGTCTTTTGTAGTGAGCTGTAGCTATCCTGGTCTTTTTGTAGTGAGCTGTAGCTATCCTGGTCTTTTTATAGTGGGCTGTATCTATCTTGGTCTTTTTGTAGTGAGCTGTATCTATCCTGGTCTTTTTGTAGTGGGCTGTATCTCTCCTGGTCTTTTTGTAGTGAGCTGTATCTATCCTGGTCTTTTTATAGTGGGCTGTATCTATCTTGGTCTTTTTGTAGTGAGCTGTAGCTATCCTGGTCTTTTTGTAGTGGGCTGTATCTCTCCTGGTCTTTTTGTAGTGAGCTGTAGCTATCCTGGTCTTTTGTAGTGAGCTGTAGCTATCCTGGTCTTTTTGTAGTGAGCTGTAGCTATCCTGGTCTTTTTGTAGTGGGTTGTATCTATCCTGGTCTTTTGTAGTGAGCTGTAGCTATCCTGGTCTTTTTGTAGTGAGCTGTATCTATCCTGGTCTTTTTGTAGTGGGCTGTATCTATCCTGGTCTTTTTGTAGTGAGCTGTAGCTATCCTGGTCTTTTTGTAGTGGGTTGTATCTATCCTGGTCTTTTTGTAGTGGGCTGTATCTATCCTGGTCTTTTTGTAGTGGGCTGTATCTATCCTGGTCTTTAGGTCTCCTGTCCTCTTTGCGTTGACAAATGCCCGGGTGGTTTTTTTTGGGGGGGGGGGTGTTTTTTTGTTGGGTTTTGTTTTTTGGTTGTTTTTTTGTTTGTTTGTTTTGTTTTTGTTGTTGTTGTTGTTGTACACGTAACAGTCTCTTTATCTTACTTGAGATCCATGGTTGGCAGAATCGTATGAGAAAGTCTTGTTTGATACCTTCTCAGATCATCAATGATAGATAAGCATGATGTCTTCAATGCTTTCCGGAAGTCGTTAACATATTCCTCACAGGTTGGAGATGACGTGGTCTGAGAATCTGGTCATCTCTGCTCAGAGTTCAGCAATTTTTACATTTTACTAGATTGGAAATTTTCTTGACATGGGCTTCTTTTTTATTGCTTTAGTAAGAGCCTCAGTAAAAGGTATTCGCTCTCATAAACATAGTTACAATCTATTTATATGCTCTTCCTTGGAAATTGATCAGTCATGTCTTGTTTCCTACGATCTACTGTGAATGGCAAAGTACAAATAGTTCAATTTAGTGACTGACTCGGACTCCAAAGGGGCGGGGGCGGGATAAAATACCGTGGTGTCAGCCCCTATATACTGGGAAAAGAGAAATAGAAAGGACTCTGTTAGATAATCTCGTAAGACAAACTGACTATACTGCGAAATTTTCAAAGACTGCCGAGAGCCCCACGAGGCAATCGATGACCCGATCATTGAACAAGCTTTAATCTGAACTACAAAAAAAGATGCTTGGATACTATTTTGTTAAACTGTCTATTCGGGCGTGGCAGTCTGTGCTTGACACTTTTGTTATGAAGTTGAAATGTCCATGAGACCAATTGGTTAATTTCAATCATGAACGACAAGCAATTTATTTACTACAAAATTGCATCGTCTGTATTATTAGTATTTGCATCCAAGAGCCTCTCTCTCTCTCTCTCATCAATATTACATGTTGTATCAATGGAATACAGGTGAAAAATATAGTTTGATTATTGTTGCTTGGAATGGTAGACACATCTGTGCAGAGTAAAACACCTACACATTCTCGTCAATATTCGATTTAACACCGTAACAAGACAAATTAGACGGCGATTTGTAAAAATGGATTGGTTTGCACACACAGTGTAGCTAATGATGCCCTAATATGAAATAGATTTTTTTCCCTGTGAGATGGGTTTTATTTTTGGGCGATACATGGTCTGTGTATTGAATGATCGTCTGTCGAGACTTGTTAAGAGGTCATCGATAAATCATATGTGTAAAAAAAAAAAGCAAAAAAAAAGCGGTGTAAACTTGCATCCTGATTACCAACAGATTTGTCTAATACGATTAAAACGAAATGTTTGATGACGTGATAAAAATACCAATGACTGATGATCGATGTCGGAATGAGATTTACAAAGTTATACATTTATATTTCCAATGTTTTTGTCTTTGATATCCTTGTGATAGTGTTCATTTGATGCTAATTTTATATTGATTTTAATTTTCTTTCAGGTGTCATTGAAAGTTATGAAATAACTTTCAGTAGTATGTAACTATTTCAAAATATTCAATTACACTTAAAATTAAACTGTAAATAGCAAAGTCTAAACTTTCTATAAACCTTTACTCTGAAAAATGATTAATTAAATGACCCTATAAGCCCATTGGTCAGTTTTTTCCCAGCCAAAGCCTTTTACCTCCTTTGTCTTGGAGTAGTGTTTTACATTATTTTGAGCCCAGGTAGTGATGAGAGGGTTCATATACAATTTCAGGACATATGAATCACTGACAGGTTGGCTTGATATTCCACACTTTTAACATTTCATATATAGTTGATATATTATTCTATGATTAATAGCGTGTGAAAAGAGACATTTGAGAGAATTTATTTAATTACTGTTTTAGACATTTCATTATGAAATGCTTTTCAATGATAAATAGTATTTTTTAGGATAAGTGTGAATATTACAAATATAAGACACTGTGTAGTAAAGTGTTTGATATCATTTGTAGATCATAAAAGTACATGTAGAAATCATTTTCATTCAATCTGTTGGGAAAGGATTCGGCCCATAGTTGGTAGGTTACATGTAAAATGATCATACACTTATACATTTCTATTTATATTACGAATTGATATAAACTATAAAAGTTATCCCCATGAATGTAAATACGTTCATACTAAGAGTACTTAATATTTGAATAGTTGTCAAGGGGAATAACTAGCATTACTGTTAGTTTAATTAATGTGTCTTTGATTTTATGATAAATTCGCTTAAAATGTTACATGTTACGATGTTCTGTCGATGTACTTATGATGATATTGTATTGCTATACTTGTACATAATTTTCCTTAATGAATGATGCTTTGCAGAATCATATTATAAAGTCTACAGATGCCAGAATTAATTGATAGATAACATCATCAACTGTTATTCACTACTACCCCTGTTACATCTTTACAAATCATAATAAAAGTAATTGCATTGCAGTTGTGAACAATGCGCGTATGAATCTTGATCGGTATAGTACATCTATTTTTAACGATTGATAATTCCGACCAATATTAAAGTAGAATGAAAGTATTTTCACTTTTGAAAATACATGAGCGTATGAACTACAGCGCTTCATACCAGCATACTTTATATAATGGAAAGCGCGCTGTTGTGTGCGGATCCGTTAATTTTATTCACAATTTATCTTTTGAACAGCAATCCATCAACCCTCTCCCCAATGTTTGAAGTCGTCTTTGAAATTATATTTAAGCAATAAATACAAATATTAAATGTGAGCAGTTTATTTTTATAGTCACAATGGAGAATTTGAAAACACATCAAAATAAAATTAAAATAATAATAATAATAATAAGCCTGTTTTGAATCAATAATTTCTATTACGTGCATAAAGGGATAGTTTTAAAATATTTACCAGACAGGCACTGAGAATACATGGCTGTTAGAAATCCGCGACAAAAGTGTCCAATATACAATATAAAAACATATAAAGTATAAAGAAAGTGTTTTAATTTACGTTCTTCATGTAGATATTTCATGGGAGTCTTGATTTTCCAACAAACATGTGATTATAAATTTGAAAATGACCAAAAGAAAACATCTAAGATAGTAGTGTAGTCTCAACACAAGGTTTTGAAAAAAAAAAAGTAAACAAAAAAAGGGTGGGGGTCTTCAGTACACCTGAGCTGAAAGCTTACGTGATGTTTTCTGATCACAAGTTGTCCGTCTGTCTGTAACGTTTTCACATTTTCGACCACAGGGCCAATTTCAATCGAACTCCACACGAATAATCCATGGGTGTAGGGGATTCAAGCTTCCTCAAATCAAGGACCATGCCTCAAAGAGGAAATAATGACGAAAACGCAAAAATAGGTCATTTAGAAATCTTCCCAAGAACCACTGGACCAGAAAAGTTCGAATTTACATGATAGCTTCCTGACATAGTGCAGATTCAAGTTTATCAAAATCATGGCCCGCCGGGGGTAGGGTGTGGCCACAATAGTGGATCAAAGTTTTACATGCGAATATATAGGGAAAATCTTTAAAAATCTTCTCAAGAACCGCTGTGCCAGAAAAGTGGAAATACATGAAAACTTCACAACATGGAGTAGATCCAAGTTTATGCAATTCATGGTTCCCGAGGGTAAGGTGGGGCCCCAATAGGGGATCAGAGTGTTATATGCTGATATGTAAAAGAAAATCTTTTAAAAATCTCTTGAACTACTTCAGCTTAGGGTTTCATGTTTTGTATACACATTCTTTAAGGAAAAACTTTCATATGATGCAACGGAGTGTGATCTTGTGACCTTGACCTGGAAGTTTAACGTACTTTCAATAAAAATCTTACCTATATAATATGTCCCGAACTATTTAAGGTAGATCTTTCATATCTTGTATATATATATTCCTTATGGCTAGACCTTTCATTTCATATCACGACCTTTGACATTGTGACCTTGAACTCGGAGTTCAACCAACTTTAAAGAAAATATCTTTGGGAATAGTCTGGGGTCAAAACTTTTTCATGGGAAGAAAGACTGGAAAAATATCTTTTAAAAATCACAATAGCTAAATAATGACAGGGTCAAGGTGACTCAGGTGAGCGAAGTGACCCATGGGCCTCTTGTGTTTTATTTGATAATCTAGTTTTTCACTTAATAATGATTTTTTAAAATCAAAATTCTGAACATATACATATGGTTTGCACGAATAGGCTTCCATAATTATATACATAGAACGATTACTTCAGTTTGGTTCAGTCACAGAAAGATCGTATCTCTATCAATATCGGTGTCCAGTTCGACAATCATAATTTAATTTCAACAATAAAACCAAGCATCTATCAACGTTTTCCAAAGCATGGGAAGGGGGGGGGGGACAAACAAAAATTGTTAGTTAATTTGTCAAAAATCTTACTAAGCAAAAACAAAGAGTTTTTTCCCGACCTTCAGAATACTAAATGCGGTGGGGTACTCAACCGCAAAAAAAAAAAAGGTTTGTTTTTCTCTCTAAGACTTGTAATTATAAGAAATGAACTTAATGTTTGAAAATAATGAGGGCATGAACAGCAACGATTCACGTCAACATACTGTACATGAAGAAAACAGGCTTGGCGCGTTGCAGTTCGTACTTGTATGTATTTTCAAAAATGAAATATTTAAACAATGAATTACTTTATAAAAGACTTTGAGTATGGTGCTGGTAGGATAGGCCACTGAAGCCATCTCTGAACTACAATATTTGCTTTGTTATTATTTCAAAATATAAAACAAGCCGTCTTTGAACCATTTCCAATTTCTGTCGGTGATCTAAATGATGGAGGTCACACCCTCCACCACTCACACACTCTCCACCACTCACACACCCTCCACCACTCTCCACCACTCACACACCCCCCACCACTATTCCATAAATCTGTGGTCGAACTAGTACCTTATATACTTTCGATCTAATGGTAGGATGCGACACTTCTAAAACTCTCTTCAAAAAGTTTTAGTTGGTTCTATTGATGGTGTTTGTTGAATTTTAATTCTGACTGATAAGTCATTCAAAGACACTTCTTGCTGATGATACAGAAGCCAGATTTTTATTGCGAAGAATGCAGTCAAGATTTTCCGCGAGATTGTTAATTTATTGCACTTGTTCATGTGAAAGCCAACTTTCCCCCTGTGCTGACAAATCTATGCCCGACTGTAGTTTTAAGCAGAAAGCTTGTGTTATAATTTCCTTGTTTATATAATCTGTCATCTGCAAAATATTGAAGCTGACTGTGATTTAAATATTCGGTAAAATAATAGATATGCACCAGGAATGGAATAGGCCCCAATACTGCATCCTGTGGGGCCCTTGAAGGAATTGGAACCTATTTGGAAGACATGCCGTCTATAACAACTGTTTGTGTTAATTTTAACTGATAGAAAAGTCTAAACTTATTTTAAAGTTCTCTTTGTATTCCATAAAAATTCAATTTATGTGGTTCTTTATCAAACACTTTTGTGAAGTCTGTATTCCTGGCTACTTATTGATTAATTGATTGTTTGTTTGTCGTTTTCCGCCACACTCAAATTTTTTTCATTTATCTGGTGGCGTCCAGTTTTCATTGGTGAAGGAGAGAACCCGGATACAATGTACCCGGGAAGGAACCACCCACCTGCAAGTAAACTGGCAAACTCTCTCACATATAGCGGCGCGAGCGAGAATCGAACCCGCGTCGACTAGAGGTGAGAGGCCTTTGTGATTTTGAGCGCGATGCTACGTATAGAACAGTCAGCTGTGATTCACAGTAGTGTCATTTTTGATAGGAACTTTTTCATAAAAATCACAATATAACACTGTCGCAAGAGAGGAGATTAGTGCGAAGTTTAAATCAAGCTTCTGGAGTGTTTATTGAGTATACATGTATTTTATAGTGTTATAGAATTTACATTGGGATTCCCTAAAATATATTACACAAATGTAGACTAGTTATTACATGAATAACGTACACAAGCAAAGGCCATAAACTTCACCAATAAGCTTACTAGAATATTTATGAAATAAATTTAATTTTTTGAAAATTTATGAGGTGCATTGCTTCACACCGGCATACTTCATTTCAAAGCGTGTTATTTCAAAAATGAAATTCATTTCTTATATTTACAATCTACAATAAACTACTGGAATTCCCAGCCATTGAAATATAGGTATTATATTTATGAATATAGGTATTATATATATCAAGCCCCGTGGGGATCCGGGTTGTTAGAATAGGTCCTCAATACCCCTTGCTTGTCGAAGACTAAATGGGGCGGTCCTTCGGATGAGACGGCAAAAACCGAGGTCCCCTGTCACGTAAAAGATCCCTCCCTGTTCAAAGGCCATAAGCGCCGAGCATAGGCCTGAATTTGCAGCCCTTCACCGGCAATGGTGTCGACTCCAACTGAGTGAAAGATATTTAATCAGTCAATCATATATTTACCAAGATTCATACTCGTACTGTTCACAGCTGCAATGCATTTATAAGGAAATGGCTGTCATTTGTAATAATATCAAAAGCAAATGCCTAGTAAATGTAAATACATGTCAATATCATGTGGTCAAGGGGCAGAGAATCCCTCTCACTTACATCATAGAAAGACCATAACAAGATTTACATAGATGTATGTCTAGTCTACATTTCGATTTACTATACTTTTGAGAATCTAGTGATGTAATCATCAGACGTGAATCTCCCTGTTCCGGAGAGCCATTGGTCATCTGTTCTTGTGAACTATCAACCTTCCAATATTCAGTAAAACAAACCAAAGTATTGCATGCAAGTGTCTTCAATACAATGCTGAAAGAAAATTAATCTCAATTTCTTCATCCCAATTACAAAACTGACTATAGTACAGTTAATACTGTAGTGTACAGTACCTTTTGCTTAGTACTATCTAACATAGTACAGATCATAATGAAAGAACATAGTACAGAATATTATGAAAGAACTTAGTACAGATCATAATGAAATGTACAAACATTTCATGACTGATGAAGCATAACAAGAAAGACAACTCTAGTATTGAAACCGTCTGTTTTATTTCAGGAAAAGATGACATCAGCAATGACGGGTAAAGATGTGTTATGGACAGCATCATGCTCACATCTGAACTATTCATGGAATGTTCAGAATCCAAACTTTCATTCAATGAATTAAAACAATGTTGTTGCCATCTTTATCTCAATCTCAAACCCCTCTAATTAATCTTCCCCATTTAAATACACACTATAGAAACCTTTAAAGGGGTATGGGCACAATTTTTGATCGACTGAAATTGACAGTTATTTGTCATAGAAACAAAGATCTTGTGTAAATAAGTGGATTAAAATATTTTTACACAAAATATACTTGGTATTTACATAAAATCTGGACCCCAAAATAGTGCATGTAAACATGCCTGTCATAGCCAGAAAACCGCATGAGAAGGCAAGACAGATGTTTTTAGAAAGTATACTATTATATTATTAATTAAAAATCTATATTATTTTTTTGTACCAAAATCTGTTCATGCCACATTAACAGTATGGTAGGGAGTGATTGGTTTGTATCAAGAGAATGAATGTTAAACTTCCTCAAATTAATAAAAGGAAACTCTGCCTACTCCCTCACAATAACCAGAAATAAACAAATGGGGGTGGGGGGTGGGATGGGGTAACATTCCATGGGGCTGAGTTGGCAACTCTGTATATGTGCAGTGGTTGGTATTATGTCCTGACATTCCCAAACCACCTCACAGAATCTATGGCTGTATGCTGTGTTGAAATCCATCATACTAGTCACACACTGTCGGCTTCTGGTAGATTCCATTGCTGAGAGCTGATGAAACCTTCACACTCAGACAACACTAGTCCGATTTCTGCCTTGTGACTATCTATACATTGCTTAGAGGCCTCATGAACGATCAAGTTATCCTGCCTAAACCATACCTACATTTAAATAAAAAAATTCTTATTAGATACAAGAATTAAGTTGGCATGCAGAATTTACCTTCATCAGGAAATGAAAAAAATCATGTCAATTTTGTATGTATTTAACACACCTGTGTGTATAAATTCAACATATTTGTGAAAAATTATGTGAATATTGTATGCATTCAACACATTTGTTTGTCAACATACATGTACTTGTGAACATCATGTTAATATTGTACTCGTTCAACACACCTGAGAACTAGCATTGTTACAATACTGCATAAGGACATAGCCATGCGTTTCTCTAATGTCTGCCGTTAGACACATTCCGTAGTTTTTTATCATGCCTTTCTTCTTCCAAGTCCATTCCTGAAAATATCAATTACATTATTTTCAATACATGATTTGCAGTTTTAATGCTATCTAAGCACAACCACAAAATAAAGAATTCACATCATTTATCATATCCTGAAATTGAAATCATGGAGTAAAAAATATCAGGAAAAGTGTTAAATTCAAAATTAAAACAGTGAGGTGTGAACATTATTTATTTGTGAAATTAAGCATTAAGGTACCTCCATCCTAATGTGAATCAATATTCATGGTTAAAAGTAGAAATACTGTATTAATTTCCATTTAAGATAGTTTAATTTCATACATAACCAAATTAAAATGTATCTGTTGCCACCTTTTTAAAGATGTCAGGCTTACATTAACACAAGTATTTTCATTAATCAGCATAATATAAATACATAAAAACTTATTAAAATGAGAATATTTTAATTTCAACAGTTTAAAAAAAACCTGCTACTATACTAATATAAAGTTGTGATTGTGGATACACCAGCATTAAGAGTTATTGCCCTTGACAACATTTTTTAATATAGAAAATATTAACTTTTCCAGTATCAAATTTATCATATTTTTTATGATATCTAGTGAATAAATTTCCCTCAAAGATGTACACCTGTTATGCAAAACTTTAATTAAATAAAGATTTTGCAAAAGCCTATGACATTATATGAGGGTGAAATAAGATACATGCACCTTCAACTTATTAGACATTATAACATCAATACTTCCTTAATATTAAACTCAATTCTTATCCCAAACTTACAATAAATATTTTTTCAGTTTATGATAAATAACACTGAATGTCTGAGAACATGTGATATCAATTATAATAAAGTTTATTTCAGTCTACATTGGATAAAGAACTGACATTTAGAAGGCAATTTGAGAGAGAAAAGAAATAGAGAATGAATCAAACCTGGGATCTCTGGCATAACAGTCCAGTGATCTATTGATCAAGCCAAAGGGCCTGAGCTAGTAGCATCATGTTTTTTTTCGGCTTGAAATTGTAAAATAGGGAGTACAAAATTTGTTATTGTTGAAATATGTATTTGAGAAAAATTTCAAAAATTTGTCAGACTAA
This sequence comes from Ostrea denselamellosa, assembly GCA_024699665.1. Lineage (NCBI taxonomy): Eukaryota > Metazoa > Mollusca > Bivalvia > Ostreida > Ostreidae > Ostrea > Ostrea denselamellosa. Next base: position 3,305,910 of record JAMZEH010000010.1, on the reverse strand, counting down.
TCCACACTATGTGTACTTACACTGCCTTGACGTCTATGTTTTTTATGGCATCATTAACAAATCCCTTCATGTTCAGCTGTTTTAAACATGGTGACAACCTTTTTGGAATTATTAAATTTCACCTATTCTTAATGTTATTTCACTGATATTAAAGTAGACCCATGATATTTAGGCTTCCTGTTAATTCATTGATGTTTTGAAGTTTTACATCCAATCCAAATTTTTTTAAACTACCGTAGATTCCTTCTTTTACATGAGTACTTTCAAAATATCATGAAATGACTTGTACACGTCAAATCACGAGAACATAAATTCGTAAGTGTTTCATTGATCAAGAGGATTTACATATATTTTAGCAATATAAAAATAAAAGCAAATAATTTTATTTTGTGAGTGATGCGTCTCACAAAATTATGCAATAATAAATTCCTTGCATATATATAGGAATTTACAGTATTTACAGAAGTCGCCAGCTTTAGGAAAGTGCAAATATTTTAATCAATGCTAGGTCCTAAGGGCCATTGAGGTGAGGGTTTATATCATGCCAGTGTTCACCATAACATGGGACACCAGACTTTTAAAAACCTACAACTTACATTTTCAATACAAAATGCTTGGTAAGGGAAAACTGGTAAATATTTTAATGACTCTGGTATGGCACAGCCAGGAATTGAACCTAGGGCCTCCTGCTTACTGACTGAACTACCACAGTAGTATCTGTTGTGATGTGTGGAGATCTCATGAATGAAATGTATCCATACCTGGGAATTTTTCTCCTCTGAACATTTACTAAGACTGGCCATGACAGGGACATGTCCCAGGGCAATGTCCATACACATGTCTGACTCCTGTTTTATCCTTCCATACACAAAGTCATCAGAGGACAGAGGTTTCAGCTGAGGGAAGACATTGTCCAGAAACCACTTAAATGACTGACATTTCAACTGACTCCTCATCTTCCGAAATTCAGCCACACTAAAAATTCAAAATGATTTAGAGATGTAATTTTACAGAAGAGATAAAATTTCTGAATCTTTTCTAACAGAATTGACAATACTTTAAAGACTAACACTGTCCAGACTTTGTCTCCTGCTATAATATACTGACAGGTGTCCCCCCGCCCCATAATTTACTGACAGGTGTCTCTTTATAATTTACTGCAAGAAGTCTCCCTATAATTCACTGACATGTTCCCCTTATAATTTACTGACATGCGTTCCCCTTATAATTCACTGACATGCGTTCCCTTATAATTTACTGACATGCGTTCCCCTTATAATTCACTGACATGTGTTCCCTTATAATTCACTGACATGTGTTCCCCTTATAATTTACTGACATATGTTCCCCTTATAATTCACTGACATGCGTTCCCCTTATAATTCACTGACATGTGTTCCCCTTATAATTCACTGACATGTGTTCCCCTTATAATTCACTGACATGTGTTCCCCTTATAATTTACTGACATATGTTCCCCTTATAATTCACTGATATGCGTTCCCCTTATAATTCACTGACATGTGTTCCCCTTATAATTCACTGACATATGTTCCCCTTATAATTCACTGACATGCGTTCCCCTTATAATTCACTGACATATGTTCCCCTTATAATTCACTGACATGCGTTTCCCCTATAATTTACTGACATGTGTTCCCTTATAATTCACTGACATGTGTTCCCCTTATAATTCACTGACATGTGTTCCCCTTATAATTCACTGACATGTGTTCCCCTTATAATTTACTGACATATGTTCCCCTTATAATTCACTGATATGCGTTCCCCTTATAATTCACTGACATGTGTTCCCCTTATAATTCACTGACATATGTTCCCCTTATAATTCACTGATATGCGTTCCCCTTATAATTCACTGACATGTGTTCCCCTTATAATTCACTGACATATGTTACCCTTATAATTCACTGACATGCGTTCCCCTTATAATTCACTGACATATGTTCCCCTTATAATTCACTGACATGTGTTTCCCCTATAATTTACTAACGGATATCCCTCTATAATTCACTGACAGTTGTTTCCCTTATAATTTACTGATATATGTCTCCCCTATGATTCACTGATAGGGGTTCCTTTATAATATACTGACAGGTGTCCCCTATAATTTACTGACAGTTGTCCTCTATAATTTACTGATGACAGGTGTTCCCCTTATAATTTACTGATGACAGGTGTCCCCTATAATTTACTGACAGTTGTCCTCTATAATTTACTGATGACAGGTGTTCCCCTATAATTTACTGATGACAGGTGTCCCCTATAATTTACTGACAGTTGTCCTCTATAATTTACTGATGACAGTTGTCCTCTATAATTTACTGATGACAGTTGTCCTCTATAATTTACTGATGACAGGTGTTCCTCTATAATTTACTGATGACAGGTGTTCCCCTATAATTTACTGATGACAGTTGTCCTCTATAATTTACTGATGACAGTTGTCCTCTATAATTTACTGATGACAGTTGTCCTCTATAATTTACTGATGACAGGTGTTCCCCTATAATTTACTGATGACAGTTGTCCTCTATAATTTACTGATGACAGGTGTTCCCCTATAATTTACTGATGACAGTTGTTCTCTATAATTTACTGATGACAGTTGTTCTCTATAATTTACTGATGACAGGTGTTCCCCTATAATTTACTGATGACAGGTGTTCCCCTATAATTTACTGATGACAGTTGTCCTCTATAATTTACTGATGACAGGTGTTCCTCTATAATTTACTGATGACAGGTGTTCCTCTATAATTTACTGATGACAGGTGTTCCTCTATAATTTACTGATGACAGGTGTTCCCCTATAATTTACTGATGACAGGTGTTCCTCTATAATTTACTGATGACAGGTGTTCCTCTATAATTTACTGATGACAGGTGTTCCTCTATAATTTACTGATGACAGGTGTTCCCCTATAATTTACTGATGACAGGTGTTCCTCTATAATTTACTGATGACAGGTGTTCCTCTATAATTTACTGATGACAGGTGTTCCTCTATAATTTACTGATGACAGGTGTTCCTCTATAATTTACTGATGACAGGTGTTCCTCTATAATTTACTGATGACAGGTGTTCCTCTATAATTTACTGACAGTTGTCCTCTATAATTTACTGATGACAGGTGTCCAACTTCTAATTTACTGACAGGTGTCCCCTCTTTAATTCACTGACTGGCATCTACACATGCATGGAGTTTTAGGCATGTTTCAGAGCTCAGGTACACTTCTACTTACTTGCCATGTGAAGTCATTCTAGCAGATGGACGTTTGGCATAGAAATATCTTTTGTAACCATCCAGCCACACCTCTGCCACTCGCCTAAGCTCTCTATCAGAAAAACAGAAAAATGCTGTATTTTCATCATTGCTTGCAAGATGGGCAAAAGTACACTTCTATACAAGAAAATTTTAAGAGTGTATTGTATGATTGATTGTATATTGTTTAATGTCCCTCTTGAGAATCTTTCACTCATATGGAGATGTCACCATTGCGGTGAAGGGCTGCATAATTTAGGCCTATGTTTGGCACTTAGGGCCTTTGAGCAGGGAGGGATCTTTATCATGCCACACCTGCTGTGACACAGGGCCTCGGTTTTTGCAATCTCATCTGAAGGACCACTCCATTTAGTCGCCTCTTACAACAAGCAAGGGGTACTGAGGACCTATTCTAACCTGGATTCAAATGGGGGTTTTAAGGGTGGAAAAACTAGTGTTTTTTTCAATAAACAACTAGAAAGAATTGTTTTCTTTAAGAAAATCTAAAATTAATCAAAGTATATATTTTCAGTTTTTAGGGGTTGTTTTTTGTCACCCCATCCTTTCCATTTCAAATTACATAACTGTTTGTTGAGCATTATATATTTTAGCTGATTATAACAAATAAAAGGTATCTTAATCTAAAGACATAAGTGTAAGGTATCTCAGTTCAAAGGAATCTCAAGTCAAAAGAATCTCATGTCCAAGGTATCTCAGTTCAAAGGAATCTCAAGTCAAAAGAATCTCATGTCCAAGGTATCTCAGTTCAAAGGAATCTCAAGTCAAAAGAATCTCATGTCCAAGGTATCTTAGTTCAAAGGAATCTCAAGTCAAAAGAATCTCATGTCCAAGGTATCTTAGTTCAAAGGAATCTCAAGTCAAAAGAATCTCAGTTCAAAGGAATCTCAAGTCAAAAGAATCTTGTGTCCAAGGTATCTTAGTTCAAAGTATCTAACTGCAACTGAACTTGCTGTTTTAATAATTGACTTTGTTACAGAGGTAGACTCACTGTTCTAATAATTGACTGTGTTACTGAGAGGGACTCACTGGTTTAATAATTGACTGTGTTACTGAGCGGGACTCACGGTTTTAATAATTGACTTTGTAACTGAGAGACTCAGAGAGTTACTGTTTTCATAATTGACCTTGCTACTGAGAGAGATTTGCTGTTTCAATATTTGACCTTGTTGTAGAGAGGGACTCATTGTTTTAATAATTGACCTTGTTACTGAGAGAAAATAATTGACCTTGTTACTGAGAGAAAATAATTGCCCTTGTTACTGAAAGAAACTTGCTGTTTTAATAATTGACCTTGCTACTGAAAGGGAATTGCTGTTCTGAGCTGAATCTTTTTTCCTTTTCTTTATCATACCCACATGACTGCAGGGTATGATCTCAACTGTCCCACCACACATCCAAGATTTCAAGGAGAGCTCTGAAAATTTAAAACCTGTTTTATTAAAATACAAATAAAATATCAAAATAACACACTTGTTAGATTGATTAGATTTTCCTTCTGATATTGTGCAACCATCATACATTTTATCTTATCTAAGTTTTCAAACTGAAATTTGAAAACATTTTCCTATATCCATGAAATGAAGGACTACTGAGTACAAAACTGACTTAGATTTTCAAGCAGCATTAACAATTCTAAAGCCTCAGAAGTTTTAATAGTGAGTTACTTTCCAGCAATATATCAGTAGTAAATCTAAGAGCAACATGTCATTTATTTTCATTCTCTAAAACTCCATGTACCCACAATATTGCATCCTCTAAAATATAGAAAATATACTGTCAATCAAATTTTACTTGAGGACATTATTTACACATAATTTTGAGAGACTGGACATTTGTGAAAATTTTGTTCTCATGAATAAATTCTTACATATAGAAGATTTAAGCAATAAAAAATGACCCATGAAAGTTATGTCCTGTGAAAATAAGATCTCATGAAATAAATGTGATCTACAGTCATTCATTCCAATGAAATGGTCTCTACAGAGTCCCATAAAGCATGTGACACTAGGTCAGTGTGGCTGATACCACAGGTCCTCAGAGCATCTGGGTCTCTATCATACAGATCAAAGTTACTATGATATTTGGGGGTAGGACTAGGGCTGGTATTACCAAGCTAGTACACTTTCTATACAAGTACTTTGTACCTAATCCTACAGTGGCACTCTCTCCAAGACCAGGATCAATTTTACTCAGTTTAATGAAGCGATTCCTGTCAACAGCTACAACTGTCCCATCTACGACGGGTGTTCTAATGAATAAACACAAAAAATGAATCATAACCATATCTCATTTCAGTTGCAATATACATCCTGATTAATTATACATGTATGTTTAACTAGGTGCTAAGTTTCCTATTTGTAGAAATTTCTCCATCCATACAATCAATCAATACAAACATAATCAATACAATTAATCCAAACAATCAATCAACATGTACAAAAAATCAAAACAATTAATCCCAACAATAAATAAACAACTTCCAAATATCAATACAATTAATTCAAACATTCAACCAACACCTACAAAAAAATCAATACAATAAATACAAACATGCATTCGATCAATAAAAATCAGGCTGCAGAATATGAATTAAGGGAGATCTGTTTCAGGCTGCAAGATGTAAAATAAAGGAACTCTGTGTCAGAATAAAGGAGATCTGTTTCAAGCTGTATAATAAAGGAGATCCATTTCAGGCTGTATAATAAAGGATGTAGGATGTAAAATAAAGGTGTTCAATACTCACACAATGGATTCTGCTTGATTTGACTTGGATGTTAACTGCTGCCATTTCACAGATAAACTCCAATCAAAAACTAAAAATATCAAATAATAATCACATTTTCATTACAAAAAAATACATATACCATATAAGCAGAATATTTAGTGAAGATTTAATTTTAGTATTGTTAGCGGGGATGTTGAGATGTTGAGATTATCGCTAACAAATTATTTCATATTGGAGGTAACAGTTATCTTTCTTGGAATCATAAAGTTGCTAAAATATATATACCCACTTTTATGGAAAAATTGTTAAATTTGTGTTTCACTAAGTGTTTCATTTGCAGAGTATGTTTATTTTGACAATGTATGATCATGCCTCATTTAATCCAACAACTGTCATGATAAAATCTTACTTTCCACTTTTTTTGTGATGGTGTTTAATTCTGACACATGCTTTCTATTTCTATGTTTCTTAATTGATCTCTATTTCTGTGTTTCTTACTTACTGTCTATTTCTGTGTTTCTTACTTTCTCTCTATTTCTGTGTTTCATAGTTACTGTCTATTTCTGTGTTTCTTACTTACTGTCTATTTCTGTGTTTCTTACTTACTGTCTATTTTTGTGTTTCTTACTTACTGTCTATTTCTGTGTTTCTTACTTTCTCTCTATTTCTGTGTTTCTTAGTTACTGTCTATTTCTGTGTTTCTTACTTACTGTACATTCTGTGTTTCTTACAGTTCTCTATTTCTGTGTTTCTCACAGCTCTCTATTTCTGTGTTTCTTTCAGTTCTCTCTGTGTTTCTTACAGTTCTCTATTTCTGTGTTTCTTACAATTCTCTATTTCTGCATTTCTCACAGCTCTCTATTTCTGTTACTGTGTTTCTTACTTGCTCTCTATTTATATGTTTCTTACTTTCCCTCTATTTCTGTGTTTCTTGCTCTCTATTTCTATTTCTGTGTTTCTTACTTGCTCTCTACTACTGTGTTTCTTACTTGCTCTTTGCTTAGTTCCAGTGGATTCCAACCCAAATGTTTCTGGATTAATGGAGTCTACCACTGGACTGACAATAACCGCAGGCCTCTGAAGAAATTTTACAGACAAACTTAGACATTTTCTTCACATATGAATGTGCATAAAACCCAATATTTACATTCCAATGTTTTTGCTTTTCATGAAGTGCTAACACAACCTCACCCCTAGGTATTTTTAAAGATGAAATTTATTTATTATTTTTTTTAATGTTTCTACAATTAAATCAAAATGAAAATTTTTCATATCTAAATAATTTTCTCCAAAATTAAATTTGACAGAACACAGACCACATGAATTCTCTCCAGTAAGGGTTCCAGCCATCCTGGAGTTACTTCCCCTACCCCACTCATCAGGACCAGCACATCCCCTGCAGCTTTATCTGCTCCCCATAAAAGACATTCCACTGTGCCTAATAAAACAAGCATTCTCTAAAATGTGTCCTTTACTGGCCCAAAGCCCACAGGTTATGACAAAAATCTTGTTTGGTCTGTGTAATGAAAATTGGTGTGTATTCTGTGTGAACAATCTAATGTCACTAGTCTGTATAATCAAACCAAGACGCCAATGGGCTACAACTCTCACCTGAGTCACCTTGGCCCTGCTGTTCTTCAGAAGATTTTTACCCTCTTTAATCCCATGATAAATTTTGACTCCATATTATGACCCCACCCTGGCCTTTATGATATTCCAATGTCAAATTTGATCCTATGTTGGGTCACCATCTCACAACCCCTGAGGTCATGATTTCATGAAACTTTAGTCTGCAGTCCCTGAAGATGCTTACATATTATGACTAATCATTGACCTGCTGGTCATGAGAATTTTAAAAATTTCCTCATATATTGCAATCTAAAAACTTTATTCCCTGTTGTGGCCATAAACTGGAATCTGCACTACCTTTGCATATTAATATGACTAATCATGGCCTTGATGATAATTTAAAAAGGTGTTTCCAATATATCCCAGGTAAAACTTTTATCCTCTAGTGTGGTCTCATCCTACCCTGGCAAGATGAAGCTAGGTCTGAACGCCTACTGGATGCCACCAACGAAGAAATGTGTAATAAAGTTCAGGATATGGTATACTCTGATAGGTGAATTCAAGTGGAAGAAATAGCGGAGGCATTAGGCATTTCACATGGTAGTGTTTCAACAATCTTACATGATCGTTTAGGTATGTGGAAGCTAACAGCCCGTTGGGTCCCCAAATCCCTTAGCAAAAACAGCAAATGGCAACCAGAGCATCAGTATGCAATGCCTTGTTGAAGCGTATTAGGTCAAAAGATGATCTTCTTTTGTGTCTGGTAACTGTAGATGACTTATTATGAGCCAGAGAATAAAGCTCAGCATTGTCAGTGGGTTCCCCAAGCCAAAGAAATTCAAGATGCAAGCATCTGCTGGCAAGGTGATGGCCACAGTATTTTTGGATTCAAAAGGCATTATTATGTTGGACTTTTCCCCCAAGAGAAGTACAGTAACTGGAGTGTACTATGCAAACTTGTTAGACCAGCTGAAAACAGCCATCCATGAAAAATGATGAGGTAAACTCTCTAAATGTGTTTTGCTGCAACAAGACGATGTAAGAGTCCACACTTGCAAAGTTGCAATGGATGCTGTAGAGTGAAACGGGTATGAATTAATACCACTTTCTGTCTATTTGCCTTACCTAGCTCCTATTCCCAAACTTGAAAAAGGATATCCATGAATGTCATTTCTGGTCTGACGAAGTTGTGACGTTGGTCTAAGTGCACCACACTAGAGGGCAATTACTTCAAAAAAGAAGAGGTGGATCTCAACCAGAAACCGGACATAAGTTAGGCTGGTTACTTATTGACTCGCCCTCATATGATTTGCACACATTTGAATTTACTCTTCATATGGAAGCTTCGTGGTCCAATTCTTCTTAAGGATTTTAAATGACCCCACCAAATTTTCACTATTTCTTAATTATCTCCCTTTAAAAGATGGTGTGGCTTTTCCTTTGAACAAATTTCAATCCCCTTTACCTAAGGAAGCTTTGTGTGAAGATTGGATGAAAATGGCCCATTGGTTTTGGAGAAGTTGAAAATATTAAAAGTTTACAAATGGACAAACAGACAAACAAAAATGTGATCAGAAAAATTCACTTAGGCTTATATCTCAGGTGAGCTAAAACAACTCCCAATATCTGTTTCATAACCTATTCAATAAATCATTTGGAACTTACTGTATGCAGTAAAAGGAACAAAGAGAACTAAACAAAATAAAAGTTCAGTCAACCTTAGAATTTTTGTTAAAATAAAGTCACCCATGATGAAAGTGAAATCTAATCTGTATCTACTCATTAGATGACCACAAAACAATTCTCAGTTTCTTAAGTATAGTATAGGTTCTCTCTACAGCTAGCTATAGAGACCCCCCCCCTACACACACACTCTTCTCCGTCCCCCCTTCCCTCCTGCTGAAGTCTGGCTCTAAAATTAAAGTTAGTCGAGTAAATCATAATTTTTAACACACAGTTCAAATTGGAATAGTAATATAGTTTTCTACAGGAACCAAATATTAAAGTAATGTAAAAGGAATTTTTGAAAATATGAGAAAATAAATGTTGGATTTTTCAAAATCATGATTTTTAAAGCTACATGCAAGTGGATACATAACAAGGATTGCTTTGACCTGCACTGCTTGAGAGTGACTTCTCATTTCACCATTTTCAATAACATACATGCAATTCACAAGTATGAACTATAAAATTAACACATATATTCACATGATAATTTTTAGCTGTGTCCACTACTTCAGCCATCTAGAGGTTCAGCTGAGATATGTGTACTTTCATCCTATTCTATAACATATATTTGTTTTTATTATATTCAATTTGATATTGTTATACTTTACTGTAAATTACTCAAATCTGATTGGCCAAGAAACATTTGAAAAAGCATGTTTCCCTCTGAGAATGGAATGTGCTCCAGGGTGATAGTATCTAGCAACAGGTAACATTACTTGACAATGGGTGATATATAAAAATTATCACATGCATCAAATTTATGTGAATACAGTTCACTATAGATTGTTAGACAACATTGTTTGAGCATTTGTAATAAACATGGATACCTTATTGATTTACAAAACATCACAAGACAATAATTGATCAAAAGCCAACAGACATACGTCTTTCTGCTTTGTTGTATAATAAAACAAATATTGCATGTAGTTGAGGGTAACATTGAAAATTTTCACCCTGAGAAAACCATTGTTAACCAAGGCATAGGTTAAAAGTCAAGTGTACTGGACATTGAAATAGCAAATTAGTTTCTAGGGTCTTGCTTGTTGTCCTTTTCACTTAGAGTCACCATATCACACACCTGGACTACCCATGGGAGAAGATGATCCTTATCAATTTTAGGGTCAAAGGGTCAAAGTTCAGGTGCACTGGACATTGAACTAGCAAAAAAGTTTCCAGGCTCTCACATGTTATCCTTTTCACCTAGAGTCACCTTATCACACATATGGACTACCCATGGGATGAAAATGATCCCTACCAATTTTGGGGTCAAGAGGTCAAAGGAACACTCTTAGAGTTTGGCAGATTGGGGTGAGCAGGGGGTATTTTTAGTGAACAGTGCTCAAAGCACCTCTTGTTTTGACTAAATAAAGTAAATTTAAAAGTTTCAAAACATCATTGTACATATTCTCCATTTTATATCCATATCAAATTTCTCTTGTCTAGCATTCCTTCTTTTTTCATGACATGTAGAATTTTACTGTTCTTATTGCTATTACAATGTTTACACAAAGAATATCAAAAGTTATAATATACATACATACATACATACATACATACATATATATATATATATATATATTTTGAATAACATACCTTTGGTATCTGTCTGTTTGTAGTAATACAATTTTGGAATCTCTGAGAGAGCTTTCTGATGCAAGTCTACAAGTCATAAATATATGTATCATTTCTTTAAATGAAAATCATGTGCATACAAAATATGATGAATAAATGACATCTGGTGTTGATACAACAATCCAGATTGCGAAAAATGCATTAGTTATATCAAACAAAACATCTAATGGAAGATCTGAACACACATCGGGAATAAACAAAAAATCTAATGGAAGATCATACATTAGGAAGAAACAAAAAATCGAATGGAAGATCACACATAAAGAACACACCTGTTATACTTCCATTGTCATCCACCAAAATTATTTCCTGTAGCAGACTCGGTGGAGAACATCGCAGAATACTGTGATAAAAAGAAAAATGTCTTAATTATCAGTAAATATTTATAAAATATAAGTAATTTGCAACATAAGTAATTCAGAAAACATTCAAGAGACCATCTTGTTTGATGACAAAAGAAATTCCTGACTTGCTTTAGAGTTTTACAGTGCATTCCGTTTATTCTGATTTGCTTTAGGAGATCAATTTTTTGATGGATCAGATAGATAGATTGTAGAATTGCACTGTGTAAAAAGAGGTTAGAAGATAATTGGGAATGGAAATTTGGATTGGAATACATAGAGAAACCAGAAGCACATTCAAAGGTTTATAGCTTGCTGTCCAGTCCTTTTTTGTATTGAATAAAATTTTCCAGATACAATAAACAAACCATGATCACACACATGTTTAAGTTGACGGAGATTCTGAGGTCTAACTCTGTACTCTTTGGAGACTCAATAATAATTTTAGCACTAAATGTTTAGGAAGTTTAAAATGTTTAGTTTTACAACATGACATGCCTCAGAGATGAAAATTCCCTTATATTTCTAGCACATTTTGGGGCCAAGTGGGCCCACAAGTCTAAATTTAGATGCCCACATTGAAAACAAATATTAGCCCACATCCAAATTGACATTTTTTTTTTAATTTCATAAAACAAAATATGTAAATTAATTTGTTTTGTAATATATATCCCCTGGATCCCACTAAATCATGCTTTGAACTCACTTGTGCACAAGAATCTATTTCATAACCATGATCTGGACCATGATTGTGTCTAATACATTTGTTTTCATGGAAATGTTTTAGTTCAGAAATATTGTAGAATAGCTATTTTTGAAAGCGTGTTTGTTCTCTGTTTGTCTAAAATTGTACTTTCAGTGTAAAATAGTCACTAGGCCCCTGACCCAAAGATAAATATTCCTTGCAAAAGTCTGTGCCATGTGGGATACAGAAAGTGAATTTCATAATGACTGCATGCATAACAGCCTGGTCCTAAAGTTGCAAATGAGATTCATTAACAGCAGTGTCTGACTGACTTTGATGAAATATACTATAGTCACAGGTTTCACTGTTGTCAAATAGTTGATCAGAATTCAATTTTTAGGAGACACAGAGACTTCTATAATCACATTGGTGAGTCGGCAAGCACTCATTTCCATCCCTATGCCTTGGCCACCGAGTACAATCTATGCATATTAACAATACCAATTCTGAAGCTTACAAATACCTCATGATCATCCGGAGTACAACAGAAGGGGTCTCATTCTGCAGTATGATGATGATGGAGGCAGATGGTAGATTTCTAGTCTTCATAATATATCTACAACTGAGAGTAACAGCAATATGTAATCAATGTACAGTAAAGCATGGTTATAGCAAACCTCTAGGGGCCTGGGCCAGTGAACACCAGATCTTTATAATGAAACTTTGTTATATTCAGTAAAACGTTCACTATTTTCCTTTCATTGTGGAATGAATATCACTTCACAATAAGCATGAATGTTATGACATGTCTGTTTTAAGTGTATTCTACTGTACACAATCAGAGCAATTACATAATCAATGTACATGATCACAGCAATACAAAATAAATGTATCTACAACTGTATGCAAGAACAATGTATACGATCACAGCAATATGTAATCAATGTACATGATCACAGCAATACGTAATCAATGTACATGATCACAGCAATACGTAATCAATGTACATGATCACAGCAATACGTAATCAATGTACATGATCACAGCAATACGTAATCAATGTACATGATCACAGCAATACGTAATCAATGTACATGATCACAGCAATACGTAATCAATGTACATGATCACAGCAATACGTAATCAATGTACATGATCACAGCAATACGTAATCAATGTACATGATCACAGCAATACGTAATCAATGTACATGATCACAGCAATACGTAATCAATGTACCTACAACTGTCTGCGAAAACAGTGTTCAGGATCACAACAATATGTAATTAATAAATGTATCTACAACTGTACATAAGAACAGTGTACAGGATCACAGTAATACATGATCACAGCAATACATAGTCAATGGACCTACAGCTGGTCACAGTAGTTCAGAGGTAGAGTCTTCACTTCATAACTGGGAGGGTGTGAGTTCAAGCCCTACTCGTGCCATGGCCGCTTCAAACCAAAGATTTACATAAGTAGTGATTTTTCCTTCACCAAATGCTCAGCATTTAGAAGTGAGAATCAAATGTCTTTCGGATATGACCTTAAAAAACAGAGGTCCTATGTTGTGGTAGGCATTGACACTTTAAAGAACCCTTACTGCTACAGCCCTGGTACTTTAGCTGCAGCTGATAATGCCTCAATATAAGTGAAAAATCCTTGATGAGACATAAAACAAACAAACAAATAACCAAACGACTGTGAAAGTGAGAGCAATGGGGTGTACCTGTCAAAGAAATAATCAATGAAATTCAATCAATAGCCTGACTTCTAAGCATACACAAGTATTCCCTTAGAGGTCAATTGCTTACTGCAAACTGACAGATGAAGATTCTACCCTCATGTGATGTCCTGTGGGATTCTAGGTTAGAATAGGTCCTCTATACCCTTGCTTGTTGTAAAAGACAACTAAATGGCATGGTCCTTCAGATGAGACTGCAAAAATGCGGCCCTGTATCACAGCAGGTGTGGCATGATAAAGATCCCTCCCAGCTCAAAGGCCATAAATGCCCAACATAGACCTAAATTTTGCAGCCTTTCACTGGCAACAGTGACATCTCAATATGAGTGAGCCACAATTTATTCTTCAGCTTGGTAAACTGTTTTATCAATGTTCTGATGAAGGCCGCCTAAGGCCAAAACCGGTAAACCAAATAAAGTTTCCATTTGCATTTCCTTGGATGTTGGTTTTCTGTTTATACCTCTCCTCTTCTTAACTAATTCAGAGAGAACAGATCATTACAAAATCTAAAAGAAAATGACCAAGTCAATACAGTTGAAAACACCAGGTGCTGTAAAATGAAAATGTAAAAGAATCTCAATAAAAATGACAGGTGCACAACTTCATTAGATACATTATATAAATCCTAAGTTTGAATTAAATCTGTTAATTGGTTTTTAAGATATACTCTAAACAATAACAATACCCCTTCAAAATGGAAAATATATCCTTCCTTGAATGTTAAAAAAAATCTATAAAAAAAAAATCTATATTAAAATAGCAGTGCACAACTTCATTATTCATATATTACAATATACATAAATTTCAATCAAATCTGTTTGTCAGTGTTTAAGATATCCTCTGGACAAATGATGTCTGGATGTACAGTCAGATGGACAAGGTGACTCCAGTATACCCCACTTCAAACTTTGCAGAGGTTATAAGAATGTCTGTAACTCAAGTGGATATTTGATGAAAATGAAAAACATGGATGATACTATGATACTAAAATATTGTGAATGTAACTTAACACTACAATACCATCCAGCGTCCATACTTTTTGATGTCTAAAATTTCCTAGTGTCACCATTTTGGGGTAACCAAGTATTTTGGGGTAACCAAGAACAAATAATTTAATTATGATAATTGTATCCTGATCCTGAACTTGAAAAAGTTAGGGTCGGGGTCAAAGCATAAGATAGATTGGGAAACCAGAACTGCACAAATTATTTTTTATGCTTGATTAATGGAGGTGAACCAACACATGTTGACAAGCTGTGTTTGACATTCTTTGAACTTTGATCTGGGGGTGGGGTGGGTATGATATAAATTCACATTAGTTATGATTTTTGTAACTTGCTGGAATAAAGTACAGTTTATTGGAGTAATCTGAACCTTTGGGGTCTCTGATCTGGAAGAGTCCTGTTCCATGGAATGCGAGAGCTCCTATTAACATTGTATCGGTACTTTCCACTTCCTTCATCTCGAAAAGTCCTGAGAAAAGTATCAGGATTGAAATTCCTCAAGGGGATTGTATGAATCTGAAATGAGAAAAATTTATATGTATGTGCCAGAGATGTTATTCATCATATGCTTATTATTATTATTTTTTACATCTAATGTACTCGTGTAATCATTGATATAAAGTGCACAAATCCCAATGCTACTCAGTTTATGATATCATAAACATGGCATTTTGTCACCATTTTCAATATTTTTGATTCAGTTTATCTAATAGATGTGAGTTGGACAAATTTTGAATCATACTATAGATTATTTTTCCAGTTGTAATACAGGGAAAGAAAAAATTTATGACTGAACCGGTAACTGAAACCAGAAACCCTGCACTACTAGTTAGGTGCTCTAACCACTGAGCTATCCAAGTCGATATCTATTATCCATATAGCCCTAACTACTACACTAATAATGTGTATACCTAAGTGATGGAAAAATTATGATTGTTTCTTAAAAGAAAAAAAAATCATCAAAATTTAGTTTTACTGAAAAGCACAGGAGCTAGGTTTGATGGGCATAAAAAGTCCTTATCATACATAGTCCTTTACTGCTTACTCCAAACAGACACACTACCTGCCTGCTTTGTACCGGTTTGAACTAGTTCTATACAAAATACAGGATCTTTGCATTTTAAATCCCCATTCTCTCAAATAAAATGGAGGGACCAGGATGCTCTCATTTTAACTTTGGAATAAAACGCAATGTTTGCAATGTAGATGTACACACAGAAGAATTACAATAAATAATTTATATGTATCCGGTACAAAAACAAGGAGGAGAAATGAAGAGCATGTTCAGATGTAAAGCAGTGTACAGGAATCTGCATTCAGTCTATGACCAAAGACCAATTCAACCATGGTGTATAAAGATCAAAGCAAACAGCAAACAAACAGCTTTAACTATAGGCAAAGAAAGTAAAAGTTGTATGCACATTCATCCAAGTTTATGAGATAAAAAATATTTCCACATAAGAATAAAAATCACTATATTCAAATACAGTGTACATGTATTGCTTTGGAAACATTCAAAATTATGCATAATAAAAATTCAGTCATATTTTACATGATTTAAAAAAGAAAATTCACATGACTTTAGATATTCTAACAATGCAGACATACCAAGACCTAGGACAATACGCTAAAGAGTTTGTTTTTGTTCAGATATAGATAGCAAAGCTGTGGAACTGTCTACACTATGAAGAATGAAATATTTCATCATATAACCAGACAGCAGCATCCTACTGTAGCAGCTGTACAGTACTGGAACAGCATCCTACTGTAGCAGTTGTACAGTACTGGAGCAGCATCCTACTGTACAGCTGTACAGTAATGGAACAGCATCCTACTGTAGCAGCTGTACAGTACTGGAGCAGTATCCTACTGTGGCAGCTGTACAGTACTGGAACAGCATCCTACTGTGGCAGCTGGACAGTACTGGAACAGCATCCTACTGTGGCAGCTGGACAGTACTGGAACAGCATCCTACTGTGGCAGCTGTACAGTACTGGAGCAGTATCCTACTGTGGCAGCTGTACAGTACTGGAGCAGTATCCTACTGTGGCAGCTGGACAGTACTGGAACAGCATCCTACTGTGGCAGCTGGACAGTACTGGAACAGCATCCTACTGTGGCAGCTGTACAGTACTGGAACAGCATCCTACTGTAGAAGCTGTACAGTAATGGAACAGCATCCTACTGTAGCAGCTGTACAGTACTGGAGCAGTATCCTACTGTGGCAGCTGTACAGTACTGGAACAGCATCCTACTGTAGAAGCTGTACAGTAATGGAACAGCATCCTACTGTAGCAGCTGTACAGTACTGGAACAGCATCCTACTGTGGCAGCTGTACAGTACTGGAACAGCATCCTACTGTAGAAGCTGTACAGTAATGGAACAGCATCCTACTGTAGCAGCTGTACAGTACTGGAGCAGCATCCTACTGTGGCAGCTGTACAGTACTGGAGCAGCATCCTACTGTAGCAGCTGTAAAGTACTGGAACAGCATCCTACTGTAGCAGCTGTACAGTAATGGAGGACTGAACCCAGGACCTCTGACACAACAGTCCAGTGATAAAGAGTAAACCTCCACTTAAGCCAGAGCTAATAGGAAGTTCATTATATCTACATGTAATATTACCACACCTGAATAGCTGTGAGTCATCTCTGTGTCTGTTTTGTGTCAAATTTCTTATTTTTGATTTTGTGTTCCTTTTTATTCCCTTTGATAGGTAGTTTATATCAATAGTGCTGATTGTGTCTTCTTTAATATGTATTTTGTTTGTGTTAAATTATCTATTTTTTATTTTTTTTGTCTATCTGATTTTTAGTGCTGTGGTAGAACCATTATTACTCTCTGTTTTTAGGTGGATTGACCACACCTTGAAATAGTTTCTCAAATCATCATTCCACAGAATGATATAATAATGAAAGATATTACGATATATAATATGGTAATAAGTATGTATGTTAAAAAGGCAGAAAATTTGCAATTTTGGATAAAAAAAATAATCATCAAAAATTTATTTCAATGTATATGAACAACAGACCCTGGCAGGTTTGAACTCAGGATCTGTGGATCACTAACCTGATACTTTATCCACTGAGTTACAATGATGGACAAATTGATCAATACAAATAATTACCAAAATAACATCTCCATCTTACGGTGTAGTGTTATAAAAAAATAAGTAACGGTGTAATAAGCTACATCCTTCATTACTTTTCTTCACGTTGTGTAGTAGTACATGTACCTGATTAAGGAGGTACTCTGCAGTGTCATAATGGTTGACTTCCTTTTCAACCACTAAAGAAAATATTATTATCAGCAATACTTGTCTATTCATTTCAAATTTCATTGCCTAGCTAAGTAGTTCAATATGTTTGCGTGTCAACTGCTAAATTATAGATTGTGTGTTTGAGTTCAGCAAGGGTTTTAAATTTTTTTCAAACTGCTTTCTACCAAAACTGCATTTTCTGACTAAATAAAGTAAATTTGAAAATTTTCAATTTCAAAATATTGTTGTTCATATCCTCCACTTTTTATCTACATCAAATTTCTCTGGTGTAGCATTTCTACTTAAGTCCATGCAACTGTGTTCCTTAAGAGGGAATTATCAATCCTTGTCTCACTGTCTGTCTCTAATATGCAATATCTTATTTATACATTATGCATACAACATTGTTCAAGTCAATAAAAAGCGAATTTGAGCTCACACACACACACATACACATAGATCAACTCAATATAAATTATTCTTTGGTCAAGAGTAAAAGTTTTGTTTGTCTACTGGTTGATGATTGCAAAATCAGAACAACTAAAGGTGAATAGTGTGTATAGATTTTTCAGTTCAGTTTATTACACTCAAACCATAAAATGGTACATGAGGTACATGAAACATATTTACAAATATACAATAACAGGGGTCATACAGATAAAAGGTTTGCAGAACAGACAATATTGTTGAATTGCTTAATAAACAAAGCTTTCTTAAAGATTTGGTATCTTTGGAGGACATAAGTTCACAGAATTTTTTATTGTTTGGAGCAGAACAATATTCTATACTTAAAAAATCTCTACATAATTTGCACAGTGATTTACATTCGAGAATATAATGAATTCATCACCAATTTGATTACAGTTACATAATGTATAAAAGCGTTCATTTCTTTCAATATTATTCCATCTGCCTACTTCAACAGGATGGTGGTGATTAGTAGTTCTAAATTTAACAAAAATTCTTTGTAATTTTCTTGGTAACAGTGTCAAATATTCTTCATCTTCAAAATTTGCCTTAAAAATTCTATTAAATAACTCCCTTAGAAGAATTTACTACATCATTATGCCACTTTTGTAAAAACGTATCTCGTAGCTTTTGATTAACAATTGTTTTGATCCACATAGGGTTAAAATTGCATTTTCCATGCTCAATCCAAATGTTTGAGAGGCTACATTTGTCAAGAATACTCTTCAAAAATGAAATCCATGGATTTGTTACTTTTTCTTTGACAGATATTTTATGTGCATATATATAAATAATTTTGCTAAGTTTTTTATCATCACTGTTAACAAATTTTGCCCAATACGAAACCATTATTTGTAAAAATTGTTATATACAAAGGATATTGTCCAATTTTACCATAAACCATATAACTCAGAGTACTACTTTTTTTAGATTAAGTATATGTTTTAAAAAAATTTTAAATGGACACATTCAACAATATCAATATTTTCATAATCCCTAATTTCACATGCATATAGTAAGATAAGCACCACAACTTTATCAAATAAATCTAACTGACAATCAAATGGTAAATCAAATAATCATATTTTTCTTATAACACTAAAAATAGCTTTCTGTGCTTTGCTCACATAGACGTTTCTTTGTTTACAAAACGACCCAGATCTTGAAAAAACCACTCCTATATAATTATTGATTATCTATTGCTTTTCGCCACACTCAACAATTTTTTTTAGCTATCTGGTGGCGTCCAGTTTTTGTTGGTGGAGGAGAGAACCCAGATACAATGTACCTGAGAAGAAACCACTGACCTTCCGCAAGTAAACTGGCAAACTTGCTCACATAATGCCGCGGCCAAGATTCGAACACGTGCCGATAGAGGCAAGAGGCTTTGTGATTTTGAGCCCGATGCTCTAACCACTCGGCCACGGAGGCCCCTCCTATATAATTAAATTCATTGACTGTTTCAACATTTAAACCATTGGAAGTAAAAGAACATTTAGGTTGTCTACCTTTTAAAAATATTACTATTTTTGTTTTACTAATATTTACAGTCAGTTTCCATTGTTTGCAATAGCAATTAAATTCATTCAAAGCTAACTGAAGATCATTCACAGACTCTGCTAGGATAGCTGTGTCATCAGCGTAAATGATAAACTTCTTCATATACAAAAATAGCTCTTCTTCCAATACCCACAGTAATTGTAGTAAGACCAGTAACATTTTAACATTTTTTCTTTCAAATAATCTTCTAATTCGTTTACATATATCGACAACAAGCATGGGGATAAATTTTCTCCTTGGTGGACACCAACATTGCAGTTGAAATATTTGGATATTATACCATTAGTAGATACCTTTGCTTTAATATCTTTGTACATATTATGTATGTATGTGAAGTATTTACCATTTAAGCCACATTTCAGAAGTTTGCACCAGAGCCCATCCCTCCAAACAGTATCAAAAGCCTGCTTAAAATCTATGAATGCACAGAATAATTTCTTCTCGACTTGAGTATTGGATAAAAATTTAAGTACTATAATATTATCAAGAGTGGAGAAACCTTAATGAAACCCCATTTGACTATCCTTAATAAGTGATAAATCATTTGCAAAATTTTCTAAATGAGTACTTAATATATATGCAAAAACTTTCCCTAGACAGCTTAATAGAGTAATTGGTCTGTAATTCTCTGGCTTTAAATGGATCATCCTTGTTTTTATAGATTGGTTTGATAATGCCAATTAACCATTCGTCTGGAACAATACCAGAATCTAATATAATATTAAACAAAATTTCATACAATGGTACAAAATTAAGCATAATGTTTTCATTCAAAATACTGTCAGAACCTGGGGCTTTGTTATTTTTTTTTTTACTTATTAACCGCTTCAACAATCTATTCTCTTCTGAATGGACAATCAGTATTTCATTGATATGATTAAATTGTACAGACATGTCATCTATTGTTTCAGTGCTTTGATTTTTAAAGTACATACACCCCCCCCCCCCATGAAAAACTTAAATAGACCAATAATTCATCCAGAATATGTCATTTCCCAGCCAATCAATTTCATAAATTGTTCTGAATAGCCAGTTTCTTAACTTTCTGTAAACACTAATATATTATGTACACTGTATTTGTGTAGTAGAGGGCTATATGTATCTCAAAAGTAGAAACTAACTATTTAGAATGACTTGAGGAGGTGATTGGAGGAGAAATCACTGACGTTGGATAAATTATTGGTTCTACATTTTTTTTTCTTTGGATAGATTGTGTACACACACACCACCCTTCAGGTGCTGTGTGAAAACTTCGCTATGCTGGTTTAATAGTTTGCCATCATAATCATTCCATTGCTTTAACTGAAATACTTCCAAGATATGGTGCGTGGTACAGTAGAATAATGAATATTAACCTTAGATAACTCACTGCTCTGAGCAGTGAGCACTCAATTGAAGTGTGTTTGTGTAAGGGGAGAGAGGTGTTATACTCCAATTCAAATCAATGCTAGAAGGGCTTACAAATCTGACCTACACATAGCGTCCAAGGTCGAAGCAATGAGGCCTCTTTCTGTACTATTGTATTTTCTACCCTGGAAAGGGGGGGGGGGGGGGGTGACTGCCGTTCCATTCGTATATTATATAGTATGTAGGTTAAATACCTATCAAATTAAGACTAGATCATTTGATCCGCTCACGTAGATCGCTACACTTACATCGACATATCAATATCGTGGAGCTTGAGATGATTAATTAATTAAAGATTAATTAGAAAATGCATTTCGTAGACCTGAATATTACAGCTACTGTTATTGCTCAAAACATAAACTGATACATAAATGAACAAGGACGAATTTTCAATAAAATTGCAGTTAGCTAGCTGCAAACAAAATACCTCTCCAAAATTATCGATTTCCGTAATGATGTGTAATCCAGCCCCTGCATCGAATATATTGTACAGTATACCGCTGAGCAAGTAAACTCCACAGGTAAATACGACAGAGATGACCAGAAAAAATAACAACCGACGAACTTTGCGCATTATTTCCGTCTTGTCATTCTTGGTTTATGGGGCGTCTTTTGAATTTAAGATAAAAATGATAACAATGGTTTCAGGTTTCACTATTCGCGGCATTGCGACTTCGCAACGTGTACGATGTGTCAACATCACATAGATTCTCAGATAGTTGAAAGTCCAAGAGACGTTCCGAAATGAGCAATCAGATCCCCTCGCGCTTTTCCCTTCCTTATTATCTGTCTAGCAAAGGTCAAGGTTATTTTATTTTAAAAGCGGTTCCTAAGTTATCGTTATTGTACTACTTCAATGCAGAAAATGTTTTAGGAAAACTATAATTAACGTGCGTATTTACTAAAAAGTTTTTAAATGGTTAGGATTACAAACTTCGAAAGCGATTTTTTTTCCCCAGTTGCCACAGGGTGTACATCTTTCGACCTACTCTACAGCAGCTAGAGAAGCGGCTAGCGGAGTGGATTATAATTCCTTTAGTACTTAGATATGTGGGTAGAGGGGACTCTCACCAGTGGCAGATTTCTGTTAGGAGGTGGTACATATACTCGAACAGAGACGGACATTGCAACGTCTGTTTTTCAACTTTGGATATTAAAGCAATATAAGCTGTCAAAATTGTTATTTTGGGGTCCCTAAAATTTAATCGAAATTTTGTAAACACCTACCTTCTAATACCTGATTTTATCGATTAAACTTTTGACATGTTGTATTTTTTGCATAAAATGTAAAAATGTTCGACAGTTGAAATTAAGTCTTCCCGTACCTTAAAGCAATATAAGCTGCCAAAATTGTAATTTTTTATAGTGGCATTAAAAGAGGTTAAATGAACGTTGATATGATTGAAAAAAAAGAACTGCATCGAATTTCCTCTCTTATGCATCGTTTACACACCTTTACGTGATGAAAAATATATTCCCCGACATTCCGTTTCACCCTAACAACGGCAGCTGATTAATCGTCGGCGACAATCCCGAAGATAACCGATGTTGACACGAATGATTCTGATGCTGATCGGGGTGGATCGGGTTGTATCCGGGTCATTAAAATATGGACGGCGAGGTGAGATAAAATTCTAGTTACCATCATTATTTTGGCATTGTTAACGATGTTATATGTTTTTATATCTTTTTCGTCCCGAATCAGTCAATGTCGGCTTTCTCCCTCGCTTCGAACCTTTCGTGTCAGACATCTTTCGTGCTTACCGGAAATATTGCGCTTGCGCATTTGATTTTGCCGAATGAGTTCAACTTTAGGTCATTGCATACGGAAATAATGTCGGAAAAATTAAGGTACGGGAAGACTTAATTTCAACTGTCGAACAATTTTTACATTTAATGCAAAAAATACAACATGTCAAAAGTTTAATCGATAAAATCAGGTATTAGAAGGTAGATGTTTACAAAATTTTCGATTAAATTTTAGGGACCCCAAAATAACAATTTTGACAGCTTATATTGCTTTAATGTTTCTGACATTATTTCCGTATGCAATGACCTAAAGTTGAACTCATTCGGCAAAATCAAATGCGCATGCGCAATATTTCCGGTAAGCACGAAAGATGTCTGTCACGAAAGGATCGAAGCGAGGGAGAAAGCCGACTTTGGAATTTTGCGTAATGTTTCGAGCGATCTCTTATAACTATCATAACTAAAAAACATACTATCATAACTTAAAAACATATAACATCGTTAACAATGCCAAAATAATGATGGTAACTAGAATTTTATCTCACCTCGCCGTCCATATTTTAATGACCCGGATACAACCCGATCAGCATCAGAATCATTCGTGTCAACATCGGTTGTCTTCGGGATTGTCGCCGACGATTAATCAGCTGCCGTTGTTAGGGTGAAACGGAATGTCGAGGAATATATTTTTCATCACGTAAAGGTGTGTAAACGATGCATAAGAGAGGAAATTCGATGCAGTTCTTTTTTTCAATCATATCAACGTTCATTTAACCTCTTTTAATGCCACTATAAAAAATTACAATTTTGGCAGCTTATATTGCTTTAAATCTTTTCTGCACGTTTTCAATCGCATATTTCTTCTGTCGCGCCATTTTACTCGCATACATGAACATTGGTATAGACATTTCTCATTGGTTACGAAAAGTACTTCCGTATTCGCATAAATTTGACTGACGTGATCCTGTATGGGATGTTCTACCATCCCTAAGCATATAAATGAAATCATGGATTTTCAACTTACTTTTGGGGGTTTCAAAGGAGAAATATTGTTTGGGCCAAAGATGATATATATATATATATATATATATATATATATATATATATATATATATCGGAAATCAAAATCAACACCAAAATTATACTCCCAAGGGGATCTAGGTTAAAATAGATCCTTACTAAATAGTACTGTACTCATTGCTTGCCGTCAGAGGCGACCAAAATGGGGCGGATCTCAAAAACAAAAGCCCCGTATCACAGCAGGGATGGCACGATAAAGATCCCTCCCTGCTCAAAGACCATAATGCATAGTGAATATTCATATAAAGTACGTACGCGTTTCTGTAGTGTTTCTTAATATTTTGTAATAAATATAATTGTTACATTTATTACCTATCATATATTTTAAACTTAGGGCCAGAGTGACTGGACCAGATCAACCAGGGAAGTAACAATGAGGGGACGGATTGGATTTTGGGGCCGAAACAACCTAACATATATACACAATACAACTTTCCCAACACTTAATATAATTACTGATTCAGTTAAACTGTAACAAAATTATCAACCTTGACGCATTCTAAAAGTGATGCAGAAACGTCTTTTGATATGTTCTATTTTATACGTCAATTTGGTAGCGAAACGTCTTGGTGCCGAAATGACCTAAATTCCTTCGGAATTTCTCGGGCATTTGCTTCGTATTCGTTCCGTACCTCATTTCGTTTGTGAGAAATCGAAAGCTGCAACCATGCCGTTCGTTATGGGTATAGACCACAGATATATAGTAATGGGAACCCTAGCCTGCACTACGGGAATTGCCGTGTTCTCAACTTATAAATGGCTACGTGAGAGAAGGAGATGGTACAAAAGTTCCGTTTATGAATCCCATAAACTACTTAACGAATATCTTATTTTTCATTATGGAGCAAAACAAGAGATTTTGAAATACGACTTCGGCCCAAAAGAATCGCTTGATTTTCCAAAACGATGTGCTGACATGTGTTTAAAACATAGCAAAGGATTTGGTAAGGTAAGATGTTTTAAATTTAGTATGTAGCAAAATTTCGAAATGGAATGAATCGTTGAATAATAAGGCAGGGGTAGTACACTGGATTATGATTATACACCAAATGAGGCAAAGCAGTTCAACAACTGATTCTAAGTGCCAGCTTTGATATTGATTGACATCAATATAGTGAAAAGTAATATTTAATGATTTAAATTGGACGCTACATACAATACAACAAGCAACATAAACTCTCAGGAACTTTTATAATTGACTAGATAAGCAGTAGATGAAGTACTGCAAATGTAGA
Organism: Ostrea denselamellosa; assembly: GCA_024699665.1. Classification (NCBI taxonomy): domain Eukaryota; kingdom Metazoa; phylum Mollusca; class Bivalvia; order Ostreida; family Ostreidae; genus Ostrea; species Ostrea denselamellosa. The sequence continues at coordinate 3,280,408 of JAMZEH010000010.1, read as the reverse complement.
CCTATGTATGGCACTTATGGCCAAAGCAGTAACAATTCTTTATTGTTCCAGTGCTTGCCATGACAGGGGACCTCCATTTTTCAAGGTCATATTCAAAAGTCATATGACTCTCACTTTTTTAAAATGCAATGTTTGGCAAAGGAGCAGTCACACTATATTACATCTTAGGTTTGATGAGGACATGACATAAGTGGGACTTGACCTTACAACCTTCTGGTTATGAAGTTAAAGCTCTACCACTGAACTACCATGAACATAACAGTCAAATAGAATCATGCAACTCCTCTGCTCGTTAAAGCAGGTATGGCCACATTTGGCTAGTGAAAATGAGAGATATCAGATAAAACTCATTCATTGAAGTGAAGGTGTTATCTTTATCTCACTAGAATTAAATGGAGTGAGGGTGTTAGCAATTCTCACAAGAATTAAATGGAGTGAAGGTGTTAGTTATATTTCACTAGAATTAAATGGAGTGAAGGTGTTAGTTAAATCTCACTAGAATTAAATGGAGTGAGAGTGTTAGCCATATCTCACTAGAATTAAAAATGGATTGGTTGAAATACAACATGTTTACTTCCCCACTGGAAAAATTACACAACAGTCCTCACAGACTGTAAGGTGATTATGATAAGATTGATGTAGGGATTGGTCATGAAATTTGTACAAGACACAGTTGTATACATGGGGTTTGGATTAGGATGAGAAATCATACAGTGGTACAGACATAAGAAACAATCCTTTTAATATTTTTCCTTTATGCATTTTTCAGACTAAAACTTTATGTCGTGCACTAGACATTGGTTGTGCAGTTGGTCGATCTTCATTTGAGCTGGCCCGTGAATTCCAGGAAGTCATCGGTATCGACTACAGTCAATCGTTTGTTGATGCATGTGATCACATGAGAGACCAGGGGGAGAAGGTTTACTTTGTACAAGATGAGGGGGATTTAGTCACACCTCTTGTTGCCAAAGTACCAGAGGACATTGTAAGAACTTACCTTGGGTATATTATGGATGGGGAATTTAATTAGGAGCTTTATAAAAGAATGTAAATTTGTTAATCTGATACTTGAAAGTTTGTCTCTTTGAACTTCAATCTAGCAAATGTCTCAGTTGTTTGTGCTGTGAATATAATTGAAAACAATGAAGACATTGGGTAATTTGTACAATCTGCAAAAGTTGATGAAAAATTTCATCTTGCTTCCATTATTTATGTATCCCATATAATACAAATAACCTAGACATTTATGAGGGACACTTTTTAAGTTCGTAGAGTAAGCCTATAACTTTTTAACGTGATTATGAAGTTGCATGATTTTTTACACAGAACTTGCGAAATCATTCCTCTCTGGAACGGTATCACAGTATGTGGCGCACGAGGTCCACTTGCGCGCTGCGCTGGGTATTTTCAACACGTGGTTTTATACACTATAGTAAAATATAGCGGTCAATATGGATGGAAAAATCTCTGAACAGAGGGTATATATTGTAAGATTCGAGCACACCTCGGTTTTCCGTCAATGGAAATTCATGCTGATTTGCAAAACGTTTATGGGAATGGTGCTTTAAAATATGCTACAGATTGCAAGTGGGTACATTGTTTTAATGAAGGTCGGGAGTCAATTGAAAATGACCCTCGAGTGGGTAGGCCGTTTTCCGTTTTGACGGAAAAGAATGTTGCTACTGTGAAAACGTTAATTGAGGAAGACACATGTTATACTGTGCAAGAGATAGAAGAATTAAATGGCATTCATTCGTCAAATGTTCTGGAGATCTTCTGTGAACGACTTGGGCTACGTAAGATCTGGGTGCCCCATTTGCTCACTGATGAGCAGAAACAAAGTCGGGTTAGACTTGTATCGCAAGTTATAAAAAAAAATATGAGAAATGTGACCCGCGTCGTTTGGAAGAGATAGTGACAGGTGATGAAACCTGGATCTATCATTTTCAACCTGATTCTAAGGCTAAAAAAATAAGGTTTGGGTTTCTTCTGAGGGCGACAGACCTGTCATTGCGCCATTGCAAAACATTAAATCGTATGTTGTATGCAATATTCTTTGATTCGAAAGGTCCAGTGTTTCAAATTCCAGTCCCGAAAGGTAGTTCTGTCACTGGAAAGTTTTACAGAGAAAATGTTCTTACTCAACTTGTTGATTTCTATCAGAAACGCAGACCGTGCACTGGTGTCCGCGGCATCAATTTACTCCATGATAACGCACCGGCCCATAAATCCGCTACGGTACAGGAATATCTGAAAGAATCTGGGCTCAATGCCTTAGGTCATCCCCCATACAGCCCTGACATGTCCCCCTGTGACTTTTGGTTGTTCCCAAGACTAAAGAAAATGCTGGCAGGGCACCGTTTTGAATCCCGTTGTCGTATAGGCAGTGCGGTCTACCAGTGTCTGCAACATATACCTAAAGAGGAGTACCAGAAATGGGTAGATCGGTGTAAAATGTGTGTTGAGGCAGACGGGGCATATTTCGAAGGTCTTAGATAAATAAAATTTTGATGTTTCAAGCGGTTTTAAAAAGACCACCCTACTCTACAAACTTGAAAAGTGTCTCGTATTCCTGATTTTTTTTTATAAAATTCTTTGCAAAGTGTACTGTAGGCTTGCACTGGGGGGGGGGGGGGGGGGGGGGGTAGTATTACGTAGTGTGCAAAACTTACTTTTCTGTACTACAGACAACTGGTCTTCCACATTTTCCAAATCTACAGACCTGACTGATTTACTGTAGACCAGCAACACAATAACAAATACTCTTAATATTTTTTACTGTACTCTTTTGTTTTTCATTTCTTTCATAACCTGAAACAAATAAATTGTTTAATTATGCTCCTCAAATGTTTTGGGGTTGAGCATATACATGTAGTCGTTTCATATCTATCTCACCGAGCTCATCCCCCCCCCCCCCCCCCCCCCCCCTAAACCTTTCATCAGAAATTGATCATAATTGATTGCAAATATTCCTTGGGACAGGGAATTATGGACTACGGTCATTTTGGAAAGGTTAAAGTCATTTTGAACATATACCTTATATAAGTTCTATATTTCAACAGTTTTTGAACAGGTATTGATATGTATCACACAAGTAAGTAATAGGCATATGATTTGCAGACAAAGGTTGCTCAAGGTCGGTTTGGAAAGGTCAAGGTCACTCAGAACAAATACCTTTTATGAGGGAAAAAGTTCTTCATTTCAACAGTTTTTGAGCAGGTATTGATAATATATCACAGAAATATTAATAAGTAATAGGCAAAAGGCTTTCAGACAAGGTTACTCAAGGCCATTTTGTAAAGATCAGTGTCGTTCAACATATAGCTTACATATGAAAAAAATTTATTTCAATGATATTTCAACAGTTATTGGTTATTGTGTGAGTAATTTGTAATATGAGGTAGTTCATTGCAATTTGAAGATCATCTATCAGTTTTACTGATATTCTTATTTTGAATATTATGCATTTTTACCATTTTGGGGTCCCCCTCCCCTCACCTTGGTTTTTATTTTTTTTTATCAAAAGGAAAGGTACAACTTTGGGTTGCAATGTACGAATCCCCCCTTTGAAAATTTTCTAAATTTGCTACTGGCTTGTATATTGAACTGAAAGGTTATTTGTATGTCACGGTGTCTGTATCAAGAAATGAAGACTGACAAAGCATTTGCAAATGTAAATTTTGTCACATGTGTTTTTGTAATAATGTGAATAGGCTGTTTGTAGATCTAATATATATTACAGGAAAAAGCAAGGTGTACCTTTGAGCAAGGAGATGCTTGTGACCTTCGACATGACTTGGGATCATATGGATGTGTTCTGGCTGCCAATTTGATTTGTAGATTGCACTCGCCGTTTGACTTCTTGCGGCGCCTGATTGACTTGGTAGCTCCAGGCGGTGTCCTTGTTATTACATCACCTTACACTTGGCTTGAGGAGTTCACAGATAAAGTGAGTGTTATTTTTTTGTTTAAATCAGGTTTTCTGTTTTACACTTGCAGTCAAACTTTATCATCTAGAACTCAATGGGCCAAGGGAAAAACTTTGAGATATCCGAGGATTTGAGGTTAAAATACACAGAGAAAATGTAGTTAAGACTTCCAACACACTTCGACATACTGTATATGGGATGTAATTTTCATGTTTTTCTCTCTTTTGACACAATCGCAGTTTGATGGATTTGCAGATTTGTGATGAAGGTAGCAATCGTTGCAGAAAAAACTTACATAACCTACTTACATGGGTTATGAATTATTTCTGCAGTGCTAGCTACCATCATCACAGGATAAAACAACAAAGATTGCATTTCATTGTTTAAATCAATGCATTGTTGGGTATGGGTAATCAAGATAAAAGTCACTCAAACAGCTGGCTCTGACTGTATATATATGACTGTGTCTAGAGATCAATAAAAATACTGATTTGAATTTAAAGAAAGCATAATAGATATAAAGCATTAAAAAACAAGTATGAAATATCATGACCAGCTTGTGTATATTTTACTGAATGACTATACATTATGTATTCCGGTAGCCTGGACTAGTATCTCATAGAAAATTTATTCACCATTTCTTGAATTCATGGATCTGTCTACACCCTGAACATAGTAAATATTTTCACTGCGAGTTATTTCCCCCCTGTATAGTATGTATGGTATTAGAGATACTGAAGTTCAGCTGTATAAAGTGAGCATTATTTTCTGTTCTGTTCCGTGTTTTTGTTTCATACAGATAAAGTGAGTGTTATAACAAAGTCAGTACCATAAATCTGGAGACTTCAAACAATGTGAAGTTGGTTAGATGTAATATGCAAGCTCTGTATAACTTAAAGAATGATGTACAGTTTAGTCCAAACAGTACAGTTAGAGACATGATGTTTTCTCAGCAAAATTTGACAGCTCTTTAGACATAGGCTACCATGAGTTAATGATTACTCAAAGAGTTTGACATAAATATTGGTCTATGGTGAAAAATATTTTTCGGATGCAAAATTATTCTGTACAACATGTATGGATTTGCAAATTTGAAGGTATGAATTCAGGGCATCTTGACTTGAAAATTTAAAATGATACCAAATATTTGAATTGACAAAACTTGTGAAATTATTCTGTATATTGAGTTTTATGTTTTCTACATATTTTTAGGAAAATTGGATGGGGGGATACAAAAGAAATGGCCAAGCAGTTACAGGGTTATCTACCCTTAAGAAGGAATTGGGACCCTACTTTACATTGGTGGAGTCATGTGACATGCCTTTCTTCATTCGTGAAACTGCCAGGAAAAATCAATGGACTGTAGCACACTGTACCGTGTGGTCTAGAAAACCGAACTGATAATCAACTTCAATTTCATGCAATTACTTCGTAATATTTTCAGATTTGATCAAATCTCTTTGTAAAGCATCTAATTAGAACTTACTACAGTATTCATTTATTTTATTCATTGTATAATCTATTTACTTTCTGTCTCATACATGTTATGGAAATCAAAAGTTTGAAAAATGATAAAGTTGCTGAAGAGATTTGAGCAGGTCTTCTGATATATGCATTTTCCCTGCCAGGATTTCCAGTTTCAATTTCTTTATAAGACTGTGATAATTTCCTATTTTTACAATACTTTTTTAGCATGTCCATATGAAGTATTATGTAGTGCATTGTTTTCCTTCTATTTTTTAATAATAGTATTGATATACAGTTTCTTCAATACCAGATCTAAATCTTATCACATTTGATTTATTTCTTTGACAGACATACTTAATATATGTGAGTGACTTTTTAAAATATAATATCTATAAAGTGTCTTGTATACCATATTATACAGTGTATATGTTTATATTTAGTGTCTTGCATTTCGTGTAACTATGATTTAGTTTGAATGAATAAAAGATTTCAATTAAGGGATCTTTGTACATTGACTTTTCATCAAATTACTCCATGATAACGCACTGGCCCATAAATCCACTACGGTACATTAATATCTGAAAGAATCTGGGCTCGATGTCTTAGATCATCCCCCATACAGCCCTAACCTGTCCCCCTGTGACTTTTGGTTGTTCCCAAGACTAAAGGAAATGCTGGCAGGGCACCGTTTTGAATCCCGTTGTCGTATAGGCAGTGCGGTCTACCAGTGTTTGCAACATATACCTAAAGAGGAGTACCGGGCGGCGTTCCGGAAATGGGTAGATCGGTGTAAAATGTGTGTTGAGGCAGACGGGGCATATTTCGAAGGTCTTCGATAAATAAAATTTTGATATTTCAAGCAGTTTTAAAAAGACCGCCCTACTCTACGAACTTGAAAAGTGTCCGTCATATAGCAGTCGTCTGATTTATGGCGTTGTCATTACCTATGGTAACTGGAATGTTCTTATTGTAGTGGTCAGCTAAGTTCGATCGCCGTGGTAGAACATCAGACAGGAAAATCAAGTAGCCTGGGTTCAAAGCCTGGCCTGGTCTGGTCCGTTGCATTTTCTCCTTTCCTGTTATATTTGGTGCCGTTGACCACCCCAGGACTTGCAGGTGACTATCCTACTATAAGCCTAAAGAATCTGGGTTGTGTGTTTGAGTGTGAAGACGTTTAAGGAGGGATGACTGTAGCGGTCAGCTGGGTTCGCTCGACGGTGGCCAGATAGCTCGGTTGGTAGAGTACCTGACTGGAGATTCGGGGTTCTATTCCAGTCTGGCCCATTGCATTCCCCCTTTCAGTTACATTATAGATTTTTTTTTATGTCAAATGTTTCTGTAGTTATTTTGCTTACGTCGTAAGAGTTATTTTCCCTTATAGTATGAATTAGTTATCTATTTATTAAAAAGTTCATATTTCCTTATCCTGTTTACTTATTTTGGGTGTGACCCTCACCACGTGTTAACCAGTCTGAGATTCCCTGATGATTTTCGTCCACGTGCTGACACATAGCGTAAGTAAAACTATATAACTATGTAAGTATATCTGTGCATATTTACTGTTTTATATATCATTACAATGCATATTATTCGCTTTGTTTGGAATTTACAGTGTTACAGTAAATCACAGGGCTCGTAACGAACTTTTTGTCTTATTAAAAATAGACCCTCAGAGTTTTGTATCTTACATAAAACATTGTTCTATCTAAAACAAATGCATTTAAACGCAAAAAGCACGTACAAATGTACGTTAGTATATACAGATATATTTATTTTTCGTTTCGGATTTGTTTTTAATATTTCATATACATGTATGAGAATTCATAAACTTTAATGGTACACAAGGTCAACTCTTGTCTTTAATTCACCAAAAAACTGTTAGCTCATCATTTCAATTGTCATAATGCGATACTCCTCGAAACAGGGGAAAGCGATTGGAACGCTTCTATTGTCTTGTACTCAGCAGAACAGGTTTCCTTTTTAGGTGTATGGGGGAACGTAAAGGGTGTTCTGAAAAAATCTTTTAGATAAAACAAAAAAAGAAAAGAAAGTAAAGCCCAATGAAAGTGTTTCCTTTGGATCGGGAAAAGAAATAAACATCACTTCCGGGGATATGACAGTGAATTTGCGACTTTAATGTGCATGTATTGAAATGAATGATTGTGGCATGGATTTATAACTGTGGTGGCTAAACGATTTCATAATACGGTAAAATCGGATTATTCATGAAACTAATCTACTGGACTATTTCATTCGTTGTATATTGTATTTGATAAATGTTTTCTCGCACAATGAAAAGTGGTCTTTGTTCCTGGTTTTTAATGTCAGATTAGTATTTCTCATAATACTGGCCTGCTTTTAATAAAATTGACATGCTCTTAATACTGGACTATGTTCAGTTCAGTATGAAAAATAAAGTACTGTCAAGGCAATGAACTGACATCACAACAATGTTTTAACTATAATTACAGAATAGAGTTGGTCAATTTGTGACGAGCCCCTGTGAGAAAATCTCTCAGTCTCTCTCAAAAGTATGACACACAATTCTGTCAGAAACTTTGTATGTATAAAAGAATTTCTATGAAAAGTCGTTTGTGTCAAATACATATTTTTGGTCTATATTGTTAGTATCATAATTACCTTTCTGTTATATGCATCATTGTGTTCAATAGTTATTATAAATGTATGTTCTGCGAATCAATTTGTAATTCGAACATCGTTTTCTTTGTTTTAGTCTTTTACCACCTATGCATAAATACATCGTATGAAATTGGCATTGAGAAAAAGTCAACGTAACTCCACTGAAATCAGTGTGAAGTTTTATGCATGTATTATGGTTATATTATCTGCCAACGTATGGGCAGAATAATAACAGAGCGTGTGTGTGAAGGGAAACCTCCACGTCATTGTCTCTATCAGGGCAGGGGGTATGTATTTGACCGAGCCGTTTGCTTAATATGGCACATCATCAGTACAGTATATAGATTAGCCGTTGATGAATCGATTCACACGATGTTTACATCCGGGGAGTGTAATCCCAATGTGTAATGTCCCAATACGGCATCGCGAATAGCGCGTCAGATGACTTACTGATCTGTCTTCGTAAAGATGACCAGTCCCAAGTCCTTCGTTACAGCAGTACCGGTACTGCACTCCGGGAAACCCAGAACAACTGACAGGGCCAGTCTCTGTAAGGTAAAACAAATTACATCACTGAGAATATCAACGGGGGCATCGTCATAACAAACTGGAAGAAAAGAGCTGCGAGTCTGCTCAAGTAAATTAGTCTTGCTGTCAGATGGACAATAAAGATGTTTGTGCCACCACTACTGATCCGTTACGTTATCTTGACTGACTCTACACGTTACTAGATGCGTATGTTAGACTGGAACGATACAGTATTCCTGAACACCGGTCGCGGTAGCTCAGTAGTAGAGCGTTCGCCTCGCAACCGGGAGGTCGCGAGTGCAAGTCCGAATCAAACACAAGACGTAGGTAGTGATTGCTCCTTCGCCAAGCACTGTCAGATAGAATATCGGTAAAGCTAAAAGAATGCAATATTTTGAGCAGCAAAAGGAATCATATTTGCATGGTTTCTCATGTCCGTAATGACATATGTTTTGTTATTAAAAGAGTGTTTTGATTTATAGTGTAACAAAACGTTCTGAATGGTGAGAGAGTGATACTGATCTTGTAATGTGTATAATACTTTCTCATATATCTATCGGCTTTTCATTCTATATTGTTCACTTTTATTAATAAAAACCGGTCGCGGTAGCTCAGTGGCTAGAGCTTCGTAACCGGGAGGTCGTGAGTTCGAGCCCCGCTCGTGCCATGGCCGCGTCAATCCTAAGACGAAAAATAGGTAGTGATTGCTCCTTCGCCAAACGCTCGGCATTTAGAAGTGAGAATCACGGGTCTTTCGGATGTGACCTTAAAAACGGAGGTCCCGTGTCACGGTAGGCGTTGGCACGTTAAAGAACCCTCACTGCTACGGCCCTGGGCGCTAAGCATAGGTCTAAATTTGTGGTACTTCACCTACAGCTGGTGACGTCTCAATATGGGTGAAAAATTCTCAACGGGACGTCAAACAAACAAACAAACGTATTTATTAATAAAGTATACGAAATGGGTAACAGGGCAAATACGGATCCCTGGAAACACCATAGTTCAGATCAGGTGATTAGGAGTAAGCACCTCCTGTTGACGGGCCTTATCCGCCTTAAGTTCTCTATTGTGATGAGGTTGGTTGGTTGTATATTTTTTAACGTCCCGCTCTCGAGAATTTTTCACTCATGAATGTGGAGACGTCACCATTGCCGGTGAAAGGCTGGGGTACTGAGGACCTATTCTGACCCGGATACCAACGGGATTTGTGGCAATTGGTACGAAACACGTCAGACAATATTTGACCTAACGACAGGCTATATTTGCAAATAAGATCGTTAAAGCGACCATTGATTTGCGGAGACTGTTGATTAGCAGCATGCATCGATTTAAATGTTGATCAAACGTGGAACATGCTCTTGCGCATTAAATCAGTTGAGGCATGAACAACATATGCAGGTTATAAAGGAATATTCCTACACAAATATGGGAAGTTGAAAATGAAGAAGCTTATGTAATCCTGTTTGTCATGAAGATGATGTGTTAGTTTTTCCGTTGATATCTCTAGTCAATAAAATATATCAGTAAGGAGGAAATACTGAAGACTCTGGTATCCTTTATTTCGAGTTCACCGAGATATATCGAATCACCATCACAGCCACCTAAAGTTTGGAAACTGCCCCTAAAGAAAATGTTATTTTACATATATACAATGTACCCAGTTTGGCACCGCCCTAGGGTCAGACCCTCTACCCCAGGGGTCATGAAATTTACAATTTTAGCAGAGGCCTTCCTGCTTTACATCACTATACATTTATTTTTCTTAAAGATAAGCCTTCCTGATCTACATCACAATGTATTTATTTTTTAATAAAAAAAAAACGTGTGGGTGTAGAGAAGATTTTTTTAAATGGTAAATTTTGACAGTTTTTGCCACATCTATAAGGCCCAAAGGGTGCAGGAGTCCTGAAATTTATGATCGCCTTGTCCCAAAGATGCTTCATACCCTGGAATCATGAAATTTACAATTTTGGTAAAGGAGTATCTGCTATTTTTAAATATCCACTTAGTTTCAATTTAGTATCAATAGCACTGAAGATGTTATTTAAGCGTTTTACACATATACACACTATATCCCAAGTTTGGCCCCGCCCTGGGGTCAGAACCTCTACCCCGACGATCATGAAATTTACAATTTTGGTAGAGACCTTTCTGCTTTACATCACTAAGTACTTGTAGTTATGTATTTTTATTTCACGTGTGGTTGTAGCGAAGATTTTTTAAAAATGGTAAATTTTGGGCAGTTTTTACCCCGCCCATAAGGCCCCAATGGTTCAGGAGTCCTGAATTTTACAATTTATCCCCCCATCCTTTCCCAAAGATGCTTCATACCAAATTTGATAAGAATTGGAATGGTAGTTATCAAAAAGTTAAAAATGTTCAATAATTGTTAACGGACAACGGACGACGACAGACGTAGACCAACAGCAATTGAGTAAACTCAAGAGAAATAATAAAATATCAGAAAGGGTGGGGGTAGTAGTATCCATACTTCAGGTGCCTGTGATTGACAAGAATAAAAATGAGAAAATTTATAATGTTAATCTATACGATAAAACGTTGTCAATGTATCTTGATGAATTGAAGAGATTCTTATGGAAGCTTTTGAATAAATTCTGCCTCTTAAGAATACAAAGAAGTCGACTAATAAGAGCACAATTGGTGTCCATGGGAATTCCAACAGGCTGTTGGAAGACTTACGTAGACATTAATGAGGAACTCCAGCATCTTTTCAATATCAAGTTCAGAGTATGTGCACGTAGAACCAGAGTGAAGATGCAGCTGTCTAAGATGTCAAAAAGCCTAGTCTTTAACTTATGGTGGTGTAAAGATTTCAACAGTTATACGTCTTGATGCTACTGTATTGGGAAAAGTTTTTAAAATTTACTAAACGTTCTTTGGATTTTTTTTAGAACCAACATTTCCCTTGCACCTCTTCTCGCATATGTTACGGCGCAATACATCCGAAGTTTCTCCTTCACAGCAGTTAATATTTTTGTCAGGATTAAAAATAGGGACTTGGTAAAACATTTTCTGGATCCTGCATGCAGCTATCGAAAATGCCTTTTATTATATTTTAATGAGTTCAGAAAATACTAAATCAACACAAAAGTACACAGAGCGCATGTACGTACATGTGTACTAGTATCTACCGGTCGCGGTACCTCAGTGGTTAGAGCGTTCGCTTCGTAACCGGGAGGTCGTGAGTTCGAGCCCCGCTCGTGCCATGGCCGCGTCAAACCTAAGACGAAAAATAGGTAGTGATTGCTCCTTCGCCAAACGCTCGGCATTTAGAAGTGAGAATCACGGGTTTTTCGGATGTGACCTTAAAAACGGAGGTCCCGTGTCACGGTAGGCGTTGGCACATTAAAGAACCCTCACTGCTACGGCCCTGAGCGCTAAGCATAGGTCTAAATTTGTGGTACTTCACCTACAGCTGGTGACGTCTCAATATGAGTGAAAAATTCTCGACGAGACGTAAAACAAACAAACAAACAAGTATCTATATTTACCAAATTTTATGTGTATTGCCAGACTTGTGATGTCGCGATATGCATGGTTTGTATTTTAATCAAGCATAAATCTCGCGAAGATGTTTGAGAAAATTACAAATGAAAGCATGTGTTGGATCATGCCAGTAGAAAAAATTACGACCCTCTGTACAATTGAATAAACCATTGGAAAGAAAACGGGCCACTTCAAAAAATAAGTGTGATTTTGAGAAAAACCTAGACCATACAACACAGAGATTGTCTTCATTATCCAAAATTTACCAACAGTGGACGGGTGAAGTGACGTCACGAGAAGAGTAACACACACACACACACACGCAGAGAGAGAGATAGAGATGAAGAACTGGACGATATGCAAAAGGAGCACGAATCATTACCCCAGAAACCGAAGAAAGAAGAGATTGAATTGCTGAAATGAACACGACAATGAAACTGAAAAATTCGCAGAATGTACTGGAAATGAAGAAATGTTTACTAATGATTGAAAATTAAGAAACTCCTTCCGAGATTACACAGTACTGATTTCCGGTGTTTTGGGAGTATAAAATCGACAATTATTTGAAAATCATATTTCAGATACACTGAATAAAATAAACTTTCAAGTCGTAATTGATATTTACAGACGCCATTATTTCGAATTGCAAAAATATTACAGGTGCGGAATGTTATCACAGATATAGACATGAAGTTTCCTACATGTGAGGAGTACAACACGCGTCTACATGATATTATTATTAGGGTTTCCTGCACATAAAATGTATAATCAATTATCGATGATAACATAGTGTGAGTAGGAGGAGCAAGTGTTTGATTTCCAGGGAAACCTACACATTGTCACCAGCACTACAATGGGGATTGCCACTACCCGATGCCTTGGATCAACAATTCTGCAATTATGATGGTAGTCTCTTCATAACTATACATATAGTATATCACACTATGCCGCAGTAGAGTACGATTTTACTCGAACATTCAACACAGTGAGTGGAATTCACAATTTTGGTACAGGACTGCATGTTCCAATGAATATTCATGAACAAAAAGACAATTTTCAAAATTATTTATCTTCACTCGGTCCCTCCCTCAGTTGAAGGGTGTGCCCTTGACGCTGAATTTCATATTCATTCTTTTTTTATAACAATGTAAATGTATACAGTATTTCTTCACAGTACACATTCGTAATCAATACAAGAGGCCCATAGGCCTTATCGGTCACCTGAGTATTAGTTAATAAAAGTATCACAAATCCCAAGGCCTACATTAACAGATAATACTAATTTGGAGTCAAAACCCTTAGGTTTATTCTTTTTTATTCTTTTTCTAAATATGCATTTAGTTTTTTACCGCATCAGCAAACTTCAAGAAGTCTTTCAAATGTAATAATTTTGGATCCACCCTTGATCCCTTGGGTCATGAACAATTTAGGTAAACTACCCAAACGACGTGGGTCACATTTCTCTTGTTTTTTGGTTTTTTTTATAACTTGCGATGCAAGTCTAACCCGACTTTGTTTCTGCTCGTCAGTGAGCAAATGGGGCACCCAGCGCGCGCAGATCTTGCGTAGCCCAAGTCGTTCACGTTAAATCTTCAAAACACTTGACGAATGAATGCCATTTAATTCTTCTATCTCTTGCACGGTATAACGTGCATCTTCGTCAATTAACGTTTTCACAGTAGCAACGTTTTTTTTTTTGCCAAAATGGAAAACGGCCTACCCACTAGATGGTCATTTTCAATTGACTACCGACCATCATTAAAACAACGTACCCACTTGCAAACTGTAGCATATTTTAAAGCACCATTCCCATAAACCTTTTGCAAATCAGCATGAATTTCCATTGACGGAAACCCGAGGTGTGCTCATATCTTACAACATACCCTCTGTTCAGAGATTTTTCCATCCATATTGAACGCTATATTTTACTATAGTGTATAAAACCACGTGTTGAAAATACCCAGCGCAGCGCGCACGTGGACCTCGTGCGCCGCATACCGCGATACCGTTCTCGAGAGGAATGATTACGCTAGTTCTGTGTAAAAAATCGTGCGCCTTCATAATCGCGTTAAGAAGTTGTATGGTACTCTACGAACTCAAAAATTGTCCCTCGTATTATTACACTATTAAATATTTTTTTTATATAAAATATAATTTTGAGAGTCTTATGATAAAAATTTACTTTAATGCTATCAAGTTCCCAATAAATCCCAAGGTCATCTTTGATCACAAGTCATAATTGTATATGTATATGTACCCACTGATACATCTTTGTAAGCAAAGTGTCTGATTTGCTTACTCTTAATCTCTAAGATGAGAGCAAGTGAATTGGACACTTGGCTTATGAAGATGCCATTGATATGAAAAATATAAATTTCCAATATAGGGATAATAAAAAAGAAGTCTGGAAAGGCATTGCACAGGTTAATCACTAAAGGGCACCTGTCTACTGTAGGGCCCCTAAAAAACTTTCCACATTAATTTCACAACTAGAGCTTTTATATTTATTAGGATATATCAAAATACAATTTGTTATGTTGTTTACAATGAAGCATACAGAAATGTATTGTACACAGCTCTAAGATGGAATCACAACATCCACTACCAAATCTACACCAATGTCTCACCAATATAAATCAAGTAGACAAATTCTATTTGCAAATATTTATGATATGTAAGGACGTCAAAACAAAAAAAAAATTTTGCAAACAGTGCCTTGTATGATTCCAGCATAATAAACACAGGGAAATGCAACAGATTAGTAGTGCATGTATAGTGACTAATAAATATAAAATTATATCTAACATTTCATATATCTTAAAATAGCACTTTTGAAGTGGCTGCATAATTTTAAATATTTCTTCTCCCTCTGTATTTTCTGTTTGCTGTCTTTCAACTTTCTCTCAGGCACAGTTATGTGCAGTATAAAATCTACAAGAATATCTGTATTCAATTTGTCATTTTCATAATCAGACAGCTTTCAATTCATTACAAGAAAAGCTAGAAAAAAAACAACCAAAAACTATTAAACAAAAATCCACAGAATTAGAATTATGCCTCTCACTACTTGACAAAAACATGTTCCTAAAGAGCACATGAGAAATTGCACGCATACTTTACTTTTTGTGGATTGACCAAGTCTTAAAACTACAATAGTTAGAAACTACATAACAATGCATCATTATTTCCACTGTTCTTCATATGATTTGAGTGACTTGATCTAAGTACATGCTTTATAATCTCTGTAAAACATTCTTGTGATGCTGATGATAACAAACAACATACATGTACTGGTACAGTGTAGCTACCTATAGTGAGTCACAGACAACAGTGCAGTTACAGAATTATCCAACAACAAAACCTACAACAACCTTAATATTATCATGCTGTGTAATAATAATCAAACATTTCACTTCTTTTAAAACAAGTAGCTGAAAACCATTAGTTGCGAAATCCCTCCCCCCGTAATATTCAACCAAGTTGGGAATTGTCCTTATGCACAACACTTCCATAGATTTCTAAACCAAAATAGATACATGTAATGTCCCTACACACAGTGCTTCCATAGAATATTGAATCGAGTTGGATATTTCTCTATCAAGAGTGCCTCCATTGCTCCTGTATGAGTGTAATATTGTCCTTGTACACATTCCATAGATTATTGACTTGAGTTAAATATTTCCCCCTATACACAGTGTTTCTGTAAGTCCTGCTTGTTCTCCACTGTTGTAGTAAGTTATACCTGAATGATAAGTATGAGCATAAATGTCCATTTTGTGGACTCCACACTCAGTCCAGCACATCATGTGCACTATAAAGCTGTGGCACTTTGTATTATCTTGCATCAGCTTTGGTGAACTGTACCAAATACTTCAAACACACCTGCCTGTGGTCTTCTACGATGTACTCATTGTATTGGGGTTCATAGTATCTAGACCTCCTCTTACTTTCTGTTTCCAACATACCAAGTGGAATGCTGTACCCTGAAAAAAAAATGTTTGTGCACTTGTACATTCAACAGTCCCTTTTGATTACTATTCCTTTGCCAACTAACACTAAGGTAATCATCCACCTTTATAACAACAAACACTACAGGTAATTATCCACAATTATAATGACAAAGATTACAATCGTCCAATTTGTAATAACAAACACTACAATCATCCACCTCTGTAAAAACAAACACTAAAATCCTTTGTAACAAACACTACCTTTTTGACAAATGCTACAATCATCCACCTTTATATCAAAACATTACAATCATCAACTGTTGTAACAAACACAATAATGATCCACCTTTATATCAACAAACACTACAGGCCATCATCCATCTTTACAAAAACAAACATTACATGCAATCATCCACCTTCATAATAAGAGATCCACAGAACAAAAAACATTACAAGCCATAATCCACCCTCATAATAAGAGATCCACAGGACAAAACCATTACCTGAGCATTACACAAGATTGATTGATTGTATATTATTTTACATCCTGCTGCAACATGGGACCTTGGTTTTTATGGTCTTGCTTGTTGTCAGAGCGGACTAAATGGGGCGGTCCTTCAGATGAGACTGCAAAAACCAAGGCCTGTGTCACAGCAGATGTGGCATGATAAAGATCCCTCCCTGCTCAATGGCCGTAAGTGTCCAAATGAGTGAAAAATTCTCGAGTGGGACATTAAGCAATATATAATCAATCAATCAACGGTCTTATTCGAAGGACAAGAAAGAAGTGGATATATAGTTGGTATTAAAAAGTTCATCTCATAATGAACCTCAAATTTGCACCTAGCATGAATGTTTTTAATATTCCTCAATTAAGAAGTCACAGTCTACAAATACGTTTTATTTTAACCAGTGACCTTGACAATTAAACTTTAAATTTGGGCAGTAACTACCTCAGTGGTCAAAAATTATCTCTGTCAATGAATAGTTTCTAATGTCTCTGTATTAAAAAGGTAATCCCTAAATAGTTATTTCCAACTGAACCCCTGAAGTAGGCATAATAAATTGTATTATTTTAAGAGCAAACAAGACCGAATAAGTATTTCAAAAAATTATTGACTTTTCATTATACGAGCCATCAAAAAACTCACACAAACATTACAAACCCAGAATAAATATTTCCTATTTTAGGGCATTGTCAGAACCCACGTTTTCTCTCCATTACACTACATTAATGTGAAATGAGCATTATGCAAGAAATACTCCCACAAGATGATTGTAGTGTAATGGAGAAAAACCTATCTGATGATCCTAGGGAGTCGGAATGGTTGGTTATTTGATATACAGAAGTCAGGTGAAGAAGATTTGAGAATTAGTACATTTTTACCTTATAAGCAATGAATATCCCCACCCTAACATCAATATCCCAACCCAGGGACCATGAATTTCACAATTTTGGTAGAGGACTTCTTGTCTGTCAAGCATGTATTTGATTGCATCATTTTCAAATTTCAGTTACCATTACACCAAATACAATAAACTGACTCAATGGTTTTCAAATTTTAACAAATGAGTTATAAGGAGAGACAAAAACAGCTCTGAAGGTCACCTGAGTATCTGTGACCTAAATCACCTAGTGTATAAAAAAACAAGAGTTAGATTAAATGTTTTCATTATCATATCATCAGACATTTCATAAAACTGTATTAGTACACTGAGATGTACACATAACATAAACACCTCATAAAGGGTAAAACTACAGTGTAATGTGATGTAGATGCAACAGAGACATAAAGGGCAAAACTACATCAATGCTATGTGATGCAGATGCAACCGAAATTGTGTTACCTCTGCTGAAGATCGAACTTTGGCCCCCTGTGCCAATAGTCCAGTGATCTACTGACTGAGCTCAAGGTTACCTAAGGAAGGCCATGTATGCAACACGACCATAAACAGATGTGGCAGTTTAATATATATGGTCTCTCTATTAGTTCTGGCTAGTGTGTTAAAGGGACTGATTCACGATTTCCCCCACAATTTTGTTTACTTTTTTCACAAAAAGAAAGAAGGTTACATGTTATAACAGAAGCTTAATATAGTGAGTTTATTATTTGTTGTATAAACAAAGACGGAGGTATGTTATTGTTTACAAAGTTTAGAAATTGTATGGTTATCATCTAAATTTATGATATATATTGCATATCATATTTTAAATATTCTTTAGGTAAAATGTGCCATTTGAAAGTTATATTTGTGCCTGAGCAAAATAAGGATGCTTTAAATTACACAAGTCTACAGGCCTTAATGGTCATCCAAGTATCAAAGCCCATACAAAGATCTGTCAGAGAGTCTCATATTTGCATTTAAGCCTCATTCTGGAGCCTTTCGCTCACACCTTTATAATCTTTCTAAATATGCATACTATTCCTATTCAATTACAAGGGAGGATGAAATTTGAAGCATTTTAATCAGATTAGCCCATATTTCCTTGACCAAAGTGCAATGAATTTTCACAATTTTGGTAAAGGCCTTCATGGACATAATAACCATGCATTTGATTTTTATAACTTTAGCTTTTTTCTCTCTCCAGTTCTGGCTCCAACCATGAGGCCCTGGGGGAGCTATGATAATAAATTTCACAATTTACATTCCACTTATCCTACAGTTTTTGCACTGCCCTAGGGCCCCATGGGAGAAGGATCCCTAAAATTCACAATCTGTGTCTCCCTTGTCCAAAATCCCTACTCCTGGGAACATGAAATTTAAAACTTTGGTAATGGGCTACCTGTTCTATCTATTTACTTTCAATTTGCTATCAATAGCATTAAAGCTGTTTAAAAAAAAAAAAAAGTTTACCATATACCAAGTTTGGCCCCACCCTGGGGTCAGAATCTCTACCTTGGGGATCATGAAATTTACAAGTTTGGTAGAGGCCTTCCTGCTCTACATTACTATGCATTTAGTTTTTCTTTAAAATGT
This sequence comes from Ostrea denselamellosa, assembly GCA_024699665.1. NCBI lineage: Eukaryota > Metazoa > Mollusca > Bivalvia > Ostreida > Ostreidae > Ostrea > Ostrea denselamellosa. Next base: position 3,261,408 of record JAMZEH010000010.1, on the reverse strand, counting down.
ACAGTTCTAGAGAAGATTATTGAAAATTTGTCACTTTTTGGTTTTGGCCCCGCCCCTAAGGCCCCAAGAGCCCTGAAATTTACAATTTCTGTCCACCTTGTCCAAAAGATGTTTCATACTGAATCTGGAAAGAATTGGAATCGTAGATCAAGAAGGCATTAAAAATGTTCAATTAACACATTTAATCACAGACCATATTGGCCCCACCTTCATACCAAAACCCCTTCCCCAGGGTTCATGAAATTTACAATTTTGGTAAAGGGTTACCTGTTCTATCTAAATATCTATTTAGTTTTAATTTGGTATCAATAGCATTAAAGAAAATATATATATATATATATATATATATATATATATATATAAAAAATGTCTTACCCGTGAATACCCTAAACCAACTATGGCCCTACACTGGGGATCATGAAATTTACAATTTTGGTAGAGACATTCCTGCTCTTCATTACAATGCATTTTGTTTTTCTTAAAATGTGCAGTTCTAGAGAAGAAGATTTTTGAAAATTGGTCATTTTTTGGCAGTTTCGGCCCCTTGGGCAGCAGGAGTCCTGAAATTTACAATTGTCCCAAAGATGATTCATATCAAATTTGATAAGAATTGGAAAAGTAGTTATCAAGAAGTTCAAAATGTTCAATTGTTAACGCACAATGACAGATGCAGACCAAATGCAATGGGTCACCTGAGTTTACTCAGGTCACCTACAAATTAATATTTCACTGGTATATTTGTAAATATAAACAAGGCTTGAGTCTTGTTTACATAACACAGAGTTAAGGCTAAAATATTGCTGTTATCCTAACATCAAGAAGGTCCCTATTTTGGCTGCCAACATTAAACAAGTTACATTTTTTAATGTTTAACATCAAAAATTAAAAAAATTATTTTCAAAAATGTGAATCAGTCCCTCTGAAATGTGGTTGTTTAAACTGATCAGGGTACACTGCTGTAAAGGTTTCCATACTTTTTGTAAACTACATGCTCACCCTCAAAAGTGAACTGTCTTTTGCACCCATAATGTAAGTATTATCAAGTGTTTTGTATTTTCCTTTATGCAGATAATGATCAACTATATTCTATAAACAAAGATGAATACTTGAGAGGGAAATTTGACGTAACAACTATGATTAATAACCATCCAAATACGTAACAGACACCATTATGAAACTTTCACACATTATTTTAACATTGTCTGAGTAATATGAAGTGTTTTGAATGGCATTTTGCTCACCTCCAGGCATGGCCACCGTAAAGTCAGCATCTGGTTTTTTAAGTCCCTCCACCAAACGACTTCTAAAGTCAGTATCCTTTAACTCGCTATCAAAAAAACTGACATTCGGATTTTTCACTTGCGATTCACCTAGTGCTACCTACAATGTAAATAAAATAAAAATGGAACAAATGCATGCTGGTCATCATTCTTTCATTCTCTCTGAAATGATTGTGTGAATCCGCAAATACCAAGTCAGCAGACACAGTGTTTGAACCACAACTGTACTGACCCAGGGTGAAGAATCCACTCAACACATCTTACGACCAGACATGTCGGTCAATCTATGATGATATAAAACCATTACAACCATACCTCAAATTGCATGGGGAACATCATCAACTTCTATCACAAAACTACAACCAAAATAAATTTCCTCATCTCTAACCATAATCCCATGTTTGAAATATTCAGAGAGAATGTCAACATGAAACAAGAGGCCCACAGGGCTTATTGGTCACCCCGAGTATTTTTTAAATAGAATCACTAGCTCCAAAGGCTATGGAATCTAGAATAATTTTCCTGTTCTTCATATCTCAATTACATTCTAATATTCAGCAGCAGTATAAAACAAGACATGTTCTTAAAAAACACCTCATCCCCCAAAGTTCCCATAGTGATGAAAGACTTCATATAACATAATATGTTATACTAACACTATACAACTATTTTGGATCTGCCCTAGAGTCAAAACCCTGGGATTGAGAAATTCACAATTTTGGAACTCTCCTTTCTGCTTTTCCTCAATATACATTTAGTTTTTATATAGTGCATGTATCAGCAAAATTAAGAAGATTTCCAAATGATAATCACTATGACCATTTTGATCTCACCCTGGTACCAAAATTAAAGAGCTAACCTACTCCTTGCAAATACTCAAATAGATCAATTTAATATCAATAACAATAAAGAAATATTACCTAAATCTTTTACGCATAAATGCTAAAAGTATGCAAAGTTTGGTCATTGCCTGCAGTCAGAACCATGACAATTTTTTGTAAAAGCCTTCCTGCTCTACATGATTATGCAATTAGATTTTCTTTGACATGTGTCAGTAGAGAAGAGTTTTGTAAAATGGTCAATTTTTGGCACTTTTTGTCATGCTCCTAAAGCCATGAGAGCACTAGAGTCCTGAAATTCACAAATTATGTTCCCCTTGTACCAAAGATGCTTCATACTAAATTTAAAAAGACTTGAAAGGGTAGTTATCAAGAAGTTAAAAGTATCCCAACTGTTAATACACACATTTAATCACTATGACCATTTTGGCCCCACCCTAATACCACAATCCCTACCCCCGGGATCATGAAATTTACAAAGTTTAGTAAAGATCTAGCTGGTCCTTCTAATTATCCATTTAGTTTAAATTTAGTATCAATAGCATTAAAAAGATGTTATTTAAATTTTTCTCTCATAATCACTATATGCCAAGATTTGCCCCACACTGGAGTCAGAACCTCTACCCTTGGGATCATGAAATTTACAGTTTGGTAAAATCCTTCCTGTTCTAATTGACTATGCAGTTCTACATGACCATGCATTCAGTTTTCCTTACAGATGTGCAGAAGATAATTAAGGAAAAGTTGGAAAATTGGTCAATTTTTGCCCTACATTTTTGGGGTTGCTAGAGTCCTGAAAGTTACAATTTACGCCTCCCTTCCATCAAAGATGCTTCATACCGAATTGGAAAAGAATTGGAATGGTAGTTATCAAGAAGTTAAAAATATTTAAATGTTGATACACAACGGATGAAGACCAATAGTGATAAATCACCTGATGACAAAGTTGCACAACAAAATTCGTGTTTTATAATAAAATCAATGTCAGATGACTGAAACTTGTGGAAGTTTTTATCCTGCCAAAATATTTGAATTAAGATGTTATCCGCCATTGATACTTTTTCTCATCTTGAAGCAAAATGACAGGAAATTGTGTGAATCCGCAAATACCAAGTCAGCAGACACAGTGTTTGAACCACAACTGTACTGACCCAGGGTGAAGAATCCACTCAACACATCTTACGAACAGACATGTCGGTCAATCTATGATGATATAAAACCATGACAACCATACCTCAAATTGCATGGGGAACATCATCAACTTCTATCACAAAACTACAACCAAAATAAATTTCCTCATCTCTAACCATAATCCCATGTTTGAAATATTCAGAGAGAATGTCAACATGAAACAAGAGGCCCACAGGGCTTATTGGTCACCCCGAGTATTTTTTAAATAGAATCACTAGCTCCAAAGGCTATGGAATCTAGAATAATTTTCCTGTTCTTCATATCTCAATTACATTCTAATATTCAGCAGCAGTATAAAACAAGACATGTTCTTAAAAAACACCTCATCCCCCAAAGTTCCCATAGTGATGAAAGACTTCATATAACATAATATGTTATACTAACACTATACAACTATTTTGGATCTGCCCTAGAGTCAAAACCCTGGGATTGAGAAATTCACAATTTTGGAACTCTCCTTTCTGCTTTTCCTCAATATACATTTAGTTTTTATATAGTGCATGTATCAGCAAAATTAAGAAGATTTCCAAATGATAATCACTATGACCATTTTGATCTCACCCTGGTACCAAAATTAAAGAGCTAACCTACTCCTTGCAAATACTCAAATAGATCAATTTAATATCAATAACAATAAAGAAATATTACCTAAATCTTTTACGCATAAATGCTAAAAGTATGCAAAGTTTGGTCATTGCCTGCAGTCAGAACCATGACAATTTTTTGTAAAAGCCTTCCTGCTCTACATGATTATGCAATTAGATTTTCTTTGACATGTGTCAGTAGAGAAGAGTTTTGTAAAATGGTCAATTTTTGGCACTTTTTGTCATGCTCCTAAAGCCATGAGAGCACTAGAGTCCTGAAATTCACAAATTATGTTCCCCTTGTACCAAAGATGCTTCATACTAAATTTAAAAAGACTTGAAAGGGTAGTTATCAAGAAGTTAAAAGTATCCCAACTGTTAATACACACATTTAATCACTATGACCATTTTGGCCCCACCCTAATACCACAATCCCTACCCCCGGGATCATGAAATTTACAAAGTTTAGTAAAGATCTAGCTGGTCCTTCTAATTATCCATTTAGTTTAAATTTAGTATCAATAGCATTAAAAAGATGTTATTTAAATTTTTCTCTCATAATCACTATATGCCAAGATTTGCCCCACACTGGAGTCAGAACCTCTACCCTTGGGATCATGAAATTTACAGTTTGGTAAAATCCTTCCTGTTCTAATTGACTATGCAGTTCTACATGACCATGCATTCAGTTTTCCTTACAGATGTGCAGAAGATAATTAAGGAAAAGTTGGAAAATTGGTCAATTTTTGCCCTACATTTTTGGGGTTGCTAGAGTCCTGAAAGTTACAATTTACGCCTCCCTTCTATCAAAGATGCTTCATACCGAATTGGAAAAGAATTGGAATGGTAGTTATCAAGAAGTTAAAAATATTTAAATGTTGATACACAACGGATGAAGACCAATAGTGATAAATCACCTGATGACAAAGTTGCACAACAAAATTCGTGTTTTATAATAAAATCAATGTCAGATGACTGAAACTTGTGGAAGTTTTTATCCTGCCAAAATATTTGAATTAAGATGTTATCCGCCATTGATACTTTTTCTCATCTTGAAGCAAAATGACAGGAAATTGTGTGAATCCGCAAATACCAAGTCAGCAGACACAGTGTTTGAACCACAACTGTACTGACCCAGGGTGAAGAATCCACTCAACACATCTTACGAACAGACATGTCGGTCAATCTATGATGATATAAAACCATGACAACCATACCTCAAATTGCATGGGGAACATCATCAACTTCTATCACAAAACTACAACCCAAATAAATTTCCTCATCTCTAACCATAATCCCATATTTGAAATATTCAGAGAGAATGTCAACATGAAACAAGAGGCCCACAGGGCTTATTGGTCACCCCGAGTATTTTTTAAATAGAATCACTAGCTCCAAAGGCTATGGAATCTAGAATAATTTTCCTGTTCTTCATATCTCAATTACATTCTAATATTCAGCAGCAGTATAAAACAAGACATGTTCTTAAAAAACACCTCATCCCCCAAAGTTCCCATAGTGATGAAAGACTTCATATAACATAATATGTTATACTAACACTATACAACTATTTTGGATCTGCCCTAGAGTCAAAACCCTGGGATTGAGAAATTCACAATTTTGGAACTCTCCTTTCTGCTTTTCCTCAATATACATTTAGTTTTTATATAGTGCATGTATCAGCAAAATTAAGAAGATTTCCAAATGACAATCACTATGACCGTTTTGATCTCACCCTGGTACCAAAATTAAAGAGCTAACCTACTCCTTGCAAATACTCAAATAGATCAATTTAATATCAATAACAATAAAGAAATATTACCTAAATCTTTTACGCATAAATGCTAAAAGTATGCAAAGTTTGGTCATTGCCTGCAGTCAGAACCATGACAATTTTTTGTAAAAGCCTTCCTGCTCTACATGATTATGCAATTAGATTTTCTTTGACATGTGTCAGTAGAGAAGAGTTTTGTAAAATGGTCAATTTTTGGCACTTTTTGTCATGCTCCTAAAGCCATGAGAGCACTAGAGTCCTGAAATTCACAAATTATGTTCCCCTTGTACCAAAGATGCTTCATACTAAATTTAAAAAGACTTGAAAGGGTAGTTATCAAGAAGTTAAAAGTATCCCAACTGTTAATACACACATTTAATCACTATGACCATTTTGGCCCCACCCTAATACCACAATCCCTACCCCCGGGATCATGAAATTTACAAAGTTTAGTAAAGATCTAGCTGGTCCTTCTAATTATCCATTTAGTTTAAATTTAGTATCAATAGCATTAAAAAGATGTTATTTAAATTTTTCTCTCATAATCACTATATGCCAAGATTTGCCCCACACTGGAGTCAGAACCTCTACCCTTGGGATCATGAAATTTACAGTTTGGTAAAATCCTTCCTGTTCTAATTGACTATGCAGTTCTACATGACCATGCATTCAGTTTTCCTTACAGATGTGCAGAAGATAATTAAGGAAAAGTTGGAAAATTGGTCAATTTTTGCCCTACATTTTTGGGGTTGCTAGAGTCCTGAAAGTTACAATTTACGCCTCCCTTCTATCAAAGATGCTTCATACCGAATTGGAAAAGAATTGGAATGGTAGTTATCAAGAAGTTAAAAATATTTAAATGTTGATACACAACGGATGAAGACCAATAGTGATAAATCACCTGATGACAAAGTTGCACAACAAAATTCGTGTTTTATAATAAAATCAATGTCAGATGACTGAAACTTGTGGAAGTTTTTATCCTGCCAAAATATTTGAATTAAGATGTTATCCGCCATTGATACTTTTTCTCATCTTGAAGCAAAATGACAGGAAATTGTGTGAATCCGCAAATACCAAGTCAGCAGACACAGTGTTTGAACCACAACTGTACTGACCCAGGGTGAAGAATCCACTCAACACATCTTACGAACAGACATGTCGGTCAATCTATGATGATATAAAACCATGACAACCATACCTCAAATTGCATGGGGAACATCATCAACTTCTATCACAAAACTACAACCCAAATAAATTTCCTCATCTCTAACCATAATCCCATATTTGAAATATTCAGAGAGAATGTCAACATGAAACAAGAGGCCCACAGGGCTTATTGGTCACCCCGAGTATTTTTTAAATAGAATCACTAGCTCCAAAGGCTATGGAATCTAGAATAATTTTCCTGTTCTTCATATCTCAATTACATTCTAATATTCAGCAGCAGTATAAAACAAGACATGTTCTTAAAAAACACCTCATCCCCCAAAGTTCCCATAGTGATGAAAGACTTCATATAACATAATATGTTATACTAACACTATACAACTATTTTGGATCTGCCCTAGAGTCAAAACCCTGGGATTGAGAAATTCACAATTTTGGAACTCTCCTTTCTTGCTTTTCCTCAATATACATTTAGTTTTTATATAGTGCATGTATCAGCAAAATTAAGAAGATTTCCAAATGATAATCACTATGACCATTTTGATCTCACCCTGGTACCAAAATTAAAGAGCTAACCTACTCCTTGCAAATACTCAAATAGATCAATTTAATATCAATAAAGAAATATTACCTAAATCTTTTACGCATAAATGCTAAAAGTATGCAAAGTTTGGTCATTGCCTGCAGTCAGAACCATGACAATTTTTTGTAAAAGCCTTCCTGCTCTACATGATTATGCAATTAGATTTTCTTTGACATGTGTCAGTAGAGAAGAGTTTTGTAAAATGGTCAATTTTTGGCACTTTTTGTCATGCTCCTAAAGCCATGAGAGCACTAGAGTCCTGAAATTCACAAATTATGTTCCCCTTGTACCAAAGATGCTTCATACTAAATTTAAAAAGACTTGAAAGGGTAGTTATCAAGGAGTTAAAAGTATCCCAACTGTTAATACACACATTTAATCACTATGACCATTTTGGCCCCACCCTAATACCACAATCCCTACCCCCGGGATCATGAAATTTACAAAGTTTAGTAAAGATCTAGCTGGTCCTTCTAATTATCCATTTAGTTTAAATTTAGTATCAATAGCATTAAAAAGATGTTATTTAAATTTTTCTCTCATAATCACTATATGCCAAGATTTGCCCCACACTGGAGTCAGAACCTCTACCCTTGGGATCATGAAATTTACAGTTTGGTAAAATCCTTCCTGTTCTAATTGACTATGCAGTTCTACATGACCATGCATTCAGTTTTCCTTTCAGATGTGCAGAAGATATTTAAGGAAAAGTTGGAAAATTGGTCAATTTTCGCCCTACATTTTTGGGGTTGCTAGAGTCCTGAAAGTTACAATTTACGCCTCCCTTCTATCAAAGATGCTTCATACCGAATTGGAAAAGAATTGGAATGGTAGTTATCAAAAAGTTAAAAATGTTGATACACAACGGATGAAGACCAATAGTGATAAATCACCTGATGACAAAGTTGCACAACAAAATTCGTGTTTTATAATAAAATCAATGTCAGATGACTGAAACTTGTGGGAGTTTTTATCCTGCCAAAATATTTGAATTAAGATGTTATCCGCCATTGATACTTTTTCTCATCTTGAAGCAAAATGAGAGGAAATTGTGTGAATCCGCAAATACCAAGTCAGCAGACACAGTGTTTGAACCACAACTGTACTGACCCAGGGTGAAGAATCCACTCAACACATCTTACGAACAGACATGTCGGTCAATCTATGATGATATAAAACCATGACAACCATACCTCAAATTGCATGGGGAACATCATCAACTTCTATCAAAATGGCATTTTAATACATTGAGAGAAATTTAAAAAAAAAATTTCAATTGTAATTACAGCTATTAAATAAATAAAGCATACCATTATGTGTGATAAATTTTAATACGTATACAGTGCTGACTAAAATAAGGCATTAGATTCTCTAGGCAAAAGACATCATAAACTCTCAAACAAATTGTTTCTGAAAGACTTTTAAACTCTATGTTTCCTTAAGATACTAAAAGTTGAAAAGTATACTGTGTCTATTGCGTAAACAGGCCTGTACAATGTATATCAATATGGATCATGCTAATTATTGCTCCAGCACCTCACACTATAACACATTTTACTGCCAGGGTTAGGACCATTTAAATACTTGTATTTTATGAACTGTTCTGAAGATTTAAAAAAAACATATGGAAAACTGAACAGACAGTTTATGATGCCCACTTAAAAACTTACCTCACATAACACAGCAAATTTAGCATCGGAATCAGGATTGGTATTGTAACAGTAATTCACACTTTTGGCAAACGCATCTGATGAATAAATTCCCTGGAACAAATATAATCTATCATCATAGATCAAAATTATATAAAAGCTTCTGTAAAATTTCATTTGTGTCATAATTAGAAAAACCAAGACCTGTGATAATGGAACTCCTCAGTGGCTTATTTCTATCAGAGTGAGACAGATCATACTTTTAACACAATGTATCCCGTCAAAAAACAGATGTATAAAAATGAACCCCTACAAATTCTAGTGATTCCACATGATATCACACACAGAATTCTTACTTCTCCATATAAATGTCCAGTAATGGGAATTCCAGTTGGTGCAACTAACAAGCCTCGGTGTAAAATACTTATAAAGTTTGCAGTGCTGCTGCCATGCCAGAGTAACTTGTGGTTGTCCAGATTCATGTGTCGAATTTGTTCCTCTTCCCCAGGACGGCAAATTTTGTAGATTGCTTGAACATGAGTCTTATGACCTGTTATCAGTGAGCAATTGACATACATGTTTATATATTGTATATGACAAACTAAATACAACTATTAGGATTTTTAACAGAAATACAGCCATACAATGAGTTATGTATTATGAAATACAAATGCCAAGATTTTGCCAATTTCCTACATTAAAAAGTTTACCTTGACGCAACAATGTTTTGATCTTGATTTATTTTTTTTACTAGAGTCAATGTGAAATCTCTGTTACACTGTTAAAGAACAAACTTTGACTGAGCCTTTATTTAATACAAAATACTGATCTTGTCTATTTTCTTCACCATTTCACCATATACATAGAACAAACATGAGACCAGATGGAAAGACAGATCAAATATGATATTTGATGAATCTTCCCATTTTAAGGATTATAGACCTGGACTTTATCGTCCCTAAATTATTATCTAGAGAATAGATTTTCAAAATGTGTTTAATACATGCCAGTCAGTATCCACAACATTTATTCAAAGAATGAATATTGAAAAAACAACAACAAAAAAACCCAAAAAACAAAAAAAACACCTCAAGCTCACCCCCCACCCCCCTGATAATAATATGGAGAAATGCTGGGAAAGGTAATTGTCACCTGTTGCCATAGAAATACTCACATGAACTGTAAATGTACTTGAGTATATACTGAGCCTCGCTACTCTCCTCATCCAGCAGAGATATCCCACATCCCATGGCTTGGTACACATAGTCCAGGGGATTCAATTCTGTGGAGATCAACATATTTTATTCAAAATGATGCATCAATCTCAAGTACAGCAACTCAACAACACAAATTTAGAGGCTTGAGATAAGCTGAAAGACATTTCTTGCATATAATTCTGTCAATGAATGGTTAATCTGAGTGATTGTGACACACTTTTTTAAGAGAGCTTCCTTAAAGAAGTACTTTTTGTTTAATTCATATGCCAAAAATCCCCCACTTTTCTTAGAGGGTTCATTGTTGAATTCATTCTGCAATATTTTCAAAACAAGTGACTAATTTTATCAAAAAATCTCCTGGTGATTGATTTTCCTATTTTGATGCCCTTCCTTTAACGTGAAATCAAGGTTTTAATGAATTTTCCTCCGAGGTTAATCTCTCCCCCATTTACTAATGAAGAATCAGATACCTGAAAACAAATAATATTGCAGATTTCAAATTTAGTCCTACATGCTGAAATCATAATTAACCCACCTTTTAATCTTACTTGGGCTCCCATTAGTATTTGACTTGCACACTCCAGTTCCAGTAAATGATGTAGAACTTCAAGTTTCTTTTTCAGTTCTTGGCCATCAAAAATAGGGCTAACTTTCTCAAAAGCATAACCACTCATCGGAATCAGGTGGTAATATTCATTTGAAAGTCTTCCAATCTGAAATAATACAAAAACTGTTACCAAGTCACAATATCTACTCCAGTAAACAACATTCAAAAAGTGTGTTTAGTAAAAATTCCCACCTCTGTCCTCTCCTTTTCTTCCTCTTCCCTAGAGAATGACCCAGCACGCCCTTTATCACCTATTCTTTTTAGAACCTCCCTATAAACATATATATAAAAGTGAAACAAAATGCCCATGGGCTACATCACTCATCCAAGGAATTGCATTCTTTCCAATAAACATGTAATATTGTTATGAACATTCCTCTCATGTAAACAACTTGACTTTATACAACATGAGAATGCTTCTACAAAATGAATGTGTCATAAATATTATTTTGTGAAACATTAAACACCTTTTGTGGCCCACTACCAGTCCCCGGAGTCATGACTTGAGCAAATTTTCACCTACATTACATGAGGGTACTGATTCTACAATACATGCATTTACATTCCCAATGTTTTTGCCTTTGACATCACTTCACAATGTTTTTGTCAACAAATCATAATGATACCCATTCATGAATGTGTTGCAGTTGTAAACAATGTGCACAAGAAAACAGGTAAAATACAGGGGATTCTGCTTCATCCAATAGCTTATTTATCAGGAAAAAATTATCAGATTAGCCATATGTTTGACTAGTCGAATGTAGAATTTACTAAATTAGTAGGCTTTCTATACCCCTCGCATCTTTATTTGAAGACTTTATAGGGCATTTAGTGACACAAAGCAATCTTCACATCAATATTACAACAAACCATATGATCAGTAGCATTATGTTTATTTGCAAGTATTTTCTTTTCCCCTGTCCATATTTATTTCTTGTCATTTTGGTTGTAAATTTTTATTAGGCTTTATTCAATCAGTTATTCCATTTGCTTTACTGTAAACAGCTGCCACTGTGAACTGGACGTACAATGTGTACAGAACAGAAAATACAAATGCAACCTTAGTTTTTCCAGATTCATGTTGCCAAGTAAAAAGTAAATAACAAAATAGAGTTGCTAGTTTATGATTCTCTTTTTTGACGCCTTTACTTTTATTCAGCTTTACCGAACATTTGTCTCTTTCACTCAGGATTTGAGCACCCCTCATACTCTGCTCAAATGCAACTAATTTATATCGTACAGATTTGTGGTTAAGAATCTATGTCTAATATTTTTCTGAAGAAGTTTTACAGCTTCAAATTTGTCAGCAAGTGACAGCTCTATGGTAAAAATAAAATTACATACAAGCGTAATTTATGCAAAATCTTGCATCTAATGATCATTTTCCACATGGAAAATTTTGTTTTAATCAAATTACTCATCAGTACTTCAACTAATTCATATTTAGAGCAATCACAGGTACCTAACCCTAGCTATTTCAAATTTAATTGTTTCTCACACCTCAATTACTGGCACATTTCACAAGAAAAAAAAAACCAAACCACAAAAATAACCCATTTTATTAATTTCTTGGCCTGATAGCATGCTACAGAGCATGCAGTCTGATTTGGTTGCTTGGATCAGCTAGCGCACAGGGTCAACCTAAGTGTATTGAAGTGTGATATCTCACCTGTGAAGCTTGTCTATCCCTATACACAAGGAATTATGGGGGTTAAAAAGGTATAAAGTTGTTAGGATAGAGATTGATTGTGTATAGAAGTATACTGCAGCACTCTTTTTAAAATTAGAAAGGTCAAATTTTGAAATTTTGCTGATCAGAATATCAAATAAAAAAGATGTGTATGTGAAACACTGATTACAACAAAGAGGAACTGTAAGATTTGTAAAGGTCAAAGATTTTAATGTCAATGGAATATATGAATATGTGATATTAGATGAACCCTCTATAGTACATCTTTTTTAACAGTTGGAAATTCTGACAGAAATGAGAGTAGAAAGTAAATTTTATAATATTTTTTAAACCACAAAACCAAGTCTCCAAGATGAATGTGTTAATTTTCCTTAAACCATGAAAATATGTAATTCTACATCTACATTTGTGTCTTTCCACTCTCATCATGTTAGTATACCCATTTTTATGAAAATATGGGATTCTATACTTTAAAATTTTCCCACTCTTATCCCATTAACGTACCCAATCTGGAGGAGGAGTTTCTTGCCCTCTAACAAAGTGTCCTTCTTTATCTGACCAAAGGGCATAAAAACTTCATCTAATTTCCACTTCTTGGTAGCTGCGGTTAGCATGCTGACACTGGACTGCAAAATACAATGTGAATGTGGGTATTAAAGTCATGATGCAGATCATATTTTTATTTAGAGAAAGCATCCTCCTTTTCAAAACATGTTAGTGTTAAGAGAAACTCACTCATTGGACATACATATTTATTTAACTTTCAACTCAATAAACTTACTGACAGATGCAAAATACCAACAAATAACTAATGCTAAATCCGGGTAAAAATCACTTTCCAAACAGATTGAAAATAACCCTTTATGGTATTCTCAAGTTAGTTCATAAGGCACAATAAAAGATAAAAGAACTGCAATAGATCTCTGTGACCAACAAATCTTGAGATTTAGGATCCAGTACCAAAATAAATGTAAAGAAATATGCAAGACAAGAGGCCCACAGGCCTTATCGGTCACCTGAGTATCATAGGCCACACACAGAACATGTTGGGAAGTCTCATATTTGCATTTAAGCCTCATTCTGGAGTCTTTAATGCTGTGGTTTTTAAAAAAATGTTTTACCCAAACATACCATATACCAAGTTTGGCCATGCCCTGTGGTCAGAACCTCTACCCCTGGAATCATGAAATTTACAATTTGGTAGAGGCCTTCCTGCTCTACATTACTATGCATTTAGTTTTTCTTACAAAGGTTCAGTTCTAGAGAAAAAAGTTTTAAAAATTGGTCATTTTTTGGCAGTTTTGGCCCTGTCCCTATGACCTCAGGAGGGACAAGGGTCCTGAAATTTACAATTTATGTCCATCTTGTCCCAAAGATGCTTCATACCAAATTAGAAAAGATTTGGAATGGTATAATTATCAAGAAGTTAAATATAAAAAATAAACGGTACAAATCAAATAATTTCTCTTTAGTGACGTTCAATTCAAAAATGTTGGAAATACGAAATAAGAACAAACTTGGAAGAGTTGAAAGTACCAAAAATACCATTGTTAACAGTTGACCTGAGTCTACTCGGGTGGCCTAAAAAATCTCATTCTTTCCATCATTATCAAAACTTGTGGAAACATACTGCAACCTTCATTTGCTTAATACTGAGGACTGACCCAATGCATTGTGCTATGCTTTAATAAGGCAGTCCCCTACAATTAAAGAAAATTGTACTTACCAATTCCTTCATCAAATCCTGTAAAGCTTTTGGTAATTTGGATGGAATGTCTGATTTGAGACAGAATTCTATTTTATGAGCTTTCACTGGATCCAGGTCTCTCGCCACTAATCTGTACTTCTTTGCATGATTCTCAAATCTGAAATGTTTATAAATCAAGATTTCTCTCCAGAAAAACATTTCTAAATTCCACATAATTCATCAATACTGAAATTTCACATATCATTTAAAACAATCATGGGAAGATACACCTGTAGTCACATGAACAGCTTGAAATCTGTTTTAGATCACCTTTCAGTGATGTTCTAGGCACATCAAAACCATCTCCTGTCTCCATTCTACCACTTACTTTTTTACATTAGCCCATGCATTTCCTGTCTTTGCTTTGAAGATCTTGCAGAACTCTGTCACCGCACCAACCTGGGACTGGAACGGTGTGTGTTGGTATTGGCCAGTATCCCCTATCCGCCCCCAGCGAGTGAATAGAATGTAAAGGTCAATCCCCTTCTGATACACAATCTAATAAAATTCCAGGGAAAAACTAAGCTACGTGTACTTTAATTTTCTATCAACTCATAAAGACTTCTTTCAAAATACCAAAGAGTGTGTGCTTGTGCATGTGTTTATGTCAATTGCCAACTATTTATAAAACAAGAGACCCGCAGGTTTTAGGAGTCACCTGAGTATTGATTAAAAGAATCACTAGCCCCAAGGCGTATGAAATCTGGAATAATTTTCCTGACCTGCATATCTAAGTTAAATTCTAATATTCAGCAGTAGTAAAAAAACAAGATGTTTTCTTAAAACACAAATGCCCACAAAAAGTGCCCATACTGATGAAATACTTTGGATAAGATGACATGTTATATTAACACTATATGACTATTTTCAACAAAATTTTGGTACATCCCTTTCTGCTTTTCTTAAACTCAATAAGCATTCAGTTTTATATGGTATCCGCAAAATTAAGGAAGTCTTTCAAACAATAAAGACAATAATCATAAGTTTGACCCCACTCCGAGAGAAAAAAAAAATTAAAATAAAATTCTGTATCTGGGGTCATAAAATTTACATTTTGGTATAGTCTACCTAATTCTGAATATCCATCTTGTTTCAATTTATCATCAATAACATTAATTTAAAAGTTTACACATATATGTAAACACTATACATCAAGTTTGGTCCTGCCATGACATCAGCACCTTTACCCAACTTTGGTAGTGGCCTTCCTGCTCTATATGTATGTAATTACACATTTAGTTTTTCTTACAAATATGCAGTTGCTTGAAAATTTGTCAGTTTTTGCCCTGTCCTTAAGACTCCTGAGGTGCTAGAGTCCTGAAATTTATATTTTATGGCATCCTTGTCCCAAAGATGTTTCATACCAAATTTAAAAAAAATAGATGGATAGTTATCAAGAAGTTAAAAATATTCAATTCTTTATGCATGAAACACTATGATAAATGCAGATCAATTGCAATATGTCACCTGAATGACCCGGGTGACCCCAAAAAGGTAAATTATGCTGAGCATACCTGTAGGCGATAGAAGTTGTACATGCCCCACCTTCCTTGACTCACATCTACCTTAGATAACAAGGCATCGTAGGCAATTCCCTGAGACTCATCAAATACAACCTCTCTGTGACCAATGAAAATGAAAACAGGCACAGAATTAACAAGAGTCCCATTAACATTCACAACAAAACACCTGTTCTTCATATCATATACAATGGGACACACTTGTGCCCACTAATCAGACACATATTATAAAACATTTTGCTACTTTGTAGAGTACCAAAGATTTTACTGAGTTATAAAATCCCACACTGTGAATGCCCAAGAACTACTTAAAACTGCTTACATAACTCTATGATTATAATGTTAAATCACTTTACAAATCATTATGAATGAAAACACTATGCCTGCAATAGAAAATGAAAATGCTCATCTGGAATTATAAGTGTATGGAATTTGAAAATAGAGGCCTACAGGCCTTATCATTTACTTGGACATTTGCTAAAAGAATCACTAGCCTCAAGTGCTATGAAGTCTAGAATAATTTTCCTGCATAACTAAGCTAAATTCTAATATTCAGCAACAGTATCAAACTAGATCTGCTCTTAAATTATAAATGCCCCCAAAAGTGTCCATACTGATGGAGGACTTTATATAAAATATGTTATATTAACGTATATAATTATTTTCCCACCCTCGAGTAAAACCTCTGGGGTTGTAAATTTCAAAAATTTTGGTACATCCCTTTCTGCTTTTCCTAATACTGTATGCATTTTGTTTTCATATAGTATCAACACAATTAAAAAAGTCTTTCAAATGATAAAGACAATAATCACTGTAATAATTATTTTGGTAGAGGCCTTCTTGTTTTACATGAGTACGCATTTAGATTTCTTAAGACTGCAATTGTATAGAAGATTTTTCAAAATTAGTCAATTTTTGACAAAATCTTCCAGACATGCGTACAGACAGAGACATCTGGGAAATTTTTATCACCCAAACAGCTATTTGAAGTTAAATTCTGATATCACATGCATACATGTAGTTTGTGAAATTTAAATAATAAGCTTTGTAGTATAATAAAATCTCAGTATCAACTAGATCTTGTTGTGATGGCAAGCATTACTAAAGAGCTTCACTTTGTGGCATTATTTGCTAAGTTCAAGGTTCATAACTCATTAAAAAATAAGTCAAGAAAGCCCAAACTGAAGCTTGATCAGTAACCCATTGACATAAGTTGATGCATAATTTACAAATAAATCGCTACTGGGATAGCCTGAAGTCTGAAAAGTTTGCATGGATGGACAGATGCATATACAGGCTGATTACTATAGGGCACCCACCTATTAAGCAGGGCCCTTATCACTATTCTATGCTTTTGATAACTCATGAAACAAAACTGCAAAGCTCCATGAACATGCCTTACCCCACATCTTTTATGACACAACAACTGTCTGGCAACACCTTCTTTTCTGGCTTTCCATCCACTTCCATATCCTCTGCTGCATACTTTTTCAAAAGAGCCTCTGCATCGGCATGATAATCTATATTGTCTGCTTTCAACAGAGGATCCACAATGTCTGCATTGCTTGCAAATGTTGGTTTTTCCTATAATGTGTTTTTTATTTATATATATATATATATATATATATATATATATATATATATATATATACATACATATATATATATATATACATATATACACATACACACATATATATATACACACACACACAAAGAAATTACTAATTAGTCAAGGTTCTCCATTGTCTGAAAATTTACAGCAGAGAAAGACCAATTTATGTAATTTTCTTGCTTAAGTTTCTAAATGAGCAATAATGATCTTTTTTACACTTTACTTTCAATTAGCTATGTACACAATATACATGTATAATGCATAAGCCACATTAAATGTCTAGGAAGTCTTGTTTTTGTAGCAAAAGTAACTTCTCAAGGATCAAATAAATTGTTTTTTTCCCAGATAGTACAGAGATTACAAAGTCTGTATGGGGCTTTAAGTCCTTGATTATTCTTGTCCAACAACATGAATGAAATTCCACCCAAACAAAACTCTGTTTCATGATGCAATGTTTTTGTATTTAATTGATTTGAATATATTTTATTGCATAGATATTATAACAAAAGAATGAGGCACAAGTTCTTAAAACTTAGAACACCCTCTTGTATTTAATACGGTGTTTATATAGTCTTACATCTTATGTAAACTCTCCCAATGCATGTCACATTAGATAGTTATTCTACTGTACAAAAATTCCCATACCCTTTTCTCCTCCTCAACACCCGAGAGTTTTTGGAGAAGTGCTGCCAATTTACATGCTCCACGGATCAGTGCATGGTCCAAGGGAGATAACCCTGCATGGTCCTTTTTCTGTATGTCTGCTCCACATTTGGCAAGAACAGACAAAATTTCTTCATTATCAAATGTTCCCACTTCCAGCGGACACACCACATGATGCACTGAAGTCCAGCCCTGATGGTCAGTAGCATTTATATTTACATCACTTGTCTTTAACAGAGATTTTCCCTGGTTTGCTTTCCACCACTTTTCACTCTCTGAAATAGTGAGGAGTTCTCAATTCTGAACAAAATCATACTTTGTATTAGTGTTGAAAAATCAGAAAAATTTGATTTTCAACAATCAGTCAAAATTGGAAGAACTGTATTGATCAATGATTGATATAATTGGTATTCACATATAGTTAATAAATGTTCATTATTCTTTAGGTTACTTCTTCTTAGTTTAACGGATATGTGCAACATACATACATCTATTAACAAGGAATGGATTAGTTTTTTTTTTAAACCACGATATCCAGATTAGTTTAATGTTAAGAAACTCCAAACATTTCAAGACATATGACTTGGATTTCCCTGGGTAGGAATATATATATAGTTATCAACTAATCTCTTACCTCTGCTTTTATATTGTGACATGTGCAGTGGAGAGTCAGCGAGGATTCAATATTAAAAATTGTGAATTCAGCATCACCAGCTAGTGTTGCTGATTTGCCTACCTTTTACAATTTTATTTTGTGGATCTACCTTCTAAGAAGCAACGATTCAATTATTAGATGATCATTCTACAAGTTAATCATGACTAAAATGATGCTACTGCTGTGCAAAATGCTCAAACACTGCCAAATGAAGCATCACTTAGGTCACCTCCTTGCCATTTGATTTCTTTGTGCATGACGTCAGCACATATACAAAATTCCAATTGGCATCAAAGTAGTCATGATTAACTTGTAAACTAAATATTATCTAGATCTGCGAAAAATAGCTGTAAAAGGTAGGCAAAGCTGGTGTCGCTGAATTCTCACTTTTCAGTATGGAGTCCACTCTGACTCCCTCTTACATGTCAAGACTGAGGGTAAGAATCGGATGAATCTCAGATTAGTTATCAACTTCATTATTGTTGAGTTTACTCAGTATCCATGATGATGATATCGGAAGTCATTTTCTCCATTTTCAAATGTATTAATGAATGCATATGTTGTTGATTTGTTTATTGTGGGTTTGTTTTCGGGTGGCAATCGATTATGAAAAATGGAATCGATAACAGGAATCAACGAGCCAAAAACAATCGATTATTTCATCATTACTTTGTACTACAAATCCTTTCATCAGATTTCAGACTCTCTAATAAATCTCCATTACATTCATACTTAATATACACAACATGCTGTTTAGCACACATAAAGCATACTGTTTACCTGTTTGACTGTTTTCTTTTTGTGTGGAATTTTCTTTGGAGGAAGTTTTGATGAAAAAGGGGAACTTTTCTGGGACCTCCTCCTCCTCATCTTCCTCCAAAATGTCTGTGTCTTTGTCACTGTTATCATCCTGATCACTGTGTTCCGAGTCTCCTAATTCATCATCATCTAAATCAGACTTTTCCACTTCATCTTCCAATTCAAAATCTAAAATTCAAAGTCAATTCCCTGGGTAAATTTAATGTCCAAGCCCCTCTGTATTTTATGGTATCTACTTTGAAGGAATCCCTATGACTTTGGATTTTCTTTGACACTTGTCATCCAGTGCTGCTATTCTAATATGTAATTGTTAAATTGGGCATCGTGATGTTTTAGTTTATATGCTTGATGTCAAACAGAATTCAAATTTCTTCTTCAGAAGAAAATAATGAAATACAGTCAAACTTGCAATAGCAGTTACTTCTATCAAGTGGTCATTTGTCCCATGCAGTCATTTTATTTCCTTCAAATCAAAAATCCTATATAACTTTATTAAGTTGCCACCTGTGTTACACAGTCAGTCATCATCAAAAATTATACCATGTATAGTGACCATTTTAAATTATCTTCTGAATGCAGCTTGATGGCATCCGAATGCATGGTTACCAATACATCTATAAACAACCAATTAACATAGCAAGAATGAGAATATAATTGGCTTAACTAGATTGATTTTAAATGGTTGAATGAACAAATAAAGTTATCTACTAGCATATAATAATGAGTTGTTTTAACAGAGAAAACTAAGGATAAATTGACATAAAATTGGAGGGAAAGAGCTGAATCTGAAAGAATATGAAACCATTAAAGTGATCGAATGAGATTATGCCTCTGTTGCTGCTTTGAAATTGGGCATTGGAACATATTTTAAAAGGGAAAGCTAAAATAATAAGTGATGTAGAAAACAATACAACTACTAAACAAAAAATCAACATCTTTTGTGAAACAGAATAGCATATGTACAACTGTGAATTGGTCTTCTTTCAAATTCTGTTGTTTACCATGTAGCAATCTATATGCACTTGCATGCATGTAAGTGTATGTACATATACATTATTTTATATAACTGTAAACCATAGAATGTCCAAGTTTTGTTTGATAATGTGAACCTCTATTAAGAGGTCACCTCTCTAACAAGGTCGCTTTCAGTGAATCCCATAAGTGACTGTTTAATACAGGTTTGACAGTATAGATGCCATGATTACATATACCTTGATTTTCATCATCTTCCTGATCATCTGCTTCATCCTCTAGTTCCTCTGAGGGTTCTGAAAGACATTAATTAACATGGATAAAAATTTGATATCATTGTGATGGAAGGCATCACTAAAGGGTCCCACTCTGTGGCTTTGACAGAGACTTAAAACTTAATCTGTACCACAGGTTGATCATTATATTATAGGGCTTCTGTTTAAAGCAAAGCCCTAATATCATTCACTTAAAACTCAAGAATGAGAGTAGTCTTCCTGTAACCAAATTATTCACAGTTCAATATAGTATGATAATAGACCCCTACTGTCTAGCAGCAACTCTGTAAGGGTCTTATCTCTTGTATTAAAATTAGTTGAAAGTAAAGTCATACATAATAAAACTTCAGATTGACACCCACACGCATGCACTAGGACATACTCTCAAACGTTCACTGTGGCATTTGTACTACACCCAAATATCTGTAAATTTTCGGTGTTGTCACAATGGGTGACAAAACTTAGTGGGTTAGTGTCGAAAAGTGTGGCTGGATGGGAGTGTCATGAGCATTTCAAATCTGAGTTTTTATCTGAGATTGTCGAGTTAATACATTTACATGAATGACAATAAGCTATTGGCAATATTTTCACCCTTGACCAAGACTATGTAAAGGATTAAATGCCTCATCATCTATGCACTAGACTGCTGTCCCGGTGATATTTGTTTATCGAAAGCATGGACAGGGTTTATCAATACACTAATTAGTGTTTGATAGGATGGTTTTAAAAAATAATTGCATGGGTAATCTGCATTCATTTTGAATTTCCCACTAAAATGCATTCAGAATATCCTTGCATCTTTGTGACTTCTGAATCAGTAGGTCATGGAACACCAACCCAGCTGAAATGCTAACTGAACTTGTATTCCTCCGAGAGGAAGCTTGTGGCTAAATTTCAGGGTGATGTCTGTATCCATAACAAAAAAAGTCTGTAAAACTGTTTGACTTACATTGAGCCCTAAAGTAATTTATGGTGCACTAATCCTGCTGAAATGCAAACTATGCAACCGTTATGGGAAAAAGTCTGGATAACATGACCTCAGAAGGACAGACAGACAGAAGCCCGAACAGTGCCATTACATTAAATATTTTGCCTGATGATGAGCACATAAAAATTCTAAAGAATATACAAATCAAATTTATTATGAATATCTTATTTAAATTTGAAGGGTAACTGGCGTAAACGTTCAAGGAAAATACAATTTTTTTTCCCAAATATTACACTTCAGATACTTTCTCATTCGTTCACATTTGATAGCCATATCACTTTGACTTTACAATGTACAAACACCTACAAGATCATAGCCTTTACGAAATGTAACATAGTCTAGCAGGCTATGATGTTATGTTATAGGTAATAAAACAACAGCAGCCATTATCATGATTCAGTTTCTAACATGACACATTTCTATCATGTTTTATGACATAATAAGTGTCCTGCCTATATCTTTTAATTCAGAAACTTCTTTGAATCATTATAATCAAGTCTCATCTCACCTCCCTCATCATTTTCTTCTTCATCATCATCTGATTCATTATTCTCAGTGACTGTTGTGATCTGGAAGACCTGACGAGAATGCTGTTTAGAAAGAGAGAATGGGTGTTCTCCTTGGCCTTGTACTTTTTGAGTACTTCGCCCTTCATCATGACAATAGGATGTATTGAGCAGCAACTTGACAAGATTCACATCATTCTGAAATAAGCAACACATTGCATATAATATAATATAAATTTTCTTCAAAACTATTTTAAGTAACAATTACAGCTGTCCTGATGATACTGCACAACCAAAGATACTACCATATGCTTGCACACCGATTCTTTCCAACTGACTCTGCTCAAGATGTGTGAATGAATAAAACCTGCATTACAAGCCACCATTACTTGCTCTTTTTCTAAGATCATGATTGACAAGTTTCACATCATACTATAAATTTCTTGAATTGAGACCTTAATCAATCAACATCTAATGAATGTAAAGTATTAACAAATAAACAGGGATATTTAAATACTTCATACTAAAATATTCATACACAAATGTTTTATCATTGTTTCGATGTATTTTACAACTCAATAAAAAGTACATCGCCAAGGCAATAATACACCCGTCAAATGTTTATTAATCAAAAACAGATGAGTGTGCATGAGACAAAATCAAGTTCATCTTGGTACAACGATAGACTTGACAATAAATATCTCAATTGTTCAAATAACTGCATTTCAAAACTTGTTTCATTTTATTATATGTATTCAGATTTCTTTCACATGGTATAATTACCAACAATTTTGGATTGTACAAAGAAATGCCCTATAACTAAGAGTGACATTATTTCCACAGCTTTCCTACATTATACTCATTAACTAACTTTTGACTCAACAGATGCAATTTGGCCATTATCAAAATGACCTTGCATGTCCAGCTGAACTCTTTGAAACACCATGGCTTAGATCATTAATTGCAAGGGACAAATGGAATCTTAATTGGACAGAATTATTTTTTCTATTTCCAACTGAACTCCTTGAAACACCATGGCTTAGATCTTATGCCCATGAGACAATTCAATTCCTCTATCTGTTGTGTGATGTGCATGCAAATTTTGTAATACAATATTGCATATACCGTACAACAGGTATTTTTTGCAAGTGGAAATTTTTGCAATCTGATCCCTAAACGGTAGCAAATCATATTCTGCATTTCAAATTTCTGCACTTTTATCTATACTTATACGTATTAATATATTTTTCTGTAATTGTAATTTTCGTAGATTTTTTCTATCCACAAAAAATTATCTGTTATTTATATCATTAATGTGAAAAACAAAACAATTATTCATATCAATTGTTATGTAGCTACATTTTATGAAATTTTTTTGTATTTCTTGATGTAAGAATTATTACATACTGCAATACTCTCTAACATATTTAGGAATTACTTTCCTTAAAGCTGAGTTTGTTTTAAATACTTACCATTTTGAAGTTTTAATGATCTGACTTTAAGCTAGTTACATTTCTCTATAGATGCAAAAAGTTTGTTGACACTAGGACTTAAATCCACATGAGCCCAAAAAAGGGTTTGCCATGTCATCTTAATTATAGGTCACAGTGACTTTGATTTAGACTGCAACACACCCTCTACCTAAGATACATTAACTGACTAAGTTTGGTTATTTCAGGTTCCTGTTGCAGAACTAAAGCATGGGGTCATTTTCTTACAGTACTAATTACCTATTCCTACATTTTTTTTTTATCTCCTTGTACTACAAACAACCAAGACACATATTCCATAAATACCATCAACGCATTCAGTTATTTTCTTGTATAAGAATTTGATTTACCTTTTTCACAGCATGCATCAATGGTGTCAGGCCTTGGCTGTCTGCAAAGTTAGTCGAGGCTCCATTCTCTAACAGGAACTTAGTCATTTCAAAGTGAAAGCCATTGATGGCCAGAATGATGGGCGAGATTCGGTAGGAGCTGGCAGTGGTGAAATAGTTGGGAGTGTCGCTTAATAAAACACCAAATTTTGGATGATCTGAGATGGAGAAATCACATAAAAAGTTGTAGTTACATCCCCTGTCTGTCAGAAGCTTCAACCATTGTCTGCAAGAGAAAGGAAATAAAATGTCCCATGAAATGTATATTGATTTCGTACAAATACACACATAGTTGAATAAATTATCTACATTATCACTTCTTGGGATATCAATGAGCACCTGATAAACCAGGTACTTGGTTGAGTATCCATTTATTGAGTACCAAATAACTCAATCACAAGGAACTTAACTAAGGTCAAAAGTACAGAGTACTGTAAACCAACTTTTATTCTTGTCGTTAATATTTCTTGCTGCAAACCATTTGTTTAAAATTCTCTCCATCGCAAAAATTAGTCACCACAAAACAGTTAAGCACCGTTAAATTGAAAAAAAATTGTCGCAAATAAAAGTTGGTTTACAGTAACTGGTATCTTTATTTTATTGGATCTGACTTAATGTTATCTGATTAGGCGTTTGTAATATAAGTACAAAACTTCCATGTAAATATATCAGCTGACAATTACCTTATGTAATATAAGACTTACTTAACATCATCTGACAAAACTTTAGTGAAATCCAAGCCCCACAAATATGCTGCCAATACAGTCCTATCAAACTTGTCTTTCTTGTTTGGTTCAAAATTTTTGTCATTTTCTGAAATTGGAAAATACAACACATGAATTATGGTTAGGCAGCATCCAATTAAAAACTCCGGATTTTACCATTCAAGTTATTACTTATTTCCATACTAAATATTGTAACTATAAAACTTTGGAAGTCTTTAGAAAAAGACGTTGAAAATTATGTGCTACTTGAAATACAAATAAATCATGGCTTTAAGATGAATTATTCCTGATACAAAAATATCTGCCTCATTTGAAGATTATTTTTCAGAAAGTTGCAAACAAATACCCTAGTTCCAAAAGTATGTGTTACTGGATTAAATTTTTGATGTTTAGTAGCAAAAAAGAAATAAAGACAAAAAATCACAGTTCCGTGTATTTCATATATCATCTGTTGATATTTACTTTATTTGTAAGATTTCCTCTAGTCATTATAACAATTTGCCTCTAGCAATGATGTCATTTGAAAAAATACATCATAAGCATCATCTCCAGATACATACCAAGGGGGTGGGGAAAGGTGACCTGTTTTTTTGTTTTGACAATGTACATATTCCATCACATTATTTCATACAACAAAGTTTAGTAATTTCCATATACAAACATTGATTTATTCATTAGTCAGCCAGAGTTACTATTGTTAAAATGATAGTGAAGGTCGAACTGATGAAATGATTAAGTTTCAGTTATTGAAAACTTGATCGATTTTAGAACTTTCATTGTGATTATGTTGACCATACCACTTTTTAGCATGTAGTTATATATTATAGAATTTTCTAATGTATATATATTGTTACTTGTAAATTTTCCATTTTTTTTTAAACCAGATGATAATCATCTTTGATTCAGAGAAATGTTTTTATAAAAAGTCTTAATAAGAAGAGGAAAAAAGTGTGCTGAGTGTTGTGACAGGTAACAGAACATTTCTGACTATGTTATTTAGCATCAGTGTAGCAGACTGATTTGTAATGATTTTTTTTCCTCATACACAGTTGGC
Source organism: Ostrea denselamellosa (assembly GCA_024699665.1). Classification (NCBI taxonomy): domain Eukaryota; kingdom Metazoa; phylum Mollusca; class Bivalvia; order Ostreida; family Ostreidae; genus Ostrea; species Ostrea denselamellosa. The sequence goes on along the minus strand of JAMZEH010000010.1, from coordinate 3,235,406 downwards.
CTAGTATACAGTGAACATTTTTTAATTTATTATTACTGGGTCGAATTTTAATCAGCATTAGGGGTCAACTTTACAAATAAAAGTAGGCCTAATCAATAGTGTAATGTGTAAAATGTATAACCCTGGATCTTGATTGAAATATTACCCAAAGTATACATACTTTAGTCTTTCAATCATGACACCTTTAAAAAGGTGCATTGATCCACCTCCGTGGACTCAAAGTGGTAGACATTGTCTGCATTTGATGTGTGCAAAAGTGGCAAATTAAGTAAAGGATTAATTGTATGACTGGTTATCAACATCAAATCGCAAGTTTTGTATATGTCATAGCTTTGAAGTACACTGTTTATTCATGTTATGATAGAAAGATGCTGAAATTTATTTTCGAACGTCATATTGTCATGAAAACAAGTGCGCGGACCTACCTTTTTATAAGTCTACTTCTGAGGTTTATGGTGGTCATATTTCCTTAATATTTGGTAAACATCATGGCTGATTTTCTAGCATTACGACAATTTTGATGAGGAAAAAATCACACACAATTTATGAAATGTTGGCTGTTTTGTAAATATCGACAAAACTCCACAATATGCCGTATAGGTATAGGCACATCTACTATAGAAAAATCATAATATTTCGGACCATAACCTGACATCCTAATAAAATATTTCACTTTAAATTCTAAAAACTTCAAAAAAATCTCTCTCTTTTTATGTATGCCTGAATATGTCTGTCTGTCTTGAATTCCATCTTCATAATGGACACCGTATTTTAAAATCAAATACTTGGCTAATTAATATTGGTTCTCATTTGAAGTTAAAAATGCACTACATGAACTTCATGGTCATTAAAAGATATTTGATATCAGCACATTTTACAAACAATATTGGAAGTATGGTTGATGACTTGGCTTCAAAATTATGATCTATATCCCCTCCCCCCTCTTTGAAAAACGATGCTATATGGCTGTTTGAATTGGATAATATACGTGTACTGATCCATATATTCATCAAATTGGAGATAATATATACACAATATTTCAAGCAAATTTATAACTCTTAATAATAATTAGTTACACTATCTAAACATTGCTAATACAATTTAATTCATGAACTTAATTCCCCAAGAGAAGAATTGAACATTCAAATTCATTCATTACATCAAAAATCATCTATTTATTAAATTTATTATTAATTCTAGTATTCTATTATTTGAGATATTCATTTGTTTATTTATGCAACATATTGAATGATCTAGCAAATGGATACAACCCCCAATGTACATTGTTAATGTAAACAATGTTCAATACTATTTTTAGATGATGCATATACAAATGCCGGATTCAGCTATATAACCTTATAATTGCAATTATTACTGCATATTTATGATTCTATCAGCAACAAGCACACTTCATTTTTAAATATCTATAGTTATACATGTTATAAGACATTGTTTGGGTGTACTGCTGTGCATCATAGGCCTACCACATTGATTCGGCCTGCGCCCAGTCGCCACCTGCACATTAATAATTTGAGAAACTATTTTGGTTGCTAAAACAATCATAAGTGCCTAAAGTTGTAATTATTTTTCTTATATCACCGTACAAGTTGTTATCATACAACATCGCGTCATGATCCATTCGCAAACGATGAAACATCAAAAGCAGACAATTGATAATTAGATTTTTTTTAATAATTGAAATTGGCCACAAGCAAGGGACAGAACGAAACATGCATAAATCACTTCTTTTAAAGATAATTTATCTTTAATTTATTGCTTTTTGTGGCCCATGAATGTGACCACATTGAATTTTCTCCTGAAAGATGGAAAAAGTGAAGAAAATCGTTAATTTTCCGGATTATAGATAGGTTTGAATAGTACCCACCATCATATAAGACCTAGACCCGCCAATATACTTGCATATATAAATACTTGGGATCATGAATATACACGATTTGTTTTGATAATCATTCTTCAATTTTAAAGTATTTTACAGGGCCTAGTAATGTTAACACACGTACCTAGCTCTTCAGCTAAATGATAGCGACACAAAGTGAGCGTCTTACTAGTGTAGATTATTATAATTCATATGTTGTTTTAAACCTGATATTGCCCATTTACTTGTGTATTCACCCTATTTGCAAATCATATGTACTTATTTCCCCATATGCTACATCTACATGTGTGGTTTGTAGTTAGTGCTCTACATGCGTGGTTTATAGTTAATGCTATTATCTTTTTTGAAGATTCTTTTTTTATAAACTGTCTTTGCATTTATGCCCACTGGCCCCAAATTGGAATAAACTTATAGACATTTGGCTAGCAGATAGTGACAATGTCAACAGCTTTACCTATATGTACACACACATGTAGAATTGGCTAGAAGATAATGTTGCAATGCGAACAATCTTACCTATGTAGAATTTGGCTAGATGATAGGGTTGGTGCTTCAATGCTGCATAATGAAGTGGAATACAACCATTCTCATCTGTGTCATTCAGAGACACCCCCCGAGACTTCAAAACTTCTGCCACCTAAAATTACACCACAGTTATCAATATCACTAAACATATACAATTAACAAATTTCATTTGTGACTGGATGCTTTTACAAATACTGAGATCAATATCATGAATCTTTTCAATGTATGGTATCAAGAGTATAATAATCCTGTTTTCTCCTTATCATGTAGATATTTGCAGTTACAAATTTTAGACTGTTTTTTTGTTTGTTTGTTTATAGCCGCCTGAGCAATTTTTCAGCTATCCGGCGGCTGTAAATTTTAGACTGCCATTCAGATGTTGGGTCAGAACATATATTACAAAATGATCCAAACAATACTGCTAACATCAAATTTGTCAACAACTAACACATTGGTCCCACTGGTTCTATGATACATTATATTACACCATAACATGTACTGTAAACGTGGATATGTGCATATGTTGTTAATTTTGCATATTTCCTTTGAAAACAATATGCATAGGATTTAGTTATGCATAAGTAATTTACACGAAAATCTTGTAATTGTGTATTCATATAACCTCCACATGTAAATTTCCACATTTACAGTACATACACCGGGTACTGTTATCAAACTGAATCCTGATGGATGTAACAGTGAAGATACCTGGTACTGTGACTCTGTTTGGTTTACAGAGTTGGTACAGAGAGCCAAAATGTGGAACAGGTTCTGTTTCTGCTTGTTCAATGCCTGAACTTTGTTGTTGTCTTTGATTCTCTTCAGAACTCTCAGTGCCACATTTAATTTATTCACTCTCAAAGCTGCCTGTGATGAGAAAGTACTGTGCCATCAGATTAACATCCAATGCTATCTGATTAACATATGATCAATCTACAGCTACATTTTTTAAAGACAGTTTTCTTTCAAACTTTGCCATCAGATTACTAAAGAATCTTCACACACTGTTTCATATTTAAAAAATATCTACAAGAAAAAACCCTGTAAGCCAACATACAACCTCTGTTCCTTTGACTCTGGGGACAGGTTTACCTGCAGTTGACAATTCAATCTATGTTTCGCCTTACAAACACTGCACAAGCTCAGTACAGCATCCAAGATTCAAAACAATTAACTCTGGTTACAAAGAATTTAGAAACAGTGTTTCAGGAAGTTTCTATCATCATATGACAATAGTCCAATGTAATATGTGCATTTATTATCTTGTAAACATGTACAAATAATGTAATTTTTTTTATTATCTCCCTCCCATCCCAAATTTATTACCTCTACCATGGAAGCATCAATATCAACTGCATCAAGCACCATATATGCCACACCCTGCTGCTCTTTTTTTATACAGTCCTGTTGATGTTGAAAAAATATTTTGTAAATTATGTACCTGTAGTTTGCAAACTTTAGAATATCCTGCATAATGATAAATACATTATATATTTATATATACAATATATATTGTTATAAAGTGTGAAAATATGTCTGAAAACAGTCCATCTGTACACATAGTGTTGCATTTCATGGAGTTCTACACATTGTCACAATATGCATACTAAAAAGTTCCAGTATGAAAGACAATGATTTAAAACTCAACATCAAAACAAATAATCAAACTTTCCCCCTAACCTGGAATATGGAGAATTCTTTCTTCTCTACAACTTCTGCATGCTTGGCATGCCTCCATACCCAGTTGTGTGGCTTTGCAATTTTATCTTCATCCTTAATTTCTTGTTCATCATACTTTAGAGGCTCATTTACTACCTTCTCATTTACACTTGCTCCTTTCTGGATCAGCATTATTGCACAGCTACAATCATAATTTGTACTAGTCTCAATGACAAATTCATGCAAGACACAATCATCCCCCAAACCCATCCCTCACTCCAGGGTTTTCTTTTTCCAACCATTTTCACAATGGGTCCAGGGTCTGTAGAATTGGGAAAATTGATGGGTAGCTGAATGCATTACATTCAAATTTTATACATTGAACAAAGTAACCATTTTTAAAATTACAGCTGTATTTCTATCAAGGAACACTGAAAGTTTATTTAATAGTAGTGTTTTTTAATTGATATTAATTATAACAAGCCCATTCTAAATAAAATCTATTTAATATATTTAGATGTACTTTTCTATGTTTTAACTTTAATATACATAATTACTAAGGGACTGAAATTTCTAGGGATGATTTTTTTTTTTTATCCACAGTCTGCTTTACTGATACCCCTTAACCACCTATAACACACGCACACACACACACACACACACACACAATATTTCAGTTGAATATCTTTATCCAATGCAGACAAAAGTTGGACATCATGATTAAAGTAATGGTTAAACAATAGAATACAAGGTGTTTCAGTAAATCAAACTGCTGATGCGCAACTGCTATTGAGCTTTGATAAACTCAGACAAATACTGTGGAATCATTATTGTTAGTAGGGGCTCAATGTTCCTGAATACCTTTTACCAACGAATTTATGTCCCCACAAACCAGTTATTCTTTGCAATAGCTTCTATAGTGTAATGTTTATTTTCAAACTGATGTTAAACCTCAAAATTCCACCCACACGAATTAGTAAATATTTGGTTACCAACATTGGCCCTAACGAACATCAATGACTCCAAAGTACTTGTCTTAACATCCCTCTAAAATGTCACCTTACCTGTCATGACCATTGCTTACTGCTAATGACAATGGCGTGTTCCCATTTACATCTCTTTTGTTTATCTCGACATTTTTCTACAATAAAAATTTGCCCAAGTATAATATACAAACATCAACCTAGCAATTAACGTACCTTTCACGATTTGGGAAGGATCCAACATAAGCATCAGCCTAATTTGCTTTCATTGTTGGGAAAATACTTATCATAATAACATATTAACAGAGGCCAAAGATCAAAGAATTCCCTGCCAAGGGAGGTGAATCTGTGACAACTACCCACTGCAGAGGTGGGTCTTGAGATGTGAATCTATAATTATCTACATGTACAGGTATGTAGAAAGTGGATATCAGATGCAATTAGCTGTAGCAGGTGGTGGACATATACATTATACCTATCTGCTGCAGAAGGATTATCCATAATCACCCGTTACAGGGTGTACAAAGTTTGAAGGGGGTGGCTCTATAATTACCTGTTGTTGTAGGTGTGTTGATAACTACATGCTGTAGGAATAGGAGTTGAATCAAAGACAATTGTCCATTGCAAGAGGTTAACCTTTAATTATTTGTTTGTAGAGTTTGATCTATTATTAACTGTTGTAGGGGTGGATCTCTAAATATTTTGTAAAAAGTAGATTTATAATTACCTGTTTTTAGGGATGAATTCAAAATTACCTGTTACAGGAGGTGGACCTATAATTACTTGTTGTAGGTGGTGGATCAATAAAATATCTCTTGCAGGAGGTAGACCTAGTATTACGTATTTGTAGGATGTAGACCTATAATTACCTGTTTTAGGGGTGGACCTATAAATACCTATATTTGCAGAAAATCTTTAGTTGTAAAAAAGTGGGTTTATAATTACCCATTGTAGGGGTGGATCTGCAGTAAATGGGGATCTTTAATTACCTGTTTGTAAGTGGTAGGTATTAATTACCCATTGTAGGGGTGGATCTATAATTACCTGCTGCAGGAGGTGGACACAGCAGATGGTGGATCCTCTTTGTGCTGCTAAGTGCAGAGCTGACTGTCCATTTTTATCTCCATCATCAATGTGGTCCCCCTTCATGGCAGAGGTCAGTAAACTACACAGTTCAATTGGGTCAACTGCAGAGGACTCACCAAATCTACATAAGGCATGCATCAACCTCCATTACAAATCACGTAATCTTTAGCAAGAGCACCGAGTCATGAAAAAACTGTATGTACATCCATTACCACCTTCGCTAGCCAAGGGTTTACAATCCACTCTGCTTCTTTACCTTTGGCTGTGTTAGCATGAATTTTGTGTCAACTACTTCCTGCATGTGATTGGATGCAGGTCAATCCCTTGCAACTAATCAAATAGTGTATTATGTTGGACCATGTGCAAGATGAAGGAATGTGTAAACAATTAGTCTTTGTTTTCAATTAGTTGAAACCCACATTTTCACTGGTTGAAAATGATGTTCTTGAAACAGAGTTTGTTTCCTCCATCCGCTAGAGGATGCCAATCAATGCTACGAAAATCTTGCTAATGCAGCCAACGGTTGTGGAAAAGAGGAACAGATTGTAAACCATAGGCTAGCAAAGGTGATCCATAACATTAAGAGGTTCATGGGCTACATCACTCACCTGCTTTGTTGCATTTACCCTTTTAAAACATTAAAACCTATACTACACAAAAACCTCTTGCAAATCAATTTAACAATATTTACCCTCATTCTTAGAAAAAAGATTTCCCCACAGCTTCCCATGTAAAATTCTGAACCTCTTCTGTGGTCCAATCTGAACCCAAGGGTGAATGTACTCTATATGAGGATGCTTGCATATAAATATGACAACTTGTACCTCTGTGATATCTTGAGAAGATTTTAAGAGAATTTTCAGATCAATTCCAATGTTCATGTAGAATGGCCCCAAGTTGGCTTCAAAGATCATGGAAAATACAGAAATTTGAAACTTCATTATATTAGGCAACTTTCATACAAGTCTTGGCAAACCTGCTTAAGTTGTTCTTGAGATTTTTTTGTATTTCTTAATTATACTTAGAAAGGAGTGTGGTCTTTTGGAACTTATATCCCTTTCTTCAAAGGATACCAAGTTTATTTGAAATTGGTCATGGGGTTCTTGAAAAGTAAAACATGTGAAATGGTTGACTTGATTTGAACTGTGTAATACAAACTACAGACAAATCTTTATCAGAAAAGCTCGCCTGAGCTTTTGGCACAACTGAGCTAAAAACAGAATATTTACCTGTCTACTTTGTCAAAAACATAGTGAAGTGGGGTTCTACCCAGACTGCACTTTAAGAAGAGATCTGTTTTGTTATCAATGAGGAGCTCTTCTAGTGCTGTACTGGCATCAGCTGTGCCCGGGTTGGAGCTAACACTGTAGTGTAGAGGGGTTCTGTTCCACTTATCTGTGGCATTCACGATTGCTCCAGACTTCAGCAGTGCTTCACACATGTTCAACTTCTGTGATATGGATGTACCTGAATAACCTGTAAAAATTCCTCATCCTTCAGAGTTCATTTATCTCAATGAAATAATCTCTCTCTCTCTCTCTCTCTCTCTCTCTCTCTCTCTCTCTCTCTCTCTCTCTCTCTCACAAATATAAAGAAAAAAAAGAAGAAAGAAAACGTACATATCAAGGACTGTAAATTCCTAATAATACACATGGAATTTATCATTGCATAATTTTGCAAAATGTTTTTATTCTTATGTTGATAAAATACATGTCAAAATTCTTGAATAACAGAGCACTCATGATTTTATGTTCTCATGATTTGACATGTACAAGTCATTTCACAATATTAAGTACTCGCGGCATAAAATAGGAAATCTACAGTACTGGAGTCCAACTCTGAAAGACAACTGAAAGTGACAAGTGGAGGTCCAGAAATGAAATATGCATTACATATTCATAAAACCATATACAATTTCTAAGAATTGATTGAAATACTGTAAATCTCTTATCAAACAGATATACACTGACCTTTCCTAATAGCCACCTCATGTAACGGTGATCTCTCAGTATCAGTGTTTTGAAAGGTTGAACTGTCACCAATGCCAGCTAACAAATATTTCAAAATTTCCTCTGATCCGCTTCTATAAAACAATCAGACATTCTAAATGTACATGTATACCAGTTTTGAAATGAATTTTGGGAGTTTGACAGTCAAACATGGCCTTAATTTAGGACATTCATGGTGTATCCATCACTTACAGTGCCACTGTATTGATCAGGCTCACTTTTGTTCCTTTCTCTTTGTTTACATAATAATATGTATCTGCCTTTGCTCCTGCATCTATCTACAAAACAAAAGAATGGTTTTCATTTCTTTTATGTAATAATCACAATAAAAAAAAAAAGAAAAAAAAGAATATAGGCTATGTTTCGCTATGAAACTTAAAATCTGCACAATAAACCCCCCCACCCATCCCGTTTCCAGAGTTTGACAAATAGCATCATAAACAGCCATTTTTCAGTGTTGACATACATGTATGCATTGTGAAAATCTTGTCCTCAAAGAGAGATGTCCCAATGAAAACAAAAGAAAAGTTAGGGAAAAATCAAAGCAGACTTGTGAAAAAGAAAAGGTCATTTAAGATTCAAGAATTTCTGTGGGCAAACAGAAAATACAGTTTAGTTCAAACTTAACATCGAAATTGTTGTTTGTCATTTGAGTGACGTATTTAAATAGATTAAATAGAGAAACTATCAGACTGTCTTAATGTTTTTCTGGAAAGTTTGGTTAGGGCTAGTGGATGTAAAGTCAGGCCTAGTAAAAATCATTTTAAGTAGTCCAACTGGTCTAGTGCTCAAAAAAGTAAATATCAAACCCTGGTTTTTCTGACAAAGTGACCCACATATGTAAAACTACTCCTATATTTATCAGTTTTCTCTTTCCACAACACTTGCTGGCATTTTAGACAATTTCCAGCCAATTTTGTTTCCTATGCAACACTTACCAACATTTTTGTGATTTCCAGTAAGTTATGGGTGACAGCCAATGCGAGAGGAGTCTTTCCATCAGTATCTGCAGTCTCTAAGTTTAGTTTCTGTGATAGGAAATATTTCAGTCCCTTTCCCTCAGTGTCCCACTCAGCCGCTGCCTGAACCATAAAATGCCCTGGGGTGTACAGACCTACAACATATAGCAGAGGTCAAAGCATCTTTTAAAAGAAAATGCATACTGTATAGAACTTTTTCTTAGAGAGTCTAAAATTTGGTGAATATAAGAGATGGAAGTAGCTTGATACCTTTGATGATTGAAAGTTTGATATCTGCACAAGAAGCCCACAGGCCTTATCGGTCACCTGAGTATCAGTTAAAGGTATCACTAGCTCCAAGGGCTACAGATCTGTAATAATTTTCATTTTTTGCACATCTAAGCTTAATTCTCTAATATTCAGCTGTATAAAACAATGTGTTCTTAAAACACAAATGACCCTAAAGTGCCTTTACAGATGAAAGACTGCATAATATATTCACATTAACACTACATGACTATTTTGGACCAGCCCTAGAGTCAGAACGTCATAACCCTCACCCAAGGGATCCTCAAAGTTGCAATTTTTGTAGAGGAATTCACTCTTGCTATTCAGCACAAGAAGAGAACATTATGCACATTACATGTAACTATTACAACCATTCTAGGCAGGTTCCAGAGTAAAAAAAAAAATCCCTGCCATGGAGTCAGATAATTTTAAATTTTGATGAGGTCTTACACATATTCTTTAGTACATTTTACTATTATATTGGCCCTGCTCTGGAGCCTGAACCCATCTGAGGGGCAATGAAATTTACAATTTCAAATAGAAACATTTTAAAACATAACAAAGCATTCAGATAGTTAAACCTTTTCTGCTCCTCCTAAATATTCACTTTACTTTTACTTACTGTCAGTAAATCATACCTCCACCCTAGTGTCAGAGCACCTACCCCAAGGATCATGATATCTACAATTTTGGTAAAGGCCTCCTGCTCTAAATGACCATCCATTTAGTTTTTCTTACAGATGTGTGGTTGTAGAGAAGATTTTTGAAAATTGGTTCATTTTTATTCAATTTCAATTTATGTAGAGGGCTTAATTGTGTTCCTCATGCATCAAAACTTCTTTCAAGGTGTCTTCCAATTATAATCAATAAAATCGCATCAGAAGCAGCAACCGATTCCAACTGATGATAGATTATGAAAATTAACGAATGTCCCATCACCAATATACCCCCACAATAAGTATCTACAAATTTTTTCTGTGAAGTCCCATAACTTGACCTTAAACTCCCAAATCAATAGAGTTCTTCCTCTCTGTGAAGTATTAAATTAATTAAGTGAGAAATGTGGCTTGTAGAGTGTCTACAAGAGCAGTGTTACTAGCACACAAATGGTTCCATTCCTACAGTTATACCCTCTCACAATGAATTGCAAGGGAATAAAAAATGTTTATAAACTATGTATGAGTGAGAAGAAATGAAAGAATAAAGTATACAAAGCACTAATTTATATACACCAGCGTTTTTCCCCCACTGAATGGGAATGGTACTGATACCCATTTAGTTGTGAAAATAGCGTCGAAATAGAATAACTTATTCATATTTATGGCATTTGTTTTAAAATCAACACTGAATAAACCACATAATAAAGAATTAACAAGAGTTCATTGTTTACAATTTTACAAATGGATGCCATTTTATTGAGTACTACTTTCTATTGAAGAGGAACTGAAAAACTGAGTTAACTCATAAAACATTTTGTACAAAGCAAATTACGAGCCTTCAATAATGAAGCCTTAGCTGATTTGTTACTGGGCAAATTTTAGTCTCAAAATTGGGAAAATTCAATGCATTTGGCATTGGGAATAGTACACTTTATTAGTACAGGTTATATATAGGTAAAAAATGGTGTATGCTTAGTTACCATATTTTCCTTTTTCTTTTTCTTTCACACACTGGTTACATTTAACCTTGGTAATTTCAATAAGTGTCTTTATGTAATCCAAACAGTACTGGTCACCATCTTTACTTATCTGAAAAAAAAAAACCCCAAAGAAATTAACAAGATATGATTGTGAAACACTGATGTCCCAATATGGCAGCAAAGTAGTTATGGTATCCAGAGAAAGGTATTGTCACAAGGAATACACATATGAAGTATGAAAGCCCTATCACCACCCAATTCAAAGTTACCCTGTCTTTTAACATGAATTTCAGAGTATAACCTGGGCTCTACATTAACATTTTTTCCTACTCATCCATTCAGACAGGGGACAAAGATATTTACTTGTCCGAACTTCAACTTCACTTGCCCGAAAAATTTTCAAAGAAGGTCTAATATTGCAACCTTGAAAACTGTATCACTTAAAATATAGTCCATTTTATACTTGCTTGATTTTTTATCTTATTCAATTGATAAAAACAACCAACACATAATTTTTTTTTTTCATCCAGACTTCCTGTCTTGAATCAATGACCGTATTTGCTTGATGATGATCTGGAGAATCCAAAGTTTGTAAGATCCATGCCTTTTTACAAAATTGGAAGTATTATGCAATAAGTGAACACAGATCCAGATCGAGTGTAATTCAATTAGTTTACATATTGCAGTTGATTACAATTTATATTTAATACCACATTATGTGTGCCTAATGTTTACATTGTCCCAGTATCATGACTTTACGCACCTTCAATTTTTTTTTAGAGTTCCACAAAATGGAAATAATGCGTGTTAAACTTACATCATGACAGTGTTTTTTTCTATAATCCTTGTACTTCTCACAGGCTAGGAGAAGTGGAGTAAAGCCCTGATTGTCATATTCATTCACCATCTGTTGGAGCACGCCCAGAGCTGATTGGAAAGACGCCTGTTTCTTCAGACTAGGCACTTTGGTGGTGGGGGCATTCTTCACTCCATCCACATCCATTCTATCATCAATGCCATTCTCTTTCACATCATTTTTGGAAGCCTGAAATGTAAATTTTATCAAAGAGGTTAATGTTGGATTCCCCACACAGCCAGTAAGTTTCAGTGAAAGTTGAAGGTATCTGTGATCATGCAAACTAATGAGACTTACAGGCCAATTTGTTTACTTCGGTCACCTTGTTCATACAGAGATAAAAATCTAGAAAATTTTGCACAAACTAATGTTGAAAAAGCTATCATGAATATAAATCTATTATCCATATTCTAGTCTTGCTAGGGCCCATACAAGGGGTTGGGGGTAAGGGGGGAGAAATGCTTTCTAAAAACCCAACAACACTAATTTTATAGTTTTGGTTGCATATCCTGTCCACAATTTCTCAATCAATGGCCTTGACCTTGAAAATCAATAGAATTTGACAACTTGCCACAGGGAAAAAGTATGCAAAGTTTGATGACTTCACCTTCCTCGGTGCAATGTGGTTTTTTTTTTAATCTTGCTTGCTACGCAAACACTCGCAGCAGTTACTATATTCCCTTTGCAAAGCGGCATCCTCTCTCAACATACATGAAATACTTCTATTACAGCATTCTACGAACAACCTTATTCTTGGTATCATTGTGCAAATTTTGGAAGTTATGTTTTACAAGGTACTTGTATTTTGGAATTTCCATTGATTCTGGCATAAAATTCTAATACGGATGCAAATATTTATGCATCTGATTAAAAAAAGTTGAGGATCAACGGCCCAAATTTGATTAAAACTTTTTCAAAGAAATCATATTAGGATGTTTCACAACTTTCTTCCAATAATGCTTAAATTAAGGGCTCTGTAAGTGCTATAACTAAATTATTATTCTACAATGAACACATAAAATAATGACATAACTTAATACTAAACTGACTTTAAAATAGAAACTAAGAGTAGGTAGAAGTATATGTGTTGTATAAAGTTTTGTTTTGTTTTCTGTTTTAAATTAAATGCTTAACCTTATAATTCATGATGTCATAGGGGCCACTTTGAAGACATCTGTAATTACTGAATAACTCACTTCCTTATGAAAAGTCCTCAGTAGAGATGCCAGTTCCAAGCTAGTACAGTGCATCGTCAACAAGTGCAAAGAGTTCTGTCCCTTATCATTTTTCTCTGTTGTGATTGTTCCCCCTGCCTCTATCAAAAACTTCACTAGCTTTGTGTTTACCTGTTGTAAAAATAGATATTATGAAATCACTGTGGAGTCCTTAGATTTAGGATGAAGCTCAATTTTTCATGGATACCCTTTAATTTAAAATCTTACTAAAATACACAATCTATACATAAAGTCTCAGTAAATGCAATCCATTATGCAGAAAATATAGTAAAATCTTTGCAGTCCACAAAGACTTGCCCCCATAAATCCAACAGATTACGCACTAATAAATATATACAAATCACAATATTTAAAGCAACATCCATTTCATACATACATGTTGATCATTTTGCTTTACAGTTTTAACACTGTACCAATACCTTGTGAATCATATCCAAATCAGATACTTTAACGAGAGCTATGCAACATATCCCATTGAAACCCACAAGATGGGCATTAAGAGAGTTCTCTCAAAGTGATCTGAACTTTTAACATTGAAAACTGATATGAAAACAGATCTCTACATGGAAGGTAGCATTTCCCAGCAAGTTTGGCTTAAAATCTGTACCCCATGGGTGAGAATTTTCAATTTTCTACCGGACACAGTGATCGTTGACCTTACACCATGCAAATCGATAGCACCTGGATTTATACTTTAGCTAGCATGTATTCATGCAAGTTTCATGGAAACTAGACTTAAAATATGACCCTGATTAATTATGACATGTCCGGTTGTCACAAAAATCATGCATACTGTAAATCATAATGACACATTTTCAGATTATCATGGAAATTACACACAAAACATGACAAAAGATGATCAACCCACATCATACTATACCTTCATATTGAATGTAAGATACAGCCTATGCATTACAGCTATGATTCTGACAAATTATTTGATTTTGTCAATCCTTATGACTTTGATCTCTTTTAAATGATCTTGGTTAAAGATTGTGACACTTCTCTTTGTGCTAAATCTATGTGTTTTTTTTCTCTTGAAATAAAAACACTTTGATGCCAGTAAAACGTCACAAGAGTATAGATACACAAGTGCTATACAATCATCCTCACCTTTGCTAGTGCCAACATTATAGCAGTTTGATTGTTGTTAGTTTTTGCTTTCAGGTTACACCCTGCTTTCATCAACAGTTTAGCAATGTTAACAGAATCATCCTGTAAAGAAGAGAACTTATTTTGTAAATTCAATTTACATAAAACTGATTAACTCAAAAAGTTCTAGGAGAAAATGAAATGCTGAAGTATCATTCATGATGAATTGTATTATATTTTACCCATTACATATACTTAAATTTCTGTATTTCAGATTCACAATTATGTTCTCTATTAATTACACATTGTATACAATATTCACTACACATAATATATTATATTCATTATTACATTCATTACACATTACATTCATTACATTATGTATTAAATCGTCATACCTCCTTGTTATTTGATGAATTGTTACACAAATGATGCAACTGAAAATTAAATGTTATCACATTTTACTGAAGGTCCAATAAGTATATGTACATTAAAACATGGTAATTATTGCACATTACAAGGATCAACATAAACAAGATATGATTATAATCTGCCAATTACAAAGTCTCCCAAACAAAGTTCTGGCTGTATAAAAGTGGGCTTTTTCTGAGAACTACTGTTTTCCTCCACATTTATAATTACCTTGTACAAAATCCATGCCAGTGAAAGACATTAAAATTAAGTGTAGAACATGCAATGAAAATTTTAATTTTATTTTAAAACATCTAGATCACAAAGACCTTGATTTGAAAATTTTCAAAACATCCCTTTGTTTCCTTTGTAAAACTGGTGTCATTTGACCTTGATCCTAGTTTGCAGCTCCCAACATCCTCTCCTCATTTCTAAAGTTCTTCAGTTATACAAATTTTATGATCAAGGTCAAAAGTCAAGGTCTATGGAAACATCTGCCCTAGATACTGTTTTGTAGATCCAATTTCTGAAGATCCCAGGTCTCTATCAGACATGGGTCTGAAGTTGTAATTTTTTATGTTCAGTGTATGAGGTCAAGGTCACTGGAATAACTTGATCTTGATACTAATTTGTAGGATACAACATCCTTTTAATACATATGAAGGAATCCTTTTCTCTATCTGTCCTGGGTTTAAAGTAATACAAGTTTTTATGATCAAGGTCAAAGGTCACTGTAGTCATTGACCGTGATACTAATTTGCATGTCCTATCACCGTTTCAACATCTCAGAGATCTTAGGTCTCTATCAGACCTGGTTTTGAAATAATACCAGTTTTATGTTCAACATCAGAGGTCAAGGTCACTTGACCTAGATTCTAGTTTATACATCCTGTCATTTCTGAACATATCCCATATCGCTATCAGTCCTGGTTCTAAAGTTATATCAGTTTTTATGTTCTTGGTGAGAGGTCAAAGTCACTGGAGTCACTTGACCTTGATACTAATTTGTAGGCCCATTCTCTTCTAGCTATCATATTTGTCAAGTTACATCTATTGAATTTTGGAATTAATTAAGTTATATCTATTGAATTTTGGAATTAATTTTTCCCGAAAGAGTTCTATGTTAAAACATCCACCACCCCTACCTTCCCCCAAGTACCCTAACCCATTCAATCTGAAAACAAAAATATTTCTGCACAACTAGATCCATATCCCTCAGTATCTAATACTTTTATCAACGGGTTATGGAGAATGGCTGTGGAGAGTTTTCGGCATGAGAAAGAAGAAATAGAAGAATAATAAGAATCAAGAAAAGACTTCGTTTGGAGGACTTAATCAAAGACTCTAATAAAGATAGAATACCTCAAAACTTTGCCATTGCATGTGGAATACTTACGGCATTAAACCCGTCAATGTCAACAATGGTAGGGTCTGCCCCTTTATCCAGTATGTAAGATACTTGTTCCACAAGCCCTTTCTCTATCTTACTATTGCAGGCTATACTGATCAGGGTCTGGCCTGGAATTCAAAACAAAACTCACTATGATACTGAAAACTTCAGCTTACTGAGATACCAAACAAAATTGTTTCAAAACTTCAACTTATTGAGATAACAAACAAAAATGTCACATGAAATCCAAGTTCTGAGATATCAAACAGAAATGTAGTTTGGACAATGAGATGTAAAAGCTGTATTCCACATTAACGAACAAGCACCAATTACAATAGGTAACTAAGTGGCTCAGGTGACTCGGGTTGGATTTCGTCTAAGACGAAACAATATGACACCATACAGATACTTTTGAAATGATACTTTCAATCAATACTTCAATCTATGACCAATACATAACTGATACATATAGTATGGTATGAATAGATGACTTCACACAATACATAACTGATACATATAGTATGGTATGAATAGATGACTTCACACTTTTGGGGTTCTAACCTTTAGTAAGAAACATAGAGTTAGAAACAAATAACAGCTAGTTACAATCAGGGGGAAAAAAAAGAAATAGCAATGTTAATAATTAAATGTAGATTATATCTATTTCACATTAAAATACTGAGGGGGTTTCCAAAAGATTTTATATTCAATAATTCATATTACAAGTATTTACAAAATCACAAATGAAATTTAAATTTACTTCCCTTTTCTTTTTTTAAAGTTTTAAAATTACAGTGACACTAACAGATGAAAATACAAGAAAATTTGAAGCATTATTGCTTCTGTTTTAGCATTCATGTAATAAATGTCGTAAACAAAAAGACTTGCATGATAGCAAAAAATAAAAGTAATGCTAAGTTGACGTTTTATTGAAAATTGTACTTTTCGAGTATTTATTGAATATTGTAATGTCAAGCAGGGTACCATTTGTTGCATTTTGTCAATTAGCTTAATCTTAAAATGCATACATAAGAGTTTTCACTGAATCAACTGATTCAACAGGAATCTGAATACATTAAATCTTTAAAGGATGATTATAAATTTATTTATAAATGTCAATACCGACATTGATACTGGTATGAAATGAAACGGTACTTTAATGGGAATTTTGAAACATCTCGTTGGTACGGTATTGATACCGAGTACCAGTGTCCAACCCTACAGGTGACCCAACAAGAATTTAGTATAATCACATAGTGTACCTGTGTCATTTTTAAAATTCACATCAACACCAGGCATCTTTAGTAAGAAATCCACCAATCCCATGTGTCCCTTCAGATAAGCCACGCCTACTGGGGTAAGCTGAGGGATAAAAAATACAGTAAGAAAAAAAATCATTACTTCAAGATGATTGGCTGTTTATAAGTTGTAGTCATACATGTACCTGCCAGTCATTGGCCACAGTAGGTTTAGCTCCTCCCTCATTGACAAGCAACTTTAAAACAAAATACCATCCATATGCTGCTGCATAATGCACCAGAGAATTCCCAGAACTATCCACTCGATTAGGATCTGCACCCAAATATAACAGATACGAAGCCACATTTCCATTGCCATTCATGACCGCATGTGTTAGAGCCGATCGTTTGTATTTGTCTGTAAGAACAAAAACCATCATAAGATAGCATCACTATGGAATTGAATACATATTATAACTGTAGTTCTACAATAGAAAATCTCTCATATATCCAGTGATTGACATTGATGTGTATTGTAATACTACGACAGAGAATTGTTCTTATATCCAGTAGCATCTTCTCCAGCCAAATGTTCAATTTGTTTACTCTAATCTCTCACTTGGCAGATTTAGTTCTATTTACATATTTCCCATCACTGCCCTCTTCTAATATGTTTACAATAAATAAGTGCTACAATGAAAATGAATGAACTTGAAGTGAAGGAGAGATATAATTGAGCATTTTAGCATTGATGTTTAAGAGTAAATCAGATAGAGTATTACAAGTTGTGTGTACATGAAGTGATGTCTTCTTGGGCACTAAAACTGTTAGCAGTAATAAATCAATGTTTTATGAAAGTGTACCAGTCATTTTGAAATTTTTACAGACGTACCTGTTGTTGTTATTGCACCACTGACATCTATCATGGGAGAACAAACTGATAAACTGTGTATAGTACTGGTTTAAAATCATAAATGTTTCACCAAATATTGCCCTCCTGTGTTTATTGGGGGGGGGGGGGGGGGGGGGGGGGGGCCCAAAATCAACAAGACAGCTCTCACATGGGTACTGCCAATACTATATATAATTGATAACAAGCTATTTTAATAGATAAGTTTCAATTAGATGCCCTGGAAACCCATGGCAGTTTATAAAATGTGACTAAATCTGCCAAGACGGAGAGGAGAGTATGCATATTGGATACTTGGCTTGAGAAAATGATCCAGTAGTTGACATCAGTATGTAATACTAAACAGAAATTTGTTGTTATGTTCAGTAGTTGACATATGTAAAGTGTGATAAGAGATCTGTTGTTATATTCAGTAGATGACATTGATATGTCATACTATGAAAATAATTGATATTGATATATGATAAGAGATTTGCTGTTATATATACAAGTTGACATCAATATGTAATTCTATGACGGAGATTTGCTATTATATCCAGATATGTGATACTATGACAGAGAACTGCTCTTATACCCAGTAGTTCCACTGTGGCTCCCACTTCAACAAGTCGTCTGACGATATCAAGATGTCCATGTGCTGATGCTAACATCAAAGGAGTTAACTTGTCCTTGCCAGCAGATAGGGACTTGTTGACATTAGCACCATGTTTCAGAAGCACATTGAGTAGATCCTAAAGTGTAAAGCAGACATGCTGTTCACATAACAGAATACAATCTTGAGGTATCTTCCAAGATGTTTTACCTGTGGGGTGTGAATTTTGTCAGATAGAGAAATGGACAGTGAGATACAACAGTCCACACAATTACAGACTATTAAATCATTTTACTTGGTGCAATATTTTCATTTCAAGATAAAGGAACCAAAACCGTAAAACCCTATACTTACAATGTCTCCATTTTGAGCTGCTATGTGTATCGGACAAACAGATTCCCAGGTAGGTCTGTCCACCCCGCCGTCTCCCCATTTAGAGACCAGTTGGTCATCAGTATTCACTAAGAGTATACAGCATTAGAATTATACCAACTGTAGTCACTGTGATCTTGGTATATAGAGAGTATACAGTACAGAATTAGACTAAATGAACATTGCTGTGGTCTTGAAATTGTTATAACATGATCCTGAATTCGTAATAACATAACTCAAAACTCAAGGATAACTTTTCTTTTTACAAAAAAGAAAATAAAGTACACAGCCACTGCACACGATACATCCGTCAGATGTTTATTCAATATGAAAATGCTCAACACAAAATCATGTCAACCTTAATTGCTGCAAACATGCACCAATATCTTTGCTTAAAGGTCTGAGGTAAATACAAGATTATTCCTTGTAATGTGTCTATTGCATATTGCAATTGACTTGTCAATATATCTCTCAAATTGTGCAAATAACTATAGGAATATTTCAAAACATGTTTTCATTTTATTACATATATATATATAGATAATTTCTTTCGCATAGTATGAATGACTTATTTTGGGTTGTACAGAGAAATGCCCCATAACTAAAGAGTAACAAAGAAAATGTTAGGGTAAAAAAATGTTGATGCAGCTGAATATATGTCACCAATATGTATCAACATATAAGATTGGATAAAAATATTTTGAATAGTTTCTTTGAAACTGAGCTATATGTAACGTGTGACGGAAGGACAGACGAACATGACAAACACTGTATGCCCCAGTGATATTCATGGTGGGGCATAAAAATGTGTATTTCTTGATGTAATAATTATTGAATAAGGTTACTGCATTGCTCTCTTACATACATGCATATAGGGATTAACTCCATTAAAACACAGTTCTTTTTTTCTTTTCTTTTTTTTTTTTTTATATACAGCTGTATAGTCTGATATTCATCTATTATTTTTCTATAGAAGTACTTTAAAGTAGATGAATTAGATTTTAAAGTTAATTAAATGTTTGAAAACATTTATATGTAAAAGAAAATATTGAGAAGATCATTTAAAAAGTAAAATGTTAGTGGAAACCCATTAAATAAATTTGCTGCTCATTAAGTCTGTTTGATGGAATCCCAACATGATGTATATAACTAAGATACAACTGTCTAAATTTGGGTTTGAAAGAGCATAAACAATGAATTACAAGAGGTATTTGATATTTTTATTTCTCTTAAGGTATGGTACTGTAGTTTCAAAATACAAGCCTTACACAGATAAGACTACTGATTTGGAATTCTGAAGTGGACACGTGACTGTCACTTAATTTGTTTTCTGAATATGCATTAGAAATGGCCGAGTGACAGTTGTTTGTAAACACCTATTTAAAACCAAATAAATCTGGTTAAAATATGTGAAATAATATATGCCATGTCATACAGCATCATAAATACTATGGACGATGACCTGACAGTGTTTTTATTAGGTGTATAAAATTTATTTAAATTCAGACCATTCAACTTTAAATACTTACCATCTTAAAAAGTTTTAATGACCTGATTTTAAGCTGTGATTTACATTTCTCTACATATGCACAAACTGACAAAGTTATTCATTCTATGACTCAAATTTATATGAATGCGAAAAAGGGCTTTGCCATGTCATCTTAATTATAGGTCACAGTGACCTTGACTTAGATGCGACACACCTTCTAAGATATATTAACTGACCAAGTTTGATGACTCTAAATCAAATTGTCCAGAACAAATTGCACAGGATTTTGCCATATTTGGCCATATCGTCTTAATTAAAGGCCACAGTACAACCACCATCTATCCAAAAGAAGTGTCAGCTGATGATTCTAGATCTCATAGTATTTAAGTTATGAGCCAATCACAAAGTAGGACAGACACATCACCACACCATAATACTGACATATATAAAAGGGGAAGGGACCCCCAAACAAACAATGAATAAAAAAAATCATCTGACATGAAAATGAATCAAATGTCCATCACATACTTGATTTAGCTTTTTTAAGAAGGATTTCGGCATTTTCAGTCCGACCAGCATAACAGGCAAAGTGTAAAGGAGTAACCTTTCTCTTAGTCACATCATTTGGTGTGGCTCCTCTAAATAAAAGAGAACATATTTTCATATAGTTTAGCCTGTCTAATCCAACACCTCTGCATTACAATTCATTGTAACTTCCAACCCTAGTATCATTCCCAGTGACTGCCCCGCCCCCTAGTTCTTCACACCTGTTAAATCTGATATCCTGTCAAATATCACAATATTTGCTGTACATGCATAAAATCTTTCCATGTGTCAAACACGCTAAATACAAATAAAATTGATTTTCTTAAGGAGGCATAACATACCAAACAAAATTGTCATGAATATAAACTACATAATAAGTGTAAGACAGTTATGGTATGGGAAATTTGTGACAAGGTGTTATTCCTCCTTAAATTGCCATGATCGTAAACAATAGAGTTGCGGTATTGGAAATTTGTGACAAGGTATTATCCTCTTTAACTTACTTCTTCAGCAACAGCTCCAGAGGCCCTGTTCCCTTACAGGCTGCTGCAAAGTGAATCGGCTTCCTCCCATACTTGTCATCAATGGTATAATCTGGTTCTACTGCTAGCAGTTTCTCTAAGTATTTTACGTTGGGGTTTATACAAGCACAGTGAAGGGGAGTTATCTAGGGAAAAACAAGAAAATGCACCTGTTGATATAAGAAATCATTTAATTATTGCTAAATTAATGTCTCCTAAGCTGCCCAAATTGAAAGTGATTCAAATTACACCCTTCTCAACTTAACCCCTTCTCTACCGTATCGGTCAATATGACCGATAGCGCAAAAAAACAAGACAACGCAAAATGGGTGCCGCTAAATCTTTTAAACTATGAGCATGAGATATATGATTTATATATCATATTTTACAGATTTTTTTCTATTTTTTGATCATGTAAAAATCAATCATGCAAATGGAAGCATTAAAAAAATATGGGCATTTGAAGTGAAAGATACCTTCGTTAAAATTTGACGTAATGTATTGTTGCAAGGCTATTTTCACCTGCGGTATTAATAGTTTCATTTTTGATTCCAATGCAGTATTTTTTATATTGTTAAAAAGCGTGAATTCCGTACTTTTAGTGCATATAAAAATTATTGTTAATGCTAGGCACATTTACAAGAAAATACAAAAAATCTACACATGTACGTTTTCTACTGCTTTAATTTGTCAATGTTTAGACAAATCGACATTTTACTTATATTTATATATGGAAATAGGGAAAACTAAATCCATCCTGTAAAACTAGAGAAAATTTCCTTTTCTATGAGCCTTTATTTGTGCGATGACTCTCAGTAGTTTTTATTTAACGATAAATTGAAAATGAGACATGCACTGCGGTTTGCTTTAAAATGTTACGTCGTATGACTTCAATCGACGCGCCGTCATAGATCTACATGAAAATAAAGTCATGTGCCATGCTGCTCTTATTGTTATGATAAATTGTACACAGTGACATCTTTGGAAAAATGCAAAAAGTTCAAAGTGATATAAAAACATTTTTATACTGCACAGTACACGTAAATATACATTTTTCAAAATTCATTGATTAGGCCATAGACGTATGATTTATAGGCCTATCGCTTTTTTTTTTTCTATCACATTACATCAGAATAATGTGTTGACCACAAAATGCAATCAATGCATTGATGTATAGGGCCGAATTTGCAATTTATAAATGATATATTGTTAGTTTTATACGGATCTAACAAAAGGGGGGAAAAAAAACTATTAATAATTCGGGGATCACGCAAGGTCTAAATATATACCCGTGACGTAGCACGTGTAAATATAGGCCTATTTTTACAAGCGTGAATCAGATCGATAAACATCATGGAAAACGACTGCATATCATCAGATGAGGAGGATGCATTAGATTTGCTACTGCAAAATGCACTGGACGACGATGAAAGTGACCCAACATTCATTGTAAATGATGACGTGTAAGTAAATTGTTTTGTTTCTCTTTTTATATTTCGCGCGCTTGGTGTGTATTATCGATTCTTCAATGACAACTCTCACAAATGATCAGTTATATCAATTAGTTTTTTATGAAAGCATCATTGTAGTATAAATAGCATATACACATGGATTTATTCACGAACTTTGAATCATAGAGAAAGAAGCCAAGGAGAGATCGAGATCGAATGTATACAAGAGAGAGAGAGATCAAGAGATCAAGAGATCAAGAGAGAGAGATCAAGAGAGAGAGAGAGAGATCAAGAGATCAAGAGAGAGAGATCAAGAGAGAGAGAGAGAGAGAGAGAGAGAGAGAGAGAGAGAGAGAGAGAGAGAGAGAGAGAGAATGTAAACACACGAGGGAGAGAGAGAGACGTAAACACAAACGCAGAGAGAGAGAGATCAAGAGAGAGAGAGAGAGATCAAATGTAAATAGACATGTAAACACATAGAGAGAGATAAAATATAAACAGACACATATCCAGAGAGAGAGAGAGAAAATGTAAATAGACTTGTATGTAAACACACGGGAGAGAGAGAGAGAGAGAGGGGGGAGGGGGGGGGGGGGGAGGGGGGGAGGGGGGGGAGTAGTGACATAGAAACTGGAGAGAGAGAGAGAGAAGTATTTTGTGATCAATGCTACAAGGCTTAAATTTACCCAATAATAAATGACTCCTGTTTTATCTGACAATTCATGTGATAAATATAATCATATTGTACACTACAGGTTTTTGGCATCTCAGTCCACCGTGGAAACCTGTAGTTCCCAATCATCTGCAAGTGATGATCCAATGGCACAGCATGGTTTGCACTGGAAGGATGCAGATATTGAGGATACCGATGCCCCAGACCCTAGAACAACTTCCTTTCATCCACTTAGACAACCTGGTCTTCAACTTGGACGATTATTAAGGTTAACATATGAGAGGTTTAGAACTATTGGTACATGTGTATAAAAAAAAAAAATCAAAGGTCACACTGTTTGTGCGTTTTCTAAGTGATATTTCATAATTTATCTTCAGATGTGGAGCAGGTTTATTTACATCACCCTTAGACTTCCTGAAGTTATTTTTGACTGAGGCACTTCTGATGTCAATCTGCATTGCCACTAACCAATACGCAGAGATGATAATCGGGAAGGGAGATAGAACATCATACGCATGTCATGGGCAATGGACTCCTCTTACTGTAGAGGAATTGTACAGGTAAATAAAATTACGAAGGCAACATCATGCATTCCATAATTATTTTTGTGAAAAATCGAATTAACAGTGCATGATAGTGGGTTTCTCTTTCAGATTTCTAGGGATAATTTTGTACATGTCCGTTGTGAAATTTCAATCGTTGGATAGATACTGGTCGACAGATTTCCTCTACCAGAATAACCCGGTATCAAAAGTGATGTCCAGAACCAGATTTCAAGCCATTCTCTCTTTCATACAAGTTACACCTCCAGCTGATATTGATAAAGGTTCATGTCATATATAATTATATTCAAGCATGCAATTCACTATTTGACAGCTTAGTTTAACAATTTATTGAAGTTGTAGACAAGAAAATGCCTGTCTCTCTACACATATTTCAGTTCATATGCTGATACATGCCCCATTTAATTTTCATGAACAACATTTTTTTTACACTGCTTTGTTTGACATTCTTGTAACTATTCAAACAGGAGAAAAGCTGACCCGTGTCCAGTTCCTTATTGACCATGTCTTGAAGAGATCTAAGGAGCTGTACCAGCCTTATCAGGACATAGCAGTAGATGAGAGGATGGTAGCTTCAAAACATAAGTTCTCAGGAATTCGGCAGTTTATAAAAGATAAGCCTCTGTGCGCTTCGGCATCAAGTTATGGGTAGTAGCATGTAACTTGTCTGGGTACACATATGATTTTTTTGTTTATATGGGTAAAAAGAATACAGAATTTGCTGATAAAACCAAAGGTCTCGCGTATAATGTTACAGTAAAATTGTGTGAATCTCTCGTGGATCAGGGCTACAGATTATACACGGATTGTTTTTATACTTCATTACCTCTTGCTGAATATTTGTTATGTAGAAAAATTTATCTAATTGGTGTCCTTAAATGCAATAGCCTTTCTATACCTGAAGTTTTGAGAGATGTCAAGTTGTGGGGGAGAGTAGCCAAGAGAGGGGATTTCAGATGGTTTAGAAGAGATAACTTCGTCTATGTACAATGGAAAGATTGTAAAGTTGTAACTTTCATGTCACCTTTACACCAGGGATCTGCTGTTACTCAATGTAAACGTACTATTAAATCCAGAACATCGTGGAAAAAGAGGGAACTTGTACAGCCATCGGTAGCAAATGATTACAATAAATGCATGGGAGCTGTTGATTTGTCAAACCAGTTTATAAACAAATACCCTTCATATATACGATCACAGTATCATTGGTGGAAAGTTCTGTTTTTTCATTTACTGGATATTATGATTGTTAATTCGTTCATATTGTTTCAGGAATTTAGACAAACCCATGAAAGAAACTTCCCTAACTTTACTTCAAGCTTTGGACAACTTGAATTCCGCGAGTCATTAGCACACTCACTTATGGGTGTAAGTGATATACAAGAACCTGTTCATTCTGACACACCTAGTAAATGTATTCCGGAATTCGGGGACAAGAGAACAGATTGTATGTATTGTAATGCTGAAGCAATAATTCTAAAGAAAAAATTACCCAGTTACAAAACTTCAGTTTTTTGTCAAATATGTAATGTTCCCCTTTGCCTCACAAAAGAAAGAAATTGTTTCAAGAAATGGCATAGCAAAGAGGGAGAATCTGTTAGGAAGTGTGCAAATGAATCTTGCAAAAAAAGGAAACTGTAGTGTCTTTACTGGCCCCCTACTAGCTTTGTTTAGAGTGACAATTATAGTTGATCCTCCGTTTGTCCATCTGCCTGTCCTTCTGTCATTCCACTTCTAGTATATTTACAGTGTATTATTGGATCTTGGAATTATTTTAATTACTGGAATATGACCCCCCCCCCCCCCCCCCCCCCCCCCCCAAAAATGGGAACAACTATCTCAACTAATATCATTAAACTATATACAAATTTACATTAGTCACAACGATTGGATCAACAACGATTGACTTAAATTTTTTTTTTATCTTTGTATCATAGTTTATCCTTCGTTTGTCCATCTGCCCGTCCTTCTGTCATTCCACTTCCAGTATATTTAAGTTATTCTCAGACAGTGTATTATTGGATTTTGGAATTATTTTAATTACTGGAATTTGAAAAAAAAAAATAATAATAAAAATAAAAAAAAAAAATAAAAAAAAAATGGGAACAACTATCTCAACTAATATCATTAAACTGTATACAAATTTACATTAGTCACAGTAATTGGATCAACAACGATTGACTTAATTTTTTCTTATATTTTTGTATCTTTTGAAGGAATTATCTTCCTACAATGATTAAATTCTGCTATCAGATTGAAATTATAAAATACTGTGGAAATTTACTAACCATGTGCATTTTAATTAAGTATAAACTGCAACAAACAGCTGCATAAAGGCGAATTCTGACAAATATTGCACAGTGGGTGTTGTTGCTTAGCAACCAAAATTATTTATTTATCAATAAAATTGATAAATTTGCTTGTTATGCATTTGTAGTATTTTAAATACCGCATTAGCTGACATATTTAAAATTTTCTATTTTGAACTACATTCCATCGAGAAGGGCCGTGAAACTTAAGATTTACGAGAAAAATACATTCTAAAAGTGCACTTATATGACCTTTGACCTCTGCGGACCATTCAAGGCCATTACGTACTTAGATAAAATTTCTGAAAAATTTTTCCCAATCAAATTCTGAACAAAAATATATGTCACATGCCTATCTCAAATCAAGGCACGGATTGTTTTAAATTGGTTTAAAAGATACAGTCATTTTGTCTTTAAAAACCCCTAAAAAGTGCCGGTAGAGAAAGGGTTAATGTACTGCATGGTATGGAGGAGAAAGCATGAATAGGAACATAGATATCAGGAACTGGTTTTTTTTTCAGTGCATTGAGGAAAAAGATGGAGATAAGAATCAACATCGATATGACCTATGTCATTATTGTATATGATACAAAACTATTGACTGTTATGCTGAAGTACATGTTGGAAAGTGAACATACTCTTGTACATGAAAAACAAAAGCTATAAAACACTCCTCTGTGATCCACAGTAAATTGTAGGAAAATATAAACACTAGATCTCTGAGAAAGAACAACGTGAACATCATTAAATGATAATGTAGTATTGTCCAAAATTCCAAGGCTATCTGATAAAATATATAGGAGAAGTGTTCACAAGCTATTTTACACCCTGGCATCAACAATAATGCCGAGTCATAATCATGTGCACATGCATCGCTTTTCTTTCATTATTTGTGCACTAAAATGGCTATAACTTTCTAATTAAAGACTCAAATGAATTAAATTTTTGCTGTAGGTTTATGATGTAAATGTCTGTACATTGGTGTCAATAAAATTTCTTAATCAAATTTGCATGTGCATTGCATTGTAATTTTGATGATTGGTCTATAACACTTTAGTTTTGATAGATAATTTTTAATTTTTTTGTTGCAGATATGTTTTGGGACTCTCTACCAATTGGTGTGGTCAAAATCACTTTCCCACATGTGCATACACATGTGCTCAATTTTGCTTAATGTTAAGATATATACATCTCTGTATGCACACGCATTGTTTTTGTGGTATTCATGATTTGGATGCACTGTTTAATAGTTCCCTAGATTTTCATTGAAATGTTTTAAAATTTATCTTGTAGTAATATATTTAGACTTGTGAAGTATCAAAATGGTCAAATTACTCACCAGCATGTGTATGTCTGTGCACTGAATTTTGATTGGAAAATACTTGGTGTATAACTGATTTGTTTCAATATGAAATGGTCTGAATGTTATAAAATATTCATATTGAGATGCTTCACAGATTGTTATGGTCAAAATCACTAGTCCTAAAGCAAATGACACCACTTGCTAAGTGGGGAATGTTTGCGGAACATCTGTAACTCCATTATAATTAGCACTAATTCACATTTGGTTTAATACTACATTCATATCTATAAATCACCAACGAATTCACATGAACAAAAGACCCACATGTAAATCAGTTAATCTCAATATTTTCCACATCAACATACCATAGCATTATCAATTGGCTTTTTCCTGACTGAAGCACTTGCAAATGACTTGAGATCTTCATTGGTAAAATTCAAAACCTGAAACACAAAATCTACCACAATACCAACGACTGTACATATAAGTATATGAAACTTCTTGAAACAGTAATGTGTAATATTGTGAGGATTTGCAGAAAACATGGCAAGTAGAAATGGTTTTACTTACATCTCTGTGGAGAAAATTAAAGCCATATCCACCATTTTTAAAGGCATCATCCATTAGTTTTCCAGAGAGTTCCAAGTGACCTCGGCTAATAGCAAGATGAATACCGTCATGCAGTTCCCTTTCCTAATGATATTCATGTTTATGAATGAAAGCAATAAAAAAGAGACTCCTTTCGAAGATCTTCATTAACATTCAATAGAGTAATTCATTTCATTAATGATATTTTCACAGTTTTCAAATTATCTAGATAAATACCATGTTGCTATTCTTTGTCAACTGTATGAAAGCTGTCAGGGTTTCTTTTTTCACACCAGCCAACAGACAATGCTTCATGACATCGTAATCATAGTTTCCATTGTCCTGTTGTATATAAGATAAAACTGAGTGTAGAATTTTTAAAATATCTTGATCCTACAAAAAAAACCTATTTTGTGCACTGTACATCACCCTGCTCACAACAAAGCCCTTTTCAGAAAATTTTTCAATTATCCTCTATTGTATTTCCACCCTGACAAAAGTGCTCACAATTTACAAAACTTGAATTTATATAAGTTATTGGATTTGGACCGAATTCTCTTTTGATTACTGAATCCAATTTGATTTTCTAACCTCCTTTATACAAATTGCCATAGTTCTGCCAGATGTTTATTCAATATTTCATTTTGCTTAATCATGTAAATACCATCACTTTTTTGTAATTCAACTTTTAATTTGGGTGCATAAAAGTACATCCCCAGATATGGCCATTTGCATACATTCAAAATAATACTGGTTATCAAGAATACTGTAAATGGTACATAACAGGCCGTTTACAAGCTTACTCAGGGTATATAATTTGCCTGCCACAAGTTCGTGTAAGGTACATAATATCCACATCACAAGCTTGTGTAGGGTACATAATACAAGCTTTTGTTGGGTATAGAGTTGGGTGCATTTCTTAAGCCTTTACTTGAAGTAGTATTAGCCATCATCAATTTGCTATAGGCTTTCTCTTGCATCCTATAAATGAAAGGTCCTAGCTTAAAAATTTGACTGGATGTAGATATTGGAAAAATCAAGAGCTCTGTGCATTAAAATATTTCCCCAAATTGACTAAGTTTAGAAATAAGCTGTACTTTTTTCAAACATCAAATAAAACTAGGGAATTGTTGGAAATGAAAATCCTTGCATTATGCATATCTTCAAATTGTTTACAAAGGCCCTAGCATTGAAACTGGGATGAGCTTGACAAACTTTGTAATATTTCCTCAAAACTGACCAATTCAACACCCTGTAATTTCTCAAAAATTGATGAAAATCTATCTTGTCACCTGCATATCTTCAACACCCAAACAAACACTTTGCAAAATAAAAATCTCCTCACTTAAAAACTGTGGGAGGAATTAGATGGACAAATCAGTCTTGCTAGAGAAGTTGCAACATGATCTACAGTGACTACAATAAGTTTCAGCTTAATATGTAACTGAAATAAAAATAGAAACAGAAAACATCAAAGAGACAAACGGATGTACATACATAGCTCCATCATAATACCCATCTGTCTATAGATTGGCATATAAAGGCTTACCAACAAGAATGCTGAATTGCCCTGTCTGTTACCACGGGATGTGTTCAGTTTCCATACTGCTTTAACACCCAGTGATGCTCTATTGTAGCTACAAAAGAATGGCAGATAATGTCAAAACTATCATCCAACATATTAGACAAGCCAATACATTTCCCCATAACACAAACTTAACATTAATTTCTTAATCTATATTTTGTACATTATAACATAATTTGGCATTTTAGAAAACAAATTTTTATGTTGAATATTTCAGTGTTTTTATCAAGAAATATAATACAATTTAAAATTTTAAAGGTTTTTAACTATAAAGTTTCAATTGTAATAAAATGCACCACCATGGCAAATGATACGCCCATCAACGTTTACCCATGTCAACCTTGTTGCAACAACTGACTTCTCAATATATCAAATAACAGACATGATATTTCAAAATTTATTTCATTACTTTGTTCCTGAAATTTATAATTTAAGTCCCCCTTATCCTGAAGGTTTTGAAAAGAATTGAAAAGATTGTCATCAAGAAGTTGAATTACTGACCATTTTGATCCCACTCATACCAAAACCCTCCCTGGGATCATCAAATTTACAATTTTTGGTAAAGGACTACCTGTTCTTTCTAAATATCAATTTAGCATCAGTTTAGTATTAATAGCACTAAAGATGTTTTTAAAGTGTTTTACACATAAAAACTATATACTAAGTTTGGTCCTGTCCTGGAGTCAGAACCTCTACCCTAGGGATGATAAAATTTACACTTTTGGTAAAGGCTTTCCCACTCTACATTACTATGCATTTAGTTTTTCTTACACATGTGCAGTTGTAGAGAAGAAGATTTTTGAAAATTGGTCAATTTTTGCCTCATCCCTAAGGCCCCAGGTCATCAACTTTCATCCATGTCTTAAAGATTCTTTATACCAAATTTGAAAAGAATTTAAATGGTAATTATCAAGTTAAAAATGTTCAATTGCTAACAGACAACACACAATGACGGACAAAGACCAATTGCAATAAGTCACCTGAGTTTACTAAGGTGACCTAAAAAAAAGTTCAATGTTCTTAAGAATGATTACTATCTAAACAGTACAGCTCATTTTAAGATAAGAAGTATTGATATTAACTTAACAAAGTGCAGGTAACTAGTAAAAACAAGAGGTCCATGGACCACATCACTCACCGGAGTCACCTTGGGTCATATTTAAAGATTTTCTTTATATAGTTGCATGTAAAACTTTGATCCCCTATTGTGGCCCCACCCAAGCCCATTCCTAACTTTACTTGGTTCAAGGTATCAGGCTACCAGGTTATTTCAAAGACTGCTATGCCCCATCCCCGACATGACCACAAATATAAAGACAAACATGTCCTTGATGAACAATATTGACCTAGCGTAGTATAAAAGTTACTACCAAGGTCAAAGTTACAGACAGCATGACAGATACACATATTAATGTATACTAAGACTCTCACATTTAGTTTTACAATTGATATAGCATCAAAATAAACAAAATATTTTATTTCAGGGAAGATACTCAAATCCCCCTCCTCCTGAATCCACATAATGCTGATACTGTACATCTTTAAAAAGTATATACAAAATATATATGCACATTTGAAGACAAAAATATCAGTAAAACTGATGGATGATCCCTGAACTGCATCTAACCAATGAACTATTTCGTATACTCACATAATGCTCAATAGCTGCTGAAATATTGTTGAAATGAGTTGTTGGTTTTTTTTTTCATATATAAGGTACATGGTCTGAGTGATCTTGAAAAATGACCTTTGAGTGACCTTTGTCTGATAGTCATTCACATAAGGATCAATAACTGCCGAAATGTTGTTGAAATGATTCTTTTGTATATATATGGTACATCTTCTGAGTGACCTTGACCTTTACAAAATGACCTTGAGAGACCTTGGGCCAAAATTCCTTTTATCAAGAGACATTTGTGATCAATTATGATAAATTTTTTATTAAAGATTTAGGAGATATGAGCTTGAACGGATGGATATGACAGCGACTTTATGCTCCCCAAAAATTTTTCAGGGAGCATAAAAACTATCACTTTTTTCTTTGGAGTCCACGTTGCAGATTTCTTAATAATCAACATATAATTTGTTCTTTCAGCTGTATTTATCTACAAATTCTCTACGTAATAAAATAATTGTTGTACACCCACCTTCCTGTGTCTATTGTGGATAGCAGAACAGGAACACAGCCAGTCTTGCGACGTTTGCTGTCTGGATTATGAATATCACTGTAAATCAATTTAGCTGCCTCAATGTTGTTCTTCTCCAGAGCAACATGTAAAGGAGACCTCCCATCAACAGTTGATCGTGTTTTATCAATCTGAAACCAAAATGCTCAAAACTTTGAAACACAAATCCAATTAGCTGAATGCAAGATCTTAACTCGAGACTACTAAACCAACTTTACGCTCAACCCCCACCCACCCCCAACCTTGTACCCTGATAAATGGTACCATTCCAAATACTATTGATTTTTCCCAAATTTGAGGCTAAAATTTCCCAGTAACAAACTGCAAAATATTCTTAATTTGAGGCTTGTAATTCACATTGTATGAAATGTTATACGAGTTATCTAATTTCTTTACTTCCTCTTAAACAGAAAGTAGAAGTTGATAAAATGGCACTCATTTGTAAAATTGTAAGCACTTAACACTTTATTTACTCTTTAAAATATGTTTATTCCCTGTTGATTTTAAAACAAATGCCATTTGTTCAATGCATTCACCACTAGTGTGCGAATAGAATGTAAAGGTAAGTCCCCTTATGATACCCAATGTAATAAAATTCCTGGGAAAAACTAAGCTACATGTACTTTAATATACTATGAACTCATAAATACTTCTTTCAAAAATACCAATAAATGAGTGTTTGTGTCAATTGCCAACT
The DNA here is from genome assembly GCA_024699665.1 of Ostrea denselamellosa. Taxonomy (NCBI): domain Eukaryota; kingdom Metazoa; phylum Mollusca; class Bivalvia; order Ostreida; family Ostreidae; genus Ostrea; species Ostrea denselamellosa. The sequence continues at coordinate 3,202,354 of JAMZEH010000010.1, read as the reverse complement.
ATTTGTAAAACTAGACACCCACACGGTCACCCAAGTTAAAAGTACCACTGGCCTCTACAAAACCGTTAATCATTTTCCTGTTCTACACATCCAAGCTAAATTCTGATATTCTACAGTGATATAAAACAGATGTGTTCTTAAATCACACACATCCAAAAGAGCCCACATTGATGAAATAATTTGTACCATATATTATATTAACACTATATCACCAACATGGACCTGCAGTTTGGTATATTTAGAGCACATCTCTGTTTGCTTTTCCTTAATATACATTTAGTTTTTATGTAGTATCAGCAAAATTAAAGAAGTCTTTCAAATGATAGAGACATTTAATCCTTATGACCATTTTGGCCCCACGCTACCTATGGAATCATGATATCTATAATTCTAATAAAGGGCTACCTTCTCCTTCTAAATATTGATTTAGTTTCAATTTAATATCAATAGCATTAAAGTAGATATTATTTAAATGTTTTACACACATACTATATACCAAGTTTGGACCTGTCCTGGAGTCAGAACCTCTACACTGGAGATCATAAAAAATAGTAATAGGTCACCTGAGTGACTTTGGCAACCTAAATATTTATCGACATCTGAAAAAATTCAGAATTAGATACTGATTATTATATGAGGTAATTTTCACCCTTGTGCTACATATGTCGATACAACATTGGAAAATGATTTTATCCTGATTTAAATTTGCCAATAATTATTTCTCACTATTTATGATTCACCCAGTCTTAATTTGTCCACTGAAAAGGATGAAAGGGGCAAAAAAATAAAACTAGCAAATATATCCATGTACACATTATCTGGTTTGGTCTAATTAAAGGGTCTAATGTACACTTTCCAAATCTCTAAGCATGCCCACTGACTAGTTTCAAATTTACATTCCTGATTTCCTTGACAGGCCAAACTTGAAAGTTTAAAAATTCATTTATGCTTGTTGGACTGCCTAGTGATAAAAAACAAAACAAAACAAAACCAACTCTTTTTTCTGTGAGCTTCTGGCATAGTGAACATGCAATTTTGTACAAACTTACATCATATATGTGCTGATCGTCCTCCAGTAACTCTTTTAAGAGGTCAAGATCATTTTGATACAATGCTCGAAATACAAGACGTTGGTGAGCCCTCTTGGAGATGAAGGGAACATGATCCCTACAAGAATAGGAGCAGATAGTCGTATTTTACAAAATTGTGTATATACGGAACATATCAACTTCATTTATGCTTACTCTTATTGATCACAGCAGCAAAACACATATACAAGTACATAAATATATATGGAAATGAAGTCAGTGGTATTTATAATGGGAAAGTCACCAATTTCTAGAGTCCATACAATCAGTTGGAACCAATTTTTCCACAATCATATCTGAAAGCAGATATGATAAATGTACGCATTTATTCCTACTTTGTTTCAAACAGAGGATCTTTCTCCAGAATTTTGATTTTGGGATTTGGCAACAAATTCCTATCCGGTCCCCGCTTCTTTCCTGGTGAGACCTTCTTTTCTTTCTTTACTTCTGAAATAATGTCAACAATTACTAATTTAATAAATGATGGCATCAGTGTCAAATTAAGTAAAATGTCAATAAAATTCAATAAAGTGCACGCTAACGTACAGGATACACCCATCTGCAACTACATGTACATGATGCATATCTACGTTTGTATACTTAAAATCAAAACCTGTGATACTGTCAATTGCAATTCCAAAATGAAGTTCAGTGACTTACACCTTCCCCTGAAGATGCATCAACTGACCAATTTTTATGATGTCCTAGGCATCACAGAGCTCAAGATATGATACTGATATGATATGTACAGGTATAGCTATAAAATTTCAAAATGAGGCTACAGTGACCTCTTTTTGGTTCAAGACAAACCTTTCCCCCTTAGATTCATTAACTGACCAAATTTGATTGCCCTAGGACTGTGTGAAGGATATAATTTTAACATGATTTGAGCATGCATAGCAAAAAATTCCAGTAGGAGGGCAAAGGCACCTACATTTGGTTTACAACACATCTTCCTCCCAAGATGCATCAACTGACCAGGTTTGATGGACTTAGGTCCTACAATGTGGAAGATACGACCCAGACAAGAAAAAGCTAACATATATATGGATGGACAGGAAAGCCATAATAGGGCCTGTATTATGAAATGTGTAATATTTGATGGAATAAACAATTAATGTAATAATTTAATGAATAACTCTTCAGTATATTAAATGTATGCAGTTAAACATACAAATTCACATCAATAACAAAGCTGAATAGCTAATGAATAGGGGATGCTTACTCCTCCTAGGCACCTAATCCCACCTCTTGTGTGTCCAGGGGTCCGTGTTTGTCCTTTTATTAATTTTGTATTCTTTAAAGGATTTATGAGATTGATCATTGTTTTTCTGTAAGAGGTCATAGGGGATCAGTATTTGGTCCAATGGTAAAAGGTGCATGTTTTTCATCAAAGAAAATTGCCAAATGATGATTTGTAACAAAATTAAATATCACTAAAAAATAAGTCTCTTGGAAAATAAAGTATTTTCTAGTAAAGATTAGTAAATAATGCAAAATTAAACGTGGTTTCACTGGGCTCTTGCACCACTTTATGGGACTGGGGCCGTTCAACTTGGGAAAATTACCGTCAATTTTGGGAAAATCAACATACAAAAAAATAATAAAAAATCAACAAATTTTGTTATTCTAGCATTTTGTTTTCAATTGGAATCTGGTTTTGAATAAATATAACAAAAATGGGCAGGCTAGTCGTTCACCACATCCTGCCGAATTTCCTCAATGACATCATGGCTCTCGAGACTGACTGGTGGTAGGCACAGCTGACTAAATCAACTGTTGTTTAATTTCTTTTTCTTTCTTTTTTACACTTTGAAGATGTTTTCTTGTCAATTTTCTTAACATAATGACTCATTATTTACTATTGGAATAACCTGGGTCCTTATTGAAGGTGAACAATAGTTTAGAAATATAGGTGACAAACTAATTTATACAGTCATAAGCAGAACTAGATTTTTTGACTTTCACTGTTAGTGTTGTTTTCTGGCAAATGAGTTTCACAGATTAATTTTTTTTTTTTGGTAAATAGTTTGCTATAGAAAACTGGGAAATTTAAACTTTTCTATTGGGAAAAAAGGTACCTTTTTTGCATTGGAACAGGGCCATTAACAACCCCAAATTATAGTGAATCTAGAGCTCTGTTTCATAGGAAAATTTTGCAGTAAACATGGGTTTTTATCAACAGAACATTTACAAATAGATCTGGGATTAACATTAACTGTTGTCTATCTGTGTTAAAACCCAGTTCGGCCAAAGGAAACACCATATACACTTGTCTGATCGAGCAAGTGATTATTTCAGTAGGAAATGTGATTATTTTCAATGTGTTGATCTTGATGAATATTAAATATTAGAAAATATAGTCCGACTCTGCATGTTTTGTTTTCTTTATGGAATTTTTAAAATTAAATTCACTTGAATCAGAGTACTCCACTTTAAAGAAGGAGGGAACAGGAAATGGAATAAAATCTTTCCTTTGGTCAGTTTATTTGATCCAAACCTTACTGTGTTTAGTATTAGGTTAAAAAATTAAATCCAAGTTTTGTTACCAGTAAAGATTTCATTTAATCGCTTTGATCACAATCTTTGTAATTACTAAGTAACTGGAAGGCCATTTTCTTCAGACACGTTTTTTTCTCTTCCACAAGGAGTTAGGGGGACCCATCAAGTGCAAACTTTCTGAAGCTTTAACTGTTCCATTTAGAGTGCTGAAAACAGCTGACTAATCAATGTTCATAAGCTTGCATTTTCAGCAATTGCAGTTTTCATGTGTTAATTTTTGTGCTTTTTTTATTTCAGTCTATAGGAATTTGTTGTGGTCTATAGGAAATCCAATGACTGCAGACCAAATTTCTACAGGATTTAAAAGTATCAAAATATAAAACCTGACAAACAAAACAAAACAACTGCTATTCCTTAAACTTTGATTAGTTGGAAACATTGCTTTGTTGTTAGTTTTTTTTTTTTAGCTCAAGAAAGTGAAAGTGAATTGAAGATGTCAAAATATCACTTACCCTTTAACTCTTTCTTTTTTGATCTCCCTCTAGATGATGGTTGTTTCTTCCCATTTTTTCCTGGAAGCCGACAATAATCAGGTTAAAAATCTTCAGAATAAATCTGCACTTTACAATACATCAATTTAAGTTACAATGGCTAAGAAAGTTGTTTCACAAGGATCAATAAATTGATTCATTGACAATGTTCAATATTTCACTATTTATAAACTACACTTTATGTACCTTCCTTCAAGGCAACAGTAATGCCCCTTCTAGCCTTGCCTGTCTTTGTAACTGGTTCTTCCTCTTCTGAATCTTCATGCAAACAAAATTCAAATCTCCATGCAAACAAATCTTAATTATTTAAGCAAACACAAAAGACTACATAAATGTAACACCATACCCTGCCAAGAGATCTAAAAGGATATTTGTTTAGCATTACAAAAATTATGTTTGGTTTTTCACAACAAAAAAACCCCCATGCCCTACTCCACCCAATACTCTTGTTGTAACTGCAGGGCTCAAACCTAAGGTATGTACGTCAGTCTGTGACTGATAAGTCACAGCAGACATATTGATTTGTCTACCTATCAATCCGAATCTGCACATTCAGACTGATAGATCTGTTTCAAAATCTTAAAAAATCCTCTATGTGAAAGGTATGAAATGATTTTAAAATCCAAAGGCAAGGGTAGAATGATTGACTTCTGAAAGTTGTCCTGATTTACTAATATTGTTTTCTGGAAAGTTCCAAAATTTATTAATAGGATTATTCAATCTGTGTCGTTAAAGCATTTGCAATATCAACAGTTGTAACAGTATTAACTAAAGTGCTACTAAACTAATGACAGAATCAAGGCGGGCGCCAGCCATGTCATGATACATAAAAGGTGTTTGTCATCTTCAAAACCGTTACAAAATTCATTATAATGGAAATATTCTGACGAAAGCAAGAAAGAGTATGACAGGTTTTATGAAAATAAGAAACAATTGAAATGTTTAGAGGCTAAGTGGTTGGAAATGGTTGCATTATGACCAGGAGAAACAGTTAATGTTTTGTTCCTTGTGTGAACATTACACCATCATCATTAACAGTGTTTATGATAAAATCAGTTTTTGATTGAAACATAAATGTCTTGCATTGTTTCATTTACTTCAATTTTCAGTGTAAGCAGAGGACTGAATAATTTCTCTGGACTGTTAAAATTGTCTCTCAGACCAACTTGACTGACAGACTGAAAAGTTAGTTTCAAACCCTGACCTGTATCAGAAAACACAGTTAAAGGACAAAATATTTACTTGTCTGAACTTCAACTTCACTTGTCTGAAAAATTTTCAAAGAGGATCTAATATTGTAACCTTGAAAACTGTATTATTTAAAATATAGTCCATTTTTATGCTTGCTTGCTTGATTTTAATCTTATTCAATTGATAAAAAACATCAAACACGTAAAACAAAATTTTATCTAGACTTCCTGTCTTGAATCAATGATTATGTTTACTCGATGATGATCTAGAGAATCCAAAGTTCGTAAAATAAAGATCCATGCCTCTTTACAAATTAGCCCCATGGGGATCCAAGTTAGAATAGATCCTCAGTACCCCTTGCTTGTCGTAAGAGGTAACTAAATGGGGCGGTCCTTTGGATGAGATCGTAAAAACCAAGACCCCGTGTCACAGCAGGTGTGACACGATAAAGACCTTTCCCTGCTCAAGGGCCATAAGCACTGAGTATAGGCCTAAATTTTGCAGCCCTTAAACCGGCAGTTGTGAGGCTTCCATATGGGTGAAAAATTCTCAAGCAGGACATTCAATATCAATCATCTTTACAAATAGAATGTAGTACACAATAAGTTAACACAGATCCCAATTGAGTGTGACTTAATTAGTTTACATGGCGATTGATATCGGGATCAAAGTTCATTTTTCATGCATTGCTTCCGACTTTGAACTACTGATAAACTTTTCACCTATCATTCTTTTTATATTTTGGAGACTTTTTTTTTTTTTTTAACATAGAAAAGGACTTTACCGATCAGACAAGTGCCTAGCAATACTCACTTGTCTGATTTTCCTCCACTGGTATCAGACAAGCGTTAATGTCGAGCCCTGACCCTACGTCCAATTTCATTGGCAGGGTATAAGAGAATTCATGCATTATTTTTGTCCTATAAGGCGAACAATTTTTTGTTAGTTGGATTACGGATCTGCTGACCATATTTTTTTCACTTTCGAAAAAAAATAACAAGCAAATTTCCAAATATTTTCTCCCTAGCTGACAGTAATAAAAATAAATACAATAAAATCATTAAAAAAAAACTGCAATGAAAAATATTAATACTATATCGATAAATTGATTTAATTCACAGATTGCCTGCATTTTCACTTTAAATATATAACAGGTTAGGGATGCATTTTCCCCACCATATAATATGCCACTGGATTCAAGTTTGTCTAGCAACCAACAATGTCGAATGTGTGATACTTTCATATTTCTGCAAGTTATCTCAATGACAGTGAAATGTCAGTCAAGTGTCTGAAATAGTGTTGTCCTAGTTTCAAGGGGAATAGATAAACGTAGATCTGACATGATCTAAATGAGAGTTGACTCAAAAGATGATGCTCAATTGCTGTACTATCCTCATTTATATGGGAACAGTTAAAATGATGGAAATTTTGTGGCATAAAAGTATAAACCAGAAATTATGAACAAGAAACCCAAGTTGGCCAAACTCATAGAAACCATTAATTCGCCACTTGCATGTGTCTAATACAGAAAAAAAAAGGAAGAAAAAAGAAAAAAAAAAGGCCGTATTCCAATTAATAAAAAATATTCACCTACATTACATGCAAATACCAACAAAATACATAGATAAAATCATTCATATTACATTAACAATGAATTCCTTTGACAGAAGGATATGTCATGAAAATGTATTCAAGGAGCACTAAATGAATTAAAAAGTGAAACATAAAACCATAAAAAATTAATAATCTGGTTCTCAGGCCAGTTTTTCCAATATGTGATGAGGGAGGAATCCCCCTCTCCATTTTTTTTTTTTTTTATTGTGAATAAGAATGACAAGGGAGGCTTTTTTTTTTTGTATTAGTCTTGCCCTTCAAACATTTCTAAGACTAACCATTAAAAATTTTAAAATTAGAATCCAAAATGAGATTTTTCCAGAATAACATAACACTGCAATGGGAATTTTTTTTTCTTTTAAACAGCAATAAAATTAACCATGCAGCACCATTTGAATAGATGCAGATGGGCCCAGGAATCAAATAAGTAATTTTTTATGGCCTTAACACATTTTCAATATGATACTATTACTAGACATTTGTAAGATGTATCAGACTGGACAGCATTCAATGCTCACCTTCTTCATTGCTTGCTTCTTCTTCAGTCTCCATAACCAGGTCTTCATAAGGCTCGCCTTTTTCTTTCTTCAATGCTTTAGATAAAATCAGCTCAATTCTCGATTTCTCTGCCTCAGGAAGCTCATATGTTTCCCGTGCAACCCTCTCCATCCTCACATTGGTTAGAACACACTCAATTTCTGTGTGGTCCAGAAAGTCAAACTTGTACACATTTGTTTTTTCATCCTTGTCCAGCCATTGGATTTTGAAATGCTTGGTGTTCTGAAACACATTCTGTTGAGTTCTGCACAAGTAAAAACTCCCTGCAAAAATAAATATCTTCTGTCTTCTGAATAAATCCTGGTTCACAAATATATGCACCATAACATTACAGGTTTTTTGTTGTTGTTGTTGTTGTTTTGCAGTTGGTTTATGTATACACCAATTCAAATTTTTGATAGTTATGATAAAAAAAATAAAAAAAAAATTCAACTTTGAATCATCATTTATTTTAATACTGCTGATGTATTTTTGAATTTTTTTTTTTTTTTTTTTTTTTTGAATATCTACAAAAAAAATCATGCTTGGAGAATGCAATTTTTGTGATACACCACAATTTTAACTTTCAGACACAACCTATGTCCAATGTTATGGTAAAGACTGGCATAATAAAAATTCCTCACTTCTATGACTATGAGCACCATGTACAGGTAAAAATTATGATACTTCACCTGAAGCTGGTGATGCCACTACACAAGAGAAAAATTCTCAAATAGGATGTAAAACAAAAGAAAAAGAATTTCTTATCTAGCATACCATGTGTATTTTTCAAGAAATTAAGCCCTGGGTGCATTTTATAATCAATGAAATTTAAAATGGCCTCAAGAGTTTGTGAAACTTGTTGTAAATGTCTAGCAAAAGCTCAGTAATATCCGATCTTCAAGTCTGACATTAATAAAAGTAACACAACAACATATATATTGATCACCAGAAATGTTAAACTGCAGTTTTTATCAAATCATTTTATATTCTACTTATGAATACTCACATATCCTAGCAAAAGTGGGAAAATACTTTGTTTATATTAAATATTACAGATCACTGATGTAAACTAATATGGCTGTACTGTACAAGGTACACTGTATCACACATTTGTATCACACATTTTCACTATATTATGTGCATATATATAGGGAAACAAATCACAAAAAATCAGTTTGGTACATTGATGCGAAATAACTTGGTCAGAAATGGTCTCTATTAACTGCATCATCAGCTGATACTGGAAAAACACTCCACACTGCATGGTTTCATTTTTTTCACTTGCAAACAAAATAACCCTCATCTTCGTGCATTTTTCACATGTAAACATCCAAAGTGCACATCACGAAGTAGTTTCAGCTACTGACAACTAATACAGTACAGTATTTCCTTTGTGAACAAATGATTATTTCTACAAATTATGCATGGAAAAAGCATTCTTTTAAATGAAACAACAATAGACTCAAGTTTATTAAATTGGACAGTTACCAGTGATATCAGTGTATTCAAAGAAACTTGGAACAGGAACAGATAAATTAACAGCATTCAGAGAATAAACTGAATAAAAATATTTTAAATAAAGTAATTGAGAATGTACATAAATAAATAATAACACAGACCTAACTACTTAATAATTTATTTTTTATTCTGTTGGTGACTAACAAACATTGAAAATGGCCTGCAAAACTGTGACATTTGCAAGCCAAATTGACTGACAGAATTTTTACAAGTTTCGCAAACTCTGTGGACCAATGCAATCATCAATAATACTAAAATGACCCCAGGTTTGGCATCATTATTTTAAGGTTAGTTGGTTATTGTACCTTTTTTTTTAAGGGCCAATTACCATAAACACATTTTTTTTAATCTCTCACCAAAACCAATATATTTGTTTTACCTACAATAACTAACCCTGTTTCCATATTACCTGCATCTCCTCTGACAGCTAAGAATACACCCTTTTTGTACACGAGCTCCACCTCATCTTTTGGAGTTTTGGCCTTCACAACAGGTAAAACATCTTCCGTGGGAGACTGGAACCTCTGAACTGGTACCCTCTGCCTCTTCAATGGGGTTCTTGGCTCTACTTCTACTGATTTCTTCCTCTGTTTAATGTAAAATATGGGTAATTCTTTAAAGTATAGCACCTTGTCAGTGACCCCCCCCCCCCCAACTTTTTGAACTACCACCCCCTCCTTTCCCATGAGAAAAATATCAGTATTTCCCCTCAATTGGGAAAAATCATATATCGCAAATTAAATGACAAGAGGCCCATGGCCTATACTTAAAGATTTTCCTTATATATCCACATGTAAATCTTGATCTCCTATTGTGGCCCCACTCTATCCCCAGGATCTATGATTTTAACAAATTTGAATCTACACTATGTCATAAAGCTGCCATGAAAATTGGAACTTTTCTAGCCAAGTGGTTCTTGAGATTTTTATTAAAAAAACCCCCAAAAAACCAAAACACCCAATGCATGCTATTTTTGCGATTATCTCCTCTTTTAAAGGGACATGGTCCTTTGATTGAACAATCCTGAATTCCTTTCACCTAGTGGTGATTTGTGCCAAATTTGACTGAAATCAGCCCAGTGGTTCTGAAGATTTTTAAAGATTTTTTCCCATATATTTTAGGATGTAAAACTTTGATCCCCTATTGTGACACCACCCTACCCTTGGGGCCATGATTTTAACAACTTGAATCTGCACTGTCGGGAAGCTTCCTTATAAATTTGAATTTTTTTGGCCCAGAGGTTTTTAAAAAGAAGATATTTAAATGACTCACGCATGTTTACCTTTATGTGATTATCTCCCTTTAGAAGTGGGCATGACCCTTCATTGGAACAAACTTGAATGGTTTATACCAAGTTTCATTGAAATTGGCCCAGTGGTTTTGGAGAAGATTTTTAAAATTTGTCAGTTTATTTTTGCTATTTCGCTGTTATCTCCCCATCATTTGAACAAACTTGAATCCCCTTCACCAAGGATGCTTTTTGCCAAGTTTTGTTGAAATTGGCTTAGTTGTTCTTGAGAAAAGTCATATATGTGAAAGTTTACAAACAGATGGATGGACTGACAACGGGTGATCAGAAAAGCTCACGAGCTTTCAGCTCAGGTGAGCTAAAAGAAAATGTAGGTTTTGAAGATTTTCTTAAACAAATTCCTTATTTTTCTTTTCCCTAACTCATATCAGGAAAGTTTAAATGTTTGTTTATTTGTATTATAAAGGTTATACCTCTCTGCAACCAATTTGTGATTTTTACTGTCATTGTACGTTTCAAGTGTTCTAGTGGGATGTGTTTCATACTTGGTGTAACACACAATAATATAATTTTGAAGTATTTACCTGTCAGGAGAACTGGTTTAATTCGAAGTAATATTTCCATGTACAGCTGCTGTTGTTAAAACTATATTCATGGAAGATCCTCACTTTGTGATACATCTTTCCAATGTCCTGACCCTACCTGTGATAAACCCCTCCAATGTCCTGACCTCACCTGTGGCAAGTCCTTCCAATGCCCAAACCCCACCAGTGTTAAGCTCCTTCAATGCCTAAACTACACCTTTGATAAGCCCTTCCAATGTCCTGGCCCTACCTGTGATATGCCTCCACCCTCAAGTCTTACTGCAGTAAGCCCCTCCAATGTCTCTTACTTTTTTAGCTGACCCTGATGTAGATGTACTTGGTCTAGCATCTTTACTGTCTTCTTTCTTGTCCTTCTCCATATCCCTCCACAATCAACCTATAACTAATTTACCATGGACAACGTGAATTAGGTGACAGTTACAAGGAGAGTAACAAATTTTCCTATACTCTATTCATGTCTCTTTCAAACATGATTACCTCTTTAACACATTTACATACAATCAAATTTCATAATCTTCTGGCATCTTTTGTTATGTTTGTTTGATCTTCCTATAATATGCAATGCAACTATCTTTAAGGTGGACTAATAGAATCTTCCATTTGTGCAAGTGTAGGATGGGAAATTCCACCAAAGGAACAAGACTCACCAGTCTAGGACAAGGCTTTGCCGAGTGCTAGACTGTAAATCTTGTTCCAAGTTGGAATTTCCCTATCCAGCACAAGTACATAATGATTATTTTATCCACTGTTTAGTGCATTTTTCTGCCCCCCCCCCAAAAAAGGTTTATATCTATCTATCTATCTATATATATATATATATATATATATATATAAGGTAAACTAGCTTTTTTTGGCCTCCTTTATAGCTAAAATTTAATTCTAAGTGTAAAGGTTGCCTTCATTATAGAAAAATGCCCAAAACGTAATTTCGACATCTTTGAGAGTCATTCTAATAACCTGTAATTTCTCGAGCAAGATTAATATTTACATATACACCAACAATGAAAATCTGCATGCAACTTATTTCTTGAACGAAGTCGCAAATACAGAACCAACATAAAAACCTATAGTCTGGTTGTGTGTGTTTTGTTTTTTCTTCTTAAATTATGAGCGAGATCAATTATACTGTAGCTGCGTACACCTACATTGTAAATCGTCACTCTCACATTGATAGAAACTTCTAGTGAAGATGAAAAATAAACCATCTTCACTAGCCAAGGGTTTTCCATCTACTCCACTTAGGGGGAAATGAGTGGACCAAAAACCCTTGCCTAGCAAAGATAGTCCAAAACTTATGAATTATTTTGAAGACTGAGAAAGTTTTGGTGACCTTTAATTAATGGTATTAATTCAAATGTTCACTTTTGAGCATATCTGTCAAAGAAAAAAAAAGGACACAGACACTTTACATTGTTGAAATATTGGACTTTAAATAAAATAAAATGCACAACCACAGCATATGATACCCCATCAGATGTTTATTCATTACAAACAGATAAAAGTGCACTAAACAAAGTCATGCCAACCTTAACTGGTGCAAAGATTGCACCAGTATCTTTGCTTTTAGGTCTGAGGTAAAATCAAGATGATTCCTTGTAATGTGTCTATTGCACATTGCAAATGACTTGTCAATGTATCTCTTGAATTGCTCAAATCAACTACAGAATTATTCCAAAACATATTTTCATTTTATTACATGTATTTAGATTATTTCTTTCACATGGTATAAATTACTTATTTTGGGTTATACAAAGAAATACCCCATAACTAATGCAGTGACAGCCTTCTTACATTATACTCATCAGTTTAATCTTTATCTGGACAGACATAATTTAGGTGTTGTCAGAATGATCTTTGAATCTCCAGCTGAACTCCAAATCCCAAAGGGCTAATGGAATCTTAATTGGACAGACAGATTTGCACTCTATGCAAAACTTAAAAAACCATAAGCTGAGATGATCATTCCCATGAGACAATTACTCTGTTCTGTTATGTGCTTGTTAGGTCTTTGCAAATTTTGTAGTACAATACTGCATATATTAATAACATCAATGTTAGAAACAAAATAAGTATTCATATTAATTGTTATACAGCTAAATCTTAGAGTTTTTGTAATCTGCCAGTCCCACTGGCAAAACTGATAATATTTCTAAAGTCCGGTAATTTTTGTATATCATTGGACCAAAGGACTGGTAATATGTAAACAATCAATTTGGAACTTTAACATCTTTATGTGTATGGTTTTTAAACATAATTGTGAAATTGAATAAATGTTTGAATCTGCACATTTAAATCATTACATTTAAGTGCTTTTATGATTTCGAATTGAGTACCAAGCAGACAATTCTGATTTCATGTACATTAGATTACATCCCTTTTATATTTTTCTGGATCACATTTGAATCATAAGCTGATATCGATGGAAGCTGCTAATGATACAACTCGTGTTTTCTAAGTTTGACTTTGTCATGTGAACAGATGCATCAATGAGACGTGGGCCTAATGAAATTACCATGCATGCCATTCCAGGTTGGGGCTCCATTGATGTTCACATAATGTGTGCACCTTCACAGCCCTAAGAGAATTGGCTGATTCAATAAGGCATTTGAACCCACATGAATGACATTTAAATTGTCCAAATTTACTCTTACCCTGGTCACAAGGCCGTGAATATTGTGTCAGTGCTTTACAGTAAATATTTATTTCTTTTAAAGTTTTATTTTGCTTGTGTTTTTTTTCTTCATTCAAGTAACTTAAATATTGATCAGTAAATATTTGTGCAGAACCAGTAAATTTCATCAAATCACCAGTCCACTTGACCAGTGATTTTTTTTTTTATTTTAAAAACTGTTTTATGAAAGAGAAAAAAAGTGTGTTTCTTGGTGTAATGGATCACTGCATTACTTTCTACCATATGTAGGGATTACCTCCCTTAAACCAATGTTTTTTGTTTTTGTTTTTTGGTTTGTTTTTGTTTTTTTATTTTTAAATACTTACCATTTTAAAAGTATTAATGAACTGATTTCAAACTACACTTTACTCTTCCCTACAAAAGCACATATTGACAAAGTTTGTGGAGGCAAAAGGGGACATCAAAGAAACTAAAAGGTAGAGCATGTTTCAATTAAAATAAAAAAAAAAAAGTCTTATGACATATCATCATGTCACAGATCTTCATGTCAAACGAAGTAAAGGCATTAACTAAAATACTGATGAGAATAATCCTAACTTCATAAAATCATTGTATACTAATACCTATCTATTTAACAAAAGAAAAATTACCCTTGAAGCTGATGAACACTGTGTGCACTGCTTATATAAATAACTGTGTATACCGCTTCAATATGAGCAAAGCTGTTGCTAAATGGTAGGAGTCTAATTATTATCAGTCAGGAACATAACTGAAAATAGTTCATTTCGCCTCAATTTTGCAATTTGTAGCCGTTTCAATGATTTTGCCAATTGCTCACTGGAATTTTCATGAAAAGACAACTCTTGCAAGCGCAAATGCTAAACTAAATTGAACTTTTCACTGAAAATTGCAAGTGACACAGCAGGTAGATCTAGTCAATTTGTAACATTTTAACCTGGATTATTGATAAGTCATCTTCAATCTCAATAAAAACAGATATATACTTTTTTTTTCTTTACCAGATGCAGACTTGCATTACTCCAAAAATCTTCGGATACATGTATCTAATCTCAATTATCTGGATTTTGATTGCCATTTGCATTGATGACCAATTCTGTACAGAACTTCTAAACATGTGATCTTTTAAATAATGCTCCCTGCTAAAATCTGTCACTCGATAATTGGTATAAGCACCCAATTTTGCACAAAAGATCTACATTCACATTACTTTCAGTTCATACCCTGCCTCAGTCCAAATCCATTAACAAGAATCTCAGAAACTAGACCTTTACATTTCCACAAATTATTATGTTTAGCTTCTCTTTACATGTCTGTCATCTAAAATTCAACTTGCAACTAAAACTATAAACCTAGCAGATCTGCACTGTTACAGATTTACAGATTTTTCACTTGCGCGCAGCTTTTAAGATAAACTTCATTCCATCTAGTTTACGGTCATAAAATATTTAGCTCCATCCCTTTTCCATGTAATATTCCTCATATCATTAATATACACTAATCGCTTTAGTAATAATGAGCAGTAATCTCTGAACTAAAACATGAGCGTGATCTCGAAAACCCACGCTTTGTAAAAACTGGCGAGTAGACACTCTTTGAAGCATTTGATATGCATTTTGTTGATAGAACAATTAATTTTACCTTTCAATTCCCAATAATGCCACGTTATAAAATTGTTAAATGTATAAGTTTCGATATGAAAACGTTTTTCTGTGAGCCGGTTTCACGACCACATGGCCGCCATCTTGCTGCTCTTACGTTTGCCTCCTTCTTCAGGTTACTAATCCTTCACTTAACTTTTTCTTTATAGTATTAACGTCAAAGTAATCATCAGATATATCTAATTATAATGGAGAAAAGTACTGTAATCAAAATTACTAAAATAATAAAATTTTGAAGAGACATTGAAGACTTTAAAATTCAAATACATCTTAATGGAACAGCCAAAACATAAGTCAAGGGAATATTTCGAGCAGTTATTTTCGCGGGAAATTCAAAACATCCATAATTTGGGCAGTGCACGTCTGTCGTAACTCTACGCCCAATATTGTAAGTCAAAGACTGACGGAAAATGTTGATGCTTAAGGTAGTTGTACCTTCATGTGACTCTGTGGAAGATCCAGAACACTATTTACTGGGGGGGGGGGGGGGGGGGGGGGGGGGGTGCGACCCAAGTTTGTGCTTTTTCCGCCCAAGAAAGAGGCGAAAAAGAAATGTATTCTTCCAAAGAGGATGCAAAACCGGTACCCCTTCCCTACATCCACTACTTAACAATATTAATGGTTCAAATTAGAAATTCACAAAATAGTATTGAAAATTGATAGTTTTCAAACTATATCATATATTAAACAGAGACATACATAATATATATGTCTTTGATTTTCAAAATACAGTTTGATTTAATCAGTTGGAGAAAATATATATGTTGCCACCTTTTAAAGATGTCAAACATATGTTACATGTCAACATAAAAAAATGACATATTGAAACTAGTTAAAATGACGAAATTTAAAGGGCGGGACACGATTCGACCTGAACATTTTCAAATTTTGTTTTTCCATTTTAATGTTTAGAATGCTTACTTAAGGGAGTTCCATGAGAGATACAGAGCTCACAACTCTTGTTATACAACCAAGACTTGTACGTACCGTGTTTTAGTTTACATAGGTTAATATACTGGTAAAAGTTTCGTTTAAAGCAGATTTTTTTTTAACGCTTTACAAGTTCATTCTTAATGAACACAGTAAAACAGTTTACAGTGTTTTTCAGATCTCATTTTGTTTTAAACATGATATTTTCTATTAGGCAATCTATATATATATAAACAAAAACATGACACGGACCTTGTTTAAGAACAAGTGTTGTATCTTACTTGTAACCCAACAACTGATTTTCAAATTTTGGTTGATTACTAGAAATTAGAATAAATTTTCAGCTCAAATCGTTCCCATGTCTCTTTAATTTCAACAAGCATCCTTTAAGTTTATTGCATAGCAATACATGTCCCCTACCGGTGTAACAACGAAAAGTGACCCTCGTAGAATATTGACCGGGGGTCATTTATGACCAAGTTTGTTGTAGAATAGTTGGTTCACATTATAGAAATTATGTCCTCGGGTCATTTTTCTCCGTGAAGGTTGTAGAAAAATGACCCGGTAGAATTCCGACCTCCTTTTAACATGTATTTTATATATTAAATATAACTGAGTTTGGGTGCAATATTTTTTTATAAGTGTATATAAGCCTACAGATTTTGAAAATAGCTCATCTGAATTTAAATCTTGAGTACGCTTGTCAGTTAATTTTACCCCAGTCGATCTTTTGATTTTTCAAATTAAAATATAAAAAACGCAGCCAGATATCATCATTTAAAGTATGCAAAAAAACCAAAAAACAAAACAACAACAACAAAAAAACAAACAAAAAAAACCCAAAAAACAACAAACAAAATAAAAAACAACAACAACAAAAAAACGAAAAAAAAAACAACAAAAAAAACAAAATAAAAAATAATAAAATAAAATAAAAATAATAAAATAAACCAACATGCATCATTTCCTCAAGGTAACCAACGTACTTTAGTTAACAACTGAATGTAAAACTTATTTGAACAAATGAAATCAAGCGCGGATTCTGCATTTTTTAAAACGGTTGGTAGAAGGGAAATTGCTTGTTGATATAAATTACGTTAAGGAGGCTGGGGGGGGGGGGGGGGTGCAAAAACGTATGGCTGCCGTACTCTCCCATACACGGCGAAAGAAAAGATTTGGTAGAAAATCAGTGCATTTATATGAGCAACATTGGACACCATTACGAACCCGTATTAGATGTTACAGAAGTTGTCTACACCAGAATACCATACATCTATATCAAGAACTTAATTCCCCCAAAATACCACAAATACATTTCGCACAGGATGCTAAATGCAATATTGGTCAATTCAGAAGCCGATTCGATCATTGCCAGGGAAGTAGAAAAGGCAGAAGAGGTCTATGTAATTCAATGATTGTCCTTATAAAATAAAAAGGTTGGAACGATTGGTCGAAGAAGTCGATCCCAATATCTTCAATTTACTATGCGAGTGGGAGGACCTGGAGGAAAAGCTTGCTAAAAAGAAATCAAAATATGACACCCTTGACTCTTAAATTTGCATGGAGATGGAGTACTTTTACAATATCATTTCATATATACATGTACATGTATAACGCAATACAACAGTGATTGACTCATTGTACATCAAACAAATTAAAGAGTATCGATCGCAATTTAGATGCTATATTTTAACTCTTAAGATAAATGTGAGAAAAGGTTGACCATAGATTAGGGATGTTTTTACTGCAAATCTGAAAAAAAGTCTGCTAAAATCTCAGTCTGATAAAAATCAAACCTTCACAAGCTCATTTCACGCAACGATCAAAATGAAATTAAAAGGACAGGGGTGGCTGCCATTTTATACCATTATGGTCTCCTTTGAAAGAAGAGCTCCATATAAAAATACAGAAAATAATAAAATTTCACAAAGACAAAATATACGAAATTTTTATTTACTACATTGACAGCTTCAATAAACATATCTAAAATTTCAGCTAAATTTGATGGTTAATTAAAACTTAATTATTTGAACCTCCCCCTCCCCCAAGTCTCCTTAAGGAGCTTATAATAAGGCTTAATTTTAATCAGACTATAAAAATTTTAATCAGAAACATTTTTTTCATCAAACATCGGTCTCTTTGTCCTCAATCTGTTTATAATTCATGGTCCACATTCGATAAAGTTTCTGTAGAGATTTTTTATATCTGTAACAGGATCTGCATAACTCCAATCTACCGAAGAGAGATTAATGACTATCAAAAATTCTTTATCAAAATAATAATAATAATAACAATAATAATAATAATAATAAATAAATAAATTAAATAAATAAATAAATAAAAAAAAAATATAAATATAGAAAGAGTGATATAATAATTTTTACCTAAGTGAACCAAAATATATAGCAGCTTAGATTCATCGCTCTTAATAGAATATAAATTTAATTGCAAAGTATATATAAATGGCTGTTTTAATTTGAAGACACTTACAGTGGACTCCTATAGAAAAACTGTAGTAGCTACATGTAGTATTCTAAATTCGACTTCCCTATAAAAAACACAGGGTTTATTCGTCACATTTACCTAAAATGCAAAATACAAACATGTTTCAGTGCCAGCATAATACTAGTACTGCAGAAGTTCATTATTACAATTACCTGTTATCTTATAATTAATACTTAAGCAGGGCAGGTGTAAAGCAATATAAATATGATATGTATTCCAGAAAAGTGTTGATCGGAATGAATCTATTTTTTTTTAAAATATGATTTTTAAATGAGATTATATTCCTTAAATGATTGGGTTGATATTTCAGGAGAGCTTTAAAAAGACAATCTCAATATGACAGAAGTTTTTGTCATGCAACCACTTGTCCATCTTTTAGAAAGCTAGTCTCTTATCACGGTGCACGTGATCTTCTTCTTCTGTAATAAGCAATGAGCTGAGGAGACGGCGGTGATGGATCTAGTTGGATAGACCATATACTAAGAGATAGGGTAAAAGTACACTAGGGAGACCGAAAACAACCATGGAGAAGGGCAGTATAGAAGCAGAAAGATGGAGAGCAGAATGGAGAAGCCACTGGCAAAAAAAAGTATGGATACTACTACCACCACCCCCTTTTTTGGCGATATGTACATTCCCTGTCAATCTCATTTCATTTTCGATTTATGTAATCGTTTCACGCTTTTTGTAAGCTTTAGCCTTCTTCCGGTATAATAAGATACACAAATTGAAATTGGGATGAGATAAGTAGGGAATGCACACATTTCGGAGAAAATCAGAAAAGGGGGAGGAGTGGGTAGTAGTATCCATGCTTCAGATGCCTGTGGGAGAAGTTGGAATAGGGTCAAAATGGTATCAAAGGACAGAGTCGTTTGGATAGAATGTCGCAGCCTAATGCACTTCCTGGCGTGGAATCGAGAACTAAGTGCCAAGTAGTGATTCTGAAATAGTTTGGATAACTGGAGTGTGACTGTTTTACAGATACCGGCAGGCCTGATTACTTAAAACTTTATGGTTTGCATTACTCCATTTCCCCTCTAGAATCAAACAGAAATCCCAGATTCATTTGCTTGTCTGACAATTATGGAGCGCAAAATTAACATAAACTCAAATAACCGAAGATATTTTTAATTATTTGAAGATATCATAAATTCATTTGACGCGCGCAACAACGCAATTAAAGATCTATTCAAATAATTAATGATATCTCAAATTCTGATTATAGCGCGCATTAATTGAATTAATGATAGCATTAATTATTATGCTAAATTGATGCGCGCTAGAATAAATCGTTGCTCTCTTCAAATGAATTAATTAATGATATCAACAATGGAAGTTGATGCGAGCTACAATTCAATTAAAGAGAGCAATAATTCAATTAATGTGAGCATCAATTTAATTAATGCGCACAATAATTGAACTATTCCTCTTTTCAACTGAATTAATGATATCATCAATCCAATATTAATGCGCGCAGTAATTAAATTAATGCTCTCTTCAATTGAGAGATATCTTCAACATAACCACAATTGAATTAATTATCTCTTTTATGGAATTGTTGCTCTCTTTAAAATAATTTGTGCACGCATTAATTCCTCATAAAAAGCATTGTAAATGATTTAAATATATCTTCAATTAAATTAAAGAGATCATCAAATCATTTATACCGAGCTCTAAATTAATTTTTGCGAGCAATATTTCCACCACATTGATGATCTCATCAATTCAGTTAACGAGAGTGCATTAATTCAATTGATGAGAGCAGTAATCGATTTGATGTGCGCATTAATTCAGTTGATGAGAGCAATAATTGAATCTTCAAATAATTAAAGACATTCAATCTAATTAAAATTAGATCCCTTGACCCGCTCACGTTTATCGCTTCACAGCGATATACGTGAGCGAATCAAAGGATCTAATTTTAAATAGACTGTAAAGATACCTTTAATTATTTGAGTTTATGTTAATTTGGTACTCCATAAACCATTTGTTTTTTAAATGTAAAAGACGTATTCTATAGTATAGTTTGGACAATTCACTCATTAATCACATATACAGACCAAGTTTTGGTATGGGTTAAGTTGAACATTTTCAACAATCAGCAAGGTCATTTTGTGCCATTTTGAGATTTGGACAGATCAAATGATATATACTGACCTCAGATATGACAATCATTCCTTTTACGTTATATATACCCGAAACAATCTAAATAACATTATATGTACATGTATAAAATGTTAAGTCTAGATGTAGATTTATTCACAGGAACCAGTAATTTTGTCTGTATTAATGATAGTATGGGTCTATACCATACCACCACATAATAAAAATAACACCCTATAGATATTTACCCAGTGACCGATGTAATGGGGGAGGGGTGAGGGTCGCACTCTCTAAAATTTTCAAATTCAGATCGTTTGATTTTAATATTGTAATTTTTAGTGGGAGAACATATTTTATTCCAAAACCCTTAAAAATTCTGTCATTTCCATTATTTTCTATTTTCACCTCCTTGAAAATGACAGTAAGTACTATAAGAAATATAAAATTTTTATAAAAAAAATATTCGTTTTAATCCGTCCCTGTTCTTGGCTCCTGTGATTTATTGGATAAAAATGTTGGTCACATATTAAAAAAAATAATAAGAAATTGAACAGTTTAGAAATGCTTGTAGAAGTTATCGTTTTGATATTTCTACTCGAAATATTTGTGAACGTATTATCTACAAATGTCTGTTTATGACGTTGTCAGGGGGAAATGATATTTCCGGTCAAACGTGCACACACTGGTCAACAACAAGCATTACAGCGTCATTACGATTTTTATAAACTTTTGCTGCCAGAATTGTGAAAAAAGAAGGAAAAATAAAATGGAACTCAGGGAACGTATAACACAAACGACATTGAAGGAAAAACTCTCCGACCATTATCGTAACCGAGACTTCACAGCGAAGAAACGGGATGTAAGCAAGTTGGGTGTCAATTTTTTCTGGGGAATGACAATTTCGTTATTCCTTGAATCACAGTTTATTCTCATTCCACATGTGTTCAACGGTTGGTACATGGTCGGACTGATTGCGTTGGTATGGTTCACGATGTTTGGAACAACCATTAATTGGATGGGAATGTATTTTGGTAGTACTAGTTATGTTGAAAAAGAACTTAAGTCCAGACATTTTCCAGGGTCCACAGAGACGCCAAGTGGATGGACATACTGTCCGACCTGCCAGGTACAGTTCTCTTAATTTTCTCCAAATTCAATTTCTCCAAAAATATCGTTGCTTCTTTAGAAATTTTGCGCCCCCTTGCCTAGCTATGATCGAGAACACTTTTACACAAGTTTTGACTTTTCTACCTATACTCATGTCTAATCCAAACGCAAGGACGTCGCTAGTCACTCAATATTTGGCTCGTTTTCAGAATCGGATACATGTTTTTATTGGGTGTGTGTGTGTGTGTTCCCCCCCCCCCCCCCTTATAATCTCAATTAACTTAAGTATTAATTCCTTTATGGGGGAACCAAATTAACTTTAACTCAAATAATTAAAGATATCTGTAATTATTTGAAGATATCATCAATTCAATTAATGCTCTCATCAATTAAATTGATGTAAACATTAATTCAGTAAACGAGAGTCATTGTAGTGGAAATATTGCGCGCAATTAATTCAATTTAGAGCTCAGTATAAATGATTTGATTATTTCTTAAATTCAGTTGAAAATATCTTTTAATTTACAATTTGTATAAGGAATTAATGCACACATCATTTCTTTTTAAGAGAGCAACAATTCAATTGAAGAGGTCATCAATTCAGTTGTGGATATGTTGAACTGAAGATATTTCTAATCATATAGCTGCTCTCCCTCTCTAAAAGTATTAATGCATGTATCAAATGAATTAATGATATCATGATTCAGTTGAAGAGAGCAATAATTCAATTACTGCACACATCAACTGAATTAATGATATCATTAATTCAAGAGAGCAGTAATTCAATTATTGCATGCATTAATTGAATTGATATGCACATTAATTGAATTATTGCTCTCTTCAAGTGATTTTTAGCATGCATCAATTCAGTTGTTGATATCATCAATTTATTTGAAGAAAGCAACAGTTCAGTTATAGCCTGCATCAATTCAGCAGAATAATTAATGCTACCATCTTTTCAATTAATGTGTGCAATAAGTCAGAATTGAAGATATATATGAGTCCATATCAAAAACCGCAGAGATAAAATCTAAGGTAAATCAACAATTTTCTTGTGTTGAAAGGTGATTTTTTAAGGAGTCGAGTGATCATGGAAGATGTTGCCTCTACGCTGCCTTTCAGCTCATCTCAGTGGGCAAAATCAAATAGTACCCATTGGTTTTGAACGTTTCTTATGATTCAAGACTTTGAAACATTGAATTTAATTGATATTTGAAAGGTGCAATACCATTCCCATTGCTGATGTCATTGTTTATTATTAAATCTTTGTCCAATAGTTAAATAACGAATGTTTTGTAAGAGCTAGAAGTTCATTATTCACGGATGGATTTACTACGAAACACATTTTCCTGTGAAATTTGTTTCACATGATATCATTAAGTACTTACAAAATAACCTGTTCACATTTGGTTTTCATTTATATCTATAGCCTTGGAGTTACACCAAAAATCCAAATTTCAGATCAGTAAAAACTGATAAATACTAAAGTGGTGATATTGCGCAGTATCATGGTTAGGTTGCTATTCCAAAAACACAAAGACTATTTCCGGTTTTCTTTTCAGTAATCCTGATTTTCAATCATGCTAAACGAAAGTAGCATTGCATCGCGATGAAAATAACTGGTTAATATGCGAAGAAACCTAGGCTAAGTAGCATTCATTGGGAATTTAATCTTATTCAGAACTCCAATAACCTTACAACATATTACAATGAACTTCTGAATTGTTATACATTATTGAAAACAGAGAGTTAATACCATATAATTGTTACATCATACATGAACAGAAGATATAACTTCTATAAATAAGCAGTCAGCCTCACTCTAAAGCAGTTATGGTCTTTTCAGCATTTTTCGTCTGCAATTTCAAGTTATTATAGCCTTTGTAAAGTAACTAGTATTGAGGGGTATTATCTAGCACATGTATGAACTTGTTAGGATAAGCAACTTCAGCCCAAGCTCTCTTTTTTATTTCTTTTTATGTAAATAAACACATTTTCCTGACATTTTACAAATGATTGTAATGCTTTATTTATGTACTTACACATGAGGAAATGTCTCCTGCGTCACTCAAACATTTCATCTCTTACTCTCACTGATTTACCTGCCTCTAAATTTATTGAGAACCCTAATATATATGATATTGCACTCGATGCATTTGTGGCCCTTCAGGCCCTTGATTTTGTATTGTAACAATAAACATATATCTGAAGAACACAAACACACTAAACTCCCACCTAGAAATTATTTGATTTCAGAGTAAGAAGAGATCAAAGAACTGCATGGTTCTCCTAAAAATTTGTCCTTACTGTTACAGATAAAAAAATACATGTTTCACTATTAAGAGGTACAAAAATAATTACAAAATTTGTTCAAACTAGATTGTGAAAGCATGACAAATAAGGAACCGGTAATATTTTTTCAAAGAAATGGAAGCAACATCATTATAACAATGATTTTAGAGACAATTTTCAAAACTGAACAATATTTTGTTCAATATTTTAACCATTTTACAGACATAAAAGTTAGTATGAAAAACAGCATGGATACATTTGATTAGAAATGGCATTTTAGATACACACATGTAGATCCAATCTTTAAACAATCATATATATAAACAACATATTTTTATAATTATAGTGCATGTAACAGGAGAGACAGGCCCGTAGCAAGAAAGACAGTATTTTGCATCAGACATGTTTCCCCTGTTACAAAATCCTAATTCTGGTTTGGAGATGATTGGAAAGTAAATACTGCATCAATTTCACAGTTTGAAATCTGTTAATATACTGCCAAATATAGATAATCTAAAACAAGTCCATAAAAATATGACAGTGAAAGTTTTTTTTTTAGGTATAACAGGAAAGAACAGAACATGCAACAGGAGATAATTTTTTGTGTATCCAAATCAAATTCTTCATTTTGTTAAACACTGAATTTAGAAAATTCTGAAAATTAACACTGGTGTCCCCGATCAATGGTAATACTTTAAGTACAAGTTTAAGATATGGACAAATAGAGAACAAAAATAATAAATATGTGAGACTATAACAGGAAAGACTTGTACTAATTACACAGTCTTGTAAATAGTACAAAAAATTGTTACATGTAAATTAGATTTAACTAGAATTATTACTGAATTACATGTACTATACAAAACAAAACAGGATTTACATCTAGAAAAGAGCATGTCTATGCAAATATTAGTTTTTACAATTTAAGAAAAATGAAGTAAAAGGAAGGACAATTTATACAGTTTAAAAAAAGTAATCTTCCATTTGAAAGAAAAACACTGAATACAACATTAGAATGTTCACACACTTTGACAACTGACTTCATTTCTACTTTATATCTTTCACTTATCAAAGAAATTTGGTGTTTTCTATAGAAGTGATGCCACAACCACATGTCGCTTTTTATTTTTTTTTCTGTGATATTTTTGCAAACATTTTCCTAGACTTTGTAGTGGGAATTTATTCCTCCTAACTTCTGTGGCTCTGGAATGATGGCCAGTTGTCCAGAGTATACCAACATTCATCAACAATTTTCCTTGGCCAAAAGAAGTAGTTGTCTTCTTTTCTCCCAGTTCAGTGCATACATGAGACATAAGTATCATCATATTCCAATGTCTTTGACGAAACCTGGATATGGACTTCCATTATATGAGACAACGTACTTCCCTAAATATGACTCCAAATCATGCATATCATCATCGTCTTGTTTCACACAATGTTCTATACATGGTGATGACTTGTCTTTTGTCTGATCTGTATTACTTTCAGTCTGGTTTTTGTCTGTCATTGTTTTCTTCTGTCAATTTGTTGAATTCTTCATTTTGGTTCTCATTTTCTTCATGTATCTTTACCTCTTTCATTTCTCGGTTTTTCTGATCATCTGCTTTTGGCTATCTTCATTTTGCTCCTTTACTTCTTGATCATCTATCACAAACTAGTTTTCGCCTTTCATATAGCCATTTTGGTTAACTTGGTGTATATCTATCTTGCTGTTCTAGCATTGACTCTTCAGCCATACTGATGTCACTGTTTGTCTCAACTTTTTTTTCCGTTTTTAATGTTGTCCTTAACATGTTCTGTATTTACTTCCTGTTGAGATTCTGCATGTTGCTTAACATCATTTTCCAAATCATTAGTTGGTACTATTGCCACGAAGTGGTTTTGTATCCAACTGTAGGAGTTCATATCAGATCTTGTTGAGGTCCAAAAAGTGTACACAGGGTTGATTTCACTGCTTGTGTAATTCCACGGTAAGACAACTCTGTTCAAATCCAATCGTACATTTGGATTTCCAAGTTTTGGGTAAATAAAGAATACTGGTGTATTCTAAACTGAAGGGAGAGCACGAATCTGCCAGATTACCATGCAAGACTTATCAAAACGGATCATCTGTGTCTCCATTTTGAAAATAAATTCAATTATTCTTTCATCAAGAAGCATTCCATGCACATACATATCTGAATATTGTGCATATGTTTCTGGCAAATGCTTTTGACTATCCTGCACACAGCCCCTTGAGAGAAAGTCATTGTCTAGATATATATCTTTGTGCAAGACAAGCTCATGAAGAATTCTAACTCTCATCTCATTGGTGTTTTTGTCTATTTGTCTGTACTGATACAATGTTATGTCTTTCCTGTTACAAAATCACTTTTTATTTTTTAACATACATATTTGAAACAACAAATCCTTGCTCAGAGTTTTTCCATTTACAAACTACTTTATTAAAAATTATATAGATTGTTAGATTAATGAAAAGATAGGTTTCAAATCCTCATTTTATTGTAATGTTAGTATTTCCTGTTACAAAAATTGTCTTTACAAAATGAACTGGATATGGTTATAAACACTTGTAAATTCAATCAAGTGTAGGACATCACAAAATATGCCAATATAAACATTTATAAATGCAATTTTTCTTTAAATATATCACACAGCAACAATATTAGTATTCTGTCAACTAGAGAATAATGTATTCTAAATAGTACAAATTTGTATTATTTTTTTTCCCCTAACCTTTTTTATTGGCATGGGACCAAAATTTTGATAATAACTCGTATATCAATTACTTGAAGAGATCTTTAATTGAATTATTGTGCATATCAAATGAACTGACGATTTCTTCAAATAAATAAAGATATCTTCTATTATCTGAGTTTATGTTAATTTTGCGCTCCATATTCCTTTAATCCAAGGGGCCTCCATGGCCGAGTGGTTAGAGCATCGGGCTCAAAATCACAAAGCCTCTCACCTCTGTTGGCGCGTGTTCGCATCTCGGCCACGGAGTTATGTGAGCAAGTTTGCCAGTTTACTTGTGGAAGGTCGGTGGTCTCTTCCCAGGTACATTGTATCTGGGTTCTCTCCTCCACCAACAAAAACTGGATGCCACCAGATAACTGAAAAATTGTTGAGTGTGGCGGAAAGCAATAAATAATCAATCAATCAATCCTTTAATCCATTCTTTACCCAATTTGTTTTTGAAAGAGTTCGCCGATTTTGCCATTTTAAAAAACATCATTCGGTAGTCCATTCCAAGAGAGTCTACAGACATCATTTAGTAGTTCATTCTGAGAGTCTATTTATCTTTGTGAAGTAATATTTTCCTGACATTAAGATTTGCTTGTCTTAATTTTGGTTATTTCTTTGAGTGACCCTTTACGTGTTAATGATGAATTAACTTTACATATTTTCTTGATATTTAGTGGTTCTTGAGAAGCAGATTTTATTAGTTTGTATGCATGACTATAGTGCAAGCAACTGTTACAATTATATATGTAACAGAGTTGAGTATACGTCCCTGCTGAGGATAGAACCTGGTACCGCTGACATTTACAGACCAGTCTAGTGCTCTATCGATCAAGCTAGCCAGAGCTAATAGGAAGGTCATACATTTAAACACAATCACAATATGACATATTTATAAAATTGATACTGTTCTTGTAATTCAAAACCATCAGTAGTCCTTTTTCACAAAATATAATTTTTCTTTCTGCCTTTCAATCAAATTCACATCACTAGGTCATTAAAATGCAAGTTTAATCAACCATAGATACTAATTCTGAAAATCTTTAAGGGGTGAGATGTGAAGAAATGACACATTTCGTAATTTTGATTTTAATCAAAAGATTTTTTTGTGGAAAGGCCACTGACTTAATTAGCAACAAAGTATACAACAATTTATACAATGAGTGATGTATAATTTCATATTTGCAGGTTGATGCTCCTCCGCGATCCTTCCATTGCTCCCAGTGCAATGCCTGTGTCCTGAAGAGGGATCATCACTGTTTCTTCAGTAATTCTTGCATAGGATTCTACAACCAAAGATTCTTCATACTCTTCATTTTGTACATGGTTTGGGGCAACATATTTGCCTTGTATCTCCAGATATCCTACCTCAACGAATTCTACCCACTGGCCTCCTACTACGAGATTTTCACATTTTTCCCACTGATAAGCCTAGTCCAGTTTCTGTTTGGTTATCTTTCTTTCTTCAATGCATGCCTGGTAATACACATTGCATTATGTGTTGGGTGTTTATGTGGCGCTTTATTCTTCACGTTTTTTGAAATTTTGCTCATGTGTAAAAACATGACATCCTATGAATGTCATAAAACTGGTCCCATTTTTGACCAGGGGTTGTTTAACAACATTAGATCTGTATTTGGACCAATTAAAACAATTCCTTTACAAATTATATGTCCATTGTTCCCCATTGATCAGCAAAATGATGGCTCAAAATGGGAAAATACAAGAGTCAAATCACATTAACTGTACAACGAAACTAAGCTGAAGTGTTCATTTCAAGTTGCATAATATAATAATTATTGTTATTTACTCATTTGTTGGGTATGTCACTTTTGTCACAATATATATTGTGTTTATAAGCATGACAATCATCAAGTTACTGACTGATATTAAGACACCTTTATTTTATACAATGAATATCTATATACAAAATTTATTTATTTTTTGGATACCAAGTTTGCAATTGTTGATAATGTAAAAAAATATTGCATGTTGCTTGGGTGTGTATGTGTATTTAATGGAACAACAGGTGTAAAATAATGTAAAACAGACAGAATACAATTCTTTGTATCAATTCCATATTACGAGCATTTTCACATCAGTAAAGTTTATATTGGATGAATAAAAAGATTTTATTGATCATTGTTTGTTAGTAAATACTAAGTCACATTATAAGAAATCTCTGACATTTTTAGAGACTCAGTAAAATTTTCATGTAAGGATTGTGTGTATATGAAACTGAATACCCAGGACTGGTGCTGGTAATTCATTTATTGCATTTGTTATTACACCATGGGCTACAAATAGTGCAGAAATGAGAAAGGCCATACAATGCAATCTTTTTAGGAGTTGTGCAGATGGTGATTTGGTCTATGCCTGCTAACCCCTGATAACTCCAACAATCCTATTCTGATTGTCAATCCCATGCAGCAACAATCCTATTCTGTTTGTTGATTCCATACTGTAACAATCCAATTCTGCTTGTCAATCCCATGCAACAACAATCATATTCTGATTGTTTATCCCATGCAGCAAAAATCGTATTCAGATCATCTATCCCACACAGCAATAAATATTTTGATTGTTGATTCCAAGCAACCACAATTAGAATATTAATCACAATGATTAAGGCCTTTCAGATTAAAATCAGATCTCTCGATGCACACGATATAAGGACAATTGCAGCGATAGTCCGTATATCGAGCAAAGTGAGAAGTTTCATTTTAATCAGACTGGACTAAGGCCCTATTGGCCTGAAAGTTCTCAGCTTCTGAAAGATCAAAAGTAAGCAAACCGCAGTCACTTCATTTGCTTTTTCAAATCGTCAGTTGATTCAGAATTGGTAATATTAGCCTTCAAACCCATCTCCGTTAGCCATGTGTTTGATCCACTCCACTTGAGAAGCACAATGATTGTTAACCCTTGGTTAGCAAAAATGCTACAGGTCCTGCTAGCTAGTCTTTATCTAGAAAGGTGAATCATTTTTAATTTCAGTTGTCTCTGCATTTTTTATTTTCAAAAGCTTTCTTTTTTAGCTACACTATATGTTGTGTAGTTATTAATCACAGCTAAAAATTCCTGTAAACAAATAAATATTTAATTGTACAGACTCCAGCATATCAATTATTATTTAATCACATATGTCGGAATTCACAAAGAGAATTGTCAGGCACTGTACAATGTAAACTAGTTGACACTATTACAGCAGTGAAATTAACATGGAAATTGAAATACGTAATTGCATTATACATGGTCCTTCTCCGTTATTTGTGCCTGGACAAATAGACTAAGCTTGTCACATTCTTCTCTGTTGTTTCATTGTCCTTTAACCATTAATACTGCAGATGGTACTAAACCTGAAATATCAAAACAACATTCGAATATGATAATTATGTAGCATTCTATCTAATCTGCTACATGTCTTGTACTTAATGGTATAAAGAAAATGTTATACATACAGCTCCAAAAAATTTATCCTTTGATTATCATGCCATATCAATTTAAAAAAATATGTATACTTGTATATATATTGAAATTTTTTAAAAAATTTAAATGTTGGACTTTGAACACAATGAGGCTCTGCCCTAATACCAGGGATAATGGGGTTAAAAAATGTGAAACTACATGTAAAGGGTGGGGGGTGGGGTGTTCAATTGATAAGCGTACCAATTTATCCCCACTACCCTCAAGATACAGAACTTTACTATTGACTAAGTGATGAGCTCAGTAACCACAGAAGTCCAACAAAAATTGTAAACATACATGTATATTCATCGAGATGTTGTGCAATAAAATATTTGGTTTACCTAACACGTCTAATGGTTTTTCATAATCTTCTCCTTGAAAAACCTTTTTTGGAAAGTTTGTCATCAGTGTGAATGGTCCTGAGCCATCCGTTCTATTAGTTTCTACATACACGCGCACAGCTGCCAGAGGTTCCTTGGCTGAAAATGTTTGTGTTAGTGCTTGTCCATTTGTTAATCTGATCTGAAAGATGACACAACTTAAACATTTGAGACCAGTTCATTTGATTGTATGGAGTTTATATCACATTTTGAAAACATTTTCAAAGTACATGACTTTTGGTAATGATTCTAAAGGTATCCCTGACACTTTGTTAAATACATTTGTTGATGTTACTTTCATTCCTTTGTGATATCATGAACTCCTTTGGGAATTTTTTATATTGAAAGTCAAATATATTATATACTAATATAAGCAACAAGTACATATAAATTCAGGGAAATGTTTCCAAATCATTGCACAAGGGAAAAATTTCCAAAATCACAGAACAGGGGAAGTGTTTCCAAATCACATGACAAGGGAAAAATTTCTAAAATCACAGAACATGGGGAATTGTTTCCAAAATCACAGAACAGGGGAAACATTTCCAAAATTACAGAACAGGGGAAACATTTCCAAAATCACAGAAAAGGGGAAATGTTTCCAAATCACAGAACAGGGGAAATGTTTCCAAATCACAGAACAGGGGAAATAATTGCAAATTACAGAATATGAGAAATATTTCCCAAATCATAGAACAAAGGAAATGTTTCCAAAATCACGGAAGAAGGGAAATGTTTTCAAATTCAATATTATCAATGTGATTGCAGTAAAAGCCCATAGGGCATGTAAATCCATGTTTATTACACAGTAATTTTCTATTCCTTGAGAAGTACACATACTGCAGATTCCTAAATATATGCATGGAGTATGTTCTCATGTAATTAATTAAGCAAGAAGCACCATTTGTAAAATAAAATTACTCGCTTTTATTTTTATATAGCTGAATAGACATAAAACCTTTTTATCAACTGCCTACTTGCCAATATATGTTCTCGTGTAAAAATGTCTAGGAGTCAATTCACAATATTTAGCACGAGTTCCAATAAAATAAGGAAATTACAGAAATGGCTAAAAGAAATAAGATGTAATTTTGATATTTCTCCACATCAAAGTCACCTGTAATCTGCTCTCAGTATAGTCTTTCTTCTCCATAGCGGGTGGGGGTTGGGCTGTGTTGGGAGAGGTTATGGGGTTAGATGCACTTGACTGAGTGGCTGATCCAAACTACAAAAGCATCATCTTATATTTAGATGTGCAATAATATCAATTTTACATAAAGGGTACTTCAGCACCACTTTAATAGCATGCTGTCATAATAGTAGGTATTATTACAACCCCCTCTCTCCCCAAGCAACATAGACTTATTTAAGAATGTTTGAAATGCAATTTAAAATTGACAAGATTTTTTGTACTTTTGGTTGTTGAAAATTTTCAAGTTTCAGAATATTCTACTATAATACTATTGTAAGGGCAGTCAGAAGAGTGCAGCACAAATATTCTAAGTAACAGTAATATATCATAACGTAACAGTTTCTAAAGTAATAATAATATATTCTAAAGTAACATTAATATATTCTGAAGTAACAGTAATATATTTCAAAGTAACAATATTACAACGAAAGTTGTTTCCTTTAATTTACCTTTGCTGCCCGATCTCGTTTGTCTTTTTCAATTTGCTCCCTCACTTTTTGCCTGTAATTACATTTATCTGATATCATAACATTTATTTGATATCATAACATTTATCTGATATCATTAATTTATCTGATATCATTACATTTATCTGATATTACATTTATCCGATATCAATACATTTATCCAGTGTCATAACATTTATCTGGTATTATTACATATATCTGGCAATCAAACATGCAAACAAGACATAAAAGTTTAATACAAATAGCATGTACTGTAGTAGTATTCTGTAAATATTCAACAAAAGAGAATGATGAAAAAATAATTATAAATTATTTGGTAGCATGAAAAATGTGAAAGTCTTGCAACTGACTTCACATCATTAAGGGGCCTAACTTCTGAAAAACAAAAGTTTGAAATAGGTCTCCTTTTATGGTCCTTAAAGGTCACATAAAATGATATTCTGAAGAAATTGAATTATTAATCAAGATTTATTTAACAAGAATTCATATTTAATTTGAATTCATATTTTAATTTAATACAATGTCAACACATCTGATCAAATGTATTCAATCATGAAATTGACCTTCAATGATCATGGCATATCTCCCTTTGCTGATGACATCAGAAAGACCCATTGTTATATAAACAAAGAGTTTGTATAACCAAGTATTTACTGCATAACTTTGAAAAATGCCACAGTGTCCTGCATTTAATTGCAGTATTAGGTTGAAGAAGGGGATAGCCATGTGCCTCCTCCCAAGGGATCCCATATTAAGAAAAAAATATGTGTACAAAATGTCCAATGCAGTGGATTTGTTGCCACAAACATTTCAAGGTTATGAGTAAAACATTTCACAGATGACCCGTTTTCAGTACATCTGTCAGTATCCAAACAATGTGGATACAAAAAACTATAAATTAAAAATCAGATGTTGTGCCAATCATTTTTGATTTTCCAAAGACTGTCAAAACAAATCAAGGTAGACAGTCCACCACTTAGTTCAAGGTAGTCTGAACAACAAAGTAAAAACAATACATGCTATAAAATTAGACCATGTTAAATGTAAGCAATATTTAGGAATTACATGTGAAAAATGTATGACCCCCCCCCTCCCCCCAAATTATGAAATTTATTCTTTTGGGGCACACAACAAACACTGCCCGATTATGAAGAACCATGCATCAGTACAACAGACAACATCCATGATGATATTGTTGCCACATTTAAGGTACCGTACACCTACACAAATATTTTACAGCAACTTTATTTGTGGTTATTTGGGAGTAGAGCATACATTTCAGCCATGGCTTGTGATGATGGTATCAAAAGGGAAATGGGATTACCATTACAGTTAGGTTTATGATTATTCACATATGAAATGTACACAAGTTCATATGGCTTTTGATCTTTTTAAAATAAATGATAAACTTCAGTAACTGATGGCAAGGGTTCTTGAAATCCATAAGCACTTCTTCAAGATCATCCTATGATGAAGAAATGTTATTTATTTGCAATGCATTATTCCTGACTAGTTCAAACTAATATGGCTGTACCACAAAATCAGACAATTCATTAGAAAACAGATTCATCCATATCCATTAAATCAATGATATATTTTGTTAAACAAAACAGTGTACAATTACACTATTTTTAATTGGTCTTTGTGATGTTACAATACACAATCAAGAACAATAAGAGGGTAACAAATTCATTCAATATCCAAGTTTATGGCTTTATACCTTATCAATGCAAAAACTATAATTTTTTTAAATATCCGCTACTAACTTTATGTATACCTATCTTTATGTTTATAGAGTAAAATACCACTGTTAGAAATAATTTCATATGATCTTTAACAACAAGTTTAAATAATATGGTCTAGGCCAAACTTGGATCATCATTGGGAAATCAAAATTTTGCTCTTTTCTACATTTTCAAGGGACATAACTCCAAATTTTTTTTCTACAATCCTATAGGCTTAAAAAGGATTTCTGTATAATGGTTACTAGATCAGGATATAAAGTAGCACTGTAATTTGTGTATCTTAAACACCTGGCCATCTTCTCTTCCATTTTCTCTCTTCTCCTTTGTTCAGCAATTTTCTTCATTTCTTGCTCTTCCATTCTAGAAAACATAAATAACTCAATGCTTACATTTTGTTATCATAAGTATTTTAATATCAGCATTATTTGATTTAGATCTCTGTTCTCTCTCCTTCCAAAGTGAGATGTGTCAGTTAATTCCCTTTAGATATCTGATTAGTACAACACTAAAAATGTAGATGTAAACAGGAAGTTTCTCATGGCGAGATCAAACACCTGAATTTGATTGAAACAGAAGCCAACTACATGTATGTTCATCAATATTCAGAAATGAAGAAACGTACATGTAAATCACATTTATCCTTATATCACACTTACACATTATAATGTAACAATATAGATCATATAAAAAAAAAATATTGGATGCAAAATGGCAGTCTCTATTTCCTTTGGCCATATTCATATTTCCTAGTGTTATATTTTTAACAGGGAGCAATTTTTCTTAGTTTCATCTTTCATCTCACTCAAGCACTCAAACAACCACTACATGTCTCTCTGCCAATGAAGAGCTTAAAACTTGCATATCTTTCATATCTATGACAACGGAAATACTCTTGCACAACTAAAACTGAGCATGGAGTTTATATCTGTCTACACGACCCTGTACACATCATTTTTGTGCTATAGCACAATACATTGAAAAAATATATATAAATCTGTACTTCTATTTACATTACATTTACATGTGATTTTTGAAAAGAATCCCTGTAAATATAAATTTTCTAAAACTTTCCATGAACTTTTAGAGCTTGTGAGTCAACAAGACACAACAGCTAAGGTTATTTTCTTCAATATCCTTGTAATTGATTAGCTTTGAACTTGGATGTCAATATGACTGGTTGTTTGGCATTGTGATGTCACACAATGATGAGGTTGAAGATTTTTTAAAGTGAAGCTTGGAATTTGTGTAAATGACTTATCTTGGAAGGTGTGTAACAGTAAATAACTCACAATGGACTGTACCAGTAAATAACTCACTACTTACATCTGTAACAGTAAATAACTCACCTTGGACTGTGTGTAACAGTAAATTTCTCTCCTTGGAGTGTGTGTAACATTAAATGACTCACTTTGGATGGAGTGTAACAGTACAAAACTTACCTTGGAATGTAACAGTAAGTACAGTAACTCATCTTGGACTGTGTAACAGTAATGAGTCACCTTGGACTATATAACAGTAAATAACTCACCCCGAACTGTGTGTAACAGTAAATAACTCACCCTGAACTGTGTAACAGTAAATAACTCACCCTGAACTGTGTAACAGTAAATAACTCACCCTGAACTGTGTAACAGTAAATAACTCACCCTGAACTGTGTAACAGTAAATAACTCAACTTGTAATGTGTGTAACATTAAATAACTCACTTCTGCTTGATGTCTATGAGTTCTTTTCCGGTCT
Organism: Ostrea denselamellosa; assembly: GCA_024699665.1. NCBI lineage: Eukaryota > Metazoa > Mollusca > Bivalvia > Ostreida > Ostreidae > Ostrea > Ostrea denselamellosa. The sequence goes on along the minus strand of JAMZEH010000010.1, from coordinate 3,166,514 downwards.
TTCTCCTTGACTTTTCTCGTTCTAATTGGTCCTTTTTCTCCTGTTCTTCTCTCTCTAGTCTTTTTTGTTTTATTCTTTCTTGTAACCTATGGAAATTATCCAAATAATTAATTGTACTCACTGCTGTGAAATTCCTATTTTTCAAGACATCTCAAATTTTTGTCATTTTTTTTAAAAACACACTATTCCGACTGTTAGGTACTGTGGAATCTTTAAATTCACAGGTCAATATCTGTGGATTGTGGAAATTTGACTGTTTTTTTAGGATGTAATTTCATGGATATGGTTTCTGTTCATTGATATATGAAATAAATTTTGTATTTCGTTGTGGTATGAAATTTGTGGGATAAGGGTACCCAATAAAAATGCATAAAAATTGAGCCCCCACAAAATCTAATGATATCACAGTAGCACAAAAGTTAAGCATGCATTAAATTCTCCTGACTGATAACATCGATCCACAAACTCTCATCCTGTGAGTCTCCAAATATGAAGAAATACAAAGTCTATAAGCCCCAATGAATATGTATATAGAGGATACTAATGTTTGTTGTGGGATATGGCATTCATTTTCTCACAATAGATTCCATATTCAAGGTCAGAATGTTGAATTTTTTCTTTATTACATTTTCCACAGTTTTCTCTCTTCTATAAAATTTTTTGCAGTCTCCAAACATTGTGCAGTGAATTTTTTCATATCTTATTCCTTGTTTTGGCTATTTTCATGACATGCATGCACCAGACAACCTATACTTGCCTTATATTTACACTTTAGCTATAAAAATGTCAAATTTGAAATACATTTGCACATCATTGGCCAATAATTTTTAATTGAGAAAATGACTCACTTGTCCATTTGTGCTTTTTTTTCCTCAGCAGTTAGAGGTTTGATTTCTTCCGTAGATTCTGAGAAACTATCATGCTGAGTTCGGGCTGCATGGGCCTGAGCATCCATCTCATTTTTCAGAAGTTTTCCACATCTGCAGTTTCAAGATCAAAAGTATGCATACAGTGCATTTATCCAATAATTCTATAATGGCTAATGACAACATTAAAACTAAACAACTTTAGGGAATTAAACCTACATACACATCACATTTGATGGACCTGGCCTGTTCCGACTCCTCTCCTGTGTTAGCATCATCTTTATTTGATCCAGACTGTGAATTCCCAGAACTATCATCTAGCATCAAAACAGAGAATTTCACTTCTGTACACCTGAACTTTTTCCTCATAAAATCTCCTTGTATAGAAACATACATACCCAGCGATACTCATGAAAAATTTACTCTTCAAAATATATACCAACTAATCCCTCTGCATATGCACAGGGCCTTGCTCCCATTTAAAATAAATTGTAAACAATACTATACTCTGATTACGTTATTTTATAACAGGAGCAAGCTCCTGTGGTATATGCAAATAGAGGTTAGCAATGTTTGTGTGTTCTCACATTTATGTTCATAGTACATTTGTGGATGTGGGGGTGGGGTGGAAATCACATTGTTTTTATGGTATGGAAATATTGTTGTTTACTGTACAATTACAATGGTTTTGTGTGAGTGTGTACATTTCAAAGGAAGGGGAAGGTGGGGAATAATCATATTTTGTTCATGGTATGGAAATATTGCTCTAATCTGTACTATACAATTTAAATGGTTCTCATACAAGTGTGCATGTATAGAAGTGGGGGGCGGGGATAATTATGTGGAAGGGGGCAGGGGTAATTGCACAGCTTTCATGGTAGGGAATATCATTGTGTATTATACAATTACATTGTTTTTTGTAGGAATATATATGTGTAGGGGATAATCACATTGTTTTTATGGTACAGAAATATTGTGCACTATACAATATTAAAATGATTTTGTGCAAGTGCATGTGTATGATCACATTGTTTTCATAGTATGGGGATATCCATAAATTCAAAGAAAGTAAACATCAAGCAGATATCTAAAACTAATGCATGTTTTTCTCAACCAACAATTCACTGTATATAGTGGGTATTTTTAGCGAGGTGCTAACTTTGGCTTATTTCAGTGCTTTGATAGTAGTCCGCTAAAATTTTAATCACTAAATTTGTACCCATAATATTAGAACTGAACCCAAGAAAGATAACTTTGATCATTCGCAGTGGCTTTAGTGAGGCAGGGATTACAAATGTACTGAAAACTCATCTTGAAGATGAGCTTTCTCTGTCTACACTTACCAAATATTGATGCCACATTAAAACACTACTGATGATATCAGGTTTACTCAAGATCTGAATTTTTTTTTTTACAATAAAAAATCATTGTAATTTCTTGCATTGTGTTTCTTTACATATACCTAAGGTACATGGAACACTCTCCTAATAAGGAGGTAAAAATCAGGTACTGTATAAAATGTTTTGAAAATCTGGGTCTGCAAAAAAAAACAAAACAACAAAAAAACAACAAATAAAACAATTCCACCAAAATTACTGGCATACCTGTGACCAGGCAAAATGCCAAATTTTACATCCACTCAAAAAAACTGTGTATGGTATTTTAAATGATTTTTGTTGTGTTTGTTTGAAATAACTAACCTGTACCAGTTGACACTCATCACAAAATGAGTCAACTGAATGACATTGATATTCAACTTCTGAATTAAATCTTTCAGAAACTTCATGCAATTATGGTATATTTTCAAGCATTTTATTATTTTTCTTCTTTTAAATTCAAACTGTCATTATTAGAATGTTAAACCTGAAAACAGCGACTACTCGATACATGGCACTTAATTTCATGCAGGGTATAAATGCAGTTCCATCAATCTTTTTACCTGGCTTTCCTAACATATTTCCTTGAGGGGCTTCAAATGCCTCATCAATATCAGCATCATCTTCATGTGCAAAGAGCCTGCCAAGAAAAAGTAAGCATTCTGTCAGTATTGCATAGCAATACATGTTCTACCAGTCCCAAGTGAAGTCATTTGCATAATATTCTGCATGCAGTCTCCTTGAAATTTTAAATGTATTGCCTTTTGCATTGACTTTAAGTTTAATATTCATTACATGTCAAGGATATCAGCAAATAAAATGTCTTTATTGTAACATTGAATGACTCTTTATTTGTATCCTCAGCCTTGAGTTTTGTTGCTGTGTTAAGAATATCCTCACTTGATTAAAGAGACACTACAGCTCATTTTGCTCCAAAATCGTAAAATGACAATTTTCCCAGAGCTTTCTCTAATTTTGTTGCATAGTTGAATGTATAAACTTTGCAAAAATAATTCATTTCTAAAGTTTAAAATTCTTGTTTAAATGCAAAAATTAATAGTTTTTGAAGGCCCTTTTTTTAACAACATTGAGACTTCCTCTTTTGGTCTTTGGACGCATGTGCACAGAAGGTAAACAATCCAGTGAGAGTTAGCGTACAATGGCTAGACCCAGAATTTTGACAGACTGAGTAAGAAAAGAGTTAAAATAGAATGAGATACAACACATAGGCACACTAGAATTTAGGTGGGGATATCACTATGACCCTCTAGCTACAAGACACACATGCAGGGCTTTAAAAGTAAGTGCTATTTTTATCAAAACATTGGCGTGCTTTAAAAAAACATTATTGGTTATAGGGACATAAAAGGTTTTCTGTTATAATAATGATTTATAGTTACTTAATTATAAAAAGCAGAAAATAATCCCATACTCAAGAATCGAGTGTGGACCCTTTTAAGGAGTATTTAAATAAGTTTTTACACAACACGTGTTTTGTCATACTGAATCATGTGATGTAAAAATGAAGAAACCACTGAATTCCAGATAATCTTTAAAGCATATTTGAGAGCAAATTAATGCATCCCTAATGTTCAAGCTTGTCAGTATTGTTATGATTTTTATTATTTTATCGATACATGTTTTAAAAAGTACTTGATTAAAATGAGCTGTAACGCCTCTTCAAATACCACTGAATAACAAAATGTGTTTATAAAACACCGATGGCCCTGGATTACAACAAAGTGGAACTGTAAGACATGCTATTTTTTTTTTTTTTAAAATATCCAAAAACTAGGTCAACGTCAGTCACAAGGTCAACAAATCTAGTAAAAGTCTTCTCACAAAAAAAAAATGCACATGCTTAATATAAAACAGTATATCTTATGATTTGAAAGATATGGCTTTATTCAAATTTTCTAAAATCTTTACTTCTTATATTGTAAAAGATATGACCAAGGTTAAAGTTTTTTGCCAAAAGAGAGGCCAAAAACTAGGTGCCCCAAAACCTTTGATTCTGAGGGCACAGAAATGAATTCATTTCATCATTCTATATGATATAGTGGACTGACTAGTGAGATGCTTTGCGGTGAACATTAATTGTCACTAATCTCTATGGACTAGTTCTTGAAAAAATTCATTTTGAACCCTAGTCAATAATTAACTCCTCCTGCCATAGTGACTCAAATGATCAGCTTCTTCTTTTTTTTTTTTATTAATATCACTTACTGTGGCCATTTTTTAAAGGGAGTATTTCCTACGTTTCCCAAGGGTATATATATATATATATATAAAAGGTTGATTTGATGTCCAGTTTGCTAGTATTATGAGGTAGGTGTTCTTTATATGCAATTCTGGAGTTTTAATATCAGCCATTTCAGTCACGGGAAGTTTTCAGGAAGTTGGTATGGAGGAATTTTACTATCTACTGCACTACAACAATGTGATGTTCATTGTAGATATACTTATGACCACATTCTTCTCTATAATATGAATGTGTTGATAATGTGTCCTTTCAAAGATCTGAATTTGAATAAAACAATTTCTGTTCTATAAAGTGTTATGGTCATTATCCCCTGACAACAGGAACCTAGGACGTCTAATGTTTTAGCAACAGGGCACTTTATTTATGGCATTTCCCATTTATGCACAACCCCCAGCTACTTTCTATTTCTACAAGCTACGAAACACTGTCCTCTTCCCTGTCCACTTCATTTACTCACAGTCCTATGATTATAGTTCTAAAGCAGTGAACACTTTACCAGTCCATCGCTATTTGGACGCCTTTGTAACCACTCTTTGCTAAAGCCTTCTCACTGAAAATATATATGCAAAATGAAGTAACTACTCCACCATAAAATTCGGAGCTACAACAAGGATTCAGTATTCAAACAAGAAATCCGAATTTCAACACTAATAACTCACGCTCTGTTTTTAGAAAACCCCATTTCCATCAATGTTTGTACATCTGTCGACATCTTCGGAGAAGTTGGCAAAGTATCTATGTATCTATGAGGCGCTTTCTCTTTGCTGTTAAGCACCGAGTCAGTGATTGTCTACTGACAGTGCAAATTCGAATGTATCGGCTCAGTCTAATTACTGCAAAACGAATGTAATATTTCGAATTCGATGTTATTTTTAGGATCGCCTGTATGTTAGTATACAGTTAAGACTATGTTCAATGGGAAAAAAAAAATAAAAAAAATCCCTAGTAATAATGCAGAGACTAAGCAATACAAATTCTAAGACTTTGAGAGTCTTTTCTGTGTATAAAACATTTGTTTAATAGTTACACAAACGTAAATGGATTGACAATATCTTTAATGGGATAACCAATATTAATGTCATAATATTAAATTTCTATCATAAAAAGGAAAGTAAACTACGAAATGGTTTTTTTATTACTGTATATATATTTAAATAGATGAGTGAATAACATAGATTACATTCATCATCCTGTCGTCAGTAATCTCGAGGGTTGATGTGGTGTCTTTAATAAATATTAAATACCCTGAATCCAGTACTTCAGTTCATCATAGAGAAGTTGCCTCGCTTAAACATTATCCCCAGGATTCTTTCTGGTATTGGGCTTGTATATAAGGATGTATAAATTTAAACCCCTCATCTTCTACTGATTATTTTAATATTGAAGATGGAGGATTGACGAGCAGGCGACAATGTTATCTACCCTAGGGAAAGAATCTTTTGATTATTGACACGGTGAAGGATGCGACATCTGTGAGCTGTTTAAACGATCGCAACTTACGTGGGATATATATATATAAAGCAGAATCTGTTTAGTACCGGAAAATGAAAATCGAACTACGAGTTCAAACAGTCAATACCTATTTCTGTTTAAAAATCCCAGACAACGACAGCAGGTTGGAGTCCTACCAAGGCAGGTGTACCCTGGAAACGTTAAGATTCTAGACGCTTTAAAACAGAAGTTCGAGAAGAAGTAAGTGAACTGATGTTAACAATAGACAGAAACTTACTTCTTAAGCAAAAAAAAAAAACAAAACAACAACAACAAAAAAAAAACCAAAAAAAAAAAAAAACAACCAAAAACTGAAAACTTCAAAAGGGTTAAAAAAAGTTAACCTTTCTTATAACTTCTGAAGAAAAAAAGTTTGAGATTTTATTTTGATTTTTTGCTCATTATTTACCCAGAGTAAAATCAAAGAGGATTACAATTTTGGAAACTATACATTTTTTATTTGTATAAGTTTCTCTTTCTTACGCCAGTTAAGAAAATTATCTTTATTTTTTAATTAATGACAACTGTGGAGACTTATTTTATAAATTTTGATAAAACAAATCTAAGAATGCGCGTATTCTTGCTATAATAGTCTAGAACATCATTATAGCTTTGTTATTTGTTTTCCTTTAATGGGGATAAAACATCTTGCATTGTTGATGCAAGGTATATTATTACCTTTTAATTTTGTTATTTAAACCTGAAAGCTTTTAGAAATGAACACTTCATATCACAAGGCAGCATGGTTTTACCCCTATGTATTTTCCTAACAAGAATATTCCTACCAAAACCATTTTTGTATTGATCAAAAACGACACAGACTCATTATTCTACGGGGTCATTTTTCTACAATCCACACGGAGAAAAATTACCCCAAGACCATAATTTCTACAAAAAAAGTGGGTCGTTTTTTCCTACGCAGAATTTTGTTAGAGTTAGAATGTTGACCGGGGGTGGGTGGGGGGGGGGGGGGGGGGGACAAATTTCGACGTAGAAAAATTACCCCGGGACAATATTCTACGGAAGTCACTTTTCGTCGATACAGCGACAGGGCGGCGATCGCTACTCCAATAATTTTGCAAAACTAAATAAATAAATAAAAGGATTTTAAAAAATTTGATTTTAAAAAATGGAAAATTTGTAATGGAGATATCTGCTCATTGGAGCGTCGAATATAACGGCGATCTGTGGTCATGGGTATGGCAAAGTGTGCAAGCTATTGTTTGCAAACACGGACGCAAAATGGGAAGTAGGTACCTGTACCTGGCGTGTGTAAACAACATAATCTAAAATAGGGTATTAAGTTTGCTTCATTAATTGGTAGATCGGTGTTTGGAAGCTTTGGTGATTCTACGTTGTACAATATTATTATTTCAATCGACCGAGTGCCTTCAAACTGGTTCAATTATTATGTGTTCAAAATGTTACATAATTGGTTAATCTAGGCAAATACTAGTATTACTGCATAAAAAGAGATGCCCAATTTAGCTTTTGTTTTATTTAGGTATGTTATTCTGTTTCTGATGAGTCATTTGACGCAAATATAATAAAAAACTTGATACTTTACCACAAGTAATTAAACAATTATCAAAACATATTACAATGTACTACAGAGAAGATATGGACTTCGTGTTAAAGTTGTACTTTGATGATTTGGACAAGAAATCCCTTTCATTGCAACTGGAGACTTTCACATCGCTAGCGAGAAACATCCATCATTAAAAGAACTTCATCAACTGTACCTATTTTCATTCTTGGTGAAGTTACTATCTCAGAGGTCTTCAGCTTCCAGATGCCTATTTTCCGAGATGTAACTCTCCTTATTTTATTTATTTTAGTGATGCCTGCCACTAATGCCACAAATGAGCGGACATTCTCTGCACTGCGCCGAGTAAAGACGTATCTACGTTCGACTATGACCCAGGAAAGTTAAATCTTTGGACGATTCTGCATATGCACTTGGAAACTACGGATGCATTGGACATTTCAGCAATCGCCGGCGAGTTTGTGTCAGTGCGGGATGGACTGGGACTCATTTTGGACGCTTAGAGCAATGAATATAACAAGCATTCTGAGTGTATTGCAGGCAATACAAAGTCCCCAATCGGTAGGATAATTCAGTCAGAAGTAGGTCAAGCGTAACGAAACTTATACATGATCTGTAACTATCCACGTCAAAGCAACATATCAAATTTCAATTGAATATCTTCATCCAATGCGGAGAAAAATCCGGAAAACTGATTCTTGCAATTTATCAAGGGGGATATTTCAATACAAAGTAGGTCAAGCATAACAAAACTCAAAGTTTATCTGTAACTATCCAAGACAAAGCCATATATGAAATTCCAGTTGAATATCTTAATCCTATGCGGAGAAAAGTCCGGAAAAGCGATTCTTGCAATTTATCAAGGGACATAAATCAGTCAAACGTAGGTCAAGCTTAGCGAAACTCAAATTTGATATGTAACTATTAAAGATAAAGTCATATGTAAAATTTCAGTTAAATATCTTACGTCCAGTGCGGGAAATGGGCGGACGTACATACCGAGGGTAAACTAATAATCTCTTTCAAGAAAGCCGGTAGGGGACTAATAAATGAAGAGTTTAATTTCTTTAACTTGCATATAACTTGCTTAATATTGCTTATTAAATATATGAATTAAAAATAAGGATAACAACTTTATTTTTATTAGGTAGTGTCTTAAGATAATGACAGAATAGGAAAAATATCAAATATTTGGTGGATATTTGAATTTAAATCAAAATACTTTATTTCAACCTCCCCATAGTCAAGTACTTGCCGACGTGCCTGTAAAATGATGTGTTATACAATGGAAATAATTTACAAATTGTAGAAAATACATGCATCACCGTCAAAAATGTATTTAATCAATAGACCTGTACAGAAAAATCAGAAGTTTCTTGTTACATAGTAACTAATATTTACAATATTCATGATCTTACACAGGGGTATCAAATGGTATGACTTTATAATGACCTTGAGTCGAGGTTTGTACATGTGCAAAACAAACCGTTTTCATATACAGACACATGCAGTTATCTATACTACCGTCGATTACTTATCAATCAAATGCATGAAATAGTAGATGGCAATAGTACGCTCGAACAGATAATTCAAATCTCCGGTCTAAAAATAGACGCTATATTTTATTGGGATGGCCTAGTCTATTCTTATGTGAGGATGGCACAGAACTCCATCCATCAAATGTCTTTTCTTTAAAAATGAGATCCTGTTTTTTTAAAAATGGAAAACATTCTATTTTTGATTAGAATCAAAAGATTAAAATAAAACATTTTATATAGGTTTTGATTTCCCCAAAACATATTTCCTGCTTCCTTTTTTCTGAAAGAGAGAGAGAGTTTTAGTTTTCAAACGTCATAATTAGTTTTCTCATACATATATCTTTGTGTGCGTGGGAAGAAGGGGGTGTTAGGGCAGAACAAAGGTTCACTCTGCCATAAAATGTGTCGTCGTATGCTTGAAGCCCCTTCCCCCTCTGTCCTTACGCCTCGTCAACACAAGGACATTTCAACATCGCACATGATAGGTGGTGATTGATCCATTGGCATCTTTAAAAAAATGTCTTGCAGTTTATTTGTACTTGTATACCTCGAGCCTCTTCACACCCGTGTATTTAACACCTATTTTTCATTTACATACAAAATCTCTCTCTCTCTCTCTCTCTCTCATATAGATGGGGCTGGAGAGGTCCGCCATTGCGCCACATCATTCCAAACACAGTTTACATTATAGACCGAGCGGTGCAACAGCTGGATAACATAAAAGTGTCTCATTTTTCCCTAGTAATGTGCTTCTGCGTGAACAAAAGTTTACAAAACGCAAAATATTGATCCTTTTTTGGGTGCATAATTATCTAATGTGTCGAAAGATATCTCGTGTATTATAGAAAAAGATTCGTAAAGGTAGGTACTTTCAAATGAAACTACTTTGGATAAGTGTAGATGTTCACATATGTATTTCCATAACAAAGTCTTCAGCAACGACTTCCGGACATTTTTAAATAACTTTGTACATAATAAAAACACTACAATTGTTAGAGGCCGTACTTTAAATTTAAAAAGTGTTCGGCGACTCCTGTCTGTTGTGTCATTTCAAAATTACTTAGTTTTGACCGGAACTTTAAAAGGTAAGCAAACACAGCAGACTTCCATAGTTAAATTTAGTATATATACATGTACAGTCTATGTATTTTTAAAATTGAGGACGAAAGACAAGAAAATAAGATATATTGCTACGTCTTCATGAAACCACACACACACACACACACACACACACACATATATATATATATATATATATATATATATATATATATGTGTGTGTGGGGGGATGGAACTGGATCTGTCACGTTCTAAAACTGAGTGAACATGAATCGTTTTAGGTCATAACTTCATCACACAATGTTAAAAAACAGCATAGTATGAAAAATGTCGATGAATGCGGGAGAGAAAGACCGCATTTTGAGCGCATCACCCACCAAAACCCCGCCCTTTCTTCGCCACATCACTGCCATAGCAAGATTGACAACACTGGGAACATTAACAGGTAATTAAACTGATATCACAAATTCATCTTAAGTTATGTTATCCTATGTTAACCTTCTTATTCTCTCTCTCTCTCTCAATTTTGTAAGTTTTCTCTGTTTACAATTTTCCAAAATGCGTTCCCTGAGAATTCACGCGAGATCTCCGTATGTGTGTGATAGTTATACATGTGATTTATTATAATCTCAGTTATGTGGGCAGCAGCCGTGTATGTTGTACAGGACAAAAACACAAAAACACAATATGTTGGATTTTATCTTATGTAAGTACATTTTATCCATCTCTAGGATTGTACGTCGATGTCTCAGCAGCTCAATTTAGTGAAAAAAAAGTTAAAGAACCTGTAGATTCGATGCCTATATGTATTTAGTACTTATATTAGCGCTCTTGCTTCACCACCCAAATCGCTAAAATTTATCCCACAAAAATAAGTACTTATACAGTAATTATAAATGTAAATAGTTTATTGTATTTTAATTAACTATACTGTAAATAGTTAATTTTTATCGACTGATTAATGTTTTTGATCAACTATACATGTAAATAGTTAATTTGTGTCTAATAATATCTAATGTCTTTAATTAACAATGCATACAACTAACTAAATTTTTATCTCAATGATTGTGTTTATTATTACCATATATTCAATTTATTTGTAGAGGGGCGTCTATACTTGTCACATTTTTGGAAATGACATGGATAATCAATAAATCGGCTTGTTGCAGGTAAAAAATTGTTAACTATATCCTTCCACGACGTTTTGGCGGGGGCATGATAGTACATCTCTAGATCTCATCTTCCGTCACCACGGTCCACCTGTCTATACCGTGTCTCAAACAAAATCCTGACACGAGCCCTGTTTACATATCAAAGAATTGTGAGTTCTGTATCTCACTTGTATCTCAACGACAGACATTCAAATTTTCTTTGACCTAAGAAGTATCTTAGTTAGGCATTGTAAACATTAAAAGTGAAAAAAAATAAAAAAAATTGGAAACTTTCAGCTCAAATCGTGTCCATGCCCCTTTAATATTTTAAGAAATGAAAGATTTTTTAAATTTATGAAACACAAGCGAAATTGCTGATGCGTTTCATTAATCAATTGTAAAGAAAATGTCATAATTGTACAAAAGCGTTGTAAATAATTAAATATATCTTTAATTGAATTAAAGAGATCATCATATGATTTATACAAAAATTAAAATTTGCAAGCAATAATTCTACCATATTTATGCGCAAATCAATTCAATCAGTTGAACTAATGAGAGCACTAACTGAATTGATTTGCACATCAAATAAATTATTGCTCTCATCAATTGAATTATTGCATTCATCAAATCAATTATTGTTCTAATCAATTAAGTTAATGCGCACATCAAATCAATTATTGTTCTCACCAAAAGAAATGATGCGCGCATTACTTCATTATTACATTATTACACGATATTGACGAGAGCAATAATTGATTTGATGCGCGCATCAATTCAATATTGGCCTAATAATTGAATTAATGATATCTTCAAATAGTTAAAGATATTTTCAATTACTTGAGTTTGGCACTCCATAGATGTAGTCGCGGTAGCATTCGCTTCTTAACCTGGAGGTCTTGCCATGGCTGCGTCAAACCTAAAACGTAAACATATGTAGGGACTGCTCATTTACCAAACACTCGGCATTTAGAGGTGAGAATCATTTGTCTTTCGGATATGACCTTAAAAAGGAGGTCCCGTGTCGCGGTAGAGCTCAGATTTAGGAAATTACTTCCCTGCTACAGCCCTGCGCTCTAAGCATAGGTCTAAATTTGTGGTACTTCACCTACAACTGGTAATGTCTCAATGTGACTAAAACACGGAGACGGGACATAAAACAAACAAACAAATAACCAAAGATGTAATTGATTCCTGGCCGCGTTTGTCACCTTAGAGATTTACAAATATAGAAACCCCGTGGGGATTTGGGCTTTCCTCAGTACCCTTGCTTGTCGTAAGAGGTGACTAAATGGGGCGGTCCTTCGGATGAGACCGTAAACACCGAGGCCCCATGTGACAGCAGGTGTGGCACGATAAAGATCCCTCCCTGCTCAAAGGCCCTGAGCACCGAACATAGGCCTAAATTTTGCAGCCCTTCACCGGGAATGGTGACATTTCCATATGAGTGAAAAATTCTCAAGAGGGACGTTAAATAATATTCAATCAATCAACAAATACAGAAAGCAAAATTTAGTAGAAAAAGAGATATAAATTTGTCAAAGGATTGCGATGAGGAGAAATTTTATGTTTCCGTGAGCATTATTTCATTTGTCAAACCGGGGTACACCGAATGCACTTGACCTTTGATAACCCGTTGTGACAAGTAAGTAAGTATGCAATACAAACGAGTAACATGAGCTCTACAGAGCTCTTAAAACCAACTATCACAGACAGTGATATCACTAAGTATCAAAGATGAGCATACAGAATACGTATACATATTTACACAAATAATATGTAAATGAACATTTTCAGAAGAAAAGAGAATAAAAATTACTAAAGGCAAACCAAAAACTAAGTTACAATGTATGAAAAAAATGTTGAAGAAAATTAATTCGAAGAAAAAATAGATAAAATAATAAAAGCTTTCAAACAAAATATAGCAGTAAAGCGGATGAAAGGCTGCAAAATTTGCATTAAGCGAAGAAACAACCTCCAAACTAAAAACAGTAAATTTAAAAGATGCATTCATTCAACTATATACCCCCACACTGTATCCTCGACAGGAGTTGCATCAGCAGTTTTCCCCCTCCAAGTGTAAATGAATGAACTTCATTGATAAAAGGTGGAAATTTATCTTTCCTGGTAAGGCAAGGAATTCCACAGTATGGCGGCTGCCTAGCTGAATGATTTTCCAAAGTCTTCGGTATCTGAAATTGCAGTTTGAATTTCTTATCCGAACCAAGTCTTGCAGAAACAAAGGAATTCGCTTGTTGACAACTTTAATAACGTCAAGGGCCATGGGTCTCATACGCCTAGTTTTCAGCGAGGGAAGATTTGATTAGGAGATGGTTGCAAGTGCTAATATGGTCTTCGTATATAAATTATAGAACTCGCTCTTGATTTTCCCACCCATTTTTTTTTTTTACAATTTTGTTTACTACAAAAGTGCCACATCAAAGGACAGTAAATAAAATGTGACATTATAAAAGGTGGTGAGTTTGCCCAACCTTCGAAGACGTTTCCCTATACGCTTTAATACATTCAATTGACGAGCTGCTTTTTTGGAAATATGGGAATGATTGATTGATTAAATATTGTTTTACGTCCCGCTCGAGAATTTTTCACTCATATGGAGACGTCACCGCTGTCGGTGAAGGGCTGCAAATTTAGGTCTATGCTCGGCGCTTATGGCTTTTGAGCAGGGAGGGTTCTTTTACGTGTCACACCTGCTGTGACACGGGACCTCGATTTTTACGGTCTCACCCGAAGGACCGTCCCATTTAGTCGCCTCTTACGACAAGCAAGGGGTACTGAGGAATGAAAAAGTAAAGTAAAATTTGCAGCAATAATAATACCATATTTATATAGCACCCTTTTCATACATTATGTACGCTCAAATGTACTGTACAATGCATATATACTTCACTACAGAATGCTACACACATAATACATAGGAAATAAAACATTAAAAAGCAATATGATATAAAAGGCGTTATCACATGTAAACAGTCCGTAGCTAAAACATGAAAACACGAGATACCATAAATATGTTAAATAAGAATAAACATCAGTCTCAGTTATAATTCATTAAAACTTCTGGGTTTTTTTTTAACACCAAGCAGCTTCACTTCGTCGTTACAGGAAGGAGTTGTACTATTTACAGGGACTAGTCCACGAATATTGTAAAAAAAAAAACCCAACCCCCCCCCCCCCCAAAAAAAACAAAGGAAAAAAAAGCATTTTTTTTATATTAAACATTAAAAATATATCAATAACTAACACAGCTATCAAAAAAAAACCAACAAACCAAAAAACACCCCCCCCCCCTCCAAAACAACAACAACAACAACACACACAAAAAAAACCAACTAAATATCGGGAAAAAAAAAAACAAAACAAAAAAAATCTCATATTTTAGTTACTTTCCTTTTCACGTTTCTGTATAAGGAAATGATTTTCAGCCTCTTTGCATCGTCCGAAAATGTTTCTAAGCGGAAGAAATAAGATCTAAAGATAGACAAGTCAATGAGATAGCTAAATTGAAATTTCAATTTTAGGATTTTAATTTTTTAGCTATGTTATTATATAATAACAACAAATGAAACAGGAATAATTATGATAGGCTTAAAGACCGTTTGTAATAAAAGTTTTTTATCTATGCCAGCACGCGCTGACCTCACATGACCCTCCATAATTTACATTATTATTAAACTGTGCTACGAGTTAATATCGTTTTTTCGAACCTGTATTATGAACCCGGAAACATTACTGTTGTGTGATAAAACTCATTTCAAGTTGATAACCAAACTTTGGACATTCTGAATGCAAGGATGACGGCAATATTCTAGCCTTAATTCTGTGTTATGTAAACAAAGACTCGAGTCTTTTGTGTGTGTACAAACTAGTGAAATGATAATGTTGTAATTTAAAGCATCAGAATTTTGCACACTCAGAACTTTGACTTTTAAATGGTACGTTTTACCCAAAGATTACTTGAAATGTGATTTAGGCGAAAATCATGAATCAATCTTTAAGTTAAAAGTTATGTTTTTATCATGTGTCTTTCTACCGAGAGAGATTGCTTGGATTTTTCCAGGAAAGCCTGCATTTTGATTATGAGAATAATACTTTCCTTTTCAAGTGTATTAATAACATCATCTAAAACAAAATCAGAATGGGAAACAGTATAATCATCCGCACAGTCGTGCAATGCAAAGTCTTTAACAAAATAAAGGATATCATTAATGAAAATATTAAACATTACTGCTCCGAGTATGGAACCCTGTAGGACTCCTTCATTTGTTTGTTGATTGATTGTTTATTGTTTTCCGCCAAACTCAACAATTTTTTTCAGTTATCTAGTGGCGTCCAGTTTTAATTTGCTTTATTTCGACCCGCCAGAGTACGACGAATACGCCGGTTTCAGAAGATCGGCAAGTTTCTCGTCGTTTTATGAAAAATGGCAGCCAACACCAGTAAATGCGATTATCACTATGTAGAGATGCAGATATTGCTACTATGCAAATACTTGGTAATGTTGAAAGATAACTATACATGAAAAGTAGAAATGATTGGATTTTGATTTTTTTATTGTGCCAAAACGTAACCCACGTTTATTTGTATTTATCTATCGTTTTCATTCTTTCATGGACTTTCCTAGGGTTATGTCAAGGATTTGGATGATTTAAACAAATTGAAAAAAGTGACGTCTTCCGCCATAATTTTTTTTTGCCAGTTTATTTCATTTGTCAGTGCGATGCTTTACGGAGGTCAGTATGACCGGTGCAGTTCAGCAGACGCAGATCTTGGACAAATGAAATCAGTCCAGTGTTTGCTCTTATCTAAGACCAAAAACCGGTCCACTCCGTTGTAATGTGTACCTAGTAACGATTATTATTACAAGTAATCAGTAACGGATTTAGAGAGGTTGCCTCCACAAGCCCTCCTGGTTCAACATTTTTAGCAAAAAGATATTTTTTTGCCATTTTGGGGTGTTCAACCCCCACCCCCCGCTTGAGCGGAACTTGGGTCGCACCCCTCCCATTTGGAAAGTTTTCTGGATCCGCCTTTGGTAACAATTACTCTGATTTCTAGTTAACTGAATTCTAAATTACAGAAAGGAGGGATGCTGTTGTGTATGTTGGCAGTTGTTGATGTGGGTGGACAATTGGAAGAAGGGGGTAGTCTATCTCCTCATCTCCATCCCTGTCTTTCTGGAAGGGATGCGAATAATACTAGGAATTATTAGTGGTAAGTCTTGCTAGCTTATATCCAATCTTATTATAACCAAGATTCTTTAATTTAAAATATCTCGCACGTATATATCAGTACATTGAGAATGTAGTTCTGTATAGTGAATTAGGTGATTTGCTGAATGGGAGTGTGTATCCATCTCTTGTCCTTTTTGTCTATCTTCCCCTTTCTCATTTATCTCCCTCCCTTTTCCGTCCGTCTCCTTTTAATTCTTGTTCGGGATGGTTAGACTGAGACCATATCATGTCAACGAGATTCCTCTAGAAAAAGAACACTAGATCATTTCTAAAAATCAGTCACTGTTAAAAACAAAATGAAAGATTTACAACTTCACTTGTAGGGTTTCTTCTGATAATCTTTGGACTGTTTTATATTTTTTTTTCTTGTAGGTTTTCTTCTGATAATATGTGGCCTGTTGTACATTCTAAAGACATTTAAGGACGGTGTGGTGTACACGGTGACAGAAACACGTTACATCCCAACACTTACGCCATCGATAAATCTCGTGACTCACGAGATTTCCACTCAAACAGAGGACATGGAATACTACAGAGAGATAACAGGTCACCACTGACCATCACAACGAAACACTGCCCAAGAGATGGGTGGTGCTCATCACGTCTTTCAAATGAAAAACTTTCCAAGAAGCATACACCTCCTCAATTGTATGGTGTTGCAGAATGCGACAGCATGGTACTCCTAAAAACCTCTACAGCCAACACAAAATTACATTACACAAAAATGGTTATTGGGTTCTCTTAATGGACAATAAATTCCTCCATTTCACCAGGTCTGAAGAACCGAGTTAAAATCTCGGTGTAACGTGATAAGACTTCATTTGGAAACGTCTGATTTTGTAGTAAAACTTAACAACGGTAAAGAATGCGTTGGTAGGGCAATCGCACATTTTAGGGCTTTGCCGACAAGCGAAAAGCTTGGCAGAAAGATCCGAGGGAAAAACCTTTTTAATCATGGTCTTACTTTGCTATACACCCATTAGAATTCCTCTTTTGTAATAAATAATTGTAATTATACCCATTATTTACATGTACAGCTAGTGTAATACTTAGGAATTCTGTGTTTTAATCATTTAACTTTGCAGATTTTATAGGTTTGATATGTTAAAAAATTTAATTTAAAACTTTACTTTCTGTAACAGTCACTTTGATTATGGTAGTTGATTATAGAACAGATCTCGGTATTAGAAATCATTCTTCAGTTATCGTTTACTATGAGCGCCAAATTAACATAAACTCAAATAATTGAAGTTTTGCTTAATTATTTGAAAATATTATCAATTCAATTATTGCGTGCAATAATTAAATTTATGTGTGCATTATTTGAATTGATGAGAGCAATAATTAATTTGATGCGCACATTAATTCATTCGATGAGAGCAATAATTTATTTGATATGAGGATCAATAATTGCTCTCATAAAGTCAATTGATGCACGCATCAATGTGGTGGAATTATTGCTCTCAAAATTGAATTTAAAGCTCGGTATAAATGTTTTGATGATCTCTTTAGTTCAACTGATGACACATGTGTATTTAATTATTTATAACGTTTTTGTATAATGAATTAATGCGCGCATCACTTCTTTGAAAGAGATGCATAATTCAATTAAAGGGATAATTAATTCATTTGTGAGTATGTTGAATTGAAGGCATCTCTAATTATATAGTTGATCTCTAAAAGAACTGTTGCGCACATCAATTGAATTAATGATATCATTAATGCAATTGAAGAGATCAGTAATTTAATCATTAATTGACTTGAAGTGCGCTACAGTTCAATTGAAGAAAGCAATAATTCAATTAGTGAGCTCAATAATTGAATTGATACGCGCATAAATTGAATTATTGCTCTCTTAATGAATTGTAGTGCGCATCAGTTCAACTATTGATATCAATTCATTTGAGGAGAGCAACAATTCAATTATAGCGCTCATAAATTCAGCAGAATAATCCAGATTTGAATATATCATTAATTATTTGAAAAGATCTTTAATTGAATTGTTGCGCGCATAAAATGAATTGATGATATCTTCAAATAATTAAAGATGCCTTTAATTACTTGAGATTATGTTAATTTCTCGCTCCATAGTTTACATGCAACACGTGGATATTGGATATTTAACTTTTTTATTTGCAAACTATTTTTGAATGAATGAAGACACAACTGAATGTAACTATCATTTAATAATGAAGGAAAAAAATAATAAAATTTCACAGATTTATGTGCTTTCAGTAGAATATGACGTTAACAAGGCAAAGAAATATGGGCTTCCTCCGGATGTTCCGGTTTCCTCCTCCATTAATGACCTTTTTATGCAAATATCCGAGCCTATGTAAAACATTAAATATAGGCTCCATAATCAATGCGAGTTATTAATTTCGTTCTCAAACTTTTGCCTGGGTTGGTGAATGCCTGGTGGTCGGTCGGTCATCCTCATATAGGGTACCTACATTGTGTAATCAATTTTTCCCTCGCCTCTAGTTTCACATTCCCCAAAATTTGCACAAATGTTGTGGACAGGATGAGTATGCGACGTTTTTGAAGTGCTCGAACTTTTTCGAAAAATTTACATGCAGTTGAACTTTGTCATTTTTTTTACAGCATCTTTTGAATAGACGGTACCTACTTTGTGTAAACAACTCTTCTTACAGCTTTGACGTGGCATCCTTCAGACTCATTCAATGGACACAGAAAAATTAACAAATAATTGAACTTTGCCATTTTTTCTGCGTACTATGGATAGATAGATAGCACCTACTTTGTGTGTTCAACATCTCTCACAGGTTTTCCAATAGACATTCCTCAAAATTCAACATGGTAGCAAATGAGTGATACTACTAAAGCCACCCGGTCACATGAATCGATTTTTTTTAAATGTTCAAGATACACGAGGCCTGCCGAGTATTTCTTGAAATTTTTTAAAAATTAAGGAACGAGAGGTTGAGAAAACCGACAACTAACGAGCACTTGTTATGGAATCTGTTTCTTCCATTATCCATGTACAGGTCTATAAAAAATAATTATAAACTCCTTCCTTTCATTTAAAAAAATATTATTTTGCAGACGCCTTTCAGATCCCTTAGGGGTCCGGGTTGGAAAGGGCACCCTGTACCCATTGCTTGTAGTAAGAGGCGACTAAATGGGGCAATCCTTCAGATAAGACCTACTCAAGGGCCGTAAGCGCCGAGTATATTGATTGATTATTGTTTTCCGCCACACTCAGTTTTTCAGTTATCTGGTGGCGTCCAGATTTTGTAGGTGGAGGAGAGAACCCAGATACAATGTACCCGGGAAGAGACCACCGACCTTCAAAGTAAACTGGCAAACTTTCTCACGTATATCGGCGCGAGCGAGAATCGAACCCGCGCGGACTAGAGGTGAGAGGCCTTGTGTGTGATTTTGAAAGCACTCGGCCACGGAGCCCCCCTCCCCCCGCCGAGTATAGGCCTAATTTTTGCGACCCTTCACATGCAATGGTGATGTCTCTGTACGAGTGAAAAATTCTGGACCGGGACGTTAAACAATATACAACAACCCTACCAACCTTTCGTTTAGCAGGTGTCAGGTATTTTGAAATATACATTTACATGCAATAGACACAAGTGCTCTCATTGTTTGAAGATTGAAAAGTTAAAAACCAATCAGAATAGCCTCGTGTGTTTCATAAGAGTAGAGCAAACACGGAGCCATAGAAATACCAGAGGTGCCTTGGAGGAATAACTGGTCATACAGGCTGTAAACTCTATATATCTCCATCAGATAAATGGAATAATCTAGTATAATCAAATCAGTTTGTAAAAAAAATGGCCTGAAACACGTCAGATAGCATTCGACCAAATGACATGTTGTATTTGCAAATAAGATCAATACAATGAGAATAGAATTAGCGAAACGCGGACTTTAAACCAGACTGTTGAAACCTTTATAACACCAAACTGTTTGTCAGTAGCCTGCCTCGATTTAAAACCTGATCATACGCAGAACAAGCTCTTGCGTATCGAATCGGTTGAGAGGCATAAACACCATATGCAGGTTTTAATGAAATATTACTACATAAGTATGCGAAGTTGATGATACAGAAACTGAAATCATCTCGTTTGTCATGAAGTTGAATTGTTAGTTTGCCGTTAACATCTATTCAATAAAATATCGAAATACAAAACAGATGTGGAAGACTTTGTGGTATCTTTTAATTAGAGTTCTTTGAGATTGTCACATTAAAATCAATCAATTCTACTTTGTTCTATGTAATGTTAAACTGGAGGTTAGATAGTCGTTGTTTTCTTTATCGAACACTCTTGTACCCTGTATGGTGCCTCATGTAAATACGGGTTTAAATACCCTTTTAAATACCTCACTTCACTGGACCCTGAATTTCGCCAGTTCGTGTAAATCAGTCTGGACGTGGCAGTCCTAAGAGAAGGACGTTCTAATACTTCTCTTGAGTAATTTACTTGTTAATATTTTGCACCTTCATGAGACATGCTAGCTAAAGTGTTGGTCCAGTTTTTCTGAGGTAAGATTTATCTGCTGTTTTTATATATGAATTGTAATTGGAAACTTTCTTGTCCTAAAATCTCCATTTACTTAATTCATTATGCTTGGTTTTGCTTATTCTGTAACTTGTATATAATTTGTGAATATTGTTAATACTCTATATTTAAATACTAGTTAAGTATGGTGTACCTTTATGGTCCTAAATTAATACTTGTCTATAAATTATACTACTGAGCCTGTAAATGAGACTTAGTCGAGTATTTGTTCAAATACAGTGGTGTGAATTTGTATGTTTCTAACATGAAACGAGAGTATTTTGTGTGTATAGCCACTAGTGCTAAATGTGCATTGTCTTTTAAGTGAACATTGTTCGTGTATAGGTCTTACTACAGTGACTGGTTAGTGGGTGTTGTCCGTTAGCTGACAGTAGCCCGGTTGTGTGGACAAGGAGACCAGTAGCCTTTGTACCGGAACTCTGCGTGATATGGACGCATGAGGAAGGACCGACGTTCGCCATACACAACTGGATAGAGAACATTCTTCATCTGTTCATTTAACCTCATTAAACATCATAAAAACTTATCATCCTTTTGTTATTAATGGGTCAACCTCGGTCATCACGTGACATATATTTAATCGACATATGAATGAAAATGATTGTTAATAGATAAAACGCCGTCGATATATCTAAATGTCGAGTTGAAGGCCAAGCAAGGTCGTTGTTGTGATCAAGTAGGGGTTTGGTTTAGTCAGACTGACAGCAAGAGCTTTTTTTCATCTCATGTAGAAGCTTTTGAAAACAAATTTGCCCCATAAGAATATAAAAACAGTTCAGCTAACAAAGGAACACAATTCGTGGCCAAAGAAATCCCAAGACTATTGAATGACCCGATCACCAAAGACTGCAAAGATATTGCTAGTAGGAATCCAGCATCTTTTTAAGATTAATTCAGTGTAAAGTCAGAGTGGTGTTTAATAAAGTATTGTGGGGTGTTTTTTTTTTGGGGGGGGGATGACTGATCACCGGGTATGTACATTTCTCTTTTTTTCCCATTTTAGTTGAAGAATGATTGATTGATTACTTGTTTGTTTTACGATCCATCGAGAATTTCTCACTTATATTGAGACGTTACCAGATTCGGGTGAAGTACCACAAATTTAGACCTATGCTTAGCGCTCAGAGCCCAAGCAGTGAGGGTTCTTTAACGTGCCAACGCCTGTCGTGACACAGGGCCTCAGTTTTTAAGGTCACATCCGAAAGACCCGTGATTCTCGCTTCCAAATGCCGAGTGTTTGGCGAATGTGAAATCGCTACCTATGTTTACGTCTTAAGTTTGACGCGGCCATGGCACGAGCGGGTCTCGACCTTCACGATCTCCCGGTTAGGAAGCGAACGCCCAAACCACGCGAAAGAAGAAACAAATGTCTAAAAGTCGTTAGTGCTTTATATCTATATACATATCTGTGTGTGTATTCTCGTGCAACTTACACCCTATTTCCGTTGTTTTTATTCATTAGAATTTCGATCAGAAATTGAAACATTTCCTATAGTATTAAAAATGCATTTTTGTTTTAAATGCATGCAGTAGCAAAATGATAATGGTTATATCACAGTTACCCCCCCCCCAACCGACGATCACTAAGTCACAGTTGATTTAGAAATTGCTAAATCTTTTTGTTCACCACAGTATATGCAAAACTGTCCAATCTTCATTTATAGGTGGACTAATTCAACCTTTGTAATCACAAGGTTTCGACACAATTTGAGCTAACTATTATACTATACTATTAAAAAAAAGTAGGGGTACTGTATTTTGTGATCAAAATGTTCACATATACAAAGGATACGAAACAATACTGGACAAAAAAAGTTAAGGATCATGATTTCAGAATTATTTTATTCATAACAAAACCAAATACATTATGTTAAATATATACTTAAAATGTTCAACGACAATCGAACAATACATTTTAAACCTGTTTTTACAAATTCATCAATACGTTAAAGCAATATAAGCTGCCAAAATTGCAATTTTTTATAGTGGCATTAAAAGAGGTTAAATGAACGTTGATATGATTGAAAAAAAGAACTGCATCGAATTTTCTCTCTCATGCATCGTTTACACACCTTTACGTGATGAAAAATATATTCCTCGACATTCCGTTTGACCCTAACAACGGCAGCTGATTAATCGTCGGCGACAATCCCGAAGATAACCGATGTTAACACGAATGATTCTGATGCTGATCGGGTTGGATCGGGTTGTATCCGGGTCATTAAAATATGGACGGCGAGGCGAGATAAAATTCTAGTTACCATCATTATTTTGGCATTGTTAACGATGTTATATGTTTTTATATCTTTTTCGTCCCGAATCAGTCAAAGTCGGCTTTCTCTCTCGCTTCGAACCTTTCGTGTCAGACATCTTTCGTGCTTACCGGAAATATTGCGCTTGCGCATTTGATTTTGCCGAATGAGTTCAACTTTAGGTCATTGCATACGGAAATAATGTCGGAAAAATTAAGGTACGGGAAGACTTAATTTCAACTGTCGAACAATTTTTACATTTAATGCAAAAAATACAACATGTCAAAAGTTTAATCGACAAAATCAGGTATTAGAAGGTAGATGTTACAAAATTTCGATTAAATTTTAGGGACCCCAAAATAACAATTTTAACAGCTTATATTGCTTTAAGCAGCCAGAGCAACCATTGTCAGGTAACCCCCCAAAACAGTTTGAAAATCGGTATGAGCAACAATAACAAATTTCATTACAAATGATTGAATCTTTATAAAGGCAATATCAATAGGGTGTATGTCCACCCTGATCCTGTATAACGGCACGACAACGCCTCTGCATACTTATGATGAGCCTGCGGAATGCAATTTGTGGCAACCTTGCCCATTCCTGCTGTAAAGCTAACGTAAGCTCCTGGCGGTTTGTCGGAAGTACAGGGCGTCTGGAAACAGCTTGCTGTAACATGTCCTAGGCATGTTCTATTGGATTTAAATATGGAGAACAACTCGGCCAATCCATACGTTCAATTGTCTCTGTAGCAAGGTAGTCTATCACTATACGTGCTCTGTGGGGACGAGCATTATCATCCATTAACACAAAGTCGTTGCCTATAGCTCCAGCATAAGGTCTCACAATTGGATGCAGTATCTCGTCCCTGTAAATTGCACCGGTAAGATTGCCATTAATCACGTGCAAGTCAGTACATCCACCAATACTGATTCCGGCCTAAATCATCACAGAGGCACCTCCAAAACGATCATGCTCTGCTACACAGCAATCAGCGTACTGCTATCCACGCATGCACCATACACGCCTACGACCGTCATGAAAGTCCACGCAGAACCGTGACTCGTCTGTGAAAAGAACAGGCGTCCAATGACGCAGTTGCCAGTTTATGTGATTTTGAGCCCAATTGAGTCGTGCTACACGATGTCTTCTCCTCAAAATGGGACGAACAGCAGGTCGATGAACCCGAAGGTTAGCAGCATGAAGTCTCTGTCTGAGAGTTTGTGGTGTTATGCGTACCCCACTTGCTGCATGAAAGTCAGTATTGAGTTGGACAGCACTCTGAAACCTGTGTCTACGAGCCATAAGTGACATATAGCGATCCTGGCGAGCGGTTGTGGACCTTGGACGACCTGATCTCGGTCTCACAGAAACATTACCTGTCTGCCTAAAACGATTCCACAACCTTGAAATCACACTTTGGGACACATTAAAATGTCTAGAGACAGTTCTCTGGACTTGGCCAGCTTGAAGCATACCTACTGCCTGACCAGCTTCCAGAGTAGTTAAATGGCGCCTCATGGCTTTTAATGTCAATAATTGTTCACCTAAGAGTCGATTAGAGCAATAAATACCCACAATAAAATGAAAATCACAATTTTTCAATTTCAATATATACGTTGGCACACTTTGATTTTGACCCCTTGCTTGTGTTTGGGCGAAAAAATCGTGCACTTATGACGTCAATATGAAACCAAGTAAATCTATTGTGTTAAGGACACATTGGAGAAACTATACATGTTAAAATTTGTCAAAATAATTATTTGGTTAATAAAATTTTTTGAGGTCAAAATTATGATCCTTAACTTTTTTTGTCCAGTATATATTGTATAGCATTTCCAAAGAAATTCATCACCCAAACACATCGATCACACTTTCACTATCTGCACGGGATGCTACTGATGATCAAGGGTGTTGTGCCACTAATTTGCATTCCTCTGAATTGGAAGATTAGAGCCACTCTAAAGGAAGATTTTGAAGAGAAAGCATCAGATTATCAGTTGTTGAAGTCGTTAATTAAACAGACACCATGCGCTGTCTAACACATGATGAGAGGTTACGTATCCTTGACATGCTACAGGTTGGCACAAGACAGGTCGCTGTGGCAAGGGCAATGAATGTTTCCCAGCCTGTTATCAGCAGATTATGGTCCAGGCATCGTGCTACTGGGTCTGTTCAGAATAGACCACGATCCTGTCGACCAAGGGCAACAACTCAGGCTCAGGACAGATTCATCCGCACTATTGCCTTGAGAAATCGTCTAGTAACAGCAAATCAGATAAGGTCTCAACTTCAAAGGGATACTGGCTTGGTAGTGAGTGGCCAGACCATCAGGACTCGACTGCAAAGATTTCAATTACACGTCCGACGTCCTCGTGTCATTCCCTGTGAGAGGGATCGTCTTAAATTAGGGCCCGACTCCAGTGGTGTCGTCACCATCAAGGCTGGGATAATCGCCAATGGAACCATGTAATGTTCTCAGATGAGTCGAGGTTCACTGTGGACTTCCTGGAAAGACACAGGATGGTCTGGCGCTGACGTAACGAACGTTTCCATGACGTTAACTTCATTAGACATGATCGGTATGGAGGTGGATCTGTAATGGTGTGGGGAGACATCACTGTTGCCGGCAGAACAGACTTGCATGTTGTTGCTGGACGTGTTACAGGGCAGTACTACCGGGGCAACATTTAGCACCCCATGTTGTACCGTTTGCACGTCGTTATGGCCGCCGTTTCATTTTTCAAGATGACAGTGCCAGATGTCATAGGTCCAGGATCGTTACAGATTATCTCCAACAGCAGGATATCACCACATTACCAGAGCCCGCACTCAGTCCGGACCTTTTCCCCATCGAGAATGTCTGGGACATACTTGGACAGCGGCTACGCCAACGTCAACAACCTCCTGTCAATGTCCAAGAACTTGCTGCAGCATTGCAACAGGATTGGAATAACCATCCCCAAAATGGCCTGGGATCGACGTCTCGTTGGGAGTATGCCACGTCGAATCCGAGCTTGTCTGGCCAACCGAGGGGTTTTTATCTGCTACTGACTCTGTTTCACAATGGTGCTAAATTTGCTGTGTGACCCTGTGTTGGTGTCGACCCTTATTCTGGAGAATCTGTCCCTTTCTGACTATACACAGGGTTTCGAATAAATTGACAAATGTTTCCTTAATGTTTTTCTGTTATTTCTTTCCTTCCTGACCTCATGAGCTGCATTTCATTGTCATTGTAAATCCAATATTCCCTACTTTTTAAAAATAGTATATTAAGAATTTATAGTATAAATAAACCAATTTGCTCAGATTGCGTCGAACCCTTGTTTTTGTAACCTTCTTACTTTTCTTCCGTCTTTTCAGGCGAATATTTTTAGGAGCGAGTTACTTTCTTATGATACACTCATTCATGAAACATGAGCTCTGGAATTGCATTTCAGAGCTCGAAAGAAATAAATAAAAGACGAGAAGAAAGAAAAATTGCAAGAGAAAATGTTTTAAATCAGGTAATTAGTGTGCGTGAATTATTCAAGAGAGTCTTTTATTTTTATCTAGTGAACAAGTAGAGGAAATTCGAAATGATGTAAAAGAACTATATTTCTAGCATTTGAGATACACTCCAGCATGAATTCTGTATATACCCTTAATTAAATTGCACAACTTTAAGTACATGTGCTTTTTCAAAACGAACTTTCGAGGAAATCCTACTCACATCATGAGAGAGAGCGAGCGAGAGAGAGAGAGCGATTGTTTTCATTTAATTACATTTTATTTTCATGTTATTTCATATTTATTTTTTATTACTGCATGAGGTATATCAGAGGCATAAGGAGGTTAATTGAGGCTATTACCCGTAGAGGCATTTAAAATTTCCTCTATGCAGCAACCACTGCATCAGAAGTAATAAAACTTCCTGATACAATCTGTGTGGATTCCTATTTTAGTTCTTCTGTTTCTTATGATATGAAAATGTCTTTCTTCTTTAGTGATATTTTTTTTCATAATCCTTGTGAAAATTGATTCTCTAGGCAAAAAAAAACTACGAAAGAGAAGAATGGAAGAGAGAGCAGGCCAAGGCTCGGGGGGAGGACACCTGGATGTTGCCGTCACTGGAAAAACGAGTTGAACAAGATAAAGAGGTTAACGATTAACTAACTATGTCAAATGCATCAAATGAGACAAAGAGGTTTTAACAATATAATGAGCTATTTTAAATGAGATAGAAGGATTAACAATTTAATGAGCTATATCAAACATGAAATGAGATAAAGAAGTTATTAATGATTCAATGAGCCATCTCAAACACATGAAACAAGTTAAAAAAGTTAATGATCTAATCTCAAATGAGACGAAAAGGTTAACAATTTATAGAGCTGCCTCAAACACACCAATGAGATTGGTTGTTTGTTTGGATAAGTTCCCATTGAGAATTTTCATTCATATTGAAATGTCACCAGTTGTAGGTGAAGTACCACAAAGTTTGATCTATGCTTAGCACTCGGGGCCATAGCAGTGAGAGTTCTTTAATGTGCTAATGCCTGCCGAGACATGGGACTTCTGTTTTTAAGGTCATATCCAAAAGACATGTGATTCTCACTTGTAAATGTTGAGCAGTTGGTGAGGGAGCAATCAATACCTATGTTTACCTCTTAGGCCATGGCACGAAAGAGACTCAAACTCACAACCTTCTTGTTACGAAGCAAATGGTCAACCAATAAGCTACCACAACCAGTCCAAAAGAGATAGAAATTTTGTAACTATATAAAGTTGGATTTTGTGTGCTTTAAGACAGCTCACAAAGTTGTAATATTTCTATCTCCAAACAAGATAGATGTGAGTTGTCACAAAGTACACAAAATCCAACTGTATATATAGTTACAAACAGATTTGATATTGACTGCAAACATTTCATTTCATCTTGGATAGTATCAGAGTTTTTAACAAAATTACTTCTCCAACATGAGACAGCGATATTGAAGTGAAATTGCTTTGTACAAATTACTGCAAGCATCTACTAAAAGCAGACATGTAGTTTTTTGATGATTAAAAAAGTGTAACACCCTTTATTTATTTATTTTTTTCTTCTGATTTTAGTATTATGAAAAGTCGAAAAAACACAAAAAAGAAAAGAAAAAGAAGAAAAATAAAAAGAAGAAGAAAAAGTACAAAAAGGAGGACTCCTCATCATCTAGTGAGGTGAGAGTTTCTTATTTGATTTTAGTGTATAACTATGCTTTCAACATGAGATTCAGCTGCAGAATGTACTTAATGATACAAAGTATTATTGTATCATGAAGGTCTATTTTAATCAATTATTACATAGTTTTATATTTGTTCCTGTAGATTCTATAGACAATACTTACAGTTTTATTGAGTTTAAAAGTTTGCACTGTAAATTTCTAGGGACTACTTTAACTCAGATATGAAGTTGCATCTGTTTACAAATAATATAGGTGGAAAACTTAATTGTGATTTTACATCAGTTTATACAAATGATAATAAACATAGATACTTCATGTGTTTCTGAAAATGTAAACAAATGCACTTTTTAAAGGACTAGAAATAAACAGAATTTGAAAAATATGGAATAAGAAAGATTATTGACCGAATATCGGGAAAACATGCCTCTCATTTCCCCCCCCCCCCCCCCCCCTCCTTCCACACACACACACACCTTTACACGGAAATGGACCTGGCAAGTCCAATCTGCTTGTACTTAACTGCACAAAAACCTTGATCTGAAATATAGCACAAATAATAATTAAATATATATCAGTCCAAGAAACTATCCTCAATCTTCCGGAGATAGTACATTGATCTATCATGACAAGCTACAGATCAAGTTTAATTCTTTACTGGTCCATGAGTTTTTGCTGAGTTATGGCCCTTGGACTTGGAGAATTAACTCAAATACTCAGTTTTCTGTACTTTTCTTGGTCATGCTTGCAGATATTCATTTGATATTTCACTATTTGGTGCATTGCTTTACCATGACAAGTTCAGATCAAGTTCAAATTTTCTTCAAGTCCATTGAATTTTTGCTGATTATGGCCCTTGGACATTGAAAATGGAATTTGAATCTGTCATATTGCTTTTATTTTTGGGGACCTGGTTATTGTTGTGCATAAATTGTTGATGTATGATTATTCATTCAGAAAATAATGCAGATGTCTTTGCTTGGGGTTGGTAGGGGATATATATTGTTTTGCAATACTTACAAAGTGCTTATTTAGATTATTTAGATAATTGCTTGCACATTCCTACTTCTCAGGTAATATACTGTAAAAAAAAACCCACAATGTTTTCCTTCCTATAGAATTTTTTAAGTTAAAAATTACCTTCTTTGTGATGCATACAGTGGCCTCGGGTTTACTACGAAATTGAATACACCAAACTGCCACATACAATGACTGGAATTTTAGGTTTGTACTAATATTCTTCCTTTGATTAATATAACATCTACAATGAAATGGATTATTTATTGATTGCACATGTTGTTTTCATACAGGTAAACCCTCAGTAACAATGTGTGCAAACTTTCATACTGCACCAATTAAATTTCATTTTGGGCATTGAAAAGGAAAAGTCTCTTTTTTTCACACATTAAATGTCAAAAGTATCAAAAATATTGAAGTTATGCAACATTTTGCATTGGTTGACAATTGCCTTGTTTGTGAACTAGGATGTCTGTCCACTGATGATAAAGATGCAGACCGTTTTACATGAAGTTTGTTGTGAACATTGACCTGATTTCTGCCAGTACCATAACAGATGTTGTTTGGAATTGAAATCAGACAAATTAGGAAAAACAATTATGATATCTATTCTATAGTCTTGTAATGATAAATTGATCATCGACAGATGTTCTAAACATTTCACTGGTTGAATTCACACATGTTAGTAAAAATTCTAATTACCCTAGCATGGTTTCCAATTATATATATATATATACATGTATATATATATTGAATGTTGGATACAACAAATCATTTCCTGATCCCCTGGTTTGTTGTAAACAAAGTTCTCTATATTGAGTATATTCAGATGCTACATAAGGATTTAAACATTTTATTAAGGAGGTATACAACATCATCATTATGGTTAATTTTAAAACGTGGATGAAAATATAAATGTTAGCAAAATTTGTATATTCCTTTTGAATTGGATTGCCAAGCTGGGTAGCTCAGTCGGTTATTGTTGACTGTTAATCACTACACTACAGATTCGAGTTCAATGGGAGATTGAATTTTTTTTTGGTGATTGTTTTCTACTAAAACTACATTTTTTGACTAAATAAAGTAAATTTCAAAGTTTTCAATTTCAAAACTTTATTGTACTATCCTCCACTTTTCAACCCTGTGTGACCCGGGTTAGAATAAGTCCTCCGTACCCCTTGCTTTTCGTAAGATGTGACTAAATGGGGTGGTCCTTCAGATGAGACTGCAAAAACAGAGGCCCCATGTCACACTAGGTTTGGCACGATAAAGATCCCTCCCTGCTCAAAGGCCCTAAGCGCCGAGCATAGGCCTAAATTTGCGGCCCTTCACTGGCAATGTTGATGTCTCCATATGAGTGAAAAATTCATAAGTGGGACGTAAAACAATATACAATCAATCAATCCACTTTTCATCCATATCAAATTTCTCTGGTGTGTTATTCTTCCTTAAAGTCTTGTCTTTTTATTATCACTTTTTAGGAAGTAAATCATGTATCACTGTTTTATTACATCCCTTGACTTTGTATTTCTGCTCTTCTGGATAGATATATAGAAAATATCCCAAAATACATAGATACCCTCCTTTAAGTATCAAATATCCCAAATTACATAAAATACCCCCTTAAGTATTAAATTCCTCAAAATACATAGAATACCCTCCTAAAGCACAGGCCCTTGATGTTTTAAATATCTATAATAAAAAAAATCATCCTCTTGTAAATAAAATATTCACAAGGTATATCACACCGCCATCTTGGTTTTCTTTTTTACCAGCTGCATTGCTTGCAATTTTTGGCAAAAAGTTTATATATTATTATAATTAGACCCCTATCATTTAGAAACAACTTTGTCAAGGTCTTACCTCTTGTATCGTCACGGTGAATTGGTAATAAAATCCATTTATCGGCTATAATAACTGTCAGTCATCTTCTACTGCTTCTCAAATGCGAAAAATTGGTAAAAGGAGGACGGAAGTTGACATGATTAAGCAAATGAGAATTCCCTTGCTGATGTATCCTCTGATGTTTCTTCAGGGTGTGGCAATGAATGTGCAGCCCCACAAACAATAAAATTTGGGCACAGTTGTGTGGTTTTGGGGCAGATTGGCACGGGAAGTTTAGTAAATCTTTCGCAATGCCAAAACAACATTGGAAATGCTCCCCCTTTTATCTTTGACTCTAATAACTAAGGTTTGTTGCCCATTGTGACAACACTGAAACTTTACAAATGGATGTATAAATGTCACTGTGAACGTTTAAGAGTATTCTCACATATACACGTGTGTGGATGTATAATTGTCACTGTGAACGTTTGAGAGTATGCTCACATATATGCGTGTGTGGATGTTAATTTGATTGTGAACTTATCTTATTATGTATGCCATTTATTTTGATACAATGAATGCATGGATAAGTTATGTTCAACATTATTAAAAAAAAATTAAATAAAGTGTAGACCAATAGATCCATTACATCACTATCTACATGATCTAGAACATGTTTAAGTTTGCTGCTAATTATAATATTTACTAATTTTAATTTTATCTACCAATGAAAAAGGGCCAATCCAGAAAATATGTCAACTTCTGTTCTCCTTTTACCAATTTTTTGCATTTGAGAAGCAGTAGGCAATGTTTAATGGTTGATTATAGCCGATAAATGGATTTTAGTTCCAGTTCACTATGACGATGTGAGAGGTAAGACCTTGACAGAGTTGCTTCTAAATGGTAGGAGTCTAATTATAATGTTATATCAAACTGTTTGCCAAAAATTGCAGGCAATGCAGCTGGTAAAAAAGAAAACCAAGATGGCGGCATGATATACCTCGTAGATAATTTGTTTACAGGAAGACAATTTTAAAAAAAAAATTATAGATTCTTAAAATATGGAGTGCCTGTGTCCTTAAGTATAGAATATCCCAAAATACATAAAATACCCCCTTAAGTATCAAATACCCTTAGGCTAGATACATAAAATACTATCATAAGTATAAATACCCTATAATACTTAGAATATCCCCCAGGTATAGAATACCCCTAAATACACTAAATACCCCATACATGTAAGTAATGAATACCCCAAAGTATGTAAAGTCTCCCCCCTTAAGTAAAACACCCCCATAAGTGTAGATATCTCATATATAAAGTACTCCCTTAAACTGAATGCCCCTAAATACACAAAATACCCCCATAAGTATCAAATACCTCTAATATATATAAAATATTGCCCCTTTTATGAAATGCTTACTTTGTAATTTTTTCCAGGATGAATCAGATGAGGAAACGATGTGGGTGGAAAAGGCAGCATCTGCAGTCAATAAAGGAATGAATCTGAGTTCTGAAGGAGCAGATCAAGGGTCTGTCATCAAGGGACCCCAATTACAGGTCTGAAATAAACACTCTTGATTGATAAAGTAGTTATTCATTGATGATTTAGACTAAGTGTGCTTCAGCTTGTCACTGAAAAGTGCATCATAAAGTAAATGTTTTAAGGACATGTGTGACATTTCTCAATAATAATTTTTTGTGACATTTTGGGAACAATTCATTTGCATCCTATCTCATGGGCACCAATTGCCCGACATACTGCACAACCAAAATTGTGAAAGCAAAATTACATGATCGACATCTGGTTGTGAAGTAGACCCCACTAGATTCAGCTGTGTCGGGTGTAAGTTGATCCATGAAAATTGAATTGGGTCTTAAATTGAAAAAAAAAAAATGCTCTGGGTAATTAAATGTCCTATGATTTCATAGTAAGGCTATGGCTCATTTGACACTTGAATTTGTTTTGCTGCAGTGAATTTTTACCAACGAAGTCGAACTTTTGAACTTAAAAACAGACTCCATTTTATTCTATATAAAATTGTAAATAAAATGTAGTTAACAGCCATGTCTTGTAAAGGGTGACAGGAATTTATACTTGTTTTTCAAGAAATTTGATATAAATAAAATGATTGCACAAGAGATGGTCCATTTGCACAGAAGAGTTTCGGATCTGTAGTAGATTGAGTAAATTAAAACAATGAGAGTGATTTGAAAAAAATATTATATTCTGCTGGATGTTGGAAATTGATTGTGTGTCATTTTCTACAGTATTTGGAATTTATATATTTTGTAAGAAATTTTTGTTGAAATTTATATCATACTATCACATGATCGAGAAATTACATCATTGCATTTTTATCAATATGATATTCTGTGAGAACACAGTTAAACAGCAGATATTCTGTTAATTATAGTATTGTGATATGCATGTTAGTGTGATGGGGTGTATTATGATAAATAATGTCAAATTTTCAGTGTTTAAATTTGATTTTAATTCTTAAAATAGGCAATACTTATATAAGACCAGAGCATCTTAATTTTTTACAATTTAAGGTCCAATTCAATTTGTACAGGTCAACTTAACCCTGACTCAACTGAATTTAGGGGTTTACACATTGTGATCTTTTTACCAAGATTCACTAAAATCCCCCAAGGGTTTGTGAGGACTAGTGAAGACAAAAGTATTTTGAATAAAAAAAAACTAAGTCCAAGGACAATAACTCCTTTAAAAAAAATTGGAGGGATCCCCTTGTAATATGCACATCTACACATTGTGATCTTTCTTTGTAGCATGTTTTATTAAAATCTCCCAAGGGTTTTGGAGGAGTTGTGAAGACAAAGTTAAGGGGACAGATGGACAGTCAGACAAATGACAGTGGTGTAGCATAATACAGGCATTTTATGCAGGCATATAAAAGAGTTTAACACTTGATATTAGAAGTAAATAATGACCTTTTTGCACTTGATATATGAAAAAATTCATGTTATAAAACGGAGAGTTTAAAAAAGCATATTAGGAGTAATGTCAATTTTTAAAATTGCATGTAAATTACAGTCTTGTCTTAAAATTTAACGTGGAGGGTTATAGATAAAATTTTTGAATTACTGGCCAAAATATTGAATTTTTATACAAAATTTTGGGTAAATTAACTTTGATTTTTTAAAGAATCAGTGTTCTGTTTTTAAAAATGTATCAACCAAACTAATGAAATACAACATTTGAATTAGTTCCAAATCTCAACTACTTCTATTATGAATTATAAATCTGAAAAGTTTGTTCAACTCCTTGTCATTGTGAATGGCCAGCTGCAGGTGAAATTGAAGCATAAAGTATTAGAATTGATGATACATTGGATAAAACAAAAACTGTAAATTAATGCAAATTTAGAACTTTTCGATTAAACAATCCTTCTGCCACAAAATATAATCCCTGCCAAACCCTTTTAAACTTTGAATTAACACAAAAGTTTTTGACAGTATAGGATTAAGTAATAGATGTGTAATATGTTTGGAGCAATGGAATCAGAATTGAACTAGTATGTACCAAGTTACAGCATTCTGCACAGTTGTGCACAAAAGCTGAGGAGCTAACTTCCCTAAATGATAACATTGTATTTCAGAGAGACAGTTGGATGGAAGCTCCACTGGACTTGATTCCTACCATCACCAGGAAAGAGATCAGAGATGCAAAGAAAGCAGAAAATCCAGAAGAGGAGAAAAGGATGAGTATAGACAAGGTAGGCATAGATCATAAGAATGAATGTCTGTCCAAAGATTGCCAGTCTTTGTAGATTCACAACAATCTGAGGCCATGGCCCTTTATGTGTTGTAACATTATCTGGTGAGTAGTTGTTCAGAAATCAACACTGTGATAGTTTTTGAATAACATTTACCATCTGCACAATGTCTTTAGAATTTGATTTCTTAGATGGGGCAACATGAGAGGGAACTGAATCCTTACTGGAAAGATGGAGGGACTGGTTTACCAGATGAGAAAGTGGCTCATAAAAAAGAATGTGCTCCATTACCTGTGGGGGATGGGGGTTACTCCTGGATGAAGAAAGCCTACAATAGGTGTGTGGAGCAGGCCAAGGAAGAAAACAGGACCCTGGAGGATGTAGCAGCTGAAAAATATGGAGTGGGTATTCTGTATCAGAGAGAGTAGATATTCTTAACCACACATAGTAATATTCTTAACCATGGAGAATAAGTACTTTTTACCACATAACATATAACAATGTAACCTGTGTTACCAGATTGTAATGGAAGCATTGAACAATAATATTTTCTTGCAATGGAAGTTTTGTCTAGAATGTAGTAGTATAAAATGTGACACTTACAGTAATGAATATAAAATGTAAATTATCACAACACCTCAACACTGATAATACTAATTCATGATTTCATCAACTTGTCATTGACCTTACATAGGGATAAATTTTGGTTTAGCTAAAGTAAGTTCACATGCAATACTTAAAATAATTTTTTTTTTATCTTACAAAGAAGGTTGTCTTTATAATCTTTTGTATCTTGCAGTCTCTGGAAAAATTGGACTCCATGTTAAAATCAGCAGAGAAAACGTATCAGGAGATCATGAGGGGCAAACAGCAGAAAGGCCATCAGAGAGATGTGGACAGTAGGAGGCAGAGATTCATGAAGCCTGGAGAAAGTGACGGTGGCAGAAGAGGGGGATTCATGAAGCCATCAGACAACAATGACACTGGTTA
Source organism: Ostrea denselamellosa (assembly GCA_024699665.1). NCBI lineage: Eukaryota > Metazoa > Mollusca > Bivalvia > Ostreida > Ostreidae > Ostrea > Ostrea denselamellosa. Next base: position 3,130,392 of record JAMZEH010000010.1, on the reverse strand, counting down.
TCAGAAATACAAACACTCTGCAACTAGTGATAACAATTACAAGTCAAAAGGATGGAGGAGGGAAAGGTCAAGGTCAAATGAGAGGCCAAAATCTAGGGACATAATAAGGTCAAGATCAAGAGAGGAGAAATCAAGGGACAGGTCAAGATCAAGGTCAAGAGAAAGGAGGAAATCAAGAGAGAGGAAAAGATCAAGATCACAATCAAGAGAGAGAAGATCAAGGTCACATTCAAGAGACAGAAGTTCAAGGTCAAAGCCTGATAGAGGTGACAGTTACAGATCTGCTTTGAGAGATTCTGAAGGTGATGAAAGGGAGGGTTTATCCAACAGTCTAGCAATGCGTTTTATGAAACCAGGAGAAGACAACACCTCTAAACCTGAAAATAAAAGAAGTATGAAATCTTCACCGGCATGGAAGAAGAAGGATTTCCATAAACAAAAGGATTTTGAAAAGGAGGAAAATAGCAGTATAAAGTCAGCAAAAGAAATAACAAAGAAGCTATCTTCTTCTTCATCTTCATCAGGTGAAAGGGTTTTACAAAATTAATTGAAATATGCCAAAATTGCTTTTGAAATATCTGAAATGAATTGTGTCAGAGATGTAGGTATATGCACTTGTAATGATATATAAAATAAACTAAGTAATTTTTTTTTCATTGTACATGAAGAATCAAGTTCTGGAGAGGAAAGTGGCTCTGATTCTGAGAAATCTGATCAGTCAGGTCAGCGTCAGAAAGAAACGAAAGAGGATAGTGAGGAGGAAGTGGTCCTGCTCTCTGAGAAGGAAATGAATCAATTGGGGGCTAAAATTGTCCGAGCAGAAATAATGGGAAACACTGTAAGTTTCACATGTAGGAAAATGAATCAATTAGGAGCCAAAATTGTCCAAACAGAAATTATGGGAAATGTTGTGATTTTCATATTTAGATTGGGTATGTTCTGGTATCATGTGTTAGGACAAATATTGATGCTATGCTTGAAAGAAAAGATTTTCAGCTTTACTTCCTTGCAAATGTGGATTAACAGTGTAATATGAGTAAGATCATTTCAACTGCTCTTTTAGACAGCAGCAATTTTGTGGGGATGTAAGGTATTAAGTGAAAAGATATACAGGGAGTTTTGAAGAATTCATCATATATGTCAGACTGCTACAAAGTATTATATAATGAAAATAATTTGTATTGAACAGTGATTAAAAGTAGAAGATACATATTTCAATATACAGGCACTTGCAGCCAAATTGAAAGAGCAACTGGAGAAAGCTAGAGAGAACAAAGAAAAATACAAAGGTGCCATACCCACCAGTGGAGAGGAAGCTGGGGGTGAAGGACATGTGGTGGTGCTGGCCAGAACTGGTGCCTCAGGGATATCCAGACCAGTGGCTGAAAGAGAGCACAAACCCCAGAAAGGAAAACGGAGGAAGAAGAAAGAAAAGGTCACACATCTTCATTAATTCTTCATATCTATAAATAAAGGAACTATAAATGTATTCTGTTTATTTTATGTTATAAGAAGAATGGGGAACTACAAATTTGACTGTTTGTAGGTTCTCACACATGACAAATCAGGAGAGAGAGAGAGATATTTTGCTGATGACGATAGATTTGATATCAAACAGATGGTATGTTACAGAATGTGTATTGTCTCAAGAAGTTCATTTGTTCGAATATTTTGAGTACAGTACTGAGTAAATTAAGTGAAAGTTTGTTTCAGATGAGTAGAAGTATGTAACTTCATTATCATTGAATTGCAATTTTGTGCATTGTTTTTCTTCCCATTTGCTATATAAATATTTTTTAGGTTGAAAGAGAGAAAATGGGAACAGCAGAAGATCAGAATTCAATGTTTTCTAGATTGGCAGGCAAAGTATGTAAAAATTCATTCTGTCAGTAAAACAGCAAGCACTTAATAAGAGGCTGAGATTAAAGTTTTGTTTTTGTAGAGTTTGGAGAAGACAGATGAGGAATATGACTTGGATGACATGTTTGTAAGCAGAGCAAATACAAAAGAATCTGGTGCCAAACTGGAAGAAAGAGAGCGAGCTCTAGCCATTAGAGGTAAATTGTACAAATGATTTAATTCATTTTCACATGTAAAACATAATTTGGATTGGTTCATTTAAAAAATACATTTTTTTTTCAAAATATATGAGGTTATGAACTGTGGCACTTGACAGCATACTTTTCATGAAGTACATTTCTCATATTTACATTCTACTTTCATTTCTGTTGGAATTTCCAGCTGTTGAAATAGACATAAACTGTACTATATTTATCAAGTTCATGAGGAAATAGCTATCATTAGTATTGGTAAGATATTGAAGGCAAAAAAATAAATTTCAAAATATTTGACTTTATAAATATTAATTGTATCATGGAAACTAAGATGGCATTAATTTGCACCATATGACATCCATCCAAGATTATCATTGCAATATGTGTGTTTCCTATTTCCATTTATAAGTATACATGTACAAGTAATTTTTTATTTTAATCAATTTTTAATGAATTTTTAAAAATACAGAACTTGATTTAAAAAGTACTGCACTAGTTCTGTATATTGTTATGTTATGATTTAAACACATTGATTGTTTTTAGAAATGTTTTGTATATTGTGAATTATTATATTACATTTTGTGTCATAAATATAATAACTATTATGATTTTATATTCCATGTTTAATACTATTCTACAGTGCCTTTGTATCATTTAATATTTTTTTTTAGAGCACAAGAAGATGTCTGACTGCCAGATGTGTTTTGACAAAACTCCCAAACATCTCATCATCTGTATAGGAAATAAGGCATGAATTTAAAATGTGGGGTCATTAAAATATAGCTAGAAACACAGATGACTTTTCTGTTTAGAGCTTATATAGAATTGGTGTTTTTAGATCGGTTAGAAATATTTGAAATTCATTTTAAGTTTTCAGTCTTAATTTTATGAATTTTTGAATTTATTAGACATTATACAAAATCTGAGCAAACAAAATCTTTTAAATCTGTCCTCTGATCCTGTATTTGCATGTATTATTTAAACGTTATTCAAAGATCTGCTTGATAAAAAAAATTTTTTTTTTAATTGAATTTGTCGAGCATATTGCAAGATTAAGTTTGGCATTGCTGTGTGCCATTTTCAAAATGAAGAGATTTTTATGCTCCCGGAATCAAAGATTCGATGGCATGTAGTTTTTGACTTGTCCATCTGTCATAGAAAACTTTAACCTTGCTGATATCTTTTATACCACAAAAGGCAGACCTTTCATATTTGGTATGTGTATTCCACCTAGTTTTTTATTTTGTTCTCCAGGTTTCTGTATCTTAATTCTACTTACATATTGATTTTGTTTTCCCAGGTTTACCTGTGTCTTCCCAATAGTAAGTCCCTGTGTGAGGGCCATTGCTTGATTGTTCCAATACATCACACTGTGTCAGGAACAGTGGTAGATGAGGATGTCTGGAATGAAATCCAGGTAAATTTTGATATGTCAGGGATGAAATCCAGGTAAATATTAGCATGTCTAATATGGAATAAGATCTGGGTATATTATACACATTTCTTGAATAAAACCTAGGTAAATAAAGACTTTTCAGGAATAATATTTAAGGTAAATATAGTCTTCTTTGGAATGAAATCCAGGTAAATATAGTCTTTTCTGGAATGAAATCCAGGTAAATGTAAACTTCTTTGAAATGATATTAATGACAGCTTCATGGAATTGGAATGCTCTCGGCATAATCTATGTATGCTGAGAATTCTGTTAGAGAGGTGATAAATGTTTGGATTTTTTTCACCAAGAAATTTATTTTTACATCTTCAGATTTTCAGGAAAGCTTTGACTCGAATGTTTGAATCGATGGAGCAGGATGTGTTGTTTATGGAGACCTGTATGGGGCTGCGATATCATCCTCACATGTACATAGAGTGTATTCCCGTTGAAAAAGAGACAGGTGACCTTGCTCCAATATACTTTAAGGTCATTATGTTTATGGTTGATTCACTTTTAGTTATGTTTATAATTGCATCAGTTTTCAAAATTTGTGTTCACTTTTATCCCCTAGAATGTCTATAACATCTGGGATTCAGAATGTGTAAATATTTTTCTAAATCCTTTACCAGAAAGCAATACAGGAATCAGAGTCAGAATGGTCAGACAATAAGAAGTTGGTTGACCTCAGCAAAAAAGATGTTCGAAGATCTGTAAGTAAAATATGTGACATTCAAAATTTTGGATATTCCATTACACTGCAGCAATACACATGCAGAATTTTTTGTAAGAAATGGATTATTTGATGATATGCATGTAAGTTAAGGCCATTTATGTCCTTTCTATGCAAATGAGGATCTTAAAAAATACAGAACCGCTGTCATTTATTTTAAAATCAACAAATTCACTGCTCAACAAAATAAGGTTAGCACAGATGCTTGACTTAAGAAGATATGATTCTGATGTGTTTTAAGCCACTGCATGACTTAAACTAATGTACTTCAGTCATTGTTGTGATGTATATTGATTATGACTTTGACTAAAGTCAAATTTTCAAAATACTGAACCATAAATCAAATGGTTAAAGCCTCATAGAGATTAAATAATTTTGTGTGAATGCTGTTATGATGTGTTTTAAGCAAATGTGAGGTAACGACATAAGTCCACAATTTTTTGACACCATGTTTACATTGACATCAGACAGAGTTTAACAGATATTGTGGTAGTGCACATATGAATTTTGGTTAGAGGAAATGTTATAATAAATTTTTAGACCTGTGTATTTTACTCCAAACTCCAAAAAAAAAAAAGAAGAAATGAATGAAAGACAGGTGTCACAACATGTTGATCAGAATCTCTGCACATTGTTGAAATTATATCCAAATTGAATGACAACAACTAAGGTGTCCAGGTAGCATAGTTATTGATGAAGGAAATATTATAAATTTCTAGATATGTGAATATCTACTCCAAAAATAGATAAAAGACAGAGTTGCAACATGTTGATCAGAACTCTACATTTTAGAAGTATAGCCAAATTAAATGACAGCTGCTAAGATGTCTGGGTAGCATAGTGGTTAACGTACTTGCTTCTTACCACTGCGTCTCAAGTTTGATTCTCGGGATCGGAAGTGGTTGTATGTGAGTGGGTATTGTAGTCGCCAACTCAGACACATGGGTTTCCTGCGGGTACTCTGATTTCCTCCCAAATCAATCACAGTTAATGCCAAAATCTGAGGTAAAGAGAAGGATTAATATAAGTTGTAGAAATTGTTTGTTAACCAATATAAAATAAATAAAATTTAAACTTTTAAGAGCTAATAAATTTCCTGCACAATTTTGATTATGCCAGAGTATCGATGAAAATTGTGTATCATATTCCAAGATTACGTAAATTATAATAATAATTAACATAATTGAAAACTACAACATAATTTTGGTCAACTTCTGAACATTTTGTCTGCGTTTAGGTAGTTCCACTCTATATAGTTGCTGTCTGCATCTTGCAAGTTTTTTTTTTCATTTGAAAGAGTATGATACATGCACATGTAACCTCAAGTATCATAATAACTGGAGAAATACAGTTTCTGGCTATGAATTATCTAGCACTTTTCATTGAAAATTTTTCTGTATGGGATTTTGATTACCAACCAATTTCCCATTTTAGCTCCATTGGCTCCAATTGAGGTGTGCATACAATTATAACTAAATTTGGCACAAGACTGTCTTAGATGAAGGTTATAAGCCTTCTTTATTACATGTATATAAGCACAGATGTATCATTATCAGATCACAGATTGTCTGAGTTATTTTTTCAAAGCAAATAAGGTTTTGTTTAAAAAGATTCAAGATTTGATTATTGTGGTTAAAGAAAATTAAATTATTGGTGAATTATTAATGGATCACATCATTTAGTTTGTTTGGTAATATCTTTATGTGTATATTGTTTTTTATGCCCCGCCATGAATGGGGCATATAGTTTGTCATGTTCTCCTTCTGTCCTTCCACCATGCTTTGCATTTAGTTCAGTTTCAAAGAAACTTTTTAAGATATTTTTATCAAACCTTATATGCTGATACATATTTGTGACATCTATTCAAATGCATCAATATTTTTTTTTACCTTGACATTTCCTTTGTCCTTAACCTCACTTTTCCCAGTTTGGTGTTTAGCTCAGTCTCAAAGCAACTATTGACAATATTTTTATGAAAACTCTTACACCTATACATATTAGTGGTAGCTATTCAACTGTGGCTTTATTTTTTTTACCTTGACCTTCCATGTGACCTTGATGTCACTATTCCCTATTTGGTAGTCAGTTCAGTTTCAAAGTGTTTTTATTATCTTAATGTTTTATTAACTTTCAAATACATTTTTGTGAAGACATCTCAAATGATATGAGAGATCATCTGTGAATTTGCCATATACAGAGAAAATGAACTTGAAACATCATATTGCTGATACATATTCAGGATAAGTCAACACTACATTTCATACAACAAAAGACAACAACACTAAAGGTATTAAAAGCACTACTTTTATATATCAAAAAATATTAAAATTATTCCTTTCATCATCCTATTTCATATCTTTTTCATATTTGTCATCTTACAAATGATCATGACATCACATTTTAGTGAGATTTTGTGAAATATTGCTGTAAAAATGGTTTTTAAAGGAAAAATTCTCCTTCAATTCATTGATAAAGTGAATGAAAATGTGTATCGCTACTTTCTCTCTCCAATGAAAAACTATAATTTTTTTTATGTGAGAGAGATTATTTCCCCTCATTCACCTCCAATTGACATCTCAATTTGCATGATTTTCTTAACAAATCAAAAACCAAAAGCCAAAAACAAACAAACAAAACCCCCCCAAACAAAAACACATACAAAATATTCAGTATTTTAATTTATTTTTTTTTACCACAAAATGGAAAAATTCAACCTATTTTTCCATTGTGAATGGGGCAGAATATTGGGCTATAAAAGGAACCATAAATCATTGGGGTTTTTTGTTGTTGTTGGTTTTTTGTTTTGGTTTTTTTTTTTTCATATTGCATTACAAATGTCACATTGGGCAGGATGGGGGCATATTTCTAGTTTTTTTTGTTTTTTAATGTACTTTGATGCATTCTTTAAATGAAATCTTAAAAATTCTAAGTGCATCCACATGACAACACGGAATATGATTTTTCAGGCAGTAAAGTTTCCAAATTAAACATGTTTTCATACTATCTAACAATATTTTCACATATTAATTACTTGTAAGAGCATAATATTTAATTGTTTGTTTGATGCTTTTTACTGGCCAGCAGTATATCTCTACCTATGAATACCTTCTTTGAAATAAAAATTCTAAAACTCTAACTATATTTAACATGATTTTCTGACCATTTTTATGTGCCCATCTAAGATGAGACATATTATGTTATGGCGAACATGTCTGTCCCACTTCGTTTTTGGCTTATATTATTAGACCTAGAATTATCAAACTTCATCAGCTGATACATCTTGGGTAGAGTGGTAGGTGACACTTTAAAATTAGGTCACTGTGACCTTTGATTAAGATGATGTGGCAAAATCCTTCCTGACTTGTAACTGGACAATTATTTGCTCGAGAATCATCAAACTTTGTCAATTTATGCAAGTTAGGAAGGAGGTGTGTCACACCCTAAGTTAAGGTCACCAGTGACCTATAATTAAGATGATATGACCATATATGACGTAACCTTTTTGGGGGGGCTTTGAGTCTTAAAATCAACAACTTTGTCAATTTGTACATCTGTAGAGAAATGTAATTTCAGCTTAAAATCAGGTCTTTAAAACTTTTAAAATGGTTAGTAAAAAAAAACCCACCACTATGTTTTAAGGGAGACAATCTCTATACATATGTAAGAGAGTAATGCAGTATCTCTATTCAATAATTATTACATCAAGAAATACTCATTTTTACATAATATGTAGCTACGTAACACTTAGTATGAATAATTATTTTGTTTCCAACATATGCATATATGCAGTATTGCACTGTAAATTTTGCACAGAATTAAGAAACACATCACTGACACAACAGATAAAGGAATTGTCTCATGGGAAAATGATCTAAGCTGGTGTTTCAAGCATTTAAAGATAGTTTTGATTAGACTGTCCAATTACGATTCCATTTGTTCCTTGGGAGTAATGATTTAAACCATGTTGTTTCAGCTGAACATGCAGAGATCATTTTGATAAGAAATTACATCTGTCCATAAAAGATTGATTAAGGAGTGTAATGTAAGAAGACTATGGGAATAATTTGACACTTGTTTGGTTATTGGGCATTCCTTTGTACAACCTAAAATAAGTAATTCATACAACCCAAATAAATAATTTATACAATGTGAAAGAAATTATATAAATACATGTATATGTAATAAAATGAAAATATGTTTGGAAATATTTCTGAAGTTATTTGAACAATTCAAGAGAGAAGTCAAATGCAGTTTGCAATACACACATTACAAGGAATAATCATGGTTTTACCAAAGACCTGAAAGCAAAGATACTTGTGCAATCTTTGTACCAATTAAGGTTAACATGATTTTGTGTTTTGCACTTCATCTGTTAATAATAAATAAACATCTGATGGGTGTGTCATGTGCCATGGTGGTGCACTTAACTCTTGAAAAGTATGTGATGGAAATTCCATTTCCAGAGGGACTGAGGAAATTTGGAGTGAATTTTTTGCAATTTATTTTTGCATTCCTTGAAAAATGTTTCCCCCTGTCAGTGTTTGGACATAGACGGTTTGAATGATGACTATTAAATGTATTCAAATAACAACATGTGTATTTTACTACACATGCGGTATAGTGGGTTTTTTTTAGCAAGTGTAAAATTTGGCATTTCGTCTGGTCACAAGTATGCCAATAATTTTGGTGAACACAAATTTTCAAAACGTTACAGTACCTTATTTTTACCTCCTTGATAAGAGAGTTTTCCATATACCTTAAGTATGTAAAGAAACACAATACAAGAAATTATTATGATTTTTTAATATAAAAAAGTTCAGATCTTGAGAAACCCTGATATCATCAGTAGTGTTTTAATGTGGCAACAATTTTCAGTAAGTGTAGACAGGTGAAGTTCATCTTTGGATCTACCACAGCTAAATTTTGGTGTTGTGTTTAATTTTTCAACGTTGGACAGATTGGAGGTTGTTTCCATGGAAATTTAATTCATATTGTTATATCCAAGTTATCATTTTACAAACGGGAAACCTCCTCTCTATGATTAAACAATTTTTATGCCCCACAAATCGAAGAATTAGGGGCATCTAGTACTTTTAGAAAATTCAAATATAAGCCATATATTTCAATCATAAGAAGTACTGCTTTTATATTTAGCATGTGCATTTCTTTTGAGAAGACCTTTCCAATGATGCCAGATTTTGTGACCTTGACATTGACCTTCAACATAGGTTTTGGAAATTTCAAGAACTTTAACCTTTTTTTACAACCTAAGAGGTAAAGCTTTTATATTTCTTGTGGTAAGACCTTTCCATTAACATTAAAGTCTTTGATCTCGTTACCTTAACAATGACCTTTGACCTACTTTTAGAAAATTTGAATATAAACTTTATCTTTCAAATTGTACGAGGTACTGCTTTTAGATTTAGTATGTGCATTTCTTGTGAGGAGACCTGTCCAACAATACCAGGTTTGTTAACCTTGATTGGCCTTGCCATTGACCTTTGACCTAGTTTATGGAATTTTTCAAAAAACTTTTATCATATTTTTTACACCATAAAAGGTAGCCCTTTCATATTTGGTATGTTTATTGTGGCAAGACCTTTCCTTTGACCTACTTTTAGAAAATTTAAATGTAAACCATATCACAAAAGTTTCAACTACAATGTCTTACAGTTCCACTTTGTTGTAATATTGGGGCATCACTGTTTCACAAATACATCTTCTTATAGAAATCTAATTACTTTAATCTTGGCACTATATCCCTTTTAAGTGCACTACATCATATCGTACAGACTATGAATATTGAAACAACACAAGGCTAAATCAATCTAGCACAAGAGCTTGCTCTTGAAATTTTTCTGTGATTCTTTCTTAAGGTAAGGTGGAATTAAATATATATCTGATATACACTGATTCAGTGTTATTGGTGCACAAATCCTGTCCTTGAGCTTGTTTGATCTTTATTTTAAGAAAATGATATTGGTCTGCATTTTGTCGATTATTTCATTAATTATTTATGTAATGAACTAGTAGCATTTACTCAGTATTCACAATATTATATAGAGAATTCTGTTTATTCTCATACTAATATTGTCTCAGTTTATGTAGCGTATGCCCTTGCACTAATGCCGTTTTGTTGGCATTGTTTGTTTTCCTCTGTAGTATATTAAACAATACATAAACGTAATAAATTGAATCAGTTTAATTTTGCATGTCTTCAGATCCCCAAAGGATTTCCATACTTTGCTGTTGATTTTGGAATGCAGGGAGGATTTGCTCACGTGATTGAGGATGAGAGACAATTCCCTAAGTATTTTGGAAAGGTTTGTAGAGCTTACATCAGCAGAAGAAGACATTTTAGTTTCTACCATATCCAAGGAACATAATCTTGTTACTTGTATACAATAGGTCTAATGGCTAAAATCAGTATTTTAATTAATCAAAAGTGATTCCATCTAACCTCAAAATTTGTGAGAGTATTGTATGTACTTTATATTTCATCATTTAAAGAACCCCCATCGATTTGGTCCTGAGCACTAAGCATAGGTCTAAATTTGTGGTACTTCACCTACAAATGATGGCTTTTCAATATGAGTGAAAAATTCTTGACAGGATGTAAAACAAAGAATCAACTAATCATTATTTCAATAAATTTGCCAAAAATGTGTTTTGCAATTTGCACTTTTTACAAATAAAAATATTTTAAAAAGTGCAAATTGCAAACATATTTTTGGTGCTATGTCACAAGGGTTTTGTACAATGGACCTCTTCTTCACATTTGGTTTTCTCCATTTCAAAGTGGTTTTCCCTTGTAGGAGGTTGTAGGTGGTATGATTGATGCTGAGCCCAGACTGTGGAGGCGGCCCCAGAAGGAGGGCTTTGAAGATCAGCGGAAAAAAGTGCTGCAATTTGCTGAGTGGTGGAAACCCTATGATTTGACACAGAGCTAGGAAATAATGGGAAAGATGGAAAGCATTCCACAGTGTGAAGTAATAATCTCTGGTCTACATAGCTGAAACTAATAAGAATATTACTACTTCTCCAGGAAACCATCATAATATTACTATGTTTCTAGGAAAACAGTCATGATATTACTATGTCTCGGGAAGATGAATTTACAAATTCAGGAAAATAAATTTGGAGCAGCTAGGATGTAGTTTGTGATTGGTGGTTTACTATAAATGACATTACGCTGGATATCATGCACTCTATCAAGTGTCCAGAATGATGAGTCATAAGAATTCTACTCAGAAGTGTGCAGATAGATGCCCAGTCTCTGTTGCAAATGACATGCCATATAAAAGAGTCCCCATATTTTACAGGTAGTGATGAAAACAGCTGGCATTCACAGGAAACAGAGATAAATACTAAGGAGTTTAAAAGTTTATTGAGTTAAATATAATTTTGTGATTAAAATGTAACTATTACAATAAATTCTATTTTTAATTTTTAATGTCTTTGAAGATTAGTACTATGCTTTCTACTGGGAGTAAAGTATAAAGAGATTTTACCCATTAGCCCCTAGGCTACCCCAAGTTGTCACTCTTTGTTATATATGAGTCCACTTTTATTACATCCAGTACAATCTCTATATTTAGTTAGATAGCTTCATTAAGCTATTTGAAATAGCTTGATTAAGCTTTTAGATCTAATTTCTTAAGTGCAACAACTTAGCCAAAACATCATATAATAATTTATGAACATGTTTATACTGTTAAGGGAAGCGGTGTATGCAGAGTCAGAAATAAGTTTAGCTTCTCCCAAAAATACAAAATCTATTGTCTTTGTTTAAAGATCTCACTGATAACTGTGCTTGGGATCAGAAGGACATATTATACTACATAAATTATATATTGAAAACTTTGTTTCTGTGTTGTACCTAGGTTTGGTTGTGATTCCCAGATTATGTTCAACAGAAAAGACCTGTAATGTTAATAAATTTATTATAAAAATGTAAATGTGATTTTAGAGTAGTTGATAACAGATGATAAGTTTTCCAATGAAACTGAATGATTATGACCTGAGAGGAATGTAAATTTTACCAAAACAAATGATCAGAATTACAAACAAGAGGCCCATCTGCCACATAATTCACCCGAGTCACCTTGACCCTGCTGTTGTTCAGCTGTTGTGATTTTTAAAAGCTTTCTGACACAGAGTAGATCCAAGTTTGTGCAAATCATGGTCCCTGGGGGTAGGGCAAAGTGTTATATGGTGATATATAGGAAAAATCTTTAAAAATATCTCTTGAACTAAGTAAGCTAGGGCTTCCATAGTTTGTATACACATTCTTTACAGAAAGACTTTTCTTGTATTGGAATTTTCTGGCCCAGTGGTTCTTGAGAAGATTTTTAAAAATTTTCCTTTAATATTCTCATATAAAACTTTGATCCCCTATTGTGGCCTCACCCTACCCCAGGGAATCATGAATTCAACAAACTTGAATATGCACTACGACAGGAAGCTTTCATGTAAATTTGAATTTTTCTGGACAAGTGGTTCTTGAGAAGGATTTTTTAAATGACCCCACTCAGTTTTTGCATTTTCGCGATTTTCTTTCCTTTCAAGGGGACATGGTTCTTCATTTGAGCAAACTTGAATCTCTTTCACTCAAGGATACTTTTTGCGAAGTTTGGTTAAAATTGTCTCAATTGTTCTTGATAAGTCAAAAATATGAAAAGTTCTCGGGCAGAAGACGGACAATGGGTGATCAGAAAACATCCGTCTCATTAAAAATCTACAGCTATATAATTGTTCCTATTCGAACACATAAGCAAAATACAGCTATGTAATTGTTCCTAATCGAACACATCAGCATCTTTTTGTTCACCTTTGGTGAGCCTCTGTTTTCACCGGCACAATCCTTTTAGCCTCAAATCACTGGACCTTTAAAAGCTTGTTCAGTCCATGCTGAATTCGGTTTTGGACACGGAAGTTCGAGGAGAAGAACGTTTCAGTACTTCTCTCTGATTTGTTTGCAAACTTCCAATAATCATGGCAAACAAGTGAGGTATTTCAACCTCGAATTTGTATGGTCCTACTTGTCTGAGGTAAGCCTCATTTGTTTTTAGTTTATATTTTATAAAGCTGTAAATATCTTAAAGCACCCAGTTACGGAATTTCGCATCTATTCGGCGCTAAACATTTTTGTTTTGACATTCATAACTCTGTACAGGAAATGCATTTTGTTCAAATGTGTGTCAGTGGTATTTGTACGGTAGCCTGTTGGTGTCATTTTGTTTGTAAACCTTGTGTTCCTTATTAACTCTTGTTAGCTTAAAGTAAAGTGTTGTAAAACATTTCTATGCTGTCTATACATCATTTGTAAATGTTTATGCACTGTATATGTAAATTGTTTATTTACATTGATATTGTGCATGGGTAATTGATAGGTTTTATACTGTATTTTAGTGTGGATGTCCCGGCGCCAGATATCTGATATACCTAATCCACGTGTTGTACGTAGTCTTGACCACAAGACATGCTAACTTCATCATGAGTGGGCAGTTAGTCTCCACAAAAGTATGGAGCAGGAGTAAGTCTTCATGGCAGGATGAAGCGGAAAGTAGACACACAGGAACGTTAAGAATATTTCCAGGGACACTGACACCGACATTGGTGACCCACCAGAGAAACCAATTTTATTTCTTTTGTCAATTGAAATGTAAAGTAATAAAAAATGAGCATTTGTTATTTCAATTTTAAGGAAGTTTTGACAACTAGACTCTAACACTAGGTCATTTTGTGACAAAATCACTTGAGCTTTCAGCTCAGGTAAGCAAAACATACGCAAGTACTGAAAAAAGAAAATCCAAAGTTATGACACTAACAAGATTCCATGCACCGTGAAAAATACACAGCTTTACAACACTATCGGATAGGGCATCGACTGAAAATAGCTCTAAAATTCTGCTTTTATCGTCACTAACCCCAAATTTTTTAGTTCTTTCTGATCCAGTAATTTCGATGTTCATGCCATCAATTAATTGACTTTCTTAGTGCTTCCCATTACATATATTAGCTCACCTGATCTGAAAGTTCAATTGAACTTTCCTGATCATCAGTCGTATTGTGTGTCTGTCATTTTCAACATCTTCTGTAGAACCACTGGACCAATTTCAATAAAACTTGGCGAAAAGCAACCTTCGGTGAAGGGCGTAGGGTGGGTTGCAGTAATTGATCAAAATTTTAGATGTGGACATAAAGGAAAAATCTTCTCCAGAAGCAATGTTCCATTCTCAATTGATCTTGGTACAAATCATCCTTGCGTGAAGGAGATTAAAGGTCATGCCCCTTCAATGGGTGGATAATTAGAAAAATGCAAAAATAGGGTGGGGTAATTTAAATTTCTCGGCAACCAATGGTCCAGAAATGTTCAAATTTACATTGCAGCTTTCTGATAAATGTACATTGCAGCCCCGTGGGGATCTGAGTTGTTAGAATAGATCCTCAGTACTCCTTGCTTGTCATAAGAGGCGACTAAATGGGGCGGTCCTTCGGATGAGACCGCAAAAACCGAGGTCTCGTGTCACAGCAGGTAAAAGATACCTCCCTGCTCAAAGGCCATAAGCGCTGAGCATAGGCCTAAATTTGCAGCCCTTCACCGGCAATGGTGACTTCTCCATACGAGTGAAAGATTCACAAGCGGGACGTTAAACAATATTTAATCAATCTGATATTGTGCAGATTCAAGTTTGTTATAATCAAGGTCACATGCGATAAGATGGGGCCACAATAACGGATCAAAGTTTTACATGTGAATACATGGGGAAAATTTGGAAAGAAATGGAATGGTAGTTATCAAGAAGTTAAAAATATTAGTAGTATAGCTCGTCTGGATAGGGGGTTCAACTGAGTGCACTTTTCCCGCCTCGATAGTGGGGTCAACCGAGAGCAGTGGTATAGCAGGTGGGCTCGAATAGCGGTAAAGCTCTGTTTACTCCATGTCATTTCCTTAAAAAATCAATAAGAGAGGTATGTGTTTACTCCGTGTTATTTCGTTAAAATCAGGGTTTTCAATAAGAAATGACTAAGCAGGTGAATTTCAATTTTGAGGCGTCACATTCGTAACGCCACGGTATAATCTGTGTGTAAAGCTATCGTGTTTTTGAAAAGTATATGTTTACAACAGAACTAGAAAACCTGCATATTACCCACTATAGGCAAGGATTTTATTATTCAGATAAACAAAATTTTATTTAATTAAAACAGACCTCGATACTTTACAAGAGTGTGACTGTGCATTTCGTTAGAGTACGTCACGTTAGAGGAAATTCGAGCCGGCGATTACTGTCGATCGAGTCGGCGATATTTCGCCAGGTGCCGGTGTTTATTGAAATCTCTGAAAAATCCATAAAAACGTACGTGTTGATCCTGTGATATTTCCTAAGTTTTCCAATATTTTGTATTTTTAAAAAAGAATAAAGCATTTTTAAGGCGTCGAGCTTGCTCGAGAGCCTTCTAGCATTCATGCAAAATTTTGCCTCTATCCCGACTTTTCGATCTCAATGGGCGAAATCAAATAGTGCCTATAAGTATTGAACGTTTCTTACGATTCAAGACTTTGAAACATTGATATTTGAAAGCACAATACCATTTCCGTTCGACGTGTCGCGGTAGCTCAGTGGTTAGAGCGTCTAAATTTGTGCTACTTCACCAACAGCTGGTGACGTCTCAATATGAGTGAAAAAATTCTCGACGGGACGTAAAACAAACAAACAAACAATCAACCATTTCCGTTATTGATGTTGTTTATTATTGATCTTTGCTCAGTAGGTAAATGACGATTGTTTGGCAAGAAAAGTTCATTATTCGCAGATGGATTTACTACGAAACAGATTTTCCCACGAAATTTGTGTCGCACGATATTGTTAAGTACTTGCAAAATAACCTGCACAAATTTGGTTTCCATTTATATCTATAGTCTTGTAGTTTCACGAAAAATCCTTATTTCAGATCAGTTGAAACAGATAAATATTAAATTGGATTGTGCATTGTCACGGTTCGGTTCCTATTCCAAAAACACAAAGACTATTTCCAGTTTTGTTTTCGGTAATCCCGATCAGCAAAACGAAAGAAGCGTGTGCATCGCAACGAAAACAATACGTGATTTTGCTAAGAAACCCAGGTTATTCTACAAAGAAACCCAGACTAGGTAGCATTCACAGGGAATTGAGTCTTGTTCAGAATTCCAATAACCTTTCTACATATTACATTGAACTTTTGAATTATTAGACATTATTGAAATCAGAGTTAATACCGTATAAATGTTACATCATATATGGAGAGAAGATACAACTTCTATAAACAATTAGTCTCACTCTGAAGCAGTTATATTCTGTTCAGCATTTTTCGTCTGCAATTTCGATTTATTTATTATAGCCTCTGTAAAGTAACTAGTCTTGAGGGGATATTATCTAGCAAGAAGAGGGTATATGTATGAACTTGTTAGGATAAACACCTTCAGCCCAAGCTTTCTTGTTTTTAATTTCTTCTTATGTAAATAAACACAGTTTGCTGAAATTTTACAAATGATATAATGCTTTATTTATGTACTTCAACATGAGGAAATGTCTCCTGTGGCACTCAAACATTTCTTCTCTTACTTTCTCCAATTTACCTGCCCTCTGATTTATTGAGAACCCTATAATGTATTTGATATTGCACTCAACGCCTTTATGGCCCTTCAGGCCTTTGATTAAAAGTTTAACACACTGTTGAAGTCCACAGTTTTAACACAGTGTTGAAGTCCATAAACAGAAGTTGTTTGAGGCACCAGTCACGTTGAAGTCCGCAAACACAAGTGCACAGCTTTTTAGGAACAAAGTGTTGAAGTCCACGGTTTTTAAAGAACAGTTTGCTAAGAACTCCGATTTCACATTGTTCTCAGATTTTAACAATCACTCTGCTCTGTCTACTGTGCCAAGATTGACTTTGACTCGCGGCGATCGGGAAATCTGCTTGTAGCATGTAGCTTAGAGTATTATGTTGACGTTTCGCTTCTTGGAAAAGTGGCTATTTTCTGAAAGTCAGATAGATAGGAGAGCAAACTATTGGCGATCGTCTGGAAATTCGATAAAGCCGAAGGTGCTATGACGTCAAAATGACAATGACGATGTAAAATCGACCGAGAGCGCTATGATGCATAGTTATCCTCGGTGTTTTAATCCTCGGTGCTAAGATTGATTGGTTATATATTGTTTAACGTCCTAGCTGGAGAATTTTTCACTCATATGGAGATGCCACCATTGCCGGTGCTAAGATGTGTTAATAATCTTATGATGCGTTTAATAATCCTCGGTGTTTTAATCCTCAGTGAGAAGATGTATATTCAGTGTTCAACTTCTCAGTGTTGGTTTATTAATTTTAGAATAAACACAGATAGTGTTGTCAGCACTCACCCTTTGTTTAGATTTCACACAGCGTTTGCAGTTTTTGACACTCACTCTGCTCAGTCTTCTACAGGGTTGCTTATGTACCGAGACCGTCCTAGACTCGCGGCGATAAGGGCCCGCTGTAACATCTCGCCTTGATATCTTGGAAAAGCGGCTATTTTCTGAAAGTCAGACTTTGCTTCATGTAGGAAAACATAATACTTTCGCGATCGCCATATAAGAAAATACATGCTTTAATGCAAAGAATGAAGAGTTTATATAAATACTGTGTAGTCAGATCTTAAATCTGCGGTTTTTTTGTTTACTTTTTGTTGTGTGTGTGTATTTTAAATTTTTTTTTTCAGTCTGAACTCAAACTTCTTGAATCATTTGAAATAGTAAAATTTTTTGTAAGTTTTCCATTTTTATTGAACAACATGCAATTTTTTTTAAAACATTCCATTTCATAAAAATAATTTGAAGAAGTTTTAATAGTCCTATTTCACTCTTTTTGCCCAGTCCCTTCTTGAGGTTTGTTCCACTGTCTTTGTATCTGGTTCCGGGACAGTCATTTCTAGTGCTGGACAGTCACTGATCTAGTGGCCTTGCTGTACGCATTTGTAGCAGGGATCATTTTCTTGCCTTGAGAAAATCTGGTGACTAATGTCCCACAAGTGTAGCAGGGGTTGTTTGCGGGTTCCAGCTTGTTGACAAGGATGACAGTGTGGTTTAGCAAGTATGACAATGTAGTGATATGAATACATTGATTCTATTAACATCTGAGAAAGTAACTTTCTGTAGTCATGGGGCTATTCCAAGCTCTAGTCCTGTGATTCAAGAAAATAAAAGCTGAAGGATTCTGACTGGGCAATCCGTAGTCTGGATCATTTCCATTTGTCTTCTCTTGCTTCTGAGTCTATCAGCTATGATGACCTGTGATACGTTAGAATAAACCCCGATGATACTCTAGTGGAGCCTTGTTAAACACTCTTTTTATGCTTTTTACGAACTTTTTTTTCTTTTCTTTCCTTTGTCTGATAGGGTGGCTCCAGCTATGGCACTGACAATCAAAGGAACGAGAATGGTAAATATTCCGTGACCTTTCTGACGTCTGACACCACGATGGTACTTCATCACGACACCTCCTTTCAATACAGTTTTCGGAAATGAAGTTTCACGATTGTTCTTCCATTTAAAAAGGGCATGACGGTCCCTAAAGAGGTCATGATGTGAATGTCGATGGTATCGAAATGGGTTTTTTTTTTTTAACTCGGTTTCAAATATTCAGCTGTGATAGGTTCGCCTTCAGCTTGCTGTCGATCCTCCAGATGAAATGTACAAGGAACCACTCTTAATTTCGATTCGTTGGAGCCTACCACCTGATGATCCACGACATCGCATACATATACATAAATTTTAGATTTTCGTATAAATCCATGGTATTGTTAGGTAAATAAGTAACGTTAATCCATCTACTCATGGATTCATTCTGATTGATTGTTTGTGATACGTCCCGTCGAGAATTTTTCACTCATATTGGGACGTCACCAGCTGTAGGTGAAGTACCACAAATTTAGACCTATGCTTAGCGCTCAAGGCCGTAGCAGTGTGGGTTCTTTAACGTGCCAACGCTTACCGTGACACGGGGCCTCCGTTTTTAAGGTCATATCCGAAAGACCCGCGATTCTCACTTCTAACTACCGAGCATTTGGCGAAGGAGCAATCACTACCTATTTTTGCGTCTTAGGTTTGACGCGGTCATGGCACGAGCGGGGCTCGAACTCACGACCTCCCGGTTAGGAAGCGAACGCTCTAACCACTGAGCTATCGTGACCGCTTCATTCTGAATAATGAGCTTCTGGCTATCCATCCCGAGCTTATAAGCTAAGGATAGAGTGTAACGAACGCATAAGGGAGTTTTTCGGAGTAATTTTCCCTTAAACTGATACATCACTCAATCATATTTGTCGAAATAGACTAATTTCATGAAAATATCTCCCCTAGGATCACTGAGCGTTTCCATATTTTTTTTCAACGTTGTTTCCAATCCTTTATTGATTTCAATTGGATAAGCTGTGGAATGAATGTAACCCCCGGGTCTAAAATGACTTCGGATAATATCCATCATGCAGTTGACATCGATGGGTCCAATGCGTGCGAGTCCAATCCACTAGTACAGGACATTGGTTTGAAACCAACCAGTTTATTTTTGCAGTTGATATCTGCCCCATTTAAAAATATTAGTGTCTTTGACATGGGCAGCATCATTTTGAGAGACAAGGATGTGAAAATAAGCCTCTTCCTGTGTGATGTTTTTCAATGCATTGTAATACATCATTTCGGTTAAAGCGACTTCCCATTCTCCGTCCGTTAAATCCAGGGATTGTGGTAATACGATTTTAAATTGAGCGGCCGTATTATTTGGAAAGGCTTCTATAGACTCATCACTGAGGAGAGTCAAGTAAAAACCTTCTCGTCCAGCAATGGTTACACAAATGATGAGAATGACCTCGGTTTCTTTATACCGGTATACATTTTTTTTTCATATTTGAGTTTGCTTTGGAAGACTCATTTTGTAGTTTACCATTTTTATTCTAATACATCATTATTGATAAAAATATGATTTGATCAGTAAGAGATTATCTCTTCCTCAAGTATAGAAGTCTATTTTGAATGAAGTCTTTAAAGACGGTGTTCATTTGTGACTGAACACAGAGATTCTGTCACATCAGTTCATTCCTCCTCGTTTTCCCCCTCGTCGTCTTCATCACATCGCCTTCATCACTGCCGTATTTATCTAGATAAGATTCTAGTAAATATTTGTTTTCGCGAAGAGTCATCTTTATAGATTCCTTCAGTCCATGATTGTCGGACACAAATTCATCGATGGCATCTGTGACCTGTCCGTGCGTCGTGTCTTCTTCCAATTCGTAATGTCATAGAGAAATCGCTCGTACAGTTTTCTAAATCGTTGGTAAGTTTCTCCTTTTGTCTTTTCGTCTGCCCTCTTACTGGTCTTCATTTCTGACATGTTTTGGTTTAAATATTTCTCGTATCTCTTCTGCCACTCTACAGCATTATGTTTTCGCGCTTTCTGTGCCATTCAGGGAAAGACGATATTGTCTTCCTTTGCGTTAATGTCGATGTCGCTGTGTGTTGGAGATGCTTCAGTCATGTCAATATCCTCTCCATCATCGCTGTCCGCATGTTTTTGTCTTTTATGACGCATCATGGCATCTCTACGGGAAAATACAGCATCACAGTCTGAGCACTCAAACATTTCAACTGCTCCAATGCATAAAAGTGAATTAATGAATCCTGGCGTGGAGGTTCTTCATATACTCCACAACCACCACCCATACCCTACACACCACCAGCTATATACCATCACCCGTACACCACCCTTACACCATAAACCAACACCAATACACAAGGGGCGACTAAATTGGGCGGTCCTTCGGATGAGACCGCAAAAACCGAGGTCCCGTGTCACAAAAGGTGTGGCACGTAAAATATCCCTCCCTGCTCAACGGCCATAAGCGCCGAGTATAGGTCTAAATTTGCAGCCCTTCACCGGCAATGGTGACTTCTCCATATGAATGAAAGATTCTTGTTAAACAACATTAAATCAATCAATCAACCAATACACCACATACCACAACCCATACACACAAACCATCATTCATAACCCACATACCACAAACCATATCGTCACTTATACACTACACACTGCCACCAACGTTATAATTAATACCACCAACACACCACTACTGACAGACCAAATGCCATCACATACGTTTTCAAACACCACTTACTCTAACATATCTGCGTAATTTGGTCTTAAATTTTACATTTCTTTGTATAACATGCTAATCAAATATTGTTAATATTTTGTATGTACCACCCAAATTTTCCTTAAAGCAGTACAAGCTGTAACTGACGGTATTTTTCAACTATAGAATTATGCACCAATTGATACCTATCGGTATAAATTCCCAAGATCTTGAGAAAAATTCTGCAAAGTACTAGACGAGGGAATATTGTTTGAGAGCATACCTTCAATAAACGTTTTGTATAAACCGTCATTGCATCGTATACACGAACATGGGAACGATGATTGCCGAATATAATCGGGTTGCACGGAGACCGAGGTCATACAAAGACGAAGAATGACGTAACTACATGGTTCGTTTGTTTTCAAATATTACAACGTGTCATGAATGACTGTAAGTATTATAAGTGTAAGAAAGTAATTGAATTATGCAAATACTACTAAAATGAAATTTTATTAATAAATTTGCTATAATTTGGCGTATTAAATTGTTTATAAATCTAATACATGCGCAACGCCTCTCTTTCGCATTTTTCCAAGCTGGCGACTTCCGAGGTCAGTGCACATCGGAGATTAAGAGCAGGAATTACTATAATAATTCATGAATCGACATTTTTTGCTGATTTGACAGGTTTATTGCTTCACATTCACCCTGATTCTATGAAGTTATGAATGTTCAATCACAAATATATTATTATATTTGGTCTTTTATTTTTCAATTTATTTACTGTCAGTTACAGCTCGTATTGCTTTAACGCCTATACACCACATACTACCGCCCATATATCCCAAACCACCACTAATGTACCACAAACCACCACCCATACACTACATACCATCACCAATACACCACTAATGCACCACATACCACCACCCATACACCACAAACTACTACCCATACACCACATTCCACCACTATATCGCCATTTATACACCACATTCTACCTATACACCAAATACCACTACACAATTTACTTCCAAACATCACTTACATGAATACATCTATCTGATTCTTTAGTTTTACATTTCTTTGTATAGCAATATTAATTAGATTGCTCTATCTTTAATATTTTTATAGTACCACTACCATTCTCATAACACATTTTCACTCGCATTTTCATTAACACTATCACCACTCATACACCGCAACCTATACACTACATACCACCACTCATACACCACAAACCACCACCTATACACCACATTCTACCACCCATACACCACTCATACATCACAAACTGCCGTCCATACACCACAAACCGCCGTTCATAAACCATATACTACCACCCATACACCACAAACCACCGCCTATAAACAAAATACTACCATCCGTACACCACTTATACACCACTTATACACCATATACCACCACCTATACACCAAATACTATCACTCATACACCACATTTCACCACCCATACACCACTTATACACCACCCAAATACCACAAACTGCCACCCATACTCCACATACCACCACCCATACACCACAAACTATGACCCACACACCACATACTACCATCTATACACAACATACCACCACCTATACACCATCCATTTACCACATACCATCACCCACATTTTCCTTAACACGCACATTTTTATGAACACTGTGTACACACAACTACTGGCACACCAGATGCTACCACTCATTGTAACGGGGGATCCGTATTTGCCCTACTCTCCATGATTGTTCTTTATTTTCATTTTTGCATGAAAATTTCAATGATACTCACAAGACTTTAAATAATTAGACTTGCAAAAACCCAGATCATGAATGATATGACAATAGGGCATCGAATTTCTCAGAAATAAATCAGGATGTATGCATGGTTTCATTGCCACAATCCAGGTTTTGACATAATACACACCTGCAACTTAGAGGTAGGACAATGGTAAGCTGGAACAATGTTCTTGCGAATGGATATGTATATATCATACTGATATTGATTTATTCTCTGACATTCAACAGTCAACTTAGATTTGAAACATGATATTTTCAGCAGATTACGAATGAAATATTATTCCCCAATTTCTACCAATAAATTAGAGCTAATAATGCTGAATCTCTAATATAAACCTAACGTGGATCATAGAGGTAGATCATTCCAGATCGTGAGAATTTTAGATCTTCTGTTTAATTTTCGTAAAAGGATGAATACATTGATTGACATTTAAAAATGGGCTATCTTTTACTATTTGAAATGATTCAAGAATTATGAGTTCAAACTGATTGTATGACGTAAAACTATATTACGCATTCAGTAATAAACACATACAAACACCGTGGGGATCTGGGTTGTTAGAATAGATCCTCAGCACCCCTAGCTTGTCGTAAGAGGCGACTAAATGGGGCGGTCCTTCGGATGAGACCGCAAAAACCGAGGCCCCTTGTCACAGCAGGCGTGGCACGTTAAAGATCACTCCCTGCTCAAAGGCCATAAGCGCGGAGCATAGGCCTAAATTTTGCAGCCCTTCACCGGCAATGGCGATGTCTCCATATGAGTGAAATATTCTCGAGCGGGACGTTAAACAACATATAATCAATCATTAATCACACACACAAAACAAAACAATTACAAACACACACATCCACCATAAGAAAAAAAAAAGCAAAGAACAAAAAACAAAAACAAAACAACCCCCCACCCCCCCAAAAAACCAACAAACAACCGCAGATTAAAGATCTGACCACACAATATATAAACTCTTCATTCTTTGCATTAAAGCAATGTATTTTCTTATATGGCGATCGCGAAAGTATTAGGTTTTCCTACATGAAGCAAAGTCTGACTTTCAGAAAATAGCGCTTTTCCAAGATATCAAGGCGAGATGTTACAGCGGGCCCTGATCGTCGCGAGTCTAGGACGGTCTCGGTACATAAGCAACCCGTAGAAGACTGAGCAGAGCGAGTGTCAAAAACTGTAAACACTGTGTGAAATCTAAACAAAGGGTGACTGCTGACTACATTATGTGTGTTTATTCTAAAGTTAATAAACGAACACTGAGAAGTTGAACATCTTCTCACTGAGGATTAAAACACCGAGGATTATTAAACGCATCATAAGATTATTAACACATCTTAGCACCGGCAATGGTGGCATCTCCATATGAGTGAAAAATTCTCCAGCTGGGACGTTAAACAATATATAATCAATCAATCTTAGCACCGAGGATTAAAACACCGAGGATAACTATGCATCATAGCGCTCTCGGTCGATTTTACATCGTCATTGTCATTTTGACGTCATAGCACCTTCGGCTTTATCGAATTTCCAGACGATCGCCAATAGTTTGCTCTCCTGTCTATCTGACTTTCAGAAAGTAGCCACTTTTCCAAGAAGCGAAGCGTCAACATAATACTCTAAGCTACATGCTACAAGCAGATTTCCCGATCGCCGCGAGTCAAGGACAATCTTGGTACAGTAGACTGAGCAGAGTGATTGTTAAAATCTGAGAACACTGTGAAATCGGAGTTCTTAGCAAACTGTTCTTTAAAAACCGTGTTCTTCAACACTGTGTTCCTAAGAAGCTGTGCATTTGTGTTTGCGGACTTCGACGTGACTGGTGCCTTAAACAACTTGTGTTTATGGACTTCAACACAGTGCTAAAACTGTGGACTTCAACAGTGTGTTAAAACTGTTTTCACAAGGTGTAAACTTTTAAAAATGCTTTATTCTTAAAAAAACCCCAAACAAAATATTGGAAAACATAGGCAATATCACAGGATCGACGCGTATCCTTTTAATGGATTTTTCTGGGATTTCAATAAGCACCGGCACCCGGCGAAATTTCGTCATCTCGATCAGAAATCGCCGGCTCGAATTTCCTTTAACGTGATGCACTCTAGCGAAATGCACAGTCACACACTGATAAAGTATCGAGGTCTGTTTTAATTAAATAAAATTTTGTTTATCTGAATAATAAAATCCTTGCCTATAGTGGGTAATATGCAGGTTTTCTAGTTCTGTTGTAAACATATACTTTTCAAAAACACGATAGCTTTACACACAGATTATACCGTGGCGTTACGAATGTGACGCCTCAAAATTGAAATTCACCTGCTCTGTTATTTCTTATTGAAAATCCTAATTTTAACGAAATAACACGGAGTAAACACATACCTCTCTTATTGATTTTTTAGGAAATGTCATGGAGTAAACAGAGCTTTACCGCTATTCGAGCGCACCTGCTATACCACTGCTCTCGAGTGCACTCACTTGACCTCAAAAATGCACTCGGTTGACCTCGCTATCGACCAGCACTCAAAAGTGCACTCAGTTGAATCCCCTATCAAGTCGGAAAAAGTGTACTCAGTTGAACCCCCGATCCAGACGGGCTATACTACTAACATTTTTAACCTCATGATAACTACCATTCCATTTCTTTCCAAATTTGGTATGAGACATCTTTGGGACAAGGGGGAACATAAAGGGGACTAATGATACGTTTAACGAATACTTAGGTGACCGATAAGACCTGTAGGCCATTTGTGTTAAGTAGAAATCAGCAATTACCCCCCCCCACCCCCCCCCCCTCTCTCTCTCTCTCTCTCTCTCTCTGATCCTCATGAAATTAATGAATTCCACAAACTATCAAGCTATACTAACACAACATTCGGATTAAGATAGACATACTAGTAATCTTTATTTATTTTACGCGGCCTGTTATGAGAACATATTGACATTTAACCTCACTTTGATGCTTTCCTCGTAGAAGTATAGGACGTGATTAACAATTTTTGGAACAGGTTTTCTCTTTCTCAATGATAATCTGCTTTTTGATCAATAAGGAATATTTATTCGTTACCTGACCATTTCATCAATAAATGTAATATATAGTTCAATATTATGTAATTTGCTTTTGTTTGTTTTATGCGCTGTCGAGGTTTTTTTTTTTACTTATTACGGTACGAGACCTCAGTTTTTGGGGCCATATCCGAAGGACCCGTGATTCTCGCTTCTAAATGCCGAGCGTTTGGCAAAGAAGGAGTAACTGTCTTAGGATTGATGCGGTCGTGGAACGAGCAGGGCTCAACCTCACACCCTCTCTGTTACAAAGCGAACACTCTACCACTCAAGTATCGCCGAATACAATTAACATTTGAAGTCAATACGATGTTTTAGCTACCGAAGAAATACAATATTCACCGAACCCTCCCAGAAAATGTCAATACATTGTATTTGATTTATCAAATTATTGAAAAATTTAAACAATGATATGATTACTAGAGCAGCTGAAACGCTGCCTGGTTAGACATCTTTGTTTGCAGCTATAGTGCAAGACTGAATCAAAAGTGATTAGAGACCCAAATATTTGTTTATTATGTAATTGATTGTTTAAAACATCACCAGAGCTTACCAGACAATACCTGTATCCTTGTTTAAATCTATAATGCAAGACTTGCATATAGTTGATTGATTGTATATTGTTTTACGTTTTCACTCGTATGGAGACGTCACTATTGCCGGTGAAGGGCTGCAAAACTTAGGACTGTGCTTAGCGGTTATGGCCTTTGAGCAGGGAGGGATCTTTATCGTGCCTCTGTTTTTGCGGTCTCACCCGAAGGACCGCCCCATTTAGTCGCCTCGTACGACTAGCAAGGGAAACTGGGGATCTATTCTAACCCCGACCCCCACGGGGTTGTATGTAGTTAAAATAACAGAGACGCAAATTTTCATTGGTTGGCTACAAAATAATAACAAATCAATTTGGAAATTCAATTTTGATCCGATGTAGGAAAATTCAAAAATATTATATTCACTTCAAAGGCAAGAAGAGGTGAACAAAACGTTTTTATTATTTCTATTTTGGTGGATTTCATCCAATCAAAAACTCACAATTATTCAGTCATATAATAATTCCAATTAACGTGTCTGTTTTCAATAAGCTTTTTTTCGTGAAGTATGGAAAGTCTATCATTGAGCATGTATGTATTATAGATATTGTAAATGCATATCTGTCTAATGTTTGAAAGTAAATCTTACATGGCAAGATATTTATTTGCATGCAAATCTCGCTATGCACGTATTTATCGGAGATAGTCGGCACACTTCAAAGGCTAGGCCATTAAATTATTCAAGTGTAACTAACCAAAAAAAAAAAAAAAAAATGGTGAGCAGAGGTATGCAATACGGGCATAAATTGTAAGCATGTATGACTTCATGTCAGCTTTAACTTAGGCGAAACCTTCAACTTTCAAATACAGCTGCGGGAGATAAGGTGTAGAGGGGACGTTCCACATAGATAAGCAATTTAAACAATATAGATAATGTCTTTAACGATCCATGATAATGTAATGGACATGTAAACCATATACAACCGTGCAGGTTTAAAAAATGGCTGCAGTCGCTTGGGCATTTCTACAAACCCTTCCGTTTATTTTAATTGGAATAATTCTTATAATTCTTGTAAAAATCATGTCCATATTGAAAAATAGATACGACCTGATGGCATCGTTCAAAAACTTTCCCGGACCGAAACCTCACTGGCTATGGGGCAACATGCAAGAGGTATGTTTTGCTTGTTTCTGTATACGACAAAAACGTCGTAAGTAGACACACTAGCTGTTAACTGGAAACCCACCATACGTCTTTCAGATACTCAGAAACGCATGAAATGTTGTAATTTGTCGTGCTCAAAACGACTATAAAATTTGCATTTGAATCAGGTAGTCGAAAATATGAAAGAATTTTTAAATGTATGTTTG
The DNA here is from genome assembly GCA_024699665.1 of Ostrea denselamellosa. Taxonomy (NCBI): domain Eukaryota; kingdom Metazoa; phylum Mollusca; class Bivalvia; order Ostreida; family Ostreidae; genus Ostrea; species Ostrea denselamellosa. The sequence continues at coordinate 3,102,261 of JAMZEH010000010.1, read as the reverse complement.
CATGTGGATGCATGCATTGGCTGTAAACATATCAAAAATATTTAGTAAACGTGTGATAAAAGCATTTATCATAGGTACTGATTGACTGAAATATTAAAAAACATGAAATCACATAGATCTACAAACTGGGAACAAGTTGGCATGCACTCCAAAATAAATAAAAATTATATATATATATATATATATATATATATATATATATATATAAACCGCATCGAGCACGGATAAATATCTGAAGATATGATAGGAAACTGTAACAAAGGCAGCGTCCATAAAGTTCTGTACAAATTTGCAATAAAGGTCTGGAAGATTATCACCACTGTGTTAGTTAGAGATGCTTAAAAACTAAGGAGGACTAAACACCACTATCTAAGAGACACAACCGTATTTTGTAAACATTGCAGCTGACGGGTGACTTTAAGGGAATGTTGAGGGTAGCGGATTACGCAGCGGAGTTTCACGGGGCTTTCCCCGTCTGGATGGGGCCTACAGACGCCTTCCTGATGGCCGTCCATCCGGCCACAGTACGCTCTGTCCTTTCCGGTTCAGGTCAGTCATCTGTGGTCAGTAGGTCTGATACATAGATAGAGAGAAAGACAGATAAAGACAAACACCAACAGATAAAGACAGGGATAAATGTGGCGATGGCTGTTCAATTCCTAACGAATTCACACACGGATAAGCAATTCACACATTTAATATACAATACACCTCATCATATAATACATTTACTGATTTACATAAACACAAGTAAACAAACACATTCAATGACAATGAAATATGCAAATAAATATGTAATTAGGCCCTATCTATCTAAATCACACAATTCAATAATCACCACATTGGATACAAATAAGTTGGAGCTAATAGTAAAGTATGGATAAACGCTACAGATCTAAATTCTAATGAATATAAATAAACAAACAAGATCAACACATAAATCTGTTTATAATCTGTGATTTACTTTCTTATTCTTTCTAATGCCCTATTTTACTTACTTTACCTTTATCTCTAAACTCTCTGTATACCTACTCCTGATTCTATATTCAAATACTTAACCTATATATCTAAAACCTTGATTACTGTCTTCTGCTCAGTTTACTTCCTATTCTCAAAAGTAACAAACGTAAACAACCGGACTAAAACGGACATGGACTAAATAACTAATCATGTTCTGATAAAAACGGATAACCTAAATACACTACATACAACAAATAAAATAAAACTGATAATAAAGCAAAGTAATCATAAATCATGAAAATTATATAAAAAGTCAAATGTCATTGCGGATTCGCAACAATAAACAGATAAAGATAGTGACAACAGAAACAGAGACAAAACGACAGATAGAAAGAGATGGACAGACAGGGACAAACAAAGAGAGAGAGAATGTAAAGACAAAGCGACAGAGAGAGAATAGGGAGGTAGATAGAAAGAGGTAGACCGACAGACAGACAAACAAAACGAGAGGCAAAAAATAGAGAAACAGTAAGAGAGGTGGACAGACAAAAATAGAGAGAGAATGATAGAGATAGAAGCAGAGAAAGAAAGTTGTAGTTAAAAACATGGACATACATGTAGTTGACACATAAGTCGACATTTAATCAAAGTTTGCTTTTTTTTAAAGATCCCAAAGACGAATTTTCGTACTCTCTGATGCGACCGTGGATAGGTAATTAATTTTCAAGTTAAACAATATTTAATATTTTTCCAAATACTACATGCATGAACCCAAAATGTACTGGAATTTTTATATATGTGTAGGAGATGGTCTTTTACTGAGTTCAGGAAAGAAATGGGACAGAAACAGACGAATGTTGACGCCGGCGTTTCATCAAGAGGTCATCAGAAACTATGTTAAAATCTTCTACAAGTCTACGCTAGAGTTATTGGTATGATACTACATGTTTACACTAGAGTTACTAATAAGAGTTAGGGTATGTTACTACAAGCAACATGTTTACACTATAGTTACTGGTATGCTACTACAAGCAACATGTTTGCACTAGAATTGCTAGTATGTTTCTACAAGCCACGTGTAGGTCAATGCGATAGAGTTGCTGCAATATGAATAAAACAGAGTTACCGGTATATAACTACAGACAATATGTTTACGCTAGAGTTACTGGAATGTAAATCAAAATAGATATATCAGTATTTTACTAAAGATTACAAGTCTAGGTTACAGTTACTATCGATTTGTAAACATTACAAGTGTACAAAAGATTTACTAGTAAGATTGTAACGTTAAAAGTATATACAAGATTTACTAGTCAGATTGTAAATATTATAAATGTACACAAAATTTACTAGTAAAATTGTAAAGGTTATAAGTGTATACAAGATTTACTAGTAACATTGTAAGCATTATAGGTGTACACAAGATTTACTAGTAGGATTGTAAACGTTACATAAGTAAACAAACTTTTCAGTAGGATGGTAAACATTAATTACACGTGTAAGATTTGCTAGTAGGATGATAAATGTTACACGTGTACTCAAGAATTACTAGTAGGATTGTAAGCGTTACATGTGTTCACATGATTTGGTAGTAGGATTGTAAACGTTATAAGTGTGCACAATATTTACTGATTGTAAACGTTATAAGTGTACACAATATTTACTGATTGTAAACGTTATAAGTGTACACAATATTCACTAGTGTGATTGTAAACTTTTTAAGTGTACACAATATTTACTAGTACGATTGTAAACGTTATAAGTGTACCCAATATTTACTGATTGTAAACGTTATAAGCGTACACAGTATTCACTAGTGCGATTGTTAACGTTATTAGTACATGGTTCACGCGAGTTCATCCAATACCAATCGCTTGGTATGCTCCTAGTCCAGGCCTCATGGTTGGGTAACCACGCCGTCGTGTATATGATATTAAACCAATCATTTTCAGTGATCGATAATAATCAAGGACGTAACTGCTACATGATAGACGCTGAACATTAGACAGATCATACAAAACGTCTTCCCCCGCTCACTGTTGATAACCATGTGCGAATATAGAACCAGACAGGGCCATCTCCACTGAAATGGGACACGACTGACATTGTAATAGAAGTACGCTATATTGATCAGTACGTCATACGAACCGATGGCTCAGGACAGTTACCCCTCGCAGCAGAACATTCTTAAGCAAGTACATTTCTGTGATGTTACCCACCCGCATCGAGAATGATTTAATTTCTAAACCCTTAAAATCCTCACCCCTCAGTACACAGAATACAACCAAAACAAAGAACGGGAAACAGGATTCAAGACCACCCCCTGGTAAAGACAAAACTTCTCCGTCCACAATACAAGTCCAGTGTTCATGCCACACCAACACCTAATATATCGAACACAAATACTCCATGCAGTTACAGAAAAAAATGATAGAAAAAAAAACACAGCAAAAAACAAGGTTCTAATGGTCGTCGCCTCTCCTTTAACGGAGTCTCTTCGCCGCATAGCACTGAGAACCAACCCAGCTCAAAACTCTTTCCATCAACTCCAACGGTTGAGTAGGAACTTCGTCGATCTTCCCGAGTCAGTCGCCCTCCAACTTTTCAAGTTGATTACCAAATGACCTAATATATCAGCTACTACATGTTGATTGTTATCTCACATTGTTAACACTATCATTCTTTGATCATTCATACCTCTCAAAGACTGGGGGATAGAGAAAATTCAAGGTATCGCACCGGTAATTGTCCAATCAAAATGAACTTAGTCAATTGTAGTTCCGTATATTTCAAAGAATAATTTTTTTTCCTGCGTGATTTTTCTCATTTCCCCTTCTTTTCTCTTATTTTTTGTACCCCTGATTAGGAAATTTTGTGCAATTTGTAGAAATAATCAGTTGTTTACAGTGGAACTATTTGAGCTAGCTGAGGTTTCTTCCTGAGCAGCACTCGGTCTGTTTACACACATGTGAAAAACACGTGGATTTGAGGGTAATCTTGTTTGCGGGTAAAATTATTTCGAAAATGTCGTGTAGGGTGTCTTTTTTCTGGTGTCAGCAGACGAGAGAGGTAACAGAACATTTCCGAGTGCGTTATTTGGCATCAATTTTGTAAACTGATTTTTAATGATTTTTTCCCCTCTATAGTAATATGTAGTGAAAATAATTACCGGTGTGATACCAAAAGTGTTTATTTATTCCGGGTCAGGTAACCCTTACCGTTCGTAGTTTATATAGCGCGGGCTTCAACACTGGGAAGGTAGCGTGATTTTTTGTATTAACTGTTACTATTGCACATATTAAGACGACCCCATTGTGATTGTATTAATCATGTTTAATACTATCTTTTCTTTTCTTTTTCTTTTTTTTCTTCTTCAGATGACTGCGGTCATTGTTTAATGAAATAGATATTCTTATTCATTATTGTTGGTGACTTTATAACATCATATACTGAGTAGTATATTTCTAACTTAGAAAAAATGGGAAGGCGTGTCTGAGCCCGTGGAGACGTTCCATCACATCAGCTTGTTGACTCTGGACAGCATGATGCAGTGTTTGTTTGGTTATCACAGCCAATGTCAGAATGAAAGGTCAGCGACGGACGTAATACCCAGGCCATTCATTTCCATTTCCATCAATAACTAATAAAACAATATTTTCAACGTGTACTTCCTGTGGGAGTCATTACCATGCTATTTTGCCTTAAATGTTTAAAACTGACGTAATACCCAGGCCATTCATTTCCATTTCCATCAATAACTAATAAAACAATATTTTCAACGTGTACTTCCTGTGGGAGTCATTACCATGCTATTTTGCCTTAAATGTTTAAAACATTTTTTTAAAAATAATTTCAAATGATTGCAACGAATGATGGCAAGTTTGCCTTTACCTTAAATTAGGGACTGATTCACATATTTTTCATTTATGATGTTAAACATTTAAAATACATCTCATTTAAAGTTGATAACCAAAATTTGGAACTTCTGAATGCAAGGATAAGAACAATATTTTAGCCCTAATTCTGTGTTATGTAAACATTTTTTTTTTTTGCTTACAAACGAACCAGTTAAAATGTTAATTTAATCAGAATTTTGCACAGCCACAAATTTAACTTCTAAATTGCACATTTTACTTTAAAAAATACTTGCAATGTTATATATATATTATATATATATATATATATATATATATATATATATATATATATATATGATATGTAACCTTATATTTTTGTGTGTGAAACTTTTTAAACATATTAGACAGTAGATTTTGATCATCAAAAGTGAAAAACAAAATTTGGGGGAGAATCGTGAATCAGCCCCTTTAAGCGAATGGATGAAACGTTCCATTTTGGTAGAGACAATGATCAATGTCTTCTAATGTCCTAACCTCTGTTGAATGTTTTCTCATACCAGGATTCGCCATCCTTACATTCAAGGGGTTTATGATGTGTCGGAACAAATTGTGAAGAGAATCACCAACCCTCTACACCATTTCCAATTCATCTACGACTTGTCGGCAAATGGGTAAATATAGATCAACAATCATATTCTGTCTATTCATTTCATTTATTGTAAGAATTAGAAAATATTTCTTTGAGGAATAAATTAAACGCTGAATCATATTTTAAACGTGCTGTATTTTTTCAACATTATTAAAGGTAACTGTTAAATTAAAACCTTTACAATTTTGTTTTTTGTTTTTGGGACACAGTAAAGAGTTTAGAAAGACCTGCGACATAATCCATACACATTCCGAGAAAATCATCGCTGATCGGCGTCGGCTGATAGCCACTGAGAAACCAGGTTCCCGACCCATAGATTTCCTGGACATCCTCTTGTCTGGGAGGGTAAGGGTGGACCATTGTGTTCTGCAAATGTTACCATGATATTTGTAAAATTACCTCGGAAAAATAGTTTTGAATTCAAGAAAACAGATCCTTTTCTGTATCATTTATAATAATTATAAAAACAAGCTATCTTTATCCAAATTTTTCTAGCACAGCTGTTATTCGATTGGAGAAATAGACTCTTTAATGTCTAATAACGAGCAACACACAGTGGAAATCGAAATTTCAAATACGTTTTTCTGCGCAGTATATGATGCTATGTTTACTATTAAAATCATTGTGATATCGCAATGCCCAAATACCAATCGTGTTAACATTACCGTGGCGATCTCAACGACTGTAAATTCCAGATAGCCATCTAACTATGGAAAGACTAAGGTAACGAACAATACTCAGTCTCGTATGGGTGTTGAAACTTGTTGATTTGCATGTAAAAACACAGAAAGTTGCAGAGATATAAATTGACAGATGACTTTCAAATAATCCAAAACTTGATTAATGATGATAGTGTCTTACAATATGCTTCAATAGCACTGTTATGTTCCACGCAACGTCGTTTAAAGCATCTTCACTGGTATTTTGCTTAAAAAAGAACGAACTCGTAGGAGAAATTTGTTGAAAAATGACCCCGGAGAGACTGTATATTGAAAATGAAAGAGCTCAAAAGGCGAGATTTATTATTTGACAACAATATCTTGAAACGAAGGGTTCTTCAACATCTTCGACAACGAGATAATTATTTCTGTTGTACTACGTATTTGAAGCATGTACACATTTTACAGATTTCTTAAGGCGACGTACATATGTTGCATTTGACATGGTATAAAGTCTCAATTATACACCCTGGTTTTTTTTATTTTATCTTTTGTTCTTGTTTGTTGTTGTTGTTTGGTTTGTTTTTTTTATAGTTTTTTTTGTTTTTGTTTTTGGTTTTTTGTTTCTTTGTTGTTTTTTTGTTTTTTGTTTTGGTTGTTTTGTTTTTTTGTTTTTGTTTTTTGACGTCATGGAGTTTATTGGGGTAAAAAGGAACAGACCGTAGTAGAATAACTCGTTCTAACCGAAGTCATGGAATTTCTCTTTCTCTATATTACATGTATCTTAAATCGTTTGAAAATTTTTCTTTAAATGTCAGAAGCAAAATGTCCCCCGTCTTCAAACAGGTACACTGGTAAAATTGCGACGCATATTTAAAATACAATTGGGATATCAAATCTCCTTTGGGAGGAAGAAAGTACGAATGAATGAATGAAAAACAATGTAATTGTTTGAAACATTATGTTGACCGTACTTGAAGTTCAAACGTATGATTGGCACACGGTGATTTTTCGTTTGTATTTTTACATTGCCTTTCCACTTCTCCCCCAATAAAAGGATTAAATGATGTTCCATTCTTCGAGATTTTGGTCCGTAAAGCTTTTGGTGAAAAAGTTACTTAATGAACTTGTTTTATCAATTGTAGGAATTGAATCATTCTGTGTAGGCGGCATTTTGCACGGTATATTGCAGGACACTGACGGGAAGGGGTTGTCGGACCAGGAGATACGTGACGAGGTAGATACGTTCATGTTTGAAGGTCACGACTCCACAGCGAGCTCCATGTCATGGTGTCTCTACAATCTGGCTAAGCATCAGGAACATCAGGACAAATGTCGGGAGGAGATACAACAACACTGGGGGGAAAAAGAGGAAATCTCATGGTACATGTATCATAGACAGTAGAATAGCGAAAAATAACTTGTACAAACAGGGGCCAGAAAGAGGAAATCTCATGGTACATGTATCATAGACAGTAGAATAGCGAAAAATAACTTGTACAAATAGGGGCCAGAAAGAGGAAATCTCGTGGTATCATAGACAGTAGAATAGCGAAAAATAACTTGTACAAACAGGGGCCAGAAAGAGGAAATCTCATGGTATCATAGACAGTAGAATAGCGAAAAATAACTTGTACAAACAGGGGCCAGAAAGAGGAAATCTCATGGTACATGTATCATAGACAGTAGAATAACGAAAAATAACTTGTACAAATAGGGGCCAGAAAGAGGAAATCTCATGGTATCATAGACAGTAGAATAGCGAAAAATAACTTGTACAAACAGGGGCCAGAAAGAGGAAATCTCGTGGTATCGTAGACGGTAGAATAACGAAAAATAACTTGTACAAACTTGGGGGGGGGGGGGGGGGGGCAAAGAGGAAATCTCATGGTATCACAGACAGTAGAATAACGAAAAATAACTTGTACAAACTTGAGGGGGGGGGGCAAAGAGGAAATCTCATGGTATCATAGACAGTAGAATAACGAAAAATAACTTGTACAAACAGGGGCCAGAAAGAGAAAATCTTATGGTATCGTAGACGGTAGAATAACGAAAACTAATTTGTACAAACTTGGGGGGGGGGGGGGGGGGGGGGCAAAGAGGAAATCTCATGGTATCATAAATCATAGACAGTAGAATAACGAAAACTAACTTGTACAAAAGAAACAGGGGGGGGGGGACAAGAGGATGTCTCATGGTATTACAGACAGTAGAATAAGAAAAAATAACTTATACAAAGTTGGGGGACAAAGAGGAAATTCCATGATATAACGAAAACTAACTTATACAAACTTGAGGGGACGGGTGGGTAAAGTTGAAATCTCTTGGTATATCATAGACAGTAGTATAAAGAAAACTTGTGGGGGGAGGGAAAGAGGAAATCTTATGGTATATCATGGTATCCTAGACAGTAGAATAACGAAAAATAACTTATACAAACTAGAGGGGGTAAAGAGGAAATATCATGGTATATCATGATATCAGAGATAGTAGAATCACAAAAATCACTTACATACGAGAGAGAGAGAGAGAGAGAGAGAGAGAGAGAGAGAGAGAGAGAGAGAGAGAGAGAGAGAATCTCAAGGTATATCACGTTATTAAAGACAGTATAATCACAAAATCACTTAGTTCAGGGCGATTATCCAGAAAATAATCACTCCCACTTTCACTCGTAAGCAGAAGCTTTTCTGAGTTGATACAAGTATGATAACTTTCTTACATCAACAGCGTTTTCGTGGAGTGATTATAAGAACATTGGTGTGAGTTGACAGTTGAACGGTATTAAAAGTCTTGTAATTGATCATTGTAGTTATATATTCTTTTAAATAATTTGGACAGGGAAGATCTGAATAAACTTGAGTATACATTCATGTGTGTGAAAGAGAGTATGAGACTGTATCCCCCAGTACCAAACGTCTCACGGTGTGCAGAGAAAGACATCACAATGGCGGACGGTAGAATCATTCCTAAAGGTGTGTAAAGCGATATTCAGTGTAGAACGGTATTTCCGTGTAGAGCGATAGTCAGTGTATAAAACGAATTTTTTTATATGTTTTAAAAGCAATACTATTATTTTTGTTATTGTATTTGAAACTGAGTATTTATTCGAGGTAAAGTTTTATTCGGTGTAGAGCAATATTTGATGTAGAGTGATATTTGGTATTATTGATTATTTACGTCCCGTTGAGAATTCTTCACTCATATTAAGGCGTTACCAGATGTAGGTGAAGTACCACAAATTTAGACCTATGCTTAGAGCTCAGCGCCGTAGCAGCGAGGGTTCTTTAACGTGTGAACGCCTGCAGCGACACGGGACCTCCGTTTTTAAATCATATCCGAGAGACCCGAGCGTTTGGCGAAGGAGCAATCACTACCTATTTAACGTTTTAGGTTTGACGCGGCCATGACACAAGTGGGGCGCTGACTCACGACCTCCCGGTTACGAAGCTTTACAACGAATATCGTTGCCTCTGGGAATTTTTCACTCGTATTGAGACGTCACCAGCTGTAGGTGAAGTACCATAAATTTAGACCTATGCTTAGCGCTAAGGGCCATAGCAGTGTGGGTTTTTTAACGTGCCAACGCCTGTCCCGAGACGAGACCTCCGTTTTTAAGGTCGTTTAAAAAAATCCGTGATTCCCACTTCTAAATGCTGTATGTTAGGCAAAGGAGCAAACACTACCTATTGAACGTCTTAAATTTGACGCGGCTATGGGACAAGCGGGATTCGAATTCATGACCTCCCGGTTGCGAAGCAAACGCTCCAATACTGAACTATCGCAACAGGTCTGTATTGAACAATGATATTCGGTGCAGAACGATAGTCAGTGTAGAATGATATCCGATGTAGAATAATATTCGGTATAGAATGATATTCAATTTCAAATAATATTCGGTGTGGAACGATAGTCTGTAGAACGATATGCGGTGTAGAATAATTATATTCGACTCAGAGCAATATTCTGTGTTGAGCGATATTCGTTGTAAAGATCTAGTTTACATGGCTCAGAAAGTGACGTATTTATTCAACTGAATACTTTATAGAGACTAGACAGAAAAACACGCCAACTTGCAAGGAACTTGCTCATTGTCCCTACATCATGAGGCATTTCACACAACACGTTCAACCATCGTCATACTTTGAAAGTAAAATATGCATTTGAAATAGTAATATATACGTCGCTTAAAGAAAAGTAGTCTAAAGTGATGCAAACGTTTACAGGAGTCAGAATGGCCGTTTCTTTCTTTGCGCTCCACAGGAACCCGCAAGTGTGGCCAGAACCGGAGGTAAGGCAACAATGTCTTCTTTTGTAAATCACACATCTTCAAAAGAATAAATGGAGTCTCTGACACAATTAATACATGTATATTTCAAGCATGTGATCAATGGCCTGCCAATCCTTGAATTTTTTCTTCGAATGTAAAAAGTACTTTAAATGCTTTAGTAGATCATTCAGAATTGTCACTCATTGTAACTCATTTATTGCAGTTCCAAAGTTTTCATACATTAAGCTAGTATATTTTGGGGATTCGTTTACTTACTTTTTAATGGTCACATGACTAAAGAGCCGTGATTTTGTACTCGCTGTCGTTTTTTTTCAATCATTAATGATGGAGCTTGTACAATAGTTAATACACTCCATACAAAATAGTCACACTTACTGGTGTAGTTTTTGATTTATAATGATGGTTTCAAGTCTATTAAGTGTCGTTTTTATTTTAAAGGAATATGATCCGTCCAGATTCTCCAAAGACAGCACTACATACCAATCTGCTTACATGCCATTTTCTATAGGCCCGAGGTAAAACTAGAAGTTGGCGTTGAAGTATATATCAGTTTATTCATTTTAAAAGTGGTAATATACTAACTTATATGTCGCTTCAAAGGATCTGATTGTAAAATTATGTACAATTAATACTAACTGTAACGAAAACTGCTGTTTTTGATTTCATTGAGGTCTGAAATGAAAGTATTAAAAAGGCAAGTAGTCATGGTTATTCTAGGTACCTTTTCTACCTCTTGAAAATAGTGTTGGGTGATTATTAGTTGTTATGACTGATTTTGAATGAAATCAATAATTAACTGATTACTTATAAATTTCAATGTATCAAAATGCCAAAGGGGATACTAGTAAATTCAGAAATATTCAATAGATGAAGATGGTTGTATGGTTCATTTGTTGACAACCAGCCTCGTTAAATTAAAGTCAGCTTGTGAATTCTGTTGTCATAATAACCAAGAAACACAGTTTATTCAATAGTTTAATAAGATATAATTAGTTCTAAGCTAGAATAGGTAATTATTTAAAACTTAAATAGAAAAGATTGTTTCAGTGTTGACTGACAGCTGTAAATGCGTCAGAACACTTCATGACATCATGAGCCTTTATGGATATGTTGCACATATAGAGCTATATTGTCTTTATTTTTGGAGATATTTCAATGATTTCTTTCTTCTGTATTTGTTCTTCAAATATTCTGATTACAAGGAAGCAAAAAAAAAAAAAATCGTTTCGATATTTTACTCATCTGGACTCTCACGGTCACTATATTTTTAGTAAATTTGCAGTCTGATTAAAACCAGACCTTCAATCTCGCTCCCCCTTTTTTTCTTTGTCCCCTCGGTAGCTTCTACTTATAATGCCGGGCGCTTGGCGAAGGAGCAAACATTACGAATGTTTACGTAACAGGTTTGACGGGGCGACAGGATCGAGAGTCGAACTTGGAGCCTCAGGTTGCGAAGCTAGCGCCCTAACATCTAAGCTAAAATCTATTTTGTTTCATCTAAAAGACAGGAAACTAAATATTATAATTTTTCGACCACCTGGATTTTTCCGATTGAAGTTTGTCGTCTTCTCTCCTCTTTCCGGTAAGATATCGTTTGCAATTCATAACATCACATGACATTGTGAAGGTGCCATAATTTTTCGACCACCTGGATTTTTCCGATTGAAGTTTGTCGTCTTCTCTCCTCTTTCCGGTAAGATATCGTTTGCAATTCATAACATCACATGACATTGTGAAGATGCCATAATACGTAGAATATTCATTAAAAATTGGCATATAATTTTCTTTTATATATTTTGTTTTTGCAAATGCCTCCCTCCTAAATGATATTTAAAAAATTATACAAATAAGCTTAAAATGGAAACACACACACACACACACACACACACACACACACACACACACACTCTCTCTCTCTCTCTCTCTCTCTCTCTCTCTCTCTCTCTCTCACACACACACACACACACACACAGAGGCGGAGTAGATGTCAAAAATATGACAACTTTTATTGTGAGAGATGCAAGTTTCTTCAAACTATATTCCATGGGGCCATAAGGATTTTAATATAATGTAATAGAAATAAATAATTTTTTTTTTCTACAACCCTCTATGTCACTATCTATAAGGCCAAGATCTCCGGAGCAGATGAGGCCTCAGTGGGGGTTTGAGGATTTACATAGGAATGATAGAGAAAATTTTAAGTATTCATCTCAAGCATCCTTAGGCTATGTATATACAAGTTGTTCAAACCTTAACAACCCCCCCCCCCCCCCTTCACCGCCAGGGTGGGGACACAATTAGAGTTTGAATTCAGAAAAACAGTCTTACACAACCTTCTACATTCATAATGTGTTCTCATATACTGTAAAACTTCCGAGGTCAGGAAGGGAGCACAATAGGAGTTAGAATCTACATAAAAGATATTCCTTTCGAACTCAACTTGCTAGGGACGTTTGTGAAATTTATAACTCAACAGACAATGAATGTTGTGTAGAATAAGTTTCTATTTGTAGTACCATGACCTTTGAGGGTCATGATAAGGGTTTAAATTATCGCATCCGGTTTTTAAAAATTGTCTTCTTGGAAATTACAAGGTGAAATAATTGTAATTAGTACATTTATATTGCATATTATATGCAACATACACACATATTTATTATCTAAGTATTATTCATTAAGTTTATGTAACACTTTCTATAAAAGGAGATAAATTACTGGGGTGAGCAATGTGGCCCATGGACCATATTCTTGAATTGATTGCAGGAACTGCATAGGACAGCTGTTCGCTGTCACACAGATCAAAGTCGTCATTCCCATGCTTATACGTCAGTTCCGGTTCACGTTAGACCCAAGTCGCCCCGCAGAACCCGAGAGCATGCTGATTCTACGCAGTAAAAATGGACTATATCTCAATATTTATCCTGTAAAGTAAAACACAAACTATCAGATAAAGAAATTATCTATGACAAATTTACTCATTAGTCAGAAGTACTCATTACTCATTAGTAGGAAGGTTCTTACAGAATGTATTTATAGTGCAGCAAATCCTGAATATTTGTTATTTTCTTACAATAAAATTAGTAGGTTTCAACCATTTTAAGTTGTAGTCATTTATCAAAGGAAACTTTTTATTATTTTGTGCGTGTGATTGGAGAAACCGTAAAAATCTTTAGTTCTCCTTTCCTCTCTTTTTTTTCTTGAAAAAATTCAAGTTCTTCAATAAGTAGCCTTTACCAAAAATACCCATGCTATACGGAAAGTAGTTCGATTATCTTTATATACATACAGTAGTGTGTCTGTCCGTTCGTCACGCTAATGTGTGCATATATACTTTGTGTAATTTGTAACTCAAAAAAATATCCAACCAATATTACTCAAATTTGCACAGTGTTTGTATACGTATTGAAGATATGCACCTCCTATTATGAGCAAATTTGTCAAATTTTACCATGTTCGATTTAGCCTTCCTTTTGTAATTTATGCTATTGACGGAGCATTCAAACTTTGTGCAGTGTTTATATCCGTATTGATGATAAGCACCTCTTATTATGGTGAAAGTTGACAAATTTTTATTGTGGTTTTAAGCATGTTGAACTTTGCCAATTTGTTTTTGCAACATATGATATTAAAATGTTTCTTTGACATATTCAACTTTTTATGAAATAAAATCTAGAATTGATATACTGAAGAGACATACTTTGTGTGCTTTTTTCTGAGATGTCTACATCTGAAGAGACATACTTTGTGTGCTTTTTTCTGAGATGTCTACATCTGAAGAGACATACTTTGTGTGCTTTTATCTGAAATGTCTACATCTGTGATCTGAAGATGATGTTGAACAATAGGAAGCGTTAATAAATATATGACGGTGATGCAGGTCCCGGCATGCAATAGGTCTCGGCTTGTTTTGTCACGCTATTGAGGCTGACGATTTGCTTGCCTACAGCCAGGACTCTGCTTTCAGCAAAGTCCTGCTAAAGGGGGGCGGGGCGGGTGGTCTTCGCTGCCAATAGAAGGTGACCTATTGATAATTTAAGTAACACAAGCGTCTGTCCTGCAGCAACTCGCTGTAAAAACAAGAGTTCCAATATTTCAGAAGGTCCTATTTAACATGTAAAATTTTGTGCCATGATATCGCTATTGAAAATGTGAAAAAAAAGTTTTGTTATTTGGGTATACATCTATCAAGGTGTGTACCATTAAAAAATGTCAAGAAATATTTGACAGAACAAGCATCAAAAGCTCTTAATGGTATGTTGGTAAGATTCGTTATTCTTTACCAATTAATTTTAAGTTGCAATTATTTGATAGTCATCAACCCAGTCTTACTTTCGGGATAATGAGAATTTGGATATTACTGAAAAGGTACACTTAAATTTCTTAAAATCTATTCTGAACTTTAGATCAACTTCCCCAAATAGTATGGTGTATGGAGAAAGTGGCTGGTATCCATTGTCAGTTAATGTTTAAATAAGAATGGTTACGTACTGGTCCAAGTTCTAATAATCTATGTTAAAAAAACCCCAACCAAACTCAATACGTAATTTATTGTTATATTTACAGGTGTTATAGGGGTTTATACAAGATATACTTTATTCATGACGGTTGTATGGTATAAAGATGAGTCTTAAGTGGCTTAAATCTTGCATCAGAGAAGCACTAAAAACAAAATTGTATTAAGAAGGGAGGAGTGTTATCAATAGCTCACCGAACTGTATTAATTACAGAATTCTAAAGGTCAAGAAATTATATGTTGAATTTGTCTAGAGATTTAAAGATCACGTTTACCAAGTTCCGAACTCATATAATCATCGTCTTCATGTAGGAACTGGCAGATGGAACAATATTGAAAGAAGTTTAAGGACACGTACAATGTGTGATTGCAATAGTATTGGTGATGAATTTCATTGTGTCATAGAATGTACATATTTTTCAAACGACAGAAAAATTATTTTAACGGAAGATTTTGTTAAAAAAAACATTATTAAGTAGTTTAATGAGCTAATAGATACAAACAATGTGGAATGTAGTAATACTATATACAGCGTTACTTTCACCCTGTGGCATTGTCACCTTTCTACACTGGCAGAATTCCTGACATAGTGTACTTGCACTGTGCCTGACACCAAACGGTAAATTGTGTGACCCCTACCTTTTGTAATCTTTGTTTACATGTGTATATGTTTTTTTTCTCTCAGTGACCCAGTTTTGAATGTATAAATAATTGAAATTGAAGCAACTATGGTCACACCTGACCCGTTTTCCTGGTATTCCCATATTGTTTTGTGGATCATCACAGTTAAACCAGGGTCAACATACGGTCGTTGGAATGCAATAATCTTTTATTTACAACACAGTATGTATAAATAGCAAGTATTACGGAAGGTCGAATTAGTACAGACTATAACCTGGGCACTTTAATTAAAATAAAACAATGTATGATTTTTGGAATGTTTTCCTTGGAAGTGTAGTAGTGTTGTTATTCATGTGGTGGTGGAGGACCACGAGGGGTGCTACCCTTCCCCCCGGACCCCCCATGGTCCCATTCATTGGAAATATTTTATGTACGAGTCCGGACACAATGGTGAAGACATTAATGGAGTATAGACATAGGTATGGAGACGTTTTCAGTTTAATTACTGGTTCCAGAGTCCTTATTGTCGTCAGTGGATATGATACTCTAAGGGAAATTTTCATAAATCATGGAAATGTCGTATCCGAGAGACCCGACATTTTCATTACTCGAGAAGTCGGGAAATTCAAAGGTAAAGTGTTAAAAAACTCGTTCTGATTAGTCCAAAAATCCTCTTTTTATTCAAAAGCTTTTACATGAGAAGATAAAAATCTTTGGCCTTCAGTTCGACATTTAGATATATCGATAATATTTTATCTACTAACAATACTCATTCTAATTCATAAGTCGATTCTATATACCCCATTATATGAACTCGAAATAAACGACGCCAGAGTCTTCCGTATTAGCATCATATATGGATATTATATTGAACATAAATGGCAAACTAAGAAAATAATATTATGGCAAACGAGATGACTTAAGATTCTCCATTATCGACTTCCTGTATTTCATTACCACCTGTAATGGTGTATGGTGTTTATGTCTTTCAACTGATTCGATACGCGAGAATATGTTCTGCGCATGATCAATTTCTAAATCGAGACAGGTTACTGACAAATAAATTGATATTACAGGGGTTTTAACAGTTTCTTATAAAGTCAGCATGTCGCAAATCTGTAGTCGTTATAATTATCTGATTTGTAAATACAATCTATCACTGGGTCAAATGCTGTCTGATATGTTTCATATCAATCGTTAGGCCGTTTTTTAAATACTGAATTTGGCTACGGATTACTCCGGTTACTTCATCAACGTTATACAATATTTTACCCAATGACAGGTTGTATTGGTAAATTAGATGGTTATAGAGACCATAGAATTTGAGTTTAAACAAGACTTTTTAAATCCCTGTAACATCAACTTATTTTTCAGTAGCCTGCCTCGAGTTAAATACTGATCATACGCAGAACATGGTCTTGCGTATCGAATAAGTTGAGAGATATAAACGCCACATACATGTGATAATGGAATGTTGCTTCATAAATATATGAGAAGTTGAGTCATCCAGTTTGTTATAATGTTGAGTTTGCTGTTAACATCTATGTTCAACAAATTATCTAAATAATTTCAGTACCAGTACACAGTTTATCATTCTCACATGGTGACATTTAGATTTATCTATTTATCTCCCCTGATTTGATGTGGGTTCATTGTGTGAGGTCGTAATCTTGTACGATTAATCTTTTACTTAAGACTGATGCAACTCTAATGACATTGTATGATTATTTTTTGTGAAATGTCATCATTGTTGAAATTTAAGGTATAGCAACTTCCTCTGGAGCACTCTGGAAAGAACACAGAACATTCACTTTAAATGCTTTGAGAGAATTCGGGTTTGGAAAAAGAAGCTTGGAATCTAAAATTGTCGAGGAAATAGAAGTATTTATTAAAGAAATCCAGTCTAAAAATGGAGCGCGGTTCAACATGCATGACCTGCTAAATGTCTGTGTCTCCAATATCATGTGTTCCATCAATTTCAGCCAACGCTATGACCATAATGATAAAAACTTTCAGTCCCTGATGAATAAGATGAATGGATATATGAGCAACGAAAATATAATGTTTGTTGCGACATTATTACCTTTTGTCAAATACATTCCGGGCGATCCGTGTCAGATACAGAGAACGCTTTCTGATATATGTATTTTGGAGGATCATCTTCGACAAATTATTAAGGAGCATGAAGAAACTTATGATGAAAATGATCTCAGAGATTTTATTGATGTTTATTTGAAGAAGATGAAATCGGAGAAAGACAATCCAAACACAACCTTTGATGGTAGTTATCAATTACAAGACAGAACTAGTGAATGCTTTAAAAATATTTCACAATGGTGATTTTCGTTTTCTGTGGTTCAAATACGCGAATCATAAATCGAAAAGATAGTAATGTCCAAATTAGTCAAAAAATAATTGTCACATATAAAGAAGTTTGTGTATAAATTTTTTTTTTTTATTATTATTATTTTCATAGCATTTTACAACACAACATCTTACACCTTTCTCTCACACTCTCATACATGTTGGGAAAAAATACAAACATATAAATATATATATATACACACACAATAAACACATATAGTTATATACATGCACTACAGTTATTTAACAGCATTTTATTCTATGAAAAGACATTTCCATTTGGACCATTCATTTTTATAAAATGCATTTTTTGACATTTTTTCTTCTAAAATATAGTAGTTATGTAAATATCTCAAAATATCTCTAAATATAATTCTGTTATTATTTCTGGATTGTTGATATAAATATTTCTTCACTAACAGGATTATCAAGTCTAAGTTTGTGTATAAATTTTAGCTGAAGAGAAAATATCACAGTATGATATGAAAACTATTACAAAAGAGTTCATAACATTATGAGTTAACATGTCTTTGCAGAGTTATAGTTGTTGAAGATTGTAAATGAATTATTTGTCGCTGGAACTGAAACAACATCAACGGCTCTCCGATGGTTTTCCCTGTTTATGATTAGGAATACGGATGTGCAAGAAAAAATGCGCAAAGAGATTAATGATGTTGTTGGTTCGTCACGTTTTCCTAGTTTAGGAGATAAACCAAATCTTCCATACTGCGAAGCAGTAATACACGAGGTTCTCCGAAAAGGAACGATTGTTCCAACAGCTATGCCCCATGGACTGACAAGCGATCTTCAATATAAAGGTTTCACAATTCCAAAAGACACCATTCTCATTCCAAATTTGTATTCCGTCTCCTTTGACAAAGATATTTTCCCTGATCCACATGCTTTTCACCCAGAGCGATTTTTGGACGAGAAAGGAAACCTTCAACATACTGAAAAAGTTCTAGCATTCTCACTCGGTAAGCAAACACTGCAGTTTTGAGCTGATTAATGTAACATAGCGAAAAAGAGCTCTTATATGCACTCAAAATTAATCATTCTATCAAAGTTGACTTTGATCGAAATATCGATACTTTTTTTTCTCTGGTCTTGTTCAAATAAAAAAAGGCAATAGTTATCTAAATCTTAATTTTAATTCAATTTCTTTTTAAAAATATATTTGTTTGTTAAATATATCTTATTTAGATCACCTGAGCTGAAAGTTCAAGTAAGCTTTTCTGATCATCCATTGCCTGTCGTCCGTCAGTCTGTAAACTTTTCACATTTTCGACTTCTTTTCCAGAACCACTGAGCCAATTTTAACCTAACTTGACACAAATGATCCTTTGGTCAAGGAGACTCAAGTTTGCTCAAATGAAAGGCAACCCATTCTCCAAGGGGAGATAATAGCGAAGAAGCAAAATACATTAACAAAGTTTGAAACTATCTTCTCCAGAACCAGATGGCCAAATTCAATACAACTTCCTACATATCATCCTTAGGTAAAGGGAATTTGAATTTGTTCAAATGTTCAAAGGGGGAAATAATGCAAAAATAGGGTGGGGTCATTCAAAAAATCTTCTCAGGAACCACTGGACCAGAAAAGTTCAAAGTTACATGGCAGCTTCCTGGAAAAGTGCAAATTCATGTTTGTTAAAATCATGGCCCCCGGGGATCGGGTGGGACCACAATAGGGAATCAAAGTCATACATATAAAAAGACAGGGAAAAAAGCCATTGGGCCAACTTCACAGGGCAGCTTTCTGACATAGTGCAGATTCAAGATTGTTTAAAATCATGCCCCCTTTATGTTTAAAATCGTGTAGGGTGGGGCCACAATAGGGGATGAAAGTTTTACATGCGAATATGTGGGGAAAATCTTTAAATATAGGCCAAGGTGACTCGGGTGAGCGATGTGGCCCATGGTCCTTTTGTGTCAAAATGACATGCTGTTTTAAAAAGAATTCAGGTGTAGATTTTAAAAATATTAACAACTGATGGTCATATCAACTCACAGCGAAATTAGGAATTTTAAAATATTTTATAATATCTTTTTTGCGAACAGAACATATCATTATTAATTTTGAAAATACGCATACACGCACGCACACAGTTGTACCCTTGGCTGCCAACATCAAATAGTTATTTTGTATACAATTGATTATTTCTACAAATTACACAAAATTTCCTAATCAGGGGTACAAAAATTAAGAGATAAAAGAGGAAATGAAAAGAAAGAAAAATCGGTCATGAAAAAATTATTCTTTTAAATATATGGAACTACAATTGACTACGTTCATTTTGATTGGTCAGTTACCAGTGTGTTACCTTATATGCATTAACAACTTTCTATTAACTACGATTATGTCACGTGATATCTAGGTCAATTGTGTGTTTGATTAAGAACCACAAGAAAATTGAAACATGATCAAATTTCATATTCCTAAGTTAAAGCAACGTGGTAAAAGTTCAGAAAACTGTATTCAGCACGAAGTCCCAAAAATCTCGTAAAAATTACTCAGCTGTGAAGAAACATGAACTTGTTCTATCAACATGCAAACCAAATTTTAGTATCTTTAATGAATGCATGATAAAAAACAAAGAGTGCGGAAAACCAAGTGGGATAGCCTGACAGAGAAATAGACGGATGAACAGACGAAAATGAAACTTAAGTCCCCTTCAATTTCACCAAGATCTTGTATCACTTTTTCGATGGTGAAATCGCATTTCATATGAAGTGCATTAACAAGCCATCAAATAAAAATTTGATGTAAAAGGTGTGATGGTCTCAGCCTTTAGATAACTGGGAGAAATCTATACACTTCAATCCCAGAAAAGATTCACGATATATAAATACATAAATGCAACTCTGAAGAATTGTTCATTAAAACTGTTTACATGAAAAGGTAAATATAACGAACGGTGATCAATCTCATAATTCCTATAAAGAACACAAAATTACGATTTGGGCAAACATATACTAGAGGTGGGATCAGGTGCCTAGGAAGAGTAAGCAGCTCCTCTCTACCAGTCACACCCGCAGTGAAACCTATAAACACATGCACGTCGTGGGCGCCATTTCTTTGAGACAAATCGAAGGTTGTATAGCAAGTGCGTACTTGTATGCTCCTGTTTTGATTTGAAGAATTCCTTTAAGGGTTTATACTCGATTTCATTTGATGTAGATGAATTTTACAAACTTGACAGAGCTAATTATATTAACTTCCTATTGTTATAAGCAAACATTAGTTAGTTCAATCTGTGGATGATTGGAATAAACAATATTATACATGACTAATGTGCAACATTTCCCAGAAAGCAAAACTTCCTTCTAGTCTATATACAGATCTTCCATTTCTTTAACTTTATCGTTCTAGATTTCTTGTGCAAAAAATATAACTTAGTCTAATTTGTTCCCATATACAGGTCGCCGAGTGTGTCTGGGTGAGTCTTTGGCAAGGATGGAATTATTCCTGTTTGCCACGTCGATGATACAGAGATTCCAGTTACTGCCGGTTGACCCAGATCACCTACCGTCTGAAAAAGGTCATTTCGGACTTACTTATGCGCCAAAAGATTTTTGTCTAAAAGCAGTAAGTGTTTAGGGTAGCAGATACTTTTGTTGACCCTGATTATTGTAAGACAACTATAGAGTGCCTTTGAATGTGGTTTGTTTAT
This sequence comes from Ostrea denselamellosa, assembly GCA_024699665.1. Lineage (NCBI taxonomy): Eukaryota > Metazoa > Mollusca > Bivalvia > Ostreida > Ostreidae > Ostrea > Ostrea denselamellosa. Next base: position 3,080,673 of record JAMZEH010000010.1, on the reverse strand, counting down.
TACTATATGTATAGATTTATTATACATACACTTGTTGTTATGTAGTTTTGTAAGACAAACGTGAATAAAGTGATTATAACCTATGGTGGGTTAACATTCTCCAGGCCGATTTTACCATTACTTATAGACGACATCATTTTTTTTTTCAAATGCGGAGAGAACTTTATTGAATATTCCATGTAGAAATACATATTCGAATATGCATGTTTGCTATATTTCGAAGTTTCTATTACAAAATACAAAGTTCTATGACATTGATATTAAAAGAACTATATACTGTCATTAATATTTAAAATATTATATATTGTCATTAATATATAAAACACTATATATTGTCATAGTATATAAAACACTATATATTGTCATAGTATATAAAACACTATAATATTGACATTAATATCTAAAACACTATAATATTGTCATTAATATATAAAACACTATATATTGTCATAATATATAAAACAGTATATATTGTCATTGATATATAAAACACTATAATATTGTCATAATATATAAAAGTATATATTGTCATAATATCTAAAACACTATAATATTGACATTAATATCTAAAACACTATAATAGTGTCTTTAATATATAAAACACTATATATTGTCATAATATAAAACACTATATATTGTCATTAATATATGAAACACTATAATATTGTCATAATATATAAAACACTATATATACGTCGGCAGATATGTCTTGAAATAATAAAACTGTGGGTTTTTCTTTTAAAAAAAACTTTAAAACCCTCAAATTGTATGTTACTCATTTTCATTATTAGAACACACATGTGACAATCTATGTTATTGACTAACCGTAATTAAGAAATAAGATAATTTTTTTTGAGTGTCAGTGGAATATGACATGAAGTTTGGTCACGTGATCAACTTCTATAACGCCTGAAGGGCGTTATAAAGGATTTGATCAGGTACCAACTTCTTGTCATCCCAATGACATTCAAAAACTGATATTTTATTTCTTGTATTTACATTTCTGTTTTGATTTGTCTTCTTATCGAGCTTCCATACTTATGTAGCAAGCGACCGAAATACGATGGACATCACAAAATATAGTTTGTTGGATTTTTATCGACAGACAGTTGGGAACAATATCTAAGAGAATATAAAATTAATATGTAATTTAGAAGGAATAAAAAGATGAAACACGTGTAAAATAAAAGTAATTTAGAGCATCAAGTCAACTCAATATTGAAGACAAGAGCGGAATAAACCACATCCAGGAAATGATTGGTCGATCAGCAAGTGTTGGCCTGTTGAACACAGTTTAGAGGATCTGAGAGAATTGACGCAGGATGGATGAATGAAGTTGACGTTAAGCTGTAGTCAGGGTTTTGCAAGTTTTATAAGGGAACAACGGTATATTCATCGTTAGCATGGTTATGACAACTGTAGAACTCGTGGCTGTAGGCTTAGCTGTAGCGGTACACTGGCAGATTTAGACGAAGTGCTGTAGGTTGCTATTTTTTTACCTCCGTGGTGTGCAAGATATGATAAACTCGAACTTACAGAGAATTTTAGTCCACTTAAAGAGATTTCTGGAGAAGGATTAATGATGACTCGCAGCGGTCCCCAAACATGACATTTTTGAACCTCGAAAGCAACCTCGTTCACGGCTCACATGTAATACCTGAACAGTATGCTTAATGTTTCTTTTTTATTCATTAATAAAATTCTTGTTAGTTTACAAAATAAACTCTATGTAGATATTCTGATTTTAAAAAATGTTTCTGTTATGATGACATTGCATAAATAAGAAGCCTAGTGAAACTGAAATGACCCAAATATCTTTGAAGCAGTGATTGTATTCATACACAAGAAAATGGTGTCATCACGTGACTTCATGCTGCAGAAAATTGAATGTCAATTTCGTAAGAATGTCATATATGGAAAAAACATTGGCATATGTAAATATAGAAAAATAAACCAGAAAGGCACGGAATTCATTGAATCCTGCAAGGACTAGTGATCTATATCATAAAATAGTATGATTCACTTTTATATTGTCACTGAACAAGTGACGATAACGAAATCCTATGAAGAAAAGGGTAAAGAAAACCCAGACTCCTGGACATACCTGAGGTAATGCAAAAAGTATCTGCAACAGAATTTATCATAAAGTTGATTGACCAGTATTTTTAGCTTACCTGAGATCCTCAATTTTCTACTACTTCTCCAGAACCACTGGACTAATATCAACCAAACTTGGCAAAAAGCATCTTGGGGGGGGGGGGGGGGGGGATCAAGTTTGTTCAAAGGACAACACCTTCCTGAAAGGAGAAATAATAGAGAAATAGCAAAAATACTCTGAAAATGTTTAAAAATCTTCTCTAGAATTACTTGGTCAATTTCAATCCAACTTGGTATAAATCATCCTTGAGTAAAGGGGGATTCAAGTTTGTTCAAATGAAGAGTGATTCCCCTTCAAAGGAAAGACAATCACAAAAATAGATTGAAGTTATTTAAAAATCTTCTTCTCAAGAACCACTGGGCCGGTAAATTTCAAATTTACATGGAAGCTTCCTGACAAAGTGCAGATTCAAGTTTATCAAAATAATGGCCCCCAGGGGTATGGGTGTGCCACATCTGGGGATTGAATTTTTATATGCAAAAATACAGGAAAAAATCTTTAAAAATCTTCTACATGAAAGCTTCCTGACATACTAGTAGTGCAGATTCAAATTTGTTAAATTCATGCCCGCCCCCCCCCCCCCCCCCCCCCCTCCTCCAGGAGTACAATGGGGCCACAATAGGGGATAAAAATTTTACATGTGGATAGCGAAAATATTTAATAAAGCCAATGTAACTCAGGTGAGTGATGTAGCACATGGGAATCTTGTTTTTAATATATAATATATAACGGGTATATTTTGTGATATGGTATTTTTGCGATTTGATGCCTTAAAGATAGCAAATTATACTTTATATATCTGAATTTTATTGTTAGAATATTTTGCGATTGTAAATTTAACTGAATGTTTTCTTATCTGCAAAATTTGGATAACCGCAGAAATTACTCGTTATAAGATAATTTAATCACTGCTTGTTGTCCCACATGTACTACAGAATAATGAATTCGAAATGAATATATTTCATATTACATCATTATGAAAAATATGGAATTTTGGTCATTTCTGAATTTCATCACTATACAAAAAAATCATTCACAACATCAAATGTAAATTAGGACATGCTATCTGTCAATCAATTGAAAATTAACAAAACCTGGGGAGACGCAAAGATCATTACTATAGACAGAGGGAGATGAAAAGCCACTGTAGTCACCCGATGTCTCCCATGGGACGCAGTGGATTAAGTCCAGTAAGTCATCTTTCAGACAGAATGCTCAAAAGTTGTAATATTGAAAATACGCATCTCCCCTCGCAATTCTCGGGTCTCTAACAAAATCAGAAAGCAAATATTAGTAATAATTATCCAAAGTAAGAAATAGTTGATATGTTTTGTATAAAATGAAATCTACAAGAATGTAAGGAATTCTGGAAGGTTGTCTTTCAGACACTGGTCTCGACAAATAGCCTTTTAAAGCTGCTGGTACTCGTCCCTAATCTATAAAGTATCCAGAACGTTGTCTTCAATGTTTTCAACATCCTCCAGAGATAAGTTCGCATATACCTGTAAAGAAAAAGCGAAAATTATGAACAATAAGCACTTCTGAGTTTCTTTAAATGATGACGAAGTAGCATGCAAGGATGATACCATTACCGCTCCAGAACCACTAGGTCAATTTCATGCCCCCTTCAAAGTTAAGATAATCACGAAAATGCAAAACTAGAGTTTGAGTCATTTAAAAATCTTCAAAAGAACCACTGGGCCAGAAAAGTTGTTTACAAGAAAGCTTCCTGACATAGTGCATAATCAAGTTTGTCAAAACCATGGCCCCCGGAGGTAAGGTGAGATCACAATAGGGTATCAAAGTTTTACATGCGGATAAATATAGAAAGTCCTTAAAATCCTCTAAAGAACCACTGGAGTTGAAATTTACAAGAGATTTCTGACATAGTGCAGATTTAAATTTGTTGAAATCATGCCCCCCCCCCCCCCCCCGTGGGTGGATTGGGGTATGCTGGGCCCACAATAGAGTTAAATGTTCACATAAAACATATAAGGAACATCTCTGAAAGTCTTCTCAAAAGCCACCGAGTCAGGAAAGTGGAAATTTACATGAAAGCTTTCTGACATAGAGTAGATCCAAGTATGTGCAAATCATGGTCCTTGGGGGTAGGATGGGGCCATACCAGGGGATAAAAGTTTTATGATGATATATAGGAAAAAATCTTTAGAAATATCTCTCGAACTATTTAAGCCAGGGATTATATATTTTGTATATAATTCTTTATAAATTCTTTCATGTGATGTATTAGTGTGTGATCTTGTGATCTTGACCTGGAAGTTTGAACTACCTTTGATAAAAATCTGACCTTTTCAATATGTCCTGAACTATTTAAGGTAGATCTTTCATATCTTGTATATATATTTCTTATGGTAAAACCTGTAATTTTATATCCTGAATTTTAACCAGTGACTTTGAACTCAGAATTTGACCTACTTTTATGAAAAAAAAATAACCATTAGATATATCCGGATCTAATTTAGGTGGGGCTTTCATATTTTGTTTATAGATTATTGTTTATAGATTCCTTATGGCAAATCCTTGTACACAATGTTGTCTGATCTTTTGATCTACTTTAAAAAACGACCTATTCAATATCTCCTGAAATATTTAAGATAGATCTTTCACATTTTGTGTATAAATTTCTTATGGTAAAACATTTTATTTCAAATGAAAATCTTTGATCTTGTGATTTGACCTACTTTAAGAAACATAAAACCTGTTGGGTATCGTCAAAACTATGCAAGGTAGGGTTTTCAAATTCTGTATATATCTTCTTGTTATAAGACCCTGTGATACAATAGTATTTGATTATTGCCACCTTGATTTCCTTTCTTACAATACCGTCCTAGTCAATATGTTTTGATTCTTTATGGCAAGACCTTGATATACTTTGAAGTTTGACCTTGGGACCTTGACATGGAAGTTCGACCTGCTTTTAATAAAAGTATGACCTATTCAATATATCCTGAACTGTTTACGATAGAGAATTCATATTTTGTATATAGATTTCTTATGGCAAGGTCTTTCATATCATACCATGATCTATGACCTTGTGCTTATCCAGGGCAGCAAGAACATGCTAATCATATTGGTGTTGATGCATCTTTGTGTTATGTGTAATCAAGTTCAATATATTATTCATTACGTCTTTATTTGCATCCGTAAAATAAGGCGGAAGTGTTTGTTTACTCCTGTATCGTTGGAACTATCCTTATAAAGTTCATGAATAGAAGTAATTATGTGTATCTGTTTTCTTCGTTTTACCATTTAAAAGTTTCCAATATTCCTTAGGGTCACCCCATCTAATCGGCGCGGGTTCGAATCCCGCTCGCGCCGATATATGCGAGAAAGTTTGCCAGTTTACTTTCGGAAGGTCGGTGGTCTCTTCCCGGATACATTGTATCTGTGTTCTCTCCTCCACCTATAAAAACTGGACGCCACCAGATAACTGAAAAATTGTTGAGTGTGGGAGAAAACAAACAAACAATCAATCAAACAATCTTAATGTACTGAATGTTTAGGTCTTATCTAAATTTTCCTACGCTTTCATTCATATTTTTGTATACTTGTATATTTTTGTATATCAGATTCAGATATCGTTTATAATACCTGTATTTTTTATGGTTGTTCTACAATCGTTAGTAAACCACTTTTTCCTTTTATTACTACACGCCATTAATAAAAAAAATGACGATAGAACCAAAGACAATAGCACAATCAACAATACTGCATTATTACCTTACTGTCGTCACCAAATATCCCATTGTATATTGACATATTATTATTTCGTCACCAAATGTCCCATTGCAAATTGACATATTATTTCGACACCAAATCTCCCAAATTGATATATTATTATCTTTACAAGAGTCTAGTAGGAAATTAACAAAATTATTACACTTATTATCTTGACTACATATATGGAGCAGTATTTTTATTCAGACAACACATGTAAATTACTTTCAAGTAAAAGGAGGGGTGGGGGGTACATGTGAATGTCAAGTCTTGGCCAAAATATGCCACATCTGGAGTTTCACTCATATTATTTTGTGAATTTGTGGCGAAAAAAGTGGGAACCCTTGTCCCCTCTAAATATTCAGGTTTGTTAGCTGTCTGCGCAATAAAATCACCCAATAGACACAAATATTTAAATGAGCGACTAAAATTCTAAATTTCATGTTTAATTTCACTGAATGGTTGATTGATTGATTGTATATTGTTTAACGTCCCGCTCTAGAATCTTTCACTCATATGGAGACATCAACATCACCGGTGAAAGACTGCAAAATTTAGGCCTATGCTCGGCGCTTATGGCCTTTTAGCAGGAAGGGATATTTAACGTGCCACACCTGCTGTGACACGGAACCTCGGGTTTTGCGGTCTCATCCGAAGAACTTCCCCATTTAGTCGCATCTTACGACAAGCAAGGGGTACTGGGGATCTATTCTAACAACCCGGGTCCCCACGGGGATTCACTGAATGGATCTGCCACACAATACACAGAATTTTCCCGTGGCACATATCACACCAAAAATCATATTTTCATGAACATAAAATAATTCTATACTTTACTTAAACTAGTAAACATATTTAATCTCAGATTCAATGTAACTAATACAATCTGTAATAGCAGTTTTAAAAGCTAATGTGATTCCACCTGACTTTGTTCTTTTTAAATTTTAACGTGTTTTCCATTTTCATTATGAAGATCATCAGTATCATCAATCTTTGATTCAACAAAGCATAAAATATCATGCTTATTAATGAGGTAATGAAATTCATGGTATTGCACACACTTTGCTAATCCAAAAGAGTTTAGCGACAAATGCTTCACTTGCTTCGAGTCATCTTTCTGTGTTCGTCTCCCGGCGTATTCCTAATCCCTTTTCGGAGTTGATCGGGTTCTGTATCTTTTTACAGTCGTGCATTAAGTTTCTAGCGATCTTCGCGGTGAGCGATTTTTGATTCACGTCAACAGTTACATGTTCCCCATTTAGTCTGGCCCCCCCTTCCCACAATTCTGTTCATACTTTCTCTACAATATAGAGAGTGCGTGAACGGAATTATGGGAAGGGAGCCCAGACTGGTTCCCCATTTTATCTTTTACCAAAACAACTTTTGATCCCCCCCACCACTCTTTCATTATGCCGTACAGGTGTTTTATATTTCTTCATTTTCAGGGGGATACTGCTTAGTACTGTAAAAATAAAATCTTGCCACAGTCAATCTTTGCCTTCCATTCTGCTTACGACCAACTCTGTGCACATTTCCGAACGAAATTTTGTCCCTTAAAGCAACTCCTCACATATGAATTTTCTCAGTCTTTCCTCACAATTCTCTCCCTCCTCCTCAGAGATTCTGGTGAAAAGCAAGTTATTTTTCATTGACCTGACTGCATGTCCAGAAGTTCATACTTCAACTCTTGATTTTCATTTTTTTTTTATTTTTCAAATTCACCGTCAATGATTGTTTGTTTGGTTGAAACACGCTGACAACCAACTTTCATCCTTGAGATATCATTATTGAACGTGTCCGTTTTCGATTTCAAACCGTCATATAGTTTTTAGCACCCAGAAGACAAGATTCCACTTCAGATAATCGAAGTTTAACCGAGGTGATATTTGTTCTTCATTAATTACTTTGGACGACATGACGTTGATTTGCTGTTAATCTGTTCTAATGTTTCAATATATGATTTATTGAAGTGATTACAACACGTAATTCTATCGAACGCGTATTTACTTGGTGTTTGTTATTTATTCTGCCACCCAACTGGCTAAAGTAAATATAGAATAGCTGTTCTACAGGAATTCAACACTTCAGCACATACTTCCATTTTTTAAAGAATTTACAGCATTCAAAGGCTATCTCTCAACGCAGTTACACGCTTCCCCACCTACTCGCCGTCACAATACCATATTTAATTGATACAGTCATGATTGATTGATTGTTTATTGTTTTACGCCACACTCATTTTTCAGTTATCTGGTGGCGTCCAGTTTTTATTGGTGGAGGAGAGAACCTAGATACAATATACACGGGAAGAGATCACCGACCTTCCGAAAGTAAACTGGCAAACTTTCTCACATATTTCGGCGCGAACGAGAATAGAACCCGCGCCGACAAGAGGTGAGAGGCCTTGTGATTTTGAGAAGAAAATGAAATGAAATTTTGTATTGTATATATATATATATATATATATATATATATATATATATATATACTGCACTTGTGAGAATGATTATGTTCCTTATACACGTTGAAATATTTTATAAATGATTTATGTTCGTTTGAGTGTACGAACATGAATATAATTATATTTGTATTTTTCTCAATCACGAACAGTCCTGTCCATTTTCATTAATATTGTATTTTTTCATTAATATATGCAGATATGTGACATTTTTTGAAGAATTATGCCTTTAATCATACAGACTCGTGATGGAGATCTTGATGTATTCTTTGCACATGAGAATCAGGCTTGTCCTCCTAAATAGTCACTCATGGGCAAAATTAGACTTGGAACAAAATCTGACGTGGTTAAGAGCTTAGAAGATCTGATCACTCCACGAGAGGATAATGCTGCTAGTCCTCCTGTTGAAGTCATGATTGTAGATGGAACAGCTATCGTCAACATGCTGGTACCTGGTAATGCGAAGACTTTCTCAGAGTACGCATCACTAGTATTCTTGCCTTACATCAAATCTCAACTGCAGCATACGAGCAGGGTGGATATTGTTTGGGATGAATACTTTCCAGACAGTTTGAAATCAGATATCAGGAGGAAGAGGGGAAAAGGCACCAGAAGACGAATTGAGCCATTTGGTTCCATTATTGGAAACTGGCATGACTTCCTTCGCATAGACGAAAACAAGGTAGAGCTATTTGCATTTCTAGCTAATCAAGATTGCAGTTTGATTATGAGAATAAATTTGTTTCTATCATATTGTCTTAGAGAGAAGTTTTTCATTGATTTGCTCAAGAACATGTGCATTGAATTCTGGGCCCAAGCTTTTGCCAAATTCCTCGGTTGTTGACTCAAAAATAAAATACGCCGCAATCGGGAAACTGGTTGTTCTATAGTTCCGAATTTATTCAATCTAAACAAAATATAGTATAATTTGAAAGTAGTGAATATCATTCTCATGAAATGCTGATAATGTTCTTATATACGTTTAGTATTGGTTTTCAAAGTGGGAGGGGGTCAATGCAGTAGAAATATTCTTAGTCCTACCTTTTATTACTCCATAAGAAAGTGGGAGGGGGCGCAACCAATTTGCATATATGAAAATAACAGAAAAATAATATTGTCAAAAAGTCCCCCCCCCCTCTTAGTGTTGCTACGTCAAGATGTAAGAATAAATTGTACATGTTGAATTACTGGTAGATTTCCCATGCCACTATTTGCATTCATGTCACAAATTGCAGACAGGCAGAAATATATTTCTGTTTGTTGTTATACACCTGTATATTGTAACGTACAGGTGATCCAAATAATACTCCTACGCATTAAAAAACTTGGATCTCAAAGCAGCAATCAACATTTAACTATCAGCAGCACAGTACCAAAAATTCAGCTCGTCAGTGAAAATTATAATAACATGTCTGTAGAGAGTACACCATGTTTGTCATGCTATGAACATCACTCGCTCTCTAAGAAACAGGTTACTGTTTGCAATAATCAGCACGTTTGTTGATTTCCGATCAGGCCCATCGCAATTATCGGCAAAACAAAGGAACATTTCTTTGTAAATATATATATCGTTGACCTATAGGGTTTTATAAAAAAGCTTATTGATTTCCGTTCCAGTCGATGACTGTAGGCCACATGCTTGTAGTTATTCGTTTCTCATGCATAGCGTTAGTTCTAGTCAATACACATAAGTTGTAGATATAGAAGAAACATTTCACAGTTGTAATCTGAGAAGCATAAATTGTGGATGCATTTTTAGTTCCTTATCTTGAAATTTCATTTTGTATTTCTCAATTTACTTTTAATAAAGCATACTTCATATGCGTTTACTTACAACTCATTTCTTTGGAAATAATATTTAAAAAATCATTGGTGTAAGAAATACAAATGACGAAAATGAAATTCAAGAAATTAAATGTCGTTACTGAAATGTCGCCCTGTTTCCCAGTGATGCTCCTAAAAGGCAAACGCAGCAATTTTTGCTTAGCGTGATTTTTTTTCGTGCCACTTGTATCGAGTAACACAGAGTGAATGATTCTTGTCCTCCAACAAAGTGTGCTTACACTGATTTGAGGTATAGTTCCGGTTGATTGCTTTTAGTTACAGAGAATTTATTATCTGTATTCTCATAAAATTCTTTAATATCATGGGCAAATATGCATTTGAGGAAGAAAATTGAAGCAAAATACACAAGCCTGTATACAAAAAATTAAAATGTTGTGTATGCAGGCGAAAAGTTTAAAAAAAGTAAAAGTGAGCCAACAGGTGGATTCGAACCAGGATACTAAAAATGTTGATTGTGAGGGTCTGCGGTCTTACAATCTGATCTATACTAACTATGAATAAAAACGACATAAATATGAACCACGATGATAGAAATAGGTTTTCGCATTTTTTGTAGTTTTTTTTTTTTATTGTTGTGGTTGTTGTAAATTTCAACCCCAGGGAAGGGGTGCCCCTAAAAAGTATTCCTTAGAACAAAACCTATCAAAATACAATAGTTTTTTTTTTTTATTAGAGACAGACCTGCCCTGAAGGACTTCTAGGCGAAAATTCATGCAAATATAGGCGTTTTTACTGAGAAAATGCTGTTTTAGTCAACTTTGAAGGATAATTTAGAAATTCTAATACGAAATTTTAGGTTTTAGAAATATATACGGTAAACAATAGCAAATGAACTTTGATTTTCAAAAGTGAATTTTTCCGGGAAATCGTTCTCTCCTACAGGTCAATTCTTTTGATAATCCGAATACATCCTTAAAGATAGATACAGAAAGATCGAAAACAATGTGCGCTCAATATTCAACCCAAAATTCAGTTTTTGTGGAAGGCACATAAAAATAGTTAAAATCAATATATAGTTCGTGTTTATTCTACAGAGAAACAACCACAAAACGGCAGATATGAAAGTTTCAATCCACCGTATTTCCTTTGGAACGTATCCACCAAACATACACGTCCAAATTTATTCAATTTCTTACAGGAAAGTAAATGTTCCTGCTGAGGATCGAACTCGGAACCTCTGACACGACAGTCCGATCGCGCTAAACTGTTAACCCACTAGCAAAAGCAAGTAGGAAGGTCACGTGTCTGATAACTATCACAAATTTATCACAGTATACATTTCGTTTTCTAAACTTTATTTCACAAACATCTACAGCAAATATTTAAATCCTTAACTATAAAACCTGGCAGGCGCAGGGGGTGGAACCCCGACTAAACTCCTGTCTATTGCATATCGCAGGATGTAGAAAGAAAATATAAGGATATAATGATTTAAAGACAAAAAATTGCATTCGGACTTGCAAAATATAATGTATATGTACGCGCATCATTATAACAAAAATAACGTACAGGACATGTCTTGATATGGACGTATCAATATATTTTGTAGTGAGAGTGGCAGAAATATTGACTTAATGCAATTCTATGAAAAATTATTAAGAAAAAAGGTAAATAAGGATCACTTACAAAATTTGTAACAAAGAATAGAGTAAAAAAAACAACATAAACAAACGACAACACACACTATAACATATGAGGGGTAAACATAATGACATTCCATAAAATGTGGAGGATAAACAATTTCAATATTAATGGAAAGTGTAAGAAAATACGTTCACTATTTCTATTGTACTTTTTACAATCACTTTAATGCTAACCGAGTTAATGTTAATGCAAATATTTGTCCCAATTCCGTACTCTGTCATCTATTGACCCCATTCTATAAGCAGCAACATTTATTTACGTTTTAAAATAGTTCAAGATCGTCATTTACAAAACAATGTTATAAACACACCTAAAGTTACACTGTACTACAGAACGTCTTAAATAATTCAGTTGTCCCGCAGAAGTGTATCGAATGTTTTATAATGTATATCATTTTACAGTCCACCAGCTTGTAATACGTGAACGAATGGTAACAAGACAGAGGGCGATTCCTTTTTTATTTAAGTATATGCCACTACACGATAAACTTTATTATTATACCTCTAGGGATTGACACGACGATTATTGAAATACTATTGGTCGAACAGATCACGTGATGGGGGGGGGGGGGGGGACAAAACTTCATGTACCCCTCCCTCGATGTGCCTCGGAACGTCGTGTACTGCATCCCTCGGGAGGCCTCGCTTTTTTTCTTGCAAGAGTTACGGCTCTTTGTTTACTCTCGTCTGCAGAAGAAAAATAAATGGCGGCGGGTGGAAGATTCCAGCTCGGAACAGAGGCGGAATTTATATTGCTGCGGTTTTTTTTTCTTTATCGGTATAATAAACAATTTATTGCCCTGCTTCGCCCTCGGGGGACATGATGTTTCTGGGTTGGACAAAGCTTCATGTCTCCCTCCAAGCAGGGCAATAAATGTATAATGTACTCTATTTGTATAGAGTAATAGATATCTCGGATTCGATTCCCGGTCCAGCCCAAGATTTCCTCCTTTCCTATATATTACATTTGGTGCCGTTGATTACCACTGGACTTTAGCTGATAGTCCTGCCAGGAGCAAAATAATCTGGGTTTTGTACATGTATCTTCAAGGGCGAACACAATTTCGTGAAGAAGGAAAATGTAGTAGTTTAGGCTATATGGACTTCTGATATTGGCATGGGCAGATCAGCGGTTAGTGCACCCGCTAGTAATGCAGGGTCCCGTGTTCGATTCCTGGTCAAGCCCAAAATCTCCCCCTTTCCTGTATATTACAGTGGTATACTATTTGCCAAGTGTTTTAATAATTCTCTACACTTAAAATGATAAGTTCCAAAGAATCTAGCAATAATAAACAAACATCATATCTATGTACACATCATTTCATCAAAGCTAACATTTAGAGTTTAAGTTAGAAGGCAATCAAGTAACAAAAATGCAAACCTTTTAGATAAATTCTTACTGATCATTCATCATACGCCCTGTGTGACGATGATTATAAGGATGGTACCGACTACTTTATACATTGCCCTGCTTTTACTTTTGAAATAAATGAGTTGTGTAATTGAACATACTCACTGATGTACCAATAACAGTCCAAGTTCTTCTGTGCGGAATAGTAAATAAACAACATTTTGATGCTGTACATACCCTCTCCCTATATATATGTTGCACAAGAATAACCAACGAAACGAACAACCAGACTGTCAAATTTTCGGGACAACCTGTTTCTTCCTCAGGACTAATAGAAAAGGTTTACTATACATGAGTACAAAGCCAACTAAATCTACAAAAGTATATACCTTCAAATTATTGTTTTTATTGCTCTTAAGTATTACATGCCACACATATCTTAAAAACGAATATTAAGATTATGGGAATCCATGGTTCATAGTAGGAAAATGCCTTCAAGATTTAATAGGGAAAGTTATGTAACCATTTGAAAAAATAAATCGCAAGAATAAAAAGCCAACCGCGAGAAAAAGAATTACTTTTAAAAGATTTATCCATCCATCATACAACCCATCGGTCTCGTGTTTCCCCGCCTCGCGTGTCTGTAATGGGTACCAAGTTTTTTCTTCTATTTTCTCGATAGCGTTCCTTGCGCCTTTCCAACATCCGGGTCCTTCGAGTCGCCACTGGGGAGGGGAACATGGCCCAAACACCAGTTTTCTCCACAAAGCATTATCCGTGAAGAAGTACTTCCAGAGGTTGGGTTTGCATCCGATATATTGGGCCATTTTGTCGATGTATTGGATAAAGAAAACGACGAGACTGTGCCGTGGAGAGTCGATGGCTCTTGCTTTTAGCCTATTGTATTTTTCTTCCAATTCCTTCATTCGCTTTGCTGCACTAGGGAGCTTGCAGTTACCAGAAAAGACTCGAGTAGCCCATCTAGTTTGCATTTCTAAAATCGGAGGAAGACCGCCAAAAGGTTGGACGAGACCAATGATAGCCAGGGTTGCTGGTTCAAGGTCACCTGGCCAAACTAATTCATAAAGGAAAGGGAAAGCGTTTTCTATTTTCACCACGTTTTCTTGGAGGAAAGGGAAGCTATAGGTGAATCCAGTTCCCAAAATCACAACATCAATGTTTTCGAGCGTTGTGCCATCAACGAAGATGGCGCCCTTTTCTGTGAACCTCTCGATGTCGGTTTTGATATTAATTGTTCCTAGAATAATTCGGTTTGGCAAGTCATCACTGATGGTGACTAGTCCCCCATTGAATCTGGTGTTGGGGGAGAGTCCATAGTTAGCATGGCTATAGCGGTTGTTTACACCATGGTAAAGGAATGGACGCAACAGAGGCCAGGGCAGTCCCTGTCGGAAACGAGTGATGGCGATGTGGTCAAACGGACGTCCCTTGTCAGCGGCGCGCTGTATCACCCACGTACCCTTTCGTGTGCTTATGTAAACCTGGAAAATATTAAATAACTGCAGTTTACCAAGCAGTTACCAAGAACATTGTATGAACATGTGAAGATAACAAACTATGATCTATCTCATAAATCCCGTAAAGTATACAAAATAATCAAACACTGAGGTAATATATGTGTGTGTCTGTAATCTTTTGTCTGTCAGTCTGTGTGTATGTCTGTCTCTCTGTGTCTATAATCGTTTAGGGTATTTTAACTCAAATAGCAAGTAATACAACAATGCCATACATGCTCAGCATGCCGACTCAGTTCACATGCGACGTCTGCCGCCGAATTCCCAATTCCAACGACCAAGATCCTTTTTCCTTCGAACCCATGGAAGTCTTTATAATCATGCGTGTGCAACACTCTACCTTTGAATTTGTCAAGTCCATCAAATTTAGGGATATTTGGTTCATGGAGATGTCCATTACAAACCATCACAAAGTTGACTTTCCTTTTCTCCACTCTTCCGTTCGTTAGGTTTTTGGTTGTTATCACCCATTCGCCAGTATCCGCAAACTCGTCCGCTTTCTCCACACTTTCCACCAAGTGTTTAAACTTGATAAACTTTTTCAAATTAAAATGTTCAGCGTACAGTTTCAGATAACTTTTAAAGTGCCTATGTGCCATGAAGTTTGGGAAGTCTTTGGGGATTGGAAAATCACTGTAACATGTCATTTCCTTGCTGGTGTTGATGCTACAGGAGTTGTAAAGGCTCGGATCTCCATCTTTTGGGACGTCATGGTAATGCCAAAGACCACCGACGTCATCGTCCTTTTCGAAGCAGATGGGTTCAAGGCCTTCGTCCAAGGAGTTCTTGATGGCCGCTAACCCGGATACACCGGCACCAATAACACACACCGTCTTCGTCATTCTAGATAACGAACGGAATATCAGAACTTATCTTAACTTTTATATAAAGCATTTGTCTATGATTTTAGAAAAGTGCAAAGACATGAAAATGAGGCACATAAAATGTTTTCTTTTTGCAAATCGTAACTCAAATGTCTACATTTTCACATCTTTTTTATTTTTACAATTTCCAATCCAATAAAACCAGATTACTTCAGTTTATGAATAGAAGAACTTAGACTCTGAAAACTTGATGTTGGTGTATGAAATCATGCAGTATATTAAACTTCTCTTCGAAATGAATCAATAATAATAATAATAATAATAATAATAATAAAGGCTGCTGAATCGTGTTATTAAAAGGAAAGATTAATTCAACACTTATTAACAATTCCAACCTAAAAGAGATGGTAGCTTAAATATATTTAACCCCTCCCCCCATTTGAGAGAGGACCCCTGTGACTCCTCCAGCGGAATTAAAGACTCTTCAGATGAATTGTACTATAGATAACTATGTATTAAAGACACTTGCGACAAACTAATTTTTTTTTTTTAAAGTAAACGAAAATGAATACAGTTAATATATGGATCCCATGCTTTCTTAATCAAGTCCAAAACAGGGGGGGGGGGGGGGGGGTTATGTATAAAGTTATAATTGGAAGGATGATATATCTTAAATTTTGAAATCATACAAAATTCCCTTACTTTTAAGAATTTCATACTTGTATTTATTATAACCACACTAAGCCAAAAGATGTACGTCAGCTCAGCATCTATCTAGCCCTGTCTTTAAATGCAATAATATATGTTTCTCAAAGACTAAGCAAGATACTTCAATGAAAATTTAATTCAAACATTTGAACATTTAAATTTTGAACACCATAGAAAATATACAAGTTCCTTACTTTTAAGAATTTCATTCTTGTATTTATTACAACCACACTAAACCAAAAAATATGTATCAACTCAAGCATCTATTGTTTTGTTTGTATTTAGTGTCCTTAAATGTAATAATATGTATTTCCCAAAGATTGAGTAACATATTTCAATGACAAATTTAATTCAAACAATTCAAAAATTCTGTTCCTAAATTCTACGTACATTTAGCCAGTAAGATATTCAAAGATGAAAACTTTTCTATGAAATCTGAACGTTAGAGTGCCTGTAGAAAGAAAACCTTCGGTGTTTGTGGACAGTTCAAGAATTCTAACCTTTTAGTACATATCGTCTTCGTCTTACCTGTCTGACAGTGTCCGAGGTCTGAACTTCACTTGAGAGAAACGTTAGATAAGATCGAGCCACTTTCCATTTTATCTATGTAGCACGTATAATTTGATAAGAAAGCTGTGTATAATTTAGAGCGTTGACCGAGTTCAGTGTCTGAAAGCTCAAAGAGGAAGAAAAGAGACTTAGAAACATAATTCGATACAAAAAGTCTCGAGATTCGTCATAGATAGAATTCGATAGAAAATTATCAGCAACAAAATATCTGTATTACATCTATAGCCGATTACAAAAATCTTGAAAAAAAAAAGATCCCCCAGTAAATAAACCCACATACACCTGTCTTATTTAGTGTCAATTCCATCCTAACTTTTCTCTTAGATCTCTCGTTGAGATAGACATTTGTCTACAAAGACTCCATAAGATTTCATTGCTCATCCACTTTTCAGGTTATCAATAACAAGGCAAGTAATTGGCAATTCAGGAAATCAATTACATTTTCTGGATCACCTTTTTACGGTGACTGTTTTCAGACAGGTTGAAGAAATTTTCAAAATAGATATATACTGGTAAATAAATAAAATTCGTTCCAACTTTCCATGAAATAAAATTCTCCCAGTATTCACTGGTGAAAGGACTACTGAGCTTGTGAAATTCACTAAGTCCACAACATTAAACCACTAGTCCAAATAAAAACTATTTTGCTTCATTATATATTATTTCATAGAGTTTATCTACGTGTCAGTAAAAAATTCTGTGTGTGCATTTTGTGAGCATATATTTGTCTGCTTTTATTAGCAGAGGGTGACGAAAGATCTAGGCTTTTTCGGCGTTTTAAAATCCATTGCTTTTTCGCATCATTGCGGTTTAAAAAAATATCTCATCCGCCTGTCCTAAACCAGACATTGTGACATTTTGGAAATGAGTGTGGTTTTTCTGAGTGTATTGGGTTTTTTTTTGGGGGGGGGGGGGGTTGGTTGTTTTTTGTTTTTGTTTTTGTTTTTTTAAATTTTTATTGTTGTTTTTTGTTTTGTTTTAGTTTTTGTTGTTTTTTATTTGTTTGTTTTTGCAAGACCAAAAATATCCTTAATGAAAAGGAAGAAGACGTATAAAAATAAAAAAACCTACTATATGCATGACCATGAAGCTGACATGAATTCTTAAATACTCATTTAAACTCCATGTTGTCACCATATCTCTTTCAGATGGCTTGTTTTACTCTATCTGTGAATATATTCCAAATATGATTGTTACATTCGACCACTGCATATCTCCATTAGTAGTGTATGGGGAATGAGAAGGATATGAAATCACGTTCTAAAGCACAATGCCATGCTCAATATCACAACAAAAACTCGTGTAATAAAGTATTCTGAAAGAAAAAAGGTTTTCTTTATCTGATTGCGTGGTGACCAAGTTAAATTCTGCTTTGAAACAACCAAACAAGCAGTGTTGGGAAATTTAATAACCGGTCTTGGAGGATAATCATGAGAAGCATATATTGATACCCCGGATGTCATGTTGGAATTTCGGCCAAACGAAGTAAACCTTTTCATTCCTTCGTCGTAAAAAGAAAACATTTGTTATCAGAAGTTTAGACGGCGGTGACATTCCTTGGTCAGTTGGAAATTTATGTGTTCGGACCAGTATCTCGGAAACCCTTTATCTGATAAACATCAGATGTCAGATTGCAGGACACTATATTTGAGAAGTTTATATATATTTTACAACTTTAATACTATTATGTGAAATTCTATGACTTAAGTAAGATATTTCAGATTTGGCAAAAACCCACATTTTGTTGGATTCAAAGCTTGTCTTAATAGTTGAAAGACCAAATCTTAATGATGTAAATTGTTATCAAAATTATCAGACCAGATAATAATATCATCATAATAAACTAGACAATGTTTCCATGGTAACCCTTTTAAAATCAAATTCATACTTTGAAATGTTGCAGGAGCATTTACAAGTCCGAAAAATTGATACCGATTGTCATAAATAATAAAAGCAGTTATATGTTTGGTATTTTCATTCAAAGCGATTTGCCAATATCCGTCGCTAAATCTAAAGTAGAAAATACTTTTGCTTTACTTTATCCAATAGCATCCAAAAAATCTTCTAGTTTAAAAGCTGGAAAAGTCTGAACTGGAGTTACAGCATTAATATTTTATAATCAATAGCAATTATATATTCATTATTAGGCTTCTTGATGAGGGCTACAGACGAAGCATAAACAGAGGTGCTTTCTTCATTATCCTGTTTTACATTTCAGAAACGTAACTTTAAATGTCCTCCTTTGCTTTTGGAAACGTTCGGTCTTTTTGTGATTTAATAGAAATTTCATCCGAAGAAATAATAGAATGAAAGAAGATCTTACATTTACCTAATTCAGATAATTTTCTAACAAAAAATCACAATTTTCATTGATAAATTCCAGAAAAATTGTTTTTAATTCATTTAAAATAGAAAATGACAAATCAAGGGGGTGAGTGGGGGTTATAATGTGATGTTTTAGGAGGTTATGAAACATTAAGAGGGAATACTTCATGATCATGTGCCTGTTTAATAGATGTAAAAAATTTACCAAGTGATATTGCAATATCATTGTCCGTAGTATTAGTAACTTGTATAAATATATGTCCTAGTTTATTGATTACAAGTACCTTGTCAATTGTCAACGTAGACGTCTGAGGAATGGTTTTGAGAAGTACTGATTGATTCCCTACAGTGTGTAAAGGTAAAAATAACGAACAGTGATCGATCTCATAACTCCTATAAAAATACAAAATAGAGAGTTAGATAAATATGGACCCCTGGACATACTAGAGGTGGAGATCAGGTACTCAGGAGGCGAAAACATCCCCTGTTAACCGGTCACATCCACCGTGAGCCCTAGATATCGATCAGGTAAACGGAGTAATTCGTAGTCAGAAGCAGTGTGCCGATAACGGCCTAAACATGCTATGAAACACGTCAGACAGCATTTGACCCAATGATAGGTTGTATTGGTAAATGAGATCGTTATAACGACCACAGAATATACAAAATGCTGACTTTAAAGGAGTGTGTGATAAGCGAACAGGCACATTCACCATCGTGTAGCGTTTAATACAGGCAAAGACATGTTTAATCTTAATAATGTCGATATGAGTGAGAAATTCCTTGAAATACAATTTCTTAGAATTTCATATGAAAAATACCTTTTGTTGATCTTGAAACTTTGTTCCCAAAAGATTGATTCATTGATTATATATTGTTTAACGTCCCGCCCGAGAATTTTTCACTCATATGGAAACGTTCCCAAAAGAATAGATGTACACAAATCATAAATGATATGAAAGGTATGAACTGTAATGGGTAACGTACCTTTGCCTGTAACAGGATGACTTGAGCCTTCTTTGCCTGTTATAAAGGATATTTCTGAAGGAATATTCAGTTTCTTGATGATAGCAGAAATAGCTGACCCAGTATCAATTAATGTCCATAACTTATTTTGTAAAGATAATGGCACATAACATTTAACATGAAACAATGACATTCACACTATGTGACGTGTGCATATCTCTTATACGATTTCGAATACGTATGGATGTGGTCATTATGATATGTATGAGAGACAGGTATGAACCCCTATTTAGTGGGTTTGGCTCCCAAACGACATGTACGAGAATAATGACCCATTTTACCGCAATCATAACATACAGCACTCTATGCAGGGCGTCTATTACGACCAGTGCATGCACCTAAACAAAAATAACAAGTAGGTGTCTTGGCTAAAAGAAAAGATGTCGCATTCTAGGAAGAGCTCGAGCATTTTGTTGCCTATATTGTTGTGGCCTCTTCTGTTTAGATCGATTTAAGACCGGTAGTTTTCGAAATCTAGGAACCGAATTAAAACCTTATCTGTATAATTGTTTATCAATCTTTATATCTGTTAAGACATTTCCAAAGGTTTCCAAGGTAGTTATTTGTGCGAGTTGTGATTTTTCCGCCAAACTTGTAGCGTGCAACTACATAAATATATATTTATAAATACGGTAAGAAGCGGATGGCACCCCAGTTAACTTTTCGATATATATATATATATATATATATATATATATATATATACTGATTGGTAAAATAAAATCTTGACTATTTGTCGTAAATGAAGTATGTACAAGGTCTTTAATGTGAAATGCTCTATCTCTCTGAGCTAGGCTTATACACCTCGGCTCTCGCCGCTCTTACAACTCGGCTCTTTGTAGTTCTCGACTCTTCGTGGCTCCTGGTTTTACACCTCTCTTTGTGACTCTGGATCTTACAGCTCGGCTCGTCGTAGTTCCAACTCTGACAGCGTGGTAATATGTAAACAAAGCCAGGAAAGACTTCTTCAGTCACGTCTAAAGCTTTGTGCAATGATAAAACCAATTGCAAATAAAACTTGAAATTACTCACCCTTGAAAATTCCTGAGGAATGTATTTTTGTCTATCATTTATTATCCTCATGTACTATATATCATAAATGATTTTTAAGAGAATAAGCACTCGGGCTGTTTACGTACAACCCCCCCCCCCAAAAAAAAACACACACAAAAAAAAAACCAACCAAAAAAACCCACTAGAATTTGAAGGTAGTCTTGTTTTTAAATAGAGTATTATTTTTCCAGTGTCGGTAGATGAAACAGGTAACATTTTCTACCGAGTTATTTGGCATCAGTTTAACAAAATGGTTTTTAAGTAATTTTTCCATATATAGTAATACGAGGGTAAATCAATAAGAACCAGTCTTACTTATTTCCGGTTGAGATCCATCTCTTTTTATCCCGATGTAATTGCCCTCTGTTGTGATGCACTTAGACCAACGGTGTTCAAGTTCCATCAGCCCAGAACTGAAAAAGTCAGGGTCTTTTCCATTGACCCACTCCTCAACTGCCGTCACGACGTCTTCGTCAGACCGGAAATAACGTCCACGGATATCCTTTTTCAAGTTTGGGAATAGGAAGAAGTCGCTAGGAGCTAAGTCAGGCGAATAGTGGGGATATGTATTAATTCATACCCGTTTCGCTCTACAGTATCTATTGCAACTTTGCAAGTATGAACTCTCGCGTTGTCCTGTTGCAGAAAATCACTTTAAGAGAGTTTACCTCGGTGTTTTGCACGGATGGCGGTTCTCAGTTGGTCTAGCTAGTTTGCATAGTACACTCCAGTTATTGTACTTTTCTTGAGTGAAAAGTCCAACATGATAATAACGCATTTTGCGTTCTAAGATATTGTGGTCATCACCTTGCCAGCAGATGGTTACTCATCACTAAAGGGATTTGGAGACCCAAAGGGCTGTTAGCTTCCGCATGCCTCAACGATCATGCAAGATTGTTGAATGTCTACCATGTGAAATACCTAATGCCTGCGCTATTTCTTCCACCTGAATTCGTCTATCAGAGTATCGGAGGCATCCAGTGGGCGTCCAGACCTGGTTTCATCAAAAGACGTTCTACTGCGTTTGCATTCCTCTACCCAGAATTTAATCTGAACATAAGATGGTGCAGAAGACCCATAAATATCGGCTAACTCGTCATGTATTCCCTTGCCCGTTTTACATTTTAAATACATGTACCGAATTACAGCACGATACTCATCTTTAGATGAAAAGCATGCTTTTGCATCATTAGCCATGTTTGACATTCAATATCTATTAGAGAATGAATCGATAAACGTGTAATGTTGTACCCAGGTATAAAGCATGTATTGAAACAAAGCATGAAAATGGTGACCGTCTCGGTCAATCGGAAATGAGATAAGCTGGTTACTTATTGACTCGCCTTCGTATATAGTAAAAATGATTATCGATGATACGCTTTTCCACGCTAAAACTGACATGAGCTACTTATCCCAGGCTACATCGCATTAATTTGATTCAAGGTTTGATTTGATGTTGTATTATTGTCATTGAATTACAAATTCAAGGTACCTGTATCAAAATCCTGATTTTTCTGTAAAATACTGCTGTGTATATAGAACGACCGTTATGAACCTCCTGTGTTAAATCTATAAACTGCAGTGTGTAAACCAATATCAACGATGTAACTACTCTACATACATGAATACTGCTGTGGATAATTAGCAGAATTAAAATTCAACACACGTCAAGACAAGCGAGTGTCTCGTACATACATTTCACAATACGTTTATCCCATAATCAACTTTGCTGCGAGTCAAAAGTAACAGGTTACTATATTTACAAGAAAAAAAAAAACAAACTTGCCCATTGAAATCTTTTCCGTCGGTGATGCAGTTTAAGCTGTAGCCCCTTATAAGATCTTCTGCAGCGGACCCCATGGCGCTTCAAAATTCTTTAAACGGTTCTAGGATGAATAGGCCTTCCATGACGTCCAGTGATTTCTCTCGCCAAGGTCGCAGCGGCCGTAAACCTATTGCGCAGATGACGTTGCCGTATAAACGCTTGTTGCCGTGGCATTGTCACAAACGGTTGACCAGGTCTTGGACGATCATTTAGAGATCCTGTCTGATGGAATCGTGACAACAATCGGCTAACTGTACTAGGATAGACATTAAAACGCCTCATGCTGACTAACGCCTGCTTGCAGCATACCAAGTGACTGATTGCGCATTTCTTTGCTTACGCGCGGTCTTGGTTGTGAATTTTTTCTCTGTTAGTGGTGTCTATGCTTTCACCAACAAAGTTGTTTTATCGCGAAAAACTCCTCTATTACCTTTCCACGTGTTAGAAAAAAAGCCCTGAAAATTTCGCGCGATGCTACTCACGACGCGCAAACAATGAACACAGGAAAATCGACAGATAGGTTTTAAGAATCAATACGACATATTGTAGGTAAATTTTGCAATAAAGGGTTTATATATATTGTTTTCAATGAATAAATTAGATAAACGTGTGTTGCGTTTCTAAAGTCCGCCAGTATATAACATTATGTAAAGCATTTCATAGACGCTTTTGGGTGCATTTATATATCAAGAACACATCTCTTTTTATGCTGCTGCAGAACATTAGAATTTAGCTTGGGTATGTGGAAACAGGAAAATTGTCATAGAATTTGCAGCCCTTGGGGATAGTGATACTTTTAACTATTACTCAGATAACCGAAATGGCCTGTGGGCCTGTCGTTCACATAAAAACTAATTCGAAATCGTTAAAATGCAACCGCAGAAATTCGAAGCCAATTTATAATTCGCTGTCTATAAGGGATCAAATCGCAAAAATGTCTAACGGCAAAAATTATCCATTATACGGCAAGTTTTTAATTTGTGTTCGATTGGAGGAAATCCCTGTTACAGTATTGTCGAACACAGACTTTGTTTCGGACACTTTTGATATTGAAAAAATCAAAGGAAGAGTGGGCATACAATTTCATAGTTTTCATAAATTGCTAATTATAATAGCAGAGTACTAGCAATAGTAAGCTCTATAGATTGAAAAAGATGAAACAGTTTTCAACAAATTGTCGTGTCTTTCTGGTATATCTTTCTGTACAATGAGTCAGACTATCACTGTTCCTTGTCTACCTGCAAGAATGGTTGTTCATCCTCAGTATTTTGGGGCTGCTAAAAACAATCAGTAAAACTTGGAGCAATTTTTTTTTATTATGAACACCTCAATTAGTTTTATTATTCTAACCTCCACGGGATAGAAGTAGTAGTAGGAAAGTGCTATAACATTTCTCAACTTTTACAAAATGTACCTGTTATCAAAAAATGAATACATAATTGCAATAGTAATAATCACAGACACAGAGAGAGAGAGAGAGAGAGAGAGAGAGAGAGAGAGAGAGAGAGAGAGAGAGAGAGAGAAAGAGAGAGAGAGAGAGAGAGAATGGTTGCGGTAGACAGTGGTTAGAGCGTTCGCTTCCTAACCGGGAGGTCGTGAAGGTCGAGCCCCGCTCGTGCCATGGCCGCGTCAAACTTTAGAGTTAAACATAGGTAGCGATTTCTCCTTCGCCAAACATTAGGCATTTGGAAGTGAGAATCACGGGTCTTTCGGATGTGACCTTAAAAACTGAGGTCCCGTGTCACGACAGGCGTTGGCACGTTAAAGAACCCTCACTGCTACGGCCATGAGCGCTAAGCATAGGTCTAAATTTGTGATACTTCACCTACAGCTGGTGACGTCTCAGTATGAGTGAAAAATTCTCGACAGGACGTAAAACAAACAAACAATCAATCACACACACACAGAGAGAGAGAGAGAGAGAGAGAGAGAGAGAGAGAGAGAGCGCTTTACAAAATGTAACCGTTATCATAAAATGAATTCATAATTGCAAAAAATAACAGAGAGAGAGAGAGAGAGAGAGAGAGAGAGAGAGAGAGAGAGAGAGAGAGAGGGAGAGAGATCATCCAAACAGAAAAATATAAGAAAAACCTACTGGAGTATGAAGAAATCATCTGTATTTCTGCAAGTGTTTTTCTTTTCGAAATTCTTGAATACACAGTTTCGATAACATCAATGTTAGTCCTTGGAACAGAGTACGATACCTCGAGATACAGTTGCAGTTGCTTGAGTTTGTGTACAGGGAATTTACAATTTGCTCTCATTTAAACGCCCTTTAGATGAAGAATAAACATATATTTCAACTATGGAAGAGAAATGTACACAACCAGGGTGTGTTCCCTAATTTTTGTAGGGTGTTTTTCTCTCTGAATTTCGACAACAGGGCAGGGCTGTCCCTAAAATGTTCCTATTGTAACTTAAGATTGCAACCTATCAAAATATCAGAATTTCATTTCAAGACAGACCTGCCCTGGCCAAAAGCGGTGCTCAAATAGGAAAATAGTGTGTAAGTCAACTTTGAAGGTTAATTTCAACATCACAAATAATAAAGTTTCATTACGAGGAGTGTTCCAAAAATATCATTTTCTCGCGGAAACCATGAAGTTTGAACACACGAACGGTCACAGGAAAGTTCTATAAAAACATTTTTCTGAAAAAATAAAAAAACTAATGAAAAAATCGCCGCCCGAAAACGGAACTTCGGTACCTCCAATTTTCCCTGATAATGCACCTACTCACAAGGCACGAATTGTGACCGAATTTGGAGTCTGAAAAGATTGCAGTCCTCCCACACCCTCCGTTTTCACCAAATTTGGCCCTCTGCGATAACATTTCTGTTTCCCAAACTCAGATATTACCTATCTGAAAGATACAATTCGATAAATGTCATTGAATCTGCTGTTTATCAGTATCTAATTTTGTCCAACATTGAGGCTTCCAAAAGTGTATCCTGACAATTGAAGAGTATTCTGAAGGGCAGAACAAGTTAAAATGATCCAAACAAAGTTTTCTTCATACTTTTAAGAGTTTTCCCTTCATTTTACTTCTTTTAATTCGTTTTTAAACATTGGTGTGAATTTTTTCACTTTAAGAGATACCCAGATGATATCAAAGTCGAGCATTATTAAAAACTATATACGCAACCAATTAATCAATATTCTATTTTCCTTACATACAAAATAAACATCATTAACCGGTTGTTTTCCCGTAAGAGTTAACTCGGTCCATAGTAGAATAACCTGGTGTGGCTTACCCACATATATGACCGCAATTCTCGGAGGCTGGGGTTCTATACAAAATTCACAGTAGACTATCGTGTCCGATATCTGATTATTAATATACAGATGTGATCATCACAATACTAGCATACATATCAATGTCTGTTCAGTGAATTCTTATTTCTTAATTTAAAAAATACAACTTGAGAATAATCATGATAATACAGACTTCTTTTTTTTTTTTTTTTTTTATCAAGAATCATGTGTTTTAAGAAAGTCATTTAGACTAACCGCCATATCAAGGGTTCTTTTTCTGCTAGTGATTTCATTGGGCTGTATTCAAGGGTCACCACTTTGTCATAAACAGTCTTTATTTCACTTCTAAGTTTCTAATATCTTTTGTCGCAAAATCATGATCCTCATGAGATATCCATATTTTTTTCCAGTGACTAAACTTCAAATGACCTTGTCATTAATTTGAATTATATCTAGCAGGAGCCTTGACAATGTCCGTTTGAAATCATGCACTTTACGTTCTTCATGTCAAAAGTAGCTTTTACCTCGTATTATTGTATGCTGGAGAAATATTACCCTATTTTGATTTCGCACAATTTGTATAAATACTATGTGGACAAATACACCTTTATCTTGCATAGCATAAAATGGTTTTGGACAATTTCAGAATGAGCATTAATTACAAGGGGCGAAAATGTCCCTGCATACAGTGGATGTATTCTTCAGATGTATATATCCTACTTTTGATATGGAATATGTGCATTAAATATCAAAATATACCCCAAAAGATAACTGAACCAAAATATATCACTAAAATTCTTGAGAAACATCGCAGACAGATGTGTTAGGATTACTATAGGACTATGGTACAAATAGTTTGTTAGATACACAGAACTTGATCATTTTCAGAGTGAGGGAAATTAAAGCCACTTTTGCCATCAAACTGAGCCACTCATCATAGAGTCCAACTGTTATATTGATTCCTGCTTCGCGAGTTTTCAGTGGGTACCACAAGTTTTCTTCAACGCTTTCAATAGCAGCTCTTGCACCTGTCCACTTTCCAGGTCCACAAAGTCGCCACTGGGGAGGTGTGCAAGGTCCGAAAACTAATTTCCTCCAGAAGGCATTGTCCACAAAGAAATAAGTCAGAAGCTTTGGTTTGCAACCTATAAAATTCGCAAGTTTATCCATGTACCCTATCGCATTAACGACAATAAAATGTCTGGGAGACAAATCAGGGTTGGCTTTAATTACTGTCAGCCTTTGTTCAACCTCTTGGTGTCTCTTCAGAATAGGCGGAAGTTTACAATGACCAGCAAATACTTGCAATACCCATCTTGTCTGCATCTCCAAAATGGCTGGAAGCGCGCCAAATGGCTGCACTAGTCCCACAACAGCTAATGTGGGAGGTTCTAAGGAAACCGGCCAAATATGATTATACAGATAGGGAAACTGATTCTCAATTTTTATCAATCCGTCTTGCAGAAATGGGAAATCATGTAAATACCCGGTACCTAATACAACAGCATCAATGTTTTTCACTTTGGTCCCGTCTGTAAATATGACGTCATTTTCTGTGAAGTATTCTACGTCTGTTTTAACTGTTATTGTTCCTAGCATAATCCGATCAGGGAGTTCATCGGTTATAGCAATCGCTGTTAAGCGGAAAGGACCATTTGGAGCAAGCCCATACTTAGCCAGATCGTATCGACTGTTAAACTTTTTAAACTGTATAGGACGCAAGTACTTCCATGGTAGCGACTGAGAAAACCGAGTTACCGCCACTTGATCCAGAGGACGCCCCTGGTGGCTTAATCTTTGTACAACGTATGTTCCTTTCCGGGTACTCACATACACCTATAAATAGTATGTTGGTAGAATTTGCGGTCATGTAACCTTGAAATGCAATTTTTACGCAAGAATCGTGTTCTTAAATTTTGAATGCTGTCATTACTAAACTGACTGGAAGTTGAAATAATATATTTTTAAAATTATCAAGTAGATAGATTAAATTTTTACTTGAAAATTAAACCTACTTACATGTTGAGCATGGCGACTTAGTTCACATGCGATATCACTTGCTGAGTTTCCAACACCAACAACCAACATGTTCATCCCCTCAAATTCTTTAAAATCTTTGTAATCATGAGTATGCAAGACCTTCCCTTGAAATTTATCCAGTCCTGGAAACTTCGGTATATTTGGTTGATACAGATGGCCATTCGCTACTAGCACAAAGTTGACTTTTTTAGTTTCTATGATTCCCGTCTTTAAATTTTGCACGGTGACGATCCAATCACTGGAATCTTGGAAGTCGTCTGCTTTACTTACTCGTTCTACGCGATGCGCGAAGTTTATGTAATTCCGAAGACCAAAATTTTCTGCATAGAGCTCTAGGTATTTCTTGAAGTATTTGTGGTGCATAAAGTTTGGGAAATCCTTGGGAATTGGGAAATCGCTGTAACACGTCATCGCTTTGCTAGTATTGATTGAGCAGGATTTGTACAGACTAGGGGAACCCGGTTGAGAAACGTCATGGTAGTTCCAGATTCCGCCCAGATCGGAATCTTTCTCGAAGCAGATTGGGATCAACCCTTCGTCCAATGAGTGTTTGATTCCGGCCAGACCAGCCACCCCAGCACCTATTATACATACTGTTTTCTCCATTTTGAAAAATCTTTCTACAAAGGAAAACGAACATAAATAGAAACAGTGATAGCAAGACACATAATGAGATAGAATACTACATACAATATATTTTACTTCAAAAGGCAAAAACAAAATTTAACTCACCTATTTTTGTTTGTTTTTGTCTTGTACAAAACCTGATATGATCTGATAATTAATGATTGTTCATACTGAAATACACAAACGTGACTGGTATTAAACGGATTATTTGTATTAATGCAAAATCACACTTTGCTGAGATAAAGAACCGAGGCACTTGTTACACTTCTTTGAACGATCCCAATTTCAGCAAACATATCATGCATGCGTGCGGCCGTACAATGCCAGAAATATTAGTTTTACAATTTTCACAATTAACCGTCTGGGATCCATTGACCTAACCTATCCGATACTGTGGGATCAGACGGTGACTGTGGAATCAGAAACACCACCCCATTAGCTCAATTGATTTATGCAAAGTTGCAGAAAGTAGAAGAAATCTCAAGTAGCTATTCAAGAAGGACTTCATGGGAAACAGCAATAATGTCTACTACCGAGTACTTCAACTGATGTTGATCTCTAGGAGGCCTTTTCAGACTTCTTCATGAACAAGGTGACTAAGATCCGCGTTGGTCTTTAACAAAGCCAAGCCGATCAGTCAGACTCTCTTAGAATGGATGGGGAAATTCACTGTCCAGAGAATACTTAACTTCTTTTGATTTTACGACTGCAGACGTAACAATGATAAACAGAAATTACTTGCACCGCGCAAGGACTTGCTTAGCAACATACTGATGAATTGTCGACCGTGAAGAAAGTCATCTTGGAAGGTACTATATTTATCAAATTTGAAAAGGTAAGGTGCAGTTTGCGACGAATCATGATAACAAAAGATATGTGTAGGTTACATATGTAGGCCTAATGTTTGCTTCACAGCGCAAGATCGACTTCGGCTTACTCCCGCCGTCTACCGGCGATCGCACCGAGGGTCGCTTCGCAAGAGCGTTCGTCTTCCCTCGACCGCCCGGTGCATCAGAGGTCGCCGCGCAGGTAGTTCGCCTTTCTCCTGCCGTCTACCCGCGACCTCCGGCTGCAACGAGGGCCACTCCTCCGCTGGCTCCTCAAAACAGAAATCTAACTCCTTGAATAAGCAATTTCATTCTGTCTTCTCTGATCCAATAAATGTCATAACATCAGAATTCCATGAAAATAATTACATGCAAGATAAACATAAATATCCTATAATGAATGAAATCATTGTAATATCTTTAGGAATCGAAAAGTTCATAAAAATTTAAACCCATCCAAAGCTAGTGGAGTTAATGAACTAAATTCTCGGAACTCCTGAACTCTTTCCTTTTAATCTTGAATTCTCTTCTCTTTAAACACAGAAGGGGCTTCCGTGGCCGAGTGGTTAGAGCACTGCGCTCAAAATCACAAGGCCTCTCACCTCTAGTTGGCGCGGATTCGATTCTCGCTCGCGCCGATATATGTGAGAAAGTTTGCCAGTTTACTTTCGGAAGGTCGGTGGTCTCTTCCCGGGTACATTGTATCTGGGTTCTCTCCTCCACCAATAAAAACTGGACGCCACCAGATAGCTGAAAAATTGTTGAGTGTGGCATAAACAATCGATCAATTTTTAGACACAGATGGTGTCTCCACTGTCTTGCGCAAAAAGGTTGCATGCAAGTACAACCCTGAAAACTACAGGTCCATATCGTTAACTTGTATGTATATATTGCAAATCCTTGAACATATAGTAGCAAGTACAAATATTAAACGTGCAGATTCACACAACATTCTGTATCCGTTACAACACGGCTTTCGTAAATCTAAGTCCTGCGAAACTCAACTTCTTGAATTTTTGGATGATGCTACAAAAACAAAGAACACTCCACCCAAACAGACCACAGGCGCTCGACGTTTTAAATATTCATAATAAATGAAATTGTCTTCCTGTAAACTGAATATTCACAAGGTATGTCATGCAGCCATCTTGTTTTTCTTTTTTCCAGATTCATCACTTGCAATTCTCGGCGAAAATTTCGATATAACATTATAATTAGACCCCTACCGTTTAGAAGCAACTCTGTCAAGGTCTTACCTCTCGCATCGTCATGGTGAACTGGAAGTCTAGTTCATTTATCGGCAACAATCAACCGTCAAACATCGTCTGCTGCTTCTCAAATGCGAAAAATCAGTAAAGGGTAGACGGAAGTTGACATAATTTCGGGAAAGCCCTTTTTTCATTGGTCGATGAAATTAAAAATAGTAAATACGTTAGATAGCGAGTTAACAGATCTTGAACACTATTCTATTGGTATATACTTTTTATTTCAACGTTAAAGATGATAATTTCACTTGTTGCATGCATGCATTTGTTGTATTAAGATATGTCATACGTAATAAGAAAAGTTCACAATTTACTGAATAACACCCACACTTGTACATACACGCATACACATTGGGTTTTTTTTAAAAAAAATTATAAATATTTAAAACGTCGAACGCCTGTGAAACAGACATATCAATCAGGGATGTTTTTTAAAAAGCGTTTGATAAAGTTAATTTTTTTATAAAATAAACCATTATGGAATACGGGGAAAACAAATAAATGCACACGCAGTTGCTTAAAATCTAGTACCCATGCCGTAGTTATAAAGGGAACGACCTGCATCCCTGCATAATTCGGAGTACCTCAGGTTCCGGTCTGTTTCTGTTTTAAATCAATGATGCATTCCTACTGGTCTTAATTTTTTGCAGATGACACCATTTCTTAATTACCTCACCATCAAATCCTGTGGGAATCCGAGTTAGAACTGATCCCCCCTACTCAAATACCAAACGTGCCGAGAAGAGGCCTAAATTTTACAGCCCTTCACCGGCAATGATGACATCTCCATATGAGTGAAAAATTCTCGAGCGGGACGTTAAACAGTATACAACCAACCAACCTCACCGTTAGGTAGATAAATAAATAATAATAACAATAATAATAATGATCATAAAAAAGACTATAAAACTCTTCAAAATGATATAGATAAATTAGGTATCTGGGGAAACTAAGTGGAAAACGGTTTTCCCCTCAGACAAATGTTATGTATTAACTAGAAGTAAAAGAAAATATTATAAACTATAAACTACGCGAACATGACCAAACACTCTAACAATAATTAAGATGAATATTGCAAAATACCTAGGAGTTACCATCCAGTCAGATCATAAATAGAACACATGTAAATAATATTCTTAAAAAAGCAAACAAAACATTATAAGATTCCTTAAAAGAAACTTAGATATTAACATCACCTCAGTAAAGATTAGGCTTACAAATCCCTAGTAAGACTGCCCTTAGGGTATGACTGCGCAGAATAGAACCCATACTTTACAGAGAACAAATTGAAATGACTCAGGGACAGGCAGCTAGTATGTCGGTATGTCACTGGCAAACACAGCAACACTTCTAGTGCCAATGACATGATGTTCCTCCTACAATGAGAAAACTAGCAGACAGTCGAACAGACACACGGCTTACCATGCTAGATACAAAATGGTACATGGAAAAAGAAACAGACGGACTAGCTCCCTTTCTAAGACCCACGCAATATGCATAACTCTTGAGTTCGAGCCCCGCTCGTACCATGATTGCGAGAAGACGCCATGGACACTCGGCATTTAGAAGTCAGAATCACTGGTCTTTAGGATTTGATCTTAAAAACGAAGGCCCCGTTTCGCGGCAGACGTTGGCAATGCTACGGACCTGGGCGCTAAGCATAAATCTAACTTTGTGGTACTTCACCTACAACGTGACGTCTTAATATGAGTGAAAAACTTATCAACAGATGTAAAATAAACAAACTCATTCTAAATTCATTTTTGTATGACTCAAATTAGGCAAAAACTGGAATAACTGTAATGTGCAACTCATCTCATCAATACTAATTCGTGTTTCAAATTGTAAATAGATTTAACCCACAAATCATTTGTCTTTTATCTAGCAACCGCTACCCCCTCATAATGGTATAATTTTCAAGTTGAAAGCGCTCACTCTAATTAACATTTAGCCCCGTGGGGATCCCGGTTAGAATAAATCTTCAGTACCCCTTGCTTGTCGTAAGAGGCTACTAAATGGGGCGGTCCTTCGGATCAGACCGCACAAACCGAGGCCTCGTGTCACAGCAGGTGTAGCACGTTAAAGATCCTCCCTGCTCAAAGGCCGTAAGCGCCGAGCAAAGGCCTAAAGTTTGCAGCCCTTCACCGGCAATGGTGACGTCTTCAAATGAGTGAAAAATTCTGGAGAAGGACGTTAAACAATAATCAATCAATTAATTACCATTTAGCACAAAACTATCGGGAATGCAATCTCCACTCGGAGTTATCGTTCCTTACACTCACAGATACCTCTGTCAACGTCTCAAGGTTTTTTTGTTTTGTTTTTTTGTTGTTTTTTTTTTAACAAGATTTTTGTAAAACGGTAAAGACTTTAGTCGCAAAAATTTACGTAAATAAATCAATATTAAGCAAATGTCAAGTATTTCTGTGACGAATTGTGTTGAAACGCGGATATTGTTCGATTGCACTATATAGGTTGAGGTTGATATGCATTGTAAAGGGAAATAAAATCTACAAGTTGCTTGCCCTACATTCCCCTGCTATTTCATAAAGTAGATCTTTTTATTTTTATTAACTGGGAAAAAGTGGATTTAACACTGCGATTTGAGGCGTTGACAGAGGTATAGGTGATTGTAAGGAACGATAACTCTGGGTGAAACTTGATGGAGCTAGTCACATATTCTATGTATCTCGTAATCATTTGTTGATCAGCATGAAAAACAGAATAAAATTTTGATAAGATATGCGATTTATCACATATAGGTTAAATTTCAAATATTATGCAGACATTTGGTGTTAAACAATTCATATATATTATCTATGACCTTTCGGTGGATTAAGCTACATTTCGTTTATTAGTATACTCTTGCTTCATTTTGTTCATTAGTGAAACCCTAAATTGTTTACAAGTTCCCAAGCACCCTGATGCCTAGTAGTCCGTAAAGTGAAAATTATATAATCTAAAGAGGAATTAAAACGAGACGATGGGATGTGCGGCTAGTGCCCCTGTTATACGTAAGGAGAATGAGATATTTAGGCTAGAATTTGTAAAACAACTTTTTTGTTGTTGTAGAGTTACAGGGAATTGCGAAATACCTTTGATTTCATAATCAATTTTATAGCCAAATACGAAACCTAAAGATTCTTTCATGTATTGGTATTTCAGAAAATCGGCATGACTTTATATCTCATGAAAAAGTTAATGAAAACTTGTTATAAAAGCGGTTCACACTACTAATAAATATTAGTTATTTAACGAGAGGGTGAAAAAAGGACCATAGGAGGCCTAGGGGCTTAATTGCTTCTGGCAATTATGAGGAACCTGGGTCAAGGATATTGCACTGTAACTATCTAATTAGCGGATCTGTAAACAAGTTAAAGAGGCTTTAATTTCATTACAATGATATAGAACTCGGAAGTTTATATTCTGCAAACTAATACCATGTTATTATCTCACGTAAGCTGAAAGCTCAAGTGAGCTTTCCTGATCACCCGTTGTCCATCATCCGCCTGTCTGTAAACTTTTCACATTTTTTACTTCTTCTCCAGAACCACTAGGCCAATTTCAACCAAACTTGGCACAAATCATCCTTTGGTAACGGTGATTGAAGTTTGTTCAAGTGAAGGGTAACACGTACCCTTCTGCAAGAATAGATAATATCGAAAAGCAAAAATACATTGACAAATTTTAAAAAACCAGCAGGCCAATTTCAATTCAACTTGGTACAAACCATCCTTGGGTCAAGGGAATTCAAGTAAGTTTACATACTGACAGCACAAGTGAAGGGTTAGGAGGCATGTTTAAGTATAGGCAAATGTTGTTAGGGATAAATACTGATGATTTATATTAATTGCACAGTGGGTCAAAGTGAATTTCTCAATTTCTCCAAAACAGTGTTTCATTCCAATTAGCATAGCTCATGGCTTGTTAAGTCAAGTGAATTTTATTGATTCTATTGATAAAAGTTTGAACTGTGATCCCTAGTCATTCATGGAACTAAATGCACCTTCTACATAGAAAAACTCATATCTCAAAGCTGGCATATTAGGAGTTCATGATGAATCGCCCTGAAAAAAGCAATAATTCAGTATCTCCAAATAAATTAAAGATTGATTGATTATATATTGTTTAACGTCCCATTCAAGAATCTTTCACTCATATGGAGACGTCACCATTGCTGGTGAAGGGCTGCAAAATTTAGACCTATGCTTGGCGCTTATGGCCTTTGAGCAGGGAAGGATCTTTAACGTGCCACACCTACTGTGACATGGGGCCTTGGTTTTTACAGTCTCATCCGAAGGACCGCTCCATTTAGTCGCCTCTTACGACAAGCAAGGGGTACTGAGGTCCTATTCTAACAACCTGGATCCCCACAGAGTTAAATTAAAGACTTCTTTAATTGATTGAAAATATCTTGAATTAAGTGAAAGATATTTCCAAATACCTAGAGAGGGCTATGATTATTTGTGCATATTTTACTGAAATGTTTTACATTGTAGCAGACTTAATGCTGATGTATGTTGATATTGATTTTACAGCACATCGACCACCACCAAATTGCCCTGTCCAAAAAGAAGGGTATATTCTATATACTGCTTCACAAGGTAAGATTAACTTACTTCCTGAAAATAAATAGATATCTATGTTCTTTTAAATAAATACTAAGTCAATCAGGTAGAACAAAATCAGTAATAAAAAGCCTTATAAATCTTGGAAGGGAAAGCACTTTGTAACTTGCACTAGTTACTAATAAATATAGCAAGGAGAAACTCAATCTCTAACTTTCACTAGTTCTTGATAAATCTAAAAAGGGGAAGCACTCTGTAACTTACACTAGTTCTTATCAGATCTAACAAGGGGAAGCACTCTGTAACTTACATCAGTTCTAAATAAATCTAAAAAGAGGTGAGAATTGGTTGTTATTTAAACTATTCCACAACAAAACCTTGTGGGGACTTTGATTTTATATTGTATTGACTATACATATTCAGGTGGAAACTGGAAGACTTACTTATTTAGACTCTATCAGGACAGTACATTTATTTGGCATGGAAGTGGCAATGAAGAGCTTGGCTCTGTGAAATTGAAGGTAAGATTGTCATTGATTTCTTTATTATGCATGTACCTCAATTAGCAAAATGGTAATATAAAATGTAACATGGATTTTATTAAAATTTTCAAGGAAGATAGACCTTATGACTAACTGAACATGATTAAAGTGGGTAGAGATCTGATTAGAGGGTGACTTTTGAGTGTTTAGTTGAGATCTGATATGGGGTGACTTTGAGTGTTTGGTAGAGATCTGATTAGATGGTGACTTTGAATATTTGGTAGAAATCTGAGTAGAGGATGATGTTTAGTGTTTGGTGAAGATTTGATTATGGGGTGACTTTTGCATGTTTGGTAGAAATCTGGTTAGAGGCTACTTTTGAGTGTTTGGTGGAGCTCTGATTATGGGATTACTTTTGCATGTTTGGTAGAGATCTGATTAGAGGGTGACTTTTGAGTGTCTGGTAGAGATCTGAATGGAGAGTGATTTTGGAGTGTTTGGTGGAGATTTGATTGGAGCATTACTTTTGAGTGTTTGGTGGAACTCTGATTTGAAGGCGACTTTCAAGTGTTTGGTAGAACTCTGATTAGAGGGTGAATTTCAAGTGTTTGTAATGATCTGATTAAGCATAAATCTAGTCATTTCACATTTTCAAACATGTACTTATGTGCAAAGAGAGATACTATATGCCAGGTATATTCAGCAGATTTTACTGTTCCTCCATGTTTTTGTGAAGTTCAGTTATGTGGATCTAAAAAGTTATGCATGGTATTGTTAGGCTGTTGTAATTGTCTAATTTATATGTTAATGAAATTTTGGCAAGTTTTTTTCATCTTCCACATAACCAACGTTTCTATCAAGCCACAATTTCCTAATTTACAGTAATTTCTGTAAATGCTGTAGTAGCCACAATGGAAATTCTTACTTTCTTTAAAAAGATCCTTTTGGGTATTTGTTATGTCTTACAAGATATTGACACAGAGAGATTATATTGTTATGCAGGAAAGAGAGTTATTTCTTTATTATGAGGTTTCATATGTCCCTGACCTTCTGCTATAAGGACATACTGTTTTTGTTATGTCACTTCTCCTGTATGAGCATTGCTTTGTACTCATTGGACATAAGTGGCGTTTCGAGCAATTTTTCTAAACTTATTTTTTTTCATCTCCTAGATATGAAAAGTGCTTGTATAATAGATGTAGAATTTGTAATGTAGTAATATTACCAAATGTTTTTCATACTCCTGGGTAGATGAGTGAGAGGTCACCTAACTTGTAATTTATGGGTCCTGGGTTTGATAACCCATTGTTCCAAAGATGTTTTTCTCCTTTATTACGGTAATGCCTATTGATTTTGCATTTTTACTTGTAATAAACAGGAACTATCAAAATATATCAACTCTAAAACAGACCTGGTAACATACCACTATTTTTTTTCTAGAAATGAGAGTGAAATTGTAGGTAAAATTTCACTAAAAAAATATATATTATTGAGAAACATCGCCTATGTCCTTAAGATAACTCCATACTTACAGTAAGAATATAGAAAGTGTATATATTTCCATTTGTGAGAGTTAAAACTAATAAATTATCAGATAAAATGTATAGGTCATCACTCTTATTAAGATGCAAGTCATACATAGTCAGAACATCAGAAAATTGCATTTTTCTTTAAACCGCATTATAAAAATTCCATAAAAACTGGTTATAATGATGTGATAATTCATGAAACTGTTTCTTTACAAAAATAAACAAAATGGCTGTGAAAAATAAAGGAATTCTATCGCATAATGGACTTGATAAAGAAATCAATGAAAATAGAGTTATTGCCTATTTTGACATTTCATTGATTATTCGTATATAACTTAAACTTTCAAAATATTTTACGTTTAAAAAGATTTTTTTACAACACTATCTGAAAACATTTCAAAAAAATTTATGTTTCTGTCATGCATAAATCTAAATAAATTAATGATTTTGCAAAATCTTATGATGTTACATGAGGGTGGAATTACTTTAAGATCAAATCTATGTTACTTATGAAGATCAAGGCCATTCAGTAAGGTCAAGGCCAACATTTCTTTTGACTTTCAGTGTCTGTACTTGCTATCTGATCATATAATTTTTTTTAGGACATAGCTCCATTAATTGCTATTGGGCAGAATTGTCTAAATGTTCCCAAGAGACCAGAAATTCCAGCTGGCCAGAGCATCAATCATATGATGGCTTATCCCTTTAACTACCCAAGAGGGACTCACCGTAAGGACATGAAAATTAACTGGATTTTATACAGAGGGGACGATGAAATGCAGTAAGTTGACAAATTTCACTTTGTTGTTATATAGATAGATTTAGCGTACAACGTGAACTATACATTTATGACGTAAAACAAAATTTTACACAAAATGATAAATGCTTATTATTAATCAAGTAGATTTAAATTTTAATTGATTTGACAATTTTATATTGGTTAATGAAATTTATTATACTTAAACTTTATAAGAGATGAATTTTGTGCATTTTTTCAATACTTTTTTCATTTTGAATATAAAATTGAACCTGTTTTGGATGAATGCATAACAGTATATAGGCAAATATTAATCAGATTGGATTATTACATATTACAATGAATGTAAAACTAATTAAATGATTAACATCGAATTAAAAGTTTGTCAAAAGGGTACCCATCTCTGGTGGGGGCCCGGGGGCAAATTTCCCAAAAACTTGATTTCAACATAAAATTGGATTGTTTGAATTACAATCAAAATTCAAAGCATATAACTTGAACTCCTGTGTTACTTAATTTTCATTAGCGATGGGTTCTAGGGGTGACTGGCCTGGTATATTTAGGAATTTTAAAAAAAGCAGTCTTTTGCAGTTTTCAGGTCATATGCGTTCATTGATTGTTGTGCATATCAGTCATCTAACATGCATTAACATGTTAAAATGTTTAACTTGTTGATAACTACCTTTTCAGGTGGTAGAGTGTATGAAGAATCTTTGGGACAAGGGGGATAAATATTGTAAATTTCAAGACTCCAACATCCCCAGGGTCTCAGGGGAGGGGCAAAAACTGTCAAAAATTGACCAATTTCCAAAAATCCTTTTCAAAACTACATATAAAAATTAAAATTGCATAGTTGTATAGAGCAGGAAGGCCTATATCAAAATTGTAAATTTCATGGGGTAGATGTTCTAAATTGAAAGTGAAAAAAAATGTTAGAATGTGCATGTAACCCTTTACCAAAATTGTAAATTTCATGATCCCAGGGGTATAGGGGATTTTGGTACCAAGGTAAATCCAAAATGGTCATAGTGGTTATTGTCTTTATCTTTGGAAGACTTCTTTGATTGATTAATTATTTATTGCTTTCCGCCACACTTAACAATTTTTCAGTTATCTGGTGGCGTCCAGTTTTTGTTGGTGGAGGAGAGAACCCAGATACAATGTACCTGGGAAGAGACCACCGACCTTCCGCAAGTAAACTGGCAAACTTGCTCACATAACGGTGCGGCCGAGATTCGAACACGCACCAACAGAGGTGAGAGGCCTTGTGATTTTGAGTCCAATGCTCTAACCACTCGGCCACGGAGGTCCCCGAAAGATTTCTTCAACATTGCTGACACTGTATAAAAACTAAATGCAGATTTGTGAATTTTGCAACCCTAGGATTCTGACTCTAGAATAGCCATATAGATCTAGTGTTACTTTAACATTATGTTATATATATCATCAATCTGGGTACTTTTAGGGAGCATTAGTGTTTTAAGAACATGTCTTGTTTTATACTGCTGTGGAATATTTGAATTTAATAGCTTATGCAGAACAGGAAAATTGCAATAGTTTCATAGTGCTTGGGGCTAGAGTGATATTAATATTCAGGTAACTGAAAAATCCTGTAGGCCTCTTGTTGCTGTAATCACATGCTCAGCACTGTTAATAATTGTCAGAGGCAAAGTATTTTCATATAACAATTAGCTTGATATACTTAACAGCAGATTGGTGTGTACCATACCTCTGCTCAGACTCCTCTCAACAAATTCTTTGTATTTGTGCAGATTAAGGGAACAAAACTGTAAGAGGTAGTCAATATTGTTTAAATGGCAGAATACATATGTATATTATAGGTTCAACATTTGATGTAAAGTTGCCCCCTACTTTCGCTTTCTCTTTAACTTTCCCAAGTTTCCATATCACGTAAAGTGTCAGTTGCTCTCTTCAATTTTCAGGCAATGGATGCAGGCACTAGGAGCTGTGGTAAGTGATAAACAAGTTTCATTTTTTTCCCTTACATTTTTTAATTCATGTAATTCTTAACTTTATCATATTGTTTGAATTAAATCTATGATTTGAATGAATGAATAATCCCAAAGCAGTGGTTAGAGGACCTGACTAATAATGTAGTAGTCCTGGGCTCAATTCCCAGTTCAGCCATAATTTTTCCTATTACATATTTACAACACTTCTACCAATAATTATAATTCATACTTTCAATGAAAACTTCACTGGTCAGTCCTCAGTAACAAACATATGCTATAAAATATTTAGCTTTTGACTACGAATTAATAATGATTTTACTTGATTGTTTATGCTTTACATTCTTAACTGTGAGAGTGTATGAGTTATTTATTTGTCTCTTAGTTTATGATTCACATACTCATTTGTGAGTTAACAAATTTATATACTCAACTGTGAGTTTATAATTTACATGTACTCATTTGTGAGTTTGAGTTCATGATTTATGTGTTCATCTCTGAGTTTATGTACTCATAGGTGAGTTTATGATTACATGCTCGACAGCGAATTTTATGACTGACACTCTGATATCTGAGTTTATAATATACATACTTATCTGTGAGTTTATGAATTACATACTTGTTTGCGAGTTTATGATTTTTATACTCATGTGAGTTTATGATTGATTTACTTGTCTGCGAGTTCATGATTTATGCATACATCTGTGAATTTATGTTGTAGTCTGTGAATTCATGATTTACACTCATCAGTGAGTTTATGATTGATTTACTTGTCTGTGAGTGCATGATTTATGTATTCACCTGTTAGTTCAATTTTTATGCACTAGCTCATTTTTAAGTTTATAATTCAAGTACTTGTTTCTGAATTTACAATTTTCTCCACAGTTACCACCACCTCCCCAGCCTCAACAAAATGGACAACCCATCCAAGGTCAGGCTCCACCACAAGGCCAGGCCCCTCCCCCAGGCTTCCAGCCTCATGTGGTGAATGGCCATGCTCAGAATGGTTATCCACCTGCCCAGCCCATATACAATGCCCCACCTAATGGGCATCTTGCCCACCCCCAGCAGCAGCCAAGTCATACAACAGTGGTGGTCAACCAGCACCATCATGTACCACAACATCACACCAGCTCTGGTGATGGTTTTGCTACAGGTAAGGGACTTTTACTTGTACATTTTAGCAACATGTGAGGCAAAATAAATGCTGTAAGGCTTGCCTTGTTAGTAATAAAACATATTTTGCTGTAACATGAACATAATAAAATATGTTCAAATGAAAAAATCAAATAAAATGTATCTTATTCGAAGCTGTTCAGCTTTCTTTTACAGACAATAGGGCTTGCCTTACAAGTCATGAAATCTGTCTCATTTAAACCCATTTCACTTTCATCTACACTGCAAGGTTTGCCTTTCAAGTAATAAAACATTGGATGTCTTATTCAAAGCTACTTGACGGTCATGATCATAGGCTAAGTCCTAAGATAAGCATCATCTAAAGGTGTAGAGAATTTTTTGTTTACCTGAAACGAAGACTCATTAGAGTTTTTCTGATCAAACTTTATTGTCTGTTTCACAAAAACCAGTTTCAACCAAACTTGGCATAAAGCATTCTTAGGGGAAATGGATTCAAGCTTAAAATATTAAGAGGCTACACCCTCTTCAAAGGGGAGATAATCAAGAATTATGAAACATCAGATGGTTAATTCTTAAAGTTGTGTTTGCCAAATGAAATAGTATTTTTTTCCATATTGGAAACCAAACTTTTTGTCACAGTAATAAACTTTATAAAATGGTACAATTTTGACAAATTATTAATTTGTATCAACAAAGTATTAATGTATTCAATACAAGAAGCTAGAAAACAGATTTCAGAAGCATATTGATATCTCCATATGAGTGACAGACTCTCAAGTGGGACTTTAAACAATATACAATTAATGCATATTAATAAAGAAAAATTGACATTTATGTTGAATGTGCTCAGGAAAAGTATTATTAGAAACACCATAGAAGAAGAGCATTTGTTTACAATATATAGTCATATTAAAAATGATTTTATGTTTAACATGAAATTCAACTCCCCCTTCACATGTCCATTGCTCAAAGTGGTACCCCTACCCTGTTCCCCATCACACTGAGTAAACTCGGGGTGACTTATTGCAATTATTCAATGTCTGTCGTATTCCATCATGCATTGTCCATGGTGTGTTAACAACTGAACAGTTTTAACTTCATGATAACTACATGTGTCATTCCAATTCTATTCAAATTTGGCATGAAGCATCTTTGGGACAAGTGGGACATAAATTGTAAATTTCAGGACTCTTATACCTCTTGGGCCTTAGGGGCAGGGCAAAAGTTTATCAATTTTAGAAAATCTTCTTCTCTACAACCTAACAAGAAATGAAAATTTAAATGAGCAGGAAATGCATTTCATTTTGAAGCATATTTTGAAAGTACAAAAGATTTCTGCCAGATGGATACTGCATATATTGACAGATGACCAAAAACTGGTACAAGTACAAACTGCTAAGTAATTGCTCAAAATGTTCCCAAATTCAATCAAATACAATTTGCAAACACTGTTACTGGTGACAAAACATGGGTTCAGTAGTTTGAACCAGAAAGAAAAATTGGAAACAAAATATTGCTAACTAAACACAGTAGAAGGCCTGTTGTTGCCAAACGAACCATAAGCGCAAAGAAGATTCTTTATTGCATATTCTTCTCATGTGATGGTATAGCCGTACAAAAGGCAAATGTATTACAGGTTGGTATTACGGAGATGTTATACTAAAAAAGCTCAAGAAATATTATCATAAATGATGCCCTGTGTCAGGATTTAGGCATGTTCATCTAATTCATGATAACGCTCCATTACATACATCTGAGCTTGTGAAGCAATTTTTGAAGTCAGTGAAGGTTACCGTCTTGCCACACCCACTATACTCTCCAGATCTAACCCCATGTGACTTTTTCCTTTTTTCAAAACTTAAAAAGCTCTTATCTGGTCATTGTTACAAGTCCTGACAAGCCCTTGGCTCAGCCATCAATCAGTGCCTCAGGGGTCTATCTAAATCAGCTTACTGTGATGCATTTCAGAAATGGATTCAGAGATTGAAATGATGTATTTCAAACTGCAGAGAATACTTCAAAGGGATATAATGTTCATTTCACTATTTGAGTCGAATGTTTTTGAGATATCGTACAATACACATTACATATCGAACAACCCTTGTATAGTGTTTATGTGTATAACATTTAAATATCCTCTTTAATTTTGTTATATTAGGGAAGCATTTTTTATCCTCATCAAGCAAAATCACAAGTTCTTTACAGATCAGTTTTATTTTCTTCACATCAAACAATGCATACAAATACACAAATCTGCGTTGGATTTCTAGTTGTGTAAATAGTCTTGAATCCACAAAACACCGTACACCTTTTTGCATTTCACAAGCGAATAGTGATAGAAGTGAAATAAACTGAACCTGAAACAAACGCAGTACAAATAGACAACTATAATGTTTATTAAATTTTATATATGCTTGATTAAATAGAAATCAAATGCTAAAATTAACAATAATTTCAATCCCCATTTAAATACATTACAGTAATTTT
The DNA here is from genome assembly GCA_024699665.1 of Ostrea denselamellosa. Classification (NCBI taxonomy): domain Eukaryota; kingdom Metazoa; phylum Mollusca; class Bivalvia; order Ostreida; family Ostreidae; genus Ostrea; species Ostrea denselamellosa. Next base: position 3,036,671 of record JAMZEH010000010.1, on the reverse strand, counting down.
TGGAAGAAATCATTCAAAAAAAATATATTTACACTAATCCCTCAGAAACACATGTACATTTTAAAAACCCATATCAGGAGAGACCACACTCTTGCATAGCTGTAATAAATAGAACATTTATTATCCATAAAATCAGAGAGAAAATAAATTAGTAGGAAAATAGCTTAATACTTTATAATCTAACTAAGGTAAACAGTATATTTTGCATAAAGTGTATAATTTGTATAGCTTTATAAAAAAAAACATACATTAATTACTATAATTATATTCAGTTAATACAGCTCATATAGCTTTAAAAATCTTCTCAAGAACCACCTGGCCAATTTCAACCAAATATGGCATAAGCATCCTTGGGTAAAAGGAAAATGAATTTGTATATCCTCTTCAAATGGAGAGAGAGAGAGAGAGAGAGAGAGAGAGAGAGAGAGAGAGAGAGGTGCATTTAAAATCTCCATTATAGCAAAACTTGATATAGATTTCGTCATCTTTTACATATGTATAGCATTAATTTAAGTTAAATCATGGTTATTTTAGCATCACAATAAGGGTCTAAATTTAGCAAAGTAAAATGTCTTTTGTATGTCCCCATATCGAAGATCACAGGGCATATTGTTTTTCTCCAATCTGTCTCTGTCTTAAGGTTCCTCATATCTTTCGAATGGTGATTGATAAGGCTCTCATATTTCATATATATACATTTCTTGTGACAAGACCCGTCTTCTGGTAAAAGGTTTTTGACCTTGTGACAATGACCCTGGAGTTTTCCCAACTTTCAAGAAAGGTTAACATAGACAATACTTCCTTGATTATTTTAGGCAGGGCTGTAATATATTGTATATAGATTCCTTATGACAAAATCTTTCATTTCATACCATGATCTTTTTACATGTGACCTTGATCTTGGAGTTTGACCCAAATGTTAGGACTTTAACCTTGCTTATAACTTTTGAATGAAGAGTGATTTCATATCTGCATTCATAGTGACAAGACCTTTCTTTTTGTACCAAAGTTTTTGACCAGTTGTTTATTGTTTCTTTGTTGGCTTTGGGTGCATAAATATAATAACAACTATTTTGAGAACCATTGAGATCCATTTCCCCTAAATCACACAGTTTCTTGTTCCTCGTGACAAGATGAGTTCAATGGCCAGTTAAAAACATTGACTAAGGTGAGCATAATGGCCCATGGGCCTCTTGTTTTCAATTCATCTCCTAATCGATGCAATATTTGTTATTTTAGGTCTGCTGGTAGGAGGAGCCCTGGGCTGGGGAATGGGGTATGGCTGGGGACATGGTCCACGGTATCATGGATGGGGATGGGGAAGCTGGGGATCATTTCATTCCCATGGAAGTTTTGGAAGTGGTCATTTTGGAGGAGGTTGTGGGGGTGGAGGTTGTGGGGGTGGAGGTTGCGGGGGTGGAGGTTGTGGGGGCGGTGGTGGAGGTTGTGGGGGTGGAGGTGGAGGTTGTGGGGGTGGAGGTTGTGGGGGTGGAGGGTGCGGGGGTGGTTGTGGGGGGTAGACGTATTGTTATCCAGACATTTCTTAGTGTCATTTGGATGAAAATGGAGATGCTCAATGATAAATTATTATATCTTGATTTTATAGTGTATTTCCAAACATTTTTAATGGGTTTCTTTTAATTGTCATGATACAAAAGGCTTGAATTACTGTGTTTTAATCATTTACTAAAATTTTATAATATTTGACTTCCAGCTGTTTACCAGTAAACACATAAAAGTTGGGTTTTTTATTTGGGGGTGGGGGGGGGGCAGTAGATATATTTGAAAATTCATAATCATCAAAGATAAATCTATGAACTGTAACTTTATTTCACAAATTGCTTTGCTGGCTTAGACGTTTTTGAAGTTTGATGTTCTTAACTCTTTTCCCTGGAGCCCTGGAGATTATAGTAGTGCACTTACTGCATTATTATTTTGTTTTTGAAATTTGCACATTTTGTCTTTTTATTTTATCAATTTATGTTGTGTTATTCACTTTGAAAATAATGATATTTCTGTGATATATGACTTTTGATGATTATTTTATTTGTTATTATTGTTGTCTAATCCGTCCGTAGATTAGTCATTCAAAAGAGAAATCTGTGTTTGTTCTGAAATTTAACCACAAACACATGTTTTGTTTTGTATACAAATATTAGACAAACTGGAACTTATTTTGTTATTATACTGTATTACTATTAAACTTGATGAATGTCTTTACATTTGAAAGTCATTAATCCGAGTATTTTCTTGTGTCAATTTTATCCTAATTTTAGTAGCTGTCAAAAGACTGAGCAATACTCAAGTTCTAGGGGGCATTTTAGGAAAGCTGTGTTTAATGTTCCCCTGCCTTCTTTAAATATATCTATTTATTTGAACGAAAGTTGTCCAATTTTAAGCTCTGCATTTAAGACAGTATCTAGCAATCGGAAAAGGAACTGTTTATAAGGATTGGCGATGGGTTATTAGATATTTTATACAGTTGGTGTGTGTGTGTGTGCAGGTATTAAAGTTTTCGACAGTTTTTGTAAAAGGGTGGGGGATATCAATTTTTTTTTTAAGTGTGTGTGTGAGGGGGATATTAAAGTTTTCTACAGTTGTGTTGGGGTGGGGGTAATGAAAATCATTTTTACACTTTGTGGGGGTGGAGTGATATTAAAGTTTTCAACAGTTTCTTTGTGAGGGATGGTGGTATTAAAGTTTTTTTTTGTTTTTTTTTTTTACAGTTGGGGGTGGGTGGGTATTAAAGTTTCTACAGTTTTAGGGGTGTATAGTTGTTTGCACATCTATATTTCAAATGTTTGAAGCCTTGTTCCTTTTCCCTCCATCGATCTGTGCAGAGAAATTTACATTCCAGGAAAAGAAGGTGTGAAATTAAACAACCTTGTCGAAATCAACTGAAAGACACAACAAATTATGAAATTATTAGACATAATGAAATTGAACGCTTCCTGTGAATGACAGCATGTTATCTTCTGTGATATATTTTACAAACTATGAGCCACTATCTGTTATTGTTTTTTTAAAAATAAAGTGGTTTATTTTAAAAATTCTTTATTATTATTTTTTATTATCAAAGTGCGCCGCACTGTACTGTATGATGAGATATGGGGTACGTCCATCCACTGTTCTCTCTGTGGTGTGTATTCCCCCATTTGATGATCAATACAATTATTTTGTTTATGATATTTATTGACAGTTTAAACTACAGTACCGCGGTCACACTGTTAAACTGCGGTAAGCGTTCAAACAAACGACTGATTTTCATTTTTATGAACTCAGAAATGGTATATTAAACCACTTCAGTGACAGAAATGAAAATTCCGCCAGTGTGCGTGAGATTTTCAATATTTACATTTGCCTCTGTAACGACGAAAAGTGACCCCCGTAGAATAATGACCGGGGGGTCAAATTTCTACGTAGAAAAATGACCCCCCAGTCATTATTCTACGGCAAGTAGGGTCATTTTTCGACTGTAGAAAACCCTTCCAGACCGTTTATTCTACGACACCACACACGTTGAAAAATGACCCCCATAGAAATATGACCCCCTACTTTTTCACTATATTATACAATAATATCTTATGAAATGAGATGTAATACTCAATATTCGTTCATCCCAGGGTTGGATAGGGTCGGTGAAGATATCTGTGTCTCCTGGGTTTTTTTTTGGTTTTTTTTTTTGTTTTTTTTTAAATATCCTTAAATGTCGTGGAAGCAAATTTAACACCACTTCTTATATGGGCCCCATAAAATATGATTTAATAATTCCTATTTCTTTGTGATTGGCTGAGATTCACCAATGTAGAAAAATGTTACTTCTATATTTATCTGCACATGACTTTCAATGTGTACGTGGTTGGGAAGGAGGAGGTGCGAGCTAATAAATTTTTTTAGCTGTCATTTTCCCCTGATAACGCCCCCCCCCCCCCCCCCCCCCCCCAATCTATCCCATGAAAGAGCCTGGCATTGGTGTTCTCAATGGGACAAGGGGACATTTAATCTCATTCGTCTGCAAGTCTGTCTGTTTAAATTTGTCAAAAAAACTTTAACCTTTGTCGTAAACTTTGAATGAGATAGGGCTTTCGTATTTCACATGTATATTACCTGCTACAAGATCTTACCAAATATACTATGATTTTTAAAAAAGAAAGAGATATGGCTATCATTTTATATATGTATAATCCTTTCTAAAACTACGTTTTCTGACCCTGTGACCTAGACCTTGAAGGTTGACCTACTTTTCAAAAATGGTATATTTCTGTATATTTCTAGATTGGGAAAAGATAGGGGTTTCGTATTTGCATTCCTGAAACAAGACGTTCTCGAGCATGCTATGGTTTTTTACCCCTTGACCTTCATGTTTGACCTAATCTGCCAAAAAATCGCTGGAAATTACTTTTGAATGACATAATTATATGATAGGGTGTTTATATTTGACACAACATGCCATAAATAATGGTCTCCCATCCACTGACGCCGGAAGCGGAGATCACAATTCTTTGATTTCATGTCAAAGCAACTAAAGTACATTAAAGAATTCCAAATTGATATATATTTTTATATATTTATTTATTACAACTACAACTATAAAAGAGCACAGAAACTTGCCACTAACTTTAATGTATTTTCAACGTTTACTAAGGGGTATCATATTTCGATTTTTTTGCAACAAACTTGTCTTCCAAATCCTCCCATTCACACAATAAATTGAACACATTTGGATCTATTTCCTCGCTTAATTTTTCTAAACCTTTTACTTGATGGGGAAAATCTTTGAACTTCAATACGTATACGTCTTCTGGTCTTTCTAATTCTCTGACAATATTGGAGTCGGTTTCATTGTTTACCAGTGCAGCTTCAAGCATTCTTTTTGAAATATACTGGTGGTATTTCTTTGGCACGAAGTTTTTGATGTAGATGTAAGGTGTTCTGCTGTAAATATCCTCTGTTACATCCAATACAGGTTCGTAATGGTTTCCAATATTCATAATAAAAATGCATTTCGAATTGGATTCGTTTTTTTCCCTCGTGTAGGGGAGGGTACGGCAGCCAGACGTAATTGTCGTTGTTTTTGTCATTCATCCCGTGCTTGCAGTAAACAAAGATCGTTGTATTGAAAATTGTAGCGAATGTACGGATTTCTGTATCAGTACCCCAGGAACTTTCATGTTCCATCCGCGAACGTTTCAAATATTTTGGATCCGCTTCCATGATTTGCAATAGATGTTTATTCTCCTTCATAAAGCCAACAACTTTATTTCGTACATCATTGTGATATGATTTTTCCACGAAAAGCCAGACGTAATTGTCGTTGTTTTTGTCATTCATCCCGTGCTTGCAGTAAACAAAGATCGTTGTATTGCAAATTGTAGCGAATGTACGGATTTCTGTATCAGTACCCCAGGAACCTTCATGTTCCATCCGCGAACGTTTCAAATATTTTGGATCCGCTTCCATGGTTTGCAATAGATGTTTATTCTCCTTCATAAAGCCAACAACTTTATTTCGTACATCATTGTGATATGATTTTTCCACGAAAAGCGATATTTCCGTATATTCTGTCGAGTCCATGGTGTGAAGCAAAATGACGAACAGAATTGTTGCCTTTGAAACTTCAAAGAACCCCGCCTATTTGATGGCATCATTTTATCCTAAACAAAGTGATTGATGTTTTAAGCCTATGATATTTTTCCCATGGGAGCAAAGTTTTGAAATCAGACTGTGTTGTCACAATCACTAACAAAGGCAGCTGGTAAACGATCAAAAATAGCCAAAATAAATAAAACGCTAGAATTTGAAAGGAATTTGTGAATTGAAAATATGAAGTTTAATTGCTTTAGTCTGAGCCCCAAATCGGGTGAGCTCATATTTACATTGATATAAGAAATCTCGGATTAGCAATAATAATTTTATGTACATGCATTAGGTATCCCTTGCCCCCCCCCCCCCCCCCCCCCCCCCCCCCAGAAAATGTTTCATCCGATTGAATCAGTTATTCAAAAACAAGTAATGTTTTATATTTGTGCACACCCAACATCAAATGTTGTAATATTGCTAATCATACTCGGGAAAAAAATTATGTATATTAGACTGGGAAGATTTTTTATGCTGCAGACATTCGGTTTTTCTATTGGTAAAAAATATTATATATAAATAAAAAGGAAAAAGGCAATATAACTGTGTATAGACTTCTGTAATTTTTTTTTTAATATGAAATACTTCTTTTATATGCATCAAATCTTTTGATATAAAATGTCTCAATTTGTTTGTGCTTTGGTGATACTAGCAAACGACAAAAGACATAATCAGGTATAAAAAAAAGAGGGATCTCAGGGGAAAAAAAAGACAAAAAAATTATTATCTGTCCAAATACTGGAACTTCCTAGTGATCTACCTTGAAGCAATAAAAAGAGAACGTGTATTAGCAGAGGGTGGGGGGACATCTAAAAGAAAATTTACTCTGATAAAATACTATACTCAGAAAAGTTAATCACAGTTTGTGCCCCTGATGTTGAAGATATTTATGAGATATAATTTTTTTCAACAATTGCCCGTTTTTCATGCAAATTTGGTGGTTCAGAAACATAAACTTTTCTTGTAATTTGTGAAGAAAAAAAATGAGACTTTTTTGGGGATATTTTGCACATAATTTACCCAAAGTAAAATCAAAGAGGAAAACAATTATTGAAACTGAACATTTTTATTTTATGGATGATCTTGATTTTTTAAAAATAATAACAAGTATGGAAATATATTTTATAAATTAAATTTGATAAAACAAATCTAAGAACGTGGTATTCTTGCTCTATAGTCATGGAACTGTTATTCGCTTTCCTTTAATTGGGATAAATCATCTTGTTTTATTGATTTTAGGTATAGTGGGTAGAACGCATGAAATAAACACTTCATATCAGAAGACTGCGTGAGTTTACCCCTATTTATTTTCCGACAAGAATATTCTTACCAAAACCAGCCTTTTGCATCAAAAAATGACATAGGGTCATTATTCTACGGGGTCATTTTTCTACAATCCACACGGAGAAAAATGACCCCAAAGCCATATTTTCTACGAAAAAAGGGGTCATTTCTCTATGTAGAATATTGACCAGGGGGTAAAATTTCTACGTAGAAAAATGACCCCCGGTCATTATTCTACGGGGGTCATTTTTCGTCGTTACACCTCGTATGACACTGCTAACGAAATTGGCATTCAATTTTCCACAACATGAAGTCAGTCACGTGATCAGACCTTTTTTTTCCTTTTTTTCTTGCATATGAATACAATCACCACTTCAAAAGTATTAGAGTCAGTTGTACTAGGTACTTTCACCTGTCAACATAACAGAATGACAAAATAAATAACACGCATGAGAATATTTACATAGAGTTTATTTTGTAAACGGACAACAATTTCATTAATGAAATATTTACAGAAACATTAAACATACCGTTCAGCTGTTTTATCTTTCAAAAATATCGTCTACAACTGCAACGGTGACTTCTGAAGTATGGCGAATTCATACGATGTCTTTGATATTTACATTATGACAATTTAATATTAGATTCACTTTATGATTATGTTAACCTGTTGTTTCCGGGCAATAGCCACCACAGCCACTAGCGAGGCTGGTTTCGAGCTCGAAAAATTGGTCAAGTTCGGCCGGGCATTGCTGCAAGACTTCATTTGAATCCTACAACAGAAATTTCTCGATAGAACAAAATGTCTCTGTCAGTTTGTGTTTATCTTCTACACACCCTGGAAGTAATACAACGTACCTGCAGCTGCACTTTGTCTAAAGCTACAACCCCCGAGTCCTAACGATGAACATGCCGTTGTTCCCTTCCAAAAACCTGACCTAGAGCTTAACATTAACTTGATTCATTTACCCTCTGTCATTTCTCTTAGATTCTCGGAATTTCTGTCGAAATCTGTGTTCAGCAAATGCGTTTACAACGAGACCTAAGTAATGTAGGCGACTGCCACCGTTTCTTCATCACCGATTGACCGGATATAGTTTACTCCGCACTTGTTTTGAATTGAATTGAGGCTCTGTATTATCTTTATTTTACGCTTGTTTCATCTTTTTATTCTTTCCAAAATAAATATTCATATTTCATATTCTTCTAGATATTGTTGTCAATTATTTATTCTATCAAAATTTAACGAATTATATCTTTTGTCGTACGATCGTCTGCCTACACAAGTATTGAAGCTTGACAAGAACAACACAAATCGAAACAAATATAAATATTTAATTTGCCAACGTTTTGCCTTATATGACGTTACTAACAAAATTTTTTGTTTTTTGTTTTTTTTGTTTGTTTGTTTGTTTTATTTATAGTCGCCTGAGCAATTTTTCAGCTATCCGGCGACTGTTTAACAAAATTGTCATTCAATTTCCATAACATGAAGTCAGTCACGTGATAAGACTTTTTTGTTGCGTATGAATACAATCACCGCTTCAAAAGTATTTGCGTCAATAGCCCATTTTCGAGTTACCGTATTCCAGCGGTATTCTAACATTTACTTTGCACGTGATTTTTGTAAAATGGAGGGGCGCATCACATCCGATAAAATTGTTTTTGTTAGAAACGAGTTCATCTGTGAAATGCCCTAGTTCTGTTGTGTTGCGAAAGGATGTACGTCAGATACGACGAAGAAGGAGAGATATGGATTCATGGCTGGTGTAAAATTCTTTCCATTTCCCACATCTGAACAGCCCAAAATCTGCAGAATATGGCTTGAAGTGTCAAGGCGCCGTGACTACAACCGCTAACGCCACGACAGATTATGCTCCAGACATTTTGTAGATTGTGGACCAACATCACATCATCTTACCCCTAGCCTTTTCAGTATAACAAATACAAATTTTTTGCAGGGAACATGGGGAGCATCCTCTGTCTAGAAAAGATTATTCAGTAACCGGAGTGTTGACGCCATCGAAATATGGAAACGCACCGTTCCTTGATACACTTAGATTCAATTCTGCTGCCAGCTGACATAGTCTTAACGTGTTATCTTTTCTATAAAAGTGACATGTAACTACTCGATCAGTAAAAACGGCTTTAATTTTGGTCTTTTAAAACTTTGAAATTCATGTTGAAAACCGGATATTGATGTGCCCGCATCGAGAGATCGACGCTTGGAAAAGGCCGCATCGAGTCTGTGGAACTCTTTGCCTTTTAAACTCAGACAGTGTACTTCACTGTCAAGTTTTAAAGTTAATTTCAAAACGTATCTTTTTAGATTAGCTCTGAATTTGTGATTGGTTTACTCAAATAGATTACTTTACTAAAAAAAAACAAAACCCTGTAGTTTTGTATTATGATCATATCCTTTACACGTATTTAATTATTTCTAAGGGTTGTTTTAAATTGTTTTATATGTTATTATGCATGATAATCATTTCATTACATAAGGCGCTAAATTTTATTCTATTCACATGTATAACGTATGTTCACATATATATTTTATTATATTATCTATAAAGCGCTTTAGAAGACGAAGGTCAATAGAGCGCTATATAAATCAATTGAATTACAATTACAATTACGACCTTTTTGATGATGCCCTAAGAAATGTTAAAGCATTAAGTGCTTTTCATTTTTTTTTTTTATTTAAGCTAAAGAACAGTCACACTGACTGATTCTGATGAATTTTCTGCTTAAAAATAATTATATATTATACTATATGTGAATTTTACCCCCCCCCCCCCCTACAGCCATGTGTGTACATGCGTTTTTGTGGGATTAACGTTTAATGTATTTTTCATGATTTTCCCCAAAATTTGTGTAATTAATATAACTATTTAAGCGGTGATTGAAGTTATTGTTAATATTAGCGTTCGTGTCGTATAATTTCTAGATATAAATCGAGCGTATTTAAAATTAACTTTAAAATGCAATAAACATTATAGTTGTCAATTTGTACTAGGTTTGTTTCGGGTTCAATTTATTTCACTTGTATGGAATACGAAAAGAGTTTGCAGTCTTTTGTATATTCAAGACTATGCGGATTTCACACAACTAGTTATATATGGAATTGATCTTGAGGTGATAAAGGGAGTTGAGTCAAGACAAGTGCATCAGAACTCTTTTTTTAAAGTCGTTATCCTCTGTAAAGTTGTTTCTACTGACGAATTTTGCTTACTATAATAATTAATATATCTTAATTAAAGTATGACATCATGACTTTACAATTAACTCTTCATCCCGAAGGAATTTACGTTCAAACTTCATATCGTCAGTCCGATCTAAATAATAAAATATAATTTCTTTCGTATCTTCTGCGACCTGATACCTTTGCAGCTTGCGTCAAGTTGATTTCTTGGGAGTAAAAGTCATAATTTTTTCTGAGGCTTCTTTCTTTGCCGTTATGGGGGTCTAGGGTACACACAAAACATTACTGCGTAGGAGTGGATCCTGAGAGTTTTTTCAGGGTCCAAGCTAAAGTTCTTTTGGTCAGACCCACTGTATTTATGGGCGTCCATGTTAGCTAATCAGAATGTTGTACCCCGGCGGTTAGACCAATTCAAACTGAAGCGTTCTTGTATTTTTTTTTTTTTGAATTTTTTTTTTGGGGGGGGGGATTTATTTTATTATTTTTTTGTGTGTTTTTTTTCTTTATTGGATCACTTTGTTAGATCATTGTACATCTAGCAACCTCCGTCGACAGTTCAATTCTATCTATAGTATTTCCGTTGCCTCAAATAAATCAAGAATAATGATTGTAATTCATTTTCTCACTTTATTTTACAAACAAGATAAGATTTTATAATTCGTCTGCAAACATCGAGGTAATGTGAAAAATAAATTAAAAGCAGGCCGTATCCAAATACATTACTATCATTTAAAACACATTACATGTAAATAGGAAAAACATAACATCAAGAGGATTCATTGTCCCTTCACAATACCACTTCACACTACTGCAATGAATACTCAAACTTAATGTCGTGAACAATGAAATGACAACATGCATTCAAAAAACAATAACCATAAAAAAAATCTTAACACTAACATCATCGCATTGCTGTCTACTGAAAGCAACAAGATACAAAAAGTATTTACCAAAAGCAGACCTGATGCTAATGAAATTATCAAATCATTTCATAATACTGTAAGGGTCGTTCCTACAATAGGAAACGTAGCTACTGTTGATCAATATTCAGTAATGGTCAGGAAGCAGGAGAGATAGAATACGATAAGTACCTATTTTTTTTGTTTTTAACCACTAATGCGTACTACATTGCACGCCTGTTATTTAAAAAAAAATATGAATACATGCAAGATATCTGACTAAAAACCTAAATAAAGGATGTCCGTATTTATATTTAAGTCTTTTACTATTGTCAATTCTAATCGGTAATTGAAAGACAGTAATTAGATATTAGAATATTTCGGCATTCGCTATAGTAAAAAACTAAATATTCAAATTTTCTACACTTCCTCCGTATGAAAAAAAAGGGGGGGGGGTTTACTAAATTCATCTGCAAGTACAGACACATATTACAGAAAATGGTGATAGTCAGACAAGGGGGCAGCAAGAACACCATTACCTATAGATTCATCAAGGTGTGCAATTACATCACACCAGGTAACAGATCAACATTCAAAGTAAACTGCAGACATTATTAGTATGAACTATGCTGAATGATTTTGTAATTGATTGTTGATCAACACAGCCTAATATCAACAAATGGTTTTTTTTAACAGTCTGAAAATAATGGGGGTTCATGATAAAAAATGTATCAAAAATTAAAACATCATTGAATTCCATGACATCATTGATTTTATCCCGATTTAACACTTCACAAAATAACATCCTTTTAAACAAAAGAAGCAATATTAGGACACCATTCGCTGCATTTTTGTTAATAGCACGGTATCGTAGTACCCTCGTTTTCAAAAGTATACAGATATGGCCTCACAATCGACAAGTAATTACATTTATATCTGTTTATTTATATGAATAAAAACAGTTTTATAAGGTATTTACAAAACATTAACAATTGAGTGAAATCAGGCAAACAGATATTAAAATGAACCGAAATTTTTAAGTATCGCGATATCATAGGACTTCGGCATACAACTAAATCGATTGATACATACAATTTCACAAAACAATTAAATCGCCATCTTGTGATGTTGTGTTATAAAGAATATAAGTCTTGGTGTAGTGAGCTACCTTAACTTTCATCGATATCAAAAGGTAGAAAGAAAAATGAACGGCTAAATAAGTAATAAAATGTATGCAATTATAAATAGCACAGAATGAGATGCTAAGTAACGTATACACACACACAAACATACACGTGTGTGTGCTAAATGATTCTATTCAAATTCATGGGAAGCACTTTATCATTGTTTTCATATTCAGTATATCTACACACAATGTTCTGCAAACTGTTCCTCTGTATGCCATGGATTTAACCTCTGTTACTTTCAAATCCCCAAGGTCGCTGAAGGTGAATATTATGACCTTTTGTCCCGTAAGAGTTCTGAATGAACATCATAGGTCCACACGCTTTTGACGGTACACCCTTCAACAGGTTTCCCAGCTTCATAGATTATACCTGACCGTGTCCGAGTTTCAGTGATGGAGATTTGGTATCGGTTGCCTTCATTGTCATATTATGTTTTTAAAGTTACTAGAAAAGACGTTTGTTCTGTCCCTATACGGAATAAATTGTACGTAAAGGCGTTTACGTAGTGGCGATCTTTGAACTCCTAGGTCAAACGAAAACCTGGTATTATAAATAGTTCTTGCTATATACACAGTTCATGATATTTAGAAACAATCCACGGAAATACGGCCACGCAGCTCAAACCGGGATAACTTCACAACTGCAGAATCGCTGAACTGGCACTCTGGTCCACTTGGTCATTGAACATGAGCTGCAACAAAGAAATAATAAATATTCATGAACTTATAACTTCAGATTTCTGGGCAGTCGCATTTATCTTCCAAAGCAGCTAAGTATAGTTTTGAAGGAATGAAAATCATGATTATTAATTTCTTAATATTATTATCTTAATTTTGATAGACAATTTAATGAAACTAAACTTAATGAATTTTCTTCCAAATTCCTTAGATATTAAACTTCTAGGGAAATCTTTCCTAATTCCAGTAAATATTCTTGCAGCAGATTATTAGTCCCCTACCGTTTATCGTCGGTCTGTCTGTCAGTCATTTCCAATCAGTTTTCCGGGCTTTTCGTCGAATTGGATGAAGATATTCAAATTAAATTTTATATGTGGCTTTGTCTTGAATAGTTACAGATCAAGTTTGAGGTTCGTTATGCTTGACCTACATTGGACTGAATAATCCTCTCGGTAAGGGACTTTGTATTGCCTGCAATACTCCAATAATGCTTGTTTATTTAATGAATTTCAGAAGGTTTGCAAATCTGTACTTTGGTAGGGGGTTTCGGGAGTTTTATGATTTAATTAATGTATTTCTTCATTTATCAGCATTAGTTATGCAATAGAAAATATATTAATAAACACAAAAATATACTTCGAAACCAAAACTAGTCCATACGTGAATTTTTCCACACCAGAATATAGGCTGAATTCTATGATTATGGATTTTGTTTATCACAGGCTCTTTAAACCACCACAGGTTTTGGATGATATTACTTTCAAATCAAGCCGCGAGTTCCCTAAACTCAAATTTACTAACAAAAGAATTGATGCCGTCAACATAAGCAACATTCTTCACCATGAAAAAATATGTCTTGTATTCCAAAATATTTCAAGTTCCAAGTCTACACCTTGTATTTCCTGCACATATACTTCCACTATCGCATCCAAACTTTTTAACTACAAACAAACTTTGTAGTGCCTAGATATACACCATCCTATACTCAATCCACCTATGTTTTCTTGTTCTTTGTCTTCTTTTAACTATAGTCCTGCTGGACATGTCATTAATGGCAATGTTGATATAGTTAAAAATAAAGAACACATCTACTAAAAGATCCTAAATTCATTGAACAGCGGTCTTTCAACTGGCGACTGAATTTCAGCAACTGTGTATAATTTCAGTTTTATTAGGTTGTATTTAAATATTGTTTTATTAGGTGGTATTTAAATATTATGACTTGTTTGCAGTGACATTTTTTGATATCATTTGGTTGGTTGTATATTGTTTAAAAGAATTATTTCACTTATATGGTGATGTCAACTTTGCCGGTAAAGGGCCGTAAAATTGAAGCCTATGCTCAGCGTTTATGGTCGTTGAGTAGGGAGGGATCTTTGTCTTGATACACCTGCTGTGACACAGGGCCTTGGTTTTTACGGTTTCATCCGAAGGACCGCCCCATTTAGTCGCCTCTTACGACAAGCAAGGGGTACTGGGGACCTATTCTAACCTGGATACCCACGTTTAACTAAAACCATTTGTGGTGGTTTATAGTAGGGGTGTAAAATTCTGTTTAAGGAATACGAAAAAAAAAATGTATGAAACCTGACATTTTGTGGAAACTCCATTCACATCATTTTGAACATCTCTTTATTTAACCCCTTTGCAAATCTAACATTAATTGCAGGAAATGGAATCGGCATTATCCTACTAAATGGGCGGGGTGGGGTGGTGGGGGGGGGGGGTGGGGGTGGTGGGTGTTACTCTTTAGCAGAGTTTTCCCCAAGATGATTTGGTCCTAACTTTGGAGAGCTTAATTTTCTAGTGAGGAAAATACTACAGCTTGGAGGCACCATATAGCCAGTCTTCCAGGAGGAAAAGGGCCACAGCTAACACTACCGGTTCTATAAATACGTAACTGACACATGTAACTTCCTGACCAAGATTTTCCTCTTGTATCTATCAAATGTTTGTAACATAGCTTTGATGAACTATAGTATGATTACTTTTTAGAAGTAATTAAGTAGTCATTATGTAGATAAAATATATCGATAAAGTGTCTCATTGTAATTAAGGACCCAAGTATGGGGTGCTGTTCCCCTTTTTTAAGTAGAAAACTCTTCTACCTCCCCCTGTGTCAAACTCCAGTAAATGTGAATTCTGTTGAAAGGCATTGCACACAAAACAGGAAACTCAGCTCTCAGCACCCAGTCTAATTTTCATATCATCTAATTGTGTTTACAACACTTCGTTCCAAATTCACTGTAGATGAAAAACAAGAGCTCCATGGGTCACATCGCTCATCCGAGTCACCTTGACTTGTATTTAGATATTTTCCCTATATATCTGAATGTAAAGTAAAACCTTGATTCCCTATTGTGGCCCCAGCCTTCCCACATGGGTCATGATTTTTACAAACGTTAATCTGCATTATGTCAGGAAGCTACTATGTAAATTTGAAGTTTTCTGGACCAGTGGTTCTTGAGAAGATTTTGAAAGATTTTCCCTGTATATTAGTATGCAAAAAATTTGATTCCCCATTTGGCCCCATCCTACCCCATGGCCATGGTATTAACAAACTAGAATCTGCACCATGGCAGAAAGCTTCCACGTAAATTTGAATTTGTCGGGCTCAGTAGTTCTTGAGAAGATGCAAAGGTTATTTCCCTACATATTCACATGTAATACTTTGATTCCCTATTGTGGCCCCACCCTACCCCTGGGGTCCATGACTTTCACAAACTTGAATCTCCACTACATAAAGGAGCTTCCATGTAAATTTGAATTTGTCCGGCCCAGTGGATTTTAAGTAGAAGAAATTCTAATTACTCTACCCATTTTTTTTATATTTTTTTTTTGCATTTTTATGATTATCTCCCATTTTAAGGGGCACAGCCCTTCATTTCAACAAACCTGAATCACATTTACCAAAGACTATAACAAATTTGATTGAAATTGGCCAGTTGCTTTTGGAGAAGATTTTTAAAATTGCTGTTGTACTTTCGCTATTTGCTATTATCTCCCTTTGGAAAAAGGTGTTGCTCTTCATTTGAACAAACTTGAACCCCTTAATGCAAAGATTACTTTTGCCAAGTTTGGTATGAAATTGGCCCAGTGGTTCTGGAGAAAATAAAAATATGAAGTTTACAATGACAACAATCATGGACAATAGAAAGTTTTGATCAGAAAATCTCACTTGACCCTTCCATACAGGTGAGCTAAAAAGAGAAAATAAAACTGAGTAGAGAAATATTCAGAATATTTTTACAGTACCAACTAGCACTCATGAAATGTACCTGATTTAGTCTTGTCTGTTGTAAATGTTGTCATCTTTGACAATGCAGTTTCCCTTCTTCTGAAGGAGTGCTGTAGAAACTACAATAGAGACAGTCTGCATGTCAACACTCGTCATTAAAGAGACAGGAAATATCTATCTAGGATTATTTCCAGTTCCGACACTCACTCTACAAGTCAACCATATTGCATCTAACAAAATTGATATTTTTCCTTGTAAATATTTCTTGCTATTTCTTACTCTGGATGTTCAGTTGCGTACATGGCAGATATGAATGACAGATTCTTAGTCTGCTGTACACTAGTTTTAACAGTCATTCACTGGAATTGGGGTTTCAATTCAATTCATATTTGATGAATAAGCATTACAGCGTCAATCCACACAGATCAAAATACTAATTACAATACCAAGTGCGCTTTTTTACTTTAGTAGAAAACCATTTTAGGTAAAATATACTAACGACTCAACAGCACATACAAGCTGTTCTACAAACTCCGTATCAAATAAAAACAAAGGGAGGGGAGGAGAGGGGGGGGGGGGATTTGGTGTCTCATAAATCTTTTTGATGATCCTATTTTGCTCACTGGACTGATTTACACAGCTCTGCTATGTCAACATAGTTTATCAGATATATATCTCACTGCAACCATGCTAGAGGTTGTAAGATGGATTGAAGAAAAGTGTTTTCTTTTTAATTATTTGTATTTAATATATGTAAACAAGTACCCCAGATATATTGTCTTCCCACAATCCTCCACCAAGTAATGCCAGGTCTCCTGATGAAATCATTGTCTTCCCACAATCCTCCACCAAGTGTACCTAATTTAGTCTTGTCTGTTGTAAATGTTGTCATCTTTGACAATGCAGTTTTCTTTCTTCTGAAGGAGTGCTGTAGAAACTACAATAGAGACAGTCTGCATGTCAGCACTCATCATTAATGAGACGGGAAATATCTATCTAGGATTATTTCCAGTTCTGACACTCACTCTACAAGTCAACCATATTGCATCTAACAAAATTGATATTTTTCCTTGTAAATATTTCTTGCTATTTCTTACTCTGGATGTTCAGTTGCGTACATGGCAGATATGAATGACAGATTCTTAGTCTGCTGTACACTAGTTTTAACAGTCATTCACTGAAATTGGGGTTTCAATTCAATTCATATTTGATGAATAAGCATTACAGCGTCAATCCACACAGATCAAAATACTAATTACAATACCAAGTGCGCTTTTTTACTTTAGTAGAAAACCATTTTAGGTAAAATATACTAACGACTCAACAGCACATACAAGCTGTTCTACAAACTCCGTATCAAATAAAAACAGAGAGGGGAGGAGAGGGGGGGGGGGATTTGGTGTCTCATAAATCTTTTTGATGATCCTATTTTGCTCACTGGACTGATTTACACAGCTCTGCTATGTCAACATAGTTTATCAGATATATATCTCACTGCAGCCATGCTAGAGGTTGTAAGATGGATTGAAGAAAAGTGTTTTCTTTTTAATTATTTGTATTTAATATATGTAAACAAGTACCCCAGATATATTGTCTTCCCACAATCCTCCACCAAGTAATGCCAGGTCTCCTGATGAAATCCATTGTCTTCCCACAATCCTCCACCAAGTGTACCTAATTTAGTCTTGTCTGTTGTAAATGTTGTCATCTCTGACAATGCAGTTTTCCTTCTTCTGAAGGAGTGCTGTAGAAACTACAATAGAGACAGTCTGCATGTCAGCACTCATCATTAATGAGACGGGAAATATCTATCTAGGATTATTTCCAGTTCTGACACTCACTCTACAAGTCAACCATATTGCATCTAACAAAATTGATATTTTTCCTTGTAAATATTTCTTGCAATTTCTTACTCTGGATGTTCAGTTGCGTACATGGCAGATATAAATGACAGATTCTTAATCTGCTGTACACTAGTTTTAACAAAGTCATTCACTGAAATTGGGGTTTCAATTCAATTCATATTTGATGAATAAGCATTACAGCGTCAATCCACACAGATCAAAATACTAATTACAATACCAAGTGTGCTTTTTTACTTTAGTAGAAAACCATGTACAATAAGCTTCAACTTTAGGTAAAATATACTAACCGACTCAACAGCACATACAATCTGTTCTACAAACTCCGTATCAAATAAAAACAAAGAGAGGGGAGGGGAGGGGGGGGGGGATTTGGTGTCTCATAAATCTTTTTGATGATCCTATTTTGCTCACTGGACTGATTTACACAGCTCTGCTATGTCAACATAGTTTATCAGATATATATCTCACTGCAACCATGCTAGAAGTTGTAAGATGGATAGAAGAAAAGTGTTTTCTTTTTAATTATTTGTATTTAATATATGTAAACAAGTACCCCAGATATATTGTCTTCCCACAATCCTCAACCAAGTGATGGCATGTCTTCTGTTGAATCCATTGTCTTCCCACAATCCTCTACCTGGTGATGCCACGTCTCCTGATGAATCCATTGTCTTCCCACAATCCTCCATCAAGTAATGCCATGTCTTCTGATGAATCCATTGTCTTCCCACAATCCTCTACCAAGTTATGCCAGGTCTCCTGATGAATCCATTGTCTTCCCACAATCCTCCACCAAGTGTACCTAATTTAGTCTTGTCTGTTGTAAATGTTGTCATCTTTGACAATGCAGTTTTCCTTCTTCTGAAGGAGTGCTGTAGAACTACAATAGAGACAGTCTGCATGTCAACACTCGTCATTAATGAGACGGAAATATATATCTAGGATTATTTCCAGTTCTGACACTCACTCTACAAGTCAACCATATTGCATCTAACAAAATTGATATTTTTCCTTGTAAATATTTCTTGCTATTTCTTACTCTGGATGTTCAGTTGCGTACATGGCAGATATGAATGACAGATTCTTAGTCTGCTGTACACTAGTTTTAACAGTCATTCACTGAAATTGGGGTTTCAATTCAATTCATATTTGATGAATAAGCATTACAGCGTCAATCCACACAGATCAAAATACTAATTACAATACCAAGTGTGCTTTTTTACTTTAGTAGAAAACCATGTACAATAAGCTTCAACTTTAGGTAAAATATACTAACCGACTCAACAGCACATACAATCTGTTCTACAAACTCCGTATCAAATAAAAACAAAGAGAGGGGAGGGAAGGGGGAGGGGGGATTTGGTGTCTCATAAATCTTTTTGATGATCCTATTTTGCTCACTGGACTGATTTACACAGCTCTGCTATGTCAACATAGTTTATCAGATATATATCTCACTGCAACCATGCTAGAAGTTGTAAGATGGATAGAAGAAAAGTGTTTTCTTTTTAATTATTTGTATTTAATATATGTAAACAAGTACCCCAGATATATTGTCTTCCCACAATCCTCAACCAAGTGATGGCATGTCTTCTGTTGAATCCATTGTCTTCCCACAATCCTCTACCTGGTGATGCCACGTCTCCTGATGAATCCATTGTCTTCCCACAATCCTCTACCAAGTTATGCTAGGTCTCCTGATGAATCCATTGTCTTCCCACAATCCTCCACCAAGTGTACCTAATTTAGTCTTGTCTGTTGTAAATGTTGTCATCTTTGACAATGCAGTTTTCCTTCTTCTGAAGTAGTGCTGTAGAACTACAATAGAGACAGTCTGCATGTCAACACTCATCATTAATGAGACGCAAATATATATCTAGGATTATTTCCAGTTCTGACACTCACTCTACAAGTCAACCATATTGCATCTAACAAAATTGATATTTTTCCTTGTAAATATTTCTTGCTATTTCTTACTCTGGATGTTCAGTTGCGTACATGGCAGATATGAATGACAGATTCTTAGTCTGCTGTACACTAGTTTTAACAGTCATTCACTGAAATTGGGGTTTCAATTCAATTCATATTTTATGAATAAGCATTACAGCGTCAATCCACACAGATCAAAATACTAATTACAATACCAAGTGCGCTTTTTTATTTTAGTAGAAAACCATTTTAGGTAAAATATACTAACGACTCAACAGCACATACAAGCTGTTCTACAAACTCCGTATCAAATAAAAACAAAGGGAGGGAAGGAGAGGGGGGGGGGGGGGGGGGATTTGGTGTCTCATAAATCTTTTTGATGATCCTATTTTGCTCACTGGACTGATTTACACAGCTCTGCTATGTCAACATAGTTTATCAGATATATATCTCACTGCAACCATGCTAGAGGTTGTAAGATGGATTGAAGAAAAGTGTTTTCTTTTTAATTATTTGTATTTAATATATGTAAACAAGTACCCCAGATATATTGTCTTCCCACAATCCTCCACCAAGTAATGCCAGGTCTCCTGATGAAATCATTGTCTTCCCACAATCCTCCACCAAGTGTACCTAATTTAGTCTTGTCTGTTGTAAATGTTGTCATCTTTGACAATGCAGTTTTCTTTCTTCTGAAGGAGTGTTGTAGAAACTACAATAGAGACAGTCTGCATGTCAGCACTCATCATTAATGAGACGGGAAATATCTATCTAGGATTATTTCCAGTTCTGACACTCACTCTACAAGTCAACCATATTGCATCTAACAAAATTGATATTTTTCCTTGTAAATATTTCTTGCAATTTCTTACTCTGGATGTTCAGTTGCGTACATGGCAGATATAAATGACAGATTCTTAGTCTGCTGTACACTAGTTTTAACAAAGTCATTCACTGGAATTGGGGTTTCAATTCAATTCATATTTTATGAATAAGCATTACAGCGTCAATCCACACAGATCAAAATACTAATTACAATACCAAGTGTGCTTTTTTACTTTAGTAGAAAACCATGTACAATAAGCTTCAACTTTAGGTAAAATATACTAACCGACTCAACAGCACATACAATCTGTTCTACAAACTCCGTATCAAATAAAAACAAAGGGAGGGGAGGAGAGGGGGGGGGGGGGGGGGATTTGGTGTCTCATAAATCTTTTTGATGATCCTATTTTGCTCACTGGACTGATTTACACAGCTCTGCTATGTCAACATAGTTTATCAGATATATATCTCACTGCAACCATGCTAGAGGTTGTAAGATGGATTGAAGAAAAGTGTTTTCTTTTTAATTATTTGTATTTAATATATGTAAACAAGTACCCCAGATATATTGTCTTCCCACAATCCTCAACCAAGTGATGGCATGTCTTCTGTTGAATCCATTGTCTTCCCACAATCCTCTACCTGGTGATGCCACGTCTCCTGATGAATCCATTGTCTTCCCACAATCCTCTACCAAGTTATGCCAGGTCTCCTGATGAATCCATTGTCTTCCCACAATCCTCCACCAAGTGTACCTAATTTAGTCTTGTCTGTTGTAAATGTTGTCATCTTTGACAATGCAGTTTTCCTTCTTCTGAAGGAGTGCTGTAGAACTACAATAGAGACAGTCTGCATGTCAACACTCATCATTAATGAGACGCAAATATATATCTAGGATTATTTCCAGTTCTGACACTCACTCTACAAGTCAACCATATTGCATCTAACAAAATTGATATTTTTCCTTGTAAATATTTCTTGCTATTTCTTTCTCTGGATGTTCAGTTGCGTACATGGCAGATATGAATGACAGATTCTTAGTCTGCTGTACACTAGTTTTAACAGTCATTCACTGAAATTGGGGTTTCAATTCAATTCATATTTTATGAATAAGCATTACAGCGTCAATCCACACAGATCAAAATACTAATTACAATACCAAGTGCGCTTTTTTACTTTAGTAGAAAACCATTTTAGGTAAAATATACTAACGACTCAACAGCACATACAAGCTGTTCTACAAACTCCGTATCAAATAAAAACAAAGGGAGGGGAGGAGAGGGGGGGGGGGGATTTGGTGTCTCATAAATCTTTTTGATGATCCTATTTTGCTCACTGGACTGATTTACACAGCTCTGCTATGTCAACATAGTTTATCAGATATATATCTCACTGCAACCATGCTAGAAGTTGTAAGATGGATTGAAGAAAAGTGTTTTCTTTTTAATTATTTGTATTTAATATATGTAAACAAGTACCCCAGATATATTGTCTTCCCACAATCCTCAACCAAGTGATGGCATGTCTTCTGTTGAATCCATTGTCTTCCCACAATCCTATACCTGGTGATGCCACGTCTCCTGATGAATCCATTGTCTTCCCACAATCCTCTACCAAGTTATGCCAGGTCTCCTGATGAATCCATTGTCTTCCCACAATCCTCCACCAAGTGTACCTAATTTAGTCTTGTCTGTTGTAAATGTTGTCATCTTTGACAATGCAGTTTTCCTTCTTCTGAAGGAGTGCTGTAGAACTACAATAGAGACAGTCTGCATGTCAACACTCATCATTAATGAGACGGGAAATATCTATCTAGGATTATTTCCAGTTCTGACACTCACTCTACAAGTCAACCATATTGCATCTAACAAAATTGATATTTTTCCTTGTAAATATTTCTTGCTATTTCTTTCTCTGGATGTTCAGTTGCGTACATGGCAGATATGAATGACAGATTCTTAGTCTGCTGTACACTAGTTTTAACAGTCATTCACTGAAATTGGGGTTTCAATTCAATTCATATTTGATGAATAAGCATTACAGCGTCAATCCACACAGATCAAAATACTAATTACAATACCAAGTGCGCTTTTTTACTTTAGTAGAAAACCATTTTAGGTAAAATATACTAACGACTCAACAGCACATACAATCTGTTCTACAAACTCCGTATCAAATAAAAACAAAGAGAGGGGAGGAGAGGGGGGGGGGGGATTTGGTGTCTCATAAATCTTTTTGATGATCCTATTTTGCTCACTGGACTGATTTACACAGCTCTGCTATGTCAACATAGTTTATCAGATATATATCTCACTGCAACCATGCTAGAAGTTGTAAGATGGATTGAAGAAAAGTGTTTTCTTTTTAATTATTTGTATTTAATATATGTAAACAAGTACCCCAGATATATTGTCTTCCCACAATCCTCAACCAAGTGATGGCATGTCTTCTGTTAAATCCATTGTCTTCCCACAATCCTATACCTGGTGATGCCAAGTCTCCTGATGAATCCATTGTCTTCCCACAATCCTCTACCAAGTTATGCCAGGTCTCCTGATGAATCCATTGTCTTCCCACAATCCTCCACCAAGTGTACCTAATTTAGTCTTGTCTGTTGTAAATGTTGTCATCTTTGATAATGCAGTTTTCCTTCTTCTGAAGGAGTGCTGTAGAAACTACAATAGAGACAGTCTGCATGTCAGCACTCGTCATTAATGAGACGGGAAATATCTATCTAGGATTATTTCCAGTTCTGACACTCACTCTACAAGTCAACCATATTGCATCTAACAAAATTGATATTTTTCCTTGTAAATATTTCTTGCTATTTCTTACTCTGGATGTTCAGTTGCGTACATGGCAGATATAAATGACAGATTCTTAGTCTGCTGTACACTAGTTTTAACAAAGTCATTCACTGAAATTGGGGTTTCAATTCAATTCATATTTTATGAATAAGCATTACAGCGTCAATACATACAGATCAAAATACTAATTACAATACCAAGTGCGCTTTTTTACTTTAGTAGAAAACCATTTTAGGTAAAATATACTAACCGACTCAACAGCACATACAAGCTGTTCTACAAACTCCGTATCAAATAAAAACAAAGAGAGGGGAGGAGAGGGGGGGGGGGTTTGGTGTCTCATAAATCTTTTTGATGATCCTATTTTGCTCACTGGACTGATTTACACAGCTCTGCTATGTCAACATAGTTTATCAGATATATATCTCACTGCAACCATGCTAGAGGTTGTAAGATGGATTGAAGAAAAGTGTTTTCTTTTTAATTATTTGTATTTAATATATGTAAACAAGTACCCCAGATATATTGTCTTCCCACAATCCTCCAAGTAATGCCAGGTCTCCTGATGAAATCATTGTCTTCCCACAATTCTCCACCAAGTGATGCTGTGTCTCCTGATGAATCCATGGTCTTCCCACAATCCTCCATCAAGTAATGCCATGTCTTCTGATGAATCCATTGTCTTCCCACAATCCTCCACCACGTAATGCCATGTCTTCTGATGAATCCATGGTCTTCCCTCAATCCTCCACCAAGTAATGCTATGTCTTCTGATGAATCCATGGTCTTCCCACAATCCTCTACCAAGTAATGCCAGGTCTTCTGATGAATCCATTGTCTTCCCACAATCCTCCACCAAGTAATGCCAGGTCTTCTGATGAATCCATGGTCTTCCCACAATCCTCCACCAAATGATGCCATGTCTCCTTGTGGTCTCGTATCTCTAGAATAACCTCAATCACAGGTGGCAGGGCCACCAGTGTTTGAATTTTAAAAGACCACAATTAATCATAGCTCATCTTACTCAGATTAACAATAATATGTACAGACACTTCATTGGACCAAAACAGGATGCTAATTACATTCCTATCAAAGATGTGTAAAAATTCATACAGTTTTTACCTAGTAAAATACATGTTTCTATCTAGGATTATTTCCAGATAACCCCCACAAACCTGACACTCTACAAGTCAACCATATTGCATCTAACAAAATTGATATTTTTCCTTGTAAATATTTCTTGCAATTTCTTACTCTGGATGTTCAGTTGCGTACATGGCAGATATAAATGACAGATTCTTAGTCTACTGTACACTAGTTTAAACAAAGTCATTCACTGAAATTGGGGTTTCAATTCAATTCATATTTTATGAATAAGCATTACAGCGTCAATCCATACAGATCAAAATACTAATTACAATACCAAGTGTGCTTTTTTCTTTTAGTAGAAAACCATGTACAATAAGCTTCAACTTTAGGTAAAATATACTAACCAACTCAACAGCACATACAAATTCCGTATCAAATAAAGATGAAGAGAAGGGGGGCATTGCTGCCTCATAAATCTTTTTGATCATCCTCTTTTCGTCACTGGACGGTTTACGCAGCTCTGGTATGTCAACATAGTTTATCATATATATCTCACTGCAACCATGTGTTCTTTTTCAATTATTTGTATTTAATATATCTAAGTATGTTATTGGAAAAACAATTTGCAAGGTAACAGACGCTGCAGATCGTAAAATATTACTGTGGTATGCAGAATCAAAATAGGCTGTTCAATGACCTATCTAGAATATGATGAATGAACAGGACAGTCTGGCATTTCACTTCAACATTACATGGATTATTTTACTTGTGTCAAAGAAATCTCAATACATTTAGTTCTAAATATTTTAGATCAGTACATGGAATTTCAAAATGTACAATATCATACGGAGGTGCAATTATTACCGTTTTGGGGTTGCCATGGATACCTTCGGTGTTATATATTGTTCGCTCATTTCAAAGTTACGTACCCCAGATACATTGTGTTCTCACAATCCTCCACCAAGTAATGCCAGGTCTCCTGATGAACTTGTTGTCTTCCCACAATCCTCCACCAAGTAATGCCATGTCTTCTGATGAACTCGTCTTCCCACAATCCTCCATCAAGTAATACCATGTGTCCCGATGAACTCATTGTCTTCCCACAATCCTCCACCAAGTAATACCATGTCTCCTGATGAACTCGTTGTCTTCCCACAATCCTTCACCAAGTAATGCCAGGTCTCCCGATGAACCCATTTTCTTCCCACAATCCTCCACCAAGTAATGCCATGTCTCCTGGTGAATTCCAATCTCTAGAATAACCTCAATCACAGGTGGTAGGGCCACCAGTGTTGGAACTCTAAAAGCCCACAATTAATCAAAGCTCATCTTAATCAGAGTAACAATAATATGTGCAGATACTTCAATGGACCCATAAGGATGCTAATCCCTTTCATTCCTATCAAAGATGTGTCAAATGCATACATGTTTTACCTGCACTGTTCCTTCAGTAATCGTTTTGAAATATCAAATAGAGAGGAGTTGTAGAGTTGGCAAGACATGCATGGAACTGGAACTCAAAACAAATGGTATCAAACTTTTCTTAACAGTATTCAAAAAAATTTTCACAGTTATGGCACTAACTATATCTCCCCTATGCAACGTGTCATTTATATTGATGAATTACTAAGTCTTGAAATTATCAAGAAAAAAAAGATACACAATATTTTAGACAAAAAGGCAACACATTCTTAGTTTGAAAATTCTCAAAAAACCAAAAATTAAATCTAAATCTTGATAAATCGATAAATCAATTTACAAACTTTGATCATAAACTATTTAAAAGCCTAATATCTAAGAAAACTCCCTCCTTATATTCGTCCTGTGCACCTAGTTATGAAATTTGAAACATTTCAAATTTTTCACCAATTTCAGGAGGATCTTCCAAGATCATAAAAATATAGTCACACATAAGCAACTGACTCACTGCAATTCCCATCTCAATACACACACAAACACATTTTTATTGCTTATAGCAACATCAACCACACTTTCTACTTCAGATTGAAATAAGGTTGAAATTAGTCAAACAAATAACATTTGCATTCTCATGATGTGTTGTTGATCTGTTTTATTTTTTTAAGAATCTTTTTCATATTTAATATTAAAGGAAAAATTCAGTTAATGTAAATTATAGTGATATGTTGTATTATACGCCCGCATAGGTAATTGAACCAAAAAATAAGTTAAAGGGCTTGAAAAAGTTTGAGACAGCATTTACCTTGTAATATGCACATACACTCATAACACAAATGCACCGAAAAAAACAGGGGGGGTGGGGGGGGGGGGGGGGGGAGAGACCCAGACACAAAGAAATTAATGAGGAAAATAAAATAATCATAGCATACAGAAGAGTCCCCAACCTAAAAATCACCCTGGTGCATTCCAAATTGAATAATACTACTCCAAACACTGGAAGCTAACCGTGTATGAGAATTGCCAAATATACCCATTGTCAGGAATATTAAAAACATCCAAATTTCTTCCACAAAAAATTCTAAATAACACAACAGTACTTCAGTAATCGATGTAATTAAATGCCAAAATGTTCAATACATTGGAAAAACTGGCCACCTGTACACTTCATTGGAGCAGACCACCATCTAACAATCTTTCTCCAAAACAATTTTGGCGGTGTACGTTGCAAAAAATTACGAACACCAAAAAAACTTTAAGAGCATATATCTTCCACTGATAGTTGGTAATAAATCAGTTTGCCTGCCATTGAACAACGAAACAGATAAATCAGATCTATTTAATCAGTCAGTATATACTTTTGTTTTCAATCAGTTGGCGATGACTCGAATACTGACTTCCTCTCTTCTGTACACAACAGTAATTCCAACAAAATTTCTACAATACGAATTTCTTCCCAAGACGAAAATGTTTTACAAATCATCAATACCAATAAAGCAGCTGGTCCCTACAATGTTAACCCAACACTTAATTCAAGCTTCTCATGTACTTGCAGATCTTCATTTAGTAGACTTTTCAATTTGTCACTTTAACAATTAATGGAAAGTATCTAATGCAATACCAGTATACTAAAAGGGTCGAAGGAAGTTGCTAGTAATTACAGAACTATATCTCTATCTTAAAAGTGTAGTAGAAAAATTTTCAAGGAGAGAAAATAGTTTCACCCATATAGTCCTGAATTCATTCATTGACACCAAGAGCAAAAAGGGCACAAATAATAATAATAATAATAATAAAAAAATGACAAGTATATTTGCTACTGTACAGTATTTCATTTACTCAATATTTCACCCAATGCATTCACTCTACTGGTCACCACTATTCTTAATGTATCAATATTTTAAGTGCTACATGTAATTGTGAAATAGGGAGGAAGGGATATAGTTGGAAATATGAGCAATTAGCGACAAAATTATTATTATTACTATTACAAAGTATTTATATAGCACATTATCTAACATTACAACTATTACTCTAAGCACTTGCATAAAACAATCTATCACATCAAACAAAGCAAAGTTACACATAAAATGCTAAATGGAGTATTTTAAACAAACATTAGATTTAATATCACAAAGATAAATAAGAAGACTAACATGGTTCATTTAAACATGTTTTAAATTTTCACATCACACCTTACTTTTTTTGTTTTTTTTTTGGCATATTTGTTTTTGTTTTGTTTTTTTTTTCTTTTTCTTTTTTTTTTTCCCTCATTTTTTTTCCTTATACTTCTATAAAAAAAAATGTCCAATACATATAAAACATGCTCATAACTTAAAATCACAATCATAAAGACGAGTTTTAATACTAATTCATACACGATAAAAGACAATTAAGAATCTTGATATACCAGTCTAAAAAGATGTGTTTTGAGAGATTTCTTAAAAACACAAAAAGATTGTTCATTTCTCAAATGACTTGGCAAGTAGTTCCATTGGCAAGTTGTTCCAGTGTGGCAGCTGATTTGTCAAAATGCCTCTCGCCATACGTCTTGTTGCGAATGCGAGGTTACACTAGTAACACACAGTTCTCTGATCGCAGTGAATGTGTTGGTTGGTAGACATGAATTAAGTCTTGTAAATAAGTTGTTGCACTGCCATGGAGACATTTAAAAACATGCATCAGAATTTTATACTGGTATCGGTAGCGCACAGGTAGCCAATGACGAGTAACAAGCGTGGGAGTGATCTAATCATGTTTCTTAGTTCTAGATATAACACGAGCTGCTGTCTTCTGAACATGTAATTTGTTGTGTTGGCTGGCAGTCCATACATCACATTTCCATAGTCTAATCCTGAACTGACCAGTGAGTTGATTAAAGTTTTACAGGCATTGTTCGTTATATATGAGAGTAGGGATCCAATATTTCAAATGTGGAAGAAGCACGATACGGTGGTACTAATTTGCTTCTCCATAGTGAATGTCTTATCAAAAAAACACCAAGGTTTCTGACACAGGTAACATCGCTGACAACAGTACCAATGAAATAAAGATGACAATTCGAAAAATCTCTCCACTGGTGTTTGGGGGTGAAAACAATCAATTCGGTCTTATCCTGATTCAGTTTCAGAGGATTTGATCACATCAAGTCACTGATATCGTCCAAACTTGTTTCGATGCGACTTAATATGTCAGTCCAACTATCTAGTGGTTCAATCACAAGATTTACTTGAGTATCGTCTGCGTAGCAGTGATATTCCATACCGTGTTGTCAGCAATCGATTTCAAAAATAGAAAATAAAGTCTTGGGCCCAACACAGATCCTTGGGGCACTCTGTATTTGAGATGCATTTCATTTGAACAGATGGATCTGTTGGTGCATGTTGTGAAAGATTTGTCAAATATGATCTTATCCATGCTAAAGCAGATCCACATATGCCATAGGAATATTCTAAACAGTGGAAGAGTATGTTGTGATCTATAACGTCAAATGCTGCTGATAGATCCAACATAACTAAAACGGCACAAAAAGCTAACATTCTAGTAAACACAGACTTAAAATCTGGAACTCAAAACAACTGTAAGCACAGTATCTAGCATCTAGTCTAGTATCCAAGAAAATTTTCATTGTATATATACATGTATATATTACTGTCTTGTTACTAATTGTATCCCTTTGTGCATCTAGTTATATACATCATGAACTTGAAATCCTTTTACATAGGAACCTTTTTTTTGTTGTCTTAAATTTAGTATACAAAAATGGCTATTGTATAGACATATTACTCTTTCCTCATTTACAGTATTCCCTTGTACACTTATTCATATTCATAAATGAACTTCATTAAGATTACGCAATAATCCAAAAACTCATATAACATTGCCATTCAGCAACCTCAAAATCACACAATCTTTTTTATAAATACACAAACAAATTTGTTTTACACTTGACTAGATAGATCTGAAAATGTTCCTGGAAATATTGCTGATGTTTCTAGTAAAGCAAATGGATGAAAATATAAAAAAAAAGTTACCCTACCATTATGAAACACATTCATAGTTTGAAAATTCTCAGAAACACACAGACTTAAAATCTGGAACTCAAAACAACTGTATGCACACACCGTTTTTAAGTCTGGTATCCAAGAAAATTTTCGTTGTATAAATATATCACTCTCTTGTTCCTGCTTGTATCCCCTTGTACACCTAATTACATATACCAAATTCCAAATATCATAGACCGGAAATTACATGCATGTTACATAGTAACCTTTTCTAGCCGTCTTAAATTTAGTCTCCAAGAAAATGGTTATATTACTCTCTCCTCATTTACAGAATCCCCTTGTACGCCTACTTATTCATATTTATAAAAAAAAAACTTTGGTAAGATTATACAATAACTCAAAAATTTACAAAATTCCTAAACTTATCCTGTCATTCGGCAACCTTAAAATTACACTATATTTTTTATAAATACACAAAGGAATTTGTTTTACACTTGACTAGATAGATCTGAAAAAGTTCCTGGAAATATAGCTGATGTTTCTAGTAAAGCAAATGGATGAAAATATAAAAAAAAAAGTTACCCTACCATTATGAAACACATTCATAGTTTGAAAATTCTCAGAAACACAGACTTAAAATCTGGAACTCAAAAACAACTGTATGCACACACCGTTTTTAAGTCTGGTATCCAAGAAAATTCACTGTGTAAATATATCACTCTCTCGTTACTAACTGTATCTCCTTGTGTACTTAGTTATTGATATATATCAAATTCCAAATATCATGGACTGGAAATCATTTTACATCAGAAGACTTATATAAATCTTTCTTATATTTAGTACTCAAGAAAATAGTCACTGTATAAATATATTACTCTCTCTTAATTAACAGTATCCCATGTACACCTATAAATGAACTGCCACAAGATTATGTAATAACCTGAAAACCCATACCATTCCTAAATTTATCCTGTCATTCTGCGACCTCGAAATTACTCAATCCTTTTCACAAATACACAAAGGAAATTTTTTACACTTCTCAGAAATATCAGAATATAGTTGATGTTACTAGTTAAGCAAATGAATAAAAATATAAGAAAGTTACACTATCATTATGAAATACAAAATATATAAATATATGTAACTTGTTGAATAAATGAAGTTACACATGAGGGAGATGGTGATGGAGAGGTTGAGGAGAAAAGAGATTATTAATGGGAGGATCAAGGCTATTAACAGGTGGGGATCCTGGAATTTTTGAAAGGGAGGTTCTACAATTACTTTTAGTTTTCAAGGGGTGATGGTGGTGGTCAACCCTCAAAAGCATTATGTTTACCTTTTTAAGCAAAATTTTCTGATCAATTGGGAAGGGGGGGGGTGTGTCCATAGATGAATATGAAAGAGAACCAAATGTTTCAGAAAAGTGTTTGACCCACGTGGTCTGAAATTGAAAAAGAAAAAATATATGTACTGTAAAATAGGGAGGAGGGGATATAATTGGAAATGTGAGATGGGGCCTTCAAGTAGCAACAAAAAGGCAACACATTCATAGTTTGAAAATTCTCAGAAACACACAGACTTAAAATCTGGAACTCAAAAACAACTGTATGCACACACCGTTTTTAAGTCTAGTGTCCAAGAAAATTTTCGTTGTATAAATATATCACTCTCTTGTTCCTGCTTGTATCCCCTTGTACACCTAGTTACATATATCAAATTCCAAATATCATAGACCGGAAATTACATGCATGTTACATAGTAACCTTTTCTAGCCGTCTTAAATTTAGTCTCCAAGAAAATGGTTATATTACTCTCTCCTCATTTACAGAATCCCCTTGTACGCCTACTTATTCATATTTATAAAAAAAAAAAAAAACTTTGGTAAGATTATACAATAACTCAAAAATTTACAAAATTCCTAAACTTATCCTGTCATTCGGCAACCTTAAAATTACACTATATTTTTTATAAATACACAAAGGAATTTGTTTTACACTTGACTAGATAGATCTGAAAAAGTTCCTGGAAATATAGCTGATGTTTCTAGTAAAGCAAATGGATGAAAATATAAAAAAAAAGTTACCCTACCATTATGAAACACATTCATAGTTTGAAAATTCTCAGAAACACAGACTTAAAATCTGGAACTCAAAAACAACTGTATGCACACACCGTTTTTAAGTCTGGTATCCAAGAAAATTCACTGTGTAAATATATCACTCTCTCGTTACTAACTGTATCTCCTTGTGTACTTAGTTATTGATATATATCAAATTCCAAATATCATGGACTGGAAATCATTTTACATCAGAAGACTTATATAAATCTTTCTTATATTTAGTACTCAAGAAAATAGTCACTGTATAAATATATTACTCTCTCTTAATTAACAGTATCCCATGTACACCTATAATGAACTGCCACAAGATTATGTAATAACCTGAAAACCCATACCATTCCTAAATTTATCCTGTCATTCTGCGACCTCGAAATTACTCAATCCTTTTCACAAATACACAAAGGAATTTTTTTACACTTCTCAGAAATATCAGAATATAGTTGATGTTACTAGTTAAGCAAATGAATAAAAATATAAGAAAGTTACACTATCATTATGAAATACAAAATATATAAATATATGTAACTTGTTGAATAAATGAAGTTACACATGAGGGAGATGGTGATGGAGAGGTTGAGGAGAAAAGAGATTATTAATGGGAGGATCAAGGCTATTAACAGGTGGGGATCCTGGAATTTTTGAAAGGGAGGTTCTACAATTACTTTTAGTTTTCAAGGGGTGATGGTGGTGGTCAACCCTCAAAAGCATTATGTTTACCTTTTTAAGCAAAATTTTCTGATCAATTGGGAAGGGGGGGGGGGGGGGTGTCCATAGATGAATATGAAAGAGAACCAAATGTTTCAGAAAAGTGTTTGACCCACGTGGTCTGAAATTGAAAAAGAAAAAATATATGTACTGTAAAATAGGGAGGAGGGGATATAATTGGAAATGTGAGATGGGGCCTTCAAGTAGCAACAAAAAGGCAACACATTCATAGTTTGAAAATTCTCAGAAACACACAGACTTAAAATCTGGAACTCAAAAACAACTGTATGCACACACCGTTTTTAAGTCTAGTATCCAAGAAAATTTTCGTTGTATAAATATATCACTCTCTTGTTCCTGCTTGTATCCCCTTGTACACCTAGTTACATATATCAAATTCCAAATATCATAGACCGGAAATTACATGCATGTTACATAGTAACCTTTTCTAGCCGTCTTAAATTTATTCTCCAAGAAAATGGTTATATTACTCTCTCCTCATTTACAGAATCTCCTTGTATGCCTATTATTCATATTTATAAATAAACTTTGTTAAGATTATACAATAACTCAAAAAATTTACAAAATTCCTAAACTTATCCTGTCATTCAGCACCCTTAAAATTACACAAT
The DNA here is from genome assembly GCA_024699665.1 of Ostrea denselamellosa. NCBI lineage: Eukaryota > Metazoa > Mollusca > Bivalvia > Ostreida > Ostreidae > Ostrea > Ostrea denselamellosa. The sequence continues at coordinate 3,003,156 of JAMZEH010000010.1, read as the reverse complement.
CATAATACATACAGGAAAATTTTTCACTTTAACAGAAATATCAGAAAATGTGCTTGGAAACATAGCTGATATTTCTAGTGAAGCAAAAGGATAAAAATATAAGAAAACTATCCTATCATTATTAAATACAAAATAGATGTGACTTGTTGAGTATTGGAAATTACACATAAACGAGACGGTGAAAGAAATGGCGAGTAGAAAGAGAATATCAATGGAAGGATTGAGGTTATTAAGGTCATTCATGTCTAAAGAGATCAAAAAATAAATTTACCGTATCATTAGGAAACCCAATACAGATGTATGTAACTTGATAAATAGATGAATGAAACTAGATTTTGATTCTTAACTATTACACAAAAGAAGTCCATGGATATGAATGAACTAGAAATGTTTCAGAAACATGTATCATCCCTGTGGTGTACAACTAATATAATAATAATCTAAATATACTCTAAAACGCTTTACACTATACTAAAACGCAAATCAAAATTAAACAGAATACATAAAATACTTAATGCCTTAATAATCTTCCTGATTTTAGATGGAAGACTAAAAAGAACTTATATAAATGTGTCATAAATATACTATAAACACATGTTTTACTTCATCATATAACTGAATGTAATATTTCATTGAATGTACTATTTTCTATTATATTTACTGTACAGACAAATGGATAGACAAAACCTTAACATAATACATCCCATCATTAATGAAGGGAGTATAAAAATGTGCAAAACTAAGCAACTAAATCTTGTTGGTGGAAACAATGAATGAAGAACTCAGGAATTTGCTTTCGGTATGATAGACCACAAAATTTCTACCACAAAGGACTTAGGAGCAAATCAAAAATCAAATTGCAAATGTTATTATTGACACATGAGCCAGTATTAACATCTTAGATGCCGATGCTTTCCAAAATTATTCTTGGGAAAGAAAAATCTGAGACAATCAAATTCTTAAATATTTGCATCTGAGTCTGCTATAACTTTCCGAAACAACGGGGAATTATACAAGTGAATGTAAAATACAACTCAAAAACAACATATTGCCATGTTATTCCAAGAAAATGTAGCAGGAAAAACACTGTCCAACGGTTGAAAATGATTAGAATTGATCTACAACTTGTTCAATCAACTAATCAGGCAACATGCAAAATAGTTCAGAAATACGAAGATATTTTTGTTGGGATTGGAAAGCTAAACAAAAACATTACCAGTTGAAGCTACACATAGACGAAACTGTTAATCCAGTGGCACAACCAATGCGACACCTACCCTAAAAAAGAAGTCCATAGATGAATATGAATGAACAAGAAATGTTTCAGAAACATGTATCATCCCTGTGGTGTACAACTAATATAATAAATAATAATCTAAATATACTCTAAAACGCTTTACACTATACTAAAACGCAAATCAAAATTAAACAGAATACATAAAATACTTAATGCCTTAATAATCTTCCTGATTTTAGATGGAAGACTAAAAAGGACTTATATAAATGTGTCATATAAATATACTATAAACACATGTTTTACTTCATCATATAACTGAATGTAATATTTCATTGAATGTACTATTTTCTATTATATTTACTATACAGACAAATGGATGGACAAAACCTTAACATAATACATCCCATCATTAATGAAGGGAGTATAAAAATGTGCAAAACTAAGCAACTAAATCTTGTTGGTGGAAACAATGAATGAAGAACTCAGGAATTTGCTTTCGGTATGATAGACCACAAAATTTCTACCACAAAGGACTTAGGAGCAAATCAAAAATCAAATTGCAAATGTTATTATTGACACATGAGCCAGTATTAACATCTTAGATGCCGATGCTTTCCAAAATTATTCTTGGGAAAGAAAAATCTGAGACAATCAAATTCTTAAATATTTGCATCTGAGTCTGCTATAACTTTGAAACAATGGGGAATTATACAAGTGAATGTAAAATACATTAAAAAACAACAACATATTGCCATGTTATTCCCAAAAAATGTAGCAGGAAAAACACTGTCCAACGGTTGAAAATGATTAGAATTGATTTGCAACTTGTTCAATCAACTAATCAGGCAACATGCAAAATAGTTCAGAAATACGAAGATATTTTTGTTGGGATTGGAAAGCTAAACAAAAACATTACCAGTTGAAGCTACACATAGACGAAACTGTTTATCACAGTGGCACAACCAATGCGACACCTACCCTACCCTACCACATGTTTGAAGCCATAGAAAGGAAAATAAATGGCTTAGAAATGCTTGATGTAAATGAAAATGCTGAGGGACCAACACCTTGGGTTTCTTCATTGGTGTACATTTCGAAAGCCAACCAAAAATGTGAGAATTTGCGTTGACAAGCAAACAATGCAAAAATGTGCAAATATCAAGGAAACACTATATGAATGGGGGCCACTTGTTTTTCAAAGCTGCATTCTTTGGATGAGAATTTAAGATATATTACGATGTTTGTCTGCCATAAAGCAACTTGTATTGCAGTTTCTTCCACCACTGCGATATACCAACGAATATTTCAGCAAGTCCTATAGACAACATAATCGTGTTTGATAAAACAAAATCAAATCATGACAATGCACTGTACACTGTATTTGAAAAAGTTTGGGAGAGTAATCTAATTCGAGTTCTATAGATTGGAGCTAAAATACAAACACTGTCAATAGACGGTATCAAAGTCAATTCCTCCCCCCCCCCCCCCCCAAAAAAAAAAAAATTAAAGCTTTTTAACAAGCTCAAGTGAGCTTAGAAAGCCCTTACCAATAACGTAAATACTGAAAACTCAACCACCGAGGAATATGTTAGTTTTCTGATAGGACATTCAGTACTCAAACGCAATCTATGGATGAAATTAAAAAATACGTTAAATATCAGATACTGCAGCAAGTCCGCAAAAATACAATCTCCAAAACATGGAACAAATCAGATCAAATTCAACCATATTACAATATCTGCGTAGAAGTGTCAGTACGAGGGCCAACAGTTTTGAAACTGAACTGAATTATATTACCCTGAATCTACAAAAAAAGAACACTTAGATATTGCACATAAAATGCTCCAAAGAGTCATTAAATCAAATGTATTACTACGAGAAAAAGTATTGTGGCCAAAAATGGATGCAGTTGCCAGTTACTGTGCAAAATAAATCAACAACCATTGATAACAATGACAAAACTGCCAGAGGTACCATGGAAAAAATTGGAATGAATTTATGCAGACCATTTCCAACAGGGAAACAAATACTAGTCTCAGTATATTACTATTCCAGATACCCAGAGGTAGCGATAATGAAATTGGCAGTGTCAAAAATTACTATTATCCGATGTCTTAATCAAGATTTCCTGACCTTATTCATTTACTGAGTCATATAATTTACTATTTACTTGACTGTATTACTGAACTTGACTGTATTACTGAGTCATATAATTTACTATTTAGTTTACTTAGCTAATTCACTGTGATGTTTTATTTATTGTTCTACTCCATTCCATGCAATGCCATCATTTCTGCCATCCTCCTCCTCCTCCTTCATGTGTTTGGATATTGCCTCTAAGGCGCAAATCTCTCTGGAAAAAACACTCAAAAACGGTGAATAAATGAAAAGAGGACACAATTAATGCTTATCTTGCTTTGAGCTATTTAAGAAATGTCTTCCAGTTTTTTAAAGTAAACAAAATAGTATACCTAGAGCGTCTCCACATTGGCATATTGAATGGATATTTCAAAAAGTTGAAAATTTATGAGAAATCAATTTTCTTTTATGCTAGTAAGAATATTATGGGGAAAAGGTATAAATCATGTTGCAATATGATAGAACTACAGCTAAATAATGTGAAATAATTCAAAAACCCAAAACAATCCTAAAATTGTCATACCGTTATGAAACCTCAAAATCAAAAGTGTGGGAGGTCGTGAAAAGAGCAAAACCAACAGAGAAAGTAAAAACCTACACAAAGCATGGGGGAGCCATAGAAGGAATAAGGGAGAGAGATGACTGCATCTCCACACGCATGGTGGTACCTACCAGCGAGGGTCCCAGAGAGGCGTTGGCTCCTCAACTGCAGGGAAGTGATGAGGGGAAGCAGGGTCCGTTTTGTCACAACAGCAGAGGGGATAATTCTTGGTGTCACCTGTAGGATTTGTAATTCAAACCGAGGTTCGTTAATACCATAAATCCAGTGAAAAGAACTTCTCTAGTTACTGCTAGAACGGAATGAATTCCATCGGACTCGTGATACTACTACAGATACAGTGAGTTGGACAAGTAGCCAAGATGTTGAAGAAGAAAAACCACTAGAAAACAAGCCATAGTGAACCACACCAATTTACAGATTTTACATATGAGAGCTCTCTTAGAAATCAGACATTATGAAACCACAACTGATGGATTTGAATCATCTGAGGAAAATGAAATCCCATATACTGACAGACCACAGATTCGAAATGTTAGAGGTGAAGTTCATTTATGGAGTAGCCCACTACAAACATTTATCATTGGAGAAGCAGAACCACCTACCATGAGAAGATCAAGTCCAGTACCACACGTTGGAAGGAAAAGTCTGTTAAACCTAGATTCAACAGAACCCGCAACTTCAAATAGACATCCTTCCAATGATGCAGAAGACAAATCACCTAGTATCTATAGTGGAGTCAAAGGAACATTAATGGAAATGACCAGCCAAACAGTATCGGCTATCCAGACAGCGACTGAAGGATTGGTTAGCCATCAACAACCTGATCATTCCAAATTCAAGAACAGTGCTATGAGTGGGAGAACCTCTGACTGCCTTGCAACAAGCAGATGCAACAGGTGTCAATTTCACCCCGAAATCAACGGAAGCTTCCTTCACCTTCAGGAGAAGAAAAACCAGATCATTACCTCACAGAACATCATCCACCAACCAAAGGTCAGTCAGCAACACTTGCATACAAACCAATGAGGTCTGGCAACCAACCCACCAAAGTCAAAAGTCCAGCCTGAAGCTACCAAGATTCACAGCTACAGCTGAGAAATGGGAAGTCTGGTACAACAGACCTGAGGCAGAAACCAACGTTGAGCAGTAGACACATGAGGAAAAGATGCGTAAAGTCTTTCCAAGGTTACAGGAAGTAGCTGGTGAGTCTGCATACAGGAAGCTATGTACCTCTGTACCAAGTAACTACAAATTCCTGCTTAAGAAACTACACAGTCAGTCTGGCAAAATTGAAACTTCCATGATGTACATTATCCAATTCACTCAAGGAAACTAACAACTAGGGGAACCATCAGAGGAATTTGCTGCTGAGCTGAAACAGTTAGATGACAAGACCTACAAGAACAGATGTGCTTCAATTAAACAGGATGACCTGCTACAAAGGTTCTTTCTTGGACTTGGCGACCACAAGGCAAGAGTCCATGCAAAATTGAACAAGGAACCAGAGACCATAGAAGATGCTGTGCATTATGTAGTGCATTACCTAGAGACCACAAGATATCCTCACATTCAGGAAGGTGTTGATAGGAAGGACCAGAAAACAACAGGACAAGAAAACGGTCCAGATAAACAGAATCCTGACAAGAAGTTGACTAAACCAGCAGAAAAGCAACACACAAGAGGGAACTCTGTTCAGCACAAACCTGGAGTAGATGCATCCAATACCACCAATTATAATTCAGACAGCAAAAAGTTGGTGAACCAGTTATTTGCCCTTGTCCAGCAGATTCAATTTAATGAGAAATCAACTTCTCCTAATCAATGGCTTTCTCAGGAGAGAAATATCCTTATGCAGAATACCAGAACCATACCTGAAAATAAGGGAAACTCACAAGCACCTGGGAAACATCCAAAATATCAACCAAGCGAAGCAAATGACAGAATGTGCTTTGCTTGCAACCAATACATGCCCTGTGCCAGAAACTGTCCAAACAAAAACTTGCAGGAAGCTCGACAGAGTGAGGGAAGATTCCAAGAGAACTCTCCAACATTTTCCTACTGCCACCAACAACGATCAATGAGTATTCTATGAACTGGTGATGAGGCAGATCTGAACTGAAACTCACCTCCAGTTCTGACCCACTCATCTTCAAACTAGAATGGGTCACTCTCGTTGATCGGGGAGTGACCCACAAAGAAACTGGTACAGGAGCAATCCAACGCTACAAACCAACCAACAAAAATACCTTTTGTGACCAAGCGACGTATGACCACACTTGCAGTTAACCAGTGTAAATGACCAACCTCTAAGAGAAACGGGGAAAGTCAGGTTTCGGATTCAATCTCAGGATATATATTTGTGCGTGTTTCTGTGTGAGTGTATGTGTGTGTGAATTTTGCACTGAACTGTGGCGATTCCTTTCATTATTGATATTATATTTCATTTCAGAACCTTACTTGTACATTATAGAAAGATTTTTTAATGATAGCATCATTGTCTTAACATGTATGCATTCACTGATGTACATTGTAACATGGCAGAGTTTGCGAAACTTGCCAGGTTTGTTGGATTTGCTGGCAAAAATTGTAAATGTCTGATAAAAGTTCAGTAATAATGTAGCATTTTTAGCTTTGTATATCACTTTAAAAAAAATGTGTATACGTACATGTAAACAAAAACTTATTTTGTTGATGCAAAATTTAGGCCTATGCTCGGTGCTTATGGCTTTTGAGCAGGGAGGGATCTTTATCGTGCCACACCTGCTGTGACACAGAGCCTCCGTTTTTGTGGTCTCATCGGAAGGACCACCCCATTTAGTCGCCTCTTACGACAAGCAAGGGGTACTGAGGATCTATTCTAACATCCCGGATCCACACAGGGAGGGGTTGAAAGAGCTGACAAGTGTCCACTGACATAATCTAGCCTTCATTGTTATCAGTATTTGATGTCTATGAATTTCATTGTTACTAGGTAAATCTGAGAATTTAACTTTGGTAAGGAATCTAGGAATTTATAGATATCTTCCCACAAAAAGTAAGGTAAATTCAGTTGAGAACATTTATGAAGAGATTTTGATGATTTCTTTGGAATCTTGGTTATAGTAAGCATTGCGTTACAGTAAACTGATTAAGAGAGACTCAGCACAGTAGGAGAACACAGAAGTGTGAAAGAGCTTCACTTAATTTAATATTGAAACTGCATTTGGTGTTTACTAATTTAATCATAGTACAATTTTTACACCTAATAGAAGAGGATTCTCATAACTGCAATGTCTAAATAACGGTGTGTGCTTGAGTTCCAGATATCCAGACACTGCATTCACAAGAAATTAGTTTACTGCAAGATTTTATATATTTTATCTATCATACGATTTTACTTACTGATATATTTCATTCACCATTTGATCGCGTTCTGTTTTGTAGTTACTATACCAATTTAATCATTGCACACTTTAACACAGATTCTCATAAATGCAATGTCTAAATAACGGTGTGTGCTTGAGTTCCAGATATCCAGACACCGCATTCACAAGAAATTAGTTTACTGTAAGATTTTATATATTTTATTTATCATACAATTTTACTTTCATTCACCATTTGATTGCGTTCTGTTTTGTATTTACTATACCAATTTAATCATTGCACACTTTAACACAGATTCTCATAAATGCAATGTCTAAATAACGGTGTGTGCTTGAGTTCCAGATATCCAGACACCGCATTCACAAGAAATTAGTTTACTGTAAGATTTTATATATTTTATTTATCATACGATTTTACTTTCATTCACCATTTGATCGCGTTCTGTTTTGTATTTACTATACCAATTTAATCATTGCACACTTTAACACAGATTCTCATAACTGCAATGTCTAAATAACGGTGTGTGCTTGAGTTCCAGATATCTAGACACCACATTCATAAGAAATTTACTTACACTAAGACTTTATTCCTTATACCATTTCAATATAGCTGTTAGTTTTCATTTACCATTTGATCCAGCTTGTCAGCTCTTTCAATTTGTTGTAGTGTTGGGAATTGAAGGAAATATGATAATCTATTAGAAGCAAACGAATTAACCTTCTAATTCTAAGTCTGAAATTCATCAAAATCATCAATAATTTCCAAGATTTAACTGCAAGACTTCAGCTTCCAACAATGTTTACTTCTGTAGTAAACAACTGCAGATCATGACAAAAATTCCCAATAAAATCATCAAACTCATACAAAATTTCCAAAAACTACCTCTCTTTAAGAATTAGACTCAAAAATGATTCATTGCAAGTCAAAATACAAAACACCCAAATCATCACTGCAAACTTGGCCCAAAATACCTGTTTTAACCTCTATACACTTAGATTCCATTGATTTTTTTCCTTCCATCAACAACTGAACTCTTCTGCATTGCAGAGTAAGAAAGTCTATTGCAGCTGCTAATTACCCCAGAACTACTGTTTCATCCAACAACCAAAGATTTCATAACAAGATATGCTCAAAGGTAACACTCCAAAGCCTTTACACCCCCAAACACACCATCTCTAATTCCGAGAACTTTATGTAATGGCTGAGGACATCACAATGCCTATGTGAATTCCGAATAACCAAAATAATGTACATTGAAATGTACTAATTGCAGAAGAAGTCAAACCAGATAAAGAGGCTATTTTTGGAAGAACTGTCTTCTCCTCACTTCATAGGACACTACTGGATGGTTGATGATGACAACCGAAAAAACACCAAAGAGTCCTGTTGTAGTTCCCCCACTTCAAAGAGCTTCTTGCGAGACTCTTCGGAGAGTCCCTGGTGAAGTGCACACACTGCCTGTAGGCAAAGCAAACTCCACCATCTACCCCTCACGACTGACATCTCAAATGCCTACCTGAAGCCTGAGAGTCTGCCTTACCTTCAGTCATGGCTCTGACAATCAGCACAGGGTCACCTTTCTTCCGGGTCAGCCACTGACCAGGACAAGTCAACTTCCCACCAAACTGCATCTGCTGAACAAGAGCCGACAACCGGCTCATCCAATCCCTACCACTTGAATCATGACTGACAGTGCAGGAAGCATCCACCCCAATTTCATGCTGAACAGAACCTCCTCCTGCGTGCAACTTCTCCGCTGATCCAGTCGTTCTCCCATCTGGACCCTGTCTATCAGGACCCCTCACCCGTCCTCCGCTGCCCCTCCCCATCAATACCCTTCTGAACGCAAGGAAATCATATGGTATCCAGATAACACACCACACAACACACAGCATTCTCCATGACCCATGGTCCCCTGGCCAACCACAGATTCTTGCCACGTAATCGGGAAGTGCAAGAAGGAACTACGCCAGCAGGCCCTCACGTCCAACCGAAGCACCTCTATTCCCACAGATCCCCCCATGTAACTGAAACTGCTCAGCAGGTTCCTCCACTAGTTCTCCAGCTGCTGGCCTCCTTGAGTGAACTGCATGATGTTCATCTTGGCAGCCCCAACCTAGCCAAATCCAACATGTAGTTCCCCGAACAGGTGTTTGCAGTTACTCAGGACAGAAGCAGATAGCTACCCACACACAACTCCCCAGCTACTTTCTGCAACCCCAGAAGGATTTCACTCAGCCCCTCCTCCCGCATCCACTGCCAAATGTGAGCCTCTGCCCCAAGTCTGATGCATTAGACCTCCCCTCCCCCAGCCACGGCCGCAAATACCAACAGTCTCAGGCTGGACCCCCAACCTCAGAGTGCCAGCCGACAGAATCCACTGGCCCGCATGCTAACACTGCTGAATGACCCTCAGCTGCTGGATGACCTTTGTGAAGCAATGTTCTGGCTCCTCCTCCTCTGAAAATGAAGGAAGATTGCACTGATTCCAGGATGAAACTGACATCCACCGCACCATGCTCCCTGCAAGGCAATCAAATGTTTTCCCACTAACAGAACCATCCCTGAACTCAGAGCGTTCAGACCGTTGGCAACCAACCAATCCCTCAAAAGCCGTCCAGATATCCAACACTATATGGCCATTCACTTCCATCAACGCTCCCTCGACCACACCATAAATGCCAGGTAAATCACCTCCTGCATCGTTTGAAGGATGTCTAGATGGAGCCGAGGGCTCTCCCGAACCTGGACCTTACAAACTTCTCCCTCCAAAGCATGACACCAGACCCTCCCCTCCCACAATAGGTCGCTCTGTTCCTTCTATGATGAATGGTGGCAATGGGTAACTCCCTAAACAAATTTCAGCCTTAACACTTTGACTCTACAGTTGTCAGCACCAGGGATCCCATCTCACTCAGAGGATCCAAATCAATCAGCTATGGGTTCACAATGTCTGAATTCCATGAGATATCTCAATCTGTAAACCTACAAATTGGCCTGTGTCACCATGACTACCTGCCCTCTAGAGGCCCACTTCCCCTTCATCTTGGTTACTTGTCTGACTCACGGGACCCACAGCACCAACACTCGGCTGCTGAAATTCATACAGCTCCAACAGACATCAGAGAAGTTTCACCAAACCAGTGGCACCAATTCACCTCAATCTGAATTACAAATCCAATTGACGATACCTAGAAACAACCCCGATGCTGTCGTGGTGGAACAGACACTTCCTCCCCTGGTCACCACCCTGCAGTCAAAGGGCCATTGCCCCCGGGATTTCTGCAGCCATCCCTCTCTCCTACTCTCCAACGCTGCCCCACGCTCTCTATGGGTCCTACTCTCTCTAAGGGCCCCATTCCCTCCACTCACTCCCCCCTTCAACATGCAGGGTGGCTCTCCCAATCAGAAACTTGTCCATCCCAAAGCAATGCTCACCACAATCATGATGCCAAGGAACATCAAAGCCAAACACGCCCACTAACCAAAGGTCAAACGAATAATATGGGAATATATTAAAAACCTGTCAGATTCCCAACCAATACATAGACTCACATCTCAAATTTACCATTTAGTAATATTGTAATCTCAAAAACAGCAAATATTAACAACTATGAAGTCTCAGTTTAGTCTAAGTCAGTAATCACTAGCCAACTTCATCAAAAACTCCTACGTTGGAAAGTAAAAACCAGACTAAATCCTTCTTAGAAAACTTTCTCCTAATCCTTCTAGAGGAAAGTTAAAATACCATTACTAAAACTGATGCACCTCTACTAAATTCCTGGCTATACCTTGAGATTTCCAACTCAAATTCCAAAATAATTCCAAGTCTGAATTCATCAAAATGATCTGACTACAAGTCCAAAAACTTTCATAACTAAGGTACTTATTGAAAAGACATGGACACAATCTCTAATCAAATTTCAATAAATCCTAACTTTAACACTGAACTTCAAGACGTTAAAACCCACTTCCTCAATAAACAAGTGCAGAACAAGTCTTTGTTTCACCCTTTTAGACATCATGGGGACCATCTTAGAATGGCAATATCACTCCGACTCAAAGACGAAATCTCAGTTCCAGCGTTGATCTGCTCAGCTAAAAAATAAGAATAAATGAATTCAAAAAAGGGGAAACAATTCATTCAGTTCTCGATACTACTGACATATTTTCCCACCAATTATTACCATAATACATCTGATTTTTTTCATAATGAATATCTTTATTATTAATTAAAAAGGAGGTACACAAACATTGAAATGAAGTGTAGAATTAAATTTGTACACATCATGGAGACCCTTGGAATGGGGCAAGGAGTTAACGAAAAACCTCACAATCCTCTTGCTCTGTGTGTGAAACACAATTAAAAAGGCTTGGCCTGAACTTCTTCAAATTTCATTACCCCATTTTTAACATTGTCAGTGCTTAACTAAGATATTTTTGAAGGTCATCAAAAATTTGAATGTCAGTCAAGTGAGACAGCACCCCCAATTCTTTGTTATGTAATTAATTAAGGCTCGTGTCATGTTTTTGTTTACATATAGATGACTTAACAGAAAATATATTATATTGAAAACAAAATGAGATTGACAAACACTAAAAAATGTTTAACAGTATTCAGAATGAACTTACGAATTCCAAAAATTGCTTCAAAAAATAGCTAACCTATGTAAACAAAAACATGACACGAACCAGAAAAATTCAGGAGTCTAAATAACATACTTCTGTGAGAGTAAGAAAGAAAGAGGTACTATGTAGGGATCTAATAAATTTAACGGTTCCTAATACTGTGCCGACGTAGGCGAGATAACTTAAAATTACCCCCACCCCCTCCCTTATACAAGAACATTGCAGGGGCGGATCCAGGTGCGGGGACTGAAGGTTGGACCCCCCCTTTTTTTGTCAGATTATTTTGCTACAAAAGTAAATTAATTCATTTTGAGGGTGGAACCCCACTCTTTGATAACCAAATTTAACGGTAGAACACCCTCATTCAAAAATTCCTGGATCCGCCTTTGCACAACAGAATACAAAATATTGTAACATGAAAAGTCTAAGAGAGACATGTAATACCCAGGGATTTCTGCCCTATAATATGGGCATACAGATAAAAAAAATGTACCTGCTCCGTATAAACGCTGTCTCCCGAGAAGAATCATGTAGTGAGGGACCCTCTTCTTCTGCTGCAAGATACAGGAAATGTTCCTCCGATCAGGTCGCCTGTTGAGGACTACTAATTTTCTAAGCATTCTGAAAGTGTCCAGTCTTCATCTCCGCAGGTTCTGTAAAGTTCAAATAAATTCTGTTAGTTCCTCGTTTGTTTGGTCAAAGGCTCATAGTGTTTGTAAGCATCCTCTTTGGTTGTGATCTTACAGGAAACTTTGTTTTTGTTTTCTATGTAACAATTGAAAATCTACATTTGGAAATTTTCTCTACTGACAGCACAAAGTATGTTCCCAAAATGTTGACATGTGCTTAATTAGGTTTAATACGGTGCAGATGAGTTTTGCCCAGCATTTAAAAAATCAACAATGATAAAACTGGACCTTTTCCAGGCATTTCTGTTCTGAAGAAACATACACTATACAACTCAAACTAATGAAAATAATGGTTTTACAATAGTATAATATGTGTTTATAATCAAGGGATGAGTTTGAATTCATTAAAAAATACCTTATCGAATACCTAAAATCAGGATTATCAAAATGTAGGTAAGAATGTTACAGATATTCTATTTTTTAGGTCATGCTACAGACGGATTTTATCTGCACGACAATCATACCGAAATTGAAATTATCCGTATGACAAAATTTGAATACCATAAACCAGGTCTTAAAATAAGACAATTATTATGATAGAATTAGGATCTGTTGTTAGAATAGATCCTCAGTACCCCTTGCTTGTCATAAGAGGTGACTATACGGGGCGATCCTTCAGATGAGACCGCAAAAACCGAGGCCCCGTGTCACAGCAGGTGTGGCACAATAAAGATCCCTCCCTGCTCAAAGGCAATAAGCGCCGAGCATAGGCCTAAATTTTGCAGCCTTTCACTGGCAATGCTGACGTCTCCATATGAGTGAAAAATTCTTGAGCGGGAAGTTAAACAATAATCAATCAATATATTTGTGTGTTTACTACTACTTTATAGTGTTCACTTGTATGTATTGTTATGTGTAGTATTTATTTGTGTTTATTACAATGTAGTGTTCACTTGTGTGTATTGTTATGTGTAGTATTTTTTTTTATTAACATTTTATATCACAAATCAGACAGAATATAATTATAACAAAGAATGTGGTTTTTTTTTTGGTTTTTTATAATTCCTCTCATACCCATAAACACACACACTTTTATGCATAGTCTATATACCGGTATCATTATTTTAAATTTGCATAAATATGATACAAGCAGATAATAAGAGTTAAAAATCAAAAATATTTTTCCATAATGACCATTATTTTTCAAATCTATGTACATCACTGTTTTGGATAGCAATATGCTTTTCAATGTTGAATTTGAGTTTCAAATGAGATAATAACCCATATATATTTGCTAGTTTGTTCTGTTTCAGGCTAGAAAAAATATACTGTTTTGTGTAAAGGATCAAAACATTTATCACTTTGTTTCTTTTTGTGAGTGGAAGATCACCAAATAACACATTTTGCAAGTTAAACCCAACTCTTTCTTTGGTTTTTACATATATATGTAGACTGAAACTATTCCATAATGACATAATTTTTTCACAATCAATAAAAATAAGTTGTATAGTTTCAGAAGCTTGTTTACAAAAAGTACAGGAGTCGGAACTTATAACGTTAATTTTCTTTAAATAATTAACAGGAATGATTCTATGAAGAATTCTATGTTGTATCCACTGAACTGTAGAATCAGCTGTTATTTTGAAGCAAACCTTAAAAACATCTTTCACCAACAGTTTTTGTATTCTATGAGGTGATAATTTAGAGTTCCACTTAGAAATTGAGTTAAGCTCAGTATAGTTCTCATTCAGAAGCCTATATATGACTTTTGTACATTTTTTATATGATACAATTGATTTATAGTAAAAAGGTATAAAAGGCTTGCATACTATTTTGACACAGTTTCTTTTAATAGACATTGTTTTCATAAAATTTGAAATAGCACAAACAACACTGTTGTATTGCATGATACATACATACTCAAAATTATATCTTTGTTTAAAAGCATTTATAGACAGAAAATTGCTTTCATCATCAAAATGATCACCAACAACTGTTAGACCTTTATCATACCATGTTTTTATAAAGAAACCTTTATTTCCCACCTTGAAAAGTGAGTTATACCATAGCGGAGTGCATAAAAAATCGTTTTCATTTATTTTCCGATCCCTAAGTTTCATTACTGTTAACCAAGAATTAAAGACATCTTGCCAAAAGGCATTTTCTTTTATCACATAATCTGAAATAAATATATTTCCAAAATCAAAAATTTTGTTTACAATATCTCAGCCATTGATAGTAATGAAAATATCTAACTATAGCTTTGTGTCACTTGTAGTTAGCCTTTTTATCCATGAGCATTTCAGAGACATAATAAACTTATTGATGTCAACCATTTTAAGACCCCCTATCAAATAGTCTTGGGTAACAGTTGTTCTTTTAACTTTATCCGACTTAGCATTCCAAATGAATTGAAAAAACTCTTTATTTAATAATGAAATAGTTTCTTTTTTAAGTGTTGGTAAAGAAATAAAAAGGTGATTCAGTTTTGGCATAAGTAGTGTCTTAACAACTGTTACCCGACCTATTGGAGTTAGAATCCTCCATCTCCACTGTTGTATCATAGCTTTTATTTTTGGTATCTGACTTCCATAATTGAGTTCAATAATTTTGTCTAATTCTACCGAAAAATGTATACCTAATAAATTAAAATTGGTGCATCCCCAGTCTAGTTTCCATCTAGAATGAAGAAAAACTTTATTAGAATTTTTTTTTTATCCAATCCAGATAATTTTAGTTTTTGAACTATTTATTTTAAGTCCTGAGAATTTTGAGAAAAAATCAATAGTGTCAAGGGCAGCAAATAAAGACTTTGGTGTATCATCAAGAGCAAGAGAAGTGTCATCAGCATACTGAGATAGTTTATGTTCTTTATCATTAATCACAATACCTTTTATATCATTGTTTTGTTTGATCAAAATAGCAAGAATTTCCACACAGAGTAGAAAAAGATATGGTGCAATGGGATCCCCTTGTCGGCAACCATGTTCAACATTGAATTGTTCTGATAGGAAACCAAATTGTAGAACTGAAACTTTGAAATTTGTATTCAAAATCGTAATCCAATTTAACATGTACTTCCCAAAACCAAAATATTTTAGAACTTTGTAAAGAAAAGACCAAGAAATTGAATCGAAAGCTTTTTCAAAATCGAGAAGTACTAGTAATCCTAGAATATGTTTATTTTCTGTGAAAGACATCAAATCGTAAATAAACCGAGTATTTTCTCCTATATATCTTCCTTTCAGAAAGCCAGTTTGAGTATCTGATATTAAGTAATCTAAGGTAGATTTTATTCTGTAGCTTAAGCATCCTGATATAATTTTATATAAGACATTCAAAAGAGTTATTGGACTCCACTTTTTCAAGAAATGCCTGGGTTTGTCGGAAACATGATATTATTCCTAATCTTTTTGTGATTGGGAGCTCCTTTTGAATAAATGTTATTAATTGATTGCACTATGTACATTTTTAAATCTTTCCAGAAGAATTTAAAAAATTCAACTGTAAAACCATCACTTCCTGGAGATTTGCTATTTTTCATATTTTTCAAAACATGAAACACCTCCCTTTCATCTATACTTTTTTCAAGATTACTACTGTATGTTGATCAAGCTTCCGTACTTCACTTGTTTTGATAATGTCTTCAATAGATATATCTAGTAGCATATGATCTGTACTAGTAAAAAGTGTTTGGTAAAATTTTTTGACTTGTCTTAAAATTTCTGGCTGATCATATATGATTTGGCTGTTTTCTAATTCTACTTTTTTTTTATTGTTTTGTTCAAATAATTACGAGATTCCATATTACAGAAGTACTTTGATGGTTTTTCTCCTTCTTCAATCCATTTTGCCCTTGACCTTATAACATGGCCTTGTAGTTTTTTATTTCTTAAGTCTTGAAGGGCATTCTTTTCTTGTTCAATTAAATCTATATTCATTTCTTGTTCAGATTCCAGAGCCCCTATTTCTTTGATTAAAGAATTCTCTAGTCCGTCCCTTTCCTTTTTCTTGTATGAAGAGTAAGAAATAGCAGTGCCCCTTATTTCTATCAAAAAAACTTCTAGTAATGTACTATCATCGATAATGTGTGAAGATTGTTTTCACAGCCTTCAGTTTCTATATATTGTTGTTTGACTTTTTGAATTGTGTCTTTCACCTTTTCTACAAATGTTGGGTCTGTTAATAAGCTATTATTGAATTTCCATAGCCCACGTCCTCTTTCAAATGAGTTAAATTTAATTTAAGTTCCAGCAGTACAATTGAATGATCTGATCTATACCCCAGTTTTATTAAGAATTTTTCGACATTGTTTGATAAGCTTTCTGAAATTAGAATATAATCTAAACGTGCTTGTCTAAAAGGTGTTTTTCTTCTCCATGTAAAAACTTTTTTATCTGGATTTAAGATCCTGTAATATGTGTAGTGTTTACTTGTGTGTATTGTTATGCGTAGTATTCATTTGTGTTTATTACTGTGTAGTGTTTACTGTGTGTATTGTTATGTGTAGTATTTATTTGTGTTTATTACTGTGTAGTGTTTACTTGTGTGTATTGTTGTGTGTAGTATTTATTTGTGTGTTTATTACTGTGTAGTGTTTACTTGTGTGTATTGCTGTGTGTAGTATTTGTGTTTATTACTGTGTAGTGTTTACTTGTATGTATTGTTATGTGTAGTATTTATTTGTGTGTTTATTACTGTGTAGTGTTTACTTGTGTGTATTGCTATGTGTAGTATTTGTGTTTATTACTGTGTAGTGTTTCATTGTGTGTATTGTTATGTGTAGTATTTATTTGTGTGTTATTACTGTGTGTAGTGTTTCCATGTGTGTATTGTTATGTGTAGTATTTATTTGTGTATTTATTACTGTGTAGTGTTTACTTGTATGTATTGTTATGTGTAGTATTTATTTCTGTTTATTACTGTGTAGTGTTTACTTGTGTGTATTGTTATGTGTAGTATTTGTGTAGTATTTATTTGTGTGTTTATTACTGTGTAGTGTTTACTTGTGTGTATTGTTATGTGTCGTATTTATTTTGTGTTTATTTCTGTAGTGTATACTTGTATGTATTATGTGTAGTATTGATTTGTGTGTTTATTACTGTATGTAGTGTTCACTTGTGTGTATTGTTATGTGTTGTATTTATTTGTGTTTTGATTACTGTGTAGTGTTTACTTGTATGTATTGTTATGTGTAGTATTTATTTGTGTGTTATTACTGTGTGCAGTGTTTCCTTGTGTGTATTGTTATGTGTTGTATTTATTTGTGTTTTGATTACTGTGTAGTGTTTACTTATATGTATTGTTATGTGTATTTATTTGTGTGTTGATTACTGTGTAGTGTTTACTTGCATGTATTGTTATGTGTAGTATTTATTTGTGTGTTATTACTGTGTGTAGTGTTTCCTTGTGTGTATTGTTATGTGTAGTATTTATTTGTGTTTATTACTGTGTAGTGTTTACTTGTATGCTACATCATATTAAGATACATTACTGTATTAACATTAAATAAATTTTATTTGATGTCATTTCTTACTTATCTGACTAAGAAATATAAAGTTTGGACAAAAATATTTATTTATAGCATAACCGTCCTGCAAAAAAAGTATCAGGTTGTTTTGGTATTGCTATTCTAAGAAAGTTAATGCTCCCAATTTCTAAACCAAGACTTAAAAAAAATACATATATGGCTGAAATTCATTTTTTTTTTTTTAATTTGACTTAAGCATATCAATAATGTACATGTTCTATTTATACACATTGGTACAGATTTTACCAACAGTTGTCAAGAAATTCAAGTTTCATGTAATAAACCCATTTTTTTCTGATATGATTGAAATGTATGATGATTTAAATTGTTTTATTATATTTTAAATCAGATATGGTCTACAAACAAAATTATCTCGGACAAAAATAGCATACAATTGAAAATTGACGAAATCTAATTTTCTTTAAAAAAATTGTTACAAATGAAAGACAAGAGCAATTAGAGAATTTATGATATCTTAAATAATTAATGATAACTTTAATTATGATCTGAGGTCATTACAGATGGCTCAATAAATGCTTGAGGAATTGGTACAGAAAAAAAAAATCACTAGGTATATCATTCCACTTTACACAAACATTAATTTTCAAAAGATTCAATCACGTGTATGTTAGACAAAAAAAAAATCTTAACACAAACAATTACCTTGGGCATATGGATTCAATTTAATAACATTTTCTGTTCATTGCTCGCATCAATCATTGTTCTCATCGATTGAACTGATGAGCACATTGATTCAATTAATGAGAGTAATTACTGAATTGAAGCAGATTAGATTTAATTGAAGGGAGTAATAATTGATTTGATGCATGCAATATTTCAAATGACAAGAGAAATAATTGAATTTATGATACCTTCAAACAATTATATCTATAATTATTTAAGGTTCTGGTAATTTAGCGCTATAAATATGACCCTACCCTATTTCAAACACTGCTCAACTTTGGTTGCCAGTGGTTCTTGATAAAAAGATTTTTAAATCACCCCACCTTATTTTTTGCCTTTTGTGATCATTTCCTTATTAGCAGGGGGTATTACCTTTCATTAGTACAAAATTTAAATCTCTTTACACAAGCGTGATTTGTGGTAAATTTGACTAAATTTGACCCAGTGATTAAATTGTGAACAGTTAACAGACAGACAAAACAAAAGCTCCCTTGAGCTTTCAGCTCAGGTGAGCTAAAAAAAAAAGCATCTAACATCAATAAATTGAATAATGCTTACCTTTGATGTAATCTCCATCTTGAATTCGCTAGATGTCTTCTAATAATGCAGAGTGGGAAGTTCCTGTGTTCCTCTTAACATGTATAGATACCGTGACGATTCTCAATACAAACGCAGAACTCTTCAGTTGCTGTAAAAATTCATAGAAAATACTAAGAAAAAAAAATGCAATGCTCACTATCATTGTCGCTTGACATTGTCGCGGGTTTAGAAATCACGTGATTACTGACTAGTTTTCACCACGTTTATATATAATATTACGCCCGTCGGTTGATTGGGTTTTCATAGATTATGTTTGTATGGGACAACCCCGCAACATCCATACAACGTACTGAACATTTATACCTTACACGTATTCTCAAACTTCAGATACACCGAATTACCTTAATGTTTGATTTGTTTGTTTTACGTTCCATCGAGAATTTATCACTAATACTGAGATGTCACCATATCACATATTTAGACATGCTTAGCGTTCAAGACCGCAGCAGTAAGTGCCAACGCCTGCCGCGACGCGGAACTTCCGTTTTTAAGGTTATATCTGAAAGACCCGTGATTCTAACTTCTAAATGCCGAGCGTTTGACGAAGGAATAATCACTAACTATCTTTACGTCGCAGGTTTGATGCTGCCATGCCACGAGCAGGACTGGCACTCACGTCCTCTTGGTTACGAAACGAACGCTCTACAACCGAACTTGATTATATTAAATAAATGTATAGGATTAAACTATGAATTATAAATATAGTAATAAACAGCTGATAAATTGATCAATCATTACCAGTCTACATCACTCTGTACATGCATCTTCATAATATTGCGTGTTTCCACCTTGACGATGTGTGCAGGTATGGGCCCCGATATCGAGCCGATATGAATACAACTCACTCTTTGGCACCTGTATACTCAGTCACGTGATATTCAAACACGGCGAATCCAACAGTATAAACCTGAGTTACAAGTAGGTGGATCCAAGCACAGTTATCCGAATTTAAATCAATGAATAGATATAAATAAATAGAAAAAAGAGAGGGAAAAACCTCTCTATACATAGATGCATACATAGAGCCCCCGCTCCTTTAATCTATTTATTGATTAAAATTGAGATACCTCTGATCAAAGACCCAACACCTAGCTATATATATTCTCCGGTGGTGGATCTAAAGGGGGGGGGGGGGGGGGGTTCCTCCCTTTCGTACGAAAATTTTGCTAAAAAGGGTAAAAAAAAAAAACCCAACAGAAATATATTTTGTTTTAATTTAGTTAGATCTATGATATAGCCTAGCAAAATAACGTGTAATTTCATTCCAGTTGTGTCTCGTAAACTTCGCAATACAATTAGATGTGTAAGGTTCTTCAGAACTAACAGAAATGACTTTATTATTAATAAGTGTTCCTTTAAAAAATACGTTAATAATTATTCCGGGAAAATGTTGTTTATTGGTGACATTTCACCCAAGTTCGTGAAATGTTTGAGAGAATACCCGCATCGAGTATAAAGTAAATGTTAGAATCATGCCGGTATACGGTAACTCGAAAATGGACTATTGTACTGTACTTGCAGCTGTCTTGACATCATAATGAAATAAATCGCATCAGAATATTTACATAGAGTTTATTTTGTAAACAGACAACAATTTCATTAATGAATAAAACAGAAACATTAAACATACCGTTCAGTTGTTTAATCTTTCAAAAATACCGTCAACAACAACGGCAACTTTGAAGTATGGCGAATTCATACGATGTCTTGATATTTACATTATGACAATTTAATATCATATTCACTTTATGATGATGGTAACCTGATGTTTCCTGGTAATAGTCATCACCGCTAAGAGCTAGGCTGGTTTCAAGCTTGAAAAATTGTTCAAATTAGGGCTCCGCTACGAGTCTTCATTTATCGCACTTCACCTGCGAATTAGAACGCTTGGTCCGATACAGTATTGCGTCAAGTGACAACACATTTGAATGACACGATTGAACAATTTGAATAAAGAGCTTTCATTGGCCGGTTCCAACCCGCTCACTTTCTCACTTCTCACTTTTGAGACAGATGGGTAATTAGAAACACCGGAATATTAGGAAGAGTTTGAAAATTTTAGCCATCAAGAGTAACACTATGTTGAAATATTTATTGTCGTATACTGTTGGTAGCTGAGGATATTTCTTGAGGTGCACATGGGCCGTTTATGTAAAACATGTGAATACGAGAGCTTATATTTGGGTATATAAAAAATAGAATGCCGTGTAAGGCGTTGTTTCTTCGTTGTCGGCAATGTTAAAATTAAAAATTAACTGTTTTCAATCAGCACCTGCTTCTCAAAGATTTACTGCCACAGTATATTGGTTAGATACATCGTAGTAACATTGGAGACACGGGCAAGTTTTATAATGCTTGTGTCATCGACGATTGTCAATGCACAATGTTGATATATTTTTAAAAAAATATATATACATTTATTCAATAATTACCTTAATTCATAAATGCGGTCCCGTCCCCCACCCCCGTGATTTTGAGGAAATTTAGCCTTGGCATAGGGCAATCCACGACACATACTACTGCAAATATGTCTGGCTGATGGAAATGTTATGGATTTGGCTGCATTATAAGTATGTCTGGATATCTACTGTCTGATTTACTGATTCCATAGCAAAAGTTTAATCATCCCTCGTACAAAATATCTCTGCATGCTGTATTATTAACGCATGATTGGTCAATACATACAGCGTTTACTTCACAAAACAATGGCGGATGTCCGATATCTGTCCGAGGTTCGTGGTTGTGGGCGGAGCTTACTTTCTAGCACATTTCATTGGTCAACATATAAGGTCACGAACTTCTGTGAATCGGTGTATTGCATTTATCAAATACTCGACTACTGCCATAAAAGGGAATTTGTTGAAAACATTTGGATCAATAAGTTTTTGTCGTATTTCGCAATTGCACTGTAAGCAGACTAAATTGTGTCGTCACACAACGCATCACTGTATCGACCAAAACGTTCTAATTCAAGGGTGAATTGCGGTAAATCTTACAGCAGAAATTTCTCGATTGAACGAAGTCTCTTTCAGTTCGTGTTTATCTTCTCTTACACACCTGGTAGAAGTATAAAAAATAATACAAACAAGCACCCCCCCCCCCCCAAATACAAAGTATCTGTACTTCGTACTTCGCCTGAATTTGTTGGTATAATGCTACAACCACGAGTCCCAACGATGAACATGCCGTTATTCCCTTCCAAAAACCTGACCTAGAGCTTATCGTCAACTTAATCCATTTATCCTCCGTGATTTCTCTTAAATCTTCTGAATTTCTGTCGAAATCTGTGTTCAGCAATTGCGTTTTCAAATTTAAGTAAGGTAGTACCTGAGACTGCCACTGTTTCTCCATCACCGATTGACCGGAGTAGACTTGACACTCTTTATTTTACATGTGTTTCATTTTTTTTAACCCTTCCAACATAAATATTTATATTTTATATTCTCCTTGACATTGTTCCAAATTTATTCGATCAAAATTCACCGAACTATATCTTGTGTTGTACGATCGTCTGCTAGTCTGGTCCCCTTCCCACAATCGCACAATTCCGTTCGCACACTCTCTACAATGCAAACGGAATTGTAGGAAAGGGGACCAGACTAGATCGTCTGCCTACGCAAGTATGGAAGCTCGATAAGAACAACACAAATCGAAAAAGAAATATAAATATAAAAAAATGATATCTGATTTCTTAAATAAACCCATTGACGTCAAAAATTCATTGTTGCGTGACGTCATGTGCAATGGCTTTACGCCTCCTAAAGACAGATATTACTTTGCACAAGTTACAAGCACCATTGTGGTAAAATACGAATCATAACATTATTGAAAATTATTAAGGATTAATTCCCTCAATCTCGAGATTGATTTCAACTATTTTGTCAGCAATACACCTTTCTTGTTTCTTTTTATTCTTTGAAGTGTTTCAGCTAAACAAAAAGACCTGATATATTGCGAAAGATTAAGCTACGGAAGCAGTGGGGTTTTTACGGAAGCCTGTTGGTGCCACGTAGAGAAATATTTTATCTGGCGGCCGCCAGATATGATATGGCGGCCGCCATATAATTATCTGGCGGCCGCCAGATAAATATATGGCGGCCGCCAGATAACACCTTGCTTCCTGACGTGCGCGCATGTTTTAACGTGAGATTTTAGGAAGGGGTGGATACACCGAAGCTAGCTTGGAGTACGCTGTAGTTTCATTGCAAAACCAACCACCTTCAAAAAGTAAGTAATTTTATTGTAGTGTGATGACTTCCTTTTTCATTATCTAGTTATATTATAATTTTTGAAAGTATGATACCAAATATCAATAACAGAGCTAAAGTTTTGAAATACTGGTGGCGTGGAATGTAGATTAGACTTTTTTTAAAATCTAGAATGAATTAGATGTTGCTTTCTGCTTTGTATCTAATTGTTAAACATTGTACTTCAGGGTTTTTAAACTGAAAAATATATTTTAACAATATAAAACATTAACTTAAAAGGACTGTTTTCTAACCTGTATAAGTATAAGCAACATACTGTCTTCTGTATATTTTAGTTTTGGTATAAAAGTTTAAATAACACATATTACAGTCAAGCCTGCTATTATAGTAAATGATAACATTGACAAAATTAAGTGATGACCTATGTAGATTTGTGCAAAGTTGGTACATTTTCTACCGATGCAACGTTTAAAGTTTTTTTTGGTAAAGATTCGGGATACTTTTTCGTTGAGAGATATAGCGGAGGTAAATGATCTGCAACGTCAAAGAATCGTGCTTATTTGACATAAACATCGGATTTTACTGCTGGTTTTTTGGTGTGTTTTTTTGGGGGGGGGGGGGGGGGGGGTGAACGCTTACATAGCTTTATAAAGGCTTTTAATGATTATACTCAAATTTACCAGTGTGAGGTAAGGAGAGGTTTAGAAATCGACTCCGTTGTTTCAACCATAAACAAAGTGGCCAGCTCTTGTAATACAATTCAACAAAAACAAACAACACCTTTTTAATTCAAAATTTGAAGCTAAATTGCTCTTGTGGGTGAGTCGCCGATAACAGATTGAATATAAAAGGAAAGGGTCATACAGTGACTGCGTAGTTCACCAGACAGATCGATGTATTATGTCTCGGATGAACTTTAATTAATTATATCTGTAACTAACGGACCCCTCCTCACTTTCTGTATGTAGTATGCAACACGTCGATGATGACCACATATTTTACTTATAAACAAACATATCTCAATAGATTATTTTTTTTTTAATTGTAATAAAAAAAACAACAGCTGTTGTTTCTAACTTTTAAAAGAAATTGTTAAAAATGAGTATGAATGCCATGGACATTTACATATACAACATATGCATGCAGAATCATGAAGTGTTCTGTTTCTTGTGTTCAATTCTTAATTCAAAGTTTTGGGATTAGTGATGTTTTTATGATTTTAAAACATTATTTTTTATTTGTTTGAAAAATATTCTTTTTAAACCTGTTGCAACAAGAAAGAACTTATTGTTAGAAATATCAAAATGGAATGATGCATGAAATTGCGGATCATAATGATAGGGAAAAAACTTCAGGTCACTTAATTGGCCTCGACTCCCCTTCGGCAACTACCCTCGGATCCTTCCACCCCCCCCTTCACGAGATTTTGTTTTGATTTCACACGTGATTAGATATGCCGATTTCAGATACAAATTGCATGATAAATCCCTCCTTGCAGTAGTGATTAATAATTTTCTCTTTCCCTGTTAATTTACTGCCATCAGTTTCTGTATACCATTAGCGCTAAACAGTTATGTTTGGATAATGTGGATAATGAAAACAGATAATATTCCTTTGATCACATGCACAAATCTGCAGTAATTTTGTCAATGGCAATTTTTTTCTTCTTCTGTTAATCATTATTAATGTTTAGGGCTAAAATGCGTACTCTCTCTCTCTCTCTCTCATGTTAAAAACCTGCAAAATATTTGCAAAAATCAAGTTTCGATCATTTTAGTAATATCGTAGTCTTTTCGGACAGCCAGTTTTACAGAGTTACATGTATATATAGCTTGCAATACATTCAAGGTGATCCATAAGTTAGTTTGATTTAAAGTATCCGAAATTACCAAGAGAACTTTTGAAAAATGTTTTATCAAAGCAGTAATCAATTAATAGAGACTGCAACAAGATCTATGTGGAAAACTAATTATATGCACTAAATGCATAAGATATATCTGTTATGCATTCAGATTCATAGAATTTGGGGCTAATATGGATCGGAGACCTCAGTCATGATCTTTTGCACCATTTCAGGGTCAGGAAACCTAGACAAAAATTAAATTATGATTACTTAGTAATCGAGTATTTTATTTCAATAAGCCAATTTATCGTTCGTGACGAGATCTAAGTTATGTGCCTATGGTTATCAGATTGTCAATTTTTTAATGAACAGTATATAAGTAAATTAACTTTCCACTAATGCTCATTCCGCTGTTCACATAACTAGTAATTAGTTATAATTGTAATCTCTTATGTCAAAATTTAGAATAAAGAATTAGTGTTGACATACATATACTAGACAGTGATTAAAAGTATTTCAATGGACCAGGGTTTCCTTTATGGAGACTGCCACTAAGTAACATTTTTTTTTAAACTGAAAAGCAGTTTTAGAGAATATCGCTGATCCGCGCTGTTTTTGTAAATTACTTGTTTATTACATTGTAACGTGTATTTACAGGATCACCAATGTCCCTTCGGAGGTTTTTATTGGAGAGAGGTATTGACGAAGATATCGTGAGGAAAATGGAAGAAGAAAAGGTACAATCTGTTTGTATTGAAAATATCAAAATAAATGCATGTACAAATTAAATAAAAGTTTAACTTTTCGAAATGATCAATTATCACGATGACCGGAAGGCATTTAATGAATATAAAAGACATAATTTCTAAGGTACGATCTGCCAATAGTAAACCAAAAACGATCGATTACACCATGTACGTACATGTATATGCATAACTTTCATTTAAATTACAGATTGATATTGATGTAATCCAAGAAATTAGTGATAACGATCTCGAAAAATATCTTCAATGCAAAGGAGACCGTATTGCTGTGAAGGCGTTTGCAAGTGAACAAAAAAATAAAGATACTGATAATGAAAGGAAATTGGCACTAATTGACAGCTTACGTAAGCGTATGGGAGTACCAAACATGTCAGACACAGATGATGAAGAAACGACAATCGGGAAAAAACGTCCATACTCATTTTCAAGAAAATTCAAGAAAAGGAAGCAAGCAGAAATCGCATCCAAACCGGACAGGGCGATAGTGGTTGGGTTTGCCATTTTTGACTCAAGTGCCAAGGCATACCGTCAAATTCGTGCACCGTTAGGTGGAGGCACTCGTTATGCACGCGTGAATAAAAACACACGAAAAAATGAGTTGATAAAAATTATCTGTCCCCTATTTTTTCCGGATGGAAAAAATTGCCATGGCAATATCAACGATTACTCGTTTGACATATCGACGGATGTCCATGGCACACAGTTAATGCAGAACGAATCTATCGAAGAGATTACAAGACGTCTTGGATTAAAACATTTCAGATGTTACTTAATGGCAAAATGCCAGGCAGAGGATTTTCCAGACGACGAGAATAATCAAACAGAAGTAACATGTTCCAGTTATGACAAGGGCTTTCAAATTGGTTCCTTTACAAAAACAGTAACAAAAAAACGAAACGAGATTGTCAAAAGATGCACAAATTTCAAAGAGACAGACAGAAGAAAGTTCCGATACTGAAGAGAGCCTTCCGGATCTGATCCATGGCAAGGGTTTTAGTTTAAGCGAAAGTCTGGAAAACGTCAGCGAAAATCAAATTACACCAAAATTTCCTGAGGGTCTGGAAAAAATGCCATGTAATGAAAGTAAGGAAGGTACTCTTTGTTCAAAAATCGATTTAGTAAAGAAGACTGCCATGACACAAAGTGCTAGTTTCAGTGGATTTATGGACAAAGATAATAACGAAAGAAACAACGACAATGTTATTGTGGAATACCTTCCTGATCTGTCTTCTTTGCCTGGCTCTAGTTCGGTCGATGCAAGTGGGACTGCTTTCTTGAGAGGAGCGTCGATTGATTACGAATCAGACAGTTCGGGTGTGATTCAGTTTGGTCAAATTTCAGCAGATAGTATCGAACTAGACGAAACCCTACCACTGGTGTGTAAAATTACGGTTCACAGAGGGCGAGTGGCTCGAGATTTGATAGATTTCTTCTCGCAGGAAAATATTCCGTCGCATAGTTCGACAGTCTTCGAAATAAACATGCTGAAAGAAGATGGTACACCAGAGGCCGCTGAAGATAACGGAGGGGTGATGCGGGATTCTCTTACTGAATTTTGGGACACTTTTTATTTGCAATACACAGAGGGAAATACGTACAAAGTACCCGTACTAAGGCACGATATGACAGATGTACAGTGGAAGTCAGTTGCATCCGTAATCAGAATGGGTTTCTATCAGGAGAAAGTATTTCCAATAAAACTCGCCCCGTCTTTCATGCAGCAAGCAATTTTCGGTGCTTGCACTGAGTCGGATCTAATTGATTCCTTTCTCAAATATGTTTCAGCGATGGACAGAAGTGTGATCGAGAGTGCCCTTAAAGAATTTGAAACTGTTGACAAGGATGAAATATATGATGCATTGGAACAATACGATGTGAAGAAAGCCATCAATGCGGAAAATATAGAGCGTATCGTAAGAGAAGTTGCACATAAAGAATTGGTACAAAAACCAATGTTTATAGCAGACTGTTTTTACAAGGTTCTGAATGCAACCATACTTGTTCAAGAAGACATGTCAGTTTTGTACTCAACGCTGGAACCAACACCAAAGAAAGTACTCAATTCCATAAAGTTCCCAGAGCAAATGTCCTCAGAAGAGAAAACTCTCAGTCAATACTTGAAGAAACTTGTACGCGAAATGGATGATCCCCAAAACTTGCAGCTCTTCTTAAGGTTCTGTACAGGGTCAGACATAATGACAAAAAATGATATCCAGATACGTTTCACATCCAGCAATGTATCCAGTAATGTGCGTTGTCCATCGTCTCACACATGCGGATGCGTTCTAGAAATTCCTCGAAGCTATTCCCAGGATCCATACGTCTTATTCAAATCTGATTTTTTGTCACTTCTAAGGAACAGATACTGGCAAATGGACTTTGTCTAATCAGAAAGTCTTTCCGTAACATGATAAGAATAATCAAAATAATTCAAACAAAATGTTCAGGGTGTTTTAAGCAAAATTTAAAGAAGTCAGCAACGTTATTGTTATAAGAATTTCGTTTTAAGCATACATGTTTTTATACTTATCGTTTTTATAGATACGTCTTTGTTTAATGACTTTGATGTTTAATACAAAATATGTGTTACTAGTTTTAGTATTTGATGTTTCTTAAGCAAATAATTAGTATTTGATCTAAAGATATCGAGTTGATTGACAACAAGCTTAAAACAATGATTTTATCTTTTTTATTTGAGTCTGATAGTGTCTTTTTAAATATAAATATGTTGTTTCGCTGTGTTTGTTTCACATATCTACACTTCGATGCATAATTGGTTTAGATGTCAGGTTGTTTTAATTGGTTTTTTTTGTCAAAGGAAATGACACAGGACCGTCCATATTGCATACGCTGTATTGACAACTTTGGAGAGTGACCTTCTTTTGGAAGTTGTGTACTTGTTTTCTCACATACCAACTAATTGTTGATGCATTCTTTATAAAAATTTGTTGATTAAGTAATAAATAGTTCTCATTTGCATATTGTTTTTAATCAGAAGAATCTGAAACATGCATAAACATATAGTCTTCAAAAGTAGACATGTTAAGACAAAAGTTCTAACTTCTCTCCTTACATGTTGGGATGTAAATCATTTAGGACTGAGGTCCTTAGTTTTTCATACAATTTAAGTCCTTCACGCGCTGTTGTTGGTGGTGATAAATTGTTCTCCGTCATATATATTAGCAGCAGCTCAAACATTTCTGGATCACATGTAGATCTTCCTCTAAAAACACACTCTGACATGCAAATATTAACATCTCTCTGGTCAACAGTCTTCAAGAAATTCTTTGTGTGAAATATTTCTGGCATTGAGAACATAACAGTAGGTCGTCCATGTGGTACATTTTCGTTTTTGCTTGGACGAATTCTATGGGAATTCCAAATTGCTCTAACTGCATCCAATTCTCTCTGAAATGAATTTTTTGGGAAATAAGAAGGCTGATAATATAGTTGCTAATTCTTGTGAATTTCACCATCAAACACAAATCGTTCTCTTAAAATGATAAACGGAAAATCAGTTTATCCTTTAATTTGATATAAATATGCATTAAAGCAACCTTAAATATTAAATATTATTTCTATGGTTATCAATTATCACTACAAATTATTATTATTTTTATTATTTATCTATCAATTCAAGTTCACATATCAAATAGGATGGTTATCGAGTTGAAGTGATTACAGTTCGACGCATTGATGGTTGGATTTTTTAATAAATAACAAGTACATGTATATAGGGTAGCTGATTTCCAGGAAGAGAGGATACATGTTTGACAATTTTACAACTACTGTCGATCTGTCAACTCGACAACTAGCATCTTTTGACTGGAAATGTCCATTGTCAACGTGTCACCAATCCGGCGACCTGCTGACCTACTTGTCTATAAACTAACTTTCTTCTTCTTTTAGGAGTCATAATCGTTTAATATAAAAGATTAAGATCTCGTCATGATAAAATCCGTTATGAAAAAACAAATAATTTTGATGAAGAATTAATTTGGTATGATTTTATCTGCTCTATCAGACAAACTACTATTCAATTGAAATTATTCGTGTCGATAGCCATTTTAGTGCTATATATATATATATATATATATATATATATATATATATATATAATCCAGTGTCTTTGTCTGTGATAACACTACGTATCGATTTTGTACTATATAACTCATAATGCAAATGACGCCAAATCGAGGCGCCAGCGGGGTTTGTTTATTTATATTTAAATATTTAATCGTACGATGGCTGAAATTATATGAATATAAGTAATAACGAATCATTTTTTGAATATTATGAGGTGATAATTTCGGTCGGGGCGTGATCAAATCTATCATAAAGCCCTTCGGGCTTTATTGAATTTGATCACGCCCCGACCAAAATTATCACCTCATAATACTCAAAGAATGATTCCTTATTCCTTAGAGAGAGAGAGAGAGAGAGAGAGAGAGAGAGAGAGAGAGAGAGAGAGAGAGAGAGAGTATTCAATTAAAGCTCAACTCCAGTATTTGTTTTCTCACTAACCTGTACTAAAGCTGTGAAACAAAACTGTATCAGACTTATATCGACAGCACTACCAGTGAAGTCAGCACGATTCTTTAATGATCCCAGGGTATCCATCCAAAACTGAGAGCACTCCTTTTTAAGTGTACACCAGAAACTTTCTATTCTTTGATTATGCATGCTTGCGCCGTATAGAAAGCTCTCTTCTCCTGACAACAACGACTGCATTCGCGCTATATGCCCATTCTCAGTTCCCATGTCTCCCCTTACCATTTGAGGACACCCAAGTAATTCTGTAACCGTTTCCATATAGTATCCCGCGATTACACGTGGATTGCTGCTTGTATGGTACACATTTAACCACATAATTTGCCTCGAAAATCCATCAATACAACCACTGATACATAATCCGTATGGTTTTAATTTGTCGTAAGAATCCACGTGCCACAAATAATTTGGACCTTTGGCAAAATACTGTCTTCTTCTCAAACGGCCCTTCCTTCTAACTTCAATGCCCATGGGATCCAGAATTTGCATTAAACTATAAACCACATTCCTCGGAACTGTCATACCTTCTTTGAGACACTTTTGATGCATCCATCTGTATCCATGCATGCAACCAGATCCACGAAGTTGTGTGTAAATAAAAATGGCGACATCAATGATATCAGTGTAATTTTTGCGACGAAAAAGATTTTGTCGACATAACACTCGTTTTAGAGTTCTTAAACTAATAATAATTCGATGATTAACTGCCAGAGAACACAAAATTTCTTTGTGGGTAAACCCCATATGAAAATAAAAAGCAACGGCTGTGTCAACGTCCATCTTCTTACACTCTCCTTTTGCAAAATAATTTATGTGGCGGCCGCCAGATAATTATGTGGCGGCCGCCAGATAATTATGTGGCGGCCGCCAGATATTAAGTGGCGGCCGCCAGATAAATTATGTGGCGGCCGCCAGATAAATAAGTGGCGGCCGCCAAATAATAAGTGGCGGCCGCCAGAAAATTATCTGGCGGCCGCCAGATAAAATATTTTTCCTACGTGGCACCAACAGGCTTCCGTAGGTTTTTAATTCAAAGATTAAGATAGTTAAGAAATAACTCCTTACGTCCTTTGCAAAGCAGATTATAAAAAAGTGGTGCCAGTCTGCTCTACATAGCATTTTTTAAAATATAAATGGTATGTTGCTCAAAAAGTTCAACTATTGCGTGTTCCAAACGAAATCAAATTATTACTGATAACTGTGGATAACGATTGTAACAATGTCTCAACTATGGAAAGCCAACGGGGTCAAAATTCTTCAGCTGTGTATTTGTAACCATGCAATACAGCATTCATTCTATGTAAATGTAGAAATGTTTACTCATTTGACAATTTCAGTAATCGATAGTACAATGTCAATCCAGTGGGTTGGAATGACTGTGTAAATGTTGTTACGCAGTAACGTAGAATGATAGAAATGCGTATTCCAAACTTTTAAGTTGGTCTGTGTGTAATTTGTTCTTTGATAAACCTGTTTTGAAGTATAGATAAGTCCATCATTTGTTCTATTAATTTGGAATCAAATTCTCCTGGTCAGTGTTTACAGAACAAGAAATGTACCTCATGAAACACATCAATTTATTCTTCGATGTACATTCAAAATTTGTACGTTATAGTGTCTCATTACGACAAGAGGGCGCGCATGGTGTATAAAAATGCACTATACTATTTAGTTGCAGTTAAAGCAATACAAGCTGTAACTGACGGTAATTTTCAACTACAGAATTATGCACTAATTGACACCTATCGCTATAACTTATTAAGTCCCCAAGATCTTAAGAACAATTCAGCAAAATAAACAAAGGGATATTGTTTTAGAGCATACCTACAATGAGCGTTTCGTATAAACCGCAATTACAACGTATACACGAACATGGGAACGATGATTGCCGAACATAATCGGGTTGCACTAAGACCGAGGTCATACAAAGACGGAGACTGACGTTTCGTTTGTTTTAAAATATTACAACGTGTCATGAATTACTTTAAATATTATAAGTGTAAGAAAGAAATTAAATTGTGCAAATATGCCACTCAAATGAATTTGCTACAATGTGGCATATTGAATTGTTTACAAATCTGACACGTGCGCAGCGCCTCTTCTTCGCATTTTTACGAACTGGCGACTTCCGAGGTCAGTGCACATCGGTGATTAAGAGAAGGAATTACTATCGGGATGACAGTCATTCATGAATCAACATTTTTTGCTGATTTGACGGTTTTACTGCTTCAGATTCACCCTGATTCTATGAAGTTATGTATGTTCAATCACAGATATGTTATAACATTTATTCTTTTCTTTTTTTTTAAATTATTTACCTTCAGTTACAGCTTGTATTGCTTTAAGATTAAAAATCAAAGCAATGACAATCTGACAATTCAGGTATGCAGCATTGTTTATAGGAAGGGGGGTTAGAAGAGAATAAAAACAAAAGAAAAGAGAATCCTATTTCGAAATAGTACTTTATTTGCTTAATAAAATCCTAAATTGGGGGGAGGGGGCGGCACCACAACCCTAAATTTACAGATTGTGATTATTTGTCCCTTATCAGAATACAATAAATTATTTAATTCACAACTTTTATAATTGAGTACATGTATATAACAGGCACGTATCAATGGCATCATCGATTTTCAGGGGTGGATCGTGGGTAGTTGGCTTTGACTTTTCACGACTTTGACTTCGTAGGAGGTTGACGTCTTCTCCCCCCCCCCCCCCCCCCCCCCC
Organism: Ostrea denselamellosa; assembly: GCA_024699665.1. NCBI lineage: Eukaryota > Metazoa > Mollusca > Bivalvia > Ostreida > Ostreidae > Ostrea > Ostrea denselamellosa. The sequence goes on along the minus strand of JAMZEH010000010.1, from coordinate 2,969,690 downwards.
CAAGCAAACTTTATTTTCTCAAATCGTGGGGTGGGGTGGGTGGTAAATGGGTCTTATACTATCAATCCTAATATTTCGCTATATAAGTTTTATTCACAACTTTCAAGCCTTCCTCTTTTCTTTACTACTTCTGTCATGAAAGGGGGGACCAAACATATCATATCTTGGAAGTGTCCCAGGACAGCAAACTGTGGTATGCTTAAGCGTATAAGCCCAGAGGAGTTCCGAAAGGTTATATGTTTCTAATGCAGCACACGCCTCCTGTCGTCATAATGAGGCACAACAGCATACAAAATAATGTTGAATTTACATTGAACATGGTGAATGTACGTGATACGTGTGACATTTTCGAGTTGTGTAAACAGTGATTACCAGCTAGGAGGATTCAGTTGCAAAGGTTTAGAGAACAAAAATGGATTTGTCTATACCTCAAATTTATTTATACGAGTACTTATCAAAGAATAACTTACACACAGTGCAACTTAAAAGTTTCCAATACGCATTTCTATCTAAACATTCTACGTATAATATATTGCGTAACATTTACACAGTCATTCCAATACACTGGATTGGCATTGCACTATTAGATAAGTACCTATAAATGTCAAATTACTTTTAACATTCTACAGTTACATAGAACGAATGATATATTGTTTAGTTACAAGTGCACACAATTTTATCCCCGTCGGCTCTCCAAGATAACAAGATAAATCAATTTTGATTTCTAACAAAGGTCAAACTGTCTCTCCATATTGTCTAGTTTATCAAAAATAAATAAATAAATAAAACTGTTACACATGATGGAATTACCAATGAGTGGAGTGTCCTTGACGTGAATAAGACTGAACATGGACTACCAACTCAGGTAAATGTATAGATACCAGCTGTTGTAATTGCAGCTGGTGTCTGGTCATTAAAAATAAAGGACACGACTGGTTGAAGGAGAGATCACGTTGTTGACAGGGATTATATTAAGACCAATTTACATGGGACGGCAGCGCGTAAGGTCTATGCAGTGCCTTTCCCACTCAGCACAGTCCTTCGGTGCAGAAACCAGTTCCAGTGACTATTACATGTTGAGTAATAAAGTATGATAGTTGTTATTTCTATTATCATCATTATTATTATTATTAACACCATTTACAAAATCATTTAAATAAGATATTACAGTGAACATCTATCGTTTCACTAACAGCTTGTCACTATGCGTGATCGCGTGTGTAAATTTTTGTGCATGGTTTCTCAAAGATTTCAATGAAACGCGTTTTACTTTTTTTTCTCGGTGACCAATCACCTTGAAAGAATGGCATAACGTGGTCATCCAAGCTCACTTTTATTTAAACCATACGGAAAATCTATGAGTAAAATTAGCAAGTTTAATCAAGCAAAGTGACACACCGTTACTAGAAGGGTTGAAATCTTACAGACACACTTGCGCAGATTCCAGAATACATTTTTAAAACTCACCTTGGTCGACAATGGTTTTCTCGGTTTGACAATTTCCATTGTTACCCTCGTTTGTATGCAATATTTAAATAATATACATGTGCTCTGGGCTCCATTGAGTTGGAAAAGATGAAACATGGATCAGGCGTCAATTTCATCAAACAAGCTATTTTTTGGAGGGGTGGTTTCAGCGATACGAATGCTCGAGGTTATGCGGTATTAAAAAAATCGTGAAAATAAAAGTGTCTCCGCTGAAATTCTATCTGGCTGGAGCAGGATTTTCTTCAGAGTCGGACTGCACATAATGAAAAATAATGTCGATGTCAATTCTCCGTTTCTTTGGGGTCCTTTGAATCATTTCATAAATGCTCTCCACATTGAGAATTTGTTTTGAGATTTAAGAAAGCCCATTCCGGTGGACATATGTAATGTTCTACAGAGCAGTCATTTCACGAACGCTAACGAGTTATACACATTATGCAGATTGTGAATTTATATCGGGGTTCTACATTTATACGAACGCTAAACGAAATATACACGTTTAAGCGTCCTGACTAGTAATGCAGGGGATCCGAGCTCGATTTCCGGTCCAGCCGTTAATTTTCTCCTTTCCTGTTACATTTGATGCCGTTAACCACCCCCTGAGCTTGCAGTTGAAAGTTATGCCAGGCGTAAAAGAATCTGGGACGTGTGTCTTCGAGGGCCACGACAATTTAAGGAGGGAGGAATGTAGTGGAGTATATAGCATTACACCAATACTACACTCCCTCTATTGGCTACCAGTTCAGTAAAGAGTCATCTTCAAGACATTGGTATTAGTGTATAAAACAGTCAACAACATGGCTCCATCCTATCTGTAGGAACTCATTACACTCTATGCTCCCTCCAGAACTCCGCGGTCCAGTGGTCTGAGCCTACTACCACTTACACATCATCTGTGACACAAACTCAAGCTTCAGTGTGGCTGGCCCTAAACTGTGGAATGCTCTACCATATGATACCAGAACTGCTGCTAGTCTCTGTATCTTTAAATCTAAACTAAAGATTCATCTGTTTGCAATTCATTACAACTAGTTTATGCAGATGAACTCTAAGTCAAGATAACCGTGTTGTGCAATTGTAACGGATTCCTTATCTTCATCTACTATTTATTTGTTCTTATACAACTTATTTTACTTATTTTATTGTTATTTAAATAGCGTTTGAGCAATATGGATTTTACGCTTTACAAAATAAATTTATTATTATTACATAGACCATGATTATAGGCCTGGATAGCTCAGTGGTTAGAGCATCTGTCTAATGATAAAGAGTCCCCGAGTTTATTTTTCTGATCCATGGCCAGCCATTATTTCTTTCTATCTTTTCCTGTCATACAAGAATACATTAAATAGATTAAAAAAATATCATTAATAAATAAAGTCACTGTTACGGATGATTGAGTGGAAATAATGATAAAACTAGAATATTAAATTAGCATTCAATATTACAGATTGGTTCTGACTTCAGTCGTTTTCATGTTATTGTTAGTCAACTGATAATATGCCGAATCTTGTGTGAACTGATCGACCCCCCAGTCACCTGGGTAAGGGGTGATCAAAATGTTGTCACCTCTGTAAATGTTCACGACCTTGCTATTTCTATAAATGGCACAGAACTATACATACATAGTTATGAAACACTACGGTATAGACATGCTAATTATTAGTATATCCCAAGACATGATCTATATCTGCTTTATCATCGGGTCAAGTAGGGGACTAGAAGGGTAACTCTCGGTTCGTTGTTCACTACGGAACTGCTTTATCACTTTCATTAGTACTCGGTACGTATAGTAGCATCATTACATACAGTGCTATACCTTTCATCGTGATTAATTTAGACCCCCCCCCCTCTCCATTAAAAAGAACCTTAAAGAGGTTCGCATTTGAGATTTGGAGTAATGTCAATTTATTTTTTATTTCTACATTGAAGGGGAATTAGGAAGTTAAAAAGAAACACTGTGGTCATAATGCTTGTTTTTGAGCTACAGGGTATAAAACTTCACTTTTTTGCACTTAAAATTTAATTAAAATTTATTCGATTAAACTTCATTTGTCTGTTGGTATCAACATAGTATAACATCAAAAATCAATCATTATATAGATAGATCCATAATCATGTCTTCTAGCAATATACAGTACGTATAAAAAAGATTAATACTAGTAAATTAGATATAGATAATGACCTATTTGCACTGGATATACCCCAAAAAAAATCATGATATATAATTTAAGAATATGAAACAACATATTAAGAGTAATGCCAATTTCTTAAATTTCTCATAAATTTCAAAGTCGTGTCTTTAAATTTATAATGGAACTTTAAAAGTGAGGGTTACAGGGCTCGACATTAACTTTTTCCCCTATTTGTCCATTCGGACAAGCGACAAAGATATTTACTTGTCTGGACTTCAACTTCATTTGTCCGAAAAATTTTCAAAGAAGATCTAATACTGTAACCTTGAAAACTATATTACTTAAAATATATACCATTTTTATACTTGCTTGATTTTTAATTATTCAATTGATAAAAAACAAGAAACACATGAAACAAAATTTTATCTAGACTTCCTGTCTTGAATCAATGACCGTGTTTGCTCGATGATGATCTAGAGATTTCAAAGTTCGTAAAATAATTTCTCTTTACCGATTGAAAGTAGTACGCATTAAGTGAACACCGATCCCGATCGAGTGTGACTCAATTAGCTTACATAGCGATTGATATCGGGATCGAAGTTCATTTTTTCATGCATTGCTTCCGACTTTGAACTACCGATAAACATTTCACCAATCGTTCTTTTTATTATATGGAGACTTCTATACATAAAAAAGGACTTGTCCAATCGGACCAGTGCCCAAGCAATATTCACTTGTCCGATTTTTTCCCACTGGTACCCGACAAGCGTTAATGTCGAGCCCTGGGGGTTAGAGATTGTAACGGGTTAGCACTACGTGGCTATATTCCACTTTTATAATTTTATTGACGCCAGCAGATATAAAATCAAAGTAGAAATAATAATAAAATAAATCATAAAATGTGGACTCGGCAAATAATACACGAAGATTAAAATAACTCGAGGTGATGTTTTATTTAGCGATAACAATAAGGGATAACTTTCACAACTTTACAAATTCTATTTCAAATCAAATACCAAAATTGTACAAGTTATAAAAAAATGCTACAGATTTCCCTAGCTAAGATTTGATATAAAAATTTAATAATAAATCTTAGGATAATTGAATAATAAATCAATGAATTCAATCAATCAAAAACAATTTTATAAGAGCCAAAAGAAACCTACGTCTAATCCAAATTTCGGAAATTGCCAAAGTCCCCGTTAAATGGCGTCGACGAGTTTATATAGTACCATTATTCAACGGTCCGTTACAATTCAACGGAATCCATTCTAAATCAACGGATAAACGGACCGATGAAAATCAACGGAAAATAGTTCCAATAACTATGTCTAAGTAAACATTACATAAAATTAGTAAAATGTACTAAAATAATTTAAGTTTCATTCATTTGCAATTGTATAATAAATTATTTAACCTTAAAACTCATTCTTCTTTCTATCAAAAAATGCAAAAATGTCTTGGCGAATCAAAAAAGTAAACCGGAAATAACCTATAATGCATTATAGGTAAATAAAAGTAAAATCGTCTGCAGCTTACAGCATGTGTTTACAAGAATCATGTAAAATAACAGTAGAAACGTAACGTGATTAAAACAATGGCTAGACTGTACATGTGTGACGACATATGTACATGTATTTCAACAAATGACAAAATGAACATTCAAGAAATTTAACATACATCACACGTGTTTGTCTAGTTTCATTTTACCTTGATAGTATCAAAATTAACGAATCTTCAAAATATAGTACTGTGCGAATAATAGCACTCATAATACGATTTAAATACTCAAGATATTGATCTCCATCAAAGATACAGTAACTTATGAGGGGATGCACTACCATACAATTCAATACAATACAATTCGCATTAAAGTGTAACAGCCAAATCTTTACATGATTAAATTTGTAAATTAATGGCCAAAATACTGAAATTTTAGACATAATTTCAAGTAAATTAATTTAGACTTCTTTAAGAATTGGTGTTCTATTTCGAAAAATATATCAACCAAATTCACAGAATACAACATTTGAATCATGATAGGGTTCAGTATATAAGTGCAATATGTCTCCACCAATGGGATCAGTATTGAATCAGTAAATACTAAATTATAGCATCCTGCGCAGTTGTACTCAAAAGCTCAGGAGCTAACTTCCTTAAAGACAATCATATGACTATGACAGTTTGACATCACAACGCCAAAGTAACCAATAATTTCACACCAAAGTAGCCACAATTGTAGAAGTTCATATTTCATGACCATTAACAGAAATTGTAGTCAAACGTGACTAATGCATGTAAATTTTTTATATTAAATAATAATAATAACAACACAGCGAGTTTAAATTACTTTTGATATGAATCAAGATGTTGTTATTTATTTGTTTGTACATGTATATTGTTTTACGTCCGATTCGAGATTTTCACTCATATCAAAACGTCAGCAACTTTAGATGACGTACCACGATTAGAATTGTTCGCCTCTTAGATGTCTAGCGAGACAAGTCTACGTCTTCAAGACCATATTCGAAAAAAGTCTTGACCCTTTTAATAATAATGGGTGTTTGGGAAAGAACACTCATTACCTGTGTTATACGTCCGAAGTTTGACGTAGCGACGCGACCGCTGTAATCGTTGGTCTACCGGGAATCAAAATGCAAGTTTGTATGATTTTTCTTGGTAAAATTTCCATAATATATTTGCATTTTGATTCATGGTAGACCAGTGATTACACAAGTTCACAAATTTGATACACTTGTATATATTCTTTATCTTGATTGAAATGATGTACAGAAATTAGGTAGAACTAATTTCTGAACTGACAATTTGAGAAAAATATCATTCTTGATCTAAATCTGTAAATGCAAAAACGAAATATATCTAAATATACCTATATGATATATTTACCTATGCCTCTTGTAGTGGTATAATCATTCAGAACTGCAATCTGTCGGAATTAAACTATAATCTATCAGAGAATGATACGAAAAAACATTAAAAATCAATAGTACTGCAACGTATATGGAATTCAGAGACATTGGCATCTTCAACTGATTCATAAAAGGTATCTATTAATATCTTAGATACATGAATAACATCAATTAATATCTCAGAAATTGGAGCAGCTTCATCTATTAGCATGGACCCATTAGGGAAGGAAAGACTTTTAAGACAGATCATATTTATACTAAGGACTCCTGGAAAAACGGTTGGTTTGTTGTATATTGTTTAACGTCCCACGCGAGAATTTTTCTCTCATATGGAGACGTCGCCATTTCCGGTGAAGAGCTGTAAAATTTAGGCCTATGCTCGGCGCTTACGCCTTTGAACAGGGAGGAATCTTTATCGTGCCACACCTGCTGTGACAGGGTGCCTCTGTTTTTGCGGTCTCATCCGAAGAACTGACCCATTTAGTCGCCTTTTACGACAAGCAAGGGATAGTGAGGATCTACTCTTACCCGGATACCGACTAAACTGAGTACAAATCAGGATACAGGAGAACGACTTAACAATTGGTGTGAAAGGTGTCAGACGGAACTCAACATAATGAAATATTGTATTTATCAATGAGATCATTATCACTACCATAGATTAGGCGACATGCTGACTTTAAAGGAGACTGCTGAGACGACTGTAACATCAACTTATTTGTCGGTAGTCTGCATCGCTTTAGAGAATGATGATACGCAGAACATGCTTTTCGAATAACTTGAGAGACATAAACAAAATATGCATGTGATAATTAAGAAATAAATTTCAGTTTTGAAAATGCTGTATACTGAGTTATGCTGGCGTCTTAGAGATAACGTTTCATGAAAAGTGAAGTCCCTCACATATTAAAAACAAAACAAAACAAAATAAATAAATAAATAAAACTCCAACATTTTTAAAAAAAAATATTTACATTCTTCTTTGATTTCTGTCAAAATTCCCAACCGATAAAAAAGACGTACTGTATTTATCAAGAGTCACACGCGCATTGTTCACAATTGCAGTCACAAGGCCTCTCACTTCTAGTCGGCCCGGGTTCAATTCTCGCTCGCGTCGGTATATGTCAGAAAGTTTGCCAGTTTACTTTCGGGAGGTCGGTGGTCTCTTCTCGGGTACATTTTGTCTGGGTTCTCTCCTCCACCAATAAAAACTGGACGCCACCAAGTTACTGAAAAAATTGTTGAGTGTGGCGGGAAACAATAAACAATCAATCAATCTATCACAATTGCAGCACATTCACGGAGAAATGGCTATCATTACCATTTATAAAGATACCTAAGACACAAATATTGCAAATGTAAATATTGTGCAATTGCTACGTAAATATGGGGAGTTGGCGATAGAGTTGGCATTATCTTAGGTGTTTCATACGTTTCATAAAAACGATTAAAGTATATCTGCATGATCAATTGGACTTATTGTGTATGCACATCATCTCCCGCTTTCATCGCTTTAATGACATTTATCGCCACCTAAGATAAGTACTCTGAAAAACTGGTTCTGTAAAAGTTTAAGTAAAGCAAATAACAAAGTAGAATGCAAACATGAATTGAAGATTAGAAAAATAGTATAGATCTGAGGATTTATGAATCGAGATAATATTCCGTTGTAGTAAATATAGATACCAAACCTTTTGTTGTTTCACTCGATGGGGGAGGGAGGGGGCATGGGACATATGTTCACAGACTGAAAAACGGCGAAAATGTTCACTCTGAAATCAACTGCAAATGAGTTAAACTACGAAAAATGAAGATTAACCATATTGTACTCAATGATATAATGTAATTTGATAAATGAAATGGTTATTTGTTCATATTAATAAGCATTTTAAACTATATGACGTTTTAAAACCTGATTTCATGGAACAGATTTTTCTACCCCTCGATTTAAAGGAGGAATAACACACCAAAAAAATCTGATATGGATGCAAAGTGGAGGATGTGTACAATAGTATTTTTGAAATTGAAAAGTTTCAGATTTCTCTTTTTAGTTTTTGAAAATAATCTGAAAAAAAAGTTTTATACCCCTGCTAGATTCGAACGCACGAACTACAGATCAGCTGTCGACAAGTTATCCTACTGACCTACCAAGTAATTCGGTTGGAAAGGAATCTACATATTGATAATATTTATATTTTTCAAAGGGAAGTCAGTCATTACGGCGATGTTTTAATCTTCCTAAAATACTGTAGTAGTTTTAATAGTTTCAGCTCTAACCCCCCCCCCCCCCCCCCCCCCCCCCCCCCCCCTCACCCAAAAATGGACAGTCCTGGTCACGAAATTCATTGATTTTATCCCGTTACCTCAATATTCCCGGTTCAGCCATAAATTTCTTCTTTCCTATTAGAATTATTTGCAACATTTCTACATGTGCCAATGATTATAGTTTACAAGTTTCATACTTTATAAGAGGGGCATGTAACAACGCAAAAATATAATAACGAATCAAATGTAACAAACGTATTATATACGTATGTGAATATATCCGGTAAGGGAATAATGACCGGAAATATGAGTATTGCATGCACAATCCAAAATAGAGAGTTGATTACACAAACACCTATATAAAGGGAATATATAAGCGGAAATATTGTACAGCTTTTAAGATATGTTGTCTCTTTTGGGAATCACATGATTTTTACAGTCTCTTGTACATATCCATTGATTGAAAAGGAGAGAGAGAGAGAGAGAGAGAGAGAGAGAGAGAGAGAGAGAGAGAGAGAGAGAGCGTTCTACTTCGATGTATAATGTCATTTAACCTAAGGAAAGAAAATTGAAATTTTTGATTGACAGTGTAGAGGAAACAATACAGCAGGAGTTGCATTGATGTAAAGGTTTGAATTCATCTTTAGAAATTTAAAACAGATATTAGTTTGTGTTTGGACCCAAAATTATTAAATTGTGAATCGACAGGAACGTGTAATTATAACAATTTATTCTTGATATTCAGAGAAACAGGCATGTATTTTTTTTTAAATCATGGGAGGGGGCAACCGGAGAAGTTCACTTCAAAATTGCTTTAAAATTCTTTACAAGCAAAATATAAAAAAAAAAATGAATAAAATGGATTTGAGGAACTTCTGCCCAAACCTCAAAATTGTAGGAGGGGGGAGGCAAACTTGATTCACTACATGTCTTCTTCAATCATCTAATGGGGAAGAGGACAGTCAATTAATCGAACATATAAAAAAATGAGGGCTTTATGTATTCAAATAATGGGAAAAGTAAATTGTCAAAAAGTGGGTGAGGCCCCCTGCCTACCCCCATCCCCCTGTGTACGTGCCTGTTATAACACTTAATTTCAATAACGTGTTGAAATACTATTACATGTATATACTACTTATATTTTATTTCGTTAAATCCCAAAAGACTTCAGATTTATATATTTTCCTATTGGTTGCTTTGTCTGCAAGATTCGTCCCCGAAAATTAGATACATGCTTTCGACAGAAATGAATTCATTTTGAAGTACATCTAGATTAAATGCAAGTGCCAGTTTAACGAAAAATATTGACCCGGGGTTCATTTTTCAACGTTGAATATTGAACCGGGGGTACTTTTCCTCCGTCGAAAATTAAGACCAAAAGTCGTGAAATTTATACCCGGGGTCATTTTTCAACAGCTTGGTTTCTTTTTCTAATGTCAGATGACCACAACACGTTGAAAATTTACCCTGTTGAATACTGACTCCAACTACAGAGTTTTGAACTGTTTTTCAACTGGAAAGTGTTCTACGCGATTTATCTGTATCTTATCATTTCAGTGTCAAAATTTTCATTTTTTCATAATGATAAAAATTAGTCTGAAACCATCCCGATGTTGTTCATTAGTACACGATTAAAGGCCACTGTCATCCAAGACAATCTTATTTATGACATCACTTTTTTTATAACCCCCCCCCCCCCTCCCCCCCTCCAAAAAGAAAACAATAAGAGAGAGAGAGAGAGAGAGAGAGAGAGAGAGAGAGAGAGAGAGAGAGAGAGAGAGAGCGTTCTACTTCGATGTATAATGTCATTTAACCTAAGGAAAGAAAATTGAAATTTTTGATTGACAGTGTAGAGGAAACAATACAGCAGGAGTTGCATTGATGTAAAGGTTTGAATTCATCTTTAGAAATTTAAAACAGATATTAGTTTGTGTTTGGACCCAAAATTATTAAATTGTGAATCGACAGGAACGTGTAATTATAACAATTTATTCTTGATATTCAGAGAAACAGGCATGTATTTTTTTTTAAATCATGGGAGGGGGCAACCGGAGAAGTTCACTTCAAAATTGCTTTAAAATTCTTTACAAGCAAAATATAAAAAAAAAAATGAATAAAATGGATTTGAGGAACTTCTGCCCAAACCTCAAAATTGTAGGAGGGGGGAGGCAAACTTGATTCACTACATGTCTTCTTCAATCATCTAATGGGGAAGAGGACAGTCAATTAATCGAACATATAAAAAAATGAGGGCTTTATGTATTCAAATAATGGGAAAAGTAAATTGTCAAAAAGTGGGTGAGGCCCCCTGCCTACCCCCATCCCCCTGTGTACGTGCCTGTTATAACACTTAATTTCAATAACGTGTTGAAATACTATTACATGTATATACTACTTATATTTTATTTCGTTAAATCCCAAAAGACTTCAGATTTATATATTTTCCTATTGGTTGCTTTGTCTGCAAGATTCGTCCCCGAAAATTAGATACATGCTTTCGACAGAAATGAATTCATTTTGAAGTACATCTAGATTAAATGCAAGTGCCAGTTTAACGAAAAATATTGACCCGGGGTTCATTTTTCAACGTTGAATATTGAACCGGGGGTACTTTTCCTCCGTCGAAAATTAAGACCAAAAGTCGTGAAATTTATACCCGGGGTCATTTTTCAACAGCTTGGTTTCTTTTTCTAATGTCAGATGACCACAACACGTTGAAAATTTACCCTGTTGAATACTGACTCCAACTACAGAGTTTTGAACTGTTTTTCAACTGGAAAGTGTTCTACGCGATTTATCTGTATCTTATCATTTCAGTGTCAAAATTTTCATTTTTTCATAATGATAAAAATTAGTCTGAAACCATCCCGATGTTGTTCATTAGTACACGATTAAAGGCCACTGTCATCCAAGACAATCTTATTTATGACATCACTTTTTTTATAACCCCCCCCCCTCCCCCCCTCCAAAAAGAAAACAATAAGAGAGAGAGAGAGAGAGAGAGAGAGAGAGAGAGAGAGAGAGAGAGAGAGAACAAAAATGAACAAAACACAAAACAAAACACAAACAAACCAACAAAATCAAATTAGAAACTTTTTCGTTTTTGGGGTTAGGGGACTATTGAACACTTTTGAAACATCAGCCGATTTCCTGCATATGCATAATCTTAAAAACTTGCAAGGGGATCCGTGTTAATTTGGAGGGTATTATTTCATTTGCCATAGATTTTAAACTCCGACACACACACCTACTGCCCTAAATTGGCATAAAATCAAGTAATGAAAGATATCATTAATTAATTATATCTTTAATTTTGAGTTATTGTGTACAGGTTTCTATTAGTTAATGAGAGCAATATTGAGTCACTGTCTTCTTTTAACTAGTGAATTGTTGTAATATATGTGCACAGTTATTACATTTTGCACCAATATCAAAGCAAAATGTAGTAAACATGAAATGTATGGCTATGAAATATACATAGGTGTCAGCATTAATATATTATTTGGGTTTTAACGTGTACATAGTATTCATTATCCAAAAAATACATAAATAAAATATCTATATTCATTACATTTTGCTTTATTACATTTTGTGTCGAGATCAACGCAATATATAATGTAATCAAATATTTTAAAAATTGTGGATATACTACACAGAAGTTAAGTGTATATGTACATGCATGATCAGATTCACGATTTCTATAAACCACAAAACCTCTGACCAGCCAAACATTCAATACAGGAAAAATATTCGACTCAGATATCTCCCCTGATTGAAGACATCCTGGTTGGAACGTATCATAATAAAGAGAATTTAACATTTTCGTTAAAGAGACACTACAGCTCATTTTACTCAAAAATCGTAAAATGACAATTTTCCCAGAACTTTCTCAAATTTTGTAGCATAATTGAATGTATAAACTTTGCCAAAATAACACATTTGTAAAGTTGTAAATTCTCGTTTAAATGCAGAAATTAATAGTTTTTGAAGGCCCTTTTTAACAACATTGAGACTTCCTCTTTCGGTCTTCGGACGCATGCGTACGGACAGTAAACAATCCAGTGAGAGGAAGCGTACAATGGTTAAACCCATTTTGATAGCTTATGCAAGAGAAGGGTTAAAATAGAACGAGATACAACTCATATGCAAACTAGGATTTACGTGGGGATCTTACTATGACCCTCTAGCAACGAGACACACACGAAGGGCTAAAAAGCAAGTGCTATTATTGTTTTTATCAAAAAACATTATTTGGTTAATAGGGACATGAAAGGTTTTCTGTTATAATAATGATTTATAATTACTAATTCTAAGAAGCAGGAAATAATCCCATACCCGAGAAGCGAGTGTGGACCCCTTTAAAGGGTATTTAAATAAGTTTTTACCCAACACATATGTTGTCATACTGAATCACGTGATGTAAACTGTTCGAGTCAAAATGAAGAAACCATTGGATTCCGAATGATCTTTAAAGCGCAGTTGAGAGCAAATTAATGCATTCCTAATATACAAAATTGTCAGTATTGTTATGAATTTTATTATTTTGTCGATACGTGTTTTAAAAACACTCGATTAAAATGTGGAAAATGGGCTGTAGTGCCTCTCTAAGTACACATTTCCGGTAAATAGCTGTCCCCATTTGATGCGTTTTCTTGGCGAGCATGTCATGTGCATTACATGTTCATATATATCTGTATTTCGTAAGAATTGAATGTGAATAATGTACATTTTATGCTCTTTGGTCATTCCTTTCTATCAGTATTTAATTGGTAATATTAAGTATGTAATTGGCTGGCAATTGATATCTGAAAGTTTTTTCTCGCTCGTTTTTTGTTTGTTTGTTTTTGTATTTAATTATTTACATGTTAATGATATGATAACTACAAATATTTTCACGCACATGCAAGTATACAAGAAAAGCTTTTTCGCTTATTCGTCTAAATTATCTAAACTTTCAAAATATTTTTACTAATATGCGATATCTATTTTGCGAACATTGCATGTTTTAATACGTGATTTCATTTGTTCCTTCCCTATAGATATGCACTGGTCGAGTCCAGCCAGAAAATCTCTCAGGTTTGACAACTACCTTTTAAGTATATACATTTAGAGTAAAATAGGCTATCTGAAAGAGATATGGCCGATAAGATAGAAATGTGCATACTTACTTCAGAATTCATGTTAGCTTTAAGTTTAAAGACAAAAAGATTACTCGACTGACTCAAAGGACCTAAAATACCGAAATATGCTAATTATCTTTACCTATTGAATTTAATTTCCAAAATGTTGATTTTTCTTGTCTTTACAATTATTACATACTGTACACCAAGATATTTCTTTCCGTGTGGCAAAATTTACTCAGAGTATGCGGCCTTAGAAAGTTTACAGAATTTTATACAATCATATACATATGCAATGATTATTAAAGGGTCTCAGATTTGGTTTGTTGGCATTATTGTGTTATGTACTCACGTTTACCATCTCTCTCTCTCTCTCTCTCTCTCTCTCTCTCTCTCTCTCTCTCTCTCTCTCTCTCTCTCTCTCTCTATATATATATATATATATATATATATCCAATATTAAAGTCAAGAAACACAAAACTCGAATTACATTTCACTGCTAGCGCTTTTGGTTTAAAGCTGAAAATGCTAGCAATGAAATGTAATTTGAAACACATCCTAGTCAGTTCTTTCTTGTATGGATATATTGCAAAATATATGTTTAAACTGAAATTGAAAGGCCTGGCTTTATCGAGAAATAAAACATTTACATTGAAACAAAATGTGACAATGATAATAATGATATGTTATCTAACTATCATTACGTAGAACCCACAGTCAGTGGACATATTGTGTATTATGAGTTCTGCAAAAATGTAATTTACCTAAAACAATAGAAGGGGAAAGTAGAGCACGGCAATAAGGATGATATATATATATATATATATATATATATATATATATATATATACATATATATTCGTGGAGAGGTAACAGAGTACAACTTTAGGAATGTTATATATAAAGTCCATTCTGAAGGCAGTCTGTTTTAGTCTTTACCAGGCCACACACACCTTCAGTTTAGTCTCAAGATAAAGCGCTTCAATGTCTTCTTAATCTCGTTTAGAATGGGCTGATAACGGCGAAATGGTAAGTTAACACAATTAAAGCATGGCTTTATTTATTTTGATGTATAAATGAAATATCGGAGAACAGTTTTTGACAAGATTTTAATTTCTACACATCAATTTTAGATGAAGTACTTGTCACCATCAGGTGTTGAAATGGGGGGAAGGATTCGATGCGCCGCTATTGGAGAAGGAAACATTTTATTCTCCTGTTTAAAGATACTCGAAAAGGCTAATATCGAGATACTAGCCGTGTTTACAGAGACTCAGTCAATCCAAAAATACTGCGATGAGTTTGGTATTGATTGGTGGGAAAGAGCAACAGATCTAGAAAAAGTCTTAAACAAAGCACACATCCACTACCTTTTCAGCATTTCGAACCCACGTATTCTGAAAAAGAATGAACTTGAAATCCCATTGATTTTTACAATCAACTATCACGATTCTCCACTACCAGCTTACGCCGGTGTGCATTCAACTAGTTGGGCCATAATAAATGGCGAAAGCGAACATGGAATAAGCTGGCATGTCGTGGAACCAGAAATTGATACAGGTGATATTCTTAAATTTCAAAGAGTTGCTATCGACAAAAAAGATTCAGCACTCACCCTAAATCTCAAATGTCAGGAAACTGGGATAAAGTGCTTTGAGGAACTAGTATTTGATATAAAATCTGATCGTGTTGTTCGTTCTACTCAACCAACAGAAGGACGCTCTTACTTTGGACTTCACGCCATACCCCCAAACCTTGGAGTTCTGTCATTCGACAAAAAACCGAAAGATATATTCAATCTTGCTCGTGCTCTAAATTTGGGAAATCATGAAAATTCTCTCGGTTGTGCAAAAATTCTAACATCATCAAGAGAATTTATCATGGTTACAAGTACAGAGGTTGCTTGCAGATTTCCAACAGAGGACACGAAACCCGGAACAATCCTGGATATTGTTGATGACAGCCTCATTGTGAGCACTTTGGCGGAACCGCTTTTGGTGTCAGTTGCAAAATTAGACGGGACTAGTATTCCTTTGTGTAATTTTAGAAGCCATGGATTAGTGACAGGACTAAGATTAGACAACAATTTTTTCGTCGACACATCAGCATTGGTTCATATAAGGAAACGAGAGACATTCTGGAAACGCAAACTCGAGAGGTATGAGCCTACCGTTTTCTTCAAACAACGCACGAATGTGATTGCTGGCATCATCGATCTTTCCGAGGAAATCCATTTGGAGACAAAAATTGTGACATTACTATCATCTGCGAAAGATAACTCTCGTTTCATCATGGCAGCACTTATTGCATTCGTTGGTAGAACCTGCTGTACGTCAGACGTAAACGTTGGATTGATAGCAAACAAATCCAGATTACCAAAGTGTGCTTCTAGACTTTATTCTGATATTTGCCCAGCCATTTTTCAGTTGGATATGAGAAGCGAAATCAATGACGTCATCAGGATTTGTCAGAGAGATTTAAAGAAATACGACGATTCAATGAGTTTTCTCGTTGATGTATTTTACAGATATCCAGCACTGCGGGAGCGAAAACAAACACCACATCACAACATCGTTATTGGCACTACCGAAGATTCATTATCAGAGATCTTGATTGGAGAAAAGGTATTGCACGACTGCAATATACTATTGCTACACTCTCAAGATACCAATGAAATTCACATTCTTTACAACAGAAGACCCGCTGAAGACCTTGGTTTCATAATTGATGTGTTCCAACATTTCCCAATATTTGTCACTTCAATCACTGAGAATTCATCACAGCTTTTATGTGATGTATCTCTCGTTCCTCAAGAAACAATGGCTATACTATACCCTCCTCCAACCGAAAGCATAAAGCAGCCATTCCCAGCCATTGTAGATATTTTTGAAAGCTGCAGCGAATGCTTCAAAAGTAGAATAGCTCTGAAAACGTCAACGACTTTCATGACATATGAGGACACAATACATATGGTAAAAAATCTATCGGTTCTCCTGCACCAGACGACTGTGAATGGTCGAAAGAGAGTAATCGGTTTGCATCTGCCAAATTCTATCGCCTATGTCATATCGGTGCTATCTGTTCTAAAATGTAAGCACATTTTCCTTCCACTTCCATTAGATTACCCCAAAGAACGCTTCATTTTCACACTAAAAGACAGTCAAGTCAGAACAATCGTGACGACAAAGGAGAGGATTGGCGAGATTAATTTTAAAGAAATGACAGTTAATCCTAAAATAGTACTGGCTGGTACTCTTGATGGAATAGAATTATGCCTGGTTCATTTTGAACTTGATGAAAACGAGAATATGAAAGCAAACATTTTTCCAGAGAAGGATATCTTTGAAAACCTTGCATACATAATGTATACATCTGGGTCTACTGGGAAACCAAAAGGCGTAAAAGTACAGGAAAGTTCGGTTGTCAACCTTGCAAAAGCACAAATTAAGCTGTGGGATTTAAACTCCAATGATATCATTGGTCAGTTTGCATCCATAGGTTTCGATGCTACCATTTCAGAAATATTTACATCCCTTTTCTGTGGCGCAACTCTTGCGATTTTAGAAGAAAGAGAACGACTCGGTCAAGAATTTCTCCTCTCAATGAATAGACACAAAATTACAACTATTACCCTTCCTCCATCTTTGTTGAATATACATAGCCCCAAAGATTTACCTTATTTAAAGAAAATAGTGACAGCAGGAGAAGCATGTACTCTCACAACGGCGGTAAAATGGGCAGAAAAAAATGTAAGAAGATTTTTCAATGCATATGGACCAACAGAAGCAACAGTTTGCGCCACTTGCTTTGAGTTCATTCCTGAAGCTGAACATGGAGATATCAACTGCGAATTGCCAATTGGACAGAGCATCCCAGGTGTTGATGTTTATCTTTTCGATGATTACATGAAGCCCCTGCCACCAGGGGTCATTGGCGAAATTTACATTGGAGGACTTGGCCTCTCTGAAGGGTACCATGGTCACGCCAGTCATCTGACCAAGGAAAGATTTGTCCAAAATCCAATGGTAAACTCACAGTCAGTTCTTTATAGAACAGGAGACCATGGCTTGCAAGATTCTGAGGGCAACATTACCTTCGTAGGACGTTTGGACGACATGGTTAAGATAAGAGGTCAGAGAGTGGATTTGAACGAAATTGAACAAGTTTTGATACAGCATCCAAAAGTAGATATTGCTGTGGTTGTTCCTCACCGATGTATCAACAACAATGAATTATCAATAGCAGCCTTTGTTGCACCTACGTTCGTCTTCTCTTCTGAACTTCGAGAATACTTGGTAAAAGTCTTGCCAAAATTCATGATTCCAACCTTTATTAAGAAGTTAGACTTATCCGAATTCCCAAAAACAATAAACGGTAAACTTGATAAGAAAAAACTCGAAAAAGATGAATCAATTCATGAACAAAATCAATCAGTTGGACACAGTCACTTAAACGAAACACAACTTCAAATAGCTCAAATCTGGTGCACAATTTTGAAGTTGGATCCTTCTTATGCCTACTCACTACATAGGAAAAGTTCTTTCAATGAACTTGGAGGGAATTCACTACAGTTGGTACTTCTACAGAGACACCTAGACGACACGTTTGGACTTTCTCTTTCTTTCACTGACATTGGTACTGTAGATACAATCGAAGAATTTTCAGATGTGGTAAAGAGAAAGAAAGATGTGTTAAGGAAAAATGAACAACCTCATTCATCAGATGATCAGGAACTCAAGAACCTAATAATTACGGACTCTGAAATGACAAGCGATTTATTTTTGTCGCACGCTAGAAGAGGATCCGTTGCTATTCCACATTTATCGGCCACAAACCCTAGGAGTAACCTTAAGTATCCCAAAAATATTTTGATTTCTGGTGTCACAGGTTTCTTAGGAGCATATTTGTTGTCTGAACTTTTGCAAAAGAGTAATGCTCATATTTGCTGCATGGTTCGTGAATCGTCGGAAACAAGAGGAATTGGTAGGATCATAGAAAATTTACGCCGATACAACCTTTGGAAATTCGAATATACAAACAGGGTCGCTGTGATACTATCAGATTTGTCACAGCCTCGCCTAGGAATAGCACCGGATATTTACACCTCACTATGCAATTCAGTTGACGTTGTCTTTATGAATGCAGCGATGATGAATTTTAACACAGATTACCGGGATCACAGAGCGGCAAATGTACTTAGCACCAAAGAGTTCATTAAGTTTGCCTTGACAGGTGTGCAAAAAATGCTATTTTCTACTTCAACTCTTGGCGTCTTTCTTTTCCCACTTAAGCCAGGACCTGGTGAACCACACCATCCAGTAATGTACGAATGTGACGAATTCGAAGATCCTTCCGATATAGCAGGAGGATACGGTCAAAGCAAATGGGCCAGCGAGCGCCTTGTCATGCAAGCTCTCGATATGTTGCCAGGCGGTGCAGTCTTTAGACCGGCACGAATTAGTGGGTGCACTTCCTCAGGCATGGCACCAAAGAACGATTTATTCGCGTCAACGCTCATTGGCATGAAGAGACTGGGATGCTATCCAGACATGGATTTTCCATACGATCTCACGCCTGTAGACTATGTTGCAAAATCCATTGTAGAAATATCGCTGAAAATATGTAATGACCCTGACAAAAATTACGAGCGTACCTATCACATGTTCAACAAGAAGACCATGCCTTTTAACAAATTATTTGTTGGAGACAATCTGAAACCAATGCCCTTGGATGAATGGAGGAAAGTCCTGAAAAATGCTTCAGAAGATAACAAAGAGCTGATTCCTTTGACGCCTTTTTTCTTGTCTTCGTTTTGGGACAGGTCGCCATACTGGCCGATTTTTGATACTAGTAACACTGATTCTATGATTTCAAAGGAAACTAAAGAGCTATTGAAACCGAGTCAGGACCTTTTACTTTTGTACAAACGGTACTTTGGGTTGAGAAATTAAATATTCATCACAATCATATGCGACAAACATACTGTAAAGTTACATTGACAATACCATTTTTAAAAAACAAATTTCAACTACCTTTCCGTACTTTTCAAAACAAGACATATTCACACGAATGTCAATATACAAATGTGGACTCAGGGCTCAATAGTTTTGTACGCTGATATGGCATTGTTATTCTCCTAATTTATTTTGAATGTAATGTATTTTGTCTTGTTAATAAAACTGTACATTTCAATCTATTCTTAGTTTATTTTTTTCACAATGATATCAGTTTTGAGTCACATGTAAAGCTTAGCGATTTTTTCGGATCTCTTTGTCGGTCGTCTGTTACACTTTGTAATAATAACTGCGAGGGTTGTTCTATATGTAATGTGAATTGTACGATATCTCAAAAGCATTCGACTCAAATGGTGAAATGAACATTACATCGGAATTTGTACGGCTATGCCATCATATGAGAAGAATATGCAATTAAGAACCTTCTTTGTGCTTTTGGTTCTTTTGCCAACTACAGTCCTTCTACCGTGTTTAGTAAGCAATATTTTGTTTCCATTTTTTCTTACTGGTTCAAACTATTGAACCCACGTTTTGTCACCAGTAACAATGATTGCAAAGTGTCTTGGATGGAATTTGGGAAACATTTTGAGCACTTGCTTAGCGGTTTGTACTCGTACCCGTTTTTGGTCATCTGTCAATTTATACGGTATCCATCTGACAGAAATCTTTCTTACTTTCAAAATGCACATCGAAATGAAATGCACCCGCGATAGCGATATGCCAACAGCTTTAGCAATATCACGTATCGTGCACCTGCCATCATTTCAATTATTTCCCTGACTCTTGAGACATTTGCTTTACCTGTTACAGTCACAGGTCGGCCAGATTTTGGTGCATCTTTGACGGACTCTGTGCCAGTCAGAAACTTCTTTCTCCACCTACGAACTGTCTCAAAAGATACCTTATCAGACCCACAAACTTCCCCCAATTCAGTAAAAATGTGTGCCGAATGACCGAGTTTTGTGCGAACTTGTATAAAAACTCTAATGTCTTCAATATTCTCGTCCTGTTTCCCAACCATTTTTACAGCAGTGGTTAACAACTGGCTCTATTGGAATGACTATAAGTTTAAAACCATGTAGAGTTGAAGATTCGTGTTTATACCGTTGGACATATATTGAATAGAGCTATTCAAAGGTATCATCATCCACGAAATCGTGCAAAGCGTTATCGTGCTGTGGTACAATGCACATTACATATCGAACAATCCTCGTAATTTTGTTCCTTGTGTGACGGTTGATTGATTGTATACTGTTTAACGTCCCACTCAAGAATTTTTCACTCATATGGAGACGTCACGTTTACCGATGAACGGCTGCAGAATTTAGACGTATGTTCGGTGTTTACGGCCTTTGAACAGGGAGGGATCTTTATTGCGCCACACCTACTGTAACATGAAACCTTGGTTTTGAGGTCTCATCCGAACGACCGCCCTATTTAATCGCCTCTTAAGACAAGCAAGGGGTTCTAAGGACCTATTCTAATCCGGATCCCCACGGGATTGTGTAACGGTAATTGAATATAGAGCTGTTTGCCAGAAGTGTGCAGCTAATGCCTTTGCGACAGTGTGTCTGTTAAACAGTTTGTTAGAAGTGTACCACAAGTTTTTCTTTAAGATTTATAATTGAAACTGTGCCAGAAGTTCAACACAACTTTTTTCTTCAGTATCTAGAATCAAAACAGTGTGCCAGAATTTCACCACAACTTTTTCTTAAAATTTTATGATTGTATAATAAGTGCACCAAAAATCCAAAACGCTTTCTTGAATACTTAGAATCAAAACACCTATTCCATGCAAATGTTAAGTCCATCACAACTTTTTCTTTAATCTGTTCTTGAACAATTTTGGGAAAAGAATTCAAACCCCCCATCTCGATTGATTTATTCTTTGTATCTCAGTTGAATTTATTAAAGATTTTATAGATCTAAAATCTTTAAAATGTTCACGGGATGTTCCTCAAAATGATTTTCGATTCAATAAAAATTTTTTTCAGGAACTTTGTTTTATTTATTTATTTATTCATTATGAATTCTGAATTCATGTGCATTTTAGATTTGAAATTTATTAAGAAAAATTCAAAAATTTCTATTTTTTTTTTTTGTTTGTGTAAAAAGATGATCTTTCAAGTATCTTCTGAGTATATTAAAAATACCATGATCTACATCATTAATCTGAGAGTCAACGTGCTTGAAATCCAGTGTCCAAAATACATGGACACTCGGACAATTTAACTTTTTATGCACCACTTCCTTTTTCCTGTATTGAAACAAGATATTACATAGGATGATTATTCAGTATCTTTTCTTACCATATACTCCTGGTGTGTCCAAATGTTTCTATAATATGCTATAAACATATTTTTGATTTCTAATTCATAAATAATAAGCTAGGTACTGAGTGAGTTTGTGAGTCGAAATATCATATGAGAGTGAGTGGCAATTCACCTTACCATATAATTTACATATCAGTATTTTCTCTAGGTATGTTACTATGGTTTGTGGAATGCCAATTAAAACAAAGTTGGAAATACCAGAGCAGGTTTTCACGGAACATGTCGGCTCTATGTACCGTAAATCGAGATCGGACTCCTAAATATATGTATCGGATGTATGACTTACTCAGTATACTAAGTTTGAAAATTGATATCCAATCTTCACTACACTTCGCGCCTACATGTGATCATTATAA
This sequence comes from Ostrea denselamellosa, assembly GCA_024699665.1. Classification (NCBI taxonomy): domain Eukaryota; kingdom Metazoa; phylum Mollusca; class Bivalvia; order Ostreida; family Ostreidae; genus Ostrea; species Ostrea denselamellosa. Next base: position 2,947,049 of record JAMZEH010000010.1, on the reverse strand, counting down.
TAGACACATTTATAGCGCAACGTGCCAGTTGATGGCAGGGTTATTTTTTCACAAATAAACATGCAAACAAACAAGCATTTGTATAACATTGTGTATCTATATCAATAGCTAATATAAGCCTCCTTCTCCACCCAGGAAAAAGAGCATAGATAAAAAACAAAATTCTGAAAACCCCATGGAAACCTGTGTATCCGCGGCGATATTGCGGAGTAAACAAATATTGAATGGCGAAATCTCACTCTTGTATTTATCTAATAGGAATACGTTTTCATGGATTTCATTATATAGACACATTTATGTAAATTGTAAATATTAACACAAAAATCGACTTGCTCTTGAGAGTGCGCTAGAAAGTGACCACTCAATAATAACTCTTCTATAATCGAACACGTTTGCCAAATACTAATACCTATTTGGCTGTACCTCAAAAAAACAACAAAAAAAACAAAACAACTGAAACCTAGTAACGAGACACTTCCGTGATATCATTTACTTGTTATTAGGACAGTTATTTTTCGCCATATTATTTGTAATTTTTTATCTTTTTCAGAATATACTTCATGATTGTCAGATATAGAAATTAAATGATATGACCATTGACCAAGTTCTCTTCAACTTGCCATTCTGAGAGTTTCAACATCCAATTCTTGATTAATGTTATAGTTCTCAAATTAAAAAGAAAGAATCACACTTCAATTTATGCACATGTCCCAAGTGAATCTGATGAGACATGTATATGTGAGAAAAGGCACTGTGAATCAAAACACCATTTACAGCTATCATTACAAATGGATGGAGCAGTACTTAGAGTTGTTTCGGACAATATCTGCTTGCGATGACCACGTACTGAACAAGTGGGGAATTAACAGAAGGTGTTAGGATTTAATCATGCTTTTGATTCTAAGGTGCAGACAGCAAGGAAATTGAAGGGTTTAATTTATTTAATCTACATATAAATAAGATAAACCCATCTTTAATTTCTTCGATTTGGTTGTTTGATTGTGTATTGTTTAACGTCCCGCTTGAGAATTTTTCACTCGTATGGATACGTCATCATTGCCAGAGAAGGGCTGCAATATCTAGGCCTATGATCGACGCTTAAGGCCTTTGGGCAGGGGGGATCTTTACTGTGTCACATCTGCTGTAACACGGGGCCTCGGTTTCAGCGGTCCCATCCGAAGGACAGCCCCATTTAGTCGCCTCTTACGATAAGCAATGAGTACTGAGGACCTATTCTAACCCAGATACCCACGGAACTCCACGATTTGAACTTATGTGCTAAAAAACGAATCACAAATTCACTATAACTATCCACCTGTGCATACACGGTTTAATGTCTAGTTTATATTTTTATATGCTCGTCGTCCGATTGTTATAGCGCTGTCCGTGCGTCTGTCGTGCCGTCCGATGTGATGTTTCCCGGACTTTTTCCGTAACAGATGCATGCACAACCTTGAAATTTTGTCACAATTTCGCATAAGAGTAAATTTGCTTTTTAGCTGAATTGGTCCGTCCGTCCACCTAAGGCCTACTGTAGGGCTAAAAGTAGGTGAAACAGTTTTCCGAGACCTTTTTCGTTACGGATACTGATCTTGCCCTGAAATTTAGTCACAGTCTCCCTTTCGGAGAACTACAAGTTCAGTTTGCATTTCAGGTGGATTGGTCTGTCCATATGTCAGTTCTAGGTCATGATTTCTAAACCTTTTCCGTAACGAATGCATGTGCAGCACATGGTCACAATTTCTTCCTTAAGAAGCGTAAGAGTGAGTTTGCATTTCAGCTGGATTGGTGCACGGTGACCTACTTTAGGGCTAAAAGTAGGTCAAACAGTTTTCCGGATATAGATATTGCCCTTAAATTTAGTCAGAAGCTTCCTTTCGGAGGAATAAATGTAAGTTTGCATTTCAACTGGATTGGTGCACCTTGAACTAATTTAGGGCTAACCATTTTTTTGGACACAGTTATTGCCCTGAAATTTTGTCACAATCTCTCTCCCAGAAAATTACATAATCAATTCACATTTCAACTTAATTGGTGTACCGTGACCTACTTTTGGGATAAAAATAGGTAAAATAGTTTATTGGACTTTTCTTTATCTTGGGTACAGATATTGCACTTTTTTCACAACCTTCCTCACAGAGAAATACATATCAGTTCATATGTCAGATGGAATGGTGCATGATCTTCTTTAAAACTTTTCTATTCAGAATGTGTGCGATATCATATCAGGGTGCATAATGTGCTTACTTGTTGAATTTCTGTCCGACGGGTGTATGTTGTACCGTTTGCGGTACTCTTGTTAATATGTAAAAGATTATTTGTTATGTCATTATTCTTGGAATTATAATAATTAAATTAATATTGTGTTTTTATAATTGCAGTTTATGTAGAATCCCTTAATTTCCAGCAGACTATGCCAGAAGTGTGCGCCCCAAACTTGCAGTAAACTGTGTGCCAGAAGGTTGCAGCGTGTGTGCCGCAACTTTTGCCGCAAACTGTATGCCAGAGGAAATATTTGCATACGAAAGATATACTACCGGCAAATGCGCCGCAACTAGTTGCGGCTGCCGCAAATGCGCTACAGGTTTGCAGCAATTGTGTGCTACAGGGCTTAAATTTTGGTAAGTGATGGTTGGCATTTGCGCAAGTAAGAATCCTTGAACGCTATGCTTGGAAAAATTTGTGGAGCATCACCTAGAGTTGGTGATGTCTCTAAACGAGTAGAAAATTCTTGAATGGAGAATTCCGATGTCTTAAATGGCGGCAAACATAGCCAAAGTATTACTGACATTTTAATATCTAACAAACAAACAACACAAATTCTTAATCACGTTCTGTACTAATGGCGGGTGCATATATTATGTGTCATGTGACCTCCTGTTTGGTGTTTGTTGCTATATTTGTTTTACAATTCATTATATGAAATCTCAACATTGTTATCTTCTTTTTCGTCAGGATTATGCTATAGAGAAGCTCTTGATAACCTTCATAATGCCATAGTCCATCAATATTTAATACAAAGTGTGATGAAACCACCATGCAGGCTATTTATAAGTGTATCAAACTTTAATGATACACAATGAAATTATGGTGCTATATTTTTTGTTTGCAAGGTAATGTTTTCATAATATCCATTGACTAACACTATGACCTCAAATTCAAGACACTTTCTAAATCATTTAAAATGTTTTGATAAGATTTAATATCATGCATGACGATTATGTGTAGTGTGCTTCTTATCTGAGTGCGTAACGTACAGGTCACATTAACGTAATCAGGACGATGCTCTCTCGTGTTTTCATTTGAAGATGATCTGTTTGAGTGCGTAAAAGCCACAGCTCAAACATCTCATGAATGAAATTATAAAATACTATGGTGGCTGTTTTGTGACATTTACAATTGTCGTCTTTTTGTTATTTCGAGGCGAAAAGACGACAAAACGATGATTAGCTACTTTTCGTCCCGAAAAGACGAAGAGACGACAACAAGAAAAGACGACAAAATACAGACAAAAAGACGATAAATACAACCCGCCAATCAGTAATCGAATTTGTCCTCTTTTCGATTGGAGTTTTGTCATCTTGTCTTCTTCTCGAGGTGACAAAATGATAATTAGCGACTGTATCTATGAAATAAATGCGGAGAAATCATTTTCCATTTACATACTGACAGAATGGAATACATAAAGAGTATCGAATATATAAAACGCAGTAAATTCTTGCAAAACATAAGCAATGCACGTGCACATAGCATGCTTGCATCGGACAGCTATTTATGTGTATTTACAAAAATGTTAGATGCTCTTTATTCTAATAATAATGAATTCCATATCTTCTTTGTTTCTACATTATAATATACTTTTCGATAATTGTTTAATGACTTATGGTAAAGTGTACAACGTTGAATCATCAAAGCTTCCAACCATCGATCGACCAATGAAGCATGCCTGCTTGATTCAATTCTTTATTTCTGTGAGCCAACAGACTCATCAGAGCGACAAGTATAATATATAATACATATTATTCTCTGAGAGAGAGAGAGAGAAAGAGAGAGAGAGAAAGAGAATGTGAGAGAAAGAATGTGTGTGAGAGAGAGAGATTGATTGTTTGATTATATAATATTTAACGTCCCGCTCGAGAATCTTTCACTCATTACCGGTGAAGGGCTACAAAATTTAGGCCTATGCTCGGCTCTTATGGCATTTGAGCAGGGAGGGATCTTTAACGTGCCACACCTGCTGTGACACGTGACCTCGGTTTATACGGTCTCATCCGAAGGACCGCCCCATTTACGACAAACAAGGGGTACTGAGGATCTAACAACCCGGATCCCCACGGGGACTAGAGAGAGAGAGAGAGAGAACATACATAGAAAACGTAAAAAAGTACACATCAGCATGACTTACACGGGACCTCGGTTTTTGTGGTCTCATCCGAAGGACCACCCCATTTATTCATCTCTTATGACAAACCATGGTGTGCTGTGAATCTATTCTAACCCGGATACCTGCGGGACAACATATGGTATGTAAAACTTAAAAAAATGTTTTAAAAAGCACATAAAATTTTAACGATTTTTATGCGTAGGATTCTTTTGTAATTGGTGCAAGAATAAGCAGAAAAGTTTATGAAATCCGCGTAGAAACAGTGGTGACAGCACGGATCATCTCGCTTCGCGAGCCATTTCAACAAAACATAAAAGTTCTACTTTAAATAATTCAGGAGATATTGAATTGAGCAGATCGTTTAAAGTAGCTCATACTCCAAGATCAAAGGTCAAACACCGTGATAGCTCAAGGTATTGCCATAAAGAATTTATATACAAAATATGAACTAAAGTCCTTCCTTAAATACTTCAGAAGATTTTCAATAATCTAAGTTTTCTTAAAAGTAGGTAGAACTCCAAAGTCACATGATCAAAGATCATGTTATGAAATGAAAGGACTTGCAATAAGAAATTTACATGTATATGCAAAACATGAAAGTTCTATCATAAATAGTTTAGCAGATACTGAATACATCATTTTTTAAAACAAGGTCAAATTCAGAAGATCAAACACCATGATACCACATGAAAGGTTTTGCCATAAAGAATCAACATACAACATAAAAGAACCTTAAAAGTAGGTAAAGTCCAAGGTTAAGGTCACAAGGTTAGACACATCGATACGATAAAAGGTTTCGTCACAAGGAATGTATATTTGACATATGCGAACCCTACCACTCATTATTTAAAAGTTAAGTTTGAAATCTTGGTCAAACTCCAAGGTCCAACTTTCAATAGTACAAGACATTGAATAGATTAAGTTCTCTTTAAAGTAGATCAAACTCCAAGGTCAAAGTCACAAGGTTAAAAACTTTGATACCAAAGAAAAGGTCAAAGGTCATATCTAAAGTACTATCTATATGAAACAGGGGCCTCCGTGGCCGAGTGATTAGAGCATCGCGCTCAAAATCACAGGCCTCTCATCTCTAGTCGGCGCAGGTTCGATTCTCCCTCGCGCCGATATATGTGAGAAATTTGCCAGTTTACTTACGGAAGGTCGGTGGTCTTTCCCCAGGTACATTGTATCTGGGTTCTCTCCACCACCTATAAAAACTGGACGCCACCAGATATCTAAAAAATTGTTGAGTGTGGCGGAAAACAATAAACAATCAATCAATTTATATGAAACATGAAAGCCCAATCACTTTCTACTCAAAAGTTATGAGCAAGGTTAAAGTTTCGGACAGGCAGACAAGGACAAAACTATGTACCCGACCATAGTCGCAGGGGGCATAAAAAGAACTTGAATCCACACAACTTGTGAACATTTGAATTTGATTTAATGTGGTCCTGCTTCTTTTTAAAAGAATATGTTTAAAATAATTTCCAGTATATTCCTATATAAAACTTGCAAGTTTGATCCTCTGTTGTGGCCCCATCCTAAACCCGGGAGCCATGATTTGACAAAAAAAAAAAATTAAAAAAAAAAATTTAAAAAAAATCTTGAATCTACTGTATGTCAGGAAACTTTCACGTAAATTTCAACTTTTCTGGTCCAGTGGTTCTTGAGAAGAGCATTTTTTAAAGAGTTTTCCTAAATATCAGCAAGTAAACTTTGATCCTCTATTATGGCCCCATCCTACCCCCGGAAACAATGATTTTAACAACTTGAATATATTCTGTCAGGAACCTTTTATGTATATTTCAACTCTGCTGGCCCAGTGGTTCTTAAGCAGATTTTAAAAGATTTTTTTCGTATATATATCAGAATGTGAGTTGATCTCCTAATGTGGCTACACCCTACCCCCGGGGGACGATGACTTGAGGAAACACTTAGATTTACTATGTCAGGAGGTTTTCATGTAAATTTCAACTTTTCTGGCCCAGTGGTTCTTGAGAAGATTTTCCCCATATATTTGCATGTAAAACATTGATTCCCTATTTTGGCCCCATCCTTACCCCGTGGGCCTTGATTTTAACAAACCTGAATCTGATCTATGTTAGGAAGCTTTCATGTAAATTTCAAATTTACTGGCCCGGTGGTTATTGAGAATAAGAATTTTAAATGATTCAACCTTATTTTACATTTTCGTGATTATCTCCCCCTTTGATGACATGAAGGGAGCAGTTTTTGAGATATCATACAATACACATTACATATCGAACAACCCTCGTATTTTGATATTTGGACATTATTCACGGTGGAGTACATTTGTACATGTTAGTATATTTAGCGGGTACAGAGGACTAAAGGGGATAATACAAAATATCAAGGTAAGATGAACATTTTTATTTCAAAAATATGAGAAAAACAATTTGTTCACTAATCGTCATTATTTATTTCCAAATTACATTTCGACTACGTCAGTCTGTGTCAGTTATTATCGTGCGAATCTGTATATCATTCTTCACGAAAACTGTTTTGGGATTCTAGCCATACTAGCTAGTTAGTTTGACAGATTTACTTGTTCAGTGTCATTATGAATTATTTTCTAGCCGGTAAGTAAGATATGCATGTACATATAAACATTGATCATGAAGGCATGATTCATCATGATGAATTTAAAACAAATGAAGATGCTTTAAAAGAATTGTAATGCTTGATAAACGGAATCGGACTAAATTGCAGTTCGTCGTAGATTTTTTTCAGTCCAAACAATTTATTAATCCAAGATTTTCCATTAGATACACGGGCTTGTGCTGAGAGACATTTTCTACTAGCCAGTAGTCTCAGGGAGTCGACAAGTTCATCTGCACAAGTTTCAACGAAGATTGCAATATTGTACATGCATAAATCTATTGTGAACATCTTTCATCAATATTAATGCTTTCTATGAACTACCTCAATACTTGTAAGTTTAAGATCTTTTGAGGCAAACTTGCTGACTTTAAAATGGTTGATTTTAAGTTCTGCTGCACTTTAACCGGACTTATTGATATCCAATATATAAACCTAAACGGCATATAAACATTCGATTTGAAGAAATATCATGTTTTTGATATTTTCTTTAAATACATGATATGCTAATGAATGGATGACATTACTGAAGTTATTCACATTTACTCCAAAATAATTGAGAATTTAAATTGTATTCTGAAAAAGGACACATAGCTGCAGTAATAATTAAACTTGCAAAAATTTTAGGGAGGAGGGACATGCGCCCCCCTACGCCCACCTTAAATCCGCCAGTGATAAGCGTAACAAATAGACTTGAAACGTGACGTAAAATGTATGAAAAGCACATGTATATAAAATTGTGTAATAAATCTACTTTCTTTCGCTTTTATTCAACGGCATATATATGAATCACATTTTAATTTATAAACGATTGCTTTAAATGTTTGAATGATATTTCATATATTTAAAATTTTCAAAAAGCACTCAAATGTTCTTACATATATGACAGTATTCATGCCATTTTGTAAAGTGAGTATTCAAATCAAATGAATTATTTGCATTTTTAAATAAAATATTTCATATTACAATTTCTATGAGTTTCCTTGGAATAGCTTAGAATATTTAACTTTTTAACGACCGATTTAACGCTTTGCATCAAAATGATCTTGTAGGTATCTGCATTAAAGTTACAGGATATTCAAGATGTTGGATGTATCGATTAAAATATGATCTGGTTGTGTTTACGGGGGACTTTCATTTTGATCAATCAGTAATGTAAATCGGACATTAATACATGAAATGCAAGAATAAAAGAGGTTCGAAAAGGATTTCAGTGTTTGGGAAATGCTTTTCCATTGAATTTTTAAAGGAAAGATTTGTGAACAAAATACCAAAATAAAGGTGCTTTCATAGGAAATTGTGTGATGAATATGCATGTTTAGGCATATTAAAGCAATTACAAAGAATTTTAGAAAATTCTAAATCAATTTCTGAGATGTCTTATGTCCTTAAATGACCTCTACTTCTTCTATAAATAGCCCATGTGTACTCGAACCATCGCAACCTATATTTGTATTAAAATGGACATTTGATGTGCCTTATCATTGGTTTCTAACGACACAGAGTGACATAGAGTGACCATTGTCACAAGGTGCGGATTAGCATCACGCAGCTTAACCCCGTCCTTAGGTCAATTGTTTGACCTTGGATTACTTTGCCAGATGACAGTCACCAATGATTCGGAAATTTTCTCCCTGTGAAGGGAGGAGTGAGGACAGCTCTTATCACGAGAGTAATGTTATAAAATACGCTGTAACAAGCAGCCCCCGTACACTGTTCCATTTTCTACAGTCTGAAATTCTAGTTTTATTTTCATGTCTTATTTTGATGCATACCTTTTTATATGACAACCAAGTAACTGAAACAGTTATTTATATTCAACAATTTTGAGATAAGGCATCCAATGAGACAGGTCTCTGGCATTCCGAAGCTCGGTTTTTGTCCCAACTCAGGGAATATATATATAATGAAATAACATATCGTTTTAGTGATTATGTTATTTACTATCGATATGAAAACAAATGACGCAAAACAAAGACCAGACAATTATGTAACAGATCAAATGTTACAAATTAATTGGCTGGGACCACTGAATACAAAACATGACATGCAAGTGCACAACTAAGCATATAAATCACAAAAATTGATCCCAGCCAATATACATCTAAAACACTAATTATGTCAAAAAGGTGGCGCACAAAAAAAGCCACCAACCAATGAAACATGCAAAAAGCATGTAAATTCCCAGTATGAAGCATATTATGCAATGAAAGAGGGACGGCGGCGGGGATGAGGAGGTCTAAGATTTTTTAAACAGTCTGCAAAAAAAGACTAATGCAAAAGCATTAAAAATTGATTTGTGCGACACCTTATTGACATTATTAGTGTTTTAGATGTATATTGTATTACCACCAAGCAGTGCAACACGCAAAAAGCATGTAAATTGCTGCACCACCCAGAAACAGTTATTTATTTTGCCAGATCCGGTTCATTATGTAAAACAAGAAAGCTTTTAGGTGTTTGTGGACAGGATTTTTGCTCCCCTCCTCAGTATTTTTTAATGTTCAATGTCTTATATATTTTACGTATATTTTTCACAAAATAGAGTATTTTTATTTCAATGAAATAAACCAATTTCACATAGAATCGTTTTTATAATGCCATATCATTGATTGCCATTGATCTTTAAGTTATAGCATAGATAACCCCTACCTCTTACAGAATCCCCCCCCCCCCGGAAAAACGGGCCCGGGTTAGACTTTCCCTACTGGGTAAAAGCGTCCTATTATATTATTTCCCGCAAGGAATAAAGATATGATAGAGTTTTCCCCTAGGCGGAAAAAAAACCTTCTCGTCTTCGGATTTTCCCTATTTTAGGGATTCGATCACACAAATTATGGAGTTTGTCATGATAAGTTAGTTTAAACGATAGGGTTTACGATTCTCATCAAAAATATATTTAAAAGAAAAATAACGTAAATACTTTCAAATGTAATAAATACAGTAAAACACGATTATAACGAACCTCCAAGGCCAGGTAATCAACGTTCGTTGTAACCAAACTTCGTTTTATCCAGTACAATTTTCATTGTTTTCCTCTCATATTGGAATAAATGTCACGTCACAATCAGCATGAATTCGTTTTAAAGATGTTCGTTATAAGTGTGTCGAACTGTATACGTTTATGTATCCATTTACATTTCAATGTGGAATTATGTTTTTCAACAATAAATAAATAAAATCTAATTTTTGTATCGTAGACAAAATATCGATATTATCTCCGCTTATATTTATATGACATACTATGAACCCGCTTGGCCGTTTTCACGGTGCAAGCGCAAAGACGCCATTCAATAAGAACATGCCGGATCAAGTGACGTCAGCTTGCGCAAAAAACCCCCCAAAAACGTGATTTGACCGATTCTGTTTGAAAGAGAAATAAAAAGGATGTGCAAGTCACTTATAACAAATCGAGCATAAATATTGGAAGTGAAATTGACCGGTGAAATAAATTAAAAGACGTTCTTCCACTGCAAAGTTTTGTCGATAAAAGGTGTTTACCTCGTCATCAATATCTTGGTATACAATGTGTCGGCAATCTTCGGAATCAACACTTATTCAGGTAGCCAGATACACCACAGGGAATTAATTTGTAATTATTAGCGCTCTCAGAGTGTATGTAAACATTCTGAAGGATTTTTCGTGATTTTCTAGTTATAATCTTTGATTTTACTTACTTTTTGGCACTTACAAAATTTTACCACAATCGTATATCCTGTGTCTTTAAAAAAATACAAATATCAAGCTAAAACTTCAATGTTCTACTGAATGTTCATTTATATAGGAAATGTACGTCATATTCACATGTATTATCTAATATGTACGTACATAACAGTGTGACCGTTGGATCGATGAATTGGTCTTTGGTGTGTCCCCAAGTCATTATCGTATTCAGTAAAGCAAGGTAAATTAAAAATAGAAATATTTTTTTCTCTGGCTAAACGCTCAGTAACATCCAAATATTAAAGGTTTTTCCAAATAAAGCTAGAAAAGTTTCCACTGCGGTTGGAAGGGAAACATTTGATGTTACAGTTGAACGATCACGGTAATTTTGCATGCTCTAGAAATCAACACGGGAATTATAAAGAATGCAGTCGACGTAAACAGTCGTGTTTAAAGAAAGGAGGATGCTTACTCCTCCATGGCACCTGATCCACCTTCGCTTTGTCGATTTATGATTACGATTTACACATTGTTTACTTTGCCATTCGATATTCCACCAAAACAACTTTATCAGGATGGAATTTCACAAAATTTACTTATTAAATTTAGGGCTTGATATGATATAGTTTTTTAACCACGGCATTTGACTTGAAGTTGTTTTTAAAACATATCTAATTTCAAGTACATAATGTGCATCACATGCAATTTTAATGATTTGATCTTCCATACGGGCTGATGATTTTTGAAAACAACATGAAAGACAAACATTAACGTTGACTTAGAAATTGAACAACAAAATAGGTATTTTTACATAATTTGGTGTACAAAGAAATCCCATGGTAGGAGATGGTAACTGTCTTTTTCAGTGAATTTTTCTCTCTTCATTTTCATCAGAATAAACATTTTTTATAACTCTGAAATATGTCTGTGGAATGGTAATGCAAGTTTTTTTTTCAAAATTATTTGAACTTTAGATCTTAATATACTGGAAATTGATGGCAATGATATATGTTACAACTCAATCACTACTTATGGCAACCTCAGCAAATCATCAATATTTTGTGGTAATGGAGAGGAAAAGGTTATTATGAATCTGTGATAGAGAAAGGGGGTCTTTAGATCTACCCAGATTAGATTCAATACGAATTGAAGGTCAAGGTCATAATGGTAAAACAACGCCAATTCATTTTCAAAGCGTGTTGATATGGAAAAAAGTATTAAAAGAATCCCCCAGCAATATCCACACTTTGCTCATATGTGAAAACAAAGGGCAGTCTCAATACTCAGACCGGTGGAAACCAGTGTAATTCAGACCAATGGAGTGCAACTCAAAATGCCAAAGAAAAACAAAGAAGGACATTGTCAAATCAGCAGCGTATGTGTTGTACAAATCCATCCATGAAGCATGCAATGGGAAGGTGACAGCCAAGTATATAAAATTACATAGTCATTCCATGCAACGTCACTTGAACAATATAAGTATTTACTTATTTCAAATATTTTAAAGTCAGAAATTTTGAACAGGTTTTTCCTTTAAAGTTTAATTTCAGGAAACAAAGCGATTAAGCCTACTTGAATTCCAAATAACATTTCCAGAAAGCTGAAGATCAATGAAGAAATATCTGGGAATGTGAATAACATCTTGCAACCCAGAAGATTTCCTTCCACTGAAAAAAGAGGATGTGTGCAAAAAGTAAACGAAGACGACTTAAAGAACTTCTAAAGTCTTTTCTTTAATTACAAATAAATACATGCTGATATATCTTAAAAGAAAAAAATATTGAATTATGTAGTGAATGTAATGTCTTAAAACTATGATTTTCTTTATCAGGTTTTGTAAATTACAGAAATGGGGGACAGGCAAATCCAACATTTGAGGAAGTGACCACAGTAGGACCATCTAATCACTCAATCGGTGACATCATATTCGCCATTGCAGTTGGTTCCTCTCCAACAACCACAATACATGCCCACCAATAGAGAACAATTTGTGTACGCATTTTATAATCCTTGATATTTGCATTCACTAATCTGATAATCCATTGATAGTCAATTATTTACATATCTTCATATAGGATAATAACTCACGCTAAAATCATGAATAGGCCTGCTTTGTATGGAAAGCTATTAAGAACACAGAAATCTAAGTTTTAGATATTTCATATTGCATAAGATTAATGTTGGTAATGGTACTGTAGGCCAGCCACCTTGTTGAGGATCCCATCCTCAATGCTAGGGGAAAGGATTTGCAGTTATTAACAATGGAAAGCGGTGCCACACAATTAAAATTATCCATGGTGTAATACATGAAAAGGCAAGATAACTAACGGTATTCAACCTCGTAATTGCTATAGAAAATACAAATCAGAGACATGGACAAAAATGGACCCTTGGCCATACCAGAGGTGGGATCAGGTGCCTAGGGGGAATAAGCATCTCCTGTCGACCGGTCACACCCGCCGTGAGCCCTACATTTCGCTCAGGTAAACGGAGCAATCCGTAGTTAGTATCAGTGTGTCAAGAACGGCCTAACAATTGTTACGAAACACATCAGACAGCATTTGACTTAATGGTAAGTTGTCCTGGCAAAACTATATCGTTATAACATCCATAAAAGTTGCGAAAATATGGCTTTAGACGGGACTGTACAAACCCCTGCAACATCAACTTCTTTGTCAGTAGCACGCCTCGACTTAAAAACTGATCATATATATGTAAATGAATTTGTGTTACATTATGACATATTTCATGGATTTTTCATTTCAGTGAAGAGATGGCAAAGGAGTTCCTGATCATAAGTAATGGTAGATGTATTTTGGAGCTTTGACATCGTGTCAGTCCAGTAGCAGATTGAGGCAGCACCAGAAAGCTCAAATGAGGTGAATGAACAAAATTCTTCATCATTAGTTTTCTAATACAGGGTACTACTTTAGTTTCTAATGTACAATGAGTGGATAATTTAGGATCATTTATTGGTTCAAGTGAATTTTGAACATTTTTGATTTCTTGATAACTACTATTCCAGTTTTCATATTTGGTTTTAATTTTGCTGATGCGTGTATGATAACTAGATGTATATTTGGGATGTACTAAATTTGTGAATTTCACAACCCCAGGGTTTTGACTCTAGGGCAGGTCCAAACTGGTCAAAATTATAGTGTTAATGTAGTGTATATAATTACAGTGTAATATAACATATGTAATTTAAAGCATAAATACTTTGGGGACACAAATTTTATTTAAAGAGCACATTTTATTCTGCTGCTGAATATTTGAATGTAGCTTAGATATGCAGAACAGGAAATTATTATAGATTTCATAGTCCTGGGGGTAGCGATATTTTTAATTAATACTCAGGTAACCTATAATTATGGCCTTGTGGGCCTTGTGGGCCTCTTGATTTGCGATCAGGTTCCTAAAATGTTGTAAATTATGTTTCTAATTTCTGCAGTTCCATTATACCTACCTATATGTATCAATATATATTTTTGCGATGAGATTAATTCTATCCGCAAAAAGTGGACAACCGTAGAAATACCTGTTATACGTATGTATGATATTTAAAACTCATTCTGTAGTTTAAATAGTGTTTGTATGAAACATACTAGTTACCTGATGGAAATTGGTATCATTGTATGTAATGTGTTAATAATACAAATACTTTAGAATTCTTAGTATTTCAAATTGTAATATTTTTCATATATTGTCATTTTTTAACATTGACGTAATCATACTAATAAGAAGTGATATGTGTCCCACTGGTGTCATGTTTGCATCAAATTTAAGACATAAACTTCAGTAGAGATTGTTCCTTTGCAAACACTTAAGCATTGAATTCATATTTTGGGATGTCTTCGGCCCTATAACACACCTGGCCGTGCCGACAAATTGAATACCGCGCGTTAGCGCGGTATTCAATTTGTCGGCACGGCCAGGTGTGTTATAGGGCCGAAGACATCCCAAAATATGAATTCAATGCTTATATTTACATTCTTTAATTTTTTCCCTATCTATAAATATAATTTTGAAATTCCGCGCCATTCAGAATCGGTGTGTGTCGTAAACGGAAGAGCCGATAATCAGCTGACATACGTCACTACTGAAAAGTATAGTTCTTGTAAATAACAATAACAAAAAACATATTTTTGGCAAAAATTAATTTATTTTAAACAGAAATCAACAGTAATAATTCTTATAACAACTATTAATGTTGTCTTTTTTGTTTTAAGCTTAAAAAGATAAAATGTTCAAACTTCAATGCCTAATAACAAACTGTACACGAGTGATCCGGTCCTCAGTCGCCATTTTGAATTTAACGAAAGTTAAATGTGCAGCCGCTGAAATTTGCATTAGTGAAGAAACCAGTCGAAGGCTTAATGTTTTGCATGTTCATGGTGAACTGTGCTGGGACGGCAGTCGATGAAGCATGTCCAGAGAGGTACCGTATATTTCTATGTCCCAGTCTATAAATTTTAAAATGAACCTATTAAGTTGTGTGTGAGATGACATTGTGTAACTTTTGGAGTCATGTATTTGTTTGAGCAATTAATACAACAAATTTTGACTCGTGAAAGATTTTATACAAATGTCAATTTGCAGCCTAGATACCTTGAAAAATTCTTATCCCCCATGCTGTGTTTCTTTTTGTTGTTTTTGCCTGTCTAGATTTAAATAGTCTATCCATTTCTTCAGTTGTTACAGTTTTAAATCTCTGTGGAAATGCAGATTGTTTTATTTAGAATCAGTTTTAATTTGGTCCATATTGCAGAATTCCATAATTGTTTAGGACCTACATAAACTTGATAATGTTGTAATTGTTTTATTTTATTTTGGAATTTCATATAATAATTAAGTAAGAAACATTTTTATAATTACTAATTAAGAAACTTAATTCTTGTAAATAATTGCTACCTTTGCTTTTGGTTCATCAGAAGAACTGGGTGTTTCAGGCAATGGCACCTCAGGTTTTACTTCTACATGTAGATCTAGATCTACCTTTAAATGACCAATTCCTGACAAATCAGCAAGAGAGAAATCAAAATCTGTGTCGGAAAACAGTTCAGGAATGTCCATATCCTCAAAATTTAAATTAAAATTTGGTTGGAGTTCATCCATTTTGACTATGTATATTTCTATTTATTACATATGTAGTTCTAGTTGTGTATTCATACGCCGTGATTAGGTTTTGAGTGTGTTATAGGAATTTGAATGTTTTGGTTTTCCAATGCATTTCTTTGGTGAAAAATACACTGAATGTAAATATTTGGCGCTAAGAAGTAAGAATTGCGGGACTTTTGCATACGCCTGTGAAAACAGAGGTCCCATGTTGCAGCAGGTATTGGCACATTAAAGAACCCTAACTGCTACGGTTCTGACCACTAAGCATAGTTCAGAATTTCATGGGATGGTGATTTTTCAGTATGAGAGAAAAATTCGTAATAGGATGTTAAACAAATGAACAAAATTTATTCTATATGAAATTCCTTTGAACCGGTGGCGGTATCTCAGTGGTTAGAGCGTTCGCTTTGTAACCGGGAGGTCGTGAGTCCGAGTCCCGTTCCTGCCATGGCCGTTTCAAACCTAAGACGTAAAAATAGGTAGTAATTTCTCCTTCACCAAACGCTCGGCAATTAGAAGTGAGAATCACGGGTCTTCGGACATTACCTTAAAAACGGAGGTCCCGTATCACGTTAGGCGTTGGCATGTTACAAAACCCTCACTGATATGGCCCTGAGCGCTAAGCATAGGTCTAAATTTGTGGTACTTCACCTACAGCTGGTGACGTCTCAATATGAGTGAAAATTTTTCGACGCGACATAAAACAAACAAACAATCAATCAATCAAACATTTCTTTGAAATTATTATAGTATAGATACTGTTTAAGATGCATGTATCATTATGTGGTATATTTGCATAAACATTTTCAGAAATGTTGGAAGGTAACAGAGATAGAGGAGAAGAAACTAGATGCATTCCACTTCAGATGACCCTGGAATAAGGTGGCAGCAGATGGTGACAAACAGGAGAGTAGCAGACGAGGCGGACACGAATGTAAAAGGCTATGAGCTGCAGAGACAGCAACGAAACTGAATAGAACACGTATTGCAGAGGGAAGGTGACCACATTTGTGTGAATACCAGAAGGGAAATGGGCAAAACAGAGACCCCCCCCCCCAAAAAAAAAAAAAACCAACAGCCTGGAGAAGGAGAGTAGAAGCAGAAGGACGTAAAGACGTGTAGGATGGATAAGCTGGAATGAGGTCAAGATAGTAGCAAGAGACAGAATGTGATAATTGAAAATAGGGTGACCAGTAATATGATTGCATGTGCTGGAATCTGCATGGAAAAACTGTACTAAGACCTTCATGTATTTCAGTAGATTTATATTTTGCTATGAAAAATTGTACTTTTTCTGTTGCTCATACTTATCAACAGTTCAAATGAAGCTAAAGAAAAAATGTATGTACAATAGTATGTATTAAATCTATACTTAACGAGGTATATATCTCAATTTATTTCAATTTCAAATTTTCAGTGCACTACTTTATTTCTCTAACCAGTACATATATATGAAAACATACATGTAAGTAACCACCTTAAGGATGGATTCTTCTCATATTCTTTGAAAAGTTGGTGCCATTTTATGCTCACAGTTATTACCATCCGGTAATTTATTAATTTGTTCAGTTTAATGAGTTTGACGTCATAGAATATGTATTTTTAGACAAAGTTTATCTAAACTACACAGTCCCTGTACATTTGATAGGTTATGCTATGTGTGTGGAAATCTTTCCCCAAGATAAGCACATATTAGCACATTAGTTTTAATGATGTATATCTTGTGATTATGGAAGAAAATATGTTCAGAACAGAATGCGTATCTTGAAGAGTTGTTGCCCTTGAATATTACTCTTTGAATTGCATAGATTACATACAGAAAAACATCCGTTTTATTTTCGTCCTTATTGTGTTGATGTTGTCAGTGGGTGAATTTAAGACTGGGCAAAACCATTTTCTCTCTTATTTTTCTTTTAATACTTCTGTGTCAGTAAGAATTCTACACGGAGTGAAACCATTTGCAATATTATTACCGATTAACATACTTTGTGATATCCTATTACTGTTGTATTTAATCTATTTCAGGGATGCTCATTTGGTTGTACATTGTTTAACGTCCCGCACGAGAATTTTTCATTCATATGGAGACGTCACCATTGCCGATGAAGGGCTGCGAATTTAGGCCTATGTTCGGCGCTCAGGGCCTTTGAGCAGGGAGTGATCTTTATCGTGCCACACCTGCTGTGACATGGGGCCTCGGTTTTTTCGGTCGCATTCGAAGGACCGCATCATTTAGTCGCCTCTTATGACAAGCAAGGGGTACTGAGGACATATTCTAACCCGGGTCCTCACCGGATCAATGCACTTTTAGCGTCGACTGTCTTTATATTATCCGCGTTAAATGAATAGATAGTTACTCTCATATATTTGGATGTTTCTGGGCGTTTAGCGCAAGGGAAATTTCATAAATTATACATATTTTCAAGTGAATGGATATTTTTATTTCTAATTTGCCACACTTAACTGTATTATTATTTTCACTTGGAGCGTGCCAATGACCATTTCATGCTTTATTCGGTCCAACGGTTACACTATATATACATATCAATTATACAATTCATTTTGAACAAACTGAGTGTTTAGATTACAAAACTTTGTATTTTGACAATCAATCAACTCGATTGATTGATTGATTAAATATTGTTTAATGTCCCGTTCGAGAATCTTTCACTCATATGGAGACGTCACCATTGCCGGTGAAGGGCTGCAAATTTAGGCCTATGTTCGGCGCTTATGGCCTTTGAGGAAGGAGGGATCTTTTACGTGCCACACCTGCTGCGACACGGGACCTCGGTTTTTATGGTCTCATCCGAAGGACCGCCCCATTTAGTCGCCTCTTACGACAAGCAAGGGGTACAGAGGATCTATTCTAACAACCCGGATCCCCATGGGGGATTTAAAACTCGAATACCTGTTGAAGCAACTAATGATTTTTTGGAACTCATTATGTATTCGTACGAATTAAAACAGAGACAGCCGAGAGATCAAATAGTTGAACAAAGTGGTGGGAACTACACGACTCACAGTGAATGTGCAGCATCGTAACATAAATGAGTCAACTTCATTTAATGGCAGCCAAGTTTCTTATATATACACAAAGTGAACTTGAAATTTACCTCTTCTGTGATTTGGAATATGATTAGTACTATGTTATACATCTCTTTTGAATCAACATCTGTCTGCATCTGCGTGGGAGGCTTGAATACAGATTTTAAAACATACAATAATGGAATGTCAAACCAGACATGTAGCAATTCGACCTTCAGATCTTCAATGTTATGCACCAAATGAAGTCATGTTTTATTTTGTTTATCATGATTTACTAAATTTTTCTGTTGGACTTAAGGAGACTGTGCAGGCCAGGAAAGCTGAGGAAGTTCAGTTTGCCTTTTCCATTCTTCTACTAACCTTGAACTATGACAAGGTACATTATTGTCCTGCAATAGAAAAGGTTCTCTGCCGAAATGTTTTGTCACAACTTGCCATGAATTGTTGACCAGTGTATACTTCCATTGATCATGCACAATGTACCAACACCATGATATGTAAGACATCCCCAAACCATAACTTTCAGGGTAGTGGCATGTGCCTCAGCTACATAACCCAAATATCTCCAAACTTCTGAAGGCTTCCTCAAAACTTTATGTTTTCCTTCTGGTTTGATGACCATCATCATCTCGTCGGTGAATATAACCCTTTTCCATTGATTTTCAATAGTCCGATGACGTTTACTCCCGTACCATGCGAATTGTTTCTTCTTATTCGCCTCCCTGATGCCGATTTACGTCCGTACAGATCGTCTTGTATTCTCCAGAAAGTGTAATTTACGTTGTACAATTCGTCGGGATACTGATACAGGTATGCTAGTACTAAATTCGCCCTTAATATCCTTAAGTGTGGCTCTGCGAGACTTCTTTACAATCCTGGATAGCGAGTTTTCTGATCTTTTCGTCACATTTTTTTTCTGTCGCTTCGAAGTAAACTCTTTATGTCCCAGCACATTCGTCAGCATTTCAAAAGCCTAGAAATTGTAAATTTACTTAGTTTCAAGCATTCTATCACAGACTCGCTATCAGGAACACGATGCAACCCATCAATTGTTTTTTGTTTGTTTTACGTCCCGTCGAGAATTTATCACTCATATTGAGACGTCACCAGCTGTAGGTGACGTACCACAAATTTAGACCTGTGCTTATCGCTCAGGGCCGTAGTAGTGAGGGTTCTTTAACGTGCCAACGACAACCGTGACACGGGACCTTCGTTTTTGAGGTCATATCCAAAAGACCCGTGATTCGCACTTCTAAATGCCGAGCGTATGGCGAAGGAGCAATCACTACCTATATTTCGTCTTAGGTTTGACTCGGCCATGGATTTAGATTTCATTTAACACACATGGAAAATATGCTAGGTGACGACACCGCCTACTTACTTGAAAACAAGAGGATAAGACTGTATCAAGTAAGTGTGTCACTTGGAAAACCAAGCATTATGTGAAGGTCTGTTTCTGGCAATTGATGAGAAAAGCGAATGAGACACATAATTAAGCTATGACACAATCTTTTACGTACATTCCTAGTACTTACCATAGAGTCCGCCATATTGGATTTTAGACCTGTGAAAGAATCCATTCGACAGTGATCATGAGTGTCTGATCTTCGTGCTTGCACTTGGGAAGGCCTCGGGAACCAGGCTACACGAACAACGTTTGTGGAGAGTCGCGGCCTATACACAAACGTCGGGATGATCCAGACTACATGAATGTCTAGACGGGAGAAAATTTTTGAAGGAAAACATTCAGCGTATCGTTTTTCAACAAGCCTTTTATCATTGAAATTACATCCAGGACTTTCTTCATGGTCACTTGAAACATTTGTATTTGTAGAGCCGAAGTAAACAATGTAGATGATATAAATCAAATAATTCTCAAGGTGGAGCGTCTCTTCAGAACATTCGCGCGCTAGGGCCCTGTTACGTAAGAGACCTAAGGCCAGTCATCCTTATCATTCAGGGCTTATCTAAGAATTATGTAAACATAAAAAGACAGTGGACGCTATTTTAAAAGAAATGACGGACTTCCATGTTCTTTTTATACTGAATCTGCGAAATCCGTGGTAATATTGCAAACTTTGCACAAATTGGCTGCAGTTAGACCTATTCGTTATGAAGGTAATGCAGACTGATTTAAAGCGGATAACCTTAATTTTGGTTAATGTGGATGGAGCAACATTTTCCCGTCTGTCAGGAATTTGGTCTCCACAGTCTAAGGCTTTCAACTACAGTGATGACGGAGTTCATATGAATGAACGAGGAAACAAGAGCTACAACAGTAACATCGGAGCTGTGGTTGTTTCATCTCTAAAATCTGTAGAAATTTCCGGTAATGTTTATATGTTACTATACAGTGTATGATTAACTCCTATATAGTTGGAGTTGTATTATTTCAATTTTACACCAATCCTGTTAGGTTTGGTTTGGATCCTAGTTCTAGATGCCTGCATGATTTGGGTTGTAACCCCTATATGATTGGGGTCTACATTTTTTATTTTCACAATGATCCCTTTATGGTTGGGGTTTGGTTTAATATTCTAGTGCTAAACCCATATATGGTTGAGATTGTAACACTGTGGAATTAACCTCTATGTGGTTGAGGTTGTATTATCTTAATTTCATACCAATCTTGTATGCGTTGTGTTTGGTTTTGATATAACATCATAGTGCTAGACCCCTAAATGGTTGGGGGTCTACCATTTTGATTTTACACCAACTTTTTTTTAGGTTTGGTATAACAAATAATAATTATAAAAACCCATATATTGTTGGATGTGTAACACTGTAGTTTTAACAATTATATGTTGGGGGTATATCTTTTTATGCTTACACCACCTGATATGATTGGGACTTACTCTACCTACCTACCATGGTTTTTTACACATTCAAATCAAGTCCGTTATAGCAGGGGTTTATAATTTTCATTGGGTATACTTTTACCAGCATACGCTTTCCAGTAATTAATTATTGAATATGAGTACCAGAAAACGTGGAGAAAGCGGCACCGGATACCGGCTGCTGCGTCGGAATTATCAGCCCATGACCTGTCACGGTAGCTCAGTGGTAGAGCATTAGCTTCGTAACCTAGAGGTCGTGAGTGAGCCCCGCTCATGCCATGGTCGCGTCAAACTTAAGTATTGCTTGTTCCTTCGCCAAACGCTTGACATACAGAAGTGAGTATATGACCTTAAAAATGGAGGTCCCTTGTCGCAGAGGGCGTTAGTACGTTTAAGAAACCTCGCTGCTACGGCCCTGAGCGCTAAGGATAGGTTTAAATTTGTGGTACTTCACCTACAGCTGGTGATATCTCAGAATGAGTGAAAAATTCTCAACTGGACGTAAAATGAGGCTGAATTGTTGTAGTCGGATGCTGTGCAAAATGATAATCGACCCACTGAATGTTGACTTTCAATCACATTTGGTGGACAAAGTAACAGAAGGGGGGCCTTAAGGCGTTAGAAGACAGTGACCATCAAGGAGGAAAGAAATGCAAACAAGAGCAAAGGGCCAAATCTACCTCCAAGGGCAAAAGAAAAAGAACCCTAGACATAAGGTACTGATGAAAGTAGTGATTGTGTTAGTGATACGAGTTTAGTAGTTCGTCTGTTGAAAATGAATCAGATGAAGAGTACAAACTTTTGGTTCCTCAATACATGACTTCATATCAGATGAATTATGTTCAGTAACATATACTACAGTTGATGATGCTGTACAAGTCATAAAGGCGATTGGCAGAAATTGTTTGTTGACAAAGACAGATATTGCTTTTGATTTTAGAATAATACCTGTGCACCCAGAACATCATGAATTACTAAGTTTTTTGTTTCGAGGA
Source organism: Ostrea denselamellosa (assembly GCA_024699665.1). NCBI lineage: Eukaryota > Metazoa > Mollusca > Bivalvia > Ostreida > Ostreidae > Ostrea > Ostrea denselamellosa. Next base: position 2,924,385 of record JAMZEH010000010.1, on the reverse strand, counting down.
AATTTATATATGATAAATGCTTGCTAATGGGGTGTTCAGATTCTTATTCTATTTTTGAAACTTTTAGGACAGTTTTACAATGGATAGCTTACAATAAATTTGATGTGCAAAATACGTTACATAGTTTGGATGATTTCTGATACTCGAGACCACTTCTTTCACCAGTTTGTGGAAAGGTATTTTACAGCAGTTTATTTCAATGTGTGATGTCCTGGGTGTTCCGATTAAATCGGAAAAACTGAGGGAACTTCAAATACTATTGATTTCCTTGAGATAGAATTAGACAGTTGTCACATGGAAGCTAGATTACCAAGTGATAATGTGGGGGGAAAATGTGTACTCGGCTAAGTTGTAAAAAGATGTCTCTTCGGGAACTTCAGTCTTTGATAGGATTGTTGAAATTTGCATTTGTTCCTGGCAGGATCTTCCTTCGTCGCCTTATTAATTTTACTGTACCTTATTACGAGGTGACGTAGTCAACCTCGTATAGTCAGCGTGCAATGCAAGATGTCGGCCGGCTGGTTTACTACAATTTTTTTTCTTCATTTTATCAATTTTCTTGAATATAATAACGACTCTTGGAACTTATCTCCCATCGGATAATGAAAGACAACTTCATTATACTGAGATATGATAAATGATTTCCCCATTTATTTTGAAAATGGGGTAGAAAATTTCCGATTTCTGATTTGTTTACTTTTATCCATAAGCGTAAAAAAATAGAGTTCAAGGAAAAACGTAATCATTTCTTCCGAAAACAGACGAAACTAACCAAGGAGAAAACTTCAGCTTGTCAACATTGTTTTATGAGTTATTCTATATCAAAAAAGAAATCAAAAAGAAATCAGTTGCATTATATATGCAATATAGGATTTCATCCTAAACGAACTCGCAGCTAGGAACTATACGTATTGTTGTTTACTGTCGACAATGTATATCTCGAAGAGAATTCTGGGGGACAACCGCACTTGTGACCAAATGCATTGTGACGCAGAACAAAAAGGCCTCTGCCAAACCGATTAACTTCATGATTCGAACTCCAGAGCAGGACCAAGCGTATAGTGTTTATGTGTAAAATATTTAGAGTAAAATAATATTTTAAAAATTCGTTTAATATGATCGATACTAAATTGAAACTAAATAAATATTTTCAACGAGAAGACAGTCGTTTATGATACCAAGAGTAGGACAGGGGAGGTGGTACCATAGTGGGGCCAGAATGGTCATATTGATTAAATGCTTTTACAATTTGAAAAATTTCTATAATTTTTCTGATATATTAATACTGAGGGACATTTAAGAAAAGCAGAAAGACTTGTACAGAATTTCGCAGCCCAAAAGTTATGAATCTAGGGTGGATCCAAATAAGTTTGTCAGACCTTTGCCATTCACCATCTAAAACACAATGATTTGCCATTACAATTGTTAATAAATACACCACAAGCCTTCAAATCCAATCTTGCTTGCGAATTCAGATGAATTCTAAGATCAAAGTACTGAAACGAGGTGAATGTCTAAATTGACCGATGTCGACCCAGAAATAAGATTTGTTTGAAATATTTAATATGAGTAAATTAACTGAAAAATTGTTGAGAGTGGCGGAAAAACAACAATCAATCAATCAATCAATAAGAGGAAATGAAATGAGCTCCGGGTTCGGAATCCTCCCCACAAACATACCTGTACAAGGGCCAGTGGTCTCCTTGTCTACAGGAAAGGGTTGCGGTCAGCTTAAGACACAACACCCAGGAACTAGTCACTGTAGTACCTCAGAGAAGCTGGATCAATATTCTTGCTCAATATTACCTTATCTGTGCCATAAGATTTCAATACTCGTAAGAGAAGTATGAAAAGGTCAAGATAACTAACAGTATTCAATCTCGTAATTCCTATAGAAAATACAAATCAGAGAGATCATCATACACGGACCCTGGTCATACCAGAGGTGGGATAAGGTGCCTAGGAGGAGCAAGCATCCCCTGTCAACCGGTCACACCCGCCGTGAGCCCTATATTCCGATCAGGTAAATGAGCGATCCGTAGTCAGAATCAGTGTGTCAAGAACGGCCTAACAATTGGTATAAAACACAACAAACAGCATTTGATTTATTGGTAGTTGTACTGGCAAACTAGATCGTTATAACGACCATAAAATTTGCGAAATGCTGACTTTAGACGAGATTGTACCTGTAACATCAACTTCTTAGTCAGTAGCTCGCCTCGATTTAAAAACTGATCATATGCAGAACAAGTTCTTGCGTATCGAATCAGTTGGGAGATTTAAACATCATATGCAGGTGATGATGGAATATTGCCAGATAAATAAGTGAGGTTGACGATGGAGAAATTGAAATCATCCCGTTTGTCATAAAGTTGAGTTGTTAATTTGCCGCCGGCATCTATTTTCAGTAAAATATCTTAGTACGCAGCAAAAGTGGAAGATTCTGTGGTGTCTTTTATTTCAAGTTCACTGGGGTATATCGAATCGACATATGAATGAAAATGGTCATTGTTAATAGACATAACAATATATAACGTCCTAAAAGTATATAACGTTCTTCTCTAAGTACTGCCAGGTCCAAACTAAATTGCACGGACTGGCAATTTCAGGGTCCAATGAAGTGAGGTATTTAAAGGGTATTTAAAACGGTATATACGTAAGGCATAAACGAGTGTTCGATAACGTTAAATGCAACAATCAAACCCAAACATCAAACAAACTCGAATTGACTAATTTTAACGTGACAATTACCTCCTTTCTTGGTAAGTTCGAAGTATTTTACAAACACATTAAAATCTGACGATATTCTGGAAAAAAAAACTGTGTGAAGATATATATACATATTCTCCAGAAAACAAAGTACATGCATATTTATATTTACAACCGATTGAGATAATCAGCACCTACATTTTCTCTGCCTTTAATTGCACTTTAAATCTGTAAGGCTAAAGGCTTAGTGCCCATCTCAAAAGTTGGTGATTTGTGACCTTTGAACGATTAATAACTAGTGGACTGTGATCTGTTTCCAGAATAAACTCTTTCCCATACAAGTATTTCTGAGACTTTTGTATCGACCATACCATAGCTGAGCACTCTTTCTCAACGAACTCTCGCTCTCCTTCAGCTTCCTACTAGCATAAGCTACTGGGAATTTCTGATCATGTGCACACTCAGAAGAACAGCACCCAAGTCTCTATCAGATGCGTCAGTCTGCAATACAAAAGGTTCAGAAAGAGAATGGGAAAATTGGTTAATGCTGCTTTTAAGACCTGAAATACGAGTTCAAGGGACTGTTCTCATACAAGTTTAGTAAGACAACTCTTTTTGTCAACTCTGTGAGAGGTGATGTTACATTTGAGAAATCTGGCACAAACTTACGGTAGAATCCACACAGACCTAAAAATGACCATAATTGTTTCTTTGTCTTAGGCCTAGGAGCATTCCGTTTTGCTATGGCCTTGTGTGAACATGGTTTTAGCTTTTCAGCGCCAACAATATGTCCAAGGGATTTCAAGCTAGGGTAGGCGAACGTTTGCTTGGCTTAGCATTTAACCCTGCGTCTCTCAAACGCTGAAAAAGCTCTTGAATAGCATGCAACTGTGCATCAAATGAAATAGTCTACGTTTTCCATTCCGTATAGGACTCTACATACGAGGCGGAAAAACGTGGCTGGGGCGATAACTAAACCAAGGGCATAACCCTAAATTGGAATAAACCCTTACTTGCTCTGGAAGCAATTATAGGCTTTGACTCCTCAGAAAGTTTTACCTGCCAGTATCCCTCTGAAAGGTTGATCGTTGAGAAATACTTATGCCCTGCAAGCTTAGAGAACATTTCATCTGGATCACGCATTAGCTCCGAGTCAAAGATTCTCTGACTATTCAACATCCTAAAATCAATAAAGGAACGACTTCAACCGTCTTTCTTCGGGATGATTACCACTGGAGAATAAGTGGCGAATCAGAAGGTTCTGTAATATTCATACTACGCATATCATTGACATCCTTGTTTACTGTTTACTTCATAATGTATGGTACTGGTCGATTTTTAACAGGAATTGGCCTTCCACTTACCATTCTTTTTTTCATGTACTAGTACATTTGTGAGTCGTGGCTGGTCTTGAAGAACATCTTCGTAACTTCCAAAAAAGGTCATCAGCTGTTTAATTTCATCACCTGTAAAGGACTGATTTACATCCACTGCGAACGGGTTTCTGCTTAAATAGGATAATCATGTAACGCACCCTCATGTTTTTCATCACCTTCACAATCAAAAACAGTTGCATTCACCATACCAAAAACACCGTCTTCTGGACAAACTGTATCGCATCAGCTGTTGGTCGCTCTCCATGTATTTCTTCAGTAAATTCATACGAAAGGTTTTGCTCTTACCATATCCACCTGGACTGGGTTGATCAAAACCTTGGTTAACTTTAACCACTGGTTAATTTTACTATCCACTGGGTGACTAATCACTGGTCAAATATCTGTTACTCAAAGTAAATTTAGCCCTAGGGCTTATTAACCATTGGTTAAGTACATTTAACCAGTGTTTTGTATCCCATATTTCAACAACTGTCGTCTGAACTTGTAAACAATAATGGCTGACGCAAATGTAAATGAAGTGGAGTGAAAACTGTTCACATGATGAGTCGCTGTTCTTCGTTGTATTTTGAAGGCAACTAAGGCCGTAAAATAGAGGGGAAAAAGGGGGGGGGGTAAAATAGTTGAGAATGTGAAAGAGAAGTACAGGAAGGCTTATTTGAAAGCAAAAGGAATAGAAACAATATGCAGAAAACTCACTGTATAGAGACTGGACTGGAGAAGATCAACCTTTTTTGTCTGTCAGAAAATTTTAGAGACCCATCAGGATTCACTGCCTAACATAGTGTCCTCGGGATTTCAGGAAGAGTTCCAGTTGGAGGTCTCAATATGTACGGTAGTCCTTCATTATTGTACTGTATTTAGTTCAACCTCAAGTAATTTAAAGCTACATTATTCCTATTCCAAACACTGCAAATTGGGACATGCAAGTCAGAGGCAATTCGTGAGCAGTTCGTCTGCAAACCGGCTTCCAATTTATTTTTTCCTGCAACAAGTTACACCCAACACGGAGCTATAATCCACCGATATTATTCAGTAGAGTCATTACATACAGTAGGAAAATTAAAATAATCTACACGCGTACATGATAATTGGAATGCATATTGTTTACCAACAATGCGAAGAATCTAAGAATTCGCTCTTGAAGAATTTGGGTCCTGACACAATAGATCCATTTCGGCAGTAAGAAAATAATTTGCATAAAATTTAAAGATTGGATTAATTGTTTTCAAACTTCAATCTCATTTAATCATTTCGTAATTCATTTATGTTGACAAAACAATAATGCAGTAAACATTTTTATTCAGAGGAACTATTGTCCCCTCCACTTTGAACCATATATATATATATATATATATATACATATATATATTTATATATATATATATATATATATATATATATATATTATCATAACTCTATGCATATGTATTTTATCTAATATGTATGTTCTTTTAAAACGAGTAGAGTTCGTTTATTTTTGAAAATTTCCTAGAAGTACAAGTTTTTTTTTTAATTTGTCTTACACCGGATGGCGACAGGTTTTTGATTACAATCTTCCACGTTTTATATATTATTTGTTATTGATTGATTGTTTGTTTGTTTTCCGCCACACCCAACAATTTTTCAGTTATCTGGTGGCGTCCAGTTTTTGTAGGTGGAGGAGAGAACCCAGATACAATGTATCCGGGAAGAGACCACCGACCTTCCGAAAGTAAACTGGCAAACTTTCTCACATGTATCGGCGCGAGTAGGATTCGAACTCGCGCCTACTAAAGGTGAGAGGTGAGAGTCCCTGTGATTTTGAGCGCAATGCTTTAACCACTCGGCCATGGAGGCCCTTTATTTGTTATCTCTCAATTAGTCAACAATTTAAAACATCTCCACTATCTTGTATACACCTAAGTGATCACTTAGGGCTATAAATAAAATGTATTTATAATTAAACAACTACCTTTAGCGTATAATCCTTATAAACAGCAGCACGGGTATAAAAATTATGCGAAAATTCACCAATATTTTCACTTTGCAAAAGTCACGCCAACCTTAAAGGGGTGTGGGGGTGGGGGTTTACAAACATGGTTATGGATTGGTGAACTGCGGCATTAAACTTAACTGTTGGGGACTAAATCGCTCCCTCCCATGAACCAACCCCTAATCCCCTCTCCCGGTGACTTCACCTACACATCCTGTTTACGAACTGGTTAAATCTTTAAATTTAATCCATGTTGTTAGAAAGATATGCATTAAATTCTTAAAGTTGTAGGCTAGGTAACCAAACAATACCTTGCAATGAAAACATGGTGGGACGGCACAATTGAGGTTTCTATGGTATCTGTGATGTACCTGTCTGATTATTTAGAAAATATTTATCTTTCTTTGTACTTTGTTTCATCTTAATCATGATTAAAATGTCTATAAACTCCCTGTTTCTTGTGTCATTTGCCAATGTTTACATCAAAAGGCAAGCGGGCAGCCATGTTTAACCACTAGTTAAAAGACTTAACCCACCTCTGCAGATTGGTTAACTTTCGTCAATATTTAACCATTGGTTAAGCAATTTATCCATGTTTAACCACTAGTTAAAAGACTTAACCCACCTCTGCAGATTGGTTAACTTTCGTCAATATTTAACCAGTGGTTACGCAATTTATCCACTGGTGAACTTTTGAGAAACAGAATTTAACCAGTAGTTGAAAGTTAACCAGTGGATAAGGGATTTAACGACTGGTTAAGTTTAACCAACGTTTTGAGCAACCCTGTCCTGGTAATCTACCCTATTTACTTTTATAGTTACTTATAGGGACCATTCCATTGGAGAAGTAATTTGTTGTCTTTAGGTAGTGACTCCAGAACTTTGTCTCCTACTTTCAAATACCTTTTTCTTGTTTTCCTGTCATAACTTTTCTTGTATCGAACAGTAGACTTTCGAAGATTCTCCTTTGCTAACTGTGACATCGATTCTAGTCTTTCTTTCAAGTCAAGAACATACTGGTATATCGTCTTCACATTTGGCTACTCTATCTCCTTAGTCCATAACTCATTAAGGATCGTAAGTGGACTACTAACTCTCCTTCCATAAACCAATTCAAACGGTAAGAAACCAAGGCTCTCCTAGGGCACTTCTCTGTAAGCGAACAAAACCACACTCAAATATTTTTCCCAATCCTTGGGTTTTTTCTGCACATAGACGTTTCAAGATTTGCTTCAATGCCCGTTGAAACATTCAACCAGTCCATTGTAACTTGGATGATACGGGATAGTTGTTCAATGTCTGAGCGAAATACGATGACTTACCTCCAACATCAAGGAAGAAGTAAATTGAGCTCCCATATCCGTCAGCATCTCTCTTGGAACGCCTATTCTAGAAAACAGCTCCATCAATGCTTCTGCTACTCTCGGTTTCAATACTTGGTAATGCTGTGGTTTCAGGATAATGGGTGGTGTAGTCTACTAGTGTCAAAATGTATCTGTTACCTTTCTCGGTGACTGAGCTCAACGGACCCACTAGATCTACAGTTACTCGCTGGAAAGGTTCGTCAATTAATGACATGCGTTCTAAAGGTACTTTGCTAGTGTTGCCTTTCTGTAGGGTACGTTGGCAAATGTCACACGAATGACAGGATCGGCGGACATCACTTTGAATACCTACCAGTAAAACTCAGCCGTCACTCTTGTCAATGCGCGTTGCGTACCTAGATGTCCCGCAAATATGGAATCATGTGCTAACTTCAATATCGTTTCCTGGAATTTCTGTGGAACTACTAATTGTAAAAATACCTTATCATTCTCATCTTCCTTCATGACAAATTCTCTAAAGAGTAAACCTCTTTACATGTACAATTTTACCTTACCATTCTTCTTGGAATGAGTAGAGTTCTGTGACGCAAACGTCTAGGTTTTGCCAATGTCTGATCTTCCTCTTGAGCCAGCTTCATGACCTCTGGATCTACCCATATTTCATGGTATCTGGAACCTTCAATGCTGGATACGGTTTCTCTTTACTACGTTTTTGTTGTCTTGTTTTAAATGTACTTATTTGCCATCCCGGATTGGGTTGATCTACAAGTCTGGCTTCTGAAACATTTCCAACTATTAAATCATACATGGGATTTTCTATGTACCATACCGTATAGTTTCCTTGAAGATAAGGTGTATCAATTGACACTGACCTACAAGAACAGTTACTTTGGAACATCAGCTAAAATGCAAGTCTGCTCTTTACAAAGTTTTCCTGATGTGCTTTACTTTTCCTAGCTACAATGCCATTACAGCCGGTATCTCTTAAAACTGTTACTACCTTACCATTGACGTATCCTTCTGATATGGGCATCTTGAAATTGGAATTCCGATGACACGCTGTGGATAGGGTTGTTGGCGACTGTGACAGTTTGGAATCTACGACACAATCTGTTGGTAAAGTGACAACGATGCTTACTTTTGGTTCTGTGGCGTCTTTGGATTCATCATTCCTTAACACCTAAGAGACTCTATTGATTGCTTGCTTAGATTTGCACTCTGGAGCAATGTGACCAAATCTGTTACACCGGAAACGTTTCCATTCACGATTCGGTAAAAACCTGTCTTTCTTGTCATTCTCTCTTTGTTTTTAGCTAGCTCAGATTTTTTTGATCTGGTTTCTAATCTAACTAAAGATTTACCTTTACTGACTACTTGCAATGTAGATATGTTGTGAGCATCTTGAAATTGGTCTGATAGTTCCGCCATCTTACTAAAGATCTGGAACCCGCTCTTTCAGGAATAACTTCAAGTTATGACCACAGACATGATAAGACTGATCTCTTAACATTAGATCATACAAACCTTCAAATGTTCTTTGAGCCTTTGCCATATCGATCCATCTATCAAAGTAGCTAAAACGTTTTACTGCAAATTGTGAAAACGTTTCACTGGATTCGGGTCTACAAGCTCTGAATTTTTTCTTAAATCCATCATCCGTTAACTCAGAACAACTTAATAAAGCTCTCTTGCGAATGTCATATTCAAATGCATCAGACTTTGGCATTAGTGCATAGACATCCAAAGCCTTATCCTTCAAAAGCGCATTCAATCGTTCAATCTGCACGATTCCAATTCTGGAATTTAGCATATCGCTCAAATCCGAGGAGATAACTGTCAGTTTCATGTCTATTTTCATTAAACAGAGGTAATTTTGAAATCCTGGGCTTCACTTGGCCAAAACCAGAACACTGAATTGATTAACCTCATCTCTTATATTAGTATCTATTCTTTGAGACTCAAACTCTTTCTCTACTTTGAACTTTTCAATCTCGTACCATAATTTCTCTTTATCTAATGACACTTTCTCTTTCTCTGCTTTATATTATAATTTTCTCTTTTCTGATTCTCTTTCAGCATTCCTCTCATCTCGCTGTATAGTTTGCTGCTCTATTACAAATTCTGCCAATGCAGTTCTTTAACCCTCTCGACTCTCTATACTCTCTTAATGCATTGAGTATATCCATGACTGTAATAAAAGGTATTTTGCCAGCTTTAATGGTGAAATTTTCAAATTTTAAAGGGACAAATCCCACTTCACTTAGGACACCAATGAAACAGTTTGAAAAGAAAACCTCCATGGAACAAACTATGACTACCAAAATGGTCCAAATTACTGAGACAGCACCAATTTCCGTCTTCATTTCTCTGAGATCCCTATTTAAAAAAAACGTACATTCCTCTACAATGTATTGAAAATGATGAACATTCACGAATCAGAGCAGTTTTAACACATCGAATACAAACATGGATTCTTAACAAATATCTGAGAAAAGGAAATGTTCGAAATACTGAATTCTAATTATTTATTTGAATAAAATACCTGGGTCTTCCACAATCACAACTCTTGAGATTCTGTTTCTCTGGACTACCCAATAATCGACCCTCATCCATAATTATCCCAGTAATCCTAAAGCATCCCAGAGTATCCTACTTATGACACCATTCCGTCACAAAATAACCGTGGTCGACCCAGAAATAAGATTGAGGAAATTTGTTTTAAATATTTAATAAGAGTAAATGAAATGTTAATGATCTCCAATCAGTATTTGTGGTGAAAGTCCTCCCTCGTGCTTTCATATCACGCAGAGCTCTGGGGTGGTTCGGAATCCTCCCCACAAACATACATGTACAAGGGCCAGTGGTCTCCCTGTCCACACGAAAGGGTTGCGGTCAGCTTAAGACACAACACCCAGGTGCTAGTCACTGTAGGACCTCAGAGAAGCTGGACCAATATTCTTGCTCAATATCACCTTATCGTGCACCATAAAGTAAGGTCAAAGATTTCAATACTTGTAAGAGAAATATATAACGTCCTTCTTTTAGGACTGCCAGGTGCACACTAAATTGCACGGACTGGCAATTTCAGGGTTCAAAGGCCATAAGTCCTTAAAAATATTTGGGACACCATTCTCCATGTAATATGCACATTGAGATCTTTTTTGTACCAAGTTTCATTAAAATCCCCCAAGGGTTTAGGAGTTGAGAAGACTTTGCATAAAAAATTAAGTCCAAGGGCCATAACTCCTTTTCAAATAATTGGACATTGTTCCCTTTGTAATATGTGCGTCTAAACATTGTGATCTTTCTTTGTACCAAGTTTCATTAAAATCCTCCAAACCGTTTTGGAGGAGTTGTGAAGACAATGTATTTTACACAAAAAAAGCCCCCCCCCCCTCTCCCCCAAGTCCAAGGGTCGTAACTCCTTTAAACAAGAGCCCATAAGCCTTAACAGTCATCTGAGTATCACAGCCTATACAGGGAGTCTCATATTTCCATTTAAGCCTCTATATGGAATCTTCTGTGCACATGTTAATGATCTTTCAAAATATATACAATTTTTATTCAATTACAGAAGAAGGTACATTGTAAGTTTGAAGCAGATATTCTCCAATTATTTTTATAAATTTTCATTATGTGGCCATATTGGCCCTGCACAAAGGCCTGAACCCCTGACCCAGGAGCCACGAATTCCACAATTCAGGTAGAAAGCTTCATGTGTATTATAATCATCCATTTAGTATTTCTCAATTTTATGTGGGAATAGACAAGATTTCCTAAGATTTAATACTTTTCACTATATGGCAATATTGGCCCTAACCTAAGACTTGAACCCCTGACCCAGGGACATGAATTTCAAATTTTATGTTGAGAGCTTCATGGACATCATAAGCATGAATTTAGATTTACTTAAATATACATGGGGGTATAGAAGAAGATTTTCTAAGATTTAATACTTTTCACTATATGGCAATATTGGCCCTAACCTAAGACTTGAACCCCTGACCCAGGAGTCATGAATTTCACTATTTACGTAAAAAATTCATGGATATCATAAATATATGCATTTAATTTTACTCATGGAAGTAGAGAAGACGACTTTCTACGATTTAATGCATTTTCACGATATGGCCATCTTGGCCACACCCTTGGGTTAAAACCCCTGACCCTGGGGCCATGAATTTCAAAATTCTGATAGAGTGCTTTATGGACATCATAACAATACATTTAGGTTTTCTCCCACATATGTGGGAATAGAGAAGAAGATATTTGAAAATACAGCCTTTTTTTTTTTTTTTTTTTAGCATATCTGGCCATGAGGCCCCACGGGTGGCAAGATTCTAAATGTCACAATTTATATTCCTATTAGCCTAGAGATATTTAGTACCAAAAATGATAACAATTTGCCTTGTAGCTTTCAAGAAGAAGTTAAAAATGTGAAATTGTTAACGGACAACCCACGAACGACCAACGGCCATAGGTCACCTGAGTGACTCAGATGATGTAAAACAATCAATTAAAAATCGGCAAGGCAGTTTTTAAAACTGTTGAAATTAAAAGAGAGTTTTCCATCTTTATAATGCTGTTTAATGAAAATGTGCGATTTTCTGATATGTCTGTCCGACATCATTAAAGTGGTAACATAAATAGCTTCTTCTCTCGATTTAAACTATATATAGTGGAAATTCATACATTTTTCTCCTTTGAACCATTTTATAAAGATATGTCGCAGGGAGGTGGAACTAACTGAAATAGGACAAAGTTGTAGCAATTCTTGTGAAAAATAATATATATATATATATATATATATATATATATATATATATATATATATATACACTGCAATGCAAATACATGTAAATTTATTCGTTCATGTATTTGTCAAGCAAATCGATCATTTAAATCGGAAATTTGTTTTCAAAAGGGGGAGTCTAACCTGGGTCCGTTTTCCGGAGGGGGATTCAATACAAGGAGAAAATCTTTACAACACTGTGTTCGATTTTCAGTTCCAAAAACCGTATCAAACCCACAACATTTAAAACAGGTGGTAACTGTGCCTTTGCCAAACGTCTGGCATAAGTGTTTGCACTGGGTCTGCAAAATTGAGAATGTCGTATTGAATAATATTTCTTGTAATTACGTATATCGTACTACAGGTATATCTTCTATTCCTTTTCTCAAAATTTAAACACAGTCGCCGGATAGCTGAAAAATTGCTCAGGCGGCTATAAACAAACAAAGAAAACAAACAAAATTTAAACATAACATAGCCGCATTCCATATACATTATTTTAATTCATGAAGACATTATGAATTAATCATTGTAAGGATTTTAAACTCTGTAGAGCATCTGCGCTCCCCTTAATGAGTTGACACAACTGGATACTGTATTCTACGCTGTTTGAATGTTTTAATTCCTCACTCGCCCATTGAATTTTTTCATACAGACTGTTGACAGCTGAACTCTGCCAAGGTTCCAAACTCTCAGATCCATCTATTGATTTCAAAGGATTCTGGGAGCTTGTCTGATACAAATCCAGTGTAGATTTTTTGGAGTGTGGTACAGATTGTGATACGTGGGTGGTTTGATTTCTACCACTGGGCTCTGCTGCGGATCTTATTTGGGTAGGGATTTGTCTCTCCTCTGTCAAAGATCTGGCTGCTGTTGAACTAACAACTGAAAAGACAGAAACATACCGATAACACGGGTATGGTTAAAGAGCAAACAGACGAATGTTAGAGATGTGATAATTCATTATTGAGATATTTGTAGTGTTTAAACTTTAAATATACATGTATCGGGTTTTATATACCAGAAAAAGGTGAAGAACAGTAATCGATCTCACAAAACCTATAAGCACGGACCCCAGGAAAAGCCAAAAAGTTGGAAATCAGAGCCTTGGAGGAGTAACCATTCCTTGTTCACCGGTCGCACCCGCCATGAGCTCTCTATCGCAATCAGGCATACGGAACGATCCCTATCACACGTATTACTAGCTACTCAAACTTCACCGTATTTATTCATATTCATATCTAGTTTAAAAAAGTGTACACAACACATACACGAATTATCACAATAAATAATCAATAGTTACTTTTTTGGCTATAAAATTGTGTTCATCTTCCATTAGATAAATTCAATAATATCATGAATTTCTAAATACGATAGGAATGAGAATATGTTTTTCTTCGTGGCTAAATTTTTACGAAATTTTGATTATTCTCCTAATACCTATGCGCGCCGGGACCTGGAGGTAGTCTCGTTAAATCAGAACCAGTCGGAGATTTACGGAGACAGTCGAGTGTCTGGTTGAACGAGACTAGAACTGGAGGTTGTAAATTCAGCCCTGCTCGTACCTACGATGTCAAAGTAGGTAATGACTGCTCCCTCGCAAAATGCTTGGCACTTAGGAGTGAGAGTCGCGGGTCGGATGAGCCCTGAGCATCATACATGCGTCAAAATGTAGTACTACACCTGCAGCTGGTGACATCACAATGAGCGATAGGCAAAAAACTGAGACACAAACAAAACAAGAAATCAACTTGACGCAAGGCGTCAAAGATACCAGGCCACAGAAGATGAAAGAAATAGCTTTTTCCTCTTTTTTCTTCTTCAAAAAACCCTTTTTAGAGATTGGACCACACTGACGTTATGCATTTTGTACAGGATATCTCAAGTTCTTAACTACTATAGTGAGCAAAATTTGTTAGTAGAAACAATTTTACGAAGGATAATGACTTTAAAAGGCATATGTACATTTATATACGTTCAATAAAGTTTTCACTTGTCTGGACACAACTCCCCTTATCACCTCAAGACCACTTGAAAATATTATTAGTTGAAATACTTTTGAATCCACATGAATCGGCTCCTCCTTTTTCTCTATTTCCTTTTATTTTATTTCACTTTTTTTATTTTTTGTATATTCTGAATGAAATAAATTGAACCCAAAACAAACGCTGTGCAAAATGGCAATTTTAATGTTTATTACATATTCTTAATTTATTATATTGATTGATTGATTGATTGTTTTTACGTCCCGTCGAGAATTTTTCACTCATATTGAGACGTCACCAGCTGTAGGTGAAGTACCACAAATTTAGACCTATGCTTAGCGCTCAGGACCGTAGCAGTGAGGGTTCTTTAACATGCCAACGCCTACCGTGACACGGGACTTCCGTTTTAAAGGAAATATCCGAAAGACCCATGATCCTCACTTCTAAATGCCGAGCGTTTGGCAAAGGAGCAATCACTACCTATTTTTCGTCTTTGGTTTGACGCGGCCATGGCACGAACTCACGACCTCCCGGTTACGAAGCGAACGCTCTAACCACTGAGCTACCGCGACCGGTCCTTAATTTATCATAAGAAATCATTTAACTCGAACAGTCGCCGGATAGCTGAAAAATTGCTCAGGCGACTATAAATAAAACAAACAAACAAACAAACATTTAACTCGAAATCTAATATTAACAATAACTTTAATTCCCAATCAAGTACACATTACAATAATTTTGGAGATGCATGTATTTTTTTTAAATACATTGGCATCAATCCTGCAGAAACGCATGCACAGCATCAGAACAGATCGTGCTCTTGCGCGGCCTGTAATAATGAACTACTAGCTTAGTTTCTCATCATGAATGCAAGAAACAAATGAAAAATGTATGAGATATAATAATTTCATGATAATTGAAAGATGTACTATAATCATAGAACATCTGTATGACCCAAACCCTAGAGTATTATCTAAGAATTTAAGTGAATCTGATTTATGTCATGAATTCGTACTTCAAACCAGTTCAGTTTATGTGTGTGAATTACTTCAACATGTCCTATTCAGAAAAGCTACAGGACGACTGCATATATTAGTATACATCCATTTGCTTTCTAATCCTATACATATTGTATTTTTAAAAATGAACAATGCATGGTTTCCCCATAAGTAAAGAGTTCTGGTATAATAACCCATAAAATCTCTCTCAATCTCTCTCTCTCTCTCATACAAATCCTGTACACCTGGAGAGTTAAATAAATAAGCAAAGTGACAGTAGAAACAACAGATATAGAATCAATGCTTTGACAGAATGTATTTATCTTACTTTCATTTGACACATCAATGTGGGGTGAGTGAATCAAAGGGAGTGTGAATACCTGTTGTTCAATAATTCTATACACTTTATTTATCATTACACTAAAAAATGTGCTCACATTTCTTCTTATCACGTGATTTTTCACCTCATACTTGTCGACAAACATATGGTAGCACGCATTGACACGTGTGTAAACTAAGGTAACACTAATCAACAAGAGGCTCATAAGCCTCAATGCTCACCTGTGTCATAATGGTCTTGTTTTTCATCAGAAAATTTCTAAAAGATTTTTTACCCTCTTTATTCCCACGAAAACTTCTGATCCCATATTATGACCTCAACTTAGCCCACAGGGTCATCATGACATAACCGGATATGAATCTACACAAAGAGACAACATTAATATACATATATAACAATATTACTGTCATTGTCTTGTTGTTCTGTCGTGGAGAAGACTTTTTATAGTTTTATTTTTATATTCATGTACAATGTAATCCACTCTTAAACCCTGGGTCCATAATTTGATAAATAAACTTAGTTCACACAACTTTGGGATGTTTGCATTGATTTATTACTATATGTTGTCCCGCAACTCTTGAAAAAAAAAATGGTTTAAAATTGCCCATATATATTCTCATTAAAATCATGACCATTGGTCCATGAGAAAACTTTAAAGATTTCAATATAAAATTTGGATCCCTAATGTGACTCTAACCTATCTCCTGGGGCCATGGTTCGAACAAACTTAAATCTGCACTACCTGAGGATGACTGCATACTACTCATCATCCTACTGTTCTTGAGAAAAAACATTTTCACATGTTTTCCTCATTTTAAATCTGCATTGTGGTATTGTAGTCCAAACTGTCCCCAATGACATTGATTTCATCAAACTTATATCTGCACTACCTGAGAATACTTGCATATTAATATGAATTACCACGAACCTGCTGTTCTTGAGAAGATCTTTTACAAATTATTTCCCATACACTGACATAAAATTTTTTTTTATCACCCTACCCTCCAGGGCCATAAATTGAACAAACTGGAATCTGTAATACCCAAGAATGCTTGCCTATCAAAATGGCAAATCACAGAATAGTAGTTCACAAGAAGATTTTTCAAGACTTTTTACTATACATTCCCATGTAAAACTTTGATCCCCTTCTGTAGCCCTATTCTACCCCGGGGGGTCACAAATCAAACACATTTTAATCTGCATTTCTGACAATGCTTGCATATTAATATGACTAATTATGGCCCAGTTGCTTTTGAGAAAATGATTTTTAAAGTTTTTCTCTGATATATTCCTAACCTTATCACTGGTGATTATAATTTGAACAAACTTAAATCTGTACTACCTGAAGATGCTTGTATATCAATACAACTAATCATGGTTCTGCTGTTCTTGAGAAGAGTTTTAAAGAGTTTTTCCTCATGTATCCCTAAGTACAACTTTAATCCCCTACTCTAGCCCAACACTACCCCTCAAGGCCATGATTTGGACAAACTTGAATCACAACCAAGGAAGCTTCCATACAAGTTTCATTTTTTTCTGGCCCAGTGGTTCTCAAGATCTTTAAATGACTCCATTCTATTTTTCGCCTTTTCTTGATTATCTTCCCTTGGAAGGAGATGGCCAATCATTTGAATAAACATGAATCCCTTCACCTAATGATACTCTGTGTCAAGTTTAGCTAAAATTGGCCTAATGGTTCTGAATAGAAAGATGAAATTGTGAAAAGTTTACTAAGCCAACAACAGACATCTTTGGTTCAGGTGAGCTAAAGGTGGGCATTTGTTGTCCTATTCCGAAAATAAACACATAAATAGGAAAATGTCTCACAAATGATCAATGCGATCAAATCCATATAATTCCCACCCAAGTCAAAGTGAACTGCTAATTTAGGCAATTTTTAGGCAATTTTTGAGCAGTTCACAAATTTATTGGCAGTTTCGAGCAGTCTGACATTACGCAGTTTATAAAACTGCCTACTCTTTTCTCATGAACTGCTTATTTTAACTGTTAGCAGTTTATCTAAGCAGTCAACACAGATGCACATTCTCATTGCTTAGCTGTTGTATTAACACGATCAGTTTTCTTTGAAAGTAATAACATATATATGTAATGCAGAAATGATATCATATCAATATTTGACAGTAAATTAATTAATATTTCCATGGACACAGTGATCATTTATATTTTCAAATTTTGTTACCAATAATATAGCAACAGATAATTGTCTATATGAGTGAAAATCAATTATTAAAGAATTATCAAAAATATTAACCGTAAGTGTATGTTTTATTTCACTTTTATCTTCGTGATAAATAGCTATTTCCTACTCCAAGTGTATATTATATATGTTATAAAATAGAATTTACCTTTAAAGCAATATAAGCTGCCAAAATTGCAATTTTTTATAGTGGCATTAAAAGAGGTTAAATGAACGTTGATATGATTGAAAAAAAGAACTGCATCGAATTTCCTCTCTTATGCATCGTTTACACACCTTTTCGTGATGAAAAATATATTCCTCGACATTCCATTTGACCCTAACAATGGCAGCTGATTAATCGTCGGCGACAATCCCGAAGATAACCGATGTTGACACGAATGATTCTGATGCTGATCGGGGTGGATCGGGTTGTATCCGGGTCATTAAAATATGGACGGCGAGGTGAGATAAAATTCTAGTTACCATCATTATTTTGGCATTGTTAACGATGTTATATGTTTTTAAGTTATGATAGTATGTTTTTTAGTTATGATAGTTTTAAGGGATCGCTCGAAACATTACGCAAAATTCCAAAGTTGGCTTTCTCCCTCGCTTTGAACCTTTCGTGTCAGACATCTTTCGTGCTTACCGGAAATATTGCACTTGTGCATTTGATTTTGCCGAATGAGTTCAACTTTAGGTCATTGCATACGGAAATAATGTCGGGGAAAATTAAGGTACGGGAAGACCCAATTTCAACTGTCGAACATTTTTGCATTTAATGCAAAAAATACAACATGTCAAAAGTTTAATTGGTAAAATCAGGTATTAGAAGGTAGATGTTTACAAAATTTTCGATTAAATTTTAGGACCCCAAAATAACAATTTTGACAGCTTATATTGCTTTAAGATAAACATTTTCAATGTGAAATTTCGCACCGGCACAAGAGGCATGGATCATGATCACACACACACACACACGCGCGCGCGCACGCGCGCGATCACTGTAATTTTTTTCTGATCTGAAATAGACACACTAATTTTTTTTTTAACTTCTGTTTTGGAAATATGCATTAAAGACTACCCAAATACGTTGTTTTTTGTCTCTGTCACGTATTAGTAAAAATTAGACGAAAAACAACATATTTGCGTTCGAATTTGTTATTAAAGGGCCTATGCAATGCAATCTCATTTTCTGGTAAAATAAACATTTATCCAAATTAAAACTTTGTTGAAGATTTGACGAATATATAAATTGAATTAACGGGGATATTAGCAAAAAACTCCAAAATAACATCTGCGTGAACGTCGGGTTCAGGCGACAAATCGCTGTGACCTCACACGGAGTAACTGGTACCGCGCCATGTTCAAAGAGGAAAAGTAGATCAACAGTTGAATTTATTTTGTATTGTTTGTTTTAGTGCATTTATGTTATAGTTGTTTAGATTTAGTTATCGTGAACAGTTTACGTGATCAACATTGTGAGTACTGTGATACTGATACTTCGTTCGGACAAAGCCGAGGAGACGGCATGCAAAGCTGCGCCGGTAAGTTCATCATTACAATATTACTCAGATTTATTTATTTCCTAGTACCAACATGTTTTCATTTACTAACTTTAAATTATTCCAAGTAGCACTGTTCTCATATTAAGATTTTGTAAATCTGAAACTCGTTAGAATTGTATCGCGGTATGTCACTACAATTTCCAGTTCGGTGTTGGCTGGGACAGGACTTTTCAGTGAAACCTCTACAAAACCCCAGACAGTCACAAAACATGGAGATTTTCAGTATAAGATAGCATTCCAGTAGCTACAGAGGGAAGTTTATAATATCAAAGAATGAAGGCTCTGTTTTTTGTTTTGTATGTTTGTTTATGTGTGTGTGTGGTTTTTTGGTTTTTTTGTTTGTTTTTTTTTTGTTCTTTGTTTTTATTTGTTTGTTTGTTTAGGGGGAATGTACATAGTAAAAATACAGTACAATATCTTATGTACATCATTTGAAGATTCAAAAGTTAAAAACAAAAATCATGTACTATATCATATTTCGACTGAATGCATATTAAAAATTATGTGATGAATTTAAATATGAACACAATTCTTTACTATACTTTTTACTATACTATTTTTTTCTTCAAGCCATATAGACATCGATCCTGACAAAGTCACCACTCTGACTGTACTTCTACCTAGTACAGCATGCTAGAGGTTCATGGCAAGATACTTTTGACTTGGCACTGTTCAACAAGGAGGTATATAAGGAATGTTAACCAATTTTTGCCCAATCAACCTGAAGAATCAGCCATGTGTATTTCTGTGTACAGGTACTCTGAAGTGTAAAACTTTGCAGTGTATTGTGACAATTATGGATGTAGATGACAGTGGAGTTGATGCAGAGGAAACTGTCATAATTGTTACCAAATATCTAGCAACTAGCAAGTGAAAGATTCAAAGAATTTACCATGATCATGTATGTGAATTCTTCATGTGTGCACTCAAGATTTATCATATTTCACAGTGTAATTGATCTGTTTCAATATTATCTTTGTTAAGAGTTTGTGAATTATCTATGATGATATATTAGGAATTTGATATCTCCAATCCACAGTGTTCTAGTGATTTATTAGTGGTTTGTTACCTATAGTTTGTTAACTAAGGATTGATAGTAGATTGTTTTATATAGTTGTTAGTTTGTTTCAAATAAATTGCTTGAACTTGTACAATTATTCATCTCAAGAAATTAATTCTTATTTATGTTGCTGTTTTGGTAATTGTGAATGTTATTTGTAAGCAGTTTGATAAGTAATTTAGTAATAACTGTTTTGCACTTTGACAAAAATTAGCAGTTTTCTAGCAGTTTGGTATTCCATATATGGCACAGTAAATAGGGTCAAAGGTTAAAGTAAGCAGTTCCTTAGCAGTTTTTAAAGCAGTTCAAATGAATATTCATAGATGAAGGCTTGTAGAAGTATCCAATTTGAATTTTTTGGCCAAAATAACTGCCTGAAAACTGCTAAGGAACTCTGAAGGTTATGAAACTGCCAAGAATCTGGTAGATGAATAGAATCTGGTAGATGAATGCTCTTGTGCAAATGAGACATGCATACTAATGAGGTTTGTTGATGGTTAAGGAACTGCTTATTTTACATGAACTGTGAAGGTTAAGAAACTACTTGGGGAAGGCCTTCCACTTTGACTTGGGCAGGGATGCTATAAATAATTCATTATCTTCACTAATTACATTTCATAAAATAATATTCAGCATTAATACGACCTATACAATAATGGGGAAAATCACATAAAATCATGTCACATTAATTTGCCTAAATATATATTAATATTTGTATATATTTTCCATTTAGCATTTTTCCACACTAATTTCCCTTAACATATATTAATATTTGTATATATTTTACATTCAGCAGTCTTTGCAATTCTTATTTTTCGTAAAATTGGGGGCCCCAAACCTACTGCTACGAAAAATAAGAATTCTACCTCAGGTATTACAAAGATCAAAGGAATGCTACGATGATTATTTTGCGATATACCTTAATATGTAATAACCGATTATGGGAAAATTTATACACATCTCACTTGCACTTCATGTTTTGCTAATACAATAATAAAGTCGATAACTGATAATTCAATTTTATAATAACAAAAATTAATCAAGATATATTGCAAAACAAATTTATAAATGACTAAAGAATATTGGTCACTTAGTATAATAATAAATTTGCATTCCGATATTGATACACATGTAAACAAACAAGGTGATACACAGGCAAGTTAACCCTCTTCTACACATTTGTACATGCAGTTTTCTTGGACTGAATATTCAAAGCAGTTGGTATAATCCATCAGCATCAAACTAAATACTTGAAATATTTTTTAAAAAAATAGATTTAGCATACCCTACCCTCTCACATTTTTTGTCAGCAAAAAAGATATAGACCTAATTATATATTGGTAAATGATAGGCTGTATATTTCTGAGGCATAGTAGAATAAAAATAAAGTTTTTGTTTTCATAGATGATATAGGATAAGCTCCTTGGTATCGAAATGCTGTTTGATATATAAAGCTAAGGCTAATGCATCGACTTTTATATTTCTCAATTGACCAGAATATGTTTCCCTCCCTCTTTAAGGAAGCCCTTGTTCGACCTCTTCTAAAGAAACCAGGACTTGACAAAGAGATTTTGAAAAATTATCGTCCAGTCTCCAATCTATCTTTTATTTCCAAAATTCTGGAGAAAGTTGTGGCTAGTAGAATAGGTAATCACCTTGACTTGTGTTCTTTACAAGATCCTCTACAATCATCATACCGTGCTCACCATTCTATGGAAACAGCACTCGTTAAAGATCATAGTTATATCATGTCAGCGTTCGATCAACAATCAACGGCAGTTCTCGTCTATCTTGCAAGATTTTGAAATATGTATATTGTTCCTTCCATGGATGTGCCTCGTTTTACATTGCAAGCCTCTTAAAGGAATACAAACCAAGTCAAGCATTACGGTCAGAATCAAAGTCGAGACTAGTGGCCCCAAAAAATCAGAACGAAAAAGTATGGAGAACGCCAACTCAACTGGGCTGCAGCACATCTCTGGAACGACCTTCCAGAGGATATCAAGAAATCAAAATCGCTCGAAATTTTAATAAAAAACGTCTTAAAACTCATTTTTACAGATTTAGCTTTTTAGACTCTAGCCAGAATGAACTGTGACGATTTCGTATCAACAAAGGGAAAAAAATCATTAAAAAAGGGTAATTACAGTGGGGTTTTTTATATTGATTATTTTTATAGTGATTATTTTAAAAATGTAAGATCTTAAGTCGGATAGTCATTTAATTTCATGTAATCGCATTTTATTTCTTTGTTACCTTTAAGTTATCTTACTCTTGTAGAGCGCCTTAGAGTAATTTACATGTATTTTATATAAGGCGCTCTATAGATTTATTATTATCATTATTATTTCAAAAAACATTTCTCAACCTGAGAGGTTATCTTGCAACATCCATGGAAATGCAAACTTTACTTCTTTAAAATATGCCCCTTCTGTGTGGCAATATTAAAAAGGATCAAAATTAGATTTAGAATGTCTGTAAAACATCGAAAAAATATGAGTTATTTACTAGTCCTGGGGCAACTACAATACTTTGTTCTCTCTCAGGCAAAGGGTACCTAAAATATTGAGCAGGCAACATTTTCTTATGTTTAAAGTAGTTAGATCTCTGACCTTAAAATCTACATCTTGGGGAGAACCAGCATAACAAGGATTCAATATTGAGCAGACAAGACTTAGTCTACTGTTTGACCAACGTACTGATCAGCCAACAGATGGGAGCAAACGAATGTGACCTCTCTTTTCAAGGGAGGGGGGGGGGGGGGGCATAAAAATATCACATCATATGAATTTAAATCTCTAAGAAAAATATATCACTGTATGAAAATTGATGAAACATAATAATAAAATTATTTTATTATGCATACTTGCATTTAAAAGCCCAGGTTGAATTACATACACTAATTCTACTTTTAAGAAAGTTCTATTCTTTATCAATTAAGCTTAAATAGATTATTTTAACAATACTATAAACAATAATTATCTTCCTTCACTTTCATATTTTTGAATGCTAGTTGAAATCAAACTAGCATTATTTAAAATTTCAAATGCAGATTCTGCCTTCAGGATGGTATACTGTGTCTTAAGCTCTTTCCTTTCAGGAAGAAAGTGGAGGATAAGCATAGTAATACTTTGAAATTGAAAGTTCAAAGTTATCTCATTTAATGAAAAACATCAAATTTACAACTGTCAGAATTATTTACATTACACAAACTTTAATCTCTCAAATTTCATACCTACAAAAATCACCACTACACAACAGCATCAAAGATTTGTTCTCGGTTAAATGAAATTATTTTTAGCTAACCTGGATCATCTTTGTCAGTGTCTGTATCTAATTCACTGCAAGCTATGCAGTAGTTCACCCCATCTCTGTCTTCTAACAATATAGTCTACAAATCATATAATAATGTATATAACAACAGTATCACAAGACATGTGCATTCTAAATCATCCAGTATTCAAAGGTGTCTCACATAAACTAAGAATACCTATGGACTCTTAATCTTAATCTACATGTAGGATTTATACTCACATCACAAATCTGACAGACACTACCCAACATCTTGTAGCCCTTCAGAAGATAGTCCCCCATCAGCTTACTGATTCTGTCCGACCTCTCACGTCGAGCCTCTAGGATTTTCATCTCTGCCTCAGAGGGAGGGTGCCATTCTAAATCTAAAGTATATTATAACCATAGAAACTATACGTAATTTTGCGCTATATAAGTGAATATAATAACAATAATAAATCCATGTATACGCAATCAAGTTATCGACAACTACATGTATAATCACAACCATATACTTTTCCAATATTTTTACATTCATTTTTTTAAACAATTGAAGTGATAGCCATTTCCTCATGAATGTGAACAATGTGCATATGAATCTTGATAAATGCAGCATGAAGTTTAAATGGCTGGGAATATTTCAACAAAAATGTAAGTAAAATACAACTTTCTTCTACTACAAGCACTCTAAAATACAAGCTGCTTCTATTACAAGTACTCAAAAACACAAGCTTCTTTTACTACACATGCTCTAACATACAAGCTTCTATTATAGATAGCTTCTTTTACAGATACTTTAAAATACAAGCTTCTACTACTGATTCTCTAAAATACAAGCTTCTACTACAAGCACTCTAAAATACAAGCTTCTTCTACTACAAGTACTCTAAAATACGAGCTTCTTCCACTAAAATTACTCTAAAATATAAGCTTCTCCCACTAAATGTTCTCTAAAATACAAGCTTCTTCCATTAAAAGTACTCTAAAATACAAGCTTCTACTACAAGCACTCTAAAATACAAGCTTCTTCTACTACAAGTACTCTAAAATACAAGGCTCTTCTACAACAAATACTCTAAAATACAAGCTTCTTCTACTACAAGTACTCTAAAATACAAGCTTCTTCCACTAAATGTTCTCTAAAATACAAGCTTCTTCCACTAAAAGTACTCTAAAATACAAGCTTCTACTACAAGCACTCTAAAATACAAGCTTCTTCTACTACAAGTACTCTAAAATACAAGGCTCTTCTACTACAAGTACTCTAAAATACAAGCTTCTCCCACTACAAGTTCACTAAAATATAAGTTTTTGAGAACAAAACTATGTTCCCATAAGAAAAGATAAGGATCATGAAAATTTATTGTGTGACTCCAGGCTTAAACTCATATCGACAGCTTGCTCTACTAGGGTACCTACAATCATCCTACTGGAATTCTGTGCAGAAAGTTGGTGCTTTAGGTAAAACAGAATTGTATTTACACTAAAAATACTTGATTGAAATCAATGTTTTGTACATTTGAACTTTTATCTTTTGACCCAATAAAGGTAAATGTCTTCCCATTGAAAGTATGTGTGTGGAAGTTGCATGAATCTTGATGAGGCAAAAATAAGTTAAAGAAACAAGGCATTTTATCAATGCTCTCATCACTGATCTGATCTTTGACATTTTAATCCCCAATATTCTTTGTAGTCATTGCCACAGATGCTGCTTATGCATACACTTAGGATATGATGTGCATAACAAGAGAAAAATTATATGACAAATAGGATTTAACATCAAAATACCAAAAATGGTGACACAACACCATGTTTATATGTCAAAATTCCAGTTTTAATAATTTTTATACAACTCAACTGAGAATCAACCACAATCAATAAATAAAGGTACAATTTTTTTTATCATATCACTGTGTTGCAAATATATGAAAATAGTTTTGGTTAATACATGCAGTGCATTATTTCTGTTTTTAAAAAAAATATAAACTGTATGAAAAATAATGGATACCAAAGTCACCTAATATCTAATTCACCAGCACTTGCTGGTGAAGGAATTTAGAAACAATTATTTGGGGTAGTACAAATTACTACAATGACATGGATTTACCAAAATAATCATGAATTAAGGAATTACTAAAGATTACTCAATGTAATTCATAATTATTGATTGAATACCTGAGCATCAATAAGTCAAAGTTTCTTTTTCTGTTTCACAATAACCCAGACCATGAGCAATAACTCTAAAACTCACTTTATCTTGCTAACTCTTTGTCCTATCTTGCACTTTTTTTTTTCTGCTGTGTGTACCTCATATCAATTATATGTATATGTATAGTCATGACAAAATTAAAATACTTTTAAATCAAGGCTTTTCTGTGGGGCTTACTGACTGGTATCTTTCTTTGCATAGTTTTTTTTTTCATTACATCATTTATCTTGATTGGTAAGTGCTAAGGTTTTTTCATTTCATTTAAAACAAATCTTGTGGTATTTCAGTAAAATCCATGCCAATTAAAGAATTCATGCTACCAATCTATTTCAACATCCTCCCTCCATCTTTTTTCTTAAGTGAGATGAAGTTTGAAAAGTTTTCTTCAGTCAGCCATTTCTCAAATTATATTCAAACTTTGTGTGGGGAATTAAATTGTAAATGTAGTTCTTACAGACACCTTTCCTCAATTTCACAATTTAGGTAGAGAGCGTCATGGACATCATAACCATGAAGTAGAGAAGAAGATTTTCTAAGATTTAATATGTATTTTCACTATATGGCCATATTGGCTCCACCCTAGGGTCTCAACTCCTGATCCAGGAGTCATGAATTTCACAATTTAGGTAAAGAACTTCATGGACATCATAATCATGCATTTAGTATTGCTCAAATATATATGGAAGTAGAGAAGAAGATTTTCTAAGAGTTAATATGTATTTTCACAATTCTGATAGAGGACTTCATAGCCATGCATTTAGTTTTTCTCCCACATGTGTGGGAGTAAAGAAGAAGATTTTGGAAAATATAGCCTATTATAGCATATTTGGCCCTGCCCCTGAGACCCCAGGGGTGGTAAGGTTCTAAATGTCACAATTTATATTCCTCTTATCCTAGAGATGTTTCACATCAAAAATGGTAACAATTGGCCCTGTAGTTTTCAAGAAGGTAAGAATGTAAAATTGTTAACAGATGATGGACGAAAACCAACGGCAATAGGCCACCTGAATGACTCGGGTCACCTAAATATCATGCGCCAAATTTTATCAAATGACGTCATATCACATTGAAATGTAGATTGATTAGTCACTTGTCTATGTTTTTTACCATGTCGGCTTTAATATTAGCAACAATGTTGCATGCAAGTTTTCATATTAGTATTTTTGTCTTTTTGCATCAAATTATAAGGAATGACATTAATTCTCGGTCACATATGAGTATCACCTGGTTTAGGTAGTTTATGATGTTTTATAATCCGCTTCGCTTCACAGATTATAAAATGTAAACTGACCTAAACTAGGTTATACTCGTATAATATGGCCCAAATCCTTAAATAAATTTTTGAAAATCATGTTTTGCATATTTTTTTTCCCATTTTGACACATACTTATTACATATCATTATATTTATCATAATTAAATCATTTCGTGGTGATTTTATAAACTCCTTCAATGTGTTGTGTGCCACCTTAGAATTAAAAATACTTGTTAACTTGTAATATTGGCGATATAATGTAACCCCAGTGTACATTACACATTTTGATACGTGATCTACATTATGAAAATGTCATAAAGTTTACACAATTTCGTTCCTCTAAAACTTAAATAAAACCCGCAAAATCCATCAGTTAATATATCGTGTATGTAGATTTACATATTTTTAATTTTATATCAAATTATCTTTACCGTTTACGACTTACCCATGCTTTATGATTTATCGTAATGTTTTCATCGGCGCGTTCGACTTTTGGTAACTCGTTCCAATATTTCAGTGGGTGTAACTGAAATGCGAATCGGAAAACCAAAACCTACGTATGTAGTTTCGTTTTCATTTCTAATAAATTTTGGGGTAAGTCTGATAGTTCATATGCTTAATTGCTTTCGGATAGCGCTCACCATTAATTATTTATATTACTTTCATTTTCTTTCTTCATTAAGTGCGATGTGAATGGGTTTATAATATAATCCTAGTTTATGGAAATGTCTTAAATTTAATTGCAGGATACTAGATGTGGAAGTTTTTCAAACGTTTAGGTATGCATTCTAGAATTATTCGGATGAATTTCTATGTATCTGAATATTATTTAAATCATTCCTGTAATTTCATTTAATTCGTCATTCCAGTTCGGATAAGGCTAAATACTTGGGAACACGTGATAGCGTAAGCGATCACGAGCTTCCAGATATAGCTCATAATCCTATTATATCCCCAGAATATATTAACCACATCCATCCCTAGGTAGTACATCCAAGACTTTCTTGTACCAAGTGATCGGATGTTTATTGAAGATGGGGTGGGAGAAATACGAGCTATACTCTTCCCCTATTTCAGAAGTTGACATTCTGGCAAGTTAAAATAAACACAGGTTGCGCTTTATTGTTAAACAAAATCCTAAATTGGGGCACCCCCTAAAATTTTAAAGTTTTGAAATACATTGTTTCTTATTGTAAACCTTCGCCCGTAGAATACCAGCCGGAAAATCTGCTATATAATGAACGTTCCTCCATTTTTACAAGTCAAAAGTGTGTATTCTGCTTAATTGATATTTTAACCAAACCTTAAATGATTCGAATTTAACACACAAATAGGAATAGGGATATTTACTATCAAAGCAGATGTTCGGAACTACGAATGTAAATTGTCTGTCTGTTATCTGACTCACATAAGTTAACACACAATAAACATGTATCAAGTTTAATAAGTTATATTAATTAAAAAATAGATATGAGGGTGAGTCAATAAGTAACCAGTATAACTTATTTCCGGTTGAGATCTACCTCTTTTTCTTTTTTTTCGATGTAATTGCCCTTTGGTGTGATGCACTTAGACCAATGGTGTTCAAGTGCCATCAGCCCAGAACTGAAAAAGTGAGGGTCCGTTCCATTGACCCACTCCTCGTCTGCCATCACGACTTCTTCGGCAGATCGGAAATGACGTCTATAGATATCCTTTTTGAAGTTTAGGAATATGAAGAAGTCGCTAGGAGCTAGGTCAGGCGAATAGGCAGGATGTGGTATTAATTCAAACCCGTTTCGCTCTACAGCATTCATCGCAACTTTGCAAGTGTGGATTCTCGCGTGGTCCTGTTGCAGCAAAACACCTTTAGAGAGTTTACTTCGGCGTTTTTCACGGATGGCGGTTCTCAGCTGGTCTAGCAAGTTTGCATAGTACACTCCAATTATTGTACTTCTCTTGGGTAGAAAGTCCAACATAATAACGCCTTTTGCGTCGCAAAAAACTGTGGCCATCAACTTGCCAGCAGATGGTTGTGTCTTGAACTTCTTTGGCCTCGGGGACCCCGACCCTACCTACTGAAGACTCTAAGCATTATTCTCTGGCTCATGATAATGAACTCAGGTCTCATCTACAGTCATCAGACGCAAAAGAAAATCATCTTTTGACCTAATACGCCTCAACAAGGCGCTGCATACTGATGCTCTGGTTGCCATTGCTCATCGCTAAGGGATTTGGGAACCCAATGGGCTGTTAGCTTTCGCATACCTACATGATCATGCAAGATTGTTGAAACCCTACCATGTGAAATGCCTAATGCCTTTGCAATTTCTTCCACCTGAATTCGCCTATCAGAGTATACCAGATCCGGAACTTTGTTACATATTTCTTTGTCGTTGACATCCATTGGGCATCCAGACGTGGCTTCATCTTCTAAAGATGTACTACCGCGTTTGAATTCCCCTACCCGGAATTTAACCTGAGGATAAGATGGTGCAGAAGACCCATAAACATCGGCTAACTCGCCATGTATTTCCTTGCCTGTTTCACCTTTTAAATACAAGTACCGAATTACAGCACGGTACTCAACTTTGTATGAAAAGTATGCCTTTGCATCACTAGCCATGTTTGACATTCAATATCTTATTAAACAATGGCTCCATACGCGTGCAATTTTGTACCCAGGTATAAAACATGTATTGAAGGCATGAAAATCGTAACCGTCTCGGTCAATCGGAAATGGGTAGGCTGATTACTTGTGGAATCGCCCTCGTATATTTTTGACTGGGTTCCCAATGGCAAGTTGCAAAGGATAATTTTACTCTGTAGTGAACTTTCTCCCTTGTTTAATTAAAACAATAGATTAATTCATAAAACCCTGCATATGATAGATAGGTTACACTAATTGAATATTAACACCGCCAATTTGCACACTCCAAAACTGAAACATTTGTGATATCTGGATTAAGGTTGAAGTTTTACTCTGTAGAAAAGTATCCGGGGGGGGGATGCATGCGGAAATGTTTGCGCTAGACTTGGATAGCCAGCAGTGTTATCAAAGATGATTTGATGAGGTCAATTATATATTCTTTACTCCCAAAATAGACTGCATCATGTGTACTGAAAACACTGTTTGTTTAGATTTCTGCAGATACTTCTGGTTTCATTATCAAAATACAGCTATACGCGTGAGGTTCCGGGGGCTTCGCACCGTGGACCCCACCAGGGCTTCGTCCTGGACCATCTGGGGACCAAAAGGTCCCCTTTCTGTCAGATTTTTTTCCCACGCATCCCTAAACTAAAATCCTGAATCCACTCATTCATATATACTATATACACATGTGAATATTATACATATTTATTTATTGTTGATATTAATCACAAAGATGTTTTTGATTATACCACAGGACAATGTTATGTCAGACCTGTAGAATGGAAAATACTCAAGCGCATAAGCATAGAGGAGCTCCGAAATGTTATAGTACGTTTCAATCGGAACATCACTCGGCCTTAGTCTGGCGCATGCCTGACCCAATTTCCGCTACGCTATATTAGTAGGCCGAGTGATGTTCCGATTGTAGTACGTTTCTAATACATAGCACGCCCCCTGTCGTCATAATTAGGCAATACAGCTTAAAAATGATATAAAATATTGCCAATGCACACATTTATGGCGAGGAGTGAACTGCGTCTACTCTGCAGTATCTCTCCCACAACGGTACTACTGCTCAGTGATGTTCTTGAAAGGCAAACGCAGCAATTTTTGGTCGGCTTGATTTTTTTTCGTGACACTTGGATCGAGTAACACAGAGTGAATGATTCTTGAACAAAGTGTGCTTACACTGAGATATAGTTCTGGTTGATTGCTTTTAGTTACAGAGAATTTGTGATCCGCATTCTCATAAATGTATTTTATATCAAGATTAAATGCATTTAAGGAAGAAAATTTAAAATACACAAGCCTGTATGCAAAAATAAAAAAAAAAAAAAAAAAAAATATAAAATGATAAAAAACATAATAGTAATAAAATGGTGATTATACAGGCGAAAATTTTAAAACAGTAAAAGTGTGCCAACAGGTAGATTCGACCGATTGATTGATTTGATTGATTATGTATTATTTAACGTCCAGCTCGAGAATTTTCCATTCATGTGGAGACGTTACCATTGCCAATAGAGGGCTGCAAAATTTAGGCCTATGCTCGGCGTTCACGGCCTTTGATCAGGGAGGGACCTTTATCGTGCCACACCTGCTGTGACACGGGTTCCGGGGTGTGCAGTCTCATCCGAAGGACCACCCCATTTAGTCGCGTCGTATGACAAGCAAGGTATACTAAGGAGCTATTCTAACCCGTGTTCTCACGGAAGAGGTAGATTCGAACCAGGACACTGAAAATGTTGATTATGAGCGTCTACTTTCTAACCATTTGAGTTATACTAACTATGAATATAAACGGCATAAATATGAATAACAAAGATAGAAATGGGTTTTCGCATTTTTTGTAGGTTTTTTTTATTGTAAATTAGACCTTAGGGCAGGCGTGCCATTAAAAATCCTATTTCAAATTATTCCATAGATCAAAACTTATCAAAATACCATAGTTTTTATTAGGGACAGGCTTGCCCTGAAGGACATCTAGGCCAAAATTCATGCAAAAAACAGGCGTTTTTACTGAGAAAATACTGTTTTAGCCAACTTTAAAGGTTTATTTAAAGATTGTTAAAACAAACTTTTAGTTTCTAAATAGAAATCTGAAAAATTTAGAAATATGTACGGTAAAAAATAAAGGAACATTGATTTTCGAAATTGATTTTTTCCGGAAATCGTTCTCTCCTATAGGTCTATTGTTTTGATATCCGAATACATCCTTTAAAACGACCGAGTCCGGTGCGTGTGCATGGTTTGCTTCGTTTGTGATCGATTTATAAAGTGAAAGTTCGTATATATACTGGTGTCCTGCGAATGTGTTGAATCCAGAGATCGAGCGAGAGAAAAAAAAATGATGGGAACAAATCATTTAAACTAAGGTAAAATTATGACCCTAGCAAGAGAAATTTAGGAATTTATTTCATTATATGAAATAGGTGTACGTTGCTAACAAAGAATTTTTAGATACTGAGATTATTTAACATTATAGAAATAAACTGCCAAAAGTTCTCGCATATCAAGGATTGTAGTTCTGAAATCACCTAGTCTCTGTACAACAATAAACACAAGATGTTTAACGTGTTGACTTTAGACGATCATAAATTATCGTTATTTTATACATATCACAGTCTTTGTATGACCGTAATTTTGAATGCTAACAAACATGTACCATAAAATCTGAGAACCATGTTGTATACATATATTACGTGTATATACAGATTACGTGTTAACGACGTTTCGTCAGAGAGAGAGAGAGAGAGAGAGAGAGAGAGAGAGAGAGAGAATCTTTACTAACTTGCATAATGTCCAAGTTAGTTTCTAATTTTATAAAATAGTTTTAGTATAAGCAACAGTGGCGGAACGATTTGAATTTACTAGTATTTAATTAGTTGAATCTTAAATTTGCTTTTATTTCTTTATAAAAATTATGATATATTTTGATATACATGTTTTGTGAATTTTCAGAATCATGATACTAGTAATTTACTCACACGCAATGCGCATATTTCAATCTTTTTTTATAATTGTTACGTCTCAAAATTATCAAATAAATCAATTGATATACTTAGAAATATAAATAATTCATTTGATGCGAATATTTTTAAAGTTTTGATTACATAGCAGGCGCTAATCGCTGATTGTGTACACTCCATATTTTCAATCTTTCGGTGCTGATGCTCTAATGTGTTCCCGCATTTCCTTTATCCGGTCATTGACGCCCGAATCTGTATCCTTTTCAGGATGACCACTGAACTTTGGAAATCGCCAGTGGTCGAATATTATACACTATCACACAGATATTACTAATATATCAATTCTGCAGAACAAATTCCGTACAGTGTCAGTTCTCCGAGACTACTTGCCGTTGACCACCCCTACAATGCAGTCTGTCCTGCCAGGGTCGTTTAAATGCCTTGTTTTGCGTGTTCCTTATTTTTTACCTCAAACATTCACTTCTTTCAATACCCAATTATCTGAAAGCACGACGGAAAGGAAATTGTACAGAAAAGCTAATAAGGATGCGCTGATAACCCTTTGTATTCTTGCTTTTTTTTTCAATGTTAAAGTGAATTTATTTCTTTCTCACTCTTTTTGTTTCTTTTTTTATATATACGATGTCATAAAATTTCCAACTCTTCTTGAATAAGTTTGGTGGCATCTTTCTATTGTTCTCTTTTATTTCGTTTCATTCAGGTGTAAAATATTACAGAATATCATGAATATAAATATGGAAACCTGACACCATCTATAGTACTATGCAATTATGATAATTAAAGAAGATGCTTGACATTCAATGATATAATAAC
This sequence comes from Ostrea denselamellosa, assembly GCA_024699665.1. Classification (NCBI taxonomy): domain Eukaryota; kingdom Metazoa; phylum Mollusca; class Bivalvia; order Ostreida; family Ostreidae; genus Ostrea; species Ostrea denselamellosa. The sequence goes on along the minus strand of JAMZEH010000010.1, from coordinate 2,890,850 downwards.
CTTAGGATAACCCATAAAAGCTTGAGTTAGACCAATTGGGTCCTTATAATTACATTATAAATATTATGAAAAGACACAGACACACACAAAATAAATAAACAATACAAGACTAGCATTGGGATTTTGGCAGGTTTTGATTAATGGTTGCATAATGCATTACCAAATGTTGGATAAGACACATACGACACAAATTCCTTTTGTCCCTCCATTGCATACCTTACTGTTTATCGTATCGTAGTGATGTCATGGGTTTTTTCCAGGTTTTTAATTGTTATTATCAATAGTTGTATACTCCAAAAGAGTTGAAGAAACTAGTCGAGGATATATATATATATATATATATATATATATATATATGTGTGTGTGTGTGTGTGTGTGTGTGTGTGTGTGTGTGTGTGTGTGTATATATATATATAGAGAGAGAGAGATTTTGTTACAAATGTACCAGAGGAATAATTTCTATTGCTGAAATATTGAACATTAAGTATAATAAAGATTTGGATGTTTATTTAGGAAAGACACAGAAGAAAATGCCTCATTTCACTGACAAACCTTCGCCATTTTCCAAGATCATAAAGTTAATACAGGTAAGTCAGACAGATACGAGGCATTGTGTTCATGATGCACCGATACAAATTGAATGTTTTTGGATTTTGGTGGGGTTTTTTTTCACTTAAGAAAACTTCATTTTTGAAAATACGTTAGGTATGACGTCAGGCGTTTCACGTTGGCATACTTTTCATGAAACGCGCTTCGTGAAATATGCCGACGTGAAGTGTCGTAGTTCATACCACCATTTGTTTTCAAAATGAAATTCATTTCTTATTTTACATTCTACATTCGTTTCTGTCGGAATTCCCATCCGATAGAATAGACGTACCATATCTATCGAGTAGTTCTCTATTCATATTAGCATTGTTTTACAACTGTAGCGCGTTCATGAGGAAATGGCTATCAATCTGTAAAGATATAAAAGGCAAACCGTGGGAAATGTAATATTTAACTTATTTACATTCACTGTGTTTATTCTGTTTTTCTGTTGAAATACATTGCTTGCCATTTGGAACCATGAAGACAAAGTTTGTTTCAATGTAGTTAGATCCGAGTTTTAGTGTCATCTGTCCACGTGTGAATATATCCTACGAACTGCTACGACATATTTCGAGGCATTGATGAAATATTATTGAAATATATGCCTTCTGGTTTATTTTCAACCTTTTATTTGAATTTAGAATAATAAATAACGATTACCTATATTATACGATGATTTATTTTATGAGTTTAGAGTTTGTCCTTCTTGGGACTATTTCCTTTAAAATCATCCAAATATGGAAATCATACCAAATATGAAGACAAGGCCAGATGATTTTCAATTGTTACATTTAAATAACTTACAGGTCATTAATTTCTATATTTTTACGTACTTGAAAGTATTTACATGAAACGAAAATACATAATTTAAATGATAAAATATTTTTCTTTGGTTTATTTAACGGGGAATTCAGTCGCAAACATTGTAGACAAAAATTTGAATAACCCGCTAACGTTATAAAAATAGATTTTGTAACGTAGCATAAAAGCTTTAATTTATTTACCTGTATGTTTGAAAGGAAAACGTCGACAATCTGAATTCTGAAATCAACAATTATAAATGTCCTAGATGTGGGACAGGACTATTTTACGAGGAGGATTCCCATTCATCAGGTGCTGAAAAAAACCAGAGCCAAGATGTTTACCCAAACTTTGCCATTTATCACAGCGACTCCAGAGCAACATCAAAAGAGAATCCGAAAAGTAGAAGTCAACAGGTAATAAAGGCTCCTTCCTGTGAAGATTACATGAAGCAACTTGAGGATGAAAAGGCCACGTGTCAAACATTAAAAGAAGTCAACAATGAATATGCATTAAAGATAGCCGAGCTAGAAAAAGTCCTTTCTGAGAGGGAAATGGAAATAAAGAACATCTGGAATTGTAACAGTCAGTTACAGGACGAACAGAAATTAATGGCAGGAACAATCGTCGAAAACCAAAATTGCATAAGGAAACTAAATGATGCACTTAGAGAAACCGAAGAAAAGAAAGCGGTGCTGCAAACCGAAATTGAAAGTATGAAGGACATCGAAAAACGTCATAGGACAGATATGAAAGAAAACAAGACTCTCATAGACAATTTAACAACCAAAGATGGCAAACAAGGTCAGAAATTCAAATTCGCTTTGTATACCTGTCAATTACATTTGTATATAATTAGTTATGTATACCTGTCAATTATTTCATTATGTTGAAGTTTATGAAAACTGCATTGATTTTATTTTCTGTCTGTTGTAGAAAGATTAATTCAGGAGTTGAGAAGAGAACTCGAAGGTGATGAGGAGAAAGACAACACAAAATATATAATATTTAACCCGTCCTCTACCGAAATCACAAGATATTCTATATCTAAGGCAGATTAGATATGAGGTTATCAGATAAAATTAATTTCATTTTCACATGTTTATGTTTTCTAGGAATGAATACAACTTTAGAAAAGACTCAAAAAGAAAATGCGGACGAAATTTATAGGCTTAAGCATAGTCATATGTCATCTATAGAACAGAAAGACAAAGAATTACGCGCGCTGAAAGGTAAGGCGCATTACTATTAAAATCAATTAAACCTATGCTAGTGGTTACTGTATATCTGATGTGGACCCTGATATGGATTACTTTATATCTGATGTGGCCTTTGATATGCATTATTTTGTAGAGAGGTGCACAGAACTGGAAAGCGATCTTGCAAAGAATTCCAGAAAAGAAATTGGTATGACATTTTACTGATTCAGCCTCGGTCAGTTTTAATTCTAATCGAATGACGGATGCCTATTGAAACTGTACAATTACATTTTAAAGCTGTCGGATTTTCTACCACTCTGACCCCGTCCATGTCAACACTTCTGTTGGATGGACTGATGACACAATTAACCCAACGTCTGGTAGTGGAAGATGTCGATCTCGTGAGACGACCGTTCTTCGGAAATACAGATTTCAACTGCCCTCTGTTGGTCATATGCGTAAACGTATCCAGAATTGGAGCGGATGCCAAAGAGGCTCTGAAGGGAGTAGTGAAAGGTATCTTCCCACATACAGGGAATTGCAGCCTCCATTTAATTTTTACTTATTTTGCATTTGTCCACATAACAGGCGAATGTGAAACAGGGTGAATCTGAATTTATTCATTCCTTTTTTTCCCCTTGATTCCATTTTTTTCAGTGGGAAATCAGAAGGACGTTGTGTTATTGGTGTTTCACCATAAGGAAGCACATGCTCTACCAAGTCAATCAAGCGACAAACTTTTAACTGGAGCCGAATTCAACAATCTTGGTACCATTATAGATCTTGCTTTCCTAGCCCAGAGAGGGATCTATGAATGTGACATGAACATGATGGGCATCGAACGGATTGTCTCCTTTTTACTTCAGTATAAAACACAAAAACAGTAGACTTTGTTGAAAGTTTGAATACACTTTGGTTGTTATATAAATTCACATAAGCTGAAAGCTCAAGTGAGCTTTTCTGATCACCCGTTGTCCGTCTTCCGTTCGTCAGTCTGTAGACTTTTACCCCAATGTCATCGTCTTCTCCAGAACCACTGGGCCAATTTCAAATAAACTTGGTAAAAAGCTTCCTTAGGTGAAAGGGATTCAAGTTTGTTGAAATAAAGAGCAACGCCCTGCTTCAAGGGGAGATAAATGTAAAACATCAAACACTGAAAAAGTTTAAAAATATTCTTCTCTAGAACCGCAGGATCAATTTGAATCAAACTTAGTACAAATCATCCTTGGGTGAAGGGAATTCAAGTTTGTTCAAATGGGAGATAATCACAAAAATGCAAAAATAGGGTGGGTCATAATCACAAAAATGCAAAAATAGGGTGGGTCATTTAAAAATCATTTTCTCAAGAACCACTGGGTCAGAGAAGTTTGGAAACTTTCTGACATAGTGCAGATTGATATTTTGTAAAAATAATTGTCCCCGGGGATAGTATGGGGCCACAATATGGGATCAAAGTTTTACATGCGAAAGTATAGAAAAAAATCTTTTAAAATCTTAAGAATTACTTAGCCAGAAAAGTTCAAATTTACATGACAGCGTCTGATATAGTACAGATTCAGGTTTGTTAAGTCATGGCCCCTGGGGGTAGGGTGGGGCCACAATAAGGGATCAAATGTTTACATTTGAAAATATAGGAACAAATCTTTATAAATCTTCTCCAGAACCATTGGGTCAATATCAATCACACTTAGTACAAATCATCCTTGGGAAAGGGAATTCAAATTTGTTAAATTGTAGGGTCATGCCTCTTCAAAGGGGAGATAATTACAAAAAATGCAAAGTAGCGTGGGATCATTTTAGAATCTTCTTCTCAAGAACCATGGGCCAGAAAAAGTTCAAATTTACATGGAAGCTGTACGACATCGTGCAAGTGCAAGTTTGTTAAAGTCATAACCCCGGGGGTATGGTGAGGCCACAATAGGGATCAAAGTTTTACATGCAAATATATAGGGGAAATCTACAAAATATGAATCAAGGTGACTCATGTGAGCGATGCGGTCCGTGGTCCTCTTCTTTAATTCCACAGAACCAATGTACCAATTTCAACAAAATTTGGCATGAAGTATTCTAGCTTTAACAAGATACATCTGCCAGAAAACTCATACTTACTTCATTTCTTTGTGAACGTTTAGGTACTTTGAAACCACAACCCCTGGATCGTGAGCGGAACCATAATTCGGGTTTAGAGTTGTAGATGAAAAATTGAATATAACGATCATTATCATTCTCCTAAATCCTATAAAGAATACAACATTAAGCGTAGGGCAAAATAAATAGTACTTCTCAAGAACAATTAAGAACACAATCTGAAATTGATATTAAAGTATCCTTATGTGATGTAAATTTAAGTTTGTGAAATCTAAAACTTGAGACACCAGGTTGGGTTCACAGTTAAGGTTTGAAAATATACATAAGAATATTTTTGAGTAAACTCTTTTGATGTGAAATGTAAGATATAAAAATTATCATTTACTACATCTGGAACTTGCAATACCTAATTAGTACGCAAGTATGGTGCTTCATAGTGTACAAATGATCACTGTTCGTTATCGTCACCTTTTTCACGCATTTGTTTATAATATTGAATTTAATATGTAATTGCAATCTAAGTAAAATTAATCTAGATAAATGCAAAATTAAGTTTGTTCACCATCACATTCTATAGAATTTCATATTACATGACAACACAGTGGTTTGATTGATTGATTGTTTGTTTGTTTTGCGTCCCGTCGAGAATTTTTCACTCATATTGAGACGTCACCAGCTGTAGGTGAAGTACCACTAATTTAGACCTATGCTTAGCGCTCAGGGCCGTAGCAGTGAAGGTGAGAGCAGTGAAGAAGCAATCACTACCTATTTTTCCTCTTGGGTTTGACGCGGCCATGGCACGAGCGGGGCTCGAACTCACGACCTCCCGGTTACGAAGCGAACGCTCTAACCACTGAACTACCGCGACCGGTATCACAAAGTGATTTGTTATTATTTAATGAATGTAGCTTCCCACTGTTAGTGTTTTTGGAACTCGTGGTCTGGATCTTCGTGGACACCGTCCCTACCTTGTTCGAGTGGATTGATTTTTAATGTCAATTGATATGTCTCTTATTGTGTAAAATTATTGTTAAACATTGCTTAATGTATATTCTTCATGCAAATATCAAGTTGTACTGATTACTTTGTTCGGTAAGTGTATCTTGGTCTTCAAATGCAATGGTGACGTCTCGATATGAGAGAAAAATTCTCGAGAGGCCGTTCAACAATATACAACCAACCTCTGGTCATCCTTAAAGCTGTCCCTCCTCCCTTAATTCTATGATTGATCAAATATCTTCAAAACAGATGAGATCCTCACCCCCATACTATGTATATTCTTTTTATTCTTGCTGTATGTTTCAGAATGCTTTGGGGCAAGTTTCCTAGGGTCATCTTGAACCCTATTTCATAATTGTTGAGACATATTTAAAATTTGGATGCAGTCACAAGACAGCAATATCCGCACGCAAGTGTTTGACTTTAAATATACTAGTACTATCCGTCGTTCTTGTGTAACTAGCAAAGAATCCACAATAGCTATTTCAAATTTCTTTATTGTGGATCGCCGTAAAATGGCTGAAATATTGCCAAGTCGGCGTAAACCTCATTCAATCAATCAATCTTTAGTGTGGTTGAGATTTCAACCCTTAAGTCAAACATATTCTTGTTACATATGCCGCAATATACTAAGCACCAGGTTTTTTGTTCGTCGTTTTCCCACCCCATTTGGCCCTCAAGGTGAGAAAGAAACTTCCGAAAACTTGATGCACATCTTAAAGACACCACCAATCATCTCCTAAAAGAGGATTTGGTTACGCGAGTACGTTAGGCACGTAATGAAAATCTTTGCTAGGATAATATCTGATGAACAATGGGACGCCGTAATTGAAATAAATATTGATTGATTATTTGTTTAACGTCCCTTTGAGAATTTTTCACTCATATTGAGACGTAACCAGCTTTACGTAGAGCTCGGGGCCTTAGCAGTAAGGGCTGTTAACGTGTCAATGCCTGCTGCGACACGGGACCTTCGTTTCTGAGGTCATATCCGAAAGACCCGTGATTTTCACTTTTAAAAACGAAAATCCAAACAAACAAAACAAAGAAACAAACACTAAAAAAATCGATAGTCATGGTATGTTTGTTTGTTTGTTTTTTGTTTTTACGTCCCGTTTAGAAGTTTTCACTCATACTGTGACATCACCAGTCATAGGTGATGTACCACAAATTTAGACCTCTGCTTCGCACTGAGGGCCGAACTAGGGAGGATTCTTTAACAACGCCTGCCGCGACACGGGACCTCCGTTTTTAAAGTCATGTACGAAAGACCTGTGATTCTCACTTCTAAAGGCGAAAGAGCAATCACTATATTTTAACGTCTTAGGTTTGACGCGACCATGGCACGAGCGAGACTGAAACTCACGACCTCCCGGTTACGAAGCGAACGTTCTACCACTGAGTTATTGCGACCGATCATAACTGAAATAAGTATATCACTAGATTTCAATATATATATATATATATATATATATATATATATAAAAGTAAACTGATGACGTCATAACTAAACATCAAGCGACGATGACACATGTCAAGAATTTGTGCAATGTAAATACCGACGAAATATGGAATATTACATTTAGAATATATGCCATGAAATGTAAATGGAACATATATGTGAAGGTCGGTGGTCTCTACCCAGGTACATTGTATCTGGGTTCTCTCCTCCACCAACAAAAAACTGGACGCCACCAGATAACTGAAAAATTGTTGAGTGTGGCGGAAAGCAATAAATAATCAATCAATCAATCATGAAGCACTTAGAATTTATCGATGTTATGAAGGTATGTTGATTTCATTAATGACATTGACAATTTTATTCAACGGGGAAAAAAAACCATTTCGCATGATGATCCGATTTTCCACTGCCACACTGAAATAAAACTGTAAAAGTATCACACTACAGCACATACGTTTAGAGCCTTTTATATACCATGTGACGCGGGTTCGATTCTCGCTCGCGCCGATATTGTGAGAAGTTTCCTAGTTTACTTTCGGAAGGCCAGTGTCCCGGGTACACTGTATCTGGGTTATCTCCTCCACCTATAAAAACTGGACGCCACTAGATAACTGAAAAATTGTTGAGTGTGGCGGAAAACAAACAATCAATCAATATACAGTGTGAAAGGTCAAAATCTAATATACACGCCAATACGCCAGTTTCAAGATAAGAGCTCTTTGTTGTAGAAGGTACATTTAGTGACACTCTGAATGCCTAAGTAGGACAGAGTGAACCTACAGTCAGTGAGGAAGACAAAAAAATGTATTAAAAGCAGCACGTCTTTAAATATGTAAATATAAATAATATCGAAAGAAAGTGGAAACAAAAACATCATATTTGCAAGTAATATCCTGGATATGATACATAAGACCAACAAAATAATGTGATATAAGAATTCCATGTATTTTATTGCTCCCTGAATGTTTTATCATTTACGTAGTTTGTGTATCAGTTGAATTCGGATACATATGCAAGTGCATATGAAAAACGTGCTGAGCACATTCATCTCTGTAGTGATAAATATTTGTCCAACTCCTACATTTAAACATATTAGTCCCCGCCTTACTATGTATGAGAGTTCTCTGAAGGGAAATAACTCAGGCTATCTCGAAACGGGCATATTGCTGTTAGAATCTTTTATTCTGAAATAATACATTTTATGCAAAAGCCAAATCATCTTTTGGAAATAATTGGCATTATGCTAGACAGGTGTGCTCTAAGGGTTTGGAATTTTCATTCTCTCCCTAGGAACCAAATATGGATCGACAATGACGTTCTTCTACAAAAACCTTGTTTCCAGAACTCCTCCAATTTACGCAGTAGTGATGAGATTCCAGCCCATAAAGCAAACATATAATATTGGACATGGCATAATGCGATGAGGTCTTTGTTCATCTCCCATAAAATGATTTGGCAACTGCATAAATTGTAAGAGGATTTATGGGAACCAGGGTTTTCCTACCGAAAAAATGTGGTTTTTCTACCCCCAATTGGCCCCCAGGGTGAAAATAAATCGTCGGAAACCTTATCGCACATCCATAGAATGCCACAAATCACTTGTCAAAAGAAAAAGCTAAGATTACTAACATTCAATTTCGTAATTCCTATAGAAAATACAAATCAGAGAGACGGGCAACAATGGACCCCTGGACATACCAGAGGTGGGATCATGTGCCTAGGAGAAGTCAGCATCCCCTGTCGACCGGTCACACCCACCATTAGCCCTACATCCTGATCAGGTAAACGGAGCAATCCGGAGTCGGAATCAGTGTACTAAGAACTGCCTAATAATTGGTATGAAACACGTCAGACAGCATTTGACCGAAGGTTGTACTGGCAAACTAGATCGTTATAACGACCATAAAATTTGCGAAATGCTGACTTTAGACGAGATTGTACAAACCTCTGTAACATCAACTTCTTCGTCAGTAGCCTGTCTCGATTTAAAAAACTGGCCATATGTAGAACAAGCTCTTGCTTATTGAATCAGTTGGGAAAATAAACACCATATGCAAGTGATGATGGAATATTACCACATAGATAAAGGAAGTTGACGATGGAGAAATTGAAATTGCATATGATTGCATGTGTTTCCAATTGTTAGGCCGTTCTTGGCACACTGATTCTGACTCCGGATTGCTCCCTTTACCTGATCAGGGTGTAGAGCTAACGGTTGGGTGTGCTTACTCCTCCTAGGCACGTGATCCTACTTCGGTATGTCCAGGGGTCAAAGTTTGCCCGTCTCTCTGATTTGTATTTGTTATACGAATTACGAGATTGAATATTGTTAGTTATCTTCACCTTTATATCAATGTGACAAACGTTTTTCTGCCAGGTGTTTTAACTATGTAATTGACATCACTGACAAATAAGTTGATGTTATAAGGGATTTAAATGTCTCGTTTAAAGTCAGCATTTTGCAGATTTTATGATCGTTATAACGATATAGTTTGTCAACACAACGTTTATAGATTTTATCAGTTTATCGAATAATTAGTTACTCATATTTCCAGTGAAGCAATCGACAAAGAGCAATGACCGGTATAATTTTCTTGAATAACGATCAAACAGGATGGTGGATGGGTGAGGGCAGCGATAACACTGATACATTCTAAATTTTACTTTATCTTATGAAAGATTCACTGACAAATTTCAAGAACATATCTACCGCTGGATCGATTCAATATAATATGGATACTTGCAGCCCGTGTGACATCAACGTATGATGTGATGTAGTACATTCAAGTCATTTGGCATCTGTGTTCACCCATTTTCTGTCATAACAGTTGGGTATGATTGTATTGATTTTATAATACAAATTATTGGTCCTCAGTTTCTGGGGTTCTCAGTTGCATGATAAGGGATGTAAGTGGCCTTAACTTACATGTGGAAACTTGATCTGACTGAATAGCCTTAGGCACTCCTACAAAACTCAAAAACCTTAGCAAGGGCCTTGACTGTTTTATGCCTTAATATTCTTAAAAGATATAGCTTCAGGGAATCGTAAGTAGATACTGGTTCCCTGACCTAGTTTTAGGCAAAGGTCCTAACACAACCTATCAGCACTTGACTTAAAGGTTCTTGAAAAGCTCGAAAGGATTGAAAAGGGGCAGGTGGAATTTCTGATTAGGTTTACCTACCATCTGGCAAACATGACTTGCAAAATTCAGTAACTTCCTTTTTCAGCTTAGGCCAATACAAATTACTCAGAATCCTGTTACAAGTCTTAATGACACCTAAATGACTGACATGGGTGTTTCGTGAGCCAAACCCATGATGTCCCTACGATATATTGCTGGGACAACTATTTGGTGATCGACCCGCCAGATTTCATCCGGGAATACGTCAGGTGGTCGCCATTTTCACATAAGGATCCGGTCTTTGTTGTAGAAGCACTCTGCAACTTGTTGCAAAATTCGATTAGTTATTAAAACGATAAACAATAATCATATCACTTCTTAACAACTCAGTCTTTTTGTTGCATTCAAAAAAGCACATTATCACCTATTCAACCGTTTGGAGTACGAAATGAACATGTTCTCTTTCTATGCCAGACTACGATAAATAATCTTAGTCTTACATAATAATCGTCTATAACGTAGATATTTAATTTTTTCTTATAATCACCAGATAGTGAATCTTGTCCACTCGGTGGGATTTTTCTATCCCACACTCGATATAATGAATGATTCTAGATCTCTGAATTCTTTTTCGACAATTTGAATAGTTTCTTATTTTCTAATCGTTATGTTGAATTTTTAGAATGATTGATTGATTATTTATTGCTTTCCGCCACACTCAACAATTTTTCAGTTATCTGGTGGCGTCCAGTTTTTGTTGGTGGAGGAGAGAACCCAGATACAATGTACCTGGGAAGAGACCACCGACCTTCCGCAAGTAAACTGGCAAACTTGCTCACATAACGTCGCGGCCGAGATTCGAACACGCGCCGACAGAGGTGAGAGGCTTTGTGATTTTGACGCAATGCTCCAACCACTCGGCCACGGAGGCCCCTAGAATTTTTAGAAAGATGAGCTATTGATAGACACAAATTCGTAATAACGAGATAATTAACTTGTTCCAACGAGATAATTGAAGCGTAAAAACGTGACTCTGACTCGTTAAAATGAGATACTTACTAGTCATCACGAGTTACCTTTTAAAACAAAACTGACGCTTTACGGTTTTCGTACACTATGAAACCGAAAGAAGAGTTGGATTTTTTTTTGAAAAATCCAATCATTTATTAATAGATTCTCCTCACTTAGAAAGGTCTGAAGCAACACAACTGGTATGTACAATAACTATATTATATTTGAGTTATCTCATCATAGATAATGACGATGCAAATAATATAAATGAAATCACGTTCATTTCAAAACCAGCTTCATCTTAAGAACTGACATGATGCAATTGGAAAGCTTTAGTGATCTTCATTTTAATTAGCATGAATGAAAGATCTTGTATTTTGTATCAATGGCTTTTTAAGAAATTTGAGCATGACAATTCTTCACATTGCCCCAGTAGTTTGTTTATCGTTTTACAGTACACAACAACGAACACACTAGAAACATGGCCACAAAGTCACAAGTAGCCGATAAACCAACTACATCCAATGAAATGGAAAGCGAGCAGAAACAGTCATCTGACCAATCTGACATCGCCAGTGAACCATGGCACGAGCTGGACGTTTCCGAATGGAATGAACAGGTCATTGAATATTTTTCTTGGAACTTGTTTACTTTCGGTTTCGTTACTTTTCAAAAGCTGAATTTCTGAAGAGAATTTCCCTGCCTACTCGATGAATTTCTGTCACTTGATGTTATTTCTAAAACCTTCTGTAAAAATATTAAGCAAAACACTTTATTCAAGTATGCAGAATCAATTAAGAATCGAGCCTCTAAGTAAATAGCGTCATCTATACTACCTACACCACGGCGTGACCAATTTTCGACAGTGTAAGGATAAATCCGCTCTGTGCGGATATTGAGATGCGAGTTATAAACCTTTTCAGAACTTAGATAAATAAAAGAAACAAAGGTAACATATATTTTAAGAAAATTTTAATCAGCAATACTAAATTTAACAACAAATCCAATATTCATTTTTTTACAGATGTAAATAAAGTGTTAAGAGGTATTTCACATCTCATAATGACTGACTCCCTTTAATACCATTAATGGAAATATAAATATCACAATACTTGTCTATTTATATCAAAGTTCATTGTCTAGCTGAGTAGCACAGTTGGCTAGCATATCGACAGCTGAACTGTAGATCGTGGTTTCGAGTCCAGCACAGAAGGGATTTCAAACGTTTTTCAGGTTACTTTCTACTAAAACTGCATTTTCTGACTAAATAAAGTTTTCAATTTCAACATATTGTACATATCCTCGTCAAATTTCTCTGGTGTAGCATTCCTTCTTAAGTAATTGTTCTCCTTCTCTTAAGAACATTGAATAGAATATTAACGCATCTGTTTTCAAGTCCAGGAAATCAGGTTCTCTGTCCATTGACGAATAATGTAGATAATTCACAATAAATTCACAAATTTGGCAAACTTTCACAATGAAGCTTCTTTTTTGCAAGAAATTTCCAATACGATAATGATACTTATGTTTTTGATATGGAAACTGTTCTGACCTTAATTTTCAAACTCATGACTACTGCAATGGTACAATTTTTATTATGATACTACATTTATATAGCGCCTTATCCAATAACATATTTACCTTAAGAGCTTTACATTTAAACTGATTGTTTGATTGATTGTTGTTTTTCGCCACATTCAACAATTTTTCAGGTATCTGGTGGCGTCCAGTTTTTGTAGATGGAGGAGAGAACCCAGATACTATTTACATCGAAGAGAGCACCGACCTTCCGAAAGTAAACTGGCAAACTTTCTCACATATATCGAACGAGAATCGAACCCGCGTCGACCAGAGGTCAGAGGCCTTGTGATTTTGAGCGCAATGCTCTAACCACTCGGCAACGGAGGCCCCGTTTACATTTAAAACAAACTAAATCAAAGAAATCAAAGAAAATAAATATATAAAAAGGACATGAAATAACCATAAAATGAGGTTAAAAAATAGCAACGAAGAGTTTAAAAAAAACACAACTGTTTACATAAATACCAAATTACAATTTGAATGGAAGATTAAAATGGTATGTTTTAAGTTTATGTTTAAAAATAGCTAATGAACCTTTGACCTGAAGGTCCAGTGGGAGGCAGTTCCAGAGGGTAGCTAAGGACACGTCGAACCGTTTTTAACCATACAGTTTAGTATGAGTACGTGAAGTAAGACGGTAAAACGAATTCGCGGACCTAAGTGTATGCTACGGTCAGTAAACCTGAACCTGTCCCTGGATGTATGCTGGATATTGTTTATGTAGAACTCTGAAAGTATATAACAGGATTTTATATTTCGTTCTATATGTCACAGATAACAGCAAAGTGGTATGAGAATTGGTATAATACTAGCTTGGCAGCAGTGTTTTGAAGTTTCTATAACTTCTGCAAGGAAGCTGAATTAACACCATAAAGAGTACATTTCCATAATCAAGACGGGATGTAAGCAGTGATCTAACGAGTGTCCTGCACGCATCTTCCGTTATATAAGAGATCTGATTCCACCGATATTACAAAGTTGGAAATAACATAATCTAGTCAATGCACTTATTTGACACTTTTTACTGTGTACTGTCGAAAAACACCCCACGATTTTTGGCACATAAAGCACTAGTGATGACAGATCAACCGAAAGCCAGTTGATATCCTAAAAATTCACAAGCCTTAGGTTTTGAGATAAGATGGTCTTTTCTGTCTTTTCCTGATTTAGCTTTGGTATGTCGCTTTTTATCCAGTTGTCAATATTAGAAAGTCTATCTGCAATGCTGTACCATCATTCCGGTTGGATTTATGATTAGGTATACTTAAGTGTCACCTGCGTAGCAATGATAACACATGTTCTACCTCCGGCAAATATCTCCGATTGGTTTGGAGAACATTCAATATAATCGAGGTCCTAATATAGAACCCAGCGGAACACCAAAGTGGAGTAAGAATTCTCTGGACAATATAGATCCAACAGCAAATTGTTGACTTCGACCAGAGAGATAAGACAGAGCTGATCATGTGCTACCAAAACATACTCCATACGTCTGCTTAGTATACCATGGTCTATGACATCGAATGCGACTGAAAGTTCAAGCATCATGAGAGCAACACATGCATTCATATCTAATGCAGAGGCAACATCATGGTGAACCCATAACAGAACCATTTCTTTGAAGTGACAATTAGATTGTAGATTGCACCTGGTGATGAAGCTGGTAAACGTTTAAATGTTTTTCATGTCGAGCTGCCACTACTTTTTCTAATATTTTAGATAGACAGGGCAAGTTTGAAACAGATCTGTAACTTCCTTCTCAAGTCCTTATCACTTAACTAATGGTCGAACTATAGTTTCTTTTTAATCCAATTGGCACGTTCAATTCCAAGAAAGATTTGTTGATAATTTCAGTAATGATTGGCAAAACTCTCCAAACATTGTTTGAAAGCTTTCGTGGGTATTCGTAGGGCTTTCATGGTGCACCACTGATAATATCATGTACTCAGAAATCGAAACTAGCTCAAACACTGCCAAGAAATACCGTCAAACTTGACGTCAGCTCAAAGAACATCTTCCATATAAGGGAACTTGCTTGAAGAATACAAACTATCTCTAATTTTATGAATTTTTCCAATGAAGTATTCACCGAATTTGGATGCAAGATCAATTTCGTTATAATGCAACGGAAAAAATAACATTTATATTTCCCATGAGGATTATTTGTTAGCATGAATAGTTGTTTCTAGTCTAATTTCTAAATTTTACTAGTGTAGTATTGTGTTTTACACTGTAGCAAGAGTTTGCTAACCTGCATACACTTCTCCATGAATATTTCCGTATGGACATAAAAGATTTCTTCGTCCCATCATCCGTTCAGCCCTCCTGACGATTTCTCTTAGCAGAATGAATATCGTCCGTAAATCAGGGGGTGTTTAGTCGTAAAGTGGTCTCTTTTGATTTTTGAGGAGAATCAATATCGATGGTGACTTGTAGGACTGCATTATAATGCTTCGTAGTTTTTTTCAGCGGACGTATCTTCGTTTTAAAAAACTGTAAAAATTCAGATCGTGTTTTAATTTGCTGATGTCATTGTCTGACAGTTACAATTTTCTTCTCCATAGAGGGTTTTGTGAAACGGAGCAAAAAACGAATTGCAATATGGTCCCTAGTAATATTGTCACATAGACCATGATCTGCCACTAACGGTGTTCCATGTAATGTTGAGCAATCATATCCGGTTATTAACACATCTAAGATATGTCCATCAAGATGTGTTGCATCGGAAACATGCTGCATTATTCCGCGTACCTTTAAAGGGTCTGGAAACGTTCTAGCATCTTTGTCATTAGGATCATGAAGATGGAAACTGAGATCATCTGTGATTAGTAACTCATCAGGAATTAACACGAGGCTGTCTAGATAGTTGAACCATTCTTCAAAGAAACTGAATTCCTGCGATTGTTCGCTCTCGATGGTGATGGGCGATATACAACATAATGACTAACATAGTTGTTTTGACACCAACAGAACACTCAAGATGTTCAAAATGTGTGTAGTTGGCCTCTTCCTTCACAGCCCTCACACTAATCTGTTTTGTGTGGACAATCTCCAGATCCCCGCCACTATATTCCAGCCTTGGTTTGTGAATGACATCATATCCATCTGGTGTAAGTTCAGACAAAACGGAATTATCTGTATCAGATCCTAACCATGTTTCAGTCAGCATCACGAGACCGATGTTATTTCACTGAATATAACCGTTGATGGACAGTGATTTATTTCTCGTAGATCTACAATTCGAAGTATACATTGAGATAGTTCCAAACGTTCTAGCATTTTTGAGGACAACTGTGTGAACTTTATGCAAGTTAGATTCATTTCGACAAATTGGATTATTGACTTTCTTTGCCCGGTGTTGTATCAATGTTGGAACGGCTTCACATGGTTCATCAGTATCTGTTACAGTAGATATGGGAATGCTGAGTGTTTCACACAAGATACTAACCAGGTTATTGATATTAACCACAAGTTGCTGTTTCACATATCTAAACCATCCAACACACACTGTGTGAATATGTCTGATGAACCTGCGTCCAGCTTTCGTTCCTCTTTTCACACGAAAATTTTCCGTATGACCTGTCAGAGATAGGTCTTACAAAACACATCGTAAGACAACTAAATATCTCGTCATGTACAAAAATTTATGAAACAACTCCTTAATAAAATTTAAGACAGAAACAATTTGTACAAGTAAAAGTCCTGATAAAATCACGGATCAGTGAACACAGTGAGTAAAACAATTAACTAAAATTAAGATGTACCGACAGTAGTAAATCAGTATCTTTGTTGATATTTCATATGCATTGCACATGCCTGAAAATCAGGGAATGGTGGGAATGTGATATTTTGACCAAAAAGGATATGCAGATAAAAAAAATGAAATACTTGCCACACGGATCATCATTTTCACAAGAAACTCAATGTGACAAATTGAAACAGGTGTCTGCGTCAAAATAAAACCCCGTGACCTTTGAACTCGCGTGCAAGCCCAATTGAACTTGGAAATACTCCGACCATCGAAATCAGGTAAGTGTCAAAAACTGGTGACGTCGAGATGTAATAATTATGGACTCGATTTTTGGTCCTTTAATTTCGGCTAATTGGAAAAGAGCCAGCCGCCTTGTCTTTTGTTTTTGCTATAATAAAGATTGTACCTAACGTATGATCAATTAATAAATCAGCAAAAATGACAAAACAATTCAGAATTTTAAACCGAAATGATTTTGATTTTATAACTAGCTCGTGCGCATTATGAAGAGAGAAGAGCGGATCTCGAACGGAAAAAACTATTCAAACGTATGTTCACATTAAAAATGTGTTCAGAGTAAGAAAGGGGTCCGTCATGGCCGAGTGGTTAGAGCATCGGGCTCAAAATCACAAAATCTCTCACCTTTGTCGACGCGTGTTCGAATCTCGGCCGCGGCGTTATGTGAGCAAGTTTGTCAGTTTACTTGCGGAAGGTCGGTGGTCTCTTCCCAGGTACATTGTATCTGGTTTCTCTCCTCTACCAACAAAAACTGGACGCCACCAGATAACTGAGAAATTGTTAAGTGTGGCGGAAAGCAATAAATAATCAATCAATCAATCAGAGTAAGAAATAAAAATCCCATCTTCATCATCATAAGTCAAGGGTTCTAGGATTCTAGGATTGTTAATGAGAGGTAACGAATCACTAACCTTTGACTTGTGAAGATGCCTCATCTTATTAGACCTATACTTGCACATCTTGCAAACTGTTACTGACGTTATTTAAAAAAAAATATCGGACACTTCTTAAGATAGAATTCCATGATGTTTCTTATTTCATTTATTACTGGTTACGAAAACAATGAAACAAGCGCCTGTGACGTGATCACCTTTTAACGCATTCGAAGCAATGGTTTTGGAGATA
The DNA here is from genome assembly GCA_024699665.1 of Ostrea denselamellosa. Lineage (NCBI taxonomy): Eukaryota > Metazoa > Mollusca > Bivalvia > Ostreida > Ostreidae > Ostrea > Ostrea denselamellosa. The sequence continues at coordinate 2,873,102 of JAMZEH010000010.1, read as the reverse complement.
TCACATTTATGCATTATTCAGTATACAACTTGCACAAAACACAACATCCCCTCCCCATATAATTAATAATAACATGTACTCTTTACTTTTATTAGACTAAGCCTTTAAAATTCAAATATCCGATTTGTACTTCCAAATTCACAATAATTATCTTGTATTGCACGAGTTAATGTCTAGTGTAATATACAATATGGACACATTCCATGTGTTATGTCTTTGTAATATGTAGTGGTAATAAGGTATGACGGAGGGCTCACGGTGGATTCAACCAGTCACACACACCCCTATACATCTGATCCTACCTTTGGTGTTTCTAATTGTCCATGTTTGTCATGTTCTCTATTTTGTATTTCTTTTTTATAATTTATAAGATTCTAAAAAATTTTCATAACAACAAAACATGAAACGTGTTAGGATTAATTTGGGTCTCTTCCATTCAAGCGAATACGGTTGGATCTGCATGTGACCTACCTTAGCTAGGGTTTCAAATCAATTATAATAATTCAATGACAAAACCGTATTTTATGACAAGCATTGTGTCTAAGGGATATGTCAATGTCTTAAGAAATTTAATCAAAGCATGTGAACACCATTTCCAATACAATTTTCACCGTTTTAAACCATCTCATCCACTTCACCTGATTCCCAGCAGAGTTTTGATCACCGAGACATTGTGCATCAGGAACGTAGAATAAGGAGGGGCCAGCGGGCTGACCCCTCCCAAATTTGTTTGGCAATGATACATTTCTGCTGTTCCATGTGCAAACAAAAATATATTGGGTTACTGACCCCCATCTCTAATTTCGATAATAGCAATGATTGAAAAGAATGTAAGCTTGGAAGTTGCAAATTGAACCATGTAGCGAAGGATGAGCGCCATCCCCAATTGAAGAATTCAAAGGATGGGGGAAAATGTTTCGGTATATGTTGGTGAAGACAACAATAACTCCTACCCCCACGATTTAGGATCTTGAAGATCAGGCAACAACAAACTTTATTTGTCTTGTTCAGAAGACTTCTCCTTCCTACTGTCCTCCCTTTGGAAAACGATATCCCCGCCTGTACACACCATAGAAGAACATGTCACCTACCTACTTAATAAATCACACATCATTTTTGAATTTTGGTCACGTGATCAAATCCTATTACACCCAAAGGGTGTTATAGTAGATTTCATCACGTACTAATTTCATGTCATATCCCAATGAAACTCAAAAATCTTAATATCTATATGTCTATTTTGATTGTGTTCATACCGAGCTTTCATACTTGTATAGTAAACGATTGTACAACACAAGATATAGTTCGTTAAATTTTTTCGAATAAATAATTGAGAAAAATATCTAAATAGGCCGAAATCTTCGCTTCTAATATCAGAGTCATCGTATCAATTCGCCTTATTGCAGAAGTTGCAGTTTAGTTGCTGTCGGTGTTTAAAATAAATCAACTGACGGTATCTTTTATGTTTCTGTTTTATTCAATGATGGAATTCTTTTCTGTTTACAAAATAAACTTTGTATAAATACTCTGATGCGTGTTTATTTTATTATTTAGTTTCTATTACGATGCCATTACGTAAGCAACAAGCCAGGTTAAATTGATTACATTCATACGCCATAAAAAGTCTAATCACGTTACCGACTTCGTGTCATCGAAAATTGAATGTCATTTTCGACAGTAGTATTATAAAAAGAAACATATTGGCACATGTAAAATAAATAAATTGACAGATACTTCATTAGACACTATCCCTTGTCACCACAGGATTCCGAGCCAAAAATACTACTTACAGATCTTTATTTCTAATTGGTCTTATACACTCAGGTCCACATCTACTTGGATATTATACAACAAGAATAAGAAAATATGGTTTGTTATTTTACATATCAAATGAAGCATGAAATGTCTGTGATTTTTTAAATATAGAAAATATCATTGTTTTTTGTTAAGAGACAAAATCATATATTCTGGAAATATACATAAACTTTGAAGTTTTTGTTTTCCGAGAAAAAATAGCATGAATGGAGTCTTCCTTTACTGGTTGGGGAGTTATCGGTCTTCGCATGTCACGAACTTTTGTTAAAGTTTGCATAATTCGTGTTGACATGTTAGTGAAGGTAACATCTCTCTGATTCTCTCAGTATGAAACATTTGGATTTTTTCGTATTTTGAAGGGTATGGAACGGCTTCTAAAGGAGGTAGAAGATTATACTCCTATAAAACGACCCAATATTTCATCAGAGAAGATTCCGTACGTCAACCTTCTGCTGATGGGACGAATTTCTTCCGGAAAATCCAGTTTTGTCAACACTGTGGACTCGGTTCTCAAAGGGCGGTTGTCTATTAGATCACGTGCCGGATGTTCCGGCTCCAGCTTAACAAAATCGGTTTGTATTCCTTTATAGACATATTGACCTTATCATCTTTTAATTTCATAAAACTGCATTTGATAACATGTAGTTATTACAATTATTATCATTATCAGAAAAATGAATTGTAAATCATATATCCATAATTTCATTTCATTTGTAAAACGTACTTTCATTGGTTCGTTCACTTTATCAACATTCATTATAACGTAAAAACATATGGCGTTAACTCGCGCCATAAGATGTCCTAGGATTGAAGTCACAATGCATTTCACTCCTTTATCTCCATCATTCTCTTACCAGAGGGTGCTTACTCATGCTTCCCTTTCTTGTAGTGAGAATAGCTCACGGAAATCTGGGTAGAGAATGCTATTTCCATTCCGTTGCTAATATTACTCTTCCTCATAAAAACACTTAAAAAGACTTTATATCCGCACTTTCTATAGAAAGTTTAGGTATACTGTTGTCCGTCCCTCTGTCTGTCATACTTTCTTCTCAAACGCCTCTTTTATTATACCCGCACTTTCTAAAGAAAATTTGGGTATATTGTTGATACCCTGTTCCGTCCGTCTGTTACACTTTCTTCTTCCACAAACCTCTCTTTTATTTTAAGCAGTAACCTTAATCTTTTCGAATGATATGGGTGGTGTACTATACATATGCAAAAATGTTTCGGAATTTCATTTTCATATTGGGGGCCAAATGGGAGTCGAAAACAACATTTTCTTCTAAAAACAACCCCAGATTTCTTGAATTCTTCTTATATTTTACGCAATAGCCATATCATCTTTTCGAATGTGATTCGTGGTGTCCTGTGGGTGTGCAATAAGGTTTCGATATATTAATTTTCCCTCAAGGGGTCAATGGGAGTTGAAAACGACATTTCTCTATAGAACAAGAAGTTCACAGGCTTTATATGTCACCTGAGTTTTACTTAATAGTATCACTAGTCCCCAGGGCTATGAAATCGTTCATATAAAAGACCTAGTATACGTAATGTCGCTACTATAACTTTTACCTTACGTCAACAAACAATTAGGTCTATTCCATTAAGAGTTTTGAATACGTAACTGAAGAGACATTATTTGTCGAAATACGCATCTGGTGCATCAAAATTTGTGCCGTATATGTTTTATATTACAACCACTGAGTCGATGTCTCTGCTGGTGGACTGTTAGTCCCCGAGGGTATTCACGAGTCCAGTTACTAAGTACTTCGGTACTAACATGAATTACGTAATAAACTTTTCTGTGATTAAATTAAGAAATTCATTTCAACATTACGGATTATCTCCGTCATCCATAGCTCTGATCCTCTGCTGGATTTGGCTCCACTATGTAGTATTATTGGCTCTTAAAAGTTTGTTGTTATTTCGGATTTCCAACATTTTTGATCTGAGCATCACTGAAGAGACATTATTTGTCGAAATGCGCATCTGGTGCATCAAAATTTGTACCGAATATGGTTTATATTTGAAGAAGCCAAAAATAGTCCATACGTGGATTTTTCCGCTACAGAATATAGACTGAATTCTATGATTATGGATGTTGTTCATCACAGGCTCTTTACACCACCGCAGGTTTTGGATGGTATTACTTCCAAGTCAAGCCACCAGTTCCTTAAACTCAAATTTATTAACAAAGGAATTGATGCCGTCAACATAATCAACATTCTTCTTATTAAAAAAAGTTCAGTCTTGTATTCCAACATATTTCAAATTCAAGTCTACACTTTGTATTTCCTACAAATATACTTCCACCATTGCACTCAAACTTTTTTACTACAAAACACTTTGCATTGCCTAGATACAGGTAATCTTAAACTCTATCACCCACGTGTTCTTGTTCTTCATTCTTTTAGCTATAGTCCACTTTGACTATGTCATTATTGGTAATGTTGATAGGATCATTTTCATTCATATGTCGATTCGATATATCCCAGTGAACTTGAAATAAGACACCACAGAATCTTCCACTTCTGCTTCGTACTTAGATATTTTACTGAAAATAGATACTGGCAGTAAACTAACAACTCATTTTTCTGACAAACGGGATGATTTCAATTTCTCCATCGTCAACTTCCCTTATTTATATGGCAATATTCCATCATCACCTGCATATGGTGTCCATATCTCCCAAATGATTCGATACGCAAGAGCTTGTTCTGCATATGATCAGTTTTTAAATCGAGCCAGGCTACTGACAAAGAAGTTGATGTTACAGAGGTTTGTAAAGTCTCGTTTAAATTCAACATTGCGCAAATTTTATGGTCGTTATAACGACCTAGTTTGCCAGTACAACTTACCATTAAGTCAAATGCTGTCTGATGTGTTTCATACTATTTGTTAGGTCGTTCTTGACACACTGATTCTGACTACGGATTGCTCCGTTTACCTGATCGGAATATAGGGCTAACGGCAGGTGTGACCGGTCGACAGAGAATGCTTATTCCTCCTAGTCACCTGATCCCATCTCTGGTATGACCAGGAGTCCGTGTTTTTCCCATCTCTTTGATTTGTATTTTCTATAGGAATTAAGAAATTGAATATTGTTCGTTGTCTTAGACTTTTCATCTACAAAAAAAATGTGTTCTATATATCTAACATAAATTATAATATTCAGCAAAATTCACAATTTTGGTACATACATTTCTGCTTTTCCTAAATATGCATTTCGTTAATATACTGTATCTTAACTTTAAAAAATCTTTCAAAAATAAAACAATAATCACAGCAATAATTTTGGCCCAATCCTGGAATCCACTGGGATCATGAAATATACAATTTTCGTAAGGGACACTCTACTCCTCTTCTTAGTATTTATTTAGTTTCAGTTTTGAATCAATAGCATTAAAGAAGATATTATTTAATTGTTTTACACATATACATTATATATACCAAGTTTGGTCCTGCCCTGGAGTCAGAACCTCTACCCCGTGGATCATGAAATCTACAATTTTGGCAGAAGCTATCGTGAAGTTAGATGTGTGTAAAACCTCTACCCCGGAGATGATGTAAATTACAATTTTGGTAGTGGTCTTCCTGCTTTAAATCATCATGTATTCATTTTTTCTTATACATGTGCAATTGTAGAGAAGATGTTTGAAAAATGGTCACTTTTTGGCAATTTTTGCCTCGCCCCTAAAGCCCATGGGCACAGAAGTTATGAAATTTACAACTGATTTATGTTCTCCTTGTACCAAAGATGCTTCATACCAAGTATGAAAGGAATTGAAATGGTAGCTATCAAGAAGAAATTTAAAATGTCCAATTGTTAACGATCTACGGACGCCGACAGACAACCAATTGCAATGGGTCATCTTAGTTTACTCAGGTGACCTAACAACCTGGTTCCCAGAACATTTCATACATTGTACGCAGTTGCCAAATCATGTTTTGGAATATGATTGGTGGTGTCCTGTAATGTGCAATAAGTTTTCAGAATTTTCTTTTTCACTATGAGACCCAAATGGAGGCCGAAAAACGACGTTTTTTATTTTGAAAAAAAAAATTGAGGCTCTCAGAAGTCCTCTTACATTTTATACAATAGCCAAATCATCTCTTGAGATGTGGTCGGTCATGTTCACTGGATGTACAATATGTTCTAGGAATTTTCTTTTTCACCTAGATAGGCAAATGTGGTGGAAAACGACTAAAAAAAACCCTAGTGTTCAATGTATTGTGTCTTGTGTAACAAGAATATATTTGATTTAAGGGTTGGGCTTTCAGCCATTTTAAAGACATCTTAACAATAAAAGATTATGAGAGTTGGAGTGACCCAGGGGCAAGTGTGCATCAGAATACTCGATGCATCTTGATATGTACAATAAGAATATATATGGTTTTGAAATCAGCATCTCTATTATTTTAGATACACACGTATTTCAACAATAATGAAATAGGGTTTAGAATGACCCCCAGGACACCTCCCCAATAGAATACTCGATGCATCTTGACATATGCAGCAAGAATCTATATGGGGTGAGAATCTCATCTTTTTGAAGATATTTAAGCAATTACAGAACGAAGAGGGTGTAGATGATCCAGGAGCACTTGCCGAACTGAAGAATCATTACATTGATATGTGCATTAAGAAAATATATATTTGGCAATGTAGTGGTATTGTATTCCTTGAAGAAGCCACATTCTCCCCTGAACATCTTATGCTAAACTTGATCATGCATATTCAAGTAAATCATAGAATAATTGTTGCTTGCATGTTAGTTATATATATACGACGGTGAGTATATGTAAAGGCAAACACTTGTGCGTGTGTATTATTGTCTTATGATAGGATTTGGGTTGGGTTTTTTTATTATTTATAATTATTATTATTATCATTATTATTATTGTTTATCAATTGCAAATCCGTTTTTCTGAATTAAATGTATAAGGAATAAAAATAATTTCTTCTCATTTTATACAATACTGTGTATATAGTAAGTTAAGACATTTTACGCTATTTCATAAATCGTATTATAATTCATGAAGTACTTCAACTTAGTTCATATTGTATGAAATGAGTAGGAATTACTTTCATACCTCATATAAGGACTGAATTTTTTTTTTAAAAGAAAATTATATTTCTCCATACTTGACTGCGTTACCATCTGCAATGTATGTTGTCACATTCAGTAAAGTCATTGACAACCTTCTTATAAGTTATTTATGATACAAGTACACTTGTTTTAGTGAAAGAATCACTGTTCTGTCTTCATCTTAAGGATTAATCAGATCAGTAAGTAGACTTTGAAGGAAAAAAAAAGAACTGGTTTCATCAGAAGTGATATATAGCTCAGTGGAAAAAAAATGGGAAAGAATCGGATTCCCCACAGCATCTGCATTTATGCTGCTTGTGTTTGATAGCTTACACTGATTTTCTGAATCTGAAGAAATCTGATACGTGTTATTTTAATTTTCATGTTTCATCATCTATACTAGCCTAGTATAGAAAGAGGCAAGACTGGTGTACACGAAGAAGAAAGCACGGCGGCCATTTCCAGAACTCTTTATGATACATGTCCAGTAGCTATATCTAAAGATATTTACAAAAAGCAGATAGTTTGCCTCTTCCAAGAAATATAGTTTTAGGTATATACCTTTCTATAAGAAGTTTAAATCTTATAAACTTTAAATTGTTAACAAATCTTTATCCTATAATACTTCAAAAATAGACATACATGCATTGCTCATCGCACTGAAATCGCTTGGTTTAGACTGGGATAACTGATTCTGCTAATCACGGAATTACAGAGAGACATTGTAAAGAAATGTGATGGAGGAAGTCTGGGAAAGCCCAAAGTGAATGTGTTTTAGGAAAATCTAGTACAAAAACTATCGTCTCGAAAACAATTAGTATTTAACACTTGATTCTATGTCACTTTATGGAAAATGCAGACAGTTCAGCGGTTTTTTTCACTAAAACAAGTGTGTTGTTATTATTACAGATACCGAAATTTTCTGGTGTGTACAGACCCTTTCTAATCAATCACTAATCAAAATATAGCACAATGGAATTTTATTAATTTTATCAAATTTCAGCTCGATATTTACAAACTGAAGACTTCTAAGCAACAATCTCTAAACTTTCGGTTGGTTGATTGTCGCGGATTGGAAGAAGATCAAAGTCTCAACTCTCGGGACGTTGAAGCTATTCTGGATGGTCATGTGTTGAACGATTATGTGGTTTGTTTTATACACACACAAAAAAAACCACACAAACACGGTGACAAACATATACACACGTACATAGACATACTTATACAAACACATATGCGTACACACGCACACACAGTTACATTTAACATGCACATACAATTCATTCCTTTTTTTTAATTGAGACTTATATTACCTGGAATTTCAAGTACTATTATATTTATGGCATTAAGAAGAAATAAAGTGAATAATCCTTTAGAGAAAGCTAACAAACACCATATACAGGTGATACTGCAAATATGAGAACTCGGTGCTCAATCAGACTCGAGAGATGCGAGTGAATAGTAAAACTTATTTTGGTGATTTTTTTCTCACCCCCAAATCACTTTATTCCTTTCTAATATTATAAAAAAGATAAATGAATGATATGATAGAATTGTTATAATTTACAGAAAAGTACTTGTACAAGTCATTTGGACTCATTTAAATTCTTCCAAAAAATGAACGAAATGACCTTTACAATCCCTTAAATATCAACTGATTTAATCCGTTGTAGTATTCACGAGCTAGTGTTACAATGTGACCTTTAATTAATAAAATGGACTTTTTTAATAAATCCACATTTGCTATAAATCCCTATTAAATTATCCTACTCAAAGTAATAAAGACGTTTCTTGAAAATATTCATTAGAATAAGGGTAAATAGTGACTAGAATCGCACATCTATAATAAGCCAACTGAATTAGCACCGAGATACAAGAATATCTTGTCATGATTTTTCAGTTTTTTTCTTCCCATTTCAGTTTAATCAAAGTACACCCATAACCAAAGACAGTATTAAATTTAAGAAAGATCCGAATTTGACAGATCGTGTACATTGTGTGCTTTTTGTAATTGATGGCTCCAATCCGCCTGAGATAACAATGTCTCAAAATGTTGAAAAGCAAATTAAAGAATTCCAGGAAATGATGAACAGAAGAAGTAAGTACGCAATGATATTATGGTAATTTATTTTAATTAAGCACACTTAATGCAAGCAAACAAAAAATGGATGCATGGTTAGTTATATATTTGAAATTTTTTTATGATGTTCAAAACTTGAAATATATTACCCCTCTCTATGTAATTTTATATAAATTTCCCCCGCTGATTTGGACTTCATTGAGAAATCATGAGAATAAATTACATTCCATATGGTAATTATATTCATTTTGCTTATAAGAACACTCATAGCGACGACCTTGATCGATAAGCATCAATCTAAATATGTAACTTTACCTACAGCTGGTGACGTCTCAATATGAGAGCAAAATTTTGGACGGGACGTAAAACAAACAAACAATCAATCATAAATCTAGTTATCATTTTCATCACTTATTCAAGAGAGTTTTTAGCGCGTATCGAAAAATTTGCTGCAGAATCAACAGATGCTGTCATAAGATATAATGACGTATGTAAGTGTTTGCCTTAAATATACTGTGTAACTAGCAAAAAAGACACAACAGTTTTCTATAATTTAGTTGAATATACATGATCATATTTAACATAAAATGCTGAGGTGAGAACATCACCTCTAAAAGGAATACACTACCGTTACATTACCAGAAAAATATATTCTTAATGCACATATCGAGATGTCTTAATTATTCTGTTTTTGGCAAGTGCCGTGAATTATCCCCACCCACCCCCTTCATTCTATGATTGCTCAAATATCTCCCCCAAAAAAGATAAGAACCTCACCTACCTGGATCCGCCAATGAGATGGAGAGTATATTTTAAGGCCAACACTTGCGAGCGGGTATTACTGTCTTATAACAGCATCTAGTTTTGTTATGCGTATGCATTAACAAATTGTCTTTGCTATACACTAAGTTTGTATGGTAAATAATAATGTTCTGAGACGTGGTCAATGGTAGCTATGTGTTTTAGGTAAAGCTGTTTCAGATATTTTGGCAATAATCAGCAAACACGACTTTGACTGCAATTGCCCTGTCTTATTTTTGTTCTGAATATACACTCTAATATACATTATATTTTTTAATTCTATCTAGAAATTCCACAGTTGATTGTCCTCACCAAAATGGATATATTGTCCACCATCAAGGGCGACGTATCGAAACTGATTCGCAGTAAAAGCGTTGAGGAAATGCGAGAAAAGGTCGCCATGTCATTGGGTTTGCCGCCCTACACCGTGCTTCCTATGCAGAATATCGCAAATTCTCGAACAGTCTCCTTAGATCTCAAGATCTTGACTCTTTATAACTTGTGTCAGGCCTTACATGCTGCCGACGACTACCTTGAAAATTTTGAGGATGAAATAATGTCGGATACATATACAGGAGCTCAAGTGGAATGCAGTCGCCATTAGTTTAGTGAATAATGCAAATAAGCTTTTAAGATTATATATCAGGACAGTACAGAAATGTATACACTTCGTAGCTCTTTATTTAGCTGCTCGAATTAGTACCGATTGAAGAAGACCCTTTAATTTCGTATGATTACTTTGATTTAAATATGACAATACATGTGAAACAAACAAAAGTGCACCAAGGTTGGAATGTAATTGGATGTGTGATGAATGTGAATTTTTATCTCGTTATCTAACATGTACAATTTTTTTAAAAATAAAATGAAATAATATTAAATTTAAAAATAAAAAAAAAATGATAGAAATCGTTTTATGGTAGGAAAAGAAAGCCTCATCTTCACAAAAGAGGAGAGAAATTACATTCATTGATTGTTTGTTTGTTGTTTTCCGCCACACTCAACATTTTTTCAGTTATCTGGTGACGTCCAGTTTTTTTGGGTTTTTTTTTCTTAGCGAGAATCGAACCTATGTCGACTAGAGGTGAGACGCCTTGTGATTTTAAGCACAATGCTCTAACCACTCGGCCACGGAGGCCCCCAGAAATTGCAAGCGTGTTCTAGGTTCAGCAGATAGCTACAATTAAGTGTATGTACATCAAGGGTGTCCCTGTCTTGTGGTTAGCCTTATCGATTCTGATGTATGTTGTACGTGTGTTTAGGCCTTACCAAGCAAACTATACACAAGAAATCAACTTGACGCAAGCGTCAAAGGTATCAGGCCGGAGAAGATACGAAAGAAAGTTATTTATTTATTTATTTTAGATTGGACCACACTGATGATATGCATTTTGTACATACATCTCTTTATAGTTAATTGTGAAGTCAAACCTTATTTAAGACATCTTAATTGCTATACTAAGCAAAATTCGTTAGTAGAAACAACTTCACGGAGAAAGATAACGCCTTTAGAAGGTTTCATGCACTTGTCTGGCCTCAACTCCCATTACCACCTCAAGACCATTTGGATATAGTACTAGTTGTGTAAATCCGCAAAATAGTCTTGAATACACACCCTTTTTCATTTCATATAAATAAAATAATTTGTTTAGTGCATATTAAAGCAATGCAAGCTGCGGTAAATAAATTGAAAAATAAGACCAAATATGATTATATATTTATGTTTCAACATATGTTATTTCATAGAACCTGGGTATATAATTCTACAAGGACTGTTCAATAGGTAATGTGTATTGTACCACAGCGCGATAACGCTTTACACGATACTCTTGAATATCTCTATTCAATACCTGTCCAATGGTATAAACACCAGCCTCCACATAGTTTTAAACTTATAGTCATTTCAATAGAGCCATTCGTTAACCAATGTTATAAAATTCTATGGCATCATGGAGATGTGTGTTGATGGGACTGGAGCTAAAATAAATATAAAGATTAATTGATTTTTTTATACAATAAAAGCCGAACGATGATAATATTTGTATATTAATATGAAATTTTGAAAACACCACGTCCTGCTCTCTCTCTCTCTCTCTCTCTCTCTCTCTCTCTCTCTCTATATATATATATATATATATATATATATATATATATATATATATATATGGGGGATTTTCCATTTATTATTGTAATTTGATGCTGTCTTCTATATTTTATTTTTTTCATTTCTTTTTCTTCCTGAATTTTGTATGCCCGACATAGCTCAGAATTGGTAAAATGAATAAAAAAAATTAAATAAACTCCAGAAATAATCAACGAGAAGTATGATATGAAATACTGCGATGTACAAACAAATTGGTTTCAATGTTAATAACAATTTTCGGAATACCAAAAATAACTATTGAACTGAAAGAATCATGTCAGAATTTTAGAAATGATAAAGCATCAGTATGATCAGACCAGTTATTACACATAACATTCATATCACTTATACATGTAATAAAGTAAATGATACACGTCTTATCGGGTCAATCGTTGTCAGAACATTACACCACTGCGAAATAAAATGTTTAAACAATGTTTTGATAATTTTGTTTTACAACATATTAAATATAACCATTCAAACAAAATGATCATTACAGAAAATAAATATAGACACTTAACATTTCAGATCAGATTGATAAAATACTACACTAATTATCAGAATGCTACACTCTTCGCTTTTGCTAATGAGATAAAATGGGTATCAAAATAAATTTTTGTACTTTTATCTTTTGTAATATCATGAAGAAAAATAAAACAAGTTATAGGAAACAATAACTGTTTCAATATAATTTTTTTCCCTACAGTAGTACTTACACCCTATCAGGTCAACCAAGAATTTACACTTATCAGGACATCACATCGCGCCTATCATCTCTGTTAGCAAAAAAAGGTGTGAAACTGGGATACCTCTAGGTACAGTCAAATACCACGGGAAATTGTTATCAAAACACGCGGAGCTAGAACTGTGTATTCTACCTGTACACAATAGCATATTTAGATGATACCAGTCCACAGAAAATTGTAGTCAAATACTAAGCGCTAGACCTTTAGAACTGTATATACAGTACTGATTGATTGATTGTTTTTTTCCCGTCACACTCAACAATCTGATGGCGTCCAGTTTTTGTAGGTGGAGGAGAGAACCCAGCTACAATGTACCCGGGAAGAGACTACCAACCTTCCGAAAGTAAACTGGCAAACTTTCTCACATATATTGGCGCGAGCAAGAATCGAACCTGCGCCGACTAGAGGTGAGGGGCCTTGTGGTTTTTAGCGCAATGCTCTAACCACTCGGCCATGGAGAACCCAACGTATATACAGTAAAAGCATATCAGATACCTCCTCATCATATATAGGAACTACTTTGACTTTTCCTTATTCTCTTTTCATTTCCTGAACAATTACTGGGATATTTCACGGACGTTAGATATAGATCCTTCAAGGTAGAATGAAAAATGACAAGTTTGCGGTTTACAGATTAAAACCTTGGCCGGAATGAAAATTACAATGAAATCCGGAACCTAAAATAGCCGGACGTAAATAATGCGGCACACCCGCTATCCACGTCGAGTCGTGCATGGACTACATTCTCACACACCCCCCCCCCCTTTCAAGGTCAACCGGTAAGTCAGTGACTTTATATAGCATTCAGTATTCTCAAGTGAATCCAAATACTCAATCTAAATTTTTTTTGACGCTCTAGGAAGCCATATACCTAATAAATTAATGCTTAAGGTCGGGGTGGGGTGGGGGTGTGTCAATTTATTGACCTCTCCCTGCTACTTAAATCCGCTGTGGAACTCGACGATTTCGACTCGTAAGGCAGTCTGCAAAAAAAAAAAGTTTCTCCAAAATGGCAAATTGTGCATCTTAAACCATAGAAATAACACGTTTATGCACATCGAAAAATGGACTTCCGCATATTTTAAATTTAATTTAATTTGTGTGTGTGTGTGTGTGTGGTGAAAAATATCCCGGAAAAGCCTAACAATACTCAGATACGCATATATCAGACTCGTGGCAACTAGATAGAATACTTGGTTCAAATACGATGAGCAGTTCCGCATGGGGGAAGGTCAAAATACCTTGTCAGAATGGACAATAGATATAAGAGGAATATCAAAATCCCGTATCAGACATATCAAAACAAAAATGCGTACCATCTACCCTTCTGTGTTTAGTAAACCAGAAGTGATAAAAGAGTTTGATACATGTGACTCTCGATGGCTTGAGCTTCGGTTTCTCGAAGTAATATCAAGGCATGGATTTTTTTTCTTTTCTTTTTTATAACTAAGCAGATTTATTCTCGATCTCTCGAACGTTTGATCCCTCGAAGTGGAATCCCATAACACATATTTCATTGTTTTTCACTCTCGATCTCTCGAAGCGGTGGGAGCGTATACTAATCATCACTCAAGAGTGTAATTCTTTCCGCCTGGACCTTACCGGGATAAAAATTCACGTCTGGGGCTAGTTCAGTCGTGTTAATTAGGTATATGTATTATATTGTATTGTTTATTGGCCTTAAGCCGTATGGCTCATCAGCATAGAACAAATAAATATGTTTTAACAAGAGGAGTTGTACACAGTATAAATATATAAAGAGTGGCATGAATATTTAGAAGATGGACAAACATAGATTAATACATAAATTCAAGTAATTCATAGCAATTGTTAGTTGATAATTTGACTAGAACGCAAAAGCAAAGCACAGTTTAGAAATTTACCCAAATTACAAAGTTGTTTTCTATTTTTCGTTGTTAAAAGCTGTATAAGTTTATACATAGAAGCATGGGACAAATACCTTTTGATACATATAGATCTGAGGTTTTTGTACAATGGACATAACAAAATAAAATGGTATTCGTCCGCGATTTCATTTAAATTACAGAATTCACACAATCTATCTTGTCTTGCTGTGCCATTATATCTACCTTGTTCTACTCGAAGCTGATGAGCAGATAATCTGAATTTGGTTATATAAGTTTAACATATTTTCCTGAAATACATTTTGTCAAATAAAATTGTATGCTAGCATTATCAATTAGGTATTTGTACAAAATACATTTTGACGAATTATCAAAAATTCATTAAGTGTCTGACACCGCCAGTTGCAAGATTTATGATTGCAAAACAACGTGTCATCATATATGGTTTGAAGAATACAGTTTTTAATTTTGATAACTTTTAACCAACATTTAACAATCTTTAACATACGTAAATTATACATCGGAACTCGACCAAGTTCTCCGTAAACCATGTGATTTGGAGTACACTTCTTCACATATAAAATTCGCTTACAAAACTCTACATGCACTTTTTCAATATCATAATCAGGTTTGAAACCCCATATTTCACCTCCGTAGTTAAGTACACTTGATACATAGGTATCGAAGACATAAAGCTTAGATTCTATATTGAGTGACAGATTATTGCAAATTCGTAGTATATGATACATACATTTTCTACCTTGCTCAGCAATAATGGACTGAGATTTTGTAAATTTACCGTTAAAGTTCAAGTTAAACCAAGATTGTTAAAACTATCAACAACTTCTATTTCACTATCATTATAGTACCATTTACTGTTTGTGCTTATTTTCCCACCTCTACGGAATACAAGAACCTTTGGGTTTTTTTAATGTTAATCTTGAGATCCCAATCATAACAGTATACAGATAAAGTATTTAACATGTTTTGTAAACCTGCAGCTGATTAAGAAAATAGTACAGTATCATCAGCGTACATTAGTAAAAACAGGGATGTATTTTGAAAATAAATACCTTCACATAAGTTATTAATAAGAGCATTTTCAAAATCATTCACACAGAGGGAGAACAAAATGGGCGATAATCCCTCTCCTTGCATCAATCCATTCGTACAAAAGAAAAAAATTCGATGAGCCAGAATGAAATCTTACACATAATTTTAGATTACCATACAATGATTTGATAATGGTAAGTAGTTTACCAGTAATACCATAGCAATTTAGTTTCAAAAATAGTTTGCTTCGATTTACATTATCGAAAGCTTTCTCGTAATCGACAAAACAGCAGTATAACTTATTTTTATGTGATAACGTTCTGAAAGGGGACACAAAGGCAATGTTTCCTTGTGGGGTGGATAGTTAATTGTTGATTTAATCCCCTTCCATGCGCTTTGTTTTCATTACAATTAGACTACATCCAACTGCGACGATAATTTCGAGAATATAATTTAGAGACATGCCAAGAATCATTGTTATTTGTTAGAATCCGTACTTTCCGTAAAGTGACTGAAAATTATAACATTTGTGCGGTGGATTGTACTCCATGTAGTTAGTAACTGTGAAACTTCATTATGGACAAAGCATCTGTCTTGTTTAAATGTATGTGGAGAAAAGAACAAACAAACACATAAACTTTAAGAAAAAAAACTTCTTTTTTTGATAATGTTCCGTGTTAAAAATACATATACCTAAAAATATGAAGGACAACGTTTCAAAAGAATGCCAGGACATTGTAAATATGCACTGTGGTTGCTATAAAATCTAAACCATAATGTCGGATCTTAAATTTCCGGATTTCCGTCAACTTTCGATCACTCGAACTCTCGAAGTTTCATCAAGGTCCCTTGAACTTCGAGTTATCGAGAGTCACCTGTAGGTTATATGAAGAATATGTTTTATCGATTTTGCCAGATATTTGGTGATCGCCACTATTTTGATTTCCTATCAATCTGACTTTCAGAAAATACCCGCTTTTCCAAGAAGCGAAACGTCAACATAATACACTAAGCTAGATTTTACATCCAGATTTCCCGGAAAATTTCAAGGACAATATTGGTACAGTAGACTGAGCAGAGTGACTGTTAAAATATGCGAACACTGTGTGAAATCTTAGCAGTGGACATGAAATAAAAGACAACACAGAGTCTTCCACATTTGCTTCGTACTTAGATATTTTATTGAAAATAAAAACTAACAACTCAACTTTATGACAAACGGGATGATTTCAATTTCTCCATTGTCGTCTTCCTTATATATGTAGCAATATTCCAATATTACCTGCATATGGTGTTCACATCTCTCAACTGATTCAATACGCAAGAGTCTGATCTGCATATGTTCAATTTTTAAATCGAGACTGACTACGTGCCATTGTTTTATTGCTATATTGATTGATTGAATGTATATTGTTTTACGACCTGCTTGAGAATTTATCACTCATATAGAGACGTTATCATTGCCGGTGAAGGGCTACAAAATTTAGTCCTATGCTCGGCGCTTAGGGCCTTTGAGCAGGGAGGGATCATTATCGTGCCACACCTGCTGTGACACGGGGCCTCGGTTTTTGCGGCCTCATCCGAAGGACCGCCCCATTTAGTAGCCTCTTACAACAAGCAAGGGGTACTGAGGATCAACTCTAACCCGAATCCCCACGGGAAGTTTTATTGCTATAATTTATATAATCTGTATAAAAATATGAAAGTAAAATTCTGGATTGTCACATGATGTTCAAAACAACACATTATTATCTCTGGCAATATCACCTGAGTGGATTCATTCAAATTCGTGGAGGGCAATTATCCTGGATTTGTCGAGAAAATTATACACGAAAACTGAGAGCACACGGAATCCCATGATTACATACTGCAAGGCTAAAAAAAATCACCAATATCGCCTTCATACACCTCAGGGGATGTATACTCCTTCTAGACAGTTGATTCCACCTCTGGTATGTCCATGTGTTTGCCCTACTTTTAATTTTGCATTCTTTGTAGGAGTTACGAGATTGTTCACAGTTCAGTGTCTTCACCTTTTTTTATTTTGTGACGTATGGCAGTGAAAACTGTCATATGATGCAAACTATATGACTTATTTTTCAGTGTGCATTCTTTTTTCACGAATCAAACATATTTTGATTAGAAATTTTATTTTTAATTTCTGTTCAGCGGATGTCATAACATAAATTAAATTTCTTTATTTTTTTGTTTGTTTGGTGTTTTGCTTCTGTGTGTGTGTGTGTGTGTGTGTGTGTGTGTGTGTGTGTGTGTGTGTGTGTGTGTGACAATTACTATGAAAATTGTTTGCCCATTTCTATTATTTGTATTTTCCATAGGAATTACGAGATTGGGTACTGTTCGTTATCTTTGCCTATTCATGATCAATTAAATCACATGAGTTCTACTTCGGACTATATCACGGTATCTGATTGTATCTGATAATGTGCAGGTGTTATCTTGCGTCCGAATATATGTTATATCTTCATTAGTTGGAAATATTTATCTGCAGCGAGTCGAAATTAAAGAAAGTTAATACTGTGTACGTGAGCTTCCAGCAAAAGAGAATCTAAACATGGATGACAAAAAGTAAGATGGATTCCGAAATAATTGCCATTCTTATAAATATCTCTGATACAGTACTATTTGCTTTTCTTCTTATTTCAGGGGCTTTCGTTTTCAGTGAAAAGATTCGCATGATATTCTATTCATTGGCTTGTTTTAGGACTTCCGTTTCAAATGAGGACCTTTCCATTATTAGTAGTTCATTTTTTCCCCTACCATTCTATTTTTTACAAATTTGGTGAATGGGCTTTCTCTGGAATGACTTGAACATTCGGGTCCTTTAGGTCGTCAGTTCAACTTTTTATATTTTTCAATGTTGTCACTTCCGTCTTCGAAATTTGCATTTCGTATCCTCATAACGTATTGATGGTTGAATTAACTTGAATATTTCAATAATGATAGAAGACTTATAAATGTTTTACTTCGTTGAAATTACACACACACACACACACACACACACACACACACACACACACACACACACACAAAGATATATATATATATATATATATATATATATATATATATATATATATAAGTTACAGACGGTTCTCTTACGAAAACGCAAAATGTACTGCAGAATCATGAAATTCTCAGTATAGATAAATTATGAGGTGTACGATTGCCTAGCTTGAACATTTTCAGTATGATCATCGAGTTACAATGGAAATTTTCAACATTTTTAAACAAAGTAAAATTGTATGGTGATACAAAGAATATGCGAAACCGGAAGCTTCCGCAAAGATTCCAAAATATGAAATTTTTTATTCTTTTTTTTTCTTTCTTTTTTGTAGGTGGTACCAAAAGGAAATGCGTATCTGATTGATATCTTTATATATTTATTTATTCATTTATTGTATACCAACGATACCGTGTGTAGGCTTTCCTTATGTTTGTAGAGAAAAATCAAAAGAAACTTCTCCCGATATTCTTCTTCAACCATGGCATGAAATGGACGATTTTGAGTGGAACGAGAAGGTGATATTTATTTATTATTATTATTTGGTCATAACCCCGTGACGACCCGGGTTAGAATATGTCCTCAGTACCCCTTGCTTGTCGTAAGAGGCGACTAAATGGGGCAGTCCTTCGGATGAGACCGCAAAAACCGAGGCCCAGTGTCACGCAGGTGTGGCACAATAAAGATCCCTCCCTGCTCAAAGGCCCTGAGCTCCGAGCATGGGCCTAAATTTTGCAGCCCTTCACTGGCAATGGTGACGTCTCCATATGAGTGAAAGATTCTCGAACGGGACGTTAAACAAATTAAAATTAATTATTTGGTCATATATCCTTTATTATAGTTGAACTTCGACTATGTCTATATTGGTTTGTAGTGGCATCCATACCGCGATATTCAAGTTCAGGAAAGAAGGATATTGATAGGACACCTGCAAGAAAATAAAACATCAATTAAATGAATTCAACCCAAAATAGACGTCTCCTGTCGTAATTATCAATAAAATATCTATTTATAGTCGTCAAAAAAAATCAAAAGAAATCGAGAAAGTCAAATTACCAGTCATCAAATACCGTAGAAGCAGAATTTTCAGCGAGGAATTAATTTTACCATTATTAGCTTGAGTGATGAAATCGCTAAAATTTAATAATCCATATCGAAAGTAATAGTTATCTTTCCTAGAATTAGAAAGTCGCTGAATTTAGTCCCTGTTATAATAGTTATCTTTCCTGGAATTAAAAAGTCGCTAAATTTAGATTGATTGTTTGTTTTCCGCCACACTCAACAATTTTTCAGTTATCTGGTGGCGTTCAGTTTTTGTTGGTGGAGCAGAGAACCCAGATACAATGTACCCGGGAAGAGACCACCGACCTTCTGAAAGTATACTGGCAAATTTTCTCAAATTCGAATTATATATATATATATATATATATATATATATATATATATATATATATATATATATATAAAAGCACTAGGAAACCAACAACACTAGAAATCCTAAAGTGTCGGATCTAACGAGTAGATACTTAGTCACGAAATCGAATATAAAAAGCACCAAGGATGACTAAACGACACGAACAATCAAAATTGTCAAATTTTCGGGACACCCAGTCCCTTCTTCAGGACAAACTACAGATATATTACATTAAGAAAACATAAAAGAAAAAATAGCACTAAATCTAAAACTACAAATAAAACGAAACTAAACTTTCAAAAAACTACATTTTGGAGTTGATTAGAGAACAGTTTAATGATAAGGTTTATATGTCCGGTCAGTCGGGTGTACTGAGTATGACTGTCCGATTCACACCTAATACGGCTAATTAGGCGTATTAGGTGTGAATCGGACAGTCATACTCAGTACACCCGACTGACCGGACATATAAACCTTATTATTAAACTGTTCTCTAATCAACTCCAAAATGTAGTTTTTTGAAAGTTTAGTTTCGTTTTATTTGTAGTTTTAGATTTAGTGCTATTTTTTCTTTTATGTTTTCTTAATGTAATATATCTGTAGTTTGTCCTGAAGAAGGGACTGGGTGTCCCGAAAATTTGACAATTTTGATTGTTCGTGTCGTTTAGTCATCCTTGGTGCTTTTTATATATATATATATATATATATATATATATATATATATATATAATTTTATTTTGGTGAATCTTTGGAAATCGCCAATTAAAAAAAGGGGGGGGGGGTCAAAATTATATACCAGCCAAAATACCGGCTATAAAGTATACGGAACACCTAAATTAAATATTGTATTTCCCTTTAGCAACCTATCCATTTGGCCTACGGATCGAAAGGTAGGTCAAACATTTTATTGGAGGAGAAAAGTAAAAGCGATACACAACTACCTGTTTACAGTTGGTAGATGGAGAAAGAAATTTCTGACTGGTTCAGAGCCCATCAAAGATGCAGCAAAATATGGTCGACCTGTGACTGTAATAGGCAAGGCAAATGTCTCAAAAGTCAGGGAAATAATTGAAAGTGATGGCTGGTACACGGTACGTGATATTGCCAAAGCTGTTGGCATATCACTATCGCAGGTGCATTTCATTTTGAAGTGTATTTTGAAAGTACGAAAGATTTTTGCCAGATGGATACCGCATATATTGACAGATGACCAATAACGGGTACGAGTACAAACCGCTAAGCAATTGCTCAAAATGTTTCCCAAATTCAATTAAGACAATTTGCGAACATCGTTTCAAGTGACGAAACATGGATTCACTATTTCGAACCAGTAAGAAAAACTGGAAACAAAATATGGCTAACTAAACACGGTAGAATGCCTGTAGCTGCCAAAAGAACCATAAGCACAAAGATGGTTTTTTATTGCATATTCTTCTCATGTGATGTTATAGCCGTAAAAAAGTGTTACAGGTCGGTATCACCGTTATGTTCAAGAAATTTTATCATAAACGACGGCCTGTGTCGGTATTTAGACATGTTTGTCTAATTCATGATAATGCTCCATCACATACATCTGAGCTTCTGAAGCAATTTTTGAAGTCGGTGAAAGTTACCGTCTTAATACACTCGCCATACTCTCCAGATCTAGACCCATGCAACTTTTTCCTTTTTCCAAAACTTAAAAGTTCTTATCTAGTTGTCATTACAAGTCCTGACAAGCCCTTGGCTCATCCATCAGTCAGTGCCTCAGAGGTCTACCTAAATCAGGGTACCGAAATGCATTTCAGATGTGGATTCAGAGATTGAAATTATGTATTTCAAACCGCAGAGAGTACTTTGAAGGGATGTAATGTTCATTTCACTATTTGAGTCGAATACTTTTGAGATATCATACAATACATATCACATATCGAACAACCCTCGCACATATGCTGAATTCTTTAATTTTAGCAGAGATACCAAAGCTACGAAATTCGATAAATAGAATGAAACAAAAACTCTATAAATATGCACAAAAAAATACCATTGTAGAAATTTAAATAAAGATCATTTCAATTTTGACACACTGTTTTTCTGAAACAAAGCTGAGTGCCGACCACGTGACTCATTAGATACCACGTGCTATTTAATGTCTTTTATATGGTAAATACAGTGTATGGCGGCAAACCAAACATTAAATTTAAATTAGTCTGGTAAGCCCTTTATCCTATATATTTTGAAGATGAACTAGTTGTCAAAACTTACCGACATCATTATTTTTTTTCCGATCACATGTGAAGAAGGCGCGCGCAATGCATACGACCAAAGACTTCCTTTGGTTGTATATTGTTTAACGTCACGCTCGTGATTTTTCATTCATATGGAAACCTACGTCACCATTGTCGGTGAAGGGCTGCAAAATTTAGGACTATACTCGGCGTTTAGGGCCTTTGAGCAGGGAGGGATTTTTATCGTGTCACACCTACTGTTTCTGCGGTCTCATTTGAAGGACCGCCTCATTTAGTCGCCTCTTGCGACCAGTAAGGAGTACTGAGGAACTAGTCAAACCTGGATCCCAACGTAAAGACGTCCGAGAGTTGAATTCATCAAAAATGAATTGAGATACTGAAATATTCTTTTTATCTAGGATGAAGTCAACAGGGGATGCGTAATCCTCTTAGGCACCTGATCTCACCTCTGGTGTTTTCTGGGGTCATGTTTTCCTTAATCTCAACTTTGTATTCTTTATAGGATTTATGCTATTGATCACTGTTGGTAATCTTCACTTTTCATCAAATAGATAATGTAACATAAGTATAATATTATATATAACATAATATCACTATAGATACATTAATAACCGTGTTAGTTTGGGGGGGGGGGGGGGGGGGGCTTATTAGTATGTATTTATTTACACTAAAGAGTTTTTCTTTTTTCATTTTTTATTCGTTTTAATTTCCGTTTTGTTTGTTTGTTTTTTATTATTGTGAGGGTTTTTTTGGGGGGGTGGGTGGGGGTGGTGTTTGTATGTTTGTTGTTTTTTTGGTTTTGGTTTGTTTTTTGTTGTTGACATTTTAAATTTTAAAAATGAAGTATCCTGTTGTAGTCATTGGAGCGATTGCTGGCAGAAATTGAAGAATACAAGCCCTTGGCAGAACTTGAAGGTAGTCCAGAGAAAATTCCATACGGCAATGTATTATTGATCGGGCGCATATCCTCTGGAAAATCCAGCTTCTTCAATACAGTTGAATCTGTGATCAAAGGACGGCTATCAATTAGATCACGTGCCGGTTGTGCTACGTCCAGTTTAACAAAATCAGTTTGTATTCCAATAGTCAAAATTATTCAGATGAAAAATATCGCATATTCGTGATATATGGCTTTAATTTCTATTATGTGGGAGTTCCTTTCAATACAGTTGTTGTTCTCATTTTGGATTTCTTTGATATTGTTCTCTGATGCATTGGAGTTATTACAATATGCAACACCTCGGCGGGTCTCTAGGTAGAGTTAAGATGGTTGCAGCACCCTTTTTTGTTGAACATTTTAAACAAAAAAAATGGTCAGTTTTTGTCATTCTTGGCTCCTCAACTCCTCTCTTTGGGCGGAAAAGTTACCAAACTTGGGTCACAACCCCTCCCTTGAAAGTCATATAGATTTGCACCTGAAAACTTTGATAAATGTGATACGGAAAATTTCGGTAAACTATCGACAGGAAAATTCCTTTCAATATCAAATGTTCTTTTGTTTGAATGGCATGCAACCTTCATTTCTGAGAATGAAGAATTATAATATTCATCATCTTTCAGCTTGACGTTTACAAAACCAAGGCAAGAATAACGTCCCGACATCTAGCCTTCAAACTGATGGATTGCCGCGGTTTAGAAGAGGACCAAAGCATTAACGTACGTGACGTGGAGTCCATTCTGGATGGTCACGTGATGGACGGATACGTGGTTTGTAACAATATTGATATAAGTATTGGATGAAGAAATTAAGCGCATTATGTGGATACTTAAATTGCTATAGATACACAAGTCACATTTGAATAAGTCATAAACAGTCTTTTGAATAAAAATTTATATATATATATATATATATATATATATATATATATATATATATATATATATAATTAAAATAAAAAACCAGGAAAATATGCAGTTCCAAAGTATATTCAAATTATTAGCGTTTCTGGATTTTAACATCCATATCCATTCCAGGTGAATACAAATTGAATATTTAATTTCTATTCACCTGGAATAGATATGGATGTTAAAATCCAGAAAGCGCTAGTGATTTGAATATACTTTGGAACTGCATATTTTCCTGCTTTTTTATTTTAATCATTTTGACTGTGTGACTGCAACCCTTTCTTTTTGGATTATATATAAGGCTGTCACGTGTACACGTGTAACCGGTAACGTTTCGTGTTCGGGCTGTAAACGTTTACAAAATCCCTAAACGTTTAAACGATGTCTTATATATGTGGCACAAATCTTGCAGGGTTCAAATTACAATCTAAATTATTTGAATAATTATTTCAAGTGAATAAACAAATTGCGAGGGGAAGTAATGAATTTATAAAAGTCTGACTATAGTCTATAGGAACGGTGAACAATTTTTTCCCGTCATATTTAATTAGTAAACTGAAAGGGTCTCAGAATCTCTTACTATATGTTTCTGGCTTGTATTGCATTACTGTGCTGCTCTTTGATCATCTTGCAAAATGTGCTTTATTGTTTTTAATAAACATTTATTAACGGTTTTGACGGCAATTATAGCCCCCCCCCCCCCTTCCAGAAAATTCCTAATAAGATATCTAAATGTATGGATACAAATCTGGAAAAACGTTCAAATTTAAAATCTGTATGAATATTTACGTGTCACTTGCATGGCATCTTTGGCATGTGTCATTTTTTTTTTCATTGAAGAGAGTTGCTGAATGAAATTAAGTGAATGGATGAGATTCAATACGTCATAAAATTTGTCGATTGCTTTCAAACAGGTATTCTTAAACTTTATTTGTATTATCATCTGTCGCAAGATTCGCAACTCTCAAAATTAGAATGGCCGAAAAACAGAAACGTTCTGGTGTATGGAATTATTTTACGGAGTTGGAAGTAGCGGGAAAGAAAAAAGTGAAATGCAATTTATGTGCTACGGAGCTTACTTATGCCGGAGGGAGTACAGGGACAATGACCAATCACATCAAGTTCAAACACAAGTCTACAAGTATTGATGCATCTGATAAAAGTCACAAGCCGGGGTCTTCCGCAACATTGACGCAAACAGCAATTACAGCTTATAGAACGCCGGTATTTTCAAGAGAAAAATATCAAAAGTGTACCCAGAAATTAGCACTGATGTGCGCCCATGATTTACGACCAATAAGTATTGTTAGTGGCGAGGGATTCAAAGATTTCTGTAATGAACTCAATCCGCATTATAAAATCCCTGTAAAAGCAACTATTTCAAACTACGTATCTTTACTATATGACGAGGAGGTACAGAAACTGAAAGAAAATTTTAAAAACGTGTCTGCCGTAGCGCTGACATCAGATCACTGGACAAGCCTTGCCACTGAGGCATACATTACAGAAACTGCCCATTTTATTGATGATGACTGGAACTTTCAAAATACAGTTTTGGCCACCAGAAAAGTCACCGACAGACATACCGGTGAGAACACAGCTAACGAAATAAAAGCAATAACACAGGAATTTGGCATTACTGACAAGAAAGTTATAGGAATCGTTACTGATAACGCGTCCAACATGGTCTCGTGTGTTGAGCACCTGAAATGGAAACACATTCGTTGTTTTGCGCACACTTTACAACTTTCGATTAGAGGTGCGTTTGATTCTGTAAATTCTGTTTCGCGAACAATAGGGGCGGCAAAAAAATTAGTTGCACACTTCAGAAAATCAGTACTAGCTACAAATGAACTACATACAAGACAAAAACAGATGAATCTACCTGAAAACAATTTAATCATTGATGTGGCCATTCGGTGGAACAGCATGTTCGACATGTTTGAGAGACTCAGACAACAAAGACTGGCTATTTATGCCGTGCTTCACGATGCTAGTATAACAAAACCCAAGATGCGCGTACATTAGATCTGAATGACGATCACTGGCGAGTACTTGAAGGCATGATACTTGTTCTGAAGCCTTTGTACATGGCTACTCGTGTCATGTGCAGCGAGGAGTATCCGACCGTCAGTGGCGTCTACCCAATTTTATATAGCTTAGTAAATCACCATCTTACTTCAAACGACAGTGACTGTGTTGCAGTCGCAACATTCAAACAGAAGGTGCAAACCGATCTGCGCAAAAGGTTCAATATGGACAAACCAGAAATGTGTCAGAGTATTCCAATGCTCTGGACATTCTTGGATCCGCGTTACCACTCGCTTCCGTTCCTCAATGACGAGCAACGCAATGTTGTTCGAGATACGATAAATAAAACCTTAAAACAAAAAGACGATGGACAGAAAATTGATGCATGTAGTGTTGATAACGAAAACAAAACACAAGAAGCAGACATCAAGGAAGGCGAGAATGAGCCCGAATGCAAGAGAAGTAAACTTTCTTAGGATGATATATCCTTCCTGTTAGGATCATATTTTGACACCGGAGATTGCAAAATAATTACCCCTTCCACTTCAGATGAAGAGATCGAATTATATCTATCTGAAAAAAGTGCGCCGACAAATACCAACCCATTCACTTGGTGGAAAACCAGTCGTATTAATTTTCCAAAATTAGCAAGTCTCGCAAAGGATTTGCTATGCACACCGGCAACGTCCGTTGCCTCTGAGCGCGTCTTTTCCACAGCGGGTGGAACTGTTACAAAACTGCGCTCCTCCCTTGACGCTGAGAACGTGGACAAACTGATCTTTTTGAACAAAAGATTAAAACATAAAGTGAATTGCGCTGCTCCGCCTGCATCGGCTGCACGTGAAGTCCATGTTAAAACCGAACCGACGGTAGAAGCCGCGGCACCGGCTGTGCCCTCTCTGGACAATCTAATGTGAAATCACTGAAATGAAAATTTGAAAAATGAAGTTTATTGTGAATTTGTGATCTGTATTTTGCAAATGTTGTACAGTGTGAATAAAATTGAATTCAATTTAAATGCTATCCGGATATTTATGTTCGTGTATTTTATTCTGTCTTATATCTATACTCCGGAACGTCCGCTGACAATCTCTGCATCGTCCATAGAACGATGAAAACTGAAACAAACATAATGGTCATTAATGGGTCTTAAAATTCTGTGCGTATTTTATTTTATTAAATTATACAACACTTCGCTTAAACGGTAACGTTTCGTTTACAATGCTTCGTTTAAACATTTACAAAATTTTGTAAACGTGACAGCCTTAATTATATATATGTGTGTGTGTGTGTGTTATATCACATTTCTAATAAAAATTTGAAAGAGCACCCCACGGAATCTGTAAATACGCCATTAAGTTCGATATTCCCCGTGACTGACGTGACGTCATGTTTTCACACTCGTCATATCGACACCTTTCCTCGATGTCTTTACCTCGGTAAGAGGTTTTCATGATTTCTTTCTTCCGCAGTTCAATCAAGGTGTACCTATTACAAAGGAAAATCCTAAATTCAGGAAAAACCCCAGTATTGGTGACCGCGTACATTGTGTGCTGTTCGTAGTGGACGGGTCCAACCCACCTGAGATAACCATGTCTCAGAATGTCGAAAGACAAATAAAAGAACTTCAGGAACTAATGAACGGAAGAAGTAAGTTAGAATCATGTCGAAAGATGCTAAAGACATACAGTATGTGAAATTTAAATAAATGCGATTTGATTTTCGTCTGCAACACGCTATTCAATTGGCTGCGCAACATACTTTGAATGATACATGTAGAATTTACCGAAAGAAACCGAATACAAGTATAGAGTGGTTTTATAAATTTCCTGAAAAATCGGTTCAATATTAGAAAACTAACTTAAGAAATGGAAAGTAGTTTTTGGGTCACTTTAGAGCATTTTGCAATGTAATTTGAAAATATTTCATGAAAAATAGTTAAATGCAATTTCAAACTGATTACCATACCTGGCTAATGTGGATGAAGTACCCCAGTTCATAATATTAAGACCTGGTGACCAGTACGGGATGTAATAATCCAAATATTGAGATGTATATTGACTGTTGAAGAGTTGTTCTCTAAGGTATTATGCCGTTATATATGTACTGAAGTATTGACTACTTACTCAACTTACAGTCTTTATATGGGACGTGCTATGGTACACCGATGTCGGTACATCCTTCCGTCCGCATCGGGGTTTTTTTTTTGGGGGGGGGGGGGGAGGGGGAGGGGGGTCTTCCATTTTTCTGTCACATATAAGATGAAACTTGCTGTGTACATATAGGTTCTCTTTGGGTCACTTTAGATTTAAAGTTAGTACATGGTTTGTCCATTTAACTACTCTCACAGTAATACGCCGGTTTCGAGATATGTCGGAGTTGTTTCCCTTTGGAGAACTGTTGTGCATAGTAAGGCGCGAAACACTTTGTTTACATGCGGGAATGGGACAAGTATTCATCACTGCCTAACTGAATGTGCTCAGTAAGTTTCTCATACACAGTTTCATCACCCGAGTTTGACTGATACACAGACTAGATGAATGATAAGTATTCAGGGAGTAATTAGATGCATGAAATTCTTATTATATCACGCTATTTCGTTACTCGTACATATCATATCCAGGATATTATTTGTTAATATGACATTGTTTCAATATTTCCACTATAGTGAAATATTTATTTCAATAATATTTTGTATTTTCTACACTTTACATATTCAAAGATAATCCGCTTTAATACAGTTTACCATCTTCCTCACTGACAGCAAGTCTATTGGTATCACACCGATAATTATTTTCACTATGTATTACAATAGAGGGGGAAAATCATTAAAAATCAGTTTACAAAATTGATACCAAATAACGCACTCGGAAATGTTCTATGTTACCTCTCTCGTCTGCTGACACCAGAAAAAAAGACACCCTACACGGCATTTTCTAAAACTTTTTACCCGAAAACAAGATTAACCTCAAATCCACGTGTTTTTCACATGCGTGTAAACAGCCCGAGTGCTCCTCAGGAAGTAGCCTCAGCTACCAACATCAAATAGTTCCACTGTAAACAATTGATTATTTCTACAAATTACACAAAATTTCCTAACCAGGGGTACCAAAAATAAGAAAAACGAAAAAGGGAACCTGAGAAAAATCACACATTAAAAAATATTCCTTTAAATATACGGAACTACAATTAACTAAGTTCATTTTGATTGGACAATTACCGGTGTGATACCTTATTATGTCCCACTCAGGCATTCAGAGTTCCACTAAATACACCTACTACACAGAAGAACTCTTATCTTAAAACGATGTTCGTATTGGAAGAAGTTTGATTTCTAGAAATATTCTTTGATGTTTGAAAAAAATACAGGTATTTAAACTTAGTCAGTTTCGGGAAAATATTTTATACACAGAGCTCTTGATTTTACTAATGTTTACCTTGATTTGACAAATATATATCTCCTGTCACAGTTCGTAAGCTATTACTTTTATATATATGAAGCAAATGAAAGTACAGTTAATGTTGCAGCTTGATGATGGCTGATACTACCTCAAGTAAAGTTCTACAACTCGTGGTATTTTTACCGTGTTTATCATTCGAAAACAAGCTCCTTAATATTCACGTGCTTCTGGAAGAGGAACTTTTCAAATAGTTGAAGAAAAACATATTTATATATCAAAGGAATTCCGCATTTTGTTTTAAGATATTGATTTATCTTAACAAAATCTGCGCAGTCAACACTGGTTCAATGGATTCATTTAATACGCCGGTTTCGAGATACGTCCGAGTTGTTTCCCTTTGGAGAACTCTTGTACATAGTAGGGCGCGAAACATTTTGTTTACTTGCGGGAGTGGGACAAATATTCATCACTGCATAAGTGAATGTGTTCAGTATGTTTCTCATACGCAGTTTCATCACCCGATTTTGACTGATAAACAATGCAAAGACTCGAGCGTGCAAGGTAGAACAATGGTGATTGCCTTCTATGCATATGAAAAGTAAAGCTGAACTTTATTTTATTTACTTAAATATACACAATAAATTGGGGGAAGGGGGGGGGGGTCTTTATCTCCGTTTCATATGATGCTGTTTACATTTATCGAAACAAATATTTGTATATTTGAATTTAGGATTATATGTTGGCGGGGACGTTTTCTATTATGTCTGTTATGTATCAAAGAAAGGGTGAGAGCGTGATGCGTCTCACTCAAAAGTCCATTGCCTTAAGAAGTTGAACTAAGATCAGTTTTTAAAAAAACACCCAACATAAGCTTGTGATGCATGTATTATGTGCCGTTTCCGATACCCATGTCAATGATGTGTCAATGAAAGCTTTAATTTGTCTTTACTTTGTTTAGAAATTCCTCAGTTGATTCTCCTCACCAAAGTCGATACGATGGTCACTGTAAAGGAAGACTTATCTAAAGTTTTTCATAGCAAAAGTGTTTTGGAGATGCGGGACAAGGTCGCCATGTCTTTTGGTTTGCCATCTTACACTGTACTTCCCATGCAAAATCTCGCAAATTCTCGGGCTGTATCCACAGATATTAAGATGTTAACGTTATACAACTTACGTCAGATCCTACGAGCTGTGGACGACTATCTAGAAAATTTCGAAGACGAAATAATGGCAGATACATACAAAGGAACTGTTGGAAGTTGAAATGCATAGAAATTAATTTTCGTTAGAAACTTCCGGTGTTAAAAGTACCAGAACTGTGCATTATTTACAGACACTAATACTAATTTATTCTATTTCGGTTCAACTTGTTTAAATGTGCTTCTGTTGATTGATGAAGTTAAAACTGACAATATTAAATTTGATATGAAACTTATTTGATATCAATCATATAAATATACACATGTACACGTACACATTGTTTATATCATTTTTGCAGAATTTGGTAGACAGGTATCATACTTTGGCCTTTGGAATATAATGAAGAGTACTATCGATTAACTGAATAAACATACGTTCGTATGATGTTCTTCTATTTGATTTGAACATAAATTAAGTGACAGGGTCAAAAGATTGAGCACATTAATTATGCTCTTCTTATTTTTATTTTTCGTATTTCGCCCCTCCCCCTTTTTCTCTCTATCTTTATCGCACCCATCTTGGACCATCCTGTTTACAGACAGCACTCAAGTTTATTTGTAAGACATCTTAACATAGGGATTTAAAGAACCTGAGGCCCCGGCATTCTAAGCATATTTAAGATTAATTCTCAAATTTTACTCCTACTTTTTAGCATTATATGGACAGCTACTATATATATATATTGTATACACACACACACACACACACACATATATATATATATATATATATATATATATATATATATAATAAAGAAAAACCGACAATAGGAACCCTTCAATATCAGAAGATCAACATATACGCCATGGGAGTCATCATTTGAACGAAAAAAGTTTAATATGATTGCTTTTTATTTTGGGATTTTCATATCTGGATGTACGCAATGCAGCATTAATAGTTATAGTGATATGAAGCGTACGGCAGTGTCATCTAAATGTACATTAGATGCTAGAACCGGCCAAAATTGAATGTAAATTTCCAGATGAATTACTCCGAGTTTCGGTGAAGGTGTCAATCCAAATGTCCAGTCGAGCCGAAACTCCGCCAAGATTACAAGGTCCGGTAACTCAAGCATGTGTAATAAGAAAAGTGAAGATCAAGAACAGTGATCAATCTCATACAGAATACAAAATTAAAAGTGGGGCAAACACGGACCCTTGGACACACCAGAGTTGGGATCAGATTCCTAGAAGTAGTAAGCGTACCCTGTTGATGAGGTTGATGGGGATAAACAGAGTAATCCGTAGTCAAAATCAGTGTGCAAATAAGTACTTTTAAAGAAATATTTACCCATCGCCTCTCTCTCTCTCTCTCTCTCTCTCTCTCTCTCAATTTATAATTCATGATATTTATATTTCTATTTACTTCTATTCTTTTTACTATTTTCTTTAAAATAAATATGCAATTATATTTAATCTTTTTGCCATTACAAAGATGTGTATGTCACTTACTACTGGTACATGTATATGTATGTTATAATTATATGTATTTATAATATATATATGTAGTGACTTTGTACCTTGGAAGAAGGCTTATATAGGCTCTATCTGTTGCCTAATCCTATTATGTTATACATAATAAAATATGTTTAGATTAAATTAGATAGTTTGTAAAGAACGTCCTAATAATTGAAACACGTCAGACAGCATTCGACCTAATAACAGGTTGTGTTTGCAAGTAAGATAATTGTATTGACATATAATTTGCGAAATGCTGGCTTAAAACGAAACTGTTGAAATCCCAGTAACATCAACTTATTTGTCAGTAGTTTGCCGCAATTCTAAAATTGATCATACGTGGAAAATGCCCTCGCCTATTAAATTGCCTCTTTTCTTGATGAGTTATCGTTCATTGTGAGACGGTACAAACAAACTTCCGGTAAAGAGATTACAAAACCCTTGAATACAAATATTTACATTTTATGGTATGAATTTGTTCATTAATACAGACTTGCCATTACCTCCTAACACTACCATCGAAGACGTCCAGCAAATCATTTAAAAGTTGTAGAAAATTCAAACTTGCACAACGTGTTTTGGAAGCTACAGGCCTTAAAGCTCGCTCGCGTACAACGCCAGATTCGGGGGTAGGCTACATTCCAACAGATACCACATCAGACATTCCAAATATAAAACATTTGTATCAGGTTGGGCAGGGAAATCGGACACATTTCCTAAAATCAGTAAAAATTGTCTATAATATTTGTAGCTGAACTACTGACGCAGAGAAAATGCAGTGTTATCGTTAATGTGTTCTTGCATTGGTAGTAAAATTTCTATAAAAAAAAAAAAATAAAAAATAAAAACATAATAATAATAAAAAATAAAAATCCTAACATATTATCATACTACATTTGTGTGAAAATATACCTTCAATATAGCCCAATGCGAATTGAAAATATACTTGTTCAAATGATTTCGTTTACTGACGTAACTATGAAAATGTGAAGATAACGAAAAGTGGCCAAGTGGCCAATCTCATAACTCCCACAAGGAATACAAAATTAATAGTTGGGCGAACGAGGACCCTTGGGTATACCATAGGTGGGATCAGGTGCTTAGGAGGAGTAAGCATTCCCTATAATTAGTGAAAATTTTGTAAATGATTAATCGTAAATTCCTTCGATTGTTTAATTAACCGGTTAATCGTTAAAAATAATAATTCTGAATTACTGCATTTTAGCTCATCTGAACTGAAAGCTCAAGTGGGCGATCTTTTGAACTTGTAGATTGACCTACTTTTAAAAAACATAACCTATTACATATATCCGGAACTATTTTAGGTAAGGCTTTTATATTTTGCATATATTGATATTTTTATGGTAAGACCCTGTGGCACAATGGTGTTTGATCTTTTGACCTTGGGGTTTGACCTAGTTTTTTTTAAACTGACCTATTCAGTATCTCCTGAACTACATAAGGCAGCGCTTTCATATTTTGTATATAGATATTATAATATATATATATATATATATATATATATATATATATATATATAAACATTCAACATCATTACTATGTAAATTGGACTTACTTTTTAAAAATCTGACCTATTCAATATATCTTGAATTATTTAAGGTATATCTTTTATATTTTGTACATAGATTTCTTATGGCAAGACATTTTGTTTTATACTATCATATTTGACCTTGTAATTTGACCTACTTTAAAGAAAAAGTAACCTGTTAAATATCTTTGGAACTATTCAAACTAGGAATTTCATATTTTGTTTACAATTTTTTAAAGATCTTATGATACAGTCGTGTTTGATCTTGTGATCTCGACCTTTGTAAAAATCTGACCTAATCAATATCTTTTGAACTATTTAAGGCAGAACTTTCATATTTTGTATATAGATTCTTTATGACAAGAACTTGTAATATTTAGGAGTTTGACCTTATGACCTTGGCCTGGAATGTTTCACTTACTTTTAATAAAAATCTTACCTATTCAATAGTTTTTTAAAGCAATATAAGCTGTCAAAATTGTTATTTTGGGGTCCTAAAATTTAATCGAAAATTTTGTAAACATCTACCTTCTAATACCTGATTTTATCGATTAAACTTTTGACATGTTGTATTTTTTGCATTAAATGCAAAAATGTTCGACAGTTGAAATTGGGTCTTCCCGTACCTTAATTTTCCCGACATTATTTCCGTATGCAATGACCTAAAGTTGAACTCATTCGGCAAAATCAAATGCACAAGCGCAATATTTCCGGTAAGCACGAAAGATGTCTGACACGAAATGTTCAAAGCGAGGGAGAAAGCCGACTTTGGAATTTTGCGTAATGTTTCGAGCGATCCCTTAAAACTATCATAACTAAAAAACATACCATCATAACTTAAAAACATATAACATCGTTAACAATGCCAAAATAATGATGGTAACTAGAATTTTATCTCGCCTCGCCGTCCATATTTTAATGACCCGGATACAACCCGATCCATCCCGATCAGCATTAGAATCATTCGTGTCAACATCGGTTATCTTCGGGATTGTCGCCGACGATTAATCAGCTGCCATTGTTAGGGTCAAACGGAATGTCGAGGAATATATTTTTCATCACGAAAAGGTGTGTAAACGATGCATAAGAGAGGAAATTCGATGCAGTTCTTTTTTTCAATCATATCAACGTTCATTTAACCTCTTTTAATGCCACTATAAAAAATTGCAATTTTGGCAGCTTATATTGCTTTAACTATATATGAATGTTATGATCCTTCGGGATCACAATATGGGGTCACAATTTTTCATTGGAATAAAGATTGATAATTCTGTTTTTAAAAAAAATCACAGCAGCTGAACAACGACAGGGACAAATGACTCAGATGAACAATGTGGCCAATGGGCCTATTGGTTTATTTTATTTTAGTTTAGTGTTTGAATTCACAAAAAACAGTATGACGAGTGCTTTGGTAAGTAGGTTAATTACACGTAAACAAAAACCACATGCAAGCAAGAATATGTTTAAGAATTCAAAATGATCACTTTTTGCAACGCCAAGCCAGAACAGTGATTTATCAAATCATTTATTATATTTCAATATTTGGCTTCAAGATTATGTTAAAGAAATAATTCGAATAGCTTCGAAATTTGTTTACAAGAATTCCTGCGATGGTGAAAATCCGTTCGGACGACACTAAAATTCTTACAGGACGTGTGAGTCCGTTCAACGTAACACAGCTGACATTTCATATCTTTCTTGTTTAAGTATTTCTATGCATGAAACATTGGGAAGTCACTCAGAAAACTGGGTATGATTTTCAGGAAGATGTATGATTTAGACTGACTTCAATGATTTTCTTGTCGTACATCTTTTATTATTTATTTATTTTATTATTTATTTATTTTTACCTTCTTATTTTCATCCTCTGACTGTGTATAACTTTATCTCTGACCAGAAATGTAATTGCATATTACTTGTCCTCATTATGATGGTTTTGAGGGAATTATTGAACGTGGTTATAAAATTCATGTGAAAAGTATGCTTGCAGCGTGGAATTGTTATCAACACTCTTCACAGTGTAATACTGTCCAGTAATTATTTTACGCATACATTATAGAGCCTGACTGGGAACTTTCTAAGAGTTTTTACCTACGAAATGAACTATAATTATCGTAACTGCAAGAAAGTTTATTTTGATGATAAAGTCGGATCAGTTATTGAGTTAATTCTTAAACATCACCCCCCCCCCTTTTTTTCAACACACGTGTATACATGTTTTACAATGTTTGTTTACTGCAAATAAGCTGTGTAATCGGTTACGGATTTTCTAACCGGTTACCTTTTTTTCAACCGAGTAATCCGTTATTCGGCTAATCGTCGCCATCTATAGTATTCCCGCACGAACGGCAATTCGTATAGAAAAAATTACGAAAAATCCGGAATTAATTGAAATAAAGGTATCATCATGGCTGGATTTCTCTAAAAAAAACTTAAGTCAAAACTTCCACTTCAGTTTGCTCAATTTTTGACTGCTCAAATAAAAGAAAATTCAAATTTAAGTTTAAGGTTTTTTTCGAGAAATCCAAGTCAGGACTCTGTTTCAATTCTTTATTATTATAACATATATACTACACAAAAAAGGGGAAATACGAGTGATGAAGTAACTTAAATGAAAATTGGGGCGCATGAGGCCCTTCACATACCTTGTCCTTCTCTAGATTGAAAAACAGGCACCTAAATTATGAATACTACTATCCTCATCTGATTTTTTAAATATTTTATTTTAATTTTTTTACGATAATTTCTCCGAAATGTTTAGATACGCTTTTTGTAATTTTTTACTGCTCTTCTACATGTACCGATAGAGGGCAAACCTCTAAAGCTTACAAAAAGCATGAAACGATTACATAAAACTAAATTGGGATGAGATAGATAGGGAATCCACACATTTCGAAGAAATTATCGACGCAAACTAAAAATAAATCAGAAAAGGGGTGATAGGGTAGTGATACCCATACCTCATGTGCCTGGGGATGGGAATGGAAGAAGATTCTCATTATATGGATTTCTGCCGTCTGTGTTTAAAAGACATAGTCAGTTAAACCCCGAAACTGCCTCTCACTTGAGGTCCACCTACCAGGACTTTGCCCCTTGATCTTCCGTCATGACTTTGCCCCCTGATCCCATCACCATAGCCTTCTACTGTAGCCTATCGCATAGTCATTGTGTTACGGATGCCAACGGTTTCAAAATTGTTTGCATATTTTGCAATTCCTTTTAAGCTTTTTATATATTGTTCATAATCTTTAAAATATATTCATATTCGTATAGATAGTTTTAAAAATGCTACGACTTTCAGAAATAAGCCTTGTATACAGAATACCATTGAACTGTTTTAGTTTACATCTAGGTTCTGTCTGGTGAAAAGGGGAGGGATTGTCATAATTAGCATGTGCCGACTCAATCTGTTACAAAAGTGTAACAAAGAAGAAAGCATCAGATTGAGTTTATATGGATTCTGTTCAAATTCGTAAAAAAAAAATTGCTTTGTCCAGAGTTCAACTCAATTAATGAAAAAAATAATCATGAAAACATTTTTGATGAACAATGTCTTATATTATGGGAATATCAAAGTCATCACTAGTAACAATTAAACAAATTGTTTGATTTTCCAAATCGCTTCTTAGTATTCATGAGAAATCGGAAAAAATAAATGAAAAATCGCAATACAGATTGGATAACAGACTAGTTAGGAATGCGAGTCAAGCCCCGGCGGTTTCGTTAGCTATTAGATAAATCATCAGTGTTCTAGAAGGCTGAGTTCTGTTCTTAAGACTCATTAGGAACAAATCAAGAAAATTATCCCGAAATATTCACCATTTTGTATACCGTATCGTTGTCTTCTCCGTTAAAGTCAAGAAAATAATCTAAGCAATTTCTTGGGTAAATTGTGCGACAATTGCTTGGAATTTGACGGGATAAAATGATTTTCTGTACAAAACTGGGGGAGGTTTTCCTCGGTTTCGGAAATAATCCTGAAAGTGAACTTTTTTTCTTTTATTTTCTTACTAAAAATGTACAATATTGACATAAGAAACGTAAATACACATGCAAATTAAGTACTGATTTCCACATATTAGGACAGACGTTGCTCTCTCCTTAACTTTCTTTCTCTCTCTCGTAACTTCAATACACATCTATTTGTCTAAAGATTTTTATCCTAGTATGTACATCTGTCCTTTCGTCCTTCCATCTGTTTTCATAGCGATCGCGTGCCCTATGACACAGACGACTATCACATGTAAGTAATTAAATTAAATTAATCCTATTAATCCACATACCTCCACAGATTGCCCATGTGTCTTATTCAAACACTGTGTCAGCGGAAGAAAGCGAGAGTGGACTCAAGACAGACTGGACAATAATTAATTTTTCTGTGATCTTGTTCTCGAATAATAGATAACTAGTACTGCGGTGTTTGTACTGGTTCTGTGACCGGAGGCTATGAGTACAACTTCGGACGTTTCAGTGAGTCTGCTGACTTTTCAACATGTACATTCTACATACGTGGGTGAGCGACCATTCATGAAAAATTATATAAATATACATAATTCCACATCTTATCTATATATTCCAAAATATTTTGATCGATACGAAGACCTTCAACTTTTGTTTTTACGATATTATATCGTGTATGTATTTGGAAATATCCCATGTCATAATTAATTTAATTCTTAAAAGTTGTAACTTTCTGATATTTTAAATAAAATTCAGCTTTCATTGATTAATAGTATTTTTCTAACACACATACGTATTTTATTGATAAATAATCAAAAGGTTTGACGAATTAATTTCTCTCCTTAGATATGACAAATGATATAGCTAAAGAAACTGAAATTATTACAAAGTAAAATTTACGGTGGACACGGTTTACTAGTGACAGAGAATATTATCATTTGATGTAGTATAAGATGCATTAAGAACAATAATCAGCTGATACGCCCCTCACAGTACTGCGTGAAGCAGTAGGTGGGAGGTCGTAAGTTTTGAGTTTGACATTTTTATCAGTCGGTAAAGTCCAATATAAATGTTACACTTCCATATGAGGTATAAAGTGATGCTAATAAATGAAGAAACATATCCTATGCTTTTTTTTTGGGGGGGGGGGGTGTTGTTGTTTTTTTAAATTATTATTATTATTTACTAGATTTTACAAGGTTAATCATTGCAAACAGTTGTGATAGGTTAGGGTGGATTATATATATATTACTTGGTTTTTCAGTTACATTTCTATTTATGAAATGTTGGATTTTTCTGCTTTACAATACTCACACACCAAACTGAACTGAATATAGTCCTGATGAAAAAAAAAGACTAGTTTTAATCGGCGTTGTGATACACGCTTTCTCTACTACCTGCCATTCATAAATTTTATCAAATAATTACACAAAAATACTACTTGCAAGGTTTAATCATTTGAATTTCATTTGATAAATTCTTTGAATGACGTCAGATGTAGTCGCAGTCCCACTTTTAATATGCGGGAAATATTGCATAAGGTTAGACGCTGTGATAGTGCGATTTCGGGTCCTATCACTCCTCTTTGATTGCTGGTTGGAGGTTGTGGTGTTCTTGTTAAATGGGTGATTTTCTTCACACCGTCACTCTATTTATGGTAGAAAGTATAACCCCTTCCTCACAGAGAATGAACACGGACATCTGGGTAATCATAGACCAGTTGTCCGATCTTTGTGTAACTGGGGGAGATTTCAGTCACTATCAAACTTAATAAATTCTGAATGGTTAAAGTGGCCTTGCAATATTTTACATTATTTGAAGAAAAAATATTGAACCCTTTCTTATCATGTAGTTAGCATTATATTACGTGTTTTTGTTTAGAATTTTCTGAGAGAAATGTGAGTAATATCTATATCAATACTGAAATAAGGTAATATAATATAGGGATGTATTGCGTGTAACAAATAAACATTTAAGGCATTATCAACAAGAAAACTGATCATCAGTCATTATACAAATAATTGACAAAATCAATATTGACCATAGAATTCGGTAACGCCTTCTAATTTGGATAATTATGCGGCGAGTTCTTTGATTCTGAACGGACCAATCAGCGGTCAATTTTGAGCAAGACATGTTCTTTGTATTCTGATAGTGGTTTCGTGTAATTTGATTGGCCGAGAGCCTTTAGGTAAAAAAAATCTTCCTACTTCGTACTATAAATCAACAGATAAGAAAATTATATTAGGCATTTAATTTTCATCCTCCGTCATAACGATCATAAAATATATATTTGAAAAAAAAAATGACGGACGATAGAATTCAACACGGAGAAGATGGGACTGGCAAGCGGAAGCTTGATGAATTTTCTGCTCCTTACAATTTGGACAATGGCTCTAGCGCTCGGAATCTCTCCGACCCTAATGGTAGGTATTTAGTAACCTTGTTCATCAACGGAGATGAATTCAATTTAGTTGACCACTAATAAGTTTTGTGAATTAACCTAATTTACAACTACCCCATTAATCACGGAATTGAAAAATGGAAGGCAGTGAATTGTCAGGTGGGTTGTTAGAGATCTAGGTACATAATCACGTTTAACTCACAATACTGTAAATTAGGGATTCTAGATTTAGTTAATACCGTGATTTAGTAACGATACGAGATAGATTACTAGATACGTTCCGACATTAAACAGTGCTGGTGAAATTACAGGTAATTTGTCACATCTCCGCACGTATTGTTCGCTGAAGTTTGGACTAACTAAATTTTGTAATTCCAGGGTCCCCTGTAATTTGTTTTTGCTGTGAGTGAATAAGATTAATAAAATTTGATAGAATTTGTAGTGCCGACCATGGTAAGTATTTTTATCGAATTTTGTGGTGACCATACAATGATTAGGGGCGTGAAGAACACCCAATAAATTTGACAAAATTGCTTTTGCAATTTAATTTAGCACAGCTTTATATAACTTGAATTCTTCGGAATTGCTTGTTTAGCTATATTTTATTGCTATTAGCCGTTTGTTCAATTCTTCTAGGCAATAGGAAGCTGAACAGGTAGTACATAATCTATGTACGTGTAGTTTGTTATTTATTGCAATTTAGTAGCATTTGTTTTCAATAATTTAGATAATTTGTTTACAATTATTTTATTTTAACTTTGAATATATTTCATATGTCTGTACAAATCATGATGAATTGATTTCATTTCAGAAACCGAACAAACTAAGTGCTGGAAGAAATTCAGAAAAAGTTTTACTAATTCTAATACTAATAATTGTGAACTATACTTCTACAAGCAAATTTCGTTGAAGAACTGTTCTTTTGCTTTCCGAAGGTCCGGAAGGAGCTTTTAAGAAAATAAAACATGAACCTGGATCGGGAACTAGCAATTCCGGAATCGGCAATGGCGGCTCGAATCCAGCCACATGCCCAACTCCTGCAAGGCGCCGTCACCGGACCACATTTACACAGGAACAACTGCAGGAATTAGAAAATGCGTTCGCAAAAAGTCACTATCCAGACATTTACTGTCGCGAAGAGCTGGCAAGGATCACCAAACTCAATGAGGCTAGAATTCAGGTAAAATAGCAACTTTACATCTAATTATAATAATAATAATAATATCCTTTATTTCTACAGGATTGACAATTAGTTACTATGCAAACTAATATATATCGTGGTCTCACAGATAATTTACATACATATAAGAGCTATCTCAAAATAAACCATAACACTTGAGAATCCTTGAGAATCAAAATAATGTTGCTGATTTGAAAGATGTACAATTTTTGATAAAATCTGGTAAAGGGTTCAATAATGTTACTCGTATGACGTACATATTCTGATTGCTGTTGGAAAAGATTTGTTTTGCATTTGGTCTGCGACATAGGACAACTAGTAACTGGTGGCCAATATTTGTCATCTTCCGTGTTATTCAAACTAATTGTGATATTTTGTCAATTACACATGTGTTTATAAATATTTAGCCTTGTCTCAAGGAAAGAAATAAATTGAATATCAAATGGAGAGAGAAAAAAGAGTCATAGTCAAATTTTGTATCAGGCATATCAGTTGAAATAAGTTCCTGCTAATTATTTTCGAGTATTTTATCAATGTTTTAGAACTATACAATAAAAATACGGTAAAAATACAATGAAAATACAGTATACAAATAATTATTTGAAAAAGAGAATATCGTGACTTTAAGACCACTTGCTACAAACAAACACTTTTTTCCCCAAAATAATGAAAATGGATACTATATTCATGTTTATATGAATAAAATGAATAAATTTCATCGCATAGAATTTATTTTTTGTCCGCGATTTCTCAATTATTTCCAGTACAGTGCGAAAATTGAAATAGGGTTATATGGGGATGTTTGAACATTATAGAAAATATACAATTTCCTAATATTTTAGGAATTTAATATTGAACTATTAACAACGAGAATACGCCCAAAAATTATATATCAACCCATTTAATATTTAATTTAAAACATATTTTATTGATAAACTCAAAAGGATCGGGAAACAGACAAAGCCTATGTAGGCCCTCTCTCAAATACAAAGGTCAAGCATAACAATGTTATTTAGAAATGAGACAATATTGTACAAGATTTAAATGAAAACAGTTAATACAAGTTTTGCTGAATTTGGTGTGAAATGATATCATCCCATGCATCTTTTTTTTTTTCTTTTTTTTTCTTTTTTTTTTGAAAATAAGATAAACTGCAAGATATTATACCCTCTTCATCAGTTGATTTATTTATCTATTGAATTATTTGTTTAGGTATTTCATGAGAAAAATCGATAGAAAAGAATATTAGTCTAAATGTTTAAAAAAAATTATCTCATGCCTCTATCAACGACTTCGAGATTTTTAAGAAAAATGGCCTGGTTCCGAAACTTGTTCTGGACTTTGGAAATATGTTCTTAGAGATATAATTAGTGAAGACGACCCTTTACGACTGACAGAATTGACCATAATTAAAAGCTAGAATTCCCCATTGAGCAAATAAACAAGAGGTCTAGTCAGAAAATTATCAATATTTGTACCAAAAATTCGTGCTCGGAAACAAACGAGGAAAATTTTGTTTGACAGATGGAGCTAAACTCAACACGAAACGCACCGCGGGGAGGTGTTCCGAAGGACCTAACAAAATCATTAACGCCCGAAACTTCAAAAGATCTTTAGTTTTCCTTCGTTTAAACCACTGTCAAGGAAATTTTTACGCTTTATTCCACCTTGATTTATATTGATAGAATGTCCTTATATATTTTCCTTCGAAAATTAATAGTTCAAATCAAAATATAGACTGTAGCTTCTGCCCAACGGTAGCACAATATGTATTTTAGAAAAAATAAATAAATAAAACGCAAGCTAATGCTAATAAATATAATAAGGTCTAGTTTTAATGACGATAATGCTTAGTAGCTTATGATTCTTTTTTATATTTCTAAAGAAATGAAAAACTGCATGTCATAAGGGATCATTTGACTCCAAAAACTGACAGTTGTGTATCATTTTAAAAAGAAAAGAATGTGTGTTTTGGGCATGTATCAGTTTGACTAAAACTACCGAGATTCGAAATCTTGGATTAATAAAGCATGACGTTTTATCGCCATTGTATGTAAAATGTTTTTGGGGTTTTTTTTTGAGCAGGGTTAGGATAGATAAGAAATGTGTAATAAATTGGAAAAAATAAATTTTGAAACAGCCAGGATAGTAACAGGGACAACGAGATAAACTTCATTAAACAA
Source organism: Ostrea denselamellosa (assembly GCA_024699665.1). Lineage (NCBI taxonomy): Eukaryota > Metazoa > Mollusca > Bivalvia > Ostreida > Ostreidae > Ostrea > Ostrea denselamellosa. The sequence goes on along the minus strand of JAMZEH010000010.1, from coordinate 2,829,635 downwards.
ACTTTACGCCGAAAGTGGATGGGACGCGTTACGAAAAAGACGACAAAACCACAAAATGTTACAGTTTCACAAAATGATATTTGGACTTACCCCCTAATCATTTACAAAGTCTGATGCCACCTAAAATTTACGAATCACATGACCACAACACTAGGAACTCTAAAAATGTGTCTCGAATAAAATGAAGAACAAGTCAATACGAACGATCATTTTTACCGTCAACAACAATTTTATGGAAATTAAATCTAATCCAATTCAAAAAGATTTTAGAATAAAGATAAATGTTCTGTTTCTCATTATTACAGCTGTGACACGAAATGAACAAATTCTGCATGCCAGACTTTGTATGAAATGTAGCACTTTAAAGCAGCACCTTTACGCCAAAAACTTAACTGAAAATCCCTTCTGCTCATGCTGCAAATCGAAGACACTGAATACTTCTTACTAAAATGTCCAAATTAAACACATCTCAGAAACACTATCCAGAATATACACTTAGATATAACCTTAAATCTTCTTTTATTTGGGAACATCAATTTAAGTCAGGACACAATTAAAGAAATATTCAATGCTGCTCAAAATTTTATTGTAAAACGTAAACGTTTTCATTGAAAAAACGAATGATATAATTATCTTACCCTTTATCTTATAGCGTTTAACTCTTTATTTTTTTTCCCAACAACAACGCAAACTTAGGTAAACAATTAAATGCAACAAAGATTATTTAATTCATTTCATCATACTGTCTGAATACTGTACTTGTAACATTTTTTTATTTTCTTTTTCTTTTTGTTTCTGTTCTTGTTTTTTTTTTCTCTCTCTCTCTCTTTCTTCCATGTGCATTACTTCAGTTGATACCATGGGTATCTATGTAATCTTGCAACTAACATAGGGAGACGGACTAGTATAAGTTGAAAACCCTGTTTCCGAATACTTTTGCAAACAATTGATATATGCATTTGTATATTTGTATACTATGTGATTTTGAATGCAATAAAATATGTTTAAATTAAATGAAATATTAACTCCAATTTGATATTATGAATTACGTTATTTATCAGTTTTATGTGTTTAAAACTTGGAAATATACAAAATGATGTTTGAAAAGCTTTATAGTTCCGTCTTTTTTTTTCATTGCAGTATAAATACTGAGACACTTTCATACGAATACTTCAAGATTGTATACATAAAAATTACCGAAAACTATAATATATGTATATTACATTTCCAATGTTTTTCCTTTTGATATCTTTACAATTGTCCCCATGAATGCACTGTAGTTGTGAACAGTCTTGATAAATATAGTACGTTTATTTCATCGACTGAGAATTCCTACAGATAAAGTAAAACGTAAAGATAAAAAGTAAACTGAAATTTTTGAAAATCCATAAGGGTGTGAAGCAGCTCTTCCTGGTCATGCCAGCATACTTCATGAAGCGCGTTCATACCCTCATTGAAAATTATTTCTATTTTTTCAAGTATCAGAATCTCTCTCTCTCTCTCTCTCTCTCTCTCTCTCTCTCTCTCTCTCTCTCTCTCTCTCTCTCTCACACACACACACACACACACACACACACACACACACACACAAAACTATGAAAATCACTTGCGAATATCATGTGAATAAATTTGCCAGGTACAAAATACATTTCACTTCTTTTTAAATCATTCTTTTAACTGTCGTAAATCAAGATGCACAATCCCTTTATAAGAAAAAGGTTATTCACTTGACTTCTGATTAGCAAGTATGGCCAGTTAGCGGGTATGCTTATTCCTCCACGGCGTCTGGTCCTGCCTCTAGTGTTTCCGCGTTACCCTATTCTTAGTTCTGTATATATTGGGGTTTTTTTATTTATAAGAGTGGTCACGTTTCGTCATCTCCACCGTTTTCTATTTACTTACTTAACGATGGAACTTGTAGCCATAAACAGATAATAAACCCTGAAAGAATCTGAATTACTTGAGGTTGCAGAAGTTGTATGAAGTTGTATAATGTATTTATAGCTGGATTCTGACCTTGTGTTACCTAGTTGTACAAACAAATCGATCCGGCGTCCATTAAGTATTGATACATGGACGCTGGCAGCATAATGGCAGTTACCTGTGTGAAAAGGTTTACCCGACCCTACATTATTAATGAATCCTGTCACGTACAGTCCAAAATCTTATCCACAAATACCCCATTGTCCATCTCGGTTGACTTTACGAACGCATCGTGAAAATATACAGATTAGTTGGGTTTTCTCTCTCTCTCTCTCTCTCTCTCTCTCTCTCTCTCTCTCTCTCTCTCTCTCTCTCTCTGTATGCTGCAGCGATTTCAGAGAATAGTTTAGATGACCAAGTGTGCACACAAACAAAAATTTGATGCTCATCACAGAACAGTGAACTGTAGCATCCTAAATGATGTAACCTTGGAGACTGAGTACTCCATGGATAGGACGCTTCATGACCTATGGGCCAAGTAATAAAGTTAATATTCAAGAGTTGAATACTAGATTTAAATCTTATATAATATCAAAACCCATTCTATAAAAACTTTCGTCAATCATTTTCATCAATTGAAATGGAAAAATTCACATGACATCAACATCGTTGACATTTAGAATAAGTGGAATATTTATACGATTATCTAATCAACTAGTTGTATATTCACAAATTTATGATTCACAAATTCACAGTCCCTTGGGGATGCGGGTTAGAATAGGTCCTCAGTGTCCCTTGTCTGTTGTTAGAGACGACTAAATGGGGCGGTCCTTCGGATGAGACCGCAAAAACCGAGGCTCCGTGTCACAGCAGGTGTGGCACAACGAAGATCCCTCCCTGCTCAAAAACCGTAAGAGTCGAGCATAAGCCTAAATTCTGCAGCCCTTTACTGGCAATGGTGACGTCTCCATTTGAGTGAAAAATTCTCGAGTGGTATGTTAAACAATATACAACCAACCAACAAATTCGGTTTTTTAAACAGTTTAGTTTGCGGGTTATCTTCAACAGCAATACTATATTTATAAAAATATGAGGAGGTTCATATTGCATCAACGTAGACGTTACCTTCACAGTATTTACCAAGTAAACAAAAAATTCCAGGTAATTCAACTCTCCTGGATCTGCATATGTAAATTTGTACTCTAGATATCATAGTCATATTACATAAGAAAAGGGGAAAAAATATATACAGAAAAGAAAATGCCTTTTTCGGTCCATATAAAAATTCAGAAATTTAAAAGCAAGACAGAATTTTTGTTATTATTATTATTATTATGTTGATTCTTTGTGACTTAGATCAAACAATATTTATTCATTGTAGTATTTCAGTATCATATTACGAAACAATCAATGCGAATTTATGAGATTAGGAAACAAGCCTACAGGCTTGTTTTAATTCCGCGCTCTAGCGTCTTGATCACTGTATTCAGACATAACTTGTAAATAATTCGTTAGTAAATATTATGAAGACATGCATTTATATTCTAATATAGCTAAAGTAGAACAAAAGTGTGTATGTAAGCATAAAAACAAATAGACAGATAAATATAGATTTATAATGTACACTCGGACAGTGAATATTTACACTTCTTGGGTAAACACTGACACTATCTACAATTTATGCATCAGATTAAGGAGGGGAATATCAATTTTACCACGGTAATACATTTATGGTACCACAACGGTTGTATATCAGTAAGATATACGTTTTAAACACAATTTTACACCCGACCCAACGGATATATATGTCAATTTAAGAAATTCAACATGATATAAATATATATTTATTATACAAAATTGAATTATGTGGTTTTATAAAGTTTAGAACAATAAGGAATTTTGAATTGTTGGTTTTTAACAATCCTCTTGAATCGTCCGCAAATAAATGTGAGGAAGGTGCAGAACTTACTGTAGATATCGTTACTGATATTTACAGTGGCGGGTCTTAAAAAAAAGGGGGGGGGGTTACGGGGGATGAAACCAACAATATCCCCCTTTGGTTGAACATTTTTAATAATAATAATAATAATACCATATTTATATAGCACCATTTTCATACATTTGTATGCTCAAAGGTGCTTTACAGTACATAAAACAATTAAATAAAACACTGAAATAAATGATATAAACATAGGATACAATACATATGCTAAATAAGTATAATACATCAGTTTCAGGGCATATTAAAGTAAAGAAGATGATGAGATAATGTTGATGAGATTTTTTTTTGTGTGTGTGGATGAATTGAACATATATATATATATATATATATATATATATATATATATATATATATATAAATACCTGAGGTATTTTTTTTATCTTGGGATCTTCAACACCCCCACTGTTTTGGGCGGAAACGGTACAAACATGAGTCACATCCCCCCTTTGAAAATTTTCTGGATCCGCCCCTGTTTTTTAGAATATGATTATAATTGTGTACTGATGGGTTGTTATGCACAAATCAATATTTCATAAATTACATGAAAAAGAAATTTCATAAACGAAAATATGTCCAATACAGAACTACTTATTTTTATCATTTGAAGCCGGTTTCTTTGCATTAAAAATAGAACACAACTTTCAGATTTATGCAAATTTAGGCAAATTACTTATTTTTGCGATCTTTTACTTAACACAGAGCTCACCATTTGGCAAACATTTTTCGTCATAACATTTTGGGAAGAAAAACTGCATGATAAATGACATTTTGTGCCAACTTATTTTACCAAAACTGAAGGGGGAGGGGGGGGGACCTGTATAATGTCATTTAATCTAGGTCATTTTCATCAAAACAAGACTCTACAAGAATAAGACAAACTTAATTTTGAAGCATACTCACGACTGTCAATTTTTAAGCCCAAACAGAACTCTTATCGTATATTGTTCTTTATATATGCTTCCATCTTAATATTTAATCACTAATTAAGCATTGAAATATAGTAAATGAATATCAAATAATCATGTTCCAGGAAAGTAGATTTTACAACAAATCAAAACATGTGTGTTCTACATTAAAAGACACGCAGTATATTCATTGTCGTATTCGTTCATTATTAAAATTAACTTTTCGTGTTCCTAAAATGTCAAAAAAATCTTGTTCTAAAACTTTTTCATGATTATAAGAACATATCAAATGTCACTGTGAAGTTTACGACAAAGTAACAGCTGTGTATCATCTTTCAAGAACAGAAGAAATCACCATAGCTTGTTCTTCTTTCTAGAGATGCTACTGGATCAGTATATCAACCCTTTTCAATTTACAAAGGTAGTGAATCCTTGTAAAATTTTGACGGAATACTCCCTTGATCTCTAAAAGCATATACTTGATAAGTTTAGTGGTACGTAAGTTAAATTACACTGCCTACCCGTTGTCCGCTTATCATATGTAACCCTGCCAAGAAGAGGGTTCTACTACAAATGCCTCCTGAATTTACTTCAAGTTGTTGCAAAATTAAGAAATTCATTTCAAAATTAAGGATTATCTTCCTCATGCATAGCTCTGATCCTTTGCCGGATTTGGCTCCACTATTTGGTATTTTTGGGGGTTCTTTTCAGCTCTTCCAAGTTTGTTCTTAATTCGGATTTCCAACACTTCTGACTTGAGCATCACTGAAGAGCATTATTTGTCGAAATGCGCATCTGGTGCATCAAAATTTATACCGTTTATGTTTTATATTTCAAGACTTATTCTATTGGTCCAAATGTATTATATATTTACTACTTAAACCTATGCTGTTGAATTTTTTTTTATGTCGATTAATAACTTTGAAAGGGTTTGGAAAGGAGTATATTTTCTGGCAGAGGATTTCTTGAATCAAAAAGATCTAAATTTACACGGTTTTACATGTTTTGTTTTATTCATCATATCGTCAATAATTATACATCTAGACATAAATTTCAATTTTAGGATTTATGATACAAGTAGTGGAGACTTTGAATTAATTTAAATGTGGTAAATTCAATAATGGTTGACATGTTTTTAAACAGAACGCCGATTCTCAAAAACCTCTATATCCATTTACCCGAAAATTTGTATGAACATTCAGTATTTTCGTCTATAATTCAAAACTTTGATTTACAATCCTCCGTTTTCTTCAGTCCCATCTTAAATTTTAATGCCAGACTTTGTGATTTATATGCAACTCAAAAAAAAATTCAATACTCCTAATGACTCTCAAATTACATATGATTGATGTTTTCGTATGTAAAGTGTAAAAAGGTCATTATTTCTTTCCAATCTTCTAGCATTAAACTTTTTATGTCTATATCGCTAGAAGACATGAGTGTGTATTTATTTAATACGTGTAAACTTTGCTGTGTCGACAAATCGAGTTCATGTTATAAATCGTGTGTAAATTTTAAGTACAAAAAAGGTCAAGTTTAACACACTGCACATAGCTCACTAACAAGCACTATAACTCCAGTTTTTCTATTTTCTATATGATTTCTTAATTCTCCTTCAATGTTGAAATCAATAATATACTTCCCCAAAATTGACAATACTACAAAAACTCAGGAGTGAGCCTCTTTATAAAGATGTTATAATAGAAAACCATGCTACGGTTCTATAAAGCGGCTCGAGACAGTTTATAATGTAGAGACCACGAAACGACTCTAAACCATTTCATACCCTCCTTGTAATGGTTTGCTTTTATATTCTTAAATGCTTCGGAACTTTTTTTTTTTTTGGCTCCACCCCCTTTGTGGTCCTTAAAATTGATTCTGAATATTTCAAAGCAAAGGTTGTTGTAATAAAGGCGTATACACAAATTTATGTATATTTGAAAAAAAAAAAGACATAATTTTCTAGACTAATTAATTTGTGTGACGGCGAATATGATAGTATTGATACAGAAAGTAGCACAATTTGAAGCTTAGAGGCTAGAAGCGTGAAATTTGTACCTTCACATAATGATATCAAGTTCCATGCAAAAATACTGAAAAATCGAGAAAATCTACCTAGTCTACTGCATTAATAGTCGAGATATCTTCTTTGAATAAAATATTATCATTATTATCATATTACTCGCCTCATGAATTGAAGACATGACATTGACACTGGTATATTTTTGTGATTGCTCTAGGACAGTGCAGAGGGTATGTATACATATGTATAAGTAAATAATAAAATTGTCACCGCCGTCATCGAACACTGAGGAAGGTGTAAAGATCTCTCTAGGCAAAATAGAACATGTGTATCAAGTCAATTCACGTGGTTTAGAGGAATAGTTCCATTCTATATAAATATTTTTATATAAAGATATTTATATCAATTTACGTACATTATATAACAAGTACTATTATATGAGAGAAATTACATTCTCGAGAATTAAAGAATTTATTTTTTGTTTTAATATTTAGCACTGAATATAAGAATTAAACAATTTAAAGAAATCTGATCTATTTAGCACTGAAAAGAAGAATTAAAGAAATGGAATCTGTCTCCAAGTAACGACCTACCTATGTTTTTCTATAGTGTGATTATTACGTGTATCATGATATTGTACTGTTTTTATGGCGTTTGGTAATAAAGAATAAATAATTATTTTGTGTATGAGGAATAAGAAAGAACGAGGCATATCAAACAAACAGGGAAGATGTAAATAAAATGTACTGTCCGTCCTGACGTAATGAAAAATATGTACATTCACAAATAAAATATATACATTTCTAATGTTTTTACCAATCAAAATGATAGACATATCCTTATGAATGTGAACAATGTGCGTATGAATCTTTATCAATATAGTACAACTATTTTAACGCCTAGGAATATTCCAACAGAGATGAAAGTAGAATATAAATGTATTTCATTTTTGAAAATACATAACAACTAGTTTGAACAGGCAGCATATTTTTCATGAAGTGCTAACGCTCTTTATGAAGTATGCTGGCATAAAGCGTCGCAGGTCATGCCCCATGTATTTTCAAAAAATGAAATTTATTTCTTAAATGTGCTCCCGTCCTAGAATCCCACAATACACTCGTATAATAACACGCAATATCATTTATTACTATTTTCACGCATAAATTCTTACAATTTTGTATGGACCATCTGTTTGTCTCTCTCTCTCTCTGTATATATACTATTGTAATATGGTGATGAGATTCGCATAAATAATTAAATTTGAAATCTTGCCAATAATAAAATAATTAAATATTTAATCAATAAACAAGGAGAGCCGATTCTCTTTATAAATAAAGTCATAAATATTATCAGTTACGTGAATTTTTTCTTGTATTTCAAATTGAATTTAGAACTGTTCATTTTAGGGGTAATTACATAAGGAAAAAATTATGAATGACACATTCTAGACTCCACAATGTTATATGTGAAATTTAAATTTGCCTGTTGCAAATTTTAGTTTACTTCTTTCTCTATTTTACCATATACCTGTCTCTATTAGCGATTCAAAATTATTTGTACAAGACCTCTGAATTTACATAGAAAGCAATAGCTGACATGAGAGGTATAAAATAAAATAAAAAATAATTTGTAATTTTCTTTTGTGCATAATTATTCCATGGATGCTACATAATAAATATATTTAGGAGATCTAACATGTCACTGCTATAAATTTAATGAAATTATCTCTTGATACATACTGAAGTAGATTCTACAAGCAGCTAAGACATTTAGGAAATTGAATAACAAATTTTCTCTTAATCTTTGTATAGAAACTTGCATTATCTCTTTACGATTAGGCCAACGATACTAAAGCAATTTCTTAAAGACGACCCCGCCAATTTTGCGAGCACTAATACTAAATTATTAATGTAAACTTTTTCAATACAGTTTACAGTAGTCTTGTGTAGATGAAACTACTGGAACTATTTTATTCCGGTAACGAAGTTTCCAACGCTGTGACAGTGAGGCAGTGTACGCTTGTAACTTGCGGTATACGGAGAATGAAAAATTTAATTTGGAAAGAGCCAGCACAGTAATGCGCTGGAGGCTGGAGTGTCGGCGCTGATGAATTTTCATTTGTCGTTAATGCAGTGAAAGAAAGCACTAAGAGAGTTTCCCATTAGCGGCTCTGTCTTTTTTCATTATCTCGTCCATTCTCTGGAGACGATCAACCTCCAACCAAAGGACACCCGTTAAAAAAAATCCAGGAAGTATTTTTGTAACATCAATTTTACTCTTTTCGTTACAATAACGTACATGAAAGCAAAGTTCTTTTTCCGAGAAGGCACGAATTGTGATTTTAATAAAAAACAAAACAAAACATTAAAAAAAAAAAAAAAAAAAAAAAAAAAAAAAGGAATATTTATACATTTATCAAAATAAGGCCTTCAAACAATTCGTGATTTGCGTGTGTAGGTATTCTTTTTTTCGAACAACAGGCGTGAAAAGTATTTGAATATTATACACGTGTTAGACGGTACGCCACCAATTTGCGACATCCTTCTGATCACGTGCGAGATGCGCATTCTGAGACGTGTCATGATTGCGTCGTTATTGGCACACGATCATTCTACAGGTGAGAGAATACGTAGTTTGCTCAGTCGTATACTGTAGCTGTTAATGCACAGATAGGTAGATTGATAAAAAAAAATATTTGATCCCATAAAAAAAAGCCTGCGGGAATGAGGGCTTTATTATAATTCCAACTACAGGTATACATTATTGGCAATTGCATTGACAACTAAGTGTATGTATAGTCTTCAGTTTCAAAAGAAATACAGTTACTACGTGATCCAACCTCTATTTTTATGCCTGTCTTCAAATGACTAATTCTTGTTCTTGGAAAAAGTTTCGCTGCCCAAAAACACTCCAAAACCATTCCTATTGCAGTTCTCTATTTCTCCAAAATCAAGTACATTTTATATTGGGGGAATAATTGAAATCAATTCTGCTTTCTGGGATTCAATGACCGCATTGAAAACCAACATGCTGAATGACGAGCGACGACGATAATTGCAGAGGACTTTCCAGCACGCGCTACGAATTGACGTCTGCTTCATTAATCTCGCTAGAAATATTTGGTCTCTTGGTTCATCAAAAGCTATTTCTTTTCAATTACGTATGCAAAACATCGTGTACTTCAAGGGACTGCGCCCGCTTTCGCTGTCTTTAGAAAATAGACTCACTTCTTCCGGGGTTGCCTTTGTAGATTTCGTGTAGGATCGCCGACGAGTTCGACTTTGCATGATTAATAAATCTTCGCATTTTTTACTAATCAGAAAATTTGCAAGTATCTGCATGAATTGTCCAAGAGTTCAGTTGTTAAAGCACACAGCACATGCACTCTTTTATTTTCATTAACATACAACTTTCGAGTATATAGAGTTTGTTTTGCAAGTCTTTTGTATAAGACCGTCGAACATTAAGAGGCAAGAAATGAAAATCTATAGCATTCATGATTTTCATCCGTAACAGTCAAAACACTTGAGTCACAATGCATTTAACTCGGCGCTGAAAATTGTTCCTGTCCGTACGGTGGTAGTTTCTGTCCACTGCATGTTTTAACAGATGAAAATCACAAATGCTGTATATTTAATATTCGGCGGTCTTAAAACATGCTGATTTGAATATATTTCATTGCACTTTACTTCGATTGATTGAAGCTTATTAATTTTATTTTTTAGGTTTGGTTTCAGAACAGGAGAGCAAAATACAGAAAACAAGAAAAACAGTTGGCCAAGTCCCTATCCCCTGTGATGAACCCAGCCTGTGGAGCCATGATGAAAAATATTTACCCTACCACGTCACGACCTTACGGGGCATACCCCACCCCTCCCACAATGAACACCATGTCTAGATACCCCCAGATGAACACTAGTTACCCTCCCGTGGCGCAGTTCTCAAGTATGCCAGGAATGTCTACTACTAATATGGCAACGATGCCTCGACAAGTCCAACAGTTTCCAATGACAACAGATTATAATTTGGTAATTTCAACAATGATTTTTTTTTTAAATTGAAATAAAAATAGTGAAATTATCTTTTTCAATAAAATTTTCCTTGTTTACGGATGATTATGATAATAATGGATATATATGTAATTTTTTTTTGGACAGGATGCCCATGAAGATGACTGGTACAACAAGAGCCTTACAGCCTTACGAATGAATAACACGCATCACAGTCTATCTAATCCAGTCTTACAATATCAAGCATGATACGAACGTACGTGTTCTATTGATGTTCTCACTCTAATGAAACAATGCTGGAGATGTGAAGAATCCGTAACGATATTAGTCTGATCTTTAGTGCTGAATGAAAATGAATGGGTGTTATATTTTAAAGAACTGATCGATTCTTTTTTGCAGTGTTCAGTTCAAACGACATATAGGAATCAATTATATATATAATTCAATTATATGATAGATAGAAGAAATATTATTGTGCAGGGTGTGAAGCGGCAGGACTCGGTCATGAAGTGATGCATGCTGGTATATATGTTGTGTTTTATGGCTGTAAGACAACATTTTTTTTAAATTTATTACGCTTTGGGGCATTTTCGTGTCATATAAGTATCAAAATTACTGGAAGAAATGTACAGGTTCTTTACATGTACATTCTTTAAGTTTGAGAATAAGCTTAAAAGCATGTACTGGTTATTTACATATTCCTTCAAGAAAAAGAGATTGTTTATTTTGGATATTGGACAAACACTGTTTAATTCAATTTTATTTACAAACTGTTGAGAGTACATAAATAATAAAAGCGTAAAAAAGAGCTCATTTGCTGTTTGATGTTGACTACCCGTCTACACAACTGATCCTGTCCAGAAATGAAACTTTATAAAACAATACAATATCTTACAAAGAATGTTGCTCAAGAACAAATTAACGTTCTGGAGGAGAAAACACGAATCAATGTGTCATATGCCGACCCAAAACATCGCAATGGTTTGTCATCATTATCCGTTTTCTTTTCATCATCCTTCAATGTTTGATGGAGTTTGAAGTGGGGGTACTTAACTCCCCCTCCCCGGGGGCTTGTTCATTCCAGCACGCTCACTCGACCTTACATGGTCGTCAATAATTAACTGCGGCCACCTGGTCAGTTTAACAAGGGGGCGTGGCCGATAACACTAGTCCTCCGCGCAAGGAACTCGGAAGTTGGGCATCTCCTGTGCACAATTGGACCATTTGGCTGGCCTCTGAAGAAAAGAATACGCGCGAGAAATCAATATTCCATGGGACAATAAAACGCCCGGATTTTCATTCACCGGGATTTGAGTTATTTCACAAAGGTCTAAGAGAAGGACCAATATTGTTTGACAATGCAGTAATTACTGTTGAAAGCACGTTATAGAATCTTCCATTAAAGTACATTAGCATAGTGTATCGCTGTATCCCTCGTCTTTCCCGCTGTAGCGTGTTATATACTGGATCAATGAACTGTTCAAGTTGGTGGTGTATTTCATCTATCAAAGAATTTAGTAGAAAACTAAAATGGGGCAATATATCCAGCACACTTATATTGTTTTTATGGTGGTATCTGAACACGGCTTCTATACAAGTGAACCACGGGCACTCGTTTCTGGAAAGAAAGTTAAGAAGTATGTATACTAGGAATTAGCATATTTTAATTTACATATGCTATGACTTCATTAAGTGCCAATGATGTGAACACGTTTTGGTACGAGAATGGGGCCAAGAACACGTTTCCGGGTGCCCGAATAGCTCTATTGCTTCTCCGCGACCCTGGTTCTATCCTCGTTATCGGCAGTGAATATATGTGAGCATGTATGGTTAATCGGTACCCCTCTCCCTTTACTCCGTATAAAAAGACTATCGAGAGCGTCACACGACAGACATGTTTGGGCGGACATGTTCGATCTTGTTACAAAAATTCCGTTGTCAATGTCAATGTTTCATATAACGGAGTAAAGGGCTAGGGACACTGATTGCAGGTATGGTGACAGTCCATTTAGATATGTGAATTTACCCCTTTTCCTGGAATTTATCACGAATAAAGATTTATTAGACTACTCAGATGTCTCACTCCCGTTAACTACTGAACATTTTTAAATTCTTGATAACTATCATTCCAATACTTTTCAAATTTGGTATAAAACATCTTTGGGGCAGGGGGCCTCCGTGGCCGAGTGGTTAAAGCATTGCGCTTAAAATCACAAGGCCTCTCACCTCTAGTCGGTACGAATCCCGCTCGCGCCGATATATGTGAGAAAGTTTGCCAGTTTACTTTCGGAAGGTGGTCTCTTTCCGGATACATTGTATCTTTGTGACAAGGGGGACTGCTGCAATTCCAGACCCTTAGGGGCAGGAAAATCAGTCTTAAATTGACCATTTTTCAAATATGTTATTTACAACCGCACATCTGTAAGAAAAATGCATACTATGTAGAGCAGGAAGACTACTATTAAAATTCTGAGTACAGTATATGTGTAAAACAATTAAATACATGTAACATCTTAATGCTATTACCGGTCGCGGTAGCTCAGTGGTAGAGGGTTAGCTTCGTAACCGGGAGGTCGCGACTCCATAGCCGCGTCAAACCCAAGACGTAAACATAGGTATTGATCGCTACTTCGCCAAACGCTCGGCATTTAGGAGGGAGAATCACGGGTCATTCGGATATGACCATAAAAACAGAGGTCCTGTTCTCGGCAGGTGTTGACACGTTAAAGAACCCGCATTGCTACGGCCCTGAGCGCTAAGCGTAGGTCTAAAGGAATATATCGTTGACCTATAGGGCTGGTATTGGTTTCAGTGTTTACAAAAAGTTTGTTGATTTCCGTTCCGGTCGATGACTTTAGGCACACATGTGTGTTTTTATTTGTTTTCATGCATCGTTTTAGTTCTAGTAACTTGTAGAGATAGAAGAAACCATTTCACAACATGAATTGTGGACGCATTTGTCGTTCCTTATCTTGAAATTTCATTTCGTATTTCTCAGTTTACTTTTACCAATGCAATTACTGCATATGCGTTTACTTACAACTCATTTCTTTGGAAATAATATTTAAAAATGTCATTGATGTAAGAAATACAAATTATGAAAATGAAATTCAAGAAATTAACCGTCTTCGCTGAAATGTAGCCTTACAGCTTAAAAACCTTATCAGGGTATAGAGTATTGTCTTCAAGGTATAAAATTTTTAAATGTAATTTTAATATATTTAGCATCAACTGTGTATTCACCCTCAGTATTTACAGATACATCCTTTGAACGAGGGTCCTTACCTGATGCCTAGATAATCACAACGGGACATAAGACCTTAACTGACTCAACTTCACTCTTTTCTAATTTGTAAACCTTCCTTCTGCAACTTTGGCATAAAATATCGCCAATGCACACATTTCCTTCGAGGAATGAACTGTATCTATGCTGTAGTATCTCTCCCACAACAGTACTATTTCTCAGTGATGTTCTTGAAAGGCAAAGGCAGTAATTTTTGCTCGGCATGATTTTTTCCGTGACACTTGTATCGAGTAACACAGAGTGATTGATTCTCATCCTTGAACAAAGTGTGCTTACACTGAAGTATAGTTCCGGTTGATTACTTTTAGTTACAGAGAATTTATGATCTACATTCTCATAAATGTCTTTTATATCAAGAGCAAATATGCATTTCAGGAAGAAAATTGAAGTAAAATACACAAGCCTGAATACAAAAAAATTAAAATGGTGTTATACACGTGAAAATTTGAAAACGGTAAAAGTGTCAACAGGTGGCACTGAAAATGTTGATTGTGAGCACTCAAGTCTAACCATCTGAACTATACTATGAATATAAACGACATCAATGAACCACGATGGTAGAAACAGGTTTTCACATTTTTTATAAATTTCGACCCCAAGGCAGGGGTGCCTCTAAAAAAAATTCTGTTTTAAATTATTTCTTAGATCAAAACCTATCAATATATCATAGTTTTTTATTAGGGGCAGGCCTACCCTGAAGGACCTTTACACCAAAATTCAAGCAAAAATAGGAGTTTTTACTGACAAAATGCTGTTTTAGCCAGTTTTGAAGGTTAATTTAAAAATTGCCAATATGAATGTTTAGGTTCAAAATGCAAATTTGAAAAATTTAGAAATATATACGGTAAAAAGTAACAAATGAACATTGATTTTTAAAAGTGAATTTTCCAAGGAAATCGTTCTCTCCTATAGGTCAATTCTTTTGATATTCCGAATACATTCTTTGTGGTACTTCACCTACAGCTGGTGATGTCTCAATATGAACGAAAATTCTCGACGGATCATAAAACAATCAATCAATAATGCTATTGATACTAAATTGAAACAAAATGGATATTTACAAAGAGTAGATAGCCCTTTACCAAAATTGTAAATTTATGATTCTCGGGGTAGGGGTTTTGGTACCAGGTTGGGGCCAAAATGGTCAATTTCATGTAGAGAAATTCAATTTAAAATTATTTATGACACAAAGGAAAGTTAATAAATGAAGCGTTTATAAACATGTTTCATTGGTTAATTAACTCATTGTGTTGCTGTACCGTACAAGCACTACATCAAAAAAGAGTCACAATCTCAGGTCTCCATTCAATATTTATTCAACAATCACACATACACATACATAACACTGCTTCCACCAAATGAGTAAATATAAATGTATCATCATTAGAGTGAATGAAAATCTCTTATACAACATCCTATACAAAATCCACATGTTCCGATGTCGATAAAATATTTTTTCAATTCAAATCCACAATCAGGTTTACACAATTCATAATATCTAATACAGCATTTTTTGCCATGAATCCAATGTCCTACACATTACTGCAATGATTATAATAGAAAAATCTTTAGTTTTGCAGATTATTTTTGGTCAGCATATACTTCGAAAATAATTTGAGGAATGTCTCCCCACTCGCATAAGACATGGACATCTTTGGGACTGACTAACTTTCAAAATACAAAAAAATATCATTCTTCAGAACAAAATTAAATACACACTACTTGATTTTCATGAAGTAAAATGGTGGTATAAATATGCATTCACTAGTAAAGTATTTATATCTGGACTGGAAGCCATTTTCACTGAATCACAAAGGTCTCGATCACACATCATTTAAATTTCTTTTCAAATCAAATTAGCACACTTTAATGATTACCTCCATTGAGCTTCAAACAGAGAAATATGGATTTCACATAAATATATGTTCTCCCATATAATACAATGTAAACAACTAACTGACATAGTTAACACACGGAGTGCAAAACATACAGTTATATACAAGAAAAGTGGGATGTTTTTAATGGTACTCAAATACAAGCACAAAGTAAATTTTATATAAGTATTATATAGATAAATAAAACTCTGTAATTAAAAAAAAGCCTTGGGAATGCATTAAAGAAATCAATAAAATGGCATCAGAGTAAAGCTAATTCTGTGAATGTAAACTAAAATTTATCTTGAAAAATAGATTTAAATTAACAATAAATAATTAGTCAGACATGCAGGCAACGGTGATTGTATGTATCTATTACAGCTTAGGAACAATAACTCTGTATTTTAAAAAAAAAGGTCATTTCAAATACCAGTATCTGAAGTATCGCATTGTTACCTGATAAACTGTAAATTCCAATTATCCTTAAGATTTGCTTCCTAAAAAAGTTTTTCTATCTCACTAACTTCAAGAGGAGGAAAAAAAAAACACTTAATAATACTATCAGTATTAATCAGTATTGAACAACCTGCAATAATTTTCATATCATACAAAGCTTGATTATAGTACTGCTATACACAAACTTGCCAGACCCCTGTAAGACCAGAAATATCAGGCATCTTATTTTTTCTACTCACATTATGATCACAAAATGGAACAATTTTTGGTATTAAAGTACATTACAGCTATTAACTTTTTAAAAAGTACAACCATTTAATGCCAAAGAATCATATAAATATGGAGAACATGATACCTATTTTAAATTCATTCTGTATTCTGGGTTGTAATAATAACACTATTTAACACTGCTAGTAACAATATCCTGTAAATATCGCACACTGGATAACTCAGATAAATAAATTGTAATGATGCCCCAAGACAATGAAAACAAAATGCATTTGTCAACCACTATACTCCTGAGCATGGCCACATTCAATTTGGGAAAAGTTTTACCTTGATCTTAATAAAATGACCTCGTACTTTTACAGTCAAATTGCTTTGAATTGATGTTTCAGATAAGCAAGTATGAACTCTAGGGCTGAAATGATACACCCCCTTCATAAAATGTTGCGTATTGCAATTCTTTTGCCACAATTCAATATTTTCAATTCAATACATTTTACAGAAGAAACCAACAATAACATTGAAAAAAAAATTTAATTAAAGATTCACTCACAATCTTAAAAGCAAAATGTTTCCAATCCACTGAAAGGTAAGATGCCTGTTGACTTTGTAGTTTAAATTGATTAAGTTCATGATTGTTTTCATCAGACTCGAGGCTAATAACAGTCTGACCATTATCAGACACCATTTTGTACCCTGTGCATGTAAAAATCACAAGTACAGGTCAAACCCCATGATTTTTACCAAACCTAATTTTTAAAAACGTATCGAACCAAATATCAAGACAATGAATCAAACATTGTCAAGCATTCATATTGAGTAGGATGAGTATTTTGGTAAATTGTTTCAGCCCTAGAAATCTCTACCTTGTATGGTTCAAAGGTCATGACCAAGATTATATCTCCAGACAGAGATTTAGACACAGAATTATAGACCCCAGAACATCTAGTATACTCCCTCCCACGACAGGATATCAGGTCAAAAATACCTAGTATCCCACTATACCCTTCCCCATATCTTTAATTTTTGGGGTTTAATCAGACAAGGACATTTTCAAAGCACCGAGAATTACTACTGACAACAAGGAAGATGAAGAACAAGATCAGACAACAACCAACAAACATGGAGCACCAGCATATAGCAACACATTCCATTTTCTAATATTGTGTTGAATTAAGGCGGAAAGTGCTGTAAGTACAGAAAATTCTTATAAAATCTAGTTAGAGATTTCCTTCTCATATAAAAAAAAATTAAATATCCTCTGTCTACTTGATATGTACCAGCTGCCAGTATATGCTGTCTATCAAGCAGATCTAAAGGGACTCTGAATTACTCAAAGTACTGAAATATAATGATTTAAAATAGCAATATGCAATTACAAAGTATACCTATATTCAGTATACATATCTATATTTAGTAACAATGCATATCTATATTTAGTAGCATTCATTCAGAAAACCAATGAGGCAACATTGTCATCGTCATAGATATATCACTGTATATTTAAAAAGCAAAAATTATAAATTCTTTCTGATAAAAGACTAGAGATACAATTGCAGTCATGAGATGTAAAACATTAAAAACTACAGCATTTCACTGCAGTTAGTTGCTGTGATTAATTATTGTTGTTGTTTGGGTCATTCTTAGCCTGTTCTCGTGCTTTCCTCTGGGCTTTGACAAATTCCACATACTCAATGTATCCATCCCCATTCAAATCATCTTCCTTCAGTACCAGGTCCACTATGTTACTGAGTTCTTCATCAGAGAACACTTTTCTGTCATGATGTTGCTGTTGATCAGCCCCTTCACCTTCATCAGCTGCAACCAAAGTGATGATGCAGTACTATAAAACACTATACAGCAGAATAATTAGAAATTTAAAATTCTAAATTTGTTAAAAATCCTCCAGTGTGCATATATGAGAATTTCTAAGGATAAAGTAAACTATTTGACAGTTGTTTGCAATGTTCTGTTGATGTTTTAAAAATGTCCACTTGTATTATTCTGTAAAAAGTTCAAACAAGTTTATAATCCTTTATAAATGGTGTATACATCTATAACCTTCAGTGCCCAAATATACATGATAAAAAAGTGTGAAAAAATCTTTTTAAGTGCACCATTGTATGAAAAATAAATATCAAAGCTTAAGAAACCTTGTTAACCCCATAAAAAGACTCAGCATTCACAGTATAGGCTTGTTCATACATCAAAGTGATTCATTTATCTACAAATTTAAGAGGTAGGATCTTTCTACAAAACTTAGGATATTTTCACAGATTTGGGATGTTGATAGGGAGGAGTTGTTTAGGAGAAAGGGGATTAAGATCTGTATGAGGCAGATTCAGTACCAAGATAGTCTGGAGGATTATGGTTGGGATTAAGTACCCAAAAGGCTCCAAGGGTAGTGTAAAAACCAAACCTACATCTCCATTGACCACTGTGGTCACTCTGATGTCCAGATGAGTGAGTGTTTTGTGTGGAATTTCTATCATTCTCTAGGGTTTCAGGAGAAACAATTGGGAATGTATTAATCCTGTCAAATTTTTCAACTTCATTTACATCACATGTACAGTTATTTAAAAAAAATAACATTTACAAGTACATTTTTCAAAATATTTATGAGTACATATTAAAAATATTTACATGTAATGTTTTTAAAACATTTACGCATACAGTGCATATGTACAGTTACAAAGTTACATGCACAGTTACCTGTATAGTAACAAATTCACATATACAGTTACATTGTTACACATATTTTTTTCTGAAAGAGTGCAAGTATTTTATGCTATGTTGTTGCTGGCATTGCTTGAAAGTAATCTGAAGAAACAATGATTTGGAATAGTGTACAGGTAAATTTTCACTTTATGTTATTTTTGCTATTGAAAAACAATCTTTGTCCCATTCTTAAATGTCCCTGCCACCCCCACCCCTTTTTTTGGCTACTTCAGAGTAATAAGGTAATCTGTAATTATTAAATTTTGAATTCATCCTCTTAGAAACATGAGGCCCACAGGCCTTATTGGTCACCTGAGTTTTAGTTAAAAGTATCACTAGTCTCAAGGGCTATGAAATCAAGAAATAAATTTTCTGTTCTGAATATCTAAGCTAAATTCTAATATTCAGCAAAAGTACACATATAAAACAAGATGTTCTTAAAACTTATATGTCCCCAAAAGTGCCTATACAGATGAAAAGCTTTACATAATATGATATATGTAATATTGATGTGAACTGGCTATTTAGTTTTAGTATAGTATCAATATCATTAAAAAGATATTATTCAAATGTTTTACACATATATACATTATATATACCAAGCTTTGCCCTGCCATGGAGTCAGAACTTCTACCCTGGGGATCATTAAATTCACAATTCTGGTAGAGATCTTCCTGCTCTACATCACTATGCATTTAGTTTTTGGGGTTTTTTGTTTTGTTTTTTATACACATGTATAATTGTAGAGAAGATTTTTTGAAAATTAATTTTTTTTGCAGTTTTTGCCCCACCCCTAAGGCTCGAGGTGTGCAGGAGTCCTGAAATTTACAATTTATGTCCCCTTTGTTCCAAAGATGTTTCATACTAAATATAAAAAGAATTGGAATTATAGTTGTCAGAATTTCCACCCCAGGGATCATGAAATTTACAAATTTGGTTGAGGCCTTCCTGCTCTACATCATTATGCATTTTGTTTTTCTTACATGTGTGGTTTTAGAGAAGATTTTTGAAAATTGATCACTTTTTGCACTGCCCCTAAAACCCCTGGGGTTTAGGAGTCTGAAATTTATAATTTATGTCAGCCTTGTCTCAAAGATGCCAAATCTGAAAAGAATTGGAATTATAAATATCAAGAAGAAGTTAAAAATGTTCACTTGTTAACGTATTTAATCACTGACCACTTTGGCCCTAATAAATACCAAACTCCCTACTCCTGGGATCATGAAATTTACAATTTTGGTATAGGGTTAACTGTTTCTTCTAAATATCCATTTAATTCCAATTCTTTTCAAATTTCAGTTTAGTATCAGCAATATTAATGAAGAAGTCTTTCAAATGTTTTACACATAAATACTCCCGTCCTGGAGTCAGAACCTCTATCCCATGGATCATGAAATGTACTAGTTTGGTAGAGGACTTTCTCCACTACACCACTATGCATTTAGTTTTTCTTACACATATGCAGTTCTAGAAAAGAAGATTTTTGAAAATTGGTCAATTTTGGGAATTTTTGCCCTGCCCCTAAGGCCCCAGGAGTATGGGAGTCCTGAATTTTGCAATTTATGTCAGCTTTGTTCTAAAGATGCTTCATACCAAATCTGGAAAGAATTGGAATTATTATCTTCAATTGTTAATGGACGATACACAAAAACAATGACAGATGCAGACCAACTGCAGTCACCTGAGTAAACTCAGGTGACCTAAAACGTGAAACAGGACAAAAGAATACCCATTTGTGAATATGGTAATTGAAAAATAAATTTTGATATTGTATTCCTCAGACATGTTTTTAAAGACTGAAGTTTGAAAATCAAGAAATTATAGGAAAGATAAATTCCCACAATGTTCTAAGAGAAGCCTATAAAATAATATTCTGAAGTTTGAAAAAATTGAGAGCATCATATATGCTGAGAAAAGAACATAACAAAACTATATTAATTCCATATAGTTTAAGTCTTTAGTGTATATGAACCTTAGATACCAGAGAAAAACTTGTGTTCTAGAAGAGTGAAAAGAATGTGTTTAGAGAGAAAATTGTTCAATATTAAAATGTGAATTCTGTCTTTTACCTCCAGCTGGAAAAACTACAAACAAATATTAGTAACATGGCACATAGCATTTCATTAATTACAAATGGTATTCAATGATATGTCAATTCATGGGTAGCTTACAAAAAAAAAGACTAAACTGTATTTGAATTCAATTGCATATTTTGTCCCTCTACCTGCTTTTGGACATTAAAAGTATTAAAATCCATGTAGCCTTTGTTCCATAATCATTAAATTTTCAAATGTTTATCAATAGCTAAAATTCAAAGTACCATAAAATATCAAAGTATAGGAATAATACACAATGGGGTCACAAGACAGGTCCCAAATATTTAAAAGAATATACATGAAACATCTTAATATTTCTTCCTCTCAAGAATCATAAGGGTACATTATGTCCAACTGATATGCAAACATCCTTAGTGTAGATTCAGCATTTTACACACCATGGCCACCATCATTTTGGTGAAGCTTCAAAGGATTTTGTACATACATGGATTCAATCTGTCAAAATGCAACTGAATGATATGTACCTGGTGTCTATATGTACCTGGTATCTACATGTACGTATCTGGTATCTTTCAGTATGTATCTGATATCTATATCTGGTAACTATATGTATATATCGATACAATCAATCTAATATATAACTCATCCCTTTGACTACAGTATCTTATATGGACTTTGTGCATAGTTTTTCTGGAACGTTTCTTGCTAAAAATTCATTCTAGTATGATTAATATTTTTCAATTTGTCTTTAGAATCAAACTAAAATCATTGATTTTAATTTAAATTTAATTTTCACTAATTCCCTACCCTTAAACCCACTATGAATGAAAAAAACTTCACTACATGAACAACAAAAAAAAACTTCTCTTAAACAATGAAATCAAATTCCTTATTGTTCTCAAACTATGAAAATAAATCATTCTAAAGTAATTTAAACATTACTTAAACATTTAAACATTATATTCACAGAACAGCAATCTCACAGAAATAACTGATTACAACAAGCAAAATACTAAGTCTGGCATTTTTGCAGTAGCAAGTCCATTACTATTAAATCTTTTACTCACCATGGAAATGGGTAATAGCCTTAACAATCTCGATACCGTCCAACTTGTTGTTTTTATCGTAGTCATGTAATTTGAAATAATGGAATTCTAGTTCTTCCTCTGACATTTCCTCTTTGGGTTTATCTACCACATCCTTTAGATGCTCCTTAATGTGGCTACAATATAAAAAAAACTGGTTTATTCACAGAAGACCACAGTTGACGGAAACATTTAGATTGAATTGATGTACATGTTCTTAACTGCACAGTGCATGTTCCTGAAGATTCTTGTGTCAACAACTTACAACTAGTACGTACATGACCCTTAGTTTTTTTCTTACCTTCTTTCTTCTTTTTGTGTAGAAATTATTGATATCTGATATTTTTCAACTGCTTTTGATTGTTTCAATAACTGTAAAATAACTAGTTTCCTTCTAACTTGAGTTGTGTCCAAGATACAGACATAGGACACCACTATAAAGATATCCAAAGCAACTGACCTCCTAAATATAAGTGATTGTAATATATCTGTTGTTGTTAGAGACAAGGGTGGGGATAGCAATGAAACAAAACATGTCTTTGAGTTATAGAATACCTTGCATCATGAGCACTGCCATGTCCAAATCCCCCATGAGCCTCTCCATGGGACCCTGGCTGCTGGAATTCCTGGGTGTTACCTTGGTTATGCTGGGCTGTAGTGAGAAATTCAATTATCAAGAAAACCAAAGAAGAAATTAGAATATTATTTGTGCATATTTCTTTAACTTTGGCAGCTTCATCATAAAATTATTTTTAGGCTAACAATCATTGATCACATGTAAATGATATGAAAATACAGCTGAAAATAAATGTCCAAACGAATCCATCAAGTTAAACTTTACTATAAATAAATTTGGCCATACAGATTCCTGTAAAATTCACATTTAGATGTCTGCTGATAAATATGCTCACCCACACTACAAATACAGAGGTGCAAAGTTTGTCAGATTTTTCCAAAATGAATACAGGTATATTAACAGTAACTAGTTACAAATTGCAAATACACTATGAATAATTTAACTGCCCCATGAGTGTGAAATTTATGTTTTATCCATCAATACAAATATTTTACTTGCAGTTGGCATGTGCTATATCCTGCACATTTTCATATTCTAAATTCAGTATTGAGAGGTACTGTACAATACCTACACCAGTAAACAACTGGGCATTTTATAATTCTGATGAGGAAAATAACAGTTTTTGATGAAGGTAAATGTACAGTGTATTTGCTAAATTATCTTAACCTTGTTGATGACCAGGTTGACCTTGCTGATATTGCAGATTCTGTTGTTGCCCTTGTTGGTTATGTTGAAACTGTTGTTGCTGTTGTCCCTGAAATTGTTGTTGCCCTTGTTGGTTATGTTGAAACTGTTGATGTTGTTGTCCCTGAAATTGTTGTTGTTGTCCCTGAAATTGTTGTTGTTGTCCTTGAAACTGCTGTCCACCATGGTGGGCCGGGGGTACATGGGCATGTGCATTATTTGGAGGAGGGACTCCAGGAGGATATGCACCATGTTGTGAAGAAATACTGACACAAAAACATAAAGCTACAACTGCTGCAACTGCCCAAGCCATGTTAGCTGAGAAAGACAAGAATGTTAGAAGCATTTAAACTGACATTTCAAACAAATCTGAACTTTACACTTCAAGGTTACATTGTCACTGTGGTTTAAAAAAAAAATACGAAAAACTGGAAATGATTGACAGGTGCACTGTACACTGACTATTCTGGGACATGTATCGTATGATATTCGATTGAATCTTTTGTTTACAGTACATGTATCACAAATGATGTTCAATTAAATCTTTTGTTCAGAAATATCGCTTATAATTTTTCAGAAGAATAATTTGACAAGTACATTTGCAATACGGAAAGTGAATTCCAAGAGACTATTTTCCTGTATATTTCAAATAAACTCCATGTATTTTCAAAAGCTTCTGCTGAAGCCAATTGCTCTTTAATTTTGATTAAAGAAACAGAACAAATATTTACATTTTTTATATTATCCTGCAATATTTATTATCATTGAATTCACAATTAAATTAGTAGATGTTCAACATTTATGCATATCTTATATGTATTGCATATTGTTATCAGATTGTTGTGTATGAAAATCTACATGGAGCATATGGAACACATATAATTTCTTAAACAAATTGCAACTTGCAGCAAGAAGTAGTTTTTTCTAGTTTAAAATATGTCCAAAATAAGACAAGGATTGTTTTTCAATCAACTGTGATTCCACTGACATTCAAAACATAAACATCTGTCATGCCGGCTGTTGAACTTACCAGTGTCTTATGCTGAGGTGTCCCAATATTTATTTCATCAATGTAAAATATAATTTTGAAATATACGACATATATGAACTGTTTCAAACTCTCCAATGATTCTTTGGTAGATTTTTATTATCTTGTACCAAGTTAAATTGTTAAGTAAAATGTAACATTACGTTGACAAAATAGTTGTAGTTGATAAATCTAGAGTAAGATATTAATTCTTAAAATATATAGATATATATATATAACCTATATATTTGAGTTAAACAATAGAAATATTGAAAGCGAACGAATTTACGATATATTTAAGTACGAGTTAACAAAAATAACGAACTGTCCGCATTTACTCTGGTGACGTTTTCCGGCATTGAACAGCTCTTGTGTTTTCCAATCTTCTCTGTCTTTTCTTATGGAAACATATGTAAGCCTTATATCTGTAGTTTTAAAAAAAAATTATACTAATATGATTAATGGATACAAAATGTTTTGATCACACGATTCTGAAAATCACGATTTACATTGTTTTAATTTATGTTTTCACTTGATAAATATTTCTTTCGATTTTATCATGTACATATTCAAAGAGAAGCCGTATTTAATACATTTTATCGTCTTCCTCACTAACGGAAGGCTCATTAGGTCCCACTTACGCATTCAAAGCACAGGCACTTGTTTTTGTAAATAAGTTATGACTTCTGTATACTACAGGTCCCGTACCACCTCTATATTTAGCTATATAGCTTTATCAAGCTATATAGCTTTATAAAGATATTTGAAATAGCTTGATTTAGCTAGTTTAGATTGAATTTTTTAATTACAATGGCATAGCCAAAATGTTGCATAATAATTTTTTAACATGTTTATACTTTGAACTAACCAGAACACTGTTGTTATTAGATTTCATGTCATTTTAAGAAATTTTATAAAAAGAGAATTTCTTTTGTGTTGTTAACTGTCTACTACCCTGTGTGCATTGAAACATAAATAAGTATGATGACTTTACAATGTGGAATCTGATTGCTTATCCATAATTCTGTTGATCCTCATTGACTTTTATTTTATGCAGTAGATTGGATAAATGTTGCTTAACAACTGAATAATCCTAAACATTTTACAATTTTGAATGAAATTTATTCCTAAGAGACATAGTTTAAGAATTATTTTTTGTTTACATTGTGTTTTATGGAGTACAAGGATGAAATATGTTCACTCAATGAAATTCAATTTTTATGCTTTTAAAAATTAATTTGACAGAAAGTTTGAAATAGGTAAGTTAAGCTATTTCAAATAGCTTTATAAAGCTACATAGCTTGATAAAGCTATATAGCTAAATATAGAGATTGTATTGGACCTGTACTGATAATATGTTATTATTAGTATACAGACATCATAATTTATTTACAGAAACAAGTGCCTGTGCAAGATACTTTTGACTCCAAGGTATATATAAGGGACGTTAACCGAGACTCTGACTTATTAACTATGCTCTTATAGTAATTCAGGGTCTAAAATACTCCAGTGTACTAGAGATTCATGGTGAGATACTTTTGACTTGGTGCCGCACTGAGGTATATACAAGGGATGTTAACAGAGGCTCTTACTTATTGGAATGGGTCTAAAACAAGGTACAGGGGTCCATGGAATTCCTGGAAGCACCAAAAACACCAGGAAATTAGGCCAAAATAAAATATATATGTGCTTCCGGTTTCCCAACCCTACCTAAGTTTTTGCTGCAGGCCCTAAATATTTTATTGATGATATATATGAATAAAATAAACTCCAGAATTTTCAAACCAAAATTTTGTTCTTTCTGCAATGGAGTTTAACTGGTTTACATTTTGACTACTATGGATCTTCAAAAGTATTTGTAATGTATAAAGACCTGTGTTCAAAGCATGTCAAAAACAAAGATCCAGTAAAATGTTTCAATAAAACAAAATGTTTTACCTATCTAACCTACCTCCTTTTTGGGGGAATGAAATAGGAAACACACATATATTTTATTTTGGCCTTACCTTACCGAAAACACAAATAAATGTACTAAAAACACCAGTGTGTGAATAAAAAGACTTATGAATGTTAGTTCATACTTATATACATGTATTTCAAAAGTTTTCTTCATTTTGTTAGACAGATGAATTATTTATGGCTAATTTCTATATCATGTTTTTTTGGGGAGGGGGGGGGGGGGGGGGGACTCTATTCTGGATGGATCATTTCAAAAAATTTATTCACAATGTGACCAGAAATTGAGAGTGAAAAAAAATTGTTATTAGTTACACTAAAATTAAATAATTGATATACTTACGATTGAAGTAAAACAGATACGATGTGACCAATGAAGTGGTAATAAATAAAATGTGGAACATGCATCTACATGGAGATTCACCTACAGGGGCTCATCATGAATTTACCATCAATATTCTATATTACACAAGGGGGGAAATCCAGAACTAAGATGCACTCTCATTGGTCGATTCAATTTGCCTGAAACTACTCTTGTATACAATGTATGAGTTCCTGATAGAAATTGAAGAGCATATTGAATTGACCATTGAGAATGTGTCTTTCATTTTGGGTGATTGAGGAAACATTCCTCTGACTCAAAAACAATAGAAAATGCATTGCTTTTTCATATGTATTGCTGGTTCAAACAGATATTGAGTATATCTACAAACTGTGAACTTTCCCAATCAATTGTGACCTGAATTGTATATTTTAACATCCATGAAATATAAAAGGAAGATGAATGGAAATTTGAGGTAGCATATTTTAAAATTCCAGATTTCCCCATTGTGTAAATATAGAATAGATGGTGTCAAGACAAAAACTTTGTGACAAGCCTTTGTGTTTCATCTTTTCACTATGCTAACACATAACTCGTGGTTTGGTCAATCATGATATTGTTGGTAAAATTTGAACTCCTATAAAAGGACAAACACAAGTTTTTGACATCAAATCCTACATTTACCGGAAAAGATATAGACAAGAAAGCCTATTAGTTCAGGAACTGTTAATAGATGTTAGAACGCATATAACTACGCTAAAATATATTGCAACTCAACAGGGCAAATATAATGAATTTATGAATCAGTGGAATTATTGGCTTTTTCTTCTAGACAGATTCTGACCGGCAACTACACTAAATTCTGATTGAACACAACCTAGTCATGAGTATTCAACATTATCCAAATGCTTAA
This sequence comes from Ostrea denselamellosa, assembly GCA_024699665.1. Lineage (NCBI taxonomy): Eukaryota > Metazoa > Mollusca > Bivalvia > Ostreida > Ostreidae > Ostrea > Ostrea denselamellosa. Next base: position 2,801,574 of record JAMZEH010000010.1, on the reverse strand, counting down.
TCTCATCACCTCTCTCTCTCTACCTCTCTCTCTCTCTCTCTCTCTCTCTCTCTCTCTCTCTCTCTCTCTCTCTCTCTCTCTCTCTCTCTCTCTCTCTCTCTCTCTCTCTCTCTCTCGTGCAGATTACAGTACTTACTACACATTACAGTACTTACTACACAAGACAAAATACGGAACATGTCAAAGGATATTTTATTGTCATAAAACTTCAATATTTTTTTCATTCTTCTGAGAAATGTAACTGTAGTTTTGATATATTGATAGACTAGTCCAGAGAAAATTTCTTACCTGGAGAATGTATGTTCCATTCTGCAAGACAAAGGACTTAAAGGAGCATACAAAGACTACTCATGTCTACGTCCGATAGTGCAGTGGTTTGATGTGCTGGAAAGTAGTCTGACTGTAGGTTGGTATCAAATTGTTTAATACAGCAAAGGACTATGTATGATAAGGGCTCTATTTGCCCACCAAAGTTGATATTCATGCCAATGTAATTTTTTCAAGGTAATTCAGAGGTATTTGGGATTGACATCAAGATATGGTTTTAAAGGACAAAGCCAATGTCTTAATAACTCTTAATTTTTCATATGGGAGTCAAAGAGCTTTTCTTCAATATTAAAGTAAGGATTTAATCTGTACACACTTTGGTTTATATCATTTTGTCTAGTTCCACGTCAAAATGTATTCCTAGTAGAGTAAATCTAGTAGTACTCCACTTAAGCTTGTAGTTAGGCAGTCAAATTTTATTACTGAATCTTCTGGATACAGTCTATATACTATATGGGTTTTGTCAAAATTAATATGAAGTCCAGACATTTCTGCAAATTGTTTCAGTGTTTCCAGTGTTTCTAAGACAGATTCTTTACAGGCATCAAGGATATAAAATTAAATGGCATCAGCCAACTGGGAAATTTTCTTTTCTCTATCATTTATTGTGATACCTGTAATATTTTGTTAAATCTAATCTAAATCACTAATATTTCTGCACAAATTAAGAAAATATATGGTGACAATTAATTTATATAGATACTGTTTCACTCTACTAGCTACTGAACCTGATTCAGTTTTATAGACAGTATTCAAAAGAGCGATAGGTCTCCAGTTCTTTAGATGTCACATTCAGTAGCAATGTAATGATACCATGTTTTTTGTGTAACTGACAAAATGTTTTTTCTGTATCAATAAGTAATAGACCTTAGAACAAAAATACCAATATGCATGTATTTCCTAAACATTTTGAAGAGTTCAGCAAAAATAAAATATATCATATCCAGGGAATTTATTAAATTTCATTTTATAAAGAAGTGATTAAACTTAATTGTAAGTCTGGGTCAGTAATGTATGCACGCATGCCATGTACTGGTTTAGCAGTGCTCAATATTTAGATTCTAAAGCACCGAAATATTTTAATGAGGTTTTGCCTTCTTGATCCCATTTGGCCCAACTTTTTATATAATTACCTTGTAGCTTGTGCTTTCTTATGTTTTCTATTTTTTTTACCAGACAATTCATCAATATTACTGTCACAATTTTCTTCCAATGTTTTGAACTATTTTAAATTAATTCTTTTCCCTCCTTTCTTTCTTATTTTTAATATATGAAGCATAAGAAATGGTTTTACCTCTTATTTTCTAAAACAGTTGGTCATTTACAGTGAAGAAATTGTTTACATCGGGGACATTGTGTACATTATCAAAATTGTATACAGGAGTAGCATATTGCTCCTTAACTTCTAGAATAAGATCTTTATTACAGTCTGAATAACTTTCATCACATAATAAAGAGTTGTTGAATTTCCATCAACCTTTACCTGTCTTGAAGTCATTAAAAACAATTGACAAAGGTATCATAGAATGGTTCAGTCTATAACTAGACTCTGAATTACACTTTTCTAAACCAGACAAAAGTGTTTCAAATATGAAGAACAAATCTAAACGGCTTAGTTTTAATGGAGTTTTTACCTCCACAAATATCTATAAGTATGTTCATGTAGCTGCCTAAAAGGATCAATATAACATTTATTTTCCATTAACTCCAAGACCTTGTCCCTTGCCTTTGGGTTATTGATTCTTTTATAATTGTAATAATCTAAATATGGGATTAAGACAAGATTAAAATTACCACAACAAATAATGTTAGAACACTGCATATCATATCTCTGTACATTATCAAAAAAAGAGTGGTTTATCATTGTCTGGACCATAAACAGTATATACCAATATGTTGTGACCTTTAATACATGCTTTTAGTAGTGAGTAGTTTCCATCCACATCACCCATTTCAGTAAGAGGTTTAAAATCAAAATTATTTTTAACTAAAATTGAAACTCCCCTCAAGTTTGTTGAATATAAACTAAGGAAGCATTTGTATCTCCACAAGTCCCTTCATTTTCAGTATCATATGAGAAATGTGTATCTTGTGAACAGTAGATATTATGATTAAATGCTCTTGAATAATTAAAATGACTTTGTGCTTTGTAATATCACCCAAACCTTGGCAGTTAACAGAAAGAATTTTAACCATTTAAAATTATAGATTGTAAAATACACACCGAAAAAATGATACCCACCAGAACTTCAGAATCCTCAAAATTTTTGAAAGCATACAGATAAATAAGAGCAAAAAGAAAAAGGTGCATATATATATATATATATATATATATATATATATATATATATATATATATATCAATCTGTTGATTTTCATCAATAAAAAGAGTTCATGAGTCACTTTGTTTGGAAAGATAAAGCATGCTATGACCAGAAATGCAATTTGGCTAACTAATGTCTAAACACATTATGGTCAGATTTTCTAATCCCAGATTTTACCAAATTAATTTATATTCAATATCATCCAGAATGTCAAACTTCATGCCCTTTTCCTTCACGATCCTGAAAAACCATGCTGATGTCACACCTTCTGTATCAATTAGCCACTTAATGAGGTCACCATTTTTCTTTGTTACATTGTCCCCCTATTCTGACATTTCCAGGGGCATTCTTTACAGTCAATCATAATGAGGGCTTTTCTGTCATTGTTTTAAGATGGACCATGGGGCATTCTGTGTAGAACCAGGGCTGTCATGGATGACCACAGTGTCCTGTTCATCAACATCAACACCCCCTCCTCTTTTATCATTGTTTTCATGACCTCTTTGAGCTTCTCTCCTTGTGCTTCCGTAAATCTTGATGTTGTTTTTTTTTCTACTGTATTATGTACATTGTAATTGGCTTTTACGGTCACAAAAGTGGCCAGGGTCCAATTGCACAAAAGTTTGTTTAGTTTAACCGACAGTTAACATCTAGGTGTCATTATATAAATGTAAGAATTAACAGTAAGTTAACTGTTAGTTAAAGTTAACTAACCTTCATGCAACTGGGTCTTGATCTCTCACTTCTGTCATTTCCTTCTGTATATCTCTGGTATTCTTATTTCATTACTAAACAAAGTTTTTCCCACAGAGTTTCATTATCCTTTGTCAGTTGATCAACTTCTATTGAAAGACTGTCAATCCTTTGTTTCCATCCTACTTATTGTTTATTTCATTGTTCTTCCTAGCTTTTCAGCAGACCTTTCACTCTATTTTTAACCATTCCTGGAAGACAGAACATAACATTGCTTTTTAAGATACTTTGCTTTTATTATATTTTGCTTTTTATGATACATGTATTTTGTTTGCTACAACCTCAAAATGGTTGAACTGTTCCAGCCAGTGTTCAACCTTAATGCCTGTCCACCAACCTGAGACTGACACAAAATCAGGAGTCTTGACAAATTTAAAACATAGTCTGTCCGTTATGCTGGTAAAAATCACGTTTGGTTTACGAGAAAAAACAACACCTTCACTCATAATAAACCAGATTAAAAAAGTCAGATATAAAATAATTAAATAGAAATCATATGACATCCAATTTCATTAAACAAAAAAAAGTTTGATGATTGATTTAGGAGGCCTACATCCTAATACCTCCATCTTGTACCTGATTATTGATGAACAATATCATGTTATTAAAAAGACTCTTGATTTCTTTAATATCATTTAATAGTAAATGTCAATACATTACATTTATCTTGTGTCACCAGAAGTAGCTACAATAATGTAGCCTTTTCCAACTTTTCTTTCTTTTTTTTTTTTGAGGGGGGGGGGGGGACAAAAATATTACAATGAAAAAAAAATCAGATAGGGCTATATTATTACAGCTACACCAGAAGGACAGACAAATCTGGCACAGGACCAGTGACTTTACATGCATGCATGGTTACTGGTCCTTTGGACCAATGAGTTGAAGTGCTAAGTTGTGAACTCTGGTTACAGCAGTGAAAATTTTCTTGAAGTTTTTAGCTCACATGGAATAAAAACTCAAGTGAGCTTTTCTGATCACCCATTGTTTGTAATTTTTCACATTTTCAACTTCTTCTCAAGAACCACTGGGCCAGAAAAGTTTACATGAAAGCTTCCTGACGTAATGTAAATTCAGGTTTGTTAAAATCATGGCCCTTGGAGGTAGGGTGGAGCCACAATAGGGGATTAAAGTTTTACATGCAAGTATATATGGAAAATCTTTAGAAATCTTCTTTTGAAGAACCACTTGGCCAAAAAAAGTTCAAATTTACATGGCAGCTTCCTTACATACTGCGAATTCAAGTTGTTCAAGCCATGGCCCCAGAGGTAGTAGGATGGGGCCACAATAGGGGATCAAAGTTTCACATGTAAGTATATGGGGAAGATCTTGTAAAATCTTCTTTTAAAGAACCACTTGGCCAAAAAAAAAGTTCAAATTTACATGGCATCTTCCTGACATAGTGCATATTTAAGTTTTCTAAAATCATGGCCCCAGAGGTAGGGTGGGGCCACCATAGGGAATCAAAGTTTTACATGCAAATATAAAGGGAAAATCTTTGAACCACAGGGCCAGAAAAATTCTATTTACATCATGGCAGCTACCTGACATAGTGCAAAAAGTTCCTGACATAATGCATAAAGTTTATTAAAATCATGCCCCACCCACCCTTCAAGGGTAGGTGGGGCCACCATAGGGATCAAAGTTTTTACATGCAAATATATGGGGAAAGTCTTTGAAAATCTTCTTTATAAGAACCACTGGGCGAGAAAAGTTCAGATTTACATCGCAGCTTCCTGACATAGTTCAGATTCAAATTTATAAAAGAATGGCCCCTTGGGCCTGGAGTAGGGTGGGACCAGAGTAGAGAATCAAAGTTTTGCATGTAACTATATAGGGGAAATCTTTAAAAATCTTCTCGAGAACCACTTGAGCAGAAAACTTCAAATTTACATGACAGCTTCCTGACATAGTTCAGATTCAAGTTTAATAAAATCATAGCCCTTGGTTAAGGTGGGGTCACAATAGGGTATCAAAGTTTTTGCATGCAAATACACAAGGGAAATCTTTAAAAATGGGCCAAGATTCATGTGAGCATTGTGGTCAATGGGCCTTTGTTGAAATTGGCATCAGGTTGATTAGTTTTGTATTGCATTGTTAATCAACATGGACCTATTTTGATCCTGAAATAAAGTACACCTTTATCTCATTGCAGAAAGACAAGTATTACAAAAATGCATTTATGATTTTAATTTTCATAGATGATCCTTTCAAGTCAAACCTTGGAGCGAGTAACTACACGGTACTAGTGCCCCATGTTCTACAGTTATTACGATTCTGTTTTCTAACCAGGAGAGATGTTCCAGCCATTACACTCCTCAATCTCCTGAATGAAGAACCAAAGAAGTTTATAGACCTCATATGGAGGGTATTTATTTCAATTTTATTATAAATGCTGTTCAGGGGGAATGTATGTCTGTAGAGGCAAGGGTAAGGACCCCTAAAAATCCAACTCAAAAGCTAACTTGATCACTTGACACATATTGGGATTTTTCCTCCAACTCATGATTTAAATGCTGCATCTGACCTTCATTTCTTTGCAGTGATTGGGTTAAGGAGGGTCTTTTTCTGGTCTTGATATAAGTGATATATCAACAAAACTTGCCCATGATGCTTTGTTAAATGCATTCAGGTGTGGTACCATCTTGTCAAAAGATTAACACAAAGATGTCTTGATTAAAAGATGTGTTGAGAGCTTTGTCAAGTAATATCAGATACTTTAAGGACACAATGATTGAGATGTACAATTTTAGCATGAGCCAATAATTTTGGAAGGGGCAGTGCATCATAGTTTTGCCAAACTGAATCAGTGTTCAAATATACAGTTTTTCATATCCACCCAGTTTTGGGTGTGCCAGGCAGGTTGGGGTGGGATTGTAAGTCCTGTTAGCTCTATCATTTATCTAGTTTTCCACATTTCTGCTGTTCTCTGACCAGTGATTTGTTTTATGTGTTTAGCTTGCTGGGTTAATGTCCCAGTGAAAATATTCCACTCCCATAGAGACATCACCATCTATAGTGAAGTGTTGCAAAATTGACCCCTGACTGGAGCTTAGGGCTACAATGTTGTTTTCTTGGATGTGTACCTGTGCTTGCCATAGAATTTTCGTATCTTTGAGAAATTGTAATTGAAAGGTATTACATGTATTTTTTTTAATTGAAGTTTTTCAGTGTGAAGTATTATTATATAATTACTGTTTCAGGGTGTAACAGAATTGGTATTTCATAATCCAGAGCAGTATAAACCATACCTAGATCAACTTGTGAAGTGAGTTCAGTTTATGTACTATTCTAATGCTTACATTTACCATAGGTAAAAAGGAGGCTTTGTTGACCTTTTATCTTTTTATGACCCTGAGTTCAAAGATTGGTAGAATATTGTTTTTGTCTTGCTGCAACTTTGACCTTGGGTTTAGCTTTTGAATTATATTTCATTGAGGCTTCATCCTTTAACTTTTGATCATAACTTTTAAAGTACAATAAATCTAGTCTTCATAATTGGTGAGTTGAAATGTCAAGGTTAAAGATGTAATGAAAGATTACAGTTCATTGTCAATTAACAAAGTCAAATTTTCCACAATGAAATGTGACCATGCTCTAGAGCTTAATGTTTCACAAAATATACCTTGTTTCTTGACACATGCAGTGAATCTTGTCATAAATTACATGCAGAATATATATAAAGTTGATACTTGTCATCTTGCACACTGACTGATATCATGATGTCACAATGTCTTGTAATTTACTGAACTATTTGTATTGAGCTGATTATTGTTCTCCTGAGATTGAAGATAATTTGTTTTGGTTTATGTTCTTGTTTGTTTATTTCTGCAGCTTTAACTTTAGTCATAACTATTATATTATGCAAGGTACACTTCATACATGATGAACTATAGGGTAAAGCTCAACTAGATAATTAGTGAGGATCTAGGTCATTCATCAAGTTGAAGGTCAAAGTATTGCATTTGATTGTGGCTACATCACTGTGTTTTGTTTTCATTACTGCAACATTTCTCTGATATTATACTTCTCTACTCACAGTCAATTGAAGCACCTGGTGGAGATAAACGCAAAGGAGATTCTTCTCGAGTTCCTCATGTTTGTGTTACTTCAAGGGCAGATAAATGAGGCCAAGTATATTTTTACTGTATGTGTATTTCAAGTATTGCATATCAAGAGATTGGAAACAGTATTTTCTGTATATTGACAGCACAGGAATTATGCTTTCATGATACTGAGGGTTTTTTCTTCTCTGTGGAGGGTATGGATGTGTCATTCATAGCGACGTAGGGATGGTGATATATAATGATGAAATATATTCACTGTATCTGTTAAGCAATCACCATTACACTACATCAAAAGAAAGGTAGATCATACTGGTATCATATTGAAGAACAGAAATAAAAATATTGAGATTTTGATGAAAAATAATTATTTTCTTGAAACATAGTGCACTGTCAATATAATGTTGAATCCTATTAAATGGGAAATATGTATTTCACAAGTATCAGAAAACAAGAAACAAGTTGTTTAAAAAATGCTTTTGTTAAAAAGATGCACCCTAATAGAAACCATTATCTCTTAAGATTAAAACCATAATATTTTCAGAGTTAAAAAACATTATATGATCACACCATTGTTTTTTGAAAGATTAAAAACCATTGCCTATTTGGAGCTAAAACCATCAAATATTCATAGCTAAATTCAGGGTCTGATAAGAGCTAAAACTGTCATCTATTTGTAGCTAACTTGGTTATGTGTACACTAGACAGTTACTAGTAATGGAAAACTGACTAGAGAATGATGGAAGATGTATTCTATGAACTCACAAAGTATAATCTTTCTTCATTTATTTAAGGGGGTGGGAGGGGGTTGGATGTTTGAACTTTAATGTTCCATCATGATTTCTGCTGCATTTTTCTGTAATTGTTTACAATTTATCAAATTTCAAGGATGTACCTAGGCAGAAATCAACCACAGTGACTGAGCACATGAAGCAGACGGATATTTTATGTAAGGCGTATCACGGCTTGGTGTTTTATGTGGAATGGACAGCGGCCAGAAACAAGAGTCAGAGACTGAGAGACTTAGGTATTTATTTACACCTCAAATACAATATATTGAGTAATTTTGGCGTACATACAAACTTTTGAAAATCTCCATGGGGGATATTCTGTATGATGACATTTTTTCCAACATTTTGTCGTGAAAATAAAAATCTGTCTTGTTTTTTTTTTTTTTAAAATAAAAAATAAATAATATCAATCTAATACATTGTAGTATATATACAATAGCCCATGAGCTCATTTTCATAGCTGAAAAAAAAATGTGTTAAAGTGCCTAAGTTTCACATTATAATGATAAATGATTTGATGGTCTCTTTAATTCGATTAAAGATCTCTTTAATTATTTACAATGCTTTTGTATATGGAATTAATGCATGTATCAATTCTTTTAAAGAAAGGCAACAGTTCAATGAAAAAGATCATTAATTCAATTGTGTATATGTTGAATTGAATATATAGTTACTCTCTATAAAAAAAAATTTGTTGCACACATCAAATGAATTAATGATATCATTAATTCAAATGAAGAGAGCAATAATTCAGTTATTGCGTGCATTAATTCAGTTGATGTGTGCATTAATTCAATTATTGCTCTCTTTAATTGAATTATAGCACACATTAATTCAATTGTTGATATCATCAATTCACACATCAATTGAAGCAATTATTAGTATGCGAAAAATTCAGTTGAAGAGAACAATAATTCAATTATTGCATGTATTAATTGAAATATTGCTCTCTTCATTTGAATAATAGCACAAATCAATTTAATTGTTTAGTTGTTTTAATTGTTTAGTTGGGTTTTTTTTCTTTTTTTTGTATAACTGCATAGTTTTCTGAGGAATGCTGATTGATTTTTATAGTTTTATATCTTTATTATTTTATAATTGTCCACAGAAAAGCAAATTACTATCATTTATTTCTGACTCTCTGTGTATGAATTTTTAAGGACACTTGATTGGGGGAAAAAAGACAGAAAATTGAGAAAATATCAGTGATTTTTGGATCTGATGATATAATTTTATAACACATCACTATATATATATATATATATATATATATATATATATATATATATATATATATACATAACCCCGTGGGGATCCGGGTTGTTAGAATAGATCCTCAGTACCCCTTGCTTGTCGTAAGAGGCGACTAAATGAGGTGGTCCTTCGGATGAGACCACAAAAACCAAGGTCCCGTGTCACAGCAGGTGTGGCATGTAAAAGATCCCTTCCTGCTCAAAGGCTATAAGCGCCAAGCATTGGCCTAAATTTGCAGCCCTTCACCGGCAATTGTGACGTCTCCATATGAGTAAAAGATTCTTGAGCGTGATGTTAAACAATATTTAATCAATCAATCATATATATATATATATATATATATAAAGTTCTGAACCACCACATAATGAATAATGATAAAGTATCATCATATAATGAAGAAATGTCAGCATGTAATGTTAAAGTATCAGCATGTAATGTTAAATATCTTCCTGTAATGTTAAAGTATCAGCATGTAATGTTAAATATCATCCTGTAATGTTAAAGTGTCAGCATGTACTAATAAAGTATCAGCATGTAATGTTAAATATCATTCTGTAATGTTAAAGTGTCAGCATGTAATGAAGAAGTATCATCATAACATGAATATTATCCATATAAGGCAGTTGGGGTGTTCCATAAGGTACTATAACTCTGTGCATGTGAGCGTGCTATATACATAACATATGGTAGTAATCTGATTGCAGGTGACCAGCTGGATGATGATGTGAGTGAGAATTTTGAGGATTTCATGAGATCCTGTGCTGACAAGGCTCTCAATTTCTTTGATGTTCTGAGAGACATTACTGGAGTGTGGGACATTTTTGTAACAAAGCAAGTGGAGGTATGTTCAATGTGGAGATGTCTTCAATTTGATACCAATGTGGAGGTGTTTGAATTTATTATCAGTGTGGTGTGTATTCAGTTTATTATCAACATGAAGGTGATTTGATTTATTTTCAATGTGGAGGTGTGTTCAATTATGATCAAAGTGGAAATGTCTTCAGTACAATATCAATGTGGAGGTGTGTTGAATTTATCCTCAATGTGGAGGTATGTTCAGTTTGTTATCATTATAGAGGTGTGTTCAATTTATCATTAATGTGGAAATGTGAAGGTATGTTCCTTGTCAGCTCAGATGTTGACACTAATGGGTCATTGATTATGAATTTATTATCAATGTGAAGGTATTTAATTCATTATCAATGTGGAGGTGTATTCAATCAGTAATCAGTGTGTAGGTGTGTACAATTTATTATATTAGAAGTGTGTTCAATTCATTGTCATCAAGATGATGTGTTTAAAAATTTATTTTCAACATGGACTCTGCTCAATTTATTATCAATGTTAAGGTGTTCTCAATTTATTATCAATGTGTATGTGCTCACCTTATTATCAAATTGAAAATATGTTCAATTGATTATCAATTTGGAGATGTATTTGAAGGTGTTCAATTGATTATCAATGTGGGGTATGTTCAATTTATTATCAGTGTGGATTCAAGTTTTTAAAATCATAGCCCCCAAGGGTGGGGAGGGGCCACAATAGGGGATAAATTTTTTATGTAGGTATGTTCAATTCATTTATTAGTATGTCAATGTAAACATGTGTTCAATTTATTATCAATGTGGATGTTTGTTCAGTTTATTAAAAATTTTGCAATGAAATTTGATTTAGAATTTGATGTTACACTACGTCATTTGAGTCTGTATTTAGTAATTCAGGTCTGCATATAATGTGGTGGGACATAGTCATAAAAGCAATGCTGTAGTGATTTTGACCTTGACATTAAGGATAGAAAGAATAGAGGCATGACAAAAATATTTCAAATAATTTGTCAATAAATTTTTCCTCATATTTGGTAAAATGTTGGCATAGGGAATACTGAATACAAATATGTCTATATCATGTTAGTCGTATAATTTTAGGGTTAATTGTATATTGCTTAACGTCCCATTCACTCATATAGAGACATCACCATTACCGGTGAAGGACTGCAAATTTAGGCCTATGCTCGGCACTTATGGCCTTTGAGAAGGGAGAGATCTTTATCATGCCACACCTGCTGTAACACAGGGCCTCAATTTTTGTGGTATCATCCAAAGGACTGCCCCATTTAGTTGCCTCTTACAACAAGTAAGGGGTACTAAGGATCTATTCTAACCCAGATCCCTATGGGGTAGTTAATTTTAGGGACTTAAGGGCATGGAAAAGTTACCTCCCCAGAAAATCATTCAAAAGTAATTAGTAATACATAGTGGTCCTGTTAAACTTTCCCAGAAATTAATTTCCATCTGAATCTATGCAAACTACAGAGAATAAATACCCTTTCAATACTTTTCATACCTTTTTTCAGAGTTTCTAGTTTAGACAAAAATATAGTCAATAATACTTGAAAGTTTACTACAGTAAAACATGATTGTAGTGAACATTCATTGCCAGCAAACAGATTGTTCTACAGGGGAATAAATATCACCTCACAATAATTATAAATTTGTTGTAGTGTGTTCGTTATAAGTGTGTTTCACTATAGATGGAAAACCATTTTATTACTATTGTTGCAGACACATTTTTCTGATTTTATGAAGAAGAAAATATTAATGATTTTTTTTCCAGAACATGTTAAATAGAATATATTTTTGTACTTAATACTTCATAGCAATATTATTAATACTCAAGCTGACTTCAGTGTTAAACTAGGCACTATATTGAACTTTGTTTGCTAGTCTGCCTTTTATCTGTTGTCATAAATACTTAGTAATACCTTCAATACTAAGCAATATTTTAAAAAATTGAAAGATTTATATAAATCAAATTATGATATTCTGAAATTTCATCAAATTTGAAAGACAATTGGTGAAGAAATTCGAGGAAAATAAAAATACCTAGAGATTTCCTGATTTGCTTGGGTCTGAGATTCTTATCACTGTGACATCACAATGTACATATAAAGTATAATGTGGCAGCCTACTGTAAGACATAAGATAGTTTAATAAGCAATTATTTCATAACAAGTAAAGCAAAGACAGTCATTTTAACTTGGAGTCTCTGTCAGGATTATTTCAATCACATAATCAATGTTCTGCCTATCCTTAAAACAACCCATCTGGATTTGATCTGAATCAAGTGTGCTCTTTATCTGTTTCCAGTGATGATGGAAAGAGAAAACTGTATTTGAAAAAATCAAGTGAAATAAGGTTTTGTTTTTGAAAATATGAAATTTACCTTGATTGAAATCAAAGCAGCTGTATACAGATTGAGAATGTTAAGTGAATTGAATTCTAGATGCTGGAGTATTATGATAAGCTGGAGGAAGCAGAAGACGTGTTACAAGCGTACAAACAGCAGAACGAGGACAATCCAAATACACACAAGTACTTGTATCACTTTGCAGTCCGCCATCAATGGTTAACATCATCCAAAATCAGTCTACTCAAGGTATGTCTTTAACAACAATAGCTTTCACAGACTTTTGCAAGTGTAGTTTTATATAAATCTTTCTCTGTTGCTTAAAGAACAATATTCTTAAAATAGATCTGTTAATTTGATGTGCATGTAATGAAGAATGATTTTGGATTGTCAATAATCTGCAGCTGATGTACAAGATTTCAATCTCAAAATCTTGTGTTCAGTAGGCAGATCACATATGTAATGGAATATTGTGATTTTAGAATTTGGCAGTTCACGTATGTAATGGAATATTGTGATTTTAGGATTTGGCAGTTCGTGTGCCCTCAGACCCCTTGGTGATTGACCTTTGTGAGATACTCATTAAAGGTAATTCCAATAATATATCACTGCATGACAGCAACCATAATAGAAATCACTGCACTTCATCATTGTTTATATTACATGTGCTAACTTACTTTAAACTAGGAAGAAAATCAGGTATATGATCTGGTTTTCAGTGACTAATATTAGTTTTTATAGAATTTGATACATGTATTGGTACGTTTATGTTTTATTTGTAATGGCTAGCCCAGAAACATGGCTACATGTACAGGATATGAAATTGTGTTGTATGAATGTAGTTACCATTTTCATACAATCATGTGGTCCACTATTATTTACCAATAGGAAATGGGAACTTATTAAAAGAATTTTTCTCTTAAAACCTTATACTTAGTGAACCAAAGCAGCTAGCCTAAACAAAATTCTACATACATATGTTGCTAGAATCCGGTTTTCTGTGGCTAATAATGTGGTTTGAGTAATTAAGAGGTTTGGTATTTGTTTTAAACATATTGATATATATAATCAAGGGTTTTGACATTTCAGAAGACAAGGTGACAGAGGCTGTTCATTTCCTGTTTGATCTTCTGGATGATGGAAACTGGCAGTTTGAACTACGACCATGGAAACTTATGTCAGAGATACTGTCCTCAGAGATCAAAAGGTCAATTCCAAATTCAGATATTTGTCCTCAATTATCATTCTTTTATAATTTTTCAGAAGATCATGACAGATTTCATGAAAAATAACAAAACATTCCTTAAAATACAATGCATTTAAAAACAAACTATGCCTGATCACTTTTAAAATCACCAAAAATCAAAGACTTCATAAAACTATGTCATGATGTACGTCCAACGTTATATAAAGAAATAATCATGATGATTTAATGTTGAATATAGACACATGGCAATCTAATGTTGAATAAAGACACAGATCTAATGTTGAATATAGATACATGGCAATCCAACATTGAATAAAGGCACACAATAGTCTAACATTGCATGAAGAAACACAATGATTTAACACTGAATGAAGAATCATGATGAAAGAAGCACGATGATTTAGCATTGAATAATGAAACCCAACAATCTAACATTGAATAAAGACACGATGATTTAACATTAAATAAACATGACGATCTGATATTAATTAAAGAAACACAAACATTGAATAAATACACATGACAATCTAAAGTTGAATAAAGATACATGAAGATCTAATGTTTTGAAATAAAGACTCAAGATGATCCATAGTTAAGTAAAAACACATGAATCTAACATTGAATAAAGACACACAGTAATTTAATATTGAATGAAGGCATGCGAGTATCTAACATTAAACAAATGATTGATTGATTGTTTATTGTTTTCCGCCACACTCAACAATTCTTCAGTTATCTGGTGGCATCCAGTTTTTATTGGTGGAGGAGAGAACCTAGATACAATGTACATGGGAAGAGACCACCAACCTTCCAAAAGTAAACTGGCAAACTTTCTGAAATATATCAGCGCGAGCGAGAATGAAACCTGCGCCATTAAATAAAAATACATATGATAATCCAACATTGAATAAAGATACTTGACGATCAGACATTAAATAAAAACACATGATGATCCAACATTGAATAAAGACACGTGAGTATCTAACATTAAATAAAAATACATGATGACAACAACATTGAATAAAGATACTTGACGATCAGACATTAAATAAAAACACATGATGACAACAACATTGAATAAAGATACTTGAAGATCAGACATTAAATAAAAACACATGATGATCTAACATTGAATAAAGATACTTGACGATCAGACATTAAATAAAAACACATGATGACAACAACATTGAATAAAGATACTTGACGATCAGACATTAAATAAAAACACATGATGATCTAACATTGAATAAAGATACTTGGCAGTCTAATGTTGAATAAAAACACATAACAATCTATAAGTAAAGATGCATGATGCCCTAATTTTGAATAAAAGCACATGATGATCTAATATGTACATGAATGCATGCAGCATACACTTTATCAAAATTAACATGTGAATTAACAATCTATTTGAGTACATTTATACATTATCCAATATACAGTTTATTCATAAAATTTTTAGGCTTGTTCCAATGATGTTGTTTTAATAATATGAACAAATTTTGTATCTTGTTTCCAGTCAAAATGTCATTGAAGAATGCATGGATGACCGGAAGTTGTGGTGGCCTCAATATCATTTCACATCCACCTACAACAGTTCTCCACAGCTTTGTCTTCACAAAGCTATCTGTTGTCTCATTCTGGATCCCAACAGTAAGTGTAATGTACAACATTTTAGATCCTAATAGTATGTAATGTACAGTCATAAGTACAACATTCTGGATCCCAATAGTAAGTGTAATGTAAAGCTATAGAGCCAATATCCTGGATCCTAACAGTATGTGTAATGTAAAACTGTAGATCCAATATTCTGGCCCAGAAAAGCTTTAACTTTCATGGGAATTCCTGTTAGTAATAAAGTGAAGTTTTACATTTGACCGTGGCCAGCATTAGCTCTGGGATCATGTTTCAAACTTGAATTATTAATACACAGTTTAACTTTGGTTTCTCAAGCATCAATATCTCGAATACCATGGGTATGTCAAAGTGAGTTAGAAGTCCCAATTACATTTTTGTTTTGTATTTTAACTTCAGTATCTCAAAAACTCAGAAATCATGATTGTTTTTTTCTCAGCCCCATGGAGTTTGAGGTTTGACTATATATGAAATTTTATTTAAAATCTACTCTTCCAAGAACTACAAGTGTACAGTTTGCCAAATCAATAACCATCAGCTGCGATGTAGACTCAAGGTTGCTTCACACTTCAGGGGCTACAGTAGAGGTTCAAAGTTTTACAAATGAATATTCAATGTATATGAAAATTCTATTAAGGTCTTCTGACAAAGAAACAGGGTAGGATATGTCAAATATATTTGCAAGTACTTTAATATAGTATGGGTTCAATGTCATTGAAACACCGACCTCTTGGTGATCATGATGAAGCCACATTATAGAGAGGTTTAATTTTTTTCATTTTATAGAAGTGAATAGGAAAATGTGTAAAAAATCTTCCTCTCAAGATCCACCATATGTCAGTTAGATATGCAGGCATCCTTACATAGTACTGCTTGTTGACAGTTAATAAATAATAACAAATTTAGTCAGTCTAGGTTATGCAGTATCTACTTGACTGTGCTTTGTGAAGGGGGTTGGGGTGGTAAAGATATTTGATAAGTTTCAGTGTAGAATCATAATACATGGGTATGTTGTCATTGATCCCTACAGCATAGTGCCATAAAGCAATCAACTTGACTGTGGTATTCTTACAGTCATATGATACACTGTAGATATGGGTGTTAAAAAAATGATATGCTGAGACCATGAGAAAATGTAGATATTTGTGTTTTTAATGATATAAAAGTGTAGTTTGACCTTGAATAACTTGATTCAGGAGTTGGCAACCTTTAGATGTTGAATTTGATGATGATAATAATGACATGCCTGAGAAACAGAATCATGCAGCATATACACATTGCAGTACCAGTGCCCCAGCAGAGAACTACATATTTTGTATTTTAATCATTATCTTAAAGCCTGCAACAAAAGGTTCAAAACATACACAAAGTTTGGATGCTTTATTTTTCAGATACAGATTTTATTAGGAGAGCAAGATCTATGCTTTCTACAGAGGAAGAGGAACAACTATCTTCAACAGAGAAAAGAGTGCAGAGTTTGTCCGGAGTCACGTGACAGGATTTTGACTCATTTTGATTTAAAAAAAAAAAAAACACCCACTGCAAAGATTTGATTCAGCAAGACCTGGACATACTGTGAAAGTCAAGGTACTGAAATGGAAGTTTATCAATCACTTTCATAAGAGGCACTTTAAAGTGGTCAGAAATATGGAACAAGAGAAGAAATGAAAGCAGCTTACAAAGAATAATTTTGTCTTGTACAGCATAAATTGTCCTACACTACATGTCAAATAAACTCAGTAAGACACTAGAAATATTGATGACTTGGTTGCAGAACCTTTTGAATAAAGGCATGTCTGACAATATTGTAAATCTTCACTGTCTTTTTGTGTAAAATATAATACGCAGTAGAGCATTCCAAGAAACATCATCTGCATCAGTGATACCATTACAAAACTTTAGGAATACCGATATACAACAGACAGACAATCAGCCAAGTAATCTGATGTGTCACCATCTTCACTTGGGTAAACAAAAAATACTTAACTAGGGTATTAGAAGAAATATACTAGCTTGAGCTTTACTAATTGAACAAAATATATGTACACACCCCACCCACATCTCCATCAAGCCAATTCAAAACATGGGCATAATTTTCTTGACCTGATCACTGAAATTTGTGATATGCTATCCATTTTCACTTAAGGACATAGAGTACCTGAAGAAAAGAATAGTAACAAATTTTGTAAAACTATTTGTAAATGTGTTAATATTGTTAAAAACTCATATTTATTTACCACATTAAAATTTTTATATATTTACAACATTTTCTCATGAACCCACCTTTATTTTTGAATTATTCACAAATCATGTGAAGATTCAATGGGAAAACATTACTCGGACATTAAAATAACTTCCAAATTGTCTTTACCTGTATGTAGAGCCGATAGGGTGATGTTCTGTTTAGCACAAATACTAGTATAGCTCCATTATAAGAAGGAATACGTCTTTGTTAAGTATTAGAATGGTCATTTAAAAATGTCAATTTATTGGATCATTTCATGTATAAGTGACCGATTTACATCATTATTTGATCAAATGGTAGAATATTCCATGGAAACATAGCACAGCAAAATCCTACTTGATCTGATGCATCCAAAATCTTGGGTATCCCACAAGTGAGGATGGCTGACATACATGTATTGCAACAGGTAATGAGTGGAAAATGTACACAAGATTTAGCAATGAAAACTTTGCCTATTTCAGTCTCCAGCTCACGTAGATACCAAATGGCTTCTAAACTATTTTTCCAATGCAATTATGTTTTGCAATTCAGCACTGAAACTTTATAAGAATCGTATCGACTTTAATGTCATGGACTTTCTGCTTGTTTGGAACAAGATGGATGACACCAAATATAAGCCTCTAAGATTTTATGCTCTCACAATTTGAACAAAAACAGCCAGGTTGTGAAATTTTAAGTAAAATAAGGAATCTTTGATGAACATAAATGAGGAAACTTTCATTGAAGTCATGGCCTTCCCAGTGCAGTGGTTTTTGACAAAGTTTTTCACACACCCCGTCCTGTTTTTGAGCAAACTTGAATTCCCTTTAAGATGCTTTGTAGAAAATTGAGCTAAAATTTACCCCCATAGTTCTGGAGACCAGTTATAAATTGTGGGACATTTACAAATATGACAATGACAAATTCTGTACTCAAGTGAGCCCATAACACATCTTGGGGCCCCAAAATAGCAATAACTTGGTTCTCATGTCTGTCCTCATCTATTTAAACAAAGTGCATTAACCATTTTTATCCTTAAATGATTAAAATTTCTCTTGATTACTCTTCCAATGCAAAATAAAAATTCAGAATTCCAAACTGCATCTACATTTGACTCACTCAGAACTCCTAATGTGACTCATGCCTCACACACTAAAACGGTTGGTTGTACTTGTATATTGTTTAAAGTCATGCTAAAGAATATTTCACTCATATGGAGACATCACCACTGCCAGTGAACAGCTGCAAAATTTAGGCCCATGCTCGCCACTTCTGGCCTTTGAGCAGGGAGGGATCTTCACTGTGCCACACCTGTTGTAATATGGGACCTCAGTTTTTGTGGTCTCATCCAAACAGACAGCCCTATTTAGTCCCCTCTTAAGAAAAGCAAAGCGTAGCAGAATCATTCAAGGATTACCAATTGCATACAGTTGTATGTCAGGTGACATGTCATCCACGTTTGCATCAACAGTTCAAAATTTTGCAAATGAACAGCAGGGTCATGTGTAGTTTGAAATCGATGGCATTAATATCAGTACAGATATAAAAAGGCACAATGCTCATTTTGCCACGACACATTGTGGGAGGATTTCCTGATGCTCTTTCTCTGCTGGAACTTTGTAAAATTCATGAGTTTAACCCCTCATCTGATTTTTATTACTTTAAGGGGAGAAAAACCTTCCATTATCCCCAGTTGTATATATAATTTTAACAAAATTGCCTCAAAATCCAATTAATTTTTCTTGGTCTTATCAAAATTGATTGTACAATATTCTACCTCAGATTCTATATGTTCTATTCCTAGAATGATGTTTGTCAGAGTTTAATAGAAAGATGATGTAATACCTGCTTGCTTTAAAATGTGTAAATTCCAGAAAAGGAATTCTTTAGAAATTCATTTCAGTATAGACTGTAAATTTTGTGATAATTAGCCCTCTACAGCATTACAATACATCTGGGAATTGGATTGGACGACCGATTTGTGACAGGTTACATTTTCACGTGCAAATTCAGCACAACATTAAAGAAGCACTGGACCTGTTTTTGTTAACTTTGAATACACCTACTGTAAGTTAGTAATTTTGTATACAGGTATATTTTTCTGTAAATAATTTAAAAAAAACAACAAAGGTTTAAAGTTGCCCAACTTTATTAATTTTTTCTTCTCTTTTTCAATTTTTTTAAAATCTTTTTTACATACAGTACATATATTTGAAATCTGACAATGTTCATGACAAAATGTTATAAGTTACAAGTCCCATGCATTTCATCGCCGACAATTAGCCATGATGCCTGCAACACCTGAAAGAAACAAATTAACAGTTATTAACACATGCATGTACCTGTTCATGCATCATATAAAGTTTCAAGTGAAATTATTCTAGGTCGGCTATGAGGTTTCAGATCGTTCAACAAGAAACTTCCTTAGTTGGCTGATATCAACTTTACTCCAACAAGTAATGTCCCTTAGTCAAAAGTATCTCGCTGAGAACCTCTGCAGGAGTAAAACTCCTAACAAATAAAAAATTGGCTAATGTCAACTTTTAACAAAACTCCTGACTATCAAGAGTGACTCTGCTTGTGGTTGTCACAGATTCAATTCTCGATCCAAGCACTATGTAAAACCTAACACATTAAACATGCATTCAAGTAGTGCCTGTTTCATCGTGAGACACTCTGATTTTGAAGTAAGTTGCAGATCTTTTAGATATGACCTTAAAAACAGATATCTTGTGTCACAGTAAGTGTTGTCATGATAAAGAACCCTTACTCAATGCTACAGCTGTTAATGCCATGCATAAGTCAAAACCTGTGATATTTCACCTACAGCTGGTAACATTTCTACACAAGTGAAAAATTATCGAAGGGATGTAAAACAACACACAAACATGGGATTGTCAAGTAAATCGGAAAGAGAAAATTATCAACTTAAGCATGATTTTAGCACTCACTATCAAACGTGATTTTCTCTGTGATGTTCTTTGTTTTGATGTTCTCCTCCTGATTGACGATAAAAACGTTTCCGTCCTCCTGATGTTTCCAGCCATATTTAGTTATCCATTGTTGAACCTGATCCTCTACAAGAATTTATAATACATTTATACATTTCTATGAACCAGAACCTGCGTTAGGTCGGTAGGCCAGCACAATGCTATTCTCTCACAAATTTTGTACCCAATATTTTCTGGTACTTGCTGCTATATCTGATCATTTTTCTGATCGAGTTGATACCAAGCATTTGTTTGATAAACCAATAAACAAATTAGTTAGAATATTATTGTACATGTCCTTTAAATTGGATAAGTAATGCTGTAAAGATTAAAATAAACATTTTACAGGGTTTTTTTTAGTTTCTGTAAGCTACTGATAAATAGAAAAACAACCTACGGAATATTGAAGTAGGGATGATCTCAAAAGTAGCTCAAACCGCAAGTGTTATATACAATGGGAATTTGATATACATGTAGCTATGACATAAAACTAGCATTATGTACAACACATATTTATAGAAATACAGTACACTTAGTGATAATGCATTTATAGAAATGCATGGTACTAATCATACATTTACTGATGCTATATATTACATTTTATGGACAAGCATTTCGTTTTCATATAAGAAGTTAATATTTAACTTCCTGCCCTTTTGGCTTCAAACTAAGGCTCTGATGTCGTGTATCAAAGGAACATCCACCTACACAATGATGCTTGCATATTACTTTTTTGGGAAGAACATTCATTGGTTTAGAGCCTGACATCCAATCCCTTTCTGTATTGAATAAAATATTTATTTAATTAAAATTTACCTGGAATATCTCCAAGTAATTCTTTCAACACATCTGAAGGTATAGTTTGGTATGTTGCTGCTATCACATGACATACAACTGAAAGAAAAATTTTTTTATCATATACAACTGATATAAATAAAAAAAAAATCACATAAAAAACAACTGATATATCCACTGTATGATATACTGAAAGTCAAAAAACCACATGACAAACATCTAATATCAAAATCCACATGATAAAGAACTAATACTAAAATCCACATGACAAACAACTGAAAGACAGAAATTCTGTAACATAACAAACAACTGAATGACAAAAATCATATCACAAACAATTAATTGAAAAACAAAATTCATATGACATGCAACAGAAAGACAGAAATCAAATGACCAAGAAACAAAAATTACATGACAAACAATGGAAAGACATGACAAACAAATGAGAGACAAAACACTTGTCCTAAACACAATCCTGTGACGAACACTGTAATACACTTCCATATTCATGACAGCTAATATTTAAAACAACATGATTTAATGTATTTTGTGAATTCTGCAGCAAATTGTCTTAAAATTCACTGCACATGCCCAATTGTCTTTTAGGTCTGGGAAATGTTGTCAATATCTACTGAAGTGGTTGACAGATTACAATCAAAATTTTAATTCCATCAAAATAAAACAAACACACACACTAAATTTTCAGTTTTACATATATTCAAACATTTAAAAGTCATGACAAAAATTAAAGTTGTTGACAGAACAAAAACACATGTCCTCAGATCAGCAAGTCCCTGACTACAATTTTTGCTCATACTAAAATTGGATAATCTCAACCATTATCCTTGAAGTATTTGAAATTACTTGACAAAGCTTATAAATCATCTTTTAATCATAAAACCTTTGTTTAAATCTTCTGACAAACTGGTACCACGCCTGAATTCATTTAATAGAGCATCTTTGGCTAGGTGCAAGTTTTGATTTATCACTTGCATCAGAACTAGAAAAAGACCTTTTAAGATGTCACCCTTAACCAGATTCACTGCAGCAAAAAATGTAGGTCAGATGAAGCATTTAGATTGGAAGTTGGAAGAAGCATCCAAAGATATGTCATGCAACCAAACTGGTCTTAAATTTCACTTGTGGTAAGATGAGAAGATATTTAAATGCTGTTCTTAACATATTCTACAGACATATACACAGATGTTGATTCTAATGCAGCATATCCACTCCTATGAAAATGGTGGGGAGGGGGGGATCCTGAACAAATATTTTGCACAGAACTGCATTTTAATTATAGTCTTTCCCTTTACATAAGTCTCTTACATTTTCTTACTGAATCATCAAATCCTCTGATGTTGGACGTCAAGTCAGGGTTTGTTCTCAAAGCCCCCTGTATCAACAGAAAAAAATATGTGTATTTAGCTCTCAAATTGTCCTTGTAAAGTTGGAACTTTAATATCAAAAATTCACTGAACTGACAGGTGCCCAACTGTCAACTCTTACAATGTATGAGTTCAACTTGCCTACAATTTTCTAAACTGACAAGAGTTTTATTTACCCAGAATTCTCTGAACTGACACGTTTCCAGTAAGTGTGCTAGATTCATAACCTGTGCTGTTGGCTCTTCATCATGCTGTAAAACACATGTACATAAGTCAAAATTAATTATTACCCAAAAATAGTAAAACAGAGCACCACTAAACCAGTATATAATAGGCCCAAATACATTACTAACCCCCAAAAAATATCAGTCCAAGGGCCATAACTTTTTCCAAAAATTTGGGACAGCATTCCCCTTGTAATATGCACATCTACACATTTTGATCTTTCTTTGTTTCAAGTTTCATTAAAATCCTCCTAAAGGTCTAGGAGGAGTTGCGAAGATGGAAGTATGAAAATAAGTCTGAGGACCACAACTCCTTTTTGGAAAAAATTGGACAGGGTTCCCCTTGTAATATGCACATCTACACATAGTGATCTTCCTTTGAACCAAGTTTCATTAAAATCCAGTAAGGGTTTAGGAGAAGTTGTGAAGACAAAGCTAAGGGGACTGACAGAAGACAGAAGTATAGCATAATCGCATTTTATGTGGGCATATAAAAAAAACACTCACATCTATACTTAGTTTATAAATAGAGCTTCTGGTTGTAACATGCATACAAATGCCTGCGAGTTTATGAACATATACTCTTCAAAAAAAGAAATGCATAATATTTAAATTTCATTTTTTTTAAAAATTGAAAATGTTTTTGGATTTAAATTCTAGGCGTTGTTAATAGGACAACGTCAAGCTGTTTTTAATTCAAACTGGTTTTTAAATCAAATTAGGAATCAGCAACATGGATCAACCCATGACCTTCCAGGGTCAGGCCGCCTGTGCAAGACTGCTTCATCAGATTACAACATCTGTGTGAAAGATTCAGAACAACAACATCAACTGCTTCGGCGATTCCTGGAAGGCTTAGGATCTCGGGTCAGACCATCCAAAACCGTTTACATGATGCTGGTATCAGAGCAAGACGTCCTGTTAGAGCTGTCATTTTAAACCAGAAACACCATTGAAACAGACTCCAATGGGCTCAAGCACACAGGTATGGCCACAGCAGTGCTGAAGATTACTTTGGTTCAGCAATGAATCCAGGTTCTTGTGGCATCGTGCTGATGGTAGAGCAAGGGTCTGCAGATGATGAAACAAATGTTTCGCCACAAACTGCATACAGGAAGTTCACTGATGGTGGTACCAGTGGGCAGCAATATCCCATACCAGAAGAACCAATTTGTTGCACTTCAATGGCAATCTTATGGTTCAATGATATTGTGATGAAATTCTCCAATAGCACATTGTTCCAATAATGCAGCATAATGGCAAAACATTTCAACACAATAGTGCTAAACCGCATACAGCTCAATTAACAACAGCTTTTCTACAGAGAAACTTCATTCCAGTTCTTCTTTGGCCATCCAAATCACCAGATTTAAATCACACAGGACAGGCTTGGGATGAATTGGATAAACTTCGATGACGACAACCTGCACCTCAATCACTTCCAGCAACTCATGGATGCGTTACACACAGAGTGGATCAACATCCCACAACAGGTCATCCAGAACTTGACTTCATCAATGGAAAGATGCTGTAATTGATGCTCATAGTGGACATATGCGATATTGAACAGTTGTAACCTTGAACTCTTGATGTACAATAAACTGTGATGTGAAATGAAAATTTCAACTTTGATGTGTCATCAGATGACTTTATTTATATAAAATATCTTCTAACATTTCACTGGCATTTGTTTTATTTTCAGCCTGAAATTTCAATATGCATTTCTTTTTTTTGAAGAGTACATTAAATGATTTCAAATGAGCAATAATTTACACTGTATATTTACCCTCACTGCATCAATCAAGCATTTACACAAGGTGAAGTCTGTGTGAGGCATATTGGTGAGAGCTTTGAGTAATATCTGGCATGCCACTGTTGTCTGATAATGCATGGGATTGAACTGGTATCTAAAAAGATGTGATAAGTATTGAGAGCGAGTTGTATTCTATATATATTATACACTTTTTATTATAGGAAATGAAGGTTAATCTTTTGATTCACGTATTTACTTCATGTAGCCACAGAAATGACATTAAGAAACCATTTGTCACCGTTTCAAAACTTCGAAAATTGTCAGGTCTCAAGATTCAATATACTCCCATCCTATTGCAGATTTGCCCCTTTCAACAGCTTCAACAACTTTTTCTTTCTTTTTAAATAATACAGTGAGGACAAGAAGTGTTTGTGCTTGAAATAGAGTTCACTTTCTATAGACACTTAAAATAAACCACAAAGATATATTATTCTTCGTCCATTTGATTAGTGGTACCTTTGAAGATATTTGTCACTGTGTATCTTCATCTTTTCATTTCTTTTTATTCAAGAGGGATCTTTGATCTTTTGAATGTATCACTGGCTATCATACGAATGCACTTATGAATTAATACTCTGAATCAATACTCTTCAACAAAAAGAATTTTAGCGATGTTGACTTCATGTATGAAGATCATAAATGAAAGAAAAATATATTAAGTCCAGAGACAAGTATAACAGTTTAAAGTTGATTGACTTATCACTCTATACATGAATAACGGGCCTTGAAAAAAAAGAAAACAATGGATTTAGGTCTGATTTTCACCCAGATCTGAGACATGTCACAGACACATCATTTAAGATAATCTTCCATCCCAAATGCAGATCCTTGCATTAGATACAGAAGAACACTTTCAGAATGATTAGTCACCATATGGGCAAGTGGACTACAGTACTTTTAATGACTCAGTCAAAAACTGGTAGCCAAATACAAGTGGGCAAGTGGGAATTTTAATCTCTATGGATAGATGTATAATGAGCTTACAGCTTGAGTACAGCAAGGTTGGCTTCCAAGTCATACGTTCCTTCCTGAGCTTGCATAAAAATGTACTTCTCCAATGTCCCCAGATTTTCCGGGTTGTACCTAGTCAATGTATGGTATTTTGATGTCAATAACAACTTCCTATGCAAATATACATTCACAATTCTAATTAGAAAGGTTTGTCATGATAGAATAAGCCTCACTATCAAACTGCCTGGAATCTCTGGAAATGTAAACACATACTATACTTAAGCAATGAATTATTTTTTGAAAGATGCAATCTCAAAACAGCAATGGTGTGTGTATACTATTTAAATTACACATATTGGCGTGTTATGAAAATTTGTTTGTACATTCAGTTGCAGTTATGAGATCGCATCTTTCAAAAAATAATAATTCATTACTTATATTTACACAATAATGACAATCTGTCCCAGTATAATTATTATGTGTGCTTCAACAAGCTAATCAGGCCAAGAGAAAATTGACCATGACCTCGAAAACAAAGTTCAAGCACTTAAAGCCAAACAGTCAACCATACTGCAAGACTTGCATCATAAACATGCTTTAATTACAGTATGAATATATGCAAGGTGCAAAATTTTATCTGGAATTTCCTCTTACCATTTGTTCTGTTGCTAGCGATATTCTTACCCCTGTTTTATATTTTCTATAGCGCGTAATTCGTCTGCCATTAATATTACTTCAAAGACTCTTCAGTTGATTTCACCATACTTAAGTTTGTTTACATTTATAATGCACGGTATAATGAAAGACATTACCCAATTGGCTATATCATGTAATGTTAAAATTCAAAACATTTGCTAGGTGTCGCCAATGTGGGCCACAGTTTTCGTGGTGTAATCTGCCAAGGTTTTGTGGGGAGCGGAGTGGAATGAAAACCCTTGGCTTGCAAAGATTGTGTCTATGAGAATTAAGACAATTTAAGAAGGGATGAATGTAATAGTCAGACGGGTTCGATCACAAGTGACCAGAAATCTCAGTTGGTAGAGCACCTGATTAAAGATTCAGGGGACCTGGGTTCAACTGTTGCACTTAGGATTTTCTCCCTTCCTATTACAGTTGGATGAAATTTTTTCACACAGTGAAATTAGATTTTAATGCTTCTAGAAATTAATTTGATAAAAAATTTGAAAAAGCTAAGTCAAATAATTGCATATAGTTTTGTAAAGCTATATTGCCCCCAAAAAACTATATAACTAAATATAGAGAATTTTGAGATTGTACTCGATCTGATTACGCTAACAGGCTGTTGACGAGAAATCGATTTTGTAGTCGCATTGCCAGAATTTAAAGAAAGGGAAATTTAACGACATATTTGAATCTAAATATAGTCTAAAAGATCCAACGAAAGTCTGTATTTTACCTATCAATTCCTTTCAACAAAGCAGCAACATTTGCTCTCATCGCTTCTGCCATTATGCCGGTGACGCTATTCGCAAGGGTGTGAAGTTCCCAGAAACCAACGTAAGTTTATCGCTTACGCGAATCGGGTTCGACATTTGCCGTATTTATGATGTTGGCCAGGAAAGGAGCCCCTATATTGCTATAAATTGTTGATGGAGAAATTGAAATCAACCCGTTTGTCATAAAGCTGAGTTTTTAATTTGCCATCAGAATCTATTTTCAATAAAATATATAAGTACGAAGCAGATGTGGAAGACCCTGTGATGTCTTTTATTTCAAATTCACTGGGATATATTGTATCGGCATATATGAATAAAAATGATCATTGTTAGTAGATAAAATGTCGTAGACATATCTAAATGTCGAAGGGATACTTCACGCCAAATTGTGGGTTTATATCCTTATTATGGAGATGTTCTTTACGTCATTACACTTATATGCTTATTACGAAGGGGTACTTCACGCCATTGCACCTTTATATGCTTATTTCGGAAGGATACTTCACGCCATTGCGCTTATATATGTATATTACACCAATTTACCCTTATATGCTTATCAAGCAGAGGTACTTCTTAATGTCACTACGCTTTTATATATGTGCTTGTTACTTTACGCCATTGCTGGGGTGGAGTGGGGGTGGGGTGTACTTCACACCATTTTGATTCTGTATGCTTATTACGGAGGGGTACCTCACACCATTGTGTTTCTGTATGCTTATCACGGAGGGTTCCTTAACGTCATTGTGCTTCTGTATGCTTATTACGGAGGGTTACTTAACGCCATTGTGCTTCTGTATGCTAATTACGGAGGGTTACTTAACGCCATTGTGCTTCTGTATGCTAATTACGGAGGGTTACTTAACGCCATTGTGCTTCTGTATGCTAATTACGGAGGGTTACTTAACGCCATTGTGCTTCTGTATGCTTATTACGGAGGGGTACTTCACGCCATTGCGCTTTTATATATCCCAAGTCAAAGTGGAAGGCCTTCCTCAAGCAGTTTCTTAATCTTCACAGTTCACATAAAATAAGCAGTTCCTTAGCCATCAACAAGCCTTATTAGTATGCATGTCTCATTTGCATAAGAGCATTCATGTACCAGTTTCTTGGCAGTTTCGTAGCCTTCATAGTTTTCTAGCAGTTTTCAGGATCGCAGTTATTTGGGCAAAAATTTTTAAAATAGATACTTCTACAAGTCTTCATCTATGAATATTCATTTGAACTGCTTAAAAACTGTGAAGGAACTGCTTACTTTAACCTTTGATCCTATTCACTGTGCCATAAATGGAATACCAAACTGCTTATTTTTATTCACTGTGCCATATATACCAAACCGCTAGAAAACTGCTTATTTTTGTCAAAGTGTACAACATTTATTACTAAACTGCTTATCAAACTGCTTACAAATAACATTCACAATTACCAAAACAGCAACATGAATAAGAATTAATTTCTTAAGATAAGTGATTATACAAGTTCAAGCAATTTATTTGAAACAAACTAACAACTATATAAAACAAACTACTATCAATCTTTAGGTAACAAAGAAACATTGATATGATACTATTTGCAGGGGGTGTTTTTAAAGCAACCAATAAACTATCAAAACGTGTCGGCATGGTTATCAGAACGACTCCAAAGGAGGTTTTTCCAGACATCATATTTTTATTTATTTCCACAATTCGGAAGAAAAGTCCCTGTGGTGCAAACATGTATATATTTGCCTTTTAAATTCGTTATCCTTTTGCATAAAATTGTTTATACTAATTAATTTGGTTTACTATAGCAATTACGATATGTTAATTTTTGTCCTGAAAGGATGTACAAAATGCTCAAAGCGCCGTGAGAGCGTATCGTAACACGAATATATACACATGTTTAAATGGAAAATATAGAAATAAACTATGATAAATATGCAGAATACAATCAGTGATTTTAATGCATGAATATAAATCCCTCATATGTTTGTAAATATGCTAAACATCGACGCGGAATATGAAATCACAATGCACTGTTCCCGCGATCAATGAATGGGCGGATCAAAAGTCTAAATCGTGTAACAAAATGTTTTAAAGATGCTTATACAGAGCTCTGTCCTCACACGTTCAGCGATATAAATGGTAAGCGGTAAATGTAGTACGGCCGAAAGTCCCGGATAGCAATTTTTTTTTTCGTGATAGTTTATTGGTTTCTCTCTTAATAGTTAATGGAACGGCATCAAACTTTTTGTGATAACTGATTGTGATCAATGAAACATAAATCATATTATTTTTGATGAGAATTCTATTACGAACGTACTGAACCAGAGTTTTCAGCTACCAAAAAGCGGTAAATCTGGTACGTTTTATAAATGCCAAAACTTGAATACGGTCGCAGATCATGAGATTGCCTGAAAGTCCGCATTTTAGCATTAAACATAAACAGAATTGAATCAAACTGAGTTTATATATTTAAGGTAACTTAAATAAATCGCAATTGCAAGTGTGCAGTTTTATGTGCAATTAATTGTGCATTAATACATGTACACACGCGGCAGAGTCGCTCTAGCTGGAGAAGGCGTTCATTGAATAGCTATGATACAATTAATTTGATAATAATAGATATTAAATACATCTCAAAAATCATCTAGTTGCATCATACATTTATTTATAATTAAATGTTTAAATAATATAAATATGATCAACATTTTTTTTCGAGTCAAATGTTCAACAAAAACACAAATATATTTTATTTACATGAAAATAATGAAACTGATATTTAATAACGTAATTTTCCAAAGTTTTATCATAATTTCCGTTTTCATTCATAATCAAAATGACAAATTATTGTAAATGCAGACTTTTTGGGTTACATTATTTACTTTCGGGAGTGTAGTTTCTTGACTGTCAGTTTTATATTTTTATTCAAAATTATTACCTTTGAGTTGATGAAGAACCTCAACGTGGCCAGAGCTCGACAACGGTATCAACGATTAATTTTTAAACATTTCTAAATATCGGCAGACATTCTCAACCATCGTATTACATCTTGGTACATGATATAATTATATGTATCAGGGACGATATTGAACAACCTAAGGGGACTTACGTGTTCATTAAAACATTAATATATTTTTTTTTAAAAATGCAGCAGCTTTTACTTATCTATTATTCTTTACAATGGAAATAATCATAGAAGCATAAAATGTAGTTTGAATTAATGTTTTGCATGGATTGGATTATTTACCAGTGGCGGTTCCAGAACTTCCGAAAAGGGGGACCCACATGCGAAAGTGAAGTATTAGCTAAAATACTGGAGTTTTATTCACATTATTTTGTAAATTTGTGGCCGAAAAGCCTCCCTCGGGCCCCCTCTAAATCCGCCACTGTTTGTAAGGGGGCTGTGGAAATGACCGTGTGTGGGTTCTAATATTTATAAAACGTACTAGATTTACCGCTTTTCGGCAAGTGAAAATTCTGGTTCTGTACGCTTGTAAAAAAAAATTATTTAGAAAAACTTTCTTATGAACCTAGGTTACAAACAGTAGCCCCTGCAAATTGTATGCTATTCTATGCAGTATTAAAAGAGAAATCCCGAAAAAATCTTTATCCTGAACTTTCGGGTTTCGACTTTCGGCCATACTACTTATACCGCTTGCTTTTATAAAAATACTAAAGTAAATACCTTTTGCTTCGCCCTCAAACATGGTCACGCCTTAAGACATATTATCGTTAGTGTGGTTCGATAAAAAGTAATCGGTTGATCTTCTGTGGCCTGATATCTCTGAAGCTTAGGTCAAGTTGTTTTCTTGGATATGGTGAAAATAGTCAATGTGATTCCGAAACCGTATATATAGTCGGGTTCGATGTTCGAGACAGATATAAGTGATAA
The DNA here is from genome assembly GCA_024699665.1 of Ostrea denselamellosa. Taxonomy (NCBI): domain Eukaryota; kingdom Metazoa; phylum Mollusca; class Bivalvia; order Ostreida; family Ostreidae; genus Ostrea; species Ostrea denselamellosa. The sequence goes on along the minus strand of JAMZEH010000010.1, from coordinate 2,770,327 downwards.
ATTGAATTTGGCATGATGGGTACTTCTTGCCATTGCATTTTGCAAAATACTGCCTGTAACATGTGTGCGATATCTATGTACTTAACATGCTTGAAAGGAAAGTTCCCTTCAAACGTTTGGCAGGTGTTGATTTGGAATACGACGATATATTGCACTATTTGAATTTATTCATATTAAATTTGATTTTAAGGATCTTACAAGTGTGAAAATAGGGATACCCTTGTGTTAGTGAAGGATGATTTATGTGACAAAATATCACTGTTATAAATAAAAATATTGCTTGTTGCTCGTTTTACGACTATCAAAAGTGAAAAGTTACTTAGAGAACGCATTTGTGAATCACGAAGGTGATATCAGATCATTTGACTGAACATTATGGCTACAGCGCCGTCAAGACCTACTGATGAAGATATGATAACATCAGCAGAGACGTTTAAGATGGAAGGAAATGAATTATTCAGATGTAAAAATATGAAAAAAGCTATGGGAAAATATCACAGAGCTATTCTTCAATTGAAAGGAGTAGGTTCGGATCAAAAGATGGGTGCAGTGATGGGAATGGATGGACCCCCTACCAAAAAACTTTCACTAGAACTTGAACAAAAATTCAACAAATTAAAAACGGATTGTTATAATAATTTAGCAGGTAGAGAAGATAGTCCTATATGTAGCTCATACTGATTAAAACGCTTCCTTTATTGTGAGACCTCTCTAAAATGATTTTGTCCCTCTTTAGCGAGAGTACAACCTAAAAAAAATATCCGAGGAGTACATCTATTAATGTTTCATGTGAAAAAGAATACTAAGTGCAAAGATGTCCGATACTACTGCAAATATATAAACCAAAACAAAAGTACTCACAATTTGCATTGGATTTTAGCCTCCTCTCTTTTGCATTATTTAGCCTCCTCTCTTTTGCATTACCATTGATATGAAATTTATTCATTGTCCCATATTGAGTATATTGTTGCACTTATTCAGCAATGCACAGGAAATTGAAACAACAAAACACCTGCTTATGGCTTAATGTTTATTTTCTTGCTAAAGAGGAATAATTGTGTTTCAAGTGAGAAAATTTCTCAGTAAGAAGTGTTCCAGACCTGTTAAACTGTCAGCAAGAACACAGATGCTGGGGTCGTAATTATATTTCAATAGTTTGCACATGTAAATAAACTAATGATAATATATTTAGACCAAAGTACTTGTGGGCCAGAAACTCATTCGAGATAATGTTGTTGTGTACCATTACACTGTATATACCAAATCTTGGTTAGGATCTGGCATGCTTATCTCCTGATATTGAAAAGTCTGGTTTTTCTTTTATGATATACGGTTGGTATGGGCAGTTACAACATATCACTATTAAAGGGGGGGGGGGGGGGGGGGCGGCAGAAAACAAACCCATCCCCAATTGAAAATTGACTCTTTTTCACAAAATTTTATGGAATATTCCTCAAAATATCATTTTGCAAGCATAGTAAGAATGGTATAAGTTTTTTAGCATATAGTCTTTGGTGTGTCTGCAAGGTTGTTGTGAGGAATTTTTTAAGGCAAGTCCTGGGCTCATGGTTTATGAGGAGCTCAAGTCCCATGAAAATTTGACAAGTCCCATAAAAATATTCCTTAAGTCCTTTGTATCAGATCTTCAAGAAAAGTGAAATGAGAAGTAATATTTCTTGTACCCCTATTCAGAATGAAAGCAAGCTGATACTTACACCTCTGTTAGCTTTATTTTCAAACAAATGCAAAGAAGGACATATATGTTAATAATAAATTAGCTACCCAATGCATAATTGTGATATGATTATGTGTCATAATTCACTATTTGGCCTCCGATTAACAACTGTTTTGTAATTGTCCCTGCAGTCAGTAGTATACTCGGGTCATCACAATAACTCGACCTCAGAGTGACATCAAATTAACCACATTGTTTGCTGGAAATCATAACAAATGACTCTACTTTTGATTCTGATAAAACTGGCTATCAGAAGATGAAGATTTGATAAAACAGACTCCAATTTTTTAAATAAATAAATTAAAAAAAACTTCATACTTAGAATTCAATTCAATCACCCCTATAAGTGACCAGAGCAGTGGATATACATCATATCCTTGTTCACACCAACCAGACTCATAATAAAGAAACTGGTGCACAGTGAAATCTGTGGTATTATCTTAGGTTCACTAGAGCATATTATATGTCACCTGCATTTTTCTATCTGTGGGTTTTAATTAATGCACAAATAACAGGACTTCAAAAAAATGGATTTTGGATTTTTGGTCCAATTTTCACTCGAGTCCAGGACATGTGCGTGGGACTCATTGTATTAGACATCCCAAATAGAGCAGTATGGACTTTACGCTTTACAAAATAAATTTATTATTATTATTAAATAAAATTTCTGCATCTTGGACACAGATTACTGCTGTTTGTCCACAAAAACTTCAATGTTGGTCATAACTTTTGAATGTATGGAGATTTTGCTTTCATATTTCACATGTGTATTCCTTGTGACAAAACTTTTTTTTGTACCAAAGTTTTTAGCATATAGTCTTTGGTGTGTCTGCAAGGTTGTTGTGAGGAATTTTTTAAGGCAAGTCCTGGGCTCATGGTTTATGAGGATCTCAAGTCCCATGAAAATTTGACGAGTCCCATAAAAATATTCCTTAAGTCCTTTGTATCAGATCTTCAAGAAAAGTAAAATGATCTTGGAATATGACTACTTTTAAAAACTTGAACCTAGTCATAACATTTGAATGGTTAGTGGTAGGGCCTTTCATGTTTCTTATGCATATTCCTTTTGACAAGACCTTTCTTTAGGTAACAAATTCTCTTCCTCATAACCTTGGAGTTTAACCTACTTTTGAAGAAAGTTTACCTTGGCGGTAACTGAATGGTTTAGTGATGGGGCTTTCATATTTTGGATATGTATTCCTTTTGACAAGACCTTTCTTTGGTACCAACATTTTTGACCTTGGAGTATGACCTACCTTTGAAAAACTTTAACCTAGGCCATGACTTGTGAATGGTTAGTGATAGGGATTTCATTTATGTATCCCTTTTGACAAGACCTTTCTTTTAGTATTAAAATTTTGATCTCTTGACCTGAAAGTTTGGCTTACTTTTGAACAACTTTAAGCTAGGCCATAATGTTTGAATGGTTAGTGATAGGGCTTTCATATTTCACATATGTGTATTCCATGTGACAAGACCTTGTTTTGAAATAAAGATGAAATGCTTCACAAATTTGTGTCATCCTTGCACAGAACCTTTCGTGCAGTACCATAATTATTTTGCTGCCATACTGGATATCAGTATTTCACAACATTTTATTCCAAAATAACAATTTTTCGACTAAAAATTCCTAAATGAAATCATACAGGACCCTTTATCAAAGAGGTCAGTTAAGCCCCAATGTATTTCAAAAGTTAATTTGCTACATGCACTGGTCCTTCACATGTGTATTCCCTGTTTCAAAAAAAATGTCAATGGAATTGTCCTAATTGGACTATTAATAATACCCTGCAGGGCACATTGAATGATGGGAAATGGTGATATTTTGCTCATTGAATTGTAAATGTTTTTTAAGATATATTCTGGACAATGACAACATACACACCCACACAAAAGCAGGTACAAAATTTCATTATTATGAAATATGCATAAAGTTTAATACATTTTCATTATTCTTATCAAATATACAGAAAGGTTAATAAAATTTCATTATTCCTATCAAATTTACATAAAGTTTAATAAAATTTGTTCATATGAATCTGTGTTAAAGAGGCATGAAGAATCTTTTGGTAAATAAAAAAAACCAGCTACTTGGATATAAATTTGTAATATGGTAGTATTTGTATGTGTAAAAGATAGTGCTCAACAAACCTAAATTTCAAAAACTGATGCAAAGATATTTTTGAAACATTTAATCTTTTTTATTTTCAAAACAAGGCATGAACACTGTTTATGGTTACTTGACTCAACTATCAACATGGCACCAAAGCTATGAAAGATCATTTTTATAAAAAAAAAAAAAATTAAAAAAATTAATTGTCAATTTCAATCAATCAAAGGGGCCTCCGTGGCTGAGTGGTTAGAGCAATGCACTCAAAATCACAAGGCCTCTCACCTCTAGTCGGTGCAGGTTCTTGCTCGCGCCGATATATGTGAAAAGGTTTGCCAGTTTTCTTTTGGAAGGTCGGTGGTCTCTTCCTAGGTGCATTGTATCTGGGTTCTCTCTTCCACCAATAAAAAACTGGACGCCACCAGATAACTGAAAAATTGTTGAGTGTGGCGGAAAACAACAATCAATAATAATATTTTTAGAAAGAATAGCGAAATATACTGTTACCCTTTCTTCCATCCTTTCAGGCAACTTAATTTCAACTCACTCTCTTATAAGCAATATGTAATGTATAGCTTCGGTGAAATTCGACTCAGATGTTAAAATAAGAAATAAATTTTATTTTTGAAGATGGATCTGAGCGTATTAACTGTGAGGTTTTATGCTGGCATACTTCATGAAGCGCAATAACAAACAAATACATTTAAATTTATTTACTGAAAAGTTTTGAGTGTGGCGGAAAACAATAATCAAGCAATCGAAAATTTTGTCCATGTCCCTTTAAAAATATACTCAGGAAAAATTATGTCCATGAACAGAGAGACAAGGTAGTTTCAGTATCCTACCCCTAAACTTCGTTTGCAGGTAGTATAATTAATATTCATATTTTGATGGTTATGAAAACATGTACAAGTAATTACACAAAGCTGTAAGAATAGACATATGTACATGTAACTGCACATAGCCATAAGGGTAGATGTGTGAACCTGTAATTATACATAGTTGTAAGAATAGATGTGTGCATGTAAATACACATAGCTGTAAGAGTAGACTGTATATGTAATTGTACATAGCTACATAAGAGTAGACATGTGTACATGTAATTGTACATAGCTACATAAGAGTAGATATGTGTACATGTAATTGTACATAGCTACATAAGAGCAGACATGTGTACATATAATTGTACATAGCTACATAAGAGTAGATATGTGTACATGTAATTGTACATAGCTACATAAGAGCAGACATGTGAAAAGTAATTGTACATAGCTACATAAGGGTAGACAATATGTACATGTAATTGTACATAGCTACATAAGAGTAGACCTGTGTACATGTTATTGTACATAGCTACATAAGAGTAGACTTGTGTACATGTAATTGTACAGAGCTACACAAGAGCAGACTTGTGTACATGTTATTGTACATAGCTACATAAGAGTAAACTTGTATCCATGTAATTGTACATAGCAACGTAAGAGTTGACTTGTGTACATGTAATTGTACAAAGCTACATAAAGTAGACATCTGTGCATACAATGATACATGTTTGAATTTGATATTTCATCCTCTGTGTTTTGTCATTTGGGGTTTATACAACATTGGCTTAATCGTGTAAATGACTAAACATGTACAGACTCCCATTCAGACTTATGTATGTTAGGACTTGTATTTTAACATAACCTATTCAAACTTCTATTTTCAATTTTCAGCTTGTTTACTCCAAGAGAAAGAACCAAACAACAGCAAAATTGTTGAATACTGTAATGAAGTTCTACTATGTAGTCCCAGAAATGTCAAAGCCCACCACAGAAAAGGAGTGGCCTTATACCACTTAGCAAATTATGAAGAATCCATGTCATCACTTCAAAAAGCAGATGAAACTGGTAATCATTTCAAATACTAAGTAGTATATGCCATGTTTCAATGTAAAGAATGAATCAAGTTGATGATTTTACAATTTTTTTTTTGGCAAAAAATCGCGCAAGATTGGTTGAGAAAAGCATTCACCTCCTCCTCCAATCAATCTATTTATTTTGTACATGTATCTACATTGCTTTTGTGTTAGATTCAATGGGGCTAACATGATAGTGTGGTGTTAAAGGAGGGAATGATGTTTATGCTACCTTATAATTAAAACTATTCAATTTTGTTTAAAAGTATTGGATTAGTGCAACAAATTCTTTAATCCTCCCTCTGATTTATAATCACCTTTGAAAAAAATCTCAATTATGTCTTACTCAAGGTTCCAGAAAGAAACCCTACACAAGCAGAATTTGATCTTAAAAACCATACTAAACAATATGGATTTTATCATATAACCAAATTACAAATGATATTCTTAGCCTAAAGAACGTGTTATATTTATGATTCATAATGACAAATGATCATTTTATATATTTGTCATGAGATTAGTTTTTCATTTATGTTTTATTGTGAAATGCTTTAGAGATTTTAATTGATTAAGGTGCTTCCCCATTAGCATTATTTTGTATAAAGCTTTCTTAGGCACATATTACAATACTTTCAAGGTAATGTTATCCTTTTTCATTGTCAGAGGGCATATCCAACATTGTCAGTTTTCATGATAATGATCTTTTGCAATATGGAGATATGTATTTGAATCTATGAATGTATGATCACTATGGTAACCACTGCATTGTTAACATATAGTTTTAAATCCATTTACTCCACCTTGTTTCTTCTTTGATACAGATTCTTCTACAAAGAAGTATATAAAAATGTGCAAGATGGCAATCGAAAAACAAGAAATTGAACTGCAAGCTACTTACAAAGCTATGTTTCAAGGAACCTCTAACACAGCTGTAAAAAATGGTGGCAATGTCAATGGTAAACAACAGTCTAAAACTGACAGGGTGACTAACTCCATGAATACAGAATTAAACCATTTGTCATCAGGAAACTCACCAATGAATGATCATGCTCAAATCAAAGAGACCACTTGAAGCATAAATATGTAATCAAAAAAACTATCTGGCATTCCATGATTTGCTAGGACAATGGTTTTACAATGTATTGCACAAAACCACACGTGATCAGTGATTTCATTTCCTAAGTGACAAATAAATATCATTTATCTATTTTGTTCATTTGAATATTAAACAGTAAACAAGTGTCTGGACTTCTGTGTCATTTTATTTATAAATAAATAAATAACTGACAATATGGAATTTGATTTTAAAGTAAATAATTATCACAAATCACTTCCACACACTGCTTGCAATCCACACTTTATAGTAGTGTACAACCTCTTGCTGATTTAACCTTTAAACATATGTCGTACATGTAAAAATCACAGCAAATTTTCTGTTACAAATTTTGTAAACCTTTCCTTAATGAGGTGTATTTTGGAGGTTGGAATTGCTGAATAATATACCCAAAAGTCCCCAACACAGTGAGACACAGTTAAAGATACTGTATAGAAAATGAATTTTACTTCATAATAGTATACTAAACAGTGTTCAATACAAACAGGTTGTACTTAAAAAGCATAGAAGTTTAAAACTTGATAATCAGAATTAAAATAAATAAACAAATTCCAGAGACAGTATCCTTGGAAAAGTACATTTTACCCTTACTATGCCCCTGTGTTCCCATATTGAATATTATCTCAAAATTTATAGAAGTAAAATATCACCTGCTACAGTACAAATAAAAACTAATGATAATCTATGCAGTGATCATGGACTTTATATACTTAGTAACACATTACAAAAATACTTAGTGTGGGCAACATCTATTACAAGAGTACAACGTACATGTTTATGAAAATATAATATATGTAAAATAAATACAAAATTTTAAATGTGTAAAAGTTTCAAATCTAACAGTACAAAAATCAGATCTAGAAATGTACTTATAGAAACATTCTATAAAATTCAAAGGAATGTAGTATATTGGGAAATAAAAAAAATTAAAACTAAAAACTTTTGAAAACAGCATTATCTTGCTACATTTTGGATATGTGTGTATTTACAATGGATTTGTAAAAACTGTATGAAGATACAAAGGAATTGTTTTACTCGATACAACAAGTAAATAAGGACAACATATGTCCAAAGGAAATCACAACATCGATTTTCACGGCATGAATAATTTGTTCCTATACAAACATAAAATAAATGCAATTATCACAGACACATTTTTTTTTTAAGTACATGCACAAAACATTGCCTTTGCTCTATCAATATATATGTTTTTAATGCTTAAGTATACATGTACATGTCTTTGCAATGGGACACGTAAAAATAGGATGTAATCACTTTTGAAGAGCTGAACCAAATTGCAACCTTGCTCAGCTTCCACTTAAAGTTAATCAAAATGATTTTATCTATTGCCATACTTGCTGTTTTGATGGATTTTCTGAATTGACAAAGCTGTATATTGTACATGTGTAACATAAATCAAAGACAATGTGTGTGTTTTGAATGCAAGATACATAGGTATTTACATAATACTAATCCCTGTACATCTTTAATTCTATGTAGAACAGTTACCTCCCTTGTGAACTATCAACAATAAATATACATGAAGTATTTACAAACAACAATAAACATCATGCTAGTTCTAAATGTCATCAAGCTCTGTACATACATATGTACCTCATCAGCTCAACATCAAGCTCTGTACATACAAATGTACCTCATCAGCTCAACATTAAGCTCTCTACATACAAATGTACCTCATCAGCTCAACATTAAGCTCTCTACATAGAAATGTACCTCATCAGCTCAACATTAAGCTCTCTACATACAAATGTACCTCATCAGCTCAACATCAAGCTCTGTACATACAAATGTACCTCATCAGCTCAACATCAAGCTCTCTACATACAAATGTACCTCATCAACTCAACATCAAGCTCTGTACATACAAATGTACCTCATCAGCTCAACATTAAGCTCTCTACATACAAATGTACCTCATCAACTCAACATTAAGCTCTGTACATACAAATGTACCTCATCAGCTCAACATTAAGCTCTCTACATACAAATGTACCTCATCAACTCAACATCAAGCTCTGTACATACAAATGTACCTCATCAGCTCAACATTAAGCTCTGTACATACAAATGTACCTCATCAGCTCAACATCAAGCTCTGTACATACAAATGTACCTCATCAGCTCAACATCAAGCTCTGTACATACAAATGTACCTCATCAGCTCAACATCAAGCTCTATACATACAAATGTACCTCATCAGCTCAACATCAAGCTCTGTACATACAAATGTACTTCATCAGCTCAACATTAAGCTCTCTACATACAAATGTACTTCATCAGCCAATGATTCAAAATGAAATATGCTTATGTACTTCTGTCTTTCATTATCAAATCTTGCATGGAAGGACATTTTATAAAAATGTGGATCTGGCTCCACAGAAATGCGGAGATGGACTAGAGTCTAGAGATGTGCACTATGAATGTGGAGTCCGCCTCCCAGGGCTTTTGGATCGTGAACGGGATCTAGATCGTAAACTTGGACCTTCTTGAATTCGAACTTGGTTTTTCCTTCGAGGAGATTTTCGCAAATTGAACATGTTTTTCTCAATCTCTTCAATCTGAAACAAGGAGAATATGATCACAAAATAACCCACACATAATTGAAATCGAGTAGCGTATCACTTGAATCACTTACGCAACTATTTAAAGAACTCCTACTGTAACTGGACTTAAATTTGCTGCAATCATAATGCAACTAATTTCCCACTGTAAGCAGTTTAATGCAACTGTACAATATGTGTATAATGCTTGTAATGTATATAGGAATCACCTTATTCTTAAATAGTCTTATCACTTTGCTACTCAAGTAACTGTCTGGAAAATTAGACAGATGTTGACACATCAAATTTCTAGGATCAGTGAATTTTTTAATAGTGTGATTTCATATTACAATCCCAATTAATTTTAAAAATTTAATACTAAATGTTATTCAACTCTAACATGTTAGCTATAATATCCAAATGGCAGGAAACAATGATTAAAGGGTAGATAACTCTTGTCGAGGTACTGAACTTCTTATACATATATAAACTCTGCCCTGTATTACAAGCAATACATTCATGGCAAGAATAAATCGTTATTAAAATGCATGGTACTCAACCAGACCTTAAGATAAAAAAAACTCATCTTGTGTCGCCTACAATACAAGCAGTGCCTAATTTTTGGGGGTCCTGAGATGTTTTACTTGGAGTTCTGTGCACTACACCACTGTCAACGGCTTTTCAGTAAATCTCGTTAAAGTTTTTAGTATGATCATTTATATTTTGGACTCATTATTTTGTCATATGAAATGGTTTTGGTGCAGTGAAATTATTGTTTACTGTAAATTGTTTAAAATCGCTGTTTTCTGACCCGAATTTTGGAAATACTTAGTAATATGTGTATGAATAATTCATGTGGTGGAAATTTGATGTAAACATGGAATCTAAAGTAAAAGAGGCTCTAAAAACTATGATAAAACTTTGAAAATAAGAGACAAACAGCTAGATGCTTTATGTTTTCTATCATATGGTGACGATGTGCTAGTGAATGTGCCAGTGGGCTATGACAAGTGTCTGGCTGATCACATGTTGCCTGAACTTTTAAAGAGAGAGAAAAGGAATGATAGGTCTGGTTAGAGAATGAAATTGTTCATATCATGGAAATAGATTATCACATGAATCTAGAACTATTTTGCACGTGTTGTCAGAGATGCAAGTGGAGCTTGCGTAACACACCTCTGGTAAGAGAATGTCTGATTATCGGTGTTGAAGGGCCTCTTCTATATGTATAGCTAAAAACTATTTTTATAACTGTAGTGTAAAAAAACATATACCAAACTGTTATGTATATTTGCCTTCAATGCTAATACAGTATGACTGACAGAAATATAACTAAGTACAGATACACATACATGCATATCCAATAATCAAAATTATGTACTTACTTCAACAGAATTCACATCTTAAATTCACATCTTCACATTAAATTATGATTACACACAATTACACATCAGCTCCTACCGTGCCAATTTTAAACAGGCTAAAACAACTGTATATTAATAAAGTCACCAGTGACATGATGCGGTACCTTGTCACCGTAGAAATTTACGGATTTGAGTTCGCTCTGTAGTGCTCTCATGGTGTCCTGTAATTTGATGTATCGCTGTTCAATTCTGGCTTTCTCCTCCTGTACATCCTATCAAAGAAATCAGTCCACTAACGTAAGTCCAGTTACTATGCAAGTCAGTACAGTTACTGCTTTGTGAAAGTACTATAGAAAATGTATACAAATCTTAATGCTGTGAAGGAGAAACTTCAAACATATCATGCCACAACATATGCCTGAAGTGGTGTAAATCCATATGTCCAGGGGTCCATGTTTGCCCTACTCATAATTTTCTATTTTTTACAGGAGTTATGAGATCAATCGCTGTTTGTTATCTTCATCTTTTCATGAAGATGGTTTTGAAAAAGTTAAAAGACACAAACATTGAAATGCATTATCAGAAATACATGCACAGCTGTATGTCATTCATGCTGTAAATTCATCAAACTGGATGGAAATCTAATCTCTATTAAAAGTGTTCTGCCATTGTTCCATAATTTCACTTAAATAAAAACCACCAGAGGCAAATCAAGATGAATTGTGATCCACAAAATGCATCTGGGTACTAATTCATCACCACTCTGCAGATCTTGTAATGTCATGTTGGGGGAAGAGTTATCAGCCAATCTGAAAACTCCCACTTTACGTATAAATAAGATTACACTTATTGTTTTGTCTACAGTTACCTATATACAGAGATGACGAGGTCGAACTCTTGTAACAGAGTTTACAAACTCGAACAAGGTCGAACTCTTGTAACAGAGTTTACAAACTTACTCTCAATTATCTTATCTACAGTATGTAAGGAGATGACAAGCTCTTGTAACAGAGTTCACAAACTTACTCTCAGTTCTTTGATTTCTTTTATCACAAATATCTTTGAACAGTCTATAAACTTACTCTCAGCTATCTTATCTACAGTATGTGAGATGACAAGCTCTTGTAACAGAGTTTATAAACTTACTCTCAGTTCTTCAATTTCTTCTATCACATGTTTGCTATCCATGGCTTGCTGTCTCAGTAACTCCTCCTCTCGGATTTTACGGAGTTCAAGTTCATCTGTTAAATCTAGAATCTGAGTCTGCAAAAACAATTTTCTAGTTAAAGAAGGTCAATCTAATAAACATCATATTGTCTTGGAGGAATTCCATGAACCAAATGTCCATATGTGGTGAAACACTTACCTGCAATTTCTCAACACAATGAAAGTTTTCAGATTCCCTATGACTAAGTTCTGGAACAACAGAAGAAAGAAATCATTACATACATGCATGCATCAATGAATACTGAACACTTTTGCCAAAATCTTCACTTGCCACATCTTACTTAGTTATACTGAATGTCAATCAGTTTTAATAAGTTTTAATTGAGATTTGATTTTTTTTTTGTTGCTGTTTTTCCCGTTACAACATACCCACAAATTTATCCTCCATCAACAAGAAAAATTAAACAATAAAGAAAAGCAACTCCTCATCCCCATGGTTGTTTTTCTCAAAGAAAGAATATTAAACCTGCAGAAATATTTCATGTACCGTGCTTGACTACTGAGAGTTCGTCCATTACACCATCACGTTTGGCAATTTCCGATATGAGGAATTGACGATCTGTTTCATTACATGACAAAGCCTCCTGCAAATCCTTTTTTAAGGCTTGCTCCAATTTTATACGATCTCTAATTTCCCCTCGTAACCACTTCATTTTGGCCTACAATTCATAGTTCATTCATAATTCACAGCAAATTTGGACACACAAACATGTAAGTTTAGCATGAACAATTTTATTTTCAATTATCTGATATTTTCTGACCTTAATTTCTTGGAGAGCAGTGGCGGGTCCATTTGACGTTCCTTTACATGATGCCACCATCTGTAAATACATTGAAATGAATGTAAGAAATTTAGGAAATGTACAAGTGTAGTAAAATTAACATTTACTTGCTCTACAAAAAACATAACACTCCAAATGATGAACAAAAATGCTCCATTCTTAAAGCAGACTCCCAAACAAAACATTAATAAAATTCATAACACTGCATGAGACCTAAGTGAGGTTTTCTATTGAATAAATGTTTGTCCACCATTTATCTGTTGCCTATGAACTTTTTCATATTTCTGCTACTTTTCAAAATTTCAGCCAAACTTAACACAAAGCATCCTTGGGTAAAGGAAATTCAAGTTCATTCAAATGAAGGAATATTCATTCCCCCTTTCAAAGGGATATAACTAAGTGAATTTGAAAATAAAGTGAGGTGTTTAGAAAATCTTATCATGACCCAGAATCAGAAACTCAAAAGCTTGTATAGAATATACCAATATTACAATATTGAGTTGAAGTCAATATTTTATATAGGAATTCAGTTTTACATAGGAATATATAAGAAAATTTCTTTAAAAACCAAGAGCTATAATTTTAAATTAATGACTCTCTATACCCTATAGACAAATATTTTTTGGACATTGTGAGAAAATTATATCTCATAAAGGTGTACATATTAAGTTGTTTTTTTTCAACATTTTCAGCATGGGGTACGTGTCAATTTGCCCCAAGGAAAATCTTCAAAGAATTGAAAACCCTTAATATAAAAGCATCCTCCTGTAATGTAAATTCTAGTTTATTCATTAACACTGTAATCCCAATTATTACATAGCGCTATCGAGGAATTTCTCTGAAAAATCTTCCTCGCCAGAATTAAGAGCATAATCCTGGTATAACATGTCAAATTACTCAATAAAAGCATCTTTATATCGAATGCATCCAATTTATTTCTAACATCACTCCAAATGTCAAACTGGGATGACAATTGAGGTTTAATTATTACATAGCAATATATACATGTACAATGTAATTTAAAATTTTTAAAAACATTTGCTCAAGAACTAAGAAATACATTATGTCAAATTAATACACAAGTATCCTCAAGAATTTTAAATTTTTCACAACCTTGACAAACCAAAAACCGATTAGAACTGTTTTCTGTTTTTCTTTGTATCCTGGTAGAATACCCTGTAATAAAATCACAATACCTTTTGCTTTTCTTTAGAACAGGATGCTGCAATATCCATCAGTGCATCCACTTCTGCAACCATTTCATGGATGAGCCCCTCAAAGTTGGCCTGGAATCTCTTGCAGTCATTTCTGGCCTTCAGGAGTTCATCTTCAACATTTTTAACCCTATTGAAGACACATAGGAAATTCAATATTGTACGTGTGTACACATTAGCTTTCAATGTAGTATAAATGAACTCTCACCTCTGCATTGCTGGAGTTTTTTTGGTTTTTTTATTGATATGTTGTACAGATGACATAAAAAGTCAAAGTTGGAAAAGAAAAGTTGCTTTACCTTGATAAATCTGTTTCAGCCATTTGAGTCTGAAAGGAGATATTGAACACATGTTGGTGGAAACATGTTCATGTAACATACATAGTATATTGTAATTTACACCTAAACATGAAAATTCATTCCTGCTTATGATCAATATTCAGTAACAACATTTACTGACACATCAACAGAAAATTATTTCATGGTAACTCACAGCACTGATAAGAAGATTAAGAAACATGCACTTTAAATAAAAACTTTTTTGTCTTTTGATACACATCAATGTCATTAGTACAATTTCTACAATTTCTACCACTCTTTGATGTTTTTTCTGATGTCTAGCATCTATCATCCGATGTCTAACCACACCTCCATGCTCTTTATGTCTACTTGCTCTGTATTGAATTAATAGTGCTCTAATTTCCTGCCTGATATGAAGCACCCATTTGTACTGCACCAAATACAGTCTGATGTGCACAGATTGTGTAATGATGATTTTGTTGAAAATTGCAGGATATTGTTAATTCATATCTTTAATCTCATATATCTCATTGGATAAGAAAATCATCAGTTCCACAATTTACAAATTACAGTGTACATGGAACCCACAGCCTGGTGTATGATGGGATGCCTATTCCTCTCCAATAACCAAAGAACACACTGAGGACTTAATGAGAAAATACTGTACCCAGAGTATTTAAAGTTCGAAATAGTTCATGTTGAAGGAGGGGTGGATTAAATGCTACTCACATTTAAGAATATAAAAAAAAGAAATTCACTACAAATTTTTGAATAACTATAAACTGTGATAGAAAGATTAAAATTTGTATTATATTCTAAATTTAACTTCTTTGCATAGATTAAATGAGACTGTACAAAATTAGTTCTAAATCTAAAATGAAATAAAAACGTCAAAACAAAAAGAATTCCTATTTCTACATATATAGGAGAGGGAATTATTCCTTTTTTAATTAACTAATTCAAAAACAACATTTTCTTAATGTTTGAAACTATTATTACATGTAAGTGTGAGTGTTCTAAAGGATGAAATGATATTTGCAGTAAAAAAAATAAAAAGCAGTTGCAAATCCAACAGAAAAAATCACTCAGTGGTTTCTGCATGCAAACCAGCTTATAACCTACAGGTTTCTTTCGCTGCAACTTTATGCAAGGTCGAGGAGACCTGCTTCGGGCACGCTTTTCCTACAAGCCAGAAAGAGTACAGAAATCTTTACACCCAAAGCAACCGTGCAAATCGATGACTCATCCTTGAAATATTTTCACACAAAAACAAATCAACTTATTGTACTGCACTGTATTGCAATAATGCATATATACAAAAGACATAAAACTACAGTTTGGGGGTATCTGTGTATTAATGCTGTTGGGGTAATTGATTTAAATGAAAAAAAAAACTTTACTGATGAATGAAAATAAATCAAGAAAAGAATAAATATCTCATGCTATTAGACTTCACTATAAATCTATCAGGAGAGAATCCATGAAACCAGACTTACTTTCTTTATGAAGAACTATCACACAGAAAAAAACAAAACATTAAAACCAATAACACACCTGATGTACATATCAAAACAAAAATAAAATATTTCATCACCCAACTACTGAGGAAAAAAATGACATGTTACTTAACTGATGACAAATAATGACATTGATGAAAATTTTTGTTACCTGTGTCTCAAATTCTTCTCTGGTCATCTCAAGTCTTCTTGCCAATTTCTGGTTATCTTCCTCACTCCTGCAGCACAATCAATGACATTTTCAAATCAACTCATTCAATTCACACACAGTATTTACATGTCTGCTAAAACTTGATATAAATATCTATCTTTAACTATGTGATAGTTCCAGAATATACATATTTTTTTGTCATGCAAAATACCTAGCAATTTCTTGTGCTAATCTGTCGATCTCTTGTCGGAATTTTTCTTCATTGCGTTTTGAGATTTTATGTGATGACTTCTCCTCAGAGAGTTCCATCTTAAAAAAAATATTAACACATTAATCAATGCTGCACAAAATTTGGATTTCATAAACATCTGCAATATCACTCCACAGTACTGAAATCAGGATCCTATAATACCTTGAGTGCTTATTAGTATAATATCCTATAAAATCTTGAGTGCCTATCAACATAATATCCTATAAGACCTTGATTGCCTATCAGTACAAAATTCTACAAAACCCTGGGTGCCTATCAATATAATATCCTATAAAACCTTCAGGGACTATCAATATAATATACTACTATACCTTGAGTGCCTATCAATATCCTACAAAACCTTGAGTGCCTATCACTACAAAATCCTACAATATCTTGAGTGCCTATCACTACAAAATCCTACAATATCTTGAGTGCCTTATCAATACAAAATCCCACAATACCTAGAGTGCATTATCAACAAAAAATTCTATAATACTTTAGTGTCTTAACAAACAAAGTCCTACAATACTTTTAGTGCCTTATCAATATAATATCCTACAAAACCTTGAGTGTCTTATCAATATAATATCCTATAAAACCTTGAGTGCCTTATCAATACAAAATCCCACAATACCTAGAGTGCCTTATCAATACAAAATCCCACAATACCTAGAGTGCCTCATCAATACAAAATTCTACAATACCTAGAGTGCCTTATCAATACAAAATCCCACAATACCTAGAGTGCCTTATCTATACAAAATTCTACAATACCTAGAGTGCCTTATCAATACAAAATCCCACAATACCTAGAGTGACTTATCAATACAAAATCCCACAATACCTAGAGTGCCTTATCAATACAAAATTCTACAATATCTTTATTGTCTGAATCAAACAACATCCTACAATACTTTTATTGTCGCTATCAAATATCCAACAATACCTTCAGTGCCTGTATTGTGGCTTCATACTCAGCATGACTTCTCTTCATTTTTCTTTGTATATCTTGCATCACATGAGCCTCTCTCACCTATTGAAGCAATATTCAGCCTTATACATGTAAGTTGAGTACAACATATTTAATGGAGTGTTTGTAATCAATCTCAAATCACAAAGTACAGTATACCCACATATATGTACTGTGCATCAATTATATAAAATTTATATGAATGAATTTAAATGTTCTAGCTGATATAAGCAACTCCACATTACCCATG
Source organism: Ostrea denselamellosa (assembly GCA_024699665.1). Taxonomy (NCBI): domain Eukaryota; kingdom Metazoa; phylum Mollusca; class Bivalvia; order Ostreida; family Ostreidae; genus Ostrea; species Ostrea denselamellosa. The sequence goes on along the minus strand of JAMZEH010000010.1, from coordinate 2,752,882 downwards.
ATTTTGCTAAAAGTTTACCCAAATACATTTACAACATGAAATAATTTAAGCAAATGATCTAACCTTGACCTCGTTCAGTTCTCGTTTCAAAGCCTCCAAAGACACATGATGATTTTCTCTCTCCTAAAATTACATTTCAGACAGGTGAAAATTAAATCTGAATACATTTTTCAGTGTTTGTAGGAATCTTGCATTACAGCTGTAAAAATTCTTTTCCTTTTGTCCAAATGTCAGATTAACCATCATAAATAAGGGTCATCAGAGGACAATCTATGTGCAACTTAATATATCTACAACACTTACATCATTAAGTTGCCTTTGGTACATTTTCGATTCCTCGCGTGCTGCCTTTTCTCGGTGCTGAAGTTCCATAAAATTTTGCCTCAAGTCCTAAGAAAAACAACATAGAAATTTACAAGTCCTAGCATGCAGAGCTACAATGTAGTTTTCAAAATCTACTTCATTCACTTAACAATTCTAGTCTAAAATATTCTCAATTCTTGTATGTAATGAAATTTAAGGATGGGCAGTAAGTATTCATGTACTATTCTTCCCATTATTTCAAATACAAAGGCATTGAATACACTGTATAGGAAATTCAACAGATATTCAAATTCAAATGCACATTATATCGCAGAATAATCTGTACAAGCAGCAGAATAATAAATCATGTACATTATGCATATTCTTCTCTGAATGACACCATATACAAAACTACATCAAGCTAAATAAGTGTTAATACTTGAAATATATGGCACTGTTTAAATAGTGATAATAATTCATAAATTAAATTTTGTTACTCTAATGCATGCTAGTATACATAGACATTATAGAGATGCAATATGAATTGAATTTTATATCATTTGATTAGATACATGTGTACAAGCAAAATAAAAATTGTCAATGCAATTGTTTTTTTTTTTTTTACTTTGTTTTAATGATTTAATGATGAATAGACCATAGAGAAGAATGAAAGCAGCAGCTTTAATAGAATATAGAGACTAAATGCATGCATTAATTTATAAAATTACAGAATACTGATGTACAGTAAACCAAACAGCAATGGAAATGTTTGACATTCAATTTGTTAAACACCAATCAAGTACTTAAGGAACCTTTCAATCACCAGCTTCAGATAAAGATTGACTTCTAGAAAATTATTATATCAACATGAACAGGCTGATACACGGTAGTTATACTTGTCTATCATTTCACACAAAATTACAAAAATATACAGACATCTGAAGAAAAATAACTTTAAATGAAAGTAAAAATTAAGTGCATAAAGAGCTTCACAGATTATAAAGCATAAACTGACCCAAACCAGGCTATACTCATACAAAATGCCCCAAAATTATATTCATTCCTTAAATAATCAGGACAGATAATAAGGACAGATCAATCTAACTGCAAAGTAATGACACGGTATGTAGAACTTTTCTGCAAGCGTGTATAAAGGTTCCTTAATATACATATAAACACATACATGTATATAGACACACACAAACATAAACGTTATAGAGGCACACATATTTCTTCTTTCCCATCCTTATTCACCTTTAATTTCAAATAAAAGAGGGTATTTCAAAAGACCACTGTACACATATTATACAGTTTTAAACACTTTTCTTTTGTTGACACATTTTGCTGTAAGGTTCAGAATGATTACTGTACAAGTCACAAAGAGGTGAGTGAATTTGATGGTAAAGACAAAATAAGATCTGATAGTTAAGTGAAGAGCACTGCCAGGGGAGACAACTAAGATATTTACATGGATTTTGCCGTTTGATTCAGATAACTTAGCTGCGATTTCTGCCTTAACAGCGCTCATTTCCTTCAACTCTTGCTGCAATTAACATGTGACACATAGAGAAACAGAGAAAGAAAACATTACATATACAATCAATTCAAGGAAGTGACCTTGTGACAATTTCATTTGTTACATACAAGTCATAAAATGGACAGGGTGTAGTGCAAGAAAGTACACGTAAATTTCAAATTTTACTTAATAGATATTTAAATTTATCATCATTAAGTACTGACCATGAAATCCAATATATGTACATATGCAATGTTAAATCCATACTTTCTCTGGAGAGGCCTATATTTTGTGCACAGAGTAATCCTGCTACCCATTATACAATAATATATCCAATTTGCCAAGAGAAAACCCTCCAAAATTCATTTTACCCATCTAGCCAATCTAAAAGGCATATATATCATTTGTTGCATACCTGCAGCTGATTGGCTTGATCCTGTGACAACATGTGGGCTGCCTCTATAGAGGAAAGTTTATCCTCAATTTTGTTTTTGTCATCAGTTACCTGTGACAATCGATGAGATACTGTGTGAAGCTCGTTTTCAAGCTGAAAAAAATTGTTTACAAATAAGAAAGCTGAAAGCACAAAATATAAGCCTTATAAACAAGGCAGTACCCAATATTTATCTGTTATTCAGCTTCAGGGAAAAAACCAATCTACAGGTATATTTTTTTCACATAATATATTTGTGAGATGATGAACTGTAAATATAAATAACAAGCATTCTGAGGCAATACAAAGTCCCATACCAGTAAAATAATTCAGTCAAAAGTAGGTCAAGCATAACGAAACTCAAATTTGATCTGTAACTGTCCAAGACAAAGCCATGTATAAAATTTCATTTGAATATCTTCACCCAATGCAGAGAAAAGTCCGGAAAACCTCCAGTGGAATGACAGACAAACGGATGGACCGAGGGTAAACTAAAAGTCCCCTTCGGCAAAGCCAGTAGGGGACTAATAAATTACTTAAAAATGTACATGTATATAAAAAGTTACAAAAAAATCATTGCAAGTAGTACAAAAATTTCAGTAATGTATAGCTGCCAACCTTTAACATTTTCAAAATGGTTGATTAGATTGCCAAAATAGTTGGTTTGAAATTTGTAAAGAAAATTCCAAGTCTGATTTTGTGAAAATAACCAGAAAATGACAAAATTTGGCAAGTGTCACCCTCCAAAAGGAGGATGGGAGGTGACAACTATGACATTCAGACACTAACAATTTTGAACTTTGTAATTCATATCAAGCACATCATAATAGATTAGATCACTGACCCGGTCAGCCACAGTGCGGACATCCCTGAGTTCCCGGTCCAAGTCCATCCTAACAGACTTCAGTTCATTGATCTCTACATCTTTCAAACGAAGCTGTTCATCTTGTGCTGCCCTCACAGCCTGTAACAAAAAATACCGCATCAAAAATAGACAGATTTTATGCAAAGTGATGTAACTCTTGGATATAAGATATGCCGCAAGTTTCATACAAATACTACATACATGTTTATTTTCACCACATTTTTTTTTTGCCCTTCTACACTTGCAAATGTTTATGCCTCAGTTTAGATTTGCTCTGACACAGTTGTGTTAAGAGAAAAAATGGTTTCACCTACTGACAACGATGATGATAGGAGCAAAAATAAAAGGAGGAGGCAGATATTTTCTGTATATAGTACTTCAAAGCACAATGAAAAGAAAGTGCAGGCAACAAAATAGGACAAATTAATGGATAGACAGAGAGTAAATGGACTAAAAACAGAGCAATATTTTTCAGCACTTCCATATGTTTTTACACACAACAGTTAATTTATCAACACTGTATATCAGTTAATGTTGGTCTTGGGAATATTTAGCAGATTTTTGTCAAATATGAAGCTTGAAATCTTGGTGCTTTATATTATGGTACACCAAAATTATCTATATATGGTTATCAATTCCTGTTGTTACTGACCAGGGCGTCTCCCAACTCCCTCTTCATATTTTCCATTTGTATCCCCGTGTGATGGAGGTTCTGTCGATGTCCTTCCACCTCCTTCACCAGCTGTTCATTTCTCTGCATCAGCTGATTAGCACCATGTTTATGTCTGTCCACCTCACGTTCCAGCTGCTTCACCTTCAACTTCCACCTACAGTGACAAGGTCATGAAAAAAATATGCATTTTTGTACATGAATTGAAACCTCAGTATTAAACATAAAATGTGATTATGCAGTAATGAAATATTTACATTTCCAAGGTTTTTGCCTTTGATATCTTTACCAAATGTAATGATACCATTTCCTCATGAATGTGATAGATATGAAAAATATACATATTAATCTTGATAAATATAGTGTGTATATTTTAACAGCTGGGAGTTCTGACAAAAATAAAAATATGATAAATTTTATTTTTGAAAGTACATAATGGTACAAACTACAATGCTTCATGCAAACATACTATTCCCGAAGCGCTACTGGGCATCATGAAGTATGCTGGCGTAAAACATCTCAGTTCATGTCCTCATTTATTTTCAAAAATGAAATTTATTTCTTAAATGAATTGTGCCATCTACAGTTACATGTAAATATAAATACATAAATATTGAATGCAAGAAATACCTGAATATATTTCGTAGACATTTGCTTGTAAACATTTTGATTTACATAAAAATGTGCTTACAAAGACAGGCACTACAATTGAGTACAGAGGCCTCAGGAATGTGTTTCTACACGAGTAGAGACCTCAGATATGTGTTTCTACAGGAGAAAAGAGACCTCAAAAATGTGATTCTACAGGAGTAAAGAGAAACATCAGAAATGTGGTTCTACTTAAGTACAGAGAACTTCAAATATGTTTCTACAGGAGTACAGAGACATCAGATATGTGATTCTACAGGAGTATAGAGACCTCAGAAATGCGTTTCTACAGGAGTATAGAGACCTCAGAAATGCGTTTCTACATAAGTACTGAGGCCTCAGTTATATGTTTCTACATAATCACAGGGACCTGAGAAGAAGTTTGGACTTACTGTCTGACAGTCTCCTGTGCCCGACCTTTGAATTCATCCCTCTTTCTTTCAGTTTCCTGCAGGGTTTGCTGTGTGTTCCTTAATTCATTAGATGCCCTGTCTAACTCCTTGTTACAGTCCTTAAACCTCTGTGCTGTATCGTCAAATTGAGCTATCAGCTGTCCCTTCTGTCTCTCGGATTCATCACGTTTATCTGACACGTCCTTCAGTTGTGTAATTAATTTGGCAGTCTGTTTTTCTCTGTTATCTAAGTCTTTTGTTAGTGTCTGTAGAAAGAGAAGAAATTTGTATTGGATGAGTAGTGCATCATCATATTGGCTGACTTCCTTTTCAATCTTACATGGAAAGTGAGTGTCAGTAACATATTTCTTGTCCTTCTAAGGATAGGCAGCATAATGATCACATGACTAAAATATATTATGTTAGAAACTCAGTGATATAATAGCAACTGTCTTGCTCTACTTGCAACATAGCCAACTAAACTAACTTGAGGTCTTGTAGTAGGCTATGATGTTATAGCTCTTTATACATTGTGATGTCACAATGGTATGGCTCTCAAGCACTTTTTGGATTTCTTTCTCAAATTTCTCTACCAGTTCTCCTTTGAATTTGATGAAATATTAAGAATATGATTTTTGTATTTCTTTGGAATTATCTGATAGTGAAAACAGGATTTTATGTAATGAATTTTCACATATTATTGATAATATATTTCTCTAGAACACAAAATCTGAAAAATTATTGAAAGGATGTCATTTACCTAGTCTGTGTGAATTTCAGAAAGAAACAAACTTTAGAGAAAGTTAAATAAAACTGTGATATAATGTTAATCAGTTTTCACTGCTTTTCAGGCGAGGTAACTCTTCCAAGCCTGTAACTCCTTAAATGACAAGAATTCTCAGATGATTTGTACATATTGTATTGAGGGTCTCCTATATTACAATTTTACCAAAGATGAGGAAAATTCACTAACAAGTATTTTTTTATGTCACTGTTCTACCTATCCTAAAGCTGAATTGCCAAGCCAGTAAACAATGAGTTAACACGAAACCAGAAATTTGTAGATTCTGAACTGACAGTGATTCAATTTCTTTCCCAATTAATATTTATTAAAACTGCATGTTTTCACTATATAAATTATATTTTAAAGTTTTCAGTTTCAAAATACATTCATTATTTTGCATATCCTTAACTTCCATTCATAAGTTTTATCTGATGAGATATACAGTGTTAAGTTTTGTTATTTGGAAGTGTTATTAACTTTTCTGTTAATGTTCTGGTAAACAGCATAATCATGGTTTGAACCTGAACAAACTGCAATAAAAAAATTTCTTTTTTAATTCCAAGTACAACTACATACACAAATTTATCCAGAAAACTAAACTAAGCTTCTTCAATGAATATATATGTGTGTCCTAATCAACCTCCCTTCATGATATTTAAAGGTATTCCCTATCCTCTATTCCTCTCATGTGAAAAACTGAAAGATTTCATGCAATGCCCTACCTCAATGAAAAGTGGAGATAAAGAACAATAGTCAATCTCATAAAGAATACAAAGTAAGAGTTGGGCAAGCACAGACCCCTGGACACACCATGGATGACATCAGATGCCTAGGAGTAAGCATTCCTTGTTGACCGGTCATACCTGCCTTAAGTCCTCTATCTTGATCAGGTAAACAGAGTAATTCATAGTTAAAATCAGCATGTACAGAACAGCCTTACAATTGGCATGAAGCACAACAGATAGCATTCGACCTAATAACAGGTTGTATTTGCAAATTAGATCATTATAACAAACATAGAATTTGCAAAATGCTGACTTTAAATGAGACTGTTGAAATCCCTGTCGCATCAACTTATTTGTTAGTAGTATAAAGTCAATATGATCTGACAGTACCTCAATATGATCTGACACTAAAGCCCTATCCCAATATGATAAAAAAATTTGCTTTATCTTAATATGATCTGACAATACTGAGCTCTGCCTCAATATGATCTAACAGCTGAGATCTTCTCATATGATATGAGAGTACCTCAATATGATCTGATAACTGAGCCCTCTGTCTTTCACTACGCTCTATTCCACGCCGGAGTTCCTCCACCTCTCCACTAGCACCAAGAGCATGAGACAGCTGACCCCTCAGATCTGCTATCTCTCTCTCCATTGCCTTTCTCTCTTTATCTTTATCTTCCTCCACTGAAAATTGGATTTACAAACCAGAATAGGTGATGACATAAACAAGCAGAAATTTATTCTGATAAATAAACTCTTAATTGTCAGTAGATGAAACAATAAAATTCAATGTAACCTCTTTATACATTAGTTACATATCTTCTAGCATTACTCTTTTTCCCCCCCAACATTCTTACCTGACCTTCTTTTGCGCCTTTCTCTAAGTTCATCCTCATATCGTTTTTCTTCCATCTGTAACTTGACACGAGTTTTCTCCTGCTCCATACGATTTAATTGATTCCTTAGATCATCCACCTTCATTTAAATAAGAAATACTCCGTGGTCAGCAATGCAGATTCAAACATTTACAACCTCTCACTTCCACCAAGCATTAATCAGCTGATATTAATATCCATTGAAAGGTATAATAATCCATGATTATAACAAATGTGTTCATACTGAATAACTGTGTGAAATGAATTTTTTCTCAAAATGGGATTATTTTCTTTATCCATAAAGCTAAAAGAAAGGAATAATTCATAGGATATACTGATTTATATCTCTCAGGAAGAGAAATAGGATTTTACCAGTTTTTCTCTTTAACCATATTTCAATGTATTTTTTAACATATTTAGCCAGTGTAAGACTTCTGAGACAGAAGGACCAACTGATGAGATTTGATGTCTCCTCACTTTCATACAGACTATCTCTAGGACTGATTTACTTAAATATTTACCTGGTTTTGAAGAGCTGCTTTTCCACCTTCACTATGGTCTAGCTTTCTCTTCAACACATCCAAGTCAGACTCAATCTACAACAATAATGACAAAGGGATTTTCCCATATAAGAAATTACATGTGAAGTGTGAAAAAAAGTGTTCAAAAATATTATTTTTCACCTAGCCAAAAATGTAAAATAGAATCACAAAATTTTGAAAGCAAACAGCTACCATAGCATCTCTTCATCGTTTTCTCATTTCAAACATATAGAGTGCCCTCCCTTACCCTGTGTTTCTGAGCCTCTGCTTGTATATACTGATTACGTATCCTTTCATCCGCTGCTGTTTGTTGCATGTGGTGGTGCTCACGCAAAGCCTGCATAAAGTCACAACGTGTTAACACAAATATCCCTCATACCAGTCAAAACAAAATCCAAAACAAACTGTTAATATGATTCATGTAATATTATGTGCAGATGCATGCGTCTTTTACCAAAGCTAAGATTTCTTCAAGATATCTTAAAACATACATATATGTATTTGCCCATCTGCAAAATGAATTCAAAAAATTAACTTAGTACAAAAAATTATCATATTTTTAAGATCACAGCTTTGTTTGAAACAACTGTTGCCAATGACAACATGACATACTAAATATGCAAAATAAAGGCTGTTTGCAAACAAGGCTCTGATTGGTTAGCTGCATTTTCACTCACATGTCGAAGGTCAGAGGACAGATTGGCTAACTCATCATAACGACCACTTAAGTGTCTGTCTGTCCTCATCTCATCCTGAATGGTGGCTAAACGATTCTCCACCCTCATTGCAACCTTCACAACATCATGAAAACTTTGCATTGTAAGAAACATGTGGTATATATGTCATACTGTAAGAAATGTCTGGTATACATGTCACATTTTAAGAGACATGTGGTATACATGTCATTGTAAGAGATGTCTAGTATGCATGTCATTGTAAGAGATGTGTGGTATACATGTCATTGTAAGAGATGTCTGGTATAAATGTCATGGTAAGAGATGTCTGGTATACATGTCATTGTAAGAGATGTGTGGTATACATGTCATTGTAAGAGATGTGTGGTATACATGTCATTGTAAGAGATGTCTGGTATAAATGTCATGGTAAGAGATGTGTGGTATATATGTCATTGTAAGAGATGTGTGGTATACATGTCATTGTAAGAGATGTCTAGTATGCATGTCATTGTAAGAGATGTGTGGTATACATGTCATTGTAAGAGATGTGTGGTATACATGTCATTGTAAGAGATGTGTGGTATAAATGTCATGGTAAGAGATGTGTGGTATACATGTCATGGTAAGAGATGTGTGGTATACATGTCATTGTAAGAGATGTGTGGTATACATGTCATTGTAAGAGATGTCTGGTATAAATGTCATGGTAAGAGATGTGTGGTATACATGTCATTGTAAGAGATGTCTAGTATGCATGTCATTGTAAGAGATGTGTGGTATACATGTCATTGTAAGAGATGTGTGGTATACATGTCATGGTAAGAGATGTGTGGTATACATGTCATTGTAAGAGATGTGTGGTATACATGTCATTGTAAGAGATGTCTGGTATACATGTCATTGTAAGAGATGTGTGGTATACATGTCATTGTAAGAGATGTGTGGTATACATGTCATTGTAAGAGATGTGTGGTATACATGTCATTGTAAGAGATGTGTGGTATACATGTCGTTGTAAGAGATGTCTGGTATACATGTCATGGTAAGAGATGTGTGGTATACATGTCGTAGAGTAAGAAACATGTGGTATAAATATCTTATTGCAAGAAAAGTGTGATATAAATATTCTGTTGTAAAAAGTGAGTGGTATATCTGTCATATTGTAAGAGATGAGTGGCATTCATGTCATATTGTAAGAAATGTGAGGTAAATGTGTGGTTTTATGAACTAGTACATGTATTACAAAATAAAAGATTCTATACCAACCCTCATACAAGTAGTACTGCTACATATTTGTGCCTAACTTGCACTTTTTAAAAACTGCTTTTATTAAAATTGATGATGTATATGTTGTTAAAATAATGTCCTTAAAAAATTCTGTTACAAATAAATATTGACAAAATACCATCTTTCATATCCCCAATAATCAAATATGTATCAATTGCAATGTGACCTATTTATAGTAATAATAATCTACTGACTTACTGGGTCAGTTTGTGGCAGTCTCTTCAAGTTCTCAGAGATTTCTCTCATTGTTTTTCTTGTATCAGCATCATACCTATGTATTGCATTTTTTTTTTTAAATAATGTTTTTCCATGTGATTTTTCATAATTTCATTCTATTCTACATGTAATTCAAAAATCTGATAAATCAAGGAAATACACTATAACATTTTCTCCTAAAACAAACATTTACTTATAAAATTTACATTTGCATTGACATGACATTGTATATGATTATCAATGAAGGACAACACAAGATTCCATTTTTTCCATTAGCAAAATACTAACTTGTCTCTTCTATCAATCTCCCTGTTGAGATGACCCCTGAGTTCAAACTGGTCTGTGGATAAGTCTCGGAGTGAACTGTTTAGATCGTGGAGTTCTCTGTTCATATCGTCTGCAAACCTGACTGTTGACCGCCTGGTGCGACGTCTTCGTCTACTGGGGGAGGGGGAATTCTCATATTCACTGTCACTCTGTATGAAATCAAGACATCTAACATGAAATAGACACTAGGTCAATATGGGAAAGTTCTCATATTCATTGTCACACTGTATGAAATCAAAATATTAACATGAATTAGACACCAAGTCAATATGGGGAAAGTTCTCATATTCACTGTCACACTGTGTGAAGTCAAGATAGTTAACATTAAATAGTTACTAGGTTTATACTAGTAACACTACAGATTTCACACAGAATAGACAAGGTAGAGGGTCCTTATAGAATTCACACTTGCACATGTCAAGAACCATTCATTCTCTTTAATCATTTTATAACAGATCTAAGACTTGACCAAACTATTCAAACTCATGAAACAAGTTCTCAATTAAAACAATTCTAACAATTTTGAATATTTTCAATGCCCTACCAGAGATAAAATTGAAAATATTTAAAAACAAGTCCTTCTTGGTATTTGATTGAAATAAAATGGACAGAAAAATGTGTGTTATCCAACAGTGGGGTTCTTTTACCTACTGGCAGAGATTCATGCAATCAATGGAGAAACAAGAACTTACAACTCTGAACAAACACTAAAATATAGCTGATAATTTCTTCATTTGTTGCTTTGCCATTTCAATACAGAACAAATATTGATTAGAGAATCATAAACATGCAATACTTCAGATAGTTTCTTTGACAACGGGATTTTAAAACCTTGTTAAAATCTTGGCCATGGTCAAAAATTCTTCAATTTTAACATGGACCTCATAATTTGAAATTATTCTTTTAAAAAATACTACTAGTTGAATGATAAATTTAAATTGTTTACAGCTCCCTGTCAGTTGTTCAGATTGGTAGTGAATTTGGTTACTTTCTTTATCTTGCACTATCTTCACAAGATAACCAGCATGGTACCTAATTCTTCATCAGGGAAGGCATGAAACAACCTGTCAATGGGGCTTTTAAATAAAGGTTAGTCTAAATGAAGAAATTAACTTTCCTGTCTAGAGTATACAGGCATAGTTCAGTTAGTCAATCAACTGGGGTATGTGATTACTGCCAACACTTGAATAAATTACCCATGATACATGAATTTTCTTCCTTTCAGTGATATGAATAGGAATATATTGGCTCTATAAATTGTTCATTTGTGATCCTGTTTTAACTTAAATACGCTAAACATCAATAGAGATTTTTCTACAGACTTTAAACTTGTTAATTTCTATTAAAAACTGAACAATGTTAACACATGCATGCATTCTGATGTAATAAATAATTCACATACACTTCCATTTCCTTCAAGATTCTGGATTAATCAGTTCAAACAAATTTAAATCAACAAAAACTTTAGAACTTTCAAATTTAAAATGATATCTCCATTTTTTGTTTATCACACTGAGATTACTGCAAAAATGAATTCAAATGTTTGGCAAAACTTTCAGAAGACAGAAAAGGTTGGGATTGGGGTGATTTTTTTTTTCCAGTCATCTGAGGAGTGCCCGATTTACTCAAACTTTATCTTGGGTATCCTCATCTGTCTAAACAGTGATAATGAAATCAAAGAGACAGAAATTGGAAGTAAGTTGAGACATGTTAAAGTCAACACATTTCGGGAATAACAAAAGCATCCAATAACAAAGCACTCCACGATTTAAAACTTTAATTACTGAGTTTAACAAGTTTGCTATTACTGCATTCTGTTTTAAATCCCCCTTTCAATCAAGTCTGCCATCACTCTCCCAGCACTATGAGTTTATTTAGCTTTCTAATTCTTATTTCATCCACAATGCGTTTAAGAAGACCACTGAGAAATGGAAGACAACAATCATAATATGTGCATTTTGTAATTTTATACAGGTGAAAATTTTATCCAGGTAAACAATATCCCACAGCAGATCTCAAAGACAACAAAATATTTCCTGTGAATAACCACAATCATTATAAAACATGGTTCAGTTTGACATCTTTCTCATGTGAAACCAATACACATTGAATCTTTATAACAACATTTATGTAATGTTCTTTTCCCTACAATCAGTTCAGTGTACATATATAGAAAATCTTTTGAAATACCATTGATTTTCCATTCTTAGTGTACCTAATTATGTAACATTAATATGTAGTTCATGTATTAAGAAGTTATATGAATGACCCACTACACAATATATCTACTGGTACTTTTATTACAATATCTACTGGTACTTTTATTATAAAATATCTACTGGTACTTTTATTACAATATCTACTGGTACTTTTATTATAAAATATCTACTGGTACTTTTATTACAATATCTACTGGTACTTTTATTACAATATATACTGGTACTTTTATTACAATATATCTACTGGTACCTTTATTACGATATATCTACTGGTACTTTTATTACAATATCTACTGGTACTTTTATTACAATATAAAATGGTACTTTTATTATGATATATCTACTGGTACTTTTATTACAGTACATCTTCTGGTATATTTATTACAATATATATACAGGTGCATTTTACAAAACTTAAAAACTTGTGAACAAATCATTACCTCATAATGTCTGTGTCCGGGGCTTCGTAGTCTCTCCTCATGTAATTGTGCTCGAGTTCTAGCCACATCCTCCCTAAGCTACAAGAAAGAGTAAATTGTCAACTATGTGTAACAACAAAATACAATGTATAATGTACTCAGAATATAAAAATAAGACAGATAGATAAAAATTCTTTTATTGTTTTTTTTTTATATCTTATTTCTCTTGACCTATGGATATATGTGACAAAGATATCCTTTAGGTGACCATAATTCAAACATTTTCTAATCATACTGTAAAAAATCATGGATTTTCTTCCAATATATGAATTTTGAAATTCCACACAAAAAACATCCCCGATATTAAAGTTGGCATGACAATCCTGTTGAGAGTTTTCTCCACAAAAAAAAATCCAAACAAAGGCCAATGCTTACTCTGTCCACGGCACCGCGCTGATCTCTCGTCACATCTCTGTAGTCATCCAGCATGTGATCCAAAGAACGCAGGTTTCTGGTGGTACCCTAAAATACACATCAAATACTTCACATTACCATCTGGTGGTATCCTCAAGTACACATCAAATATACCATATTATCAACTGGTGGTACTCTAAAATATGCATAAAATACAATCATAAACTTGCTAATATTCATTAGTCCCAAGTATTTCAGTCTACCTCACAGTATAATATGTATCGTGATACAAACATGCGATATGATATCTATCACAATACACTTTTAATTACTTTAATGACTTCTTAGAATTCTGTTGTTCATTATGTAGTACATCCAAAATAAACTCACAAGCCTTCCTGTATTTATTTAATGAAAACTAAAAGAAGAATAAGGATTAAAAATGCTTTTTAACTTTCACACTCAGAATCTTTCCAGATTATAGAAAATATAAGTTACAGATGTATCACAACATCATACTGATTCAGAAGATATGACATGCATATCATACAGACTTGCACGCAATACGATCAAAATATTGCTGACTTGTTACGCCTCTCTAATATTTATACTAGCTGATTCTCCTTATCTTCTGTTTCCTAGCTGTAGTTTTACTGAATTGCTGGCTGTTTTGTTAGGCATGATCAGATAAATTTTATCATTACCAATAAATCTATTTATAACTCTAAAGCTAAATTTTCAGCATCAGCTTACTTGGTGGAGTACTGCTGATTGATTTTTCATCAAACATGGTATTCAAATTTTATTTAATGTAATTAAAAACTTTTAAATTAATGGAGAAATAAAAATTCTGGCAGCATTGATAAATGAATTGTTGACTTTATCATTTAAGCATTTGTATGGGTTACATAGGGACAAATTGATGGATTTAAAATCCATTAAACTGTAGACGATTCAAGAATTTTCTCTTTTTATTTGATTTAAAACTGCTATAAAATATAAGTATCATATTTTACATCTTTTTTTTCAATTGATAATAAGGGGAAATTGAGCTGGTAGGTGCATTTTTAAAACTCAAATAAAATTTGTTCTTGCCTCGTCTTTCCTGAACATGTTAAGTCGATCATGATCAAGTCACCCAAGTACTCAAGAGTGATATACCCAACAGCTATGCAGCAAATTCTGTTTTCAGTTTTTAAAAATTATTAGGTGGTAAATACCAGAGGCCCCCTTCACAAAAAATTCTTAGATTAAGAGAAGAATTTGTCACCTGAGTGCCACTATGCCCTGAGTGAAATTATGTTTCACAGCCTTTGCACTTGCTTTGCTCATTCAAAATATTTAAATGAAGAATTATAAAGGAATTACTGTGAATTCAAATTTTCATCTTCATCATAAGTTGTGTTACTAAGTCACTAACTAAACATACTAAAACCGACAACAAACGACAAACTTTAAGATGGAATCTCAGCATATGATTATTCTTAGTACACTCTAATATCACTACGCATCAATCAACACCAAGTATACAACACAATCACCATTTCACAACAAGATGCAAACAGTAAAAATTCCTATAAATTCTACCTGCATATTTACACATCACTTAAATTTACAATGCAGAATCAATTAAATCAGTGGCCATAGACAGTGATAGCTACCTGCCACGAATATTCAGGAGTGCTCGATTAGTCTTTTTGGCTCTCTCAATATGGCAAGTGGACCATAAAACACTCTCAATCTATGCTTCTTTTGACAGCACTAGCAATGGATTAGACCACACTGGATTATCTTAATGATATGATAATCCCTCTGCCACATGAATCACCTCTGTCTTTGGTAATATGTTCTTTGATCAACATTAGATATGAAAGCTGTTTTGTTAATTTCTTGAGTTATAAAATCTAGCGAGAATCTTTCTTCATAAACGTGTCAAAGTATTTCAATAAAAAGATATTAAAATTTGAAGATTATCGATAGAACTGGAAATTAAAATATCAAAAAGTTTTCTCTATCATTCCTCTTCAGATTCTTGAGGTGTGAAAATAAATCTTTTTAAAGAATAAATTAGATTCTTTAAGTTTTATTCTATGTTCATGTTTTTCCTAAACATACCCGAGAATTTTTTTGCAGACTTTTTCTATCAATACATTCCTCCCTCATTTAACATTAAAATGTTATGGGAAATTAAACAATAACAATCTTCTTGTCATGACAATTAATGTTGGTAATGATAGCGTGAATGATGTCAAACTGATAGTGAAGTAAATATCGACAGTCTCAAATCATTTTACTGTCATTTTCCACATGTCACTTCTCAGTTGTTATTTCAATGACTTTTTTTAACAAAATTTGTACAAATGTTAATTCATTTTTCTGCATCATTCTTCCTTAACTTGAGTATCATAACCTCATTGTGGTTTAACAGGTCGCAAACATTCTATTTCTGAGGTAAATTGCAGAATATGAAATCACTGCATTATTATGAACCAAAAATAAAAGTCTTAAAATAAAACAAAGTTTCTTCTTTAGTATTTTGGAATATGTCTATGTCTACATACATATAAAGAGGTACAGAATCTTGTTATCTCAAATATGATGGGGCCAAGAAAAAAACAGGACATTTGAGGGTTTGAAATATTTAGGTTAAAATACAAGAAAATGTAGTTGGGACTCCCAACTCGTTTTAATATATCTATGGTATTTGAAATATCAATGTTTGAGATTCCAAAGATGAACTGCATTTAATATCACACTTTTAACATTTCTGCTGATATATTGCAAAATCACTGACAATTTTATTAATCTGCCCATGAGTAATCATGACAATGATTATCTCCCCTGATAGTATTGAAGGAGGTACATTATGTACATTTACATCTAAATTAGAATTTTTAAAACACATGGAAATTTTATCAGGTTCCAATGAAATTGGGGAAAAGACTAAGGGAGACTGTAGATATTCTCAGGGAATAATACTGCATGATCTGGCCATCCCCTAAACCTTATCACTATTTCATTATACATCTATAGTTTGGTGACAGTTTCTAAACATGTTTCAAAAAATTTGGACACATTTCCATAGACAGTCAGTAAGCAATATAATGGGCATCTACCATTTACCTTTAATACTTAAATCATTGGAACACAGAACAAGAAAGAAGTGAAATTGAAATAGTTTCTTAGATTTCAGGAAAATATCTGGTCACAATAAAAATAATGTGACATATGCAATGATGTCATATTTCAAATATTTTTTGATATATGGATCAAACATATACGCACAAATTGTGTAGCTTTTCTGCAATGTAAATAGCCATAAGTTGTTCAAATACAACGGGGGAAAAAAAACCACTATCCAGAATACAAACAACCTTTTTAAAAAAAATGGTGAACCTCTTGGTGAAAAAGTTTTAAAAAAGAGGATCCATATCAGATGGAGGACAGCAGAGTACAGGACCAAGTGTTGTAAGAATACAAGAAATCATGAGGGAAATAAGTGAATATTAAAATTCCACAAACGTCACTCACAAAGATGTTCCAAAAAGTAAATGTGATACATAAAGTTTTTCTAGGTAACTAAGGTACGACTTTAAGCTTACATCATATGTATTATGCAATAGCTAGAGGAATCTGATGTGAAACACAGATATTTCAAAATGGATTTTTATGCAACATCCTGCATATAGCAAAAACATATCAATTCAGACTCACATTTACACAACTGCAAGTCTGGTTTAAAACAGAAAACCACTCAGGACAGACTTCTCACTTCTAGCGAGATTTACTATATCCTTTCATTTTTAAATGATTTGAATTACTGTTTATTAGTTATACAAATGAAAACATTTATTTCAAAGAGAAATATTTCATATCATCTGCTAACAATTGACAGTGTCATTCACTATACTGTAACTGAGCAAATGAACTGATTCTGAATTGTGGAGTGACTGGATTTTTTGTCCAAAGTGAAGTGGTTCATATTTATAGGATATATAAATAAGGATGGATATTTCTTCAAATGCTTTGGACTATGAATCCATCTAGAAGTGGGAAATTTTCATCCTACACCTGACAGAATAATTCTCTTTATTTGAAAAAAAAATTTCAATACTGAACCCTCTAACTGTAATAAAATTATAAATTTAAATAATTTCTACAAATCTGACATAAATCTCTGTAAACAATTACCATATTTCCCAGTGGTGGATCTAGCACTGGTGTGCTGGGCATGTGCCTTCCCTTTCACAAATAGGATCCATATTTCATAGAAATATATCCAAAAATACTAAAAATGTATACATTTTATTTCATCAGAACAGTTCTTAACTCTGTAACTTTAGGGAGCTATTGACCCCCTGGCCACCATCAACATTTTGCCAGGGACCCACTGGCGGTTTCCAGACATTCCTTACACCCCCAACATTTTACTGTACACCCCTCCCCTCCCTTCTGAAATTTTCGGATCTGCCACTTTTAAGAGGCAAAAAATGAAATACACAGCTTTGTCATTTTCATCCACAACAATCAGAACACTTGACATTCATCATAGATTCTCCTTTTTGTTCAGTACAGGATAGCTACCATTATTTTTTTTTCATGTGAATTATACAGTCGTGCGAGAAACAATCTTTTAAACGAATTACAACAAATTGATAAACTCAATATAATCGACACTCACTGCTTGTTATGGAGAAAAGTTGTTAGAACTTGTATCCAATCCATTTGTGTGCATTAAGCAATAAAATATGCTCAAATCAAAACCTGACGTTACATTGCAATAGGGCTGAAATGATCCAGCGAAGTATCGATACTGTTCAATACAAACACTCAATTCATTCTCTCAATCTTCGGTTCACTACGAATTTTAATATCGGGTTCGGTAAAGTACATTGGGCTTATTATTTCTATATGCACAAGGGACAAAACATTGTCCGTTAGTGGTCAGACTGTTGTTAGTCTCGAGGCTGATGAAAACAATAATGAACATAATCAGTTTAAACTACACAGCCAACAGATATCTAACCATTTGGCAGTTTCGAAACATTTTGGGTATAAAATTATGACTGTAAATTTTCGTAGTTAATTTTTTCTTCAACGTTATTATTGGCTTCTTCTGTAAACTGTATCATATTGAAAATATTGAATCGTGGCAGAAGTTTTGCAATACGTATCGTATCATGAAGGGGACATATCATTTCAGACCTAAATTGAAATGGGCGAATGCTAACTAAATGTTCCCAATCATGCAGCAATAAATCTTTTCATTCGGTGTTGAGTTAGTATCTGCCCATTGCATTGTAATGTCGCGTGTTGTGACTGTAACGGATGAAAATCACAAATGCTATATATTTCATTTCTTCCCACTTAATGTTCTGTGGTCTTATTTGCTATTTGACCATCATTAGAAATATATCTGGCAATAAAATGCTGTTTCTACTTATGTCCAATGTTAACTATGATTATGGGGAAATTCTAGTTTGAGGCAAATTAATATTACAAGTTGTCAATATTCACAATATTTGCTTATGTTTCAGTCTACATGTGTTGTTTACTGTCTGGCTTTTAGTCATGCCTCATTCTATGGCCAGATGATAGTAGATCTGAAGATAAATTGTATTTATATGAAAAATAACACAGTTCTGTTCAAGCTCTTTATTGCTTGAAAAAAAAAAATACTTCGAGGAATGACTTGAACTGGTACTGGAAGTGCAAGCATGGCATGAACATACACGTGCATTTATCATATATATTCTACGTACCTGAAGATTGTCATTTATTCTATATATTCTGTCATCCATTTTTTGCACTGAGGTTAATTCAGCCCTACAACAGATTTATGCAGAAATTTAAGTTAACTTCACTTTTTTATGAATTATTTAAATGTAAAATATGAAAATACATAAAATTTATGATCTAAAAATTCATAAATCTACCATTTCATTCCATAATGCTTTTATTATATTTCCAAAACTGGACTTCTTTAAAAGTTTTTCATTCTGCACATTATAACTGTGTTTCTACAGAAAGTTGTACTGAACATAAAAACTGCAAGCATGACATATATATATATATTATATATATATATAAACGTCTAAAATACTAAACTGCTAAATGTCTGCACTGTATTCATTAGATATATACTTACTAAAATCTATATTTGCACCATATTAATCCAACGAATAGGTCACTATATCTAAATTACTAATCTACATTTTCGTGTCAGCCTCTGATCTCTGCAAGATGTCGTTTTAATTCCTCCTGTCCTCGTCTGACATACTGTTTTCCTTGGGAACTGTGTCATACAAAATACAAGCCCATGCATGCCACACCGTGGAGGTAAAAAGAAGAGAGAGAAAATCCCGTACAACAAATTGATTTACGACTCTCCAATATTGTTTGACAGATCGTCGAAATTTCTTCAAACAATGCTAACAAGAAGTTAAATGAATTAATTATATAACAAAGAAAATCATAATTTTATATAGAATCAAAACATCAACAAAGAAACAAAGGGCGATAATGCTAGCAAGTGAAATTTTTATGACTACTTGACAAATTTCATAATATTTGATGTTATTATAATACATTAATTTAAGATGTGTAGGGGAATTGTTTATTGAAATATTTAGCATGATGTGTTATGAAATATAGAGAGCGTTTGACACACACGAATCACCGAGCGAGTTTAGACTTGTTATCTTTCAAAACATGCGCCACTTTCAATATATAATCCAAAACCAACACCGATATTGACTTCCGGAATTTGTCTCTAACGTTTGAAAGCTCATTGGAGAGAGCGAGAGAGAGAGAGAGAGGAGGAGGAGAGAGAGAAAGATGCGTTATAACGCAAAACATTTACGAATAAACGCGTGACTTTCGCGAATAAAATAAGTCTCAGGAGAGACACTATCTCGGAGAACAGGCATCTGGAAGATAGGTCTACACAGTTGATGAATACTACTAAAAGTTTTTCTCGCGAGCGATGTGAAAGATGTCTTACCCAACACAAAGCCCGTATTTTCTTTTGTAATACGTTATAATATCTTCGATAATATTGTTTAATAACTTGTGTTAAAGTGTACAATGTTGAATCATCAAAGCTTTCAAACACCGATCTACCAATTAATGAAGCAAACTTAATACCCTATTTTAAATCATTGTTTACACGCGCCAGATACAGGTACCTACTTCACATTTTGCGTCCGTGTAAACAATATAGCTTGCATACTTTGCCTCTCGAATGACCACAAATCGTCGTTATACTCGCTGCTCCGATGTCAGCAGATATCGCCATCACAATTTTCCATTTTTTTTTTTTTAAATTAATTAATTATTATTATTTTTTTTTTTATCTTTTCATTTATTTCTTTTGCAGATTTATGTCGACGTCCCTGTGTGAGGATCCTGATTAGAATAGGTCCTCAGCACACCTTGCTTGTCGTAATAGGTGACTAAATGGACCAGTCCTTCGGAAGACACCGCAAAAACCAAGCCCCTTGTCACAGCAGGTGTGGCACGTTAGAGATCCCTCTAAAATACGCGTTTATTCGCGAAAGTTTCGCGCTATAACGCGAACATTTTTTTTTCAGCTACGAAAATGAGATCAATGGGTTTTCGTAACAACATCAAAATAAATTCATTACACATTTAAACACACAATCTAAAATTTAAAATATTAGATCTACCCGTATATACTCGTGTTGATAATCTGCATGCGAGTGGACTCAACATTTAATTTTAGCTAAACGACTAAAAGAATGAATAATAAGTAATTGAAGAAATATGCGAATTAAAATTTATTGCTACATTTTTTATTTTTTACTTTTCACTCCAGATACCCAACCATATAAACAAATATTTCATTCTATTTTTAAACAATGAAGTTGTATGGATTTTGATTACTGATAACAAATGCTGATATGAAGAGGATAAATCGCTCTTGTACATTGTACACTATAAGTACACTGCGTTGGACATCAACAACAGATAACACAGAGAAGTGACGACGTCGTGGGCGGACAGAATCTCAGTCCAAAAATGGTAAGTGAATACTTTCACATCTTTACAAGCTCCGCCTCAAATGTACAACTGCAGTGTGAGAGGGTTTGTGAGAGGAGGGGGGGGGGGGGGGGGGGTATAGAGATAGTTTGAAAACGAGGTTTTATCTGACTCTTTAGTGTAAAGATCTAATTACGTAGGTATTTATACACCTCAGGCACAAAAACTGACCCAAGATGAACTTAAAGGTAGGTCGTCTTGAAGCTGATATATATATATATATATATATATATATATATATATATATATATATATATAAAATTATCAAATGGCCACCCCACACCCCATGCGCCATGACCATGAGCACTTTACATTGCTACTCCACATTCAACGCCACTGAGTTAATGCGGCAGCCAAATGTCATGTTCAATATTTGGAATTCTGGATTTCAAAATTGTAGAAATTGCAAAACTTTATAACATCATCGAACAAGTGTTATTTCGGGTGATCTCCCTTGATAGTGATTAATAATAAAGAATTTGAAGTTAGGGGGCTCATTCAACTAGAAAACCACCTGTTGAGCGGCGAAGTCCCAGTTAGAGAGGCATTTGAGAAATTGGAAAATTAAAATTTATAATGTAGACGGATCAAAGTAGTACATTTAAACTTTTCCATATTTATTTAACCATCTATTTATTATTATTATCATTATTATTATTTTGTTAACTCTAAATCGAGACTCGTATGTTTTTTACAATGATCAAAATGTCTTTTATATAAAGTTTAGAAGATTATTCATTTTTATCAATTTCAAAAAGAATATCTATTTCAAAAAAGCGTCTCTCTCTCCGAATCAAATGGTTGTGTCCCTACATCTGTAGCTGTGGACTCGTGATAGCCCAAACACAACGACAATATGAAATGCATATCAATTCAATACACTTTTTGTATCAGTCTATCTGAAGGTCTTAACAAATGGAAAAAAAAATTCTGACCACCTAAAGTATTGATTAACGTAATCTAACGTAAAGTTTATTGATATATGAGCTAAAATATAATTTCTGTGAAAGTCAGATATAATGATAAAAAGTAGCTGTACAGACGAGAGCAAATTCTACAGCTAGGTAACAACTGCATGAGATCATTACTAATTAATATTTACAACGAAATATGAAGGTTACTTTACAAAAATTCGCGAAATTTAAACACGACCCGCCCCTCCCAAATCTTTGTCAAGAATAGACAACTCACCAAGACATATAATCATTTTCCAGCTCGCCACATTTCTGTCAGCTCCAACGCTGTACAATAGCGGATCCAAGATTTACGGAACCCAAGTAAATATGATAAAAGATAGAAGCTAAGAACTATCGGAAATAAAATTAAATTATAGGTTTATAGAAAATTAATGAAATACGCTTTGGGATTTTGGAATCATTATATACGGGTTAAAGGATTTCAAGATTAGATACCGCACGATTACTAAGGACATAGGATACCCCAAAATATCATAATAGAATTTTTTACAGCTATTTGTAAATGTGTTATAATTGCTAATAAAAACCCACATTTACATCACAATTTTTCTTAATGACCAATTTACATTGTATTAAAAAAAAATCCCACGTAAGCGAAGCATTTTTAAGGTCATATGATACCCAGATTTTGGATGCATCAAATGAAGTAAGACTTTGCTGCGTTTACACGAGATTTTCTATCATTTGATCAAACAACAATGTAAATCGGCCATTAATACATGGAATGCAGCAATAAAAAGATGTATTTTTCGTATGTCAAGAAAAGATTTCTGAATAATGCAAACATAAAGGTGAATTTATATTATGGGTAATGTTAAAGCATTTACAAATATTTTTACATAATTCTGTAACCAAATTATTTGGGTATCATATGTCTTTAAGGAAAGCTCAGGTAATAAAAAAAAACCAGGGGGGGGGGGGCTATCTATTATGCAATAGACACATGGCGTGCCTACTCCCGATTTACACTGCAACGCCTGGGTCACGTGTATTGTACCTTTAACAAGCTTGCTGCACCCTAACGATTGCACTTTTAGGAAAGCCGTTCACTCATTACTCCCTCCGCACCCCCAGACTTGGAAATTCCTTAGCATGGGCATACAAAGCACTAGATAATATATACTCGTATCATCATTATACTAAAAATATAAATCTTGCATATATCTAAATCTCAAATTAATGATATCAGAGGAATACGCTTGTTTTTCAAAAATACAAATATTACATAATAGTTCAGATCTATAATTTCAGAGGCACAAGCCTGTTTTTCATTGTTTGACATGGATAACGACGGCAAGATTTCAACCAAGGACCTGGGGACGGTAGTCCGTTCACTGGGATGCAATCCGTCTGAAGAGGAAGTGAGACAGCTCATTCGGGAAGTAGACATTGACGGTACGATATGCAATGATATTCTCTCTCTCTCTCTCTCTGACTGGATCCTTGCCCTTTCTTTTGTGGCTGTCATTAAGGTCACGGTTCTTGACTTTCAGAACCCACTGATTCTCTCTTTCCATCCATAACGTCCCGTGGGGATCCAGGTTAAAATACGTCCTCAGTATCCCTTGCATGTCGCAAGAGGCGACTAAATGGGGCTGTCCTTCGGATGAAACCGCCAAAACCAAGGTCCCGTGTCACAGCAGGTGTGGCACGTAAAAGATTCCCCCCGCTCAAAGGCCGTAAGCGCCGAGCATAGGCCTAAATTTTGCAGCCTTTCACCGGCAATGGTGACGTCTCCATAAAAATTCTCTCGAGGAACGTTAAACATTTATACAATCAACCCATTCACCCACTGCAATTAACTATTGTATATCACGTGATATTTTAGCGATTCAAAATAAATTCAAAGGTTACCACACATTTAAGTTCCACTGTCCATACAGATACGATATTAACAAAAGACAATTGAATTGTACGATTGCAGGGACTGGACAAGTAGAATATAATGAATTCATTGCAATGTTTGAGCGACACCGACATGAAAGAAACACCGAGGAGGAAATTATCGACGCCTTCACAGTGTTCGACAAAGAAGGCAATGGTTATATCAGCGCCGCAGAACTGCGTCATGTGATGACGAATTTGGGCGAGAAACTGCGAGATGAAGAGATAGATGAAATGGTGCGTGCTGCGGATATGAATGGAGATGGCCAAATTAACTATAAAGGTTAGGTTCCATGTTTTATTGGGGAATAAATATACCAGACTCTACAATATCATTCACCAAATTAAACATACACCTATTCAACACATTCCTATGACGATAACTCGAGTTTTCAAGAATTTGAACTGAATACTCATATGAATAAAACCAAAACACCTTATGTTACCTGAACTGATATTTCAAGTGATCTCTTCACTTTTCACACTGTGGACTTCTTCAAAATACTACAAGGTCAATTTTAGCCACACTTGCCACAAAATATTCTTGGCTGATGGGGATTCAAGTTTCAATCATTACAGATACATGTCCTCTTAATGCTCAAGAATTTAAATCAGATTGAAATTTGTACAAATCCTGAATCCCGGGTAAGTGAACTCATAGCAGGGAGTTCAAAATTTTACTTGGTAGAAATCTTCAAAATTCATCTACTGAAGACCAAGGCTACAATTTTTAAAAATTCGAGTGCAAGGCACCCTTTTGTGGTGTAGATTAGGTCTTAGGTTCTTGACATTATAAAAGAATATTATCATACAGTCACTTACCGACTGTAGATATAACATCTCTTACGTAGTCCACCATTTTGGACGATAGATTGATTGTTGCTTCAAATATTGGTGACCTTTTTTGTGTAAGTGCGTGATTTTCAATGAAAACACTTTAAATTTTTTTAGTGTCAAGCACCTCAGTGTAGTACAAGTCTGTTAGAATTGGATCTCACACTTGAATGCAGTTTTCCATAGTAGGGTTGACTATATCTTCGTTACAAAAACAACATCACTACAAATTTGGTTTATAACATGCAAGCATCTTCAAATTTGTTGTCAGTATGACACCTGGGACCCAAAGTGAAAAAGACATGTCTCGAAATGCAATAGGGAATTGCAAGAAATTCTTCTCGTTAATTAAGAACGAATTCTTACGATTCTGTCGAATAACATTCAGGTGTCTATAAGTATGGATTTGAATTAATTTAACGTATCCGTCTTGTTTTATTGATTTCTCCGGACAGTAACCCTTCCCCCCTTTTTTTCTGGAAAAATGTGTCCAGGTTAGATATCTTGTTGATTTGTTTCATAAAATAACAATTCATTTCATTTAAGTAAAACTAGAGTAGTCTTAAAACGAATACAAATACAATACTCTCCATTTCTTTTACTACATACCGACCCAAAAATTGTGGTTCTGAAAGGTTTTAACAAAACAAATTTATTTGATAGATTTGCTCAATGTATTTATGGATACACAATAAATAAAATTCTGATAAGAAAAATGAAATGTGCTTCTGGTTCCATGATGTCAAAATAATGTTGACTATGAAAAATATACGAAATATCCACTACTTTCTACGTCGGTGTTCGTCTACTGTGTCCAAGTTGGCTGTTCTTCACCGTATTATCGATATGTCTGTCCCTTACCGCATCATCAATTTGGATGACACTAGCCAGAAATTATTATTACCATATTCACTAATATAGCGCAAAATTACGTATAGTATCTATGCGCTTTACAGAGGTTGTCCTAATGAAGATGAAACACTTATAAAAAGAATAAAATTGACAAATTATTACTAAAATAGCGATAAGACACCAAAATGCTGTGTAAAAGTATGACAGTCAGATGTCGAGACAAGAAATATTCCACGCCAAGCCAAAGTTAGTTCACAAGCTTAATAAAGAGCGGCGGAAGAATTCTCGGTTAGGATGGTTTTTCCGCCGTGGGCTAAATTTCCTGTATGGGGGATTTTGTGCCATGGCACGCTTCCTCCCATGGCGCAAGATGTTACTGGGGATCTTATTGGTGATGTCCACATCACTGGAGCTAGAGTGGGCTGGTACTGAAATATCCTTTTCCAATAATCATCAAAGTGTGCGGTATACAAAATGCGCAAGTCAGGAAAGCCCTTTGGTCCTTAATTTTCCAATGGGCCACATCGCTCACCTGAGTCATCTTTGCTCATATTTAAATATTTTCCATATGTATTCACATGTAAAACTTAAATTCCTTATTGTGGCTCCATCCTATCCCTGGGGGTCATGACTAAAAAAAAAACCAACTTGAATCTGCACTATGTCAAAAAGATGCCAGCTCATTGGTTCTCGAGATGAAGATTTTAAAAACTTTTTCCTGTATTTTAGCATGTAAAGTTTTGATCCCACCCTACCCTCAGGGGCCATGATTTTAACAAAATTGAATCTGCACTACGTCAGAAAGCTGCCTTGTAAATTTGAACTTGGCTCAGTGGTTCTCGACAAGAACATGGCCCTTCATTTGAACAAGTTTGAATCCCTTTTATCCAAGGATGATTTGCATCAAGTTCTATTAAGATTGGTGTAGTGGTTCTGGAGAAGATTTTTCCCTGGATTTTCGCATAGAAATTTTATCTCCTATTATGGCCCAACCCTTTCCCCGGGGGCCATGTTTTTAACAAATTTTAACTTTTCTGGCTACGTGGTTCTTGAGGAGATTTTAAAATTAATCCACCCTATTTTGGCATTTTTGTGATTATCTCCCCTTCGAAGGGAGCATGACCCTTCATTTCAACAAACTTGAATCCCCTTCACCCAAGGATGATGTGTACCAAGTTTGTTGAAACTGGACTGTTGGTTCTGGAGAAGGAGATTTTTAATTTGTCAGGGTTCCCCCCACTGTTATCTCTCCTTGGAGAATGACGTTGCCCTTGATTTGAACAAACTTGAATCACCTTCACCCAAGGATGCTTTTTACCAAGTTTGTTGAAATTGGCCCGGTAGTTCTGGAGAAGAATATGAAAATGTGAAGTTTACGACAACGATGGGCAAAGTTTTGATCAGAAAAGCTCACTTGAACCAGATGAACTAAAAGCGGTAAAATCCGCGTGTTGTTCATAACCTGGTACATTGAGGGGTGGGGGAACGCTTGTTCTGAATAATAGCCCAAGTATGCATGGACTGCCACGACCCTTTACAAATATTACATCTTAAAGCATGGACTTATTCCTACTCTTGATCAGTATATAGAACTGAAATAGGTTTAAATTGAAGTCCGTAAATGCATACGTAGAATTTAATACCACTTAAATCTCAAAGTCGTAGCTCACTTCAGGAAATGTGTAGACGGTAGACTCTTTAATCCGAAATTTAAAAAAAAAAAAATCGTAAGAAGTGATATATATTAATATATGTATAATACACACCTTTTCATAGGAGTTGTGAATTTAATCTTTTAATGTTTGTGTTTTTCAGAGTTTGCACACGTTCTGCTGGCGAGATAAAGAATACAGACAGACTAGGAACGCTTTAATAAATCTTCTCTAATGAAAAAGGGATACAATCGAGCTCAGTAGCATTCGAAGCTGACAATGTGTTTCTTCAAATGAGGAGTTATCATTATACATGGGGGAATAAATGCATGTTACAAAATCTTTATTTCAATATTTGCTGTCAATAAGTGTTTAAGAGACTTTGTGAGGCCACATGAACATCGCATTAACACTGTCATAGTTTTCATTTATGCTCCGTGATTATAATTTAATTACATTTAATGAATTCATGTCGTGATTATGGTACGGAGATGCATGTTAAGAATAGTTAACTAAGCACTATATAGTAAATCAGTCTTAAATGCAATATATCAACGTTTGATTTTAAAAGTTTACTTTGGTGAAATAATTTACCGAATCAAAAAGAAACGTTATCAACAAAATAAAAAACAACAACTTTTCTTCAGTTTGTTTACTTAATACAGCATTGGAGATTGTTTAACGCGGTTTGCCTTTTTATTTCACTTTTTTAATTCATCCTTGCAGAATCTCTAACTCTTTATAAGCAAAGTAATTAGTCATCAGATTTATTAGAAATAACGCAGAATTTAGAAATGAAATAAATAAAAACAAATAGAAAACAGTACGTCATGACCTGGAGGAATGGTCACACATCAATGTATACAAGTGTTAGGTGCAGGTGTCCGTACTCTGCCCTCTCCCACCGACAACAACAATCATGATAACTAACTGAGAACAATTAAATTAGCACATAATAAATGAAACAGTTCAGACACCTGCCACCGATTGAATGACAGTAGATGACACATTGCACTGTTCTGTGGCGAGACGGTGGTTTGGAATTCCCCTTAGATAATTTGTCTTCAACTTCTGTAAGGTAAACAGAATCAATTTGTTGGTTTTGCACATAGTATTGTAAATGGACAACCCTTTTACAAGTCGTTTGATTCTGATGAATTTCGAATACAAATTATTTAAAACTTCTTCATTACAAGTTTTGAATCCTGTACTTTTCTAAATTATGTGCAATGCGTGAAAAACGATGTACTTTCTTACTGAAGAACTTGAAACAATTAAAACTTTTCCTCGGCCCCGTCGCTCTATTTGTACGCTCAACGAACCCCTCCTAATATAGAAACGCGTCATCTGCATTTTCTGAAACTAAATCGGGACGCAAAACATCATATGATAATAAAAGATGCGTAATTTAATGTTTTCCCTGCGTCTTTTCGACAAATCAACAGGAATATTTATGGTGCACGTTGAACATCCCCTATATATATATTCACTAGAATTTGAAATTTTGACAGAAAACACAAGATGCGGATTCACCAACAGGCGATTGTTATAGTGTTAGTGTTCGCTGTGGTAGGGGACATCGGATCCTTCATAAATTCGGTGTGGTCAGGAAGTGAATTGGTCTCCCACAATGCCGGCCTGCTACTGCCGG
The DNA here is from genome assembly GCA_024699665.1 of Ostrea denselamellosa. Taxonomy (NCBI): domain Eukaryota; kingdom Metazoa; phylum Mollusca; class Bivalvia; order Ostreida; family Ostreidae; genus Ostrea; species Ostrea denselamellosa. Next base: position 2,723,653 of record JAMZEH010000010.1, on the reverse strand, counting down.
GGGCCGATGCTGTTATTGGGGTCGTTGCTAGAGTGGCTGCCCGGGCATTATCCCGTGCCGCTAGGAGAAGGGCCAAGAAGAAGGCCTCGGAACACACCAAGAACAAACGACCCAGCACCAAAAGGAAGCACGAAAAGGGGCAGAGCAGAAAGAAAAAGGACCAGGAACGGGCCAGTAACAAACGACAGAAGGGCGGGAAAGATAAAAGCAAAAAGAGGGGCAAGTAAGGCTAATTTGCCTCATCCTCAAAATCAAGAACCCGGGCGTTAACATGCAAGTGACTTTCCCCTATCAACCAGTGAATGATGAGTAACTTTCCCTGAAACTTTGTATCGAAGTAGATACTACTCATTGCCGCCCTATTTTTTTGTTCGTTTGTTTTTCTTTTCAGAATGTATTTATAAATACGATATTTTCTTATTTATAAATGCGATATTTTCTTTGTTCACCAATATTTTGTTTCTCGATTTTCCGAATTTTAATAATAAATGGTGAAATCCCTCACAAAAAATATTTACCATTATAAACCAGTCTTCTGTGCTGTTTATCATTTATTAACCAAGCAAAGGGAGCATGATAACTGCTATGGATACCAAGGTAAAATACAACTTTTTATACAATTATCAAGTTCAGTATATTTTAGAAAAACGTCGCATATGTATTCTCTAAACTTATATATTACTACATGTAAATATTTAATGTAATGAAAGATGATTGAACAATTCTGAAGTCCAATCAATATAAATGTTTATTATCAAATAATAATGAAAACGAACTAGATGACTAGTTAAGGAGGAGTTATCCGCCCTTGATAAAATACATGTACTAAAACTATCTGTGGTGAATGATTAATTTTATTTCATATTTTATGAAGAAAGTTTATTTAACTTTTTACCAAGAGATTAGTGTAAAAACATAATTTATTTCAAAATATTTTATGAAGAAAGTTTATTTAACTTTTTACCAAGAGATTAGTGTAAAAACATAATTTATTTCAAAATATTTTAATAAAACATGTTCTTCTATAGACTTCAACGTAAAACTGAAGATCAAATAAATCAAGCAATGAAATTTGTAAATTCCTACTGTAGATTATTTTATATGATAAACGCTTCAAAATTATGTCATGGTTTCAAAAACTCACAACATCCATCTATTTCATATGATTAAGATGGGGATGATTCAAGCTCAAAAGTAATAAAAATTCTAAAAGCACAAAACTATACTATTTCATTATTAAATCATTGTTACCTTAATAATGATACATCACTTTTTATCTTTGTTTTCAAGATATAATTCCCTCACCCATACTTTTGGTGTACGGTTTGGTGTGGCATGAAATATCCATATGCTGTATACACTAAAAAATAAATGAGGCCTACAGGCCTTAATGGGTCACCCGAGTATTATAGCCCATACATAGACCTGTCGGGGAGTCTGATATCTGCATTTAAGCCTCATTCTGGAGTCTTTTGTTCACAGCTTTATAATCTTGGTAAATATCCATACAATTCCCATTCAATTACAATAGAAGGAAATATGAAGTTTGAAGTGGTGTCGGTGGCCTAGTGGGTAGGCTGTTAGACCCTCAACCGAAAGGTTGTGGGTTCGAGTCCTGGTCGTGGCAGGACCGACGTTGTATCCTTGGGAAAGGCACTTTACACGAATTTCCTCACTCCACCCAAGTGTAAAAGGGGTACCTGGCTATGAAAGATATTGTTAGAATGTTAGTGCCCTAGCTGCCTTAACGGCAGCTTGCACTGAGAAAGCTCTGGAGTGTTATAAGGTCTGCTGAGGCAGTTATGTATTGTGAAGCGCTTTGAGCAGCATATGCTGGAAAAGCGCTATATAAAAACCAATCATTATATTTCCCTGAACAAGGTGCAGTGATTTTCACAATTTTTGTAAAGGGTTCATGGACATAATAATCATGCACTTCGTTTTTCTCCCACATGTGTAGGAGTATTTTTAAAACTTTCAATCATGAAATTTACAATTTTAGCAGAGCTCTACATTAAAGCATTTAGATTTTCTTACAAATGTGCAGTTCCAGAGAAGATTTTTGAAAATATGTCACTTTTGGCAGCACCCTTATGGGGCAGGAGTCCTGAAATTTACAATTTATGTCCACCATGTCCCAAAGATACTTCATACCAAATTTGAAAAGAATTGGAATGGTAGTTATCAAGAAAAAGTTAAAAATGTTCAATTGTTGACGCATAATGACGGACGCAAACTAATTGCAATAAGTCAACCGAGTTTATTCAGGTGACCTAAAAATACAAAATAGTGCCAAGTATGTGAATTTTAGTATTTACGTGAAATATGGTTTTACTTGGGCAACATTACCAAGGTGTAGTACTAGTAATTTTTACAAACAGTTCTGAAGGTGCAATCCATCATAAACTTGATAAAAAGGAGAAACGGATACTAGATAACATAGGTTTTTGTGGACAATGAGTTTTCTTTTGTCAGTTTTCTGTAAAATTAGATTTAGACCGTTTACTAATGCCCACCAGGAGGCAGTTGGTTATGTGAAACTATAAAACTACTCCTAAATATATTTTCTTTTTTATTAAATAGACTTAGATAATTTCTTTCACATGGTATGAATGACTTTGGGTTGTACCGGTTGCAGTAGCTCAAGAGTTTATTTATAGTTTCAATTTAGTATCAACTGCATTAAAAAAGATATTATTTAAATATTTTACACATATAAACTATGTATACTAAAGTTTGGCCCCGCCCTGGAGTCAGAATCTCTACCTTGGGGATCATTAAATTGATAATTTTTGGCAAGACATCCCTGCTCTACATTACTATGCATTTAATTTTTCTTGCACGTATGCATTTGTAAAGAAAATTTTTGAAAATTGGTCAATATTTGGTAGTTTTTGCTCCACACCTATGGCCCAAGGAGTGCAGGAGTCCTGAAATTTACAATTTATGTCAGCTTTGTCCTTAGGATCCTTCATACCAAATCTGAAAAGAATTGGCACTACAGTTATCAAAAAGTGTTCAATTGTTAGCAAATTTTATCACTGACCATTTTGGCCCCACCCTTACACCAAACCCCTCCCCTGGGATCATGAAATTTACAATTTTGGTACAGTGCTTCCTGCTCGTTCTAAATATCTATTTAGTTTTAATTTAGTATCAATAGCATTAAATATGTGTTTTAAATATTTTACACATAAATACTATACCAAGTTTGGTCTTGCCCTGGTGTCAAAATCTCTACAGCAGGGATCATGAAATTTACAATTTTGGTAAAGGCTTTCTTGCTCTACATCACTATACATTTAGTTTTTCTTGCACTTGAGCACATCTCTATACATTTTGTTTTTATTTTACACCTGAGCAGTTCGAAAGAAGATTTTTGAAAAAATTGTCAATTTTTGGTAGTTTCTGCCCCACCATTAAGGCCCCAAGGGTGCAGGAATCTTGAAGATTACAATTCATGTCTCCCTTGTCCCAAAGATGCTTCATACCAAATTTGAAAAGAATTGGAATGGTAGTTATCAAGAAGTTAAAAACGTTCAATTGTTGACATATGATGGATAACAATAGAGTCAAACATAGACCAAAACCAATTAAACTCAGATGAACTAAAAATCAAAGCTAGAATTATTTCAAATACAAAGATTTACATATGTTTTTCTGAATTGTTTAGAAAGCATTGGTGTATGCTGCTCCCCGACTATTATGATTGATCGATTGTTTGAGGTTTTATACTGCTTTGGCAGGATTTCAGCCATTTTATGGCAGCCCTCACTATTACATTGGTAAGAAAGTCATTTCCAATCTCAAAATCTTGCACAACATTAAACTATTTGAACATTTTAAATAACACAAGCTGCACATCAAGTCAACTGAAGACCTACAAGATTGAACGCTAGCAATTCTATTTATGTACCAAAAGTATTAACCAAATACTTAAAAATCCAAATCCAAATGAGAAACTTTGTGTCAATTCAAATTATTAAAATTACTTAATTATTGGTCCCGATGTCTAACATTTTCATCGGGATTGAAGTATATTTTGTTTTCAAAAAAAAAAAGATGGCGGCAAATTGGACTGTAAAATACCAGAATGCAAACAGGAGTAATGGAGTATATCAACTGCCAAGTTATTCACTGGAAATGGGTGAAAGTATAGACTGTTGTTGACAATACCCTTATATGTGTTTGTGGGGGTACATGTTGTATACCTAATACACCTGCTTTTATTCAAGTTTCAGTTCAAGTTGAGACAGTGTCATTTAAAAACTTCTTTTTGCATCAAGATAAAGTATGAATCTATGATTAAATCTGAATTTGTTGAATAAATTTACGAAAACTAAAAAGGTGACAAGTTTTGTTTTGGTCTGACAGAATTATGTTAGGGCTGACACTGGTTCAATTAGTATCAGTCCAATTGTCTGACACTTTAATAGAGATTTCAAAAACTCAGCGGTACATAGGATGATTAGATTGCTTACTGAGATTTGCATCAGGAGATGGGGTGAACATATGAACATTTCTATAAACATTAAATAGACAAGTAAAACTTCAATTATGATGAAAACAAATACTATTTACTTTGTGCATAAACACAAGCACACATTAAGATTATGATATATATATTCCTCCAAAATCAAAGATTTGAGTTTTCAAAAATTCTTATTTACTTATGATTTGATAATGTTGACAGAATGTTGGTTAGAAAAGAATTATGATGAACAATTTAATGATTTTGATTGCTATTACTTTCCGAGACTTAAAAGCCGGAGTATACAAGGAGGAGGAACTGTGATCTTAATATGCAAGACGTTTCAAAACATATAGTTTTCGAAAAAAATCAATATGACACAATTATTTGGTTAAAAGTTAGACAGCGTGTGATTAATTTATAAGAAGATCTGTATATAGGCTGTGTGTATTTACCACCTCATAATTCATCCTTTTATCGGTTGTATGATTGTGAAATATTTCAGGAACTTGAGGAACAAATTGTAACATATATGAATGAAGGTAAAGTTATGATATTAGGTGATTTTAATGCAAGAACATCGAATAGAGACGATTTCATTGGAGATGACATTTTGGACAGTGCTATACTTAAGGAAGTGACCGAGTTACTTGCATATGAAATGGATAGTGTTTTGTCTACACGAAAAAATCCTGATAACACGGTGAATGACTTTGGTGTAAAATTACTGAATTTATGTAAATCAAGTGGTCTTCGAATTTTAAACGGGCGACATAAGTTACAAATGGATAGAGATTTTTCCTTCATGGGAGGAAAAGGTTGTAGCCTTGTCGATTATTGTATATCTACACCAGATATTTTTGAACTGATAGATAGATTTATTGTCTCAAGTTTTACTACATGGTCAGACCATGCTCCACTTCATATCCAAATTGTCACTTGCAATTTAAAAGACAAAAATGTAACAGGCGTACATGTACGCGATGATTGTCATACAGTACCATGTAAAACATACAGATGGAAACCAGACTGTATCGATGAGGCAAGAACTGCACTCCAAACATGCTTAGACATATTATATACAGCAGCTGAAACTCCAGAGGTCGAGTGTCAGGAAACTATTGATTCCTCAGTGGATTTGTTTACTTCTAAACTCTCTGATGTAATGTCACCATATTTTGAATTAAGAAATAGAACCACAACTGATCGGTGTAAATATGTGTACTCGAGCAGAACACCCATTGATAAGCCGTGGGTTACATCTGAACTGAAGAGAAAGTATTATGTGTACCGCAATGACCTTCGATTATTCAATAGTGTCAAAACGCAATTTACGCACCAGAAACTTTTACAGTCGAAAAAAGCATACAAGGCCCTATCAGCTAGGTTAAAGCGCCAATACAAACGGACAGAGGGAAATATGCTAGACTTTCTTCGAAAACAATCCTAAGGCACTTTATACACATTTTGATAAGAAACATAAGAGGAGACCTAACGTTAACCCATCTATTTTCTTTACACACTTTAAAGATTTAGTATCGTAAGCACCTACACCATTAGAAGATTACTCTACCAATGATGAGCAAACTTTATTTGAGGAGCTCGATTACGAAATAAGTGAAAAAGAAATACTTGATGCAATTAATAAATTAAAACGAGAAAAATCTCATGGAACTGATTTATTGTTGAATGAATATTTTATTGAATTTAAAAATTATATTTTGCCTATTATTCAGAATTTGTTTAATAGAATATTTACAACGGGTATTTTCCCTCATACATGGTCAAAATCCATAATTGTTCCGGTACATAAAAAGGGTGATATGTCAGATCCCAATAATTATAGAGGTATTAGCTTAGTCAGTTGTTTTTGTAAATTATTTACTACCATTTTAAACCAAAGACTTGTACAGTGGGCTTATAAAGATGACATAATAACTGATGCTCAATTTGGATTTCAAACTCAAACAGGTACAGCAGAAGCTATTTTTTGTTTATCATCAATTATTAATTTGACACTTTCTAACAAAAAAAGATTATATTGTTGTTTCATAGATTTTAAGAAGGCATTTGACACTGTTGATAGAATTAAATTATGGAAAAAGCTCAGCACATATGGTATCAAAGGTAAATTGCTGCGAATAATTCGGGCCATGTATCAAAACATGAAATCTAGTGTTAAATCTGCTGGTATGTTGTCAGATCTATTTAGAAGCAATGTTGGACTTTTACAAGGAGAAGTGTTATCTCCCATACTTTTTTCATTATATGTAAATGATTTTGAAGTAGAATTTTTAAAACATAATACTGTGCCTTTACATTTGCGAGAACTAAACTTGTATGTATTGATGTATGCAGATGACATGGTTATTTTTGCTGAGAATATACACGAGCTTCAAAAAATGTTAGATGAATTATATGAATATGCAACTAACTAGGATCTTACTGTTAATGTTGATAAAACAAAAATTGTCATTTTTAGAAATGGTGGTAAAATAAAAAATACAGAAAAATGGAACCTGAATGGTCAGCCAATTGAAGTTGTTGACAAATTTGTATACCTTGGTGTTTTATTTAATTTTAATGGTAACTACAATTGTACGCAAAAACAATTAGCATGTCAAGGTAGAAAAGCTATGTTCTCATTGAAATCAAAAATCCAGAATATGTGCCTAAACACTGAAACATTACTGTCACTTTTTGATACATATGTAGCAAGTATTTTGAATTATGGTTGTGAGGTATGGGGTAGTCATAATGCCAGAGATGTAGAAAAGATACAATTGGAGTTTATAAAATCTGTTTTAGGTGTGCGAAGAAATATAAATTCTGCCTTGGTGTATTTTGAAACTGAAAGGTTACCTTTGAAAATTATTCGATATTTTAGAATGTTCAAATTTTGGTTCAAAGTGTTACATAGTGAAAATTGTATTATTAGAAATTGTTATGATGAATTATATTATAATTGTGATAGAATGAAAAATTGTAGCAAAAATTGGGCTTATTGTATTAAAGAAAAATTGTTTGAGCTCGGCCTAGGATATATCTGGTGGGAACAAGAGAATGCAACATGTACTTTTAAAACATTTTTTCCAATTATAAAACAGAGGTTGACTGATATATTTGTTCAAAGTTTAATTGGACAAATTTATTGTTCTCCAAAGTGTATTATTTACAAACATGTTATTGATCACTTTTCTTTACAGTTTTCTTTACAGTATGATCTTTGTAAACCTATACCTAGTGCGTACAAAAGGCATATTAGTAGAATAAGACTATCTTCTCACAATCTTGAAATTGAAACAGGCCGCCATAATAATATACCTAGGGAAAATAGAGTATGTAAATTCTGTAAAAATGACTTAGAGGATGAATACCATTTTGTATTAATTTGTCCCCATTATAAGGAACTTCGTCATAGATATATCAAAAAGTACTATTGGCAAAAACCTTGTGTTTTTAAATTTATACAGTTATTAAGTATCCATAATGTACATGAACTTTGTAATTTAGGGAAATATTTACATCTTGCACTTAAGGTGCGAGAAAACCTTCTTGTTTAAAAGTTATTTTCCATAGAAATACTCCTGTATATTATATGTATGTTGTGTATGTTACACTTCCATACAATGCCATTTATATGTATATACTGTGTGTAATATTTAAAAATGTGATAAGACATATGTCTTAAGCAATAAAGAGATCAATTGCTTTAGTATATGTATGTACATTAACATTAGATTGTGTCTGTCAAGAAAGGAAAATTGCGACATTTGACTGAACTAGGGGGAGGTAACTCATTAAAACTTATGACTACACTGAAAAAGGAGAGATAAGTCATGATTAAACAAATTCACTTCTTTTTCCCTGAGAAGACTTTCCCCATCAAAATGTGGACCATATCTGCCTTGTAAACAATGTCAGTGGTGTGTGTCTCCTGTTAAACAAACAGGTGAAAATTTATCAGACATGAATTCCTCCAGGTGTTCTGACTGCTTCCAACATCTCCTCTTCTGCTTTCTCATGTGACAATTTGTGGAAGCTCATGTAGATTTTGATAAGGGCTTCAGGGAGGAGGACCTTCATCATGTACTCCAGATACTACAATAGAACAGACATGCACAAATAAACAAAACAATAGAATAGACATAAACAAAACAACAGAATAGACACACATGTAAAAAAAAAACACCAACCAAAACAGTAGAATAGAAACGAACACATGTAAACAAACACAATAGACACACACACCAATAGACATGTAAATGCAACAAATGAATAGACATACACATGTAAACAAAACAGAATAGATTCATATGTAAAAAAAAAAAAAAAAAAAAAGTTGATTGATTATATATTGTTTAATGACCTGCTCAAGAATTTTTCACTCATATGGAGACGTCACCATTGCCGGTGAAGGGCTGCAAAATTTAGGCCTATGCTTGGCGCTTATGGCCTTTGAGCAGGGAGGGATCTTTATCATGCCACACCTGATGTGACAAGGGGCCTCAGTTTTTGCGGTCTCAACCACAGGACTGCCCCATTCAGTTGCCTCTTATGACAAGCAAGGGGTACTGAGGATCTATTCTAACAACCCAGATCCCCACTGGGCACAAAACAATAGAATTGACACCCACATGTAAACAAAATTTATTTGTATACTTCCCCCCCCCCCCCCCCCCCCCCCCAAGGAAAACATGCTTAGTGTAAACATCAAGGGCCCACCAAAACACTTCATTATACATGTAATAATCAAACTTTGTTATATCTAATAACATTTTTTGTTATTTTCCTCTTGTGGGGGAATAGGCCTGAATTTATCATAAGAATGTTCGATATAAGTATATTTCATTGTACTAATAAAATATAATTTGCATTTTTATCTATAGTGTATATATGTCGAAATATTTTACTAAATGACTAAAATTTCCAGATAAGTTCATTTGATAAACATTGCTTATGCATGGTATCAACCTGTGAATCACTTGTTCTTCAGGAGACTCTTGTTTTGTCAGTTTAATCAATGAGACATAAGGTAATTTTCATGACCTTTCAATAAGGTGATCACAACATACACCAGCCAACTTAAACAAAGATATTCATGAGTAACTTCTCTATATTCTGACTTTACATCCAAATACATTTCTCAAGAATAAAATTGATTTACTGCCAGTCAATGGAAGAAAAATAATTTCCCTTAAATTTCAACATGGCTGCTCAGATTTTATAACAATGTAGGTAATTCAAGATTTGTGAAACCTTGTGATGCTTCTTGCAAAATATTGACATTAGGGTTTCCATGACAACATCAAGTTGTTCCTCTGTGAACAATCCAAGATGAACATGATGATTTAGATCCTCTGAAAGATAAAATAATCATGCTATTTCATTTCTACTTTTTAAATTGTAATTTCATTCTGTTTTGTCCTTCAATTTTTTAAGTTCCTATTACCTTTTATAATAATTAAATGGCAATGACATGAGAAATACAGTAGAACATGGCTACAGCAAACTTCCAGGGTCAACAAAACAGTTCATTATAATCAAACTATTATATCCAATACAATATTCATAATTTTCTTCTCATGGGGAAATAAATATCACTTTGCAGTTAAGTATGAATTCATTATAATTGTGTTTTATTGTAGTTAACACAAAAAACATACATCAAAACACGTCAACTCTCATTCAACAGCTCAAGTCAACTTCATCTCATGTGTACTGAAGGATTAACATTAACAGTTACCCTACTGCACTGGTAAAACCCATGATTGGAGGACTGACAATGTCATCACAATGGATAACAAGAATACCGTAAATGGTACATAATACGCCTGTGAGAAGGTCATGTATGGTGTTTATATTATAAGGTATTTTGTGACATTGATTTGCAAGCATGGCAAAAATGCCAGGAGTTGTGGAACTTTACTTAAGATAGTATTAGTCATCATCTAGTTGTGACATACATGTCCTTTGTTTTGCAACATATGAATAAAGGAAGGTCAGCAAAATATTACCTGGTCTAAATTTTCATATCTATTCAGGGTAGCTTATTCAAGTTTGGGTTAACCTATAAATCTGTGGATGATAGGTTTGAATCTTTCAGAATTTGAATTTTTTCATGTAACAATATAATGTACTTTGCAAGGGTTTATGCAAAATTTGTAACATCAACTCAGTATTATATGAACATACAATATTATATGATCATAATACTTTCCTATTATTATGAATTCTTTGGTTCTCATACTTCCTTAAACCTCCCTCAACAAGACAACCATAAGTTGTGAATCAAAATCCTTGCAATACACATATCTTTAAGTTGTTTACAAATGCCCTAGCTTTAAACTATGAGAGGAAAAAAGTTAAAGGAAATCAGAATCCTTGCCACATGTACATTATCAATATCCATACAAATGCTCTGTAAAATAAGAAAGTCTTCATTTGTAAACTGTGGGAGGAGTTAGACAAATCATATTCTATTTAGTGACTTTCGCTGAAACTTTCGCCACTAAATCAAGTTCATCACTAAATGTCTTGCATATACATATTTTTGCATAGCACATTTAGAAAATGCTAAATCAAATCTGTGCTAAAATGTGAAAAATCAATTTCCAACATATATCGTACACACTAAATACAATACCTTTACAGTATTCTATATAATATTTTCTCAAAACTGACTAAGTTCAATGTATAATTATCTCAAAAACTAAAGCAAATCAAATTCCTTGCCACAAGCACATCTTCAATACCCATACAAACACTCCACACAATAAGAAGTCCCTCAAGTGAAAATTGTGGGAGGAGTCAGCTAGACAAATTATGTACCCTCCATATAACATTAACTTTAAAATAAAGAGGACAAACTCCTAGATAAGAGGACAAAATGGATCAAAATTGCAACATGATCTATGATGACCCACAAAGAAGTTACCTAGCAAGTTTCAGCTTCATATGTGACAGAGATATAAAAATAGAAACAGAAAATCCCTAACAAACAGACGGATTGCTGTACCATAATGCATCCCATCTAAAGACAGGCGTATAAAAAAAGTGATAAAGTCAATATCTGTCCTCAAAACTGATGAAAATGCATAACTTGACAAAAGTTACACAATCATACTTCTAGCTTTCCCTCCTTCCTTGTAGACTTCATGTCTTTCCGAGGAAACCTGCAGAAATATAAAACATGGGAGTATAGACACATAAAATTTTTTTTCTTCAATGGAGACACAGGCACTTGTTTCTGTAAATATGCTACTATGAAATCTGTACACTAATATTATCAATAGTACACAGACATCATAACTTATTAACAGAAACAAGTACCATTGAAATGGGAACAAGCATACTCAGTGAATTTACTTTTCCCTCTACATATCTGATTTAAAAGGGGAGGGGTGAGAGGAAAAGGGACAGGAGTAGAGTGGGGGAGAATGACACAATGAAAGATTCACATAATCCCCCCTTGAATATGAGATGATCACAAACATTTGAGTAACAAAATAACCTCTAGTGACCTTGACATCTCATGTCAAAATAATTGGGATCATCTTTAAGTCATGGAAACTCTTCCACTAAAGTTACCCTTCTAAAGCTTAAATGGTATTTGAGATCCCAAGTAATCATCAGTTTTTTTTTACTTGGTGACCTTGACCCTTTTGACCTTAAAATCAATAGAGGTATTCCTTTAGTTAAAGAAACTCTAGAATTTTGTGTGGAATTTCATTTCTAAAGCATAAATAGTATTTGTGATTTTATTTGGAAACCAAAATGATCATGACTTGCATATTTTTTTTTAAGTCAGTAAAAGAAAGGAATTACATAATCAATATTGTGGTGTAGAATTACATAAGTGATGTTGATAATCTGATAATCACCTGAGGGGTTTTCCAATACTGGAATTACATGAAATATTCTAAATATTGAGCTCAACAAATCCAACACTGTACACAGTAAATGCCAGAACATTGACTTTAATCAACAGGTTAACATGATTTATACAAATTTATGTCTAGTGGATCCATGAGGAGTGTGGACCAGATTAAAACACAATCAACTGCATAATATACCACTACGCTGTGTCATAATGTATATTAACATAAACACCACCAAGACACTTATTAGAGATCATCAATTAAAAATGGAACAAGCATTCCAAGTGTATTGCAGGCAATACAAAGTCCCCTATTGGTAGGATAATTCAGTCAAATGTAGGTCAAGCACAACAAAACTCAAATTTGATCTGTAACTATCCAAGACAAAGCCACACCTCAAATTTCAATTGAATATATTCATCCAATGCAGAAAAAAGTCCAGAAAACCTCAAGCATTCATCAAGGGGCATAATTCAGTCAAAAGTAGGTCAAGCGTAACGAAATTCAAACTTGATCTGCAACAATTCAATAATAAATTATATAAAATTTCAGTTGAATATCTTCATGCAATGCAGAGAAAAGTCCAGCAAACTGATTTGGAATGACAGACAGATTGGACAGACAGCATGACAGACAGACATGTGGACAGACCTGAGGTAAATTAATAGTCCCCTAATAAGCAGCAGGTTGTAAATGAGGATACAAAATCACTGTTTGTTAAAATGTTATACAAGTGACTCTAAAAACTCATCGTCCACTGGATTGCTATAAAAATTGACAATTCAATATGCCACTTTACAGTTCTACATCATGTGAGAGTAGTAAAATTTATGATTTTCCTTTCCCATTTTATGTATTTAAATTTAAAACTTTATTTCGGTAGAATATGAATAAAGAAACTAATTGTGTTTATTTATTCTTAAATTTGCTGCAGAAAAAAAAAACTTGAGTCACTTCTCACACTCATTGTTCAGCTTTCAAAATGTAATATCATTTTAAACTGATAAATACAGCCAATCATTGAAAAGATCATCTCATGGGCAAGGTCCATGCTGTGCTAATTTGGTCACAAGTGATCAACAGCTTGTGTAGACATTCAGCATTAAAGGATAATGTCACTAAATTTCTACTTCCAGATATCAAGAATTTCAAAAGATCGACAATTTTTGGTAGTTTGTGCTCTGCTCCCAGACCTCAGGGGTGCAGGAATCCTTAAATTTCCAATTTATGTTCCTTGTTAAGAATTAAAGTCAATTACATATACTTAACAATATGAAGGACAACATGTCAAAAGAATGTCAAGATGTTGTAAATATGCATTCCGGTTGCTATAAAATCTGAACCCGATCTGAATCATGTCAGACCTTAAATTTCCAGATTTCAGTCAACTTTCAATCACTTGAACTCTCAATCTCTCAAAGTTTTACCAAGGTTCCTTGAACTTCGAGTTATCAAGAGTTACCTGTAGTTTTCAAGATATTGAGTGGAAAACATGTGGTCTACCAACATACTGGCTAACAGGTGCACGATATGCCCTCTTCTTTGAAAGGGGGGGTTGGGGGTTGGGCATAATAAAACTTAATAACACTATGTAGGCAGTAAAAATCAGTATAATTATGTTGGCAAAGTGAACAAAAATATGGAAAATTATGACGGAAGGGCAAAATTACTAAACAAGGGAATGTCAATGTAAAAGTGGGTCAGACTCTAAAGTGAAGGTCACAAGGTCAAAAACTGTGGTTCCAAAAAAGATCATGTCACAAGAAATGGACATATGAAACATTCACAACTTAAAAGTTATGAGCAAGGTTATGCATGTAGTTTTAGACAGAAAGGACAAACACAATATACCCTCAAAACTTCAATCTCTGGGATATAAAAAGAATTAAAACAGACAAATTTCAGGAACACTTTTCAGGTAAAACATACCATGCTCAATATGTAACATACCTTTCCTGAAAATATATCTTGGAGGTAGATTTTGTTCTTCATGACCAGATAATGTAAATGCTGCTCACTGAGCTCATCAACTTTACTGAAACAAAGTGCAAACAGCAATTAGTGCTAATGGTTGTAAATCCAAAATTCCAGCAAACAAAATCTAAAGACATGGATAATTATTTCTGCCAGGATACTTCTGTGTTTATAATTTAGTCTCAATCTCTATTGAATTGCCTGTAATTAATCATATTTGTATATATAGTGAAATTTGTCTAGCCCAACACCTATGTAATCTGTTTCACTGAGCATTATGACCCTTATTTTCATTCTCAATTTCATTAGGTTTTTTTACACTGTTTATCCCCACACACTGTATATTCTGACAAAAAAATTGTCTCCCACAGCATGTTGGATTAGACAGGTTTTCACTGTACAAGCCTGATTTACAAAAATTAATCATTTAATGTTTACATATTCACACTTGTATAAAATTGTCAACACTAATTATCAATGACTTCTAACAAGAGGCCCACTGGCCACATTTTTCACTTGAGTCACCTTGGTCAATATTTAAAGATTTGCATTTAAATTAAAATTTGATCCCCTAATGTGGCCCACTTGACCCCCCTGGGCAATGACTTTAACAAAATTGAACCCCGCACTGTCAAGTAAACTTAAACTTTTCTGGCTCAGTGGTTCTTGAGATTTTTTCCTATAATTTCACATGTAAAAACTTGATCCCTATTGTAGCCCCTACCCTATGGGACCATGATGTTGTCAAACTTGAATCTGCACTACACAGTGGTCTCCATTTAATGCAATGTTTCATTTTTCAAGTTATTTCATAGCATTATGCGGAGCATCATAATAAGCAACTTCATTCAAAAGCAGGTTAAACTGAATGTAATGTGTTCGTTATTTCTTATTGTGATGCATATTCAGTTTAGTTGCAATTTTAGTATACAAAATTATAGTTTTCAGGTTGAGGACCTTGAACGAGTGCTTATGGCATATGAAATTTATAAAATGAGTTACCAGTTTAATATTTCCCGAACCTTGGCGAGAAAATTTTTTAAATCTGGTAATGAATTTCATCATGCCATGAGCGCAAGTGTAAGATTCTATTTATCATACAAATATCAAAAAAATGCATATTTTAGTTACTTTCCATTTCACATTCATGTATAAGGAACCAATGTTCAGCTTCTTTGCATCGTCTGAAAATGTGCCTTGAGTGGAAGAAATAAGATCTAAAGATAAACACACCAACGTAATAACTAAATTGAAATTTTAATCTTAAGATTTTCATTTTTAGTTGTGTCATTATAAAACAACAACACATAAAACAGGAATAAATACGATAGGTTAAAGAACATTTGTAATAAATTTTTGTATCTATTTTAGCATGTGCTGACCTCACATGACCCTACATAATTTGCATTGTTACTAACCTGTGCTACGAGTTCATATCGTTTTTCCAAACTTGCATTATGAACCCGGAAACAGTACTGTTGTGTGATTTTATTTAGATTATTCATTTTCAATTAAATTTTATGCTTCAATCATCTCAGCAGATTCAGGCATTGGTGGTTCTTAACCATCATATTTGTTTACAATATTCCCAAATGATTTATTATTTCATTTGTAAAATATTCATGTAGTTTATCAAACATGTACACCACATATATTTCAATAAATTAAACACACGAGTGGTATGGTAATAAATTTCACAATTTATATTCCTCTTATCCTAGAGATGCTTCACACCAAACATGGTAACAATTGGCCATGTTGTTTTCAAGAAGTTATAAATATATATTGCTAATGGACAATGCATGACGACGGATGAAGACCAACAGCAATAGGTCACCTGAGTGACTCAGGTAACCTAAACGCTCACTCGAGCTTTCAGCTCTGGTGAGCTAAAAATACAAAGAAGCATACCAAAAATTATTAATCTCCTTCTCAATAGACATTGATTCATCATCTTTGAACTCCGGTTCTTTAAGGTCATCCAGTCCGTCAATAATAATACAATCCAGACTATCTGAATCCTTACAATCCATGTCGACGTGTCTTTCAGATTTCTCTTCAGTGATTTCTTCTGGTTCTTGGAACGTGAGAGAGTTTAAGATGGACTGCCCCTTCATTTTGTTGGAGCTACAAGACTTTTTGAATGAGATCCTTGGTTTCCTGTCTTCTTTAATATTGTTATTTTTGGGTCTTTTGAACAATTCAATTTTCCCTGAATCACCATCTTTTGAAATTTCCTTAACTTCTGTTTTTGTTTTACTCAACCAATCTGAAGTGGCTATATTCTGAAAGTCAGATATAGTGTGTGTATTTTCTAAACTATTCTTGTCACTTTTCTCTCTTTTAGAATTTCGAGAAGATGACAAAACTGGAAGTCCATCCCACTCATTCACCTGAACATCTCCCAATGCAGTTCCCTCTGTGTTCAGTGGTTCATTTCTACCCACTGTCGGGTCACTTGTTCTGTCTTCTTTCTGGCCTGTTGAAAACACAGAAAAATTCTGTTTTACCCGTTGGCGCTTTAACTTTGATCTCTTTTCCATCCCTACCTCTTTGTTCACTGAGTCATCATCAGAGGCTTCTAACATACACAATGGTCGTTTTTCTGGTCTGGCATTTTTTGTTCTGTCAAATTTTGGTGAAGCAAATCCCTCTTCTAAGGCTACATCACCCATGTCAGAATGATCATTTGAGTTTGCACTCCCAGTTATTTCATGTGATGATAATGAAGCCCTTTTCAAGAAACTGAAATCTGGTAAATCTGAGTCAGAATCAAGATGTATTACACTGCAAGAGTTCGTTTTACTAAGAGAACCATATCGTCCCTTGTCTACTTCTACAAACACATGCTCCTCAGCAAATTCTGTGCTCTGTGAACTGCCCCCACTGTCAGATTTTGTTGATGCCACAGAACAACTGCTACTATTCTGTCTAAAGAAACCAGTATCCACAGCACAAGAACTGCTGCCATCTGAATCAATAACTACATTTGAGACAAAGCTTTCTTTTGATTTCAATGGCAAATCTAATGTGTTTCTGCCCTCTGCTCCATACAGCATTTCTTCTAGTGAACTCTTTGATGAAGAGGCACTCTCTCTACTGTCTATTAAAGCACTCTCTGCTAGGATCTTAGAGGGAGATTCTTGTTCTTCACAAAGTGGAAAATCAGTTTGTGAGATCCCCCTTGACACTAGACTGTTATCTCTGTTGGACTCGCCCACCGTTCGCCCAGCTGATGCACATTGCCATCTTTCATCTACACTGTCACTGGAATCTTTTAATTCTGCTATTTTGGTTGAAGCCATCAACTTCCTGTGTTTTCTTCTTGAAAGAGCAGGTGCACTTCGTTTGATCCTGTTAAAATGAAGAAAAAATGCTCTTATATCAATATATATACAGTACTTTCTAACCTCGTTTTAATTTTTACATATACATATAACTCACATGTTCTTGATTGTGTGGCGTTTTTCCTCATGGTCTGATTGGTCCACATTTTCTATACTCTCCTTGGCCATTTTATCTGTGGCCAAAGTATGAATTTCTACATCTGAACCCTGACATTCACCATCTTTTCTTGATGCCTTTTTTCTGCAGAAATAGTTACTGATGCTAACCATTCCTGATTGTGACTGCAACATATTCCCATCAATGAGCCCTTTAAGCATCTACATGAAAATCAGTCAATGTCTGATATGGTGTTATAACGGTGTGCCATGATAATTTATATATAGATTTCATATTTTAGGCAAATATAATCTTAAGTAAGCACATATACTGGTATTTTCATATCTAATATGTTTAATTCACAATTTTCCTTTTTAAGATACATTTCACTTACAGAACCTTTCAATTAATAATTGAGTGAATCTTTAAGTTATACATCCAATGTTGTTTGAAAATTACTTTTATGCTATAATATGCCTCTAGAATGCAAGCTGATGACACAGAGACATTTATACAATGAGAGGCCTATGAGCCACATCACTTACCTGAGTCACCTTGGCCCTGTTGTTGTTCAGCTGTGGTGATTTTTAAAAGATTTTTTTTTATCAATTTTTATTCCCATGAAAAATTTTAACATCATTAGCCCCAAAGGATCACAACATAATTGATTTATTTAACTGACCTGAGACATCCACATAGGGGAGCTAAAACTATATTTAACTGACCTGGGACATCTATGCAGAGAGCTAGGACTCTATTTACCCATACAGGAAAGCCAAATTCTATTCAACTGACCTGCGACATCCTTACAGGAGAATTAGGATTATCTGACTGTTCAAGTGAATAATAATACACCACCAGCTTCTCTGAATGAATCTTAAAGGAGTGAGCATAAAAATCTGTAAATGAGAAATTCTAATTAATTAACAATATAATCATGACTGGCTTCTCACCTATTAAACATCATTATATCATACAACCACATTTATGCTTACCTTCTTCATCACTTTCATCAGATATCAGTAAGATCTGTTTTGCCATTTTCTTCTTGAAAGTGTAACCTAGTCTAACCATTTCACCTGCACATAACAAAATTGTCTCATTACTACATCACTTTCTGTTAAAGTTTACATATTCAAAATATCAGCAAGTCTGACTAGTACAACCTCTTTACAGTATCCAATGAAAAATGATCATATTTTATATCTAATAAACGGAGGTGGGATTTTTGTAATCATGATGTCATTTTGAAGAGTTTATTAAATAAAAAATAATCCACCATAGGAATTTACAAAATGTTGATTACTGTTTGATTTATTTCACCTAAAAGGTTACATTGAAGTCAATGGGAAGAGCAGGTTTTATCAAAATATTTTTAAAAGAAATCTCTTGGTAAAAAGTTACATAAACTTTTTCTTTAAGAAAATATGAAATAAAATTAATCATTTACTATATTTATTTTTAGAAAATTTTATGATTCTTATCTTACCAGATGGCAGAAAACTCTTACAAAAAGTCTTAAGTACCAAAAAAAAAAAATCAGCTCCTAACCATTAACCAGTCATGTGAATTTTATATACTTCACTTTCATCCTTACTTAACAAGAAACATTTATTTTGATTTAAACCAATCTCCCGTCATTTTACATGTACAAAGTTTGTTAAAAATTTATGCACACATTGTTATTGTCAGCTACTCTACTATACGTCAAATAGCATTTATCAGGACAAACATTGTTGTTTTTATATTTCCATTGTAAAGTGTGGAAAAACAAACTTGACAATTTCGAAATTGTAAAACTTTTTTCTTTTTTAATATTTTGTGGAAATTTTTTCCCGTTTTTGCCACAGTTTTTTTTATATTTTTTTTTAAAATTATGGTTGCTATGTCTAAACACATTAAAATAAGCAGGTGGTACATCAGACACTTTCTACTAATGACATTTAAGAGATTATTAGATGTCCGGAGCTTTGTGGAAAGTGATCAAGGTTAGGGGATAAAAAATATGTCATCAACAAGACCATCAAAGATGTTATTGAGAGCAATCAACGTCAAACAATTCCAGAAATATCGGGGTACTGGAACTGAACTAGACCCCAAGGCAACAAGCTCAGTTTCTCACTAAATGTGTTCCTTCTACAAGAGTGAAACCACGATCATTATGATCATGGGGATCACAAATAAGCTTAACTGAATTTTATGACCTCAGAATCTGATCTATGCTTCCAAGCTGGACCTGGAATGATATAGAGATATATGTTTTGACAATATAGATTATATGTATTAAACATACAGAGAGAAAATGTGAAAGGATGCAATTTATATGACATCCCTGACATCACAGATTTCACCATATTCATAATAAGCTGGATATGACTACACAGTATGTCATTAGTAATCACACAAAACTTGAAAAATTAATTTATCAGTCACACAAAATTTGAAAATTTAATTTATAACTACATAAATATTGCATGTGTGACTTCGTTTTTGTTGTCAAATATTTTTTCTATGCAACAGATTTGCATATCTATTGACAGTTTGCGTAATAGTAAATGTCAAACACAAGGTCACTTCATATCACAATTTTTACAAATAACAAAATCAATTTTGCATCTAAGTATTACATGTCCACTGGATCAAACAATTATTGACTTCATTAAGGTCGATAGGTATTTAAAAGGACAAAATTCATGTAATGTAGCCCCAAGACTCAGAGGCAATAAATACCAACCAAATACTGCATACTTTTGAAATTGCTGATACAGAAATATCTCTGAATCTGACTTAAGCAGCAGCCCAGTGAGTCAATAATGAGATGTTTTTATACTTTTGTAAATATGCAAACCACTTTGTCTATGTTGAACTTCAAATACATTGCAAATTATCTTTTACAAAAATAATCAGTTGGTCCACTGAATCTCAATTTATAGAGTTTTGTGCATATTCATTATCTAAGCTGAAAAATAATTTATTTTCCAGCATCTCCATTTTTATTTCTGAGTTGTGTCAACTTTCCCTGCAGAGATTAAATTGATTCCAACTCATGACATGGGCACTGCATTTTTCCTGCATTGATGAATTATCAAGCCTCTTTAGAAGCTTACCTGTTATAATTTTAGACTCGGTTGCATTTCTTTTATTTCTGCTGTCATCATTATTCTCTACACGTTTCATTATAACATCTTTCAGCAAACTTTCTATTTCCTGTCACAAATAAAAACAGTAAAAATTTAATTCTAATGCTACATGTATCTAGTCAAACCATCAATAATCTCTGGAATTTATACTGCCTTGAATGTCATAATCTTTCAGTAATGATGATTTATTGCATCAACATGATCAAAGTACATATCTTTCAGTCTAAAGTGAAATCACTTATTTTCACGGGCAAGGTCATGGAAAATTTTCAAGCTTAGTTATGAACATATAAACAAATTCAAATACTCCAGAAATATGAATAAGTTATTTTAGAAAACTTCCCACCAACAGCAAGTGACATCTACATTTCATTGTTCAGATTGGTAAAATTATTCAAATAACTGGTATGAATGAATCAGATTTCAAAACAGTTGATAAAGATTGAAAACCACAAAATAGAGATGCCATATAACATAATGCAACAGTCAAGTATAAGCCTCTGCTGAGGATTGAACATGAGGCCTAGTAGGAAGCCCATGTATCTAACAATAACCATCACCTTTAAGAACATATGCAACATTTCTGACATTTTCTCCAAGAAATTATTTGTTTTCCTCAATATGAAAAGTTCTAATGCTTGTATAATAGATTTTGATTTTGTAAAGTAGTAGTATTACTTATTATCAACATCGGCTTGGGTAGCTCAGTAATTAGATCACCAAACTTGTAAATGTAACGCAAGGGGCTCATTTTCAATACCCTATTGTTCCAAAGTCTCTCCTTCTTCAATATGGTAATGCCCATTTATACAGTAAAGCTGAATTTACATTTGTACAAGTTTGTAACAACCAGAAACTTCAAAATATGCTTACTCTAAAACAGATATGGTAACATAACCCCAGTTTCTTTTTTTGTAGAAACTAAACAAAATGCAAGTGAACTGTACATAAAATAGTTGTGTTTTGAGTTCGTCTGAAACACCGTATTTATTCCACGTTCAGTCACGCCGATCATGTGACAAAGTAAAACTGTTCCACTGGACTACTTACAATAAAATTTTTCAGCATTAGCAACATTTCATCCTTTACAGAAAAATTGGTACTTTCATGTAGTTACGAGGTGTTCATCAGATGATGGGAAGAGAGGGAAATATAACTACATGCAAAATGATCAGCCTTTGCTTTTCCCTCAAAAAAGAAAGCTACATCGGTTTGAAGAAAATGGCTAAAACTCCTTTGCCAAGACAATTTTGACCTGTTGTAATTTAACATCATGTTGTCAAAATGGATTAAATAAATTTTTGCTTATGTCTCTTGAATTTGGTAATGTGTGATATTCTTTAGAGTGACTGAGTCTGCAATTGATAAAGTTTGTTTTGATAGCTAGCCCCTAAACACTTTCCTCAATGCTATTTATTATAATATTTGGACTTTATCCTAAAACATATCAAAAAATCAACATAGTAATTTGATTAATATTTGGAGGATAATGAGATTGAAATCCTCACTCTAAAAAAATAGTCCCATTACGACACTTGTTTAAAATTTGCATATACATACATTACATTATCTATGGAAACTTTTTAAAATAAAATGTAAAATTCATGGCCTTCCATTGTAATTTTAATTTGTAAGAAAAATTCAACACACTGATTAAAGTTATAAAATTGGTATTCCATTATGTGCATACTTTTCATTATAAAATATTTACTGACCAACCATATTTCATTTAGGAAGAGTAATCAAGAATAATGATTAATCAACAATGACATTTCCCCAAATTTATGCAACTTTATTGTTTTCAAAACAAAAAACAAACAAACAAACATGTAATACATGAGTGTATGTACTTGTTTTCTCTTATATATACACTTTATTTTAAGTATTTGCACAACATCAATTGCTTTGGGCTCACAAGTACATTAATGATTTTATTAAAGTCCCGAAGTTTTCTGTAGTTCTTGAATTTCAAAGTCTCTGTAACTTGACCAAACTTGTTTAGATTTGTGAAGTTGTGGGGGTCCAGAGATGTCATCATCACTATTGAAAAAAAAAAAAAAGAATAATATACTCAGAATTGTTTTCACAAATGTTGTCTGATGATAAATTGAAGAAAAAATTATCTTTAGGAAATTTGTACCCTTCTTGCTATTTTCAATGCAAACTGCTGTTGAACTTGTTGACTCAAAGCCCATTCTAACCTGCACTGGTCCTAAGGATGATGCCTAGAAAAAAAGATTATTATAATTGATATTTGCAATGTTATTAACCATTAATTTTAAAACATCAGTATTTTAAATTTCACTGAATATGCATTGAATAACACAATTATAAAAATTCACATTGTCTGACATAGTAAATTTTGAAATTGTGTATCCCAATACACATTCAGTGACATCTAAAATACTGATTTTCAAAATTGTTTTTGCAGTATGAGATGACATGTTTTCATAAGCTGCCAGCTCATTCTAATATTATCAAAATATCTCAACTCTAAACTCATCAGATCTTTTTTCTTTACCAAATATGGGTCAAGAGAAGGATGTGCATATCTTACATACAAATCCCTGGATAACATTGCTAAATGTGGACACCTTTTGGGAGAGATTTAAGATACATCACTGTTTGTTATATTGACCTTTTTATCATAACACTGTGTATTTAACTGACAGTGTTGTATCAATCCAAAGTATGGGATTGTTATGTACCCAACTGCCAGATAAATAGCCTATATTATCTGTCATGTATCAAGATGTCTAAACATCTTGATACATGACAGATAATATAGTCGGAATCAGACACCAATGAATTGTGGCGATTGAGAGCTGATTTACATGAAGTTTGTCATTGTAACCAATGAATACACACAGAAACAGCATGTGACAAAGACAGCCTTTTCAGCTGTTTGACTAGTTTCTACAAGACATGATAAAATTAATGTTATCAAGATAATCAATGAAATTGAAAGAATATTTGGTCCAGTTGGATGATAATTAGTCTGGACCTAAATACTGCATGACGCAAACATAAAACATCTCTTCCGAACAGTATGAATAATATGTGAAATAATTATTTGTTGTTGCTGGGTATACAAGTTGCAGTAAGTCTATTTTTCCGGCAGCCGGAAGAATAGCTGTTTGCTACTTGGGTACTCGGCCGCCAGGTGAATAGCCACTCCCATTGGTTATGAAATAGCAGAGGAAATATGAGTTGAATGAAAATTAATTCATGAAATTTTTCCACTTACCAAACAAAATTATGATTTCATTGTTTAAGTTGAATGCATCCACCGAATTTCACTTCTCTGAAGAAACTTTGTTAGGACTCTCAATGACTACATAGTCAGAAAAAAAACAAACGTTCGCTTGCTAATTCACAAAGTTGAACAAATTTTCTTTCCCAAACTGCACTGAATGCCTCTTTCCTGGATATAATTCTTTAAAACTGGTACCTGCCAGCTAAATAAATCAATGTCTTCTTCCATTTTCAACATACAATGAAACAGGTAACAAATTGAACTGGCAGCAGAGTATATGGTAATATACAGTTATATATTTCGTTGGTAAACAATAATACCAGAAGTTACGCCGTGCAACATTTTTCAGCTAGCATGACTAAACGCAGAATAAAAACGGTGTTCTGGATGAACTCGAAACACTGCTATTTCACGAAAAAATATATATTATTGAGATACGTTATGAATATCCTTAAATGTCAAATCAACTACATGATACTAAGATGTCCATCATCTATCATTATCATCACCTTTAAATGCTTTTTTTCTACTCTCTTTGCGCCTTTCTTCTGGGAGTTATAGCCAACAGTTCTGTGAATCTCCATCTGGATTGCTTTTTTGTTATTAACCTAAAATTAAAGAGACACTACAGTTCATTTTCCACATTTTAATCAAGTGTTTTATAAAACACTTATTGATAAAATAATAAAAATCATAACAATAATGACAATTTTGAACATTAGCATTGCATTAATTTGCTCACAACTGTGCTTTAAAGATCATCTGGAATTTAATGGTTTCTTCACTCTGACTAGGACATTTTACATCACATGATTCAGTATGACGTGTTGTGTAAAACCTTATTTAAATATCCCTTAAGAGAGTCCACATTCGCTTTTTCCAAAATGGGATTATTTCCTGCTTCTTATAATTAATTATAAACATTATTATAACAGAAAACCTTTCATGTCCCTATTAAACAAGTAATTTTTTTTTAAAAACACACTACATGTTTTGATAAAAATAGCACTTACTTTTAAAGCCCTGCATGTGTGTCTCATAGCTAGAGGATCATAGTAATATCCCCACGTAAATTCTAGTTTGTGTATGAGTTGTATCTTGTTCTATTTTAACCCTTTTCTCGCAAAATCTGTCAAAATTCTGGGTTTAGCCATTTTATACTTCCTCTCACTGGATTGTTTATCATCTGTGCGCATGCATCCGAAGATAGAGAGACGTAGTCTCAATGTTGTTAAACAAGGGCCTTCAAAAACTATTAATTTTTGCATTCCAACGAGAATTTTCAACATTAGAAATGTGTTACTTTTGCAAAGTTTATATATTCAACAATGCAACAAATTTTGAGAAAGCTCTGGGAAAATTGTCAATTTACGATTTTTGAGCAAAATGAGCTGTAGTGTCTCCTTAACAAATAATAAAAAAAAAGAGCAATACAGTACGTCACCATGTCTAGCATGACATTTAATAGCAAAATCCAATTTACAACTATAGATGTAAAATTTCAAAAATAGACAAGTTTTACAGCTTCTAGTAGTGATCGAGTGATAGTTGCTGACCGTTAAAAAATCGTCACTGGATTGCTACCAATGGCAACAATATTGACTGCTGAAATCTGACATCAATAGTTGGTAAACATTTAATGTGTAGGTTTTAATATGTTATGTTGTTTGTTTTTTTTAAATTTCTGGAATGGACAATAAATCTAACTTTAAATAGCGTACAATGGCCGACGACGCAAGATCTATCCTTTGAGTTTGATGCCATTGTATTTCCTATTAAGAACAAATTGCTATATCCAGGACTTTCGGCCGTACTACATTTACCGCTTGCCCATCATACCTCGAAATTGATAAAATGCCCCCCCCCCCCCCCCCCCCAAAAAAATGTCAAGGCGCTGATGGTTCAGTTGAGAAAAAATAATTTAGAAAATAAAGCTACTGTAAATAAAACCGTTGCCTTGTTTGATATTCAATACTACTAAACAAATG